>OY720419.1:36143965-37463536 GCA_963082815.1 Melanotus villosus | reverse complement strand
GAAAAATCCAAGCCTTAGGATTGGTTAAGCATTTGTTTATTTAGAAGATTTCAGTAACAAAATTGAATTTGTCGAAGGCAGATGTGTTTGTCGTTCCCTTAATAAAATTAAGAAAATAAATAATATAAAAACAAAAGTGAATTGTTCCAGAACAAACAAAATTTAAATGTAGGTGAAAACAAAAAAATGAGTTCCAATTTTGGTTGCTTCCTTCGATATATTGCTTGTATGAAGCGAGATATCCTCATCGTCGTCACCCTCTGTTTTATACGGTAGTTCTGTAAAATAATAACAATTTAATTGCACGTCTGTATTAACACAAGTCACGTCTGTATGCGGGCTGTTGTGTCTTTGGATCCAGCCCATATCTTTGATACAACTTATCTTACACCCACATCATACAACCTTTGCTTCCATTCATCTTCGAGAAACTGGCAACCTGAAGCGCTGTGCTGGTGCTGGTCGTCCAACAACAGTACGAACTGCAGTGTTCGAAGAAGAAGTCCTGGACTTTGTATAGCAAGATCCTTCCACAAGTGTGCGCACAATTGCACACTACGTGGAGGCTGCCAAGTCGACGGTATGGGTAAGTCGTTCAATTTTAATGTGCGCGCACATATCGTTCAGCACACTTTGGTGAGTCGTTCAGAGCGACTGGCATATAAACAGCATAGTTTAATAACATCCATTTTATGCAGGGAAGCCGAATAGAATATTATTATACAAGTATATTAAACCGACTCATCAACTTCCTCAAACTTACAAAACTGTACCACCAATTATAATTATTAAGATATATGTATTATACTCTGTAACAATAACCAATCAACTCAATTTGTGCCATGTATTACTGTATTTTCCATTATGTATTCGAATACTATTCCCGAGGTTTTAGACAACGAAGTTATGAGCCTCGTTAATTTTTAATAAAAAAATAAAAAAAAAAACTTACTCATTTCTTACATTTACATTTCAATTCCATGTAAGGGACCAGCTGAAAAAAATTAAACTTTATGAAATAACGTACACGAATATAATTATTTAAATAGAAATTAGAATACCTGAAGCTCAAAGAATTGTTGCAAAAATATTATAAGTGTGAATACTATTTATCCTTGTAGTTAGAAAAAAATTACTTTGAAGCATTAAATCACCACAAAGTTTTAGGTTGGTGAATAAGATGAGATGATCATTATTCAATTATTACAATTTTAAGTATATTAAGAATTCACAGTAAATCTGCATAAATACCTACACAACATCCAATAATTTAAATTTTGCTTGTGAAAACTCAGTTGACAATTTTAAAACCATCCTCCCCCTTCTTCTAAATCAAAAATCGTTGATAAATCCCATAACATTTCTATATCTATCAAAATTAATAAGGTGAAATTCCTTTTGAAAAGCCGGAAATAATATTTTAGTGAAATGAATACTTTTTCAGTTAAAACATCGTAAATTGTGTTAGGTATAATGCTTTTATATACATCATATTATGTTAGACAAATAGTTTCCTAATATAAAGTTGTGTTATTAGAAAAAAAAAACATTGAATTAAGTTTAACATCATCATTCATCAGAGAGTTAATGTTGCCAGTTTTACAAATATTAAAAAAGTTGGCTTGTTTTTGAAAAACCTGATTTTAAAAAATTAAATTAGTTGAACAACATTTGGCAACAAAGCATCGTTGCTAAAACTTATAACTCTGCAAATAATTAAGTTACAGGACTTCATTACCAACATTCCAAACTGAAATTATGGCAAACTATTGTTTAACCAAGGAGTATTCGAGTAATAGGTACATATTAATTAATATAAAAATGATGAGCTCATAAAACTAATCAGATTGTGCAAATTCGAAAAATCAGAATTAGCGACGCAGTTATGAAAAATGAAATAATTTTTACATTAATGTCAAAATCGAAAATTTTTAACAAAGCGGTTTTTAGGAATAATAATTATTATCTGTGTGTCTACTACTTCTGTTGGGTTTTTGTACTATTGATGAGCAATTTATAAGCAGAATGCAAATTTTCATTTGAATAAAAATTTTTTGAATATATTAATTCGAGGTATAATGCATAAACAGTTAATTGTATAATTTAACAGAATTCAATCAAGGTGACCATAAACTATCCGTTTTTAACTCTAGACACAGCGTGACAATTTAACCGAGAGGGAAAAAACCGGCCGGATTAGATAATTTTTATCAAATTTATTATTTTTGTAATGTGTAAGCACGTCTCTTATATTTGAGAATATCTTCGGTTAAACGGGTGCGAATTTAAACTGGTTTAGAAAAATGGGAATTATAATAATTTATTGTTATGGAAATTTATTTTTTTTTCTAATTTTTTTTAAACGTTATATACGCACAGGTGCGCCGGCAAATCTTTGTGGTTAGTTTTAATTTTACTAAAACACGCACTTTCGATTTTTAAACACAAAATAAATTTGGGATTAGTCTTGTCAATGAGAATAATATCGTAAACATGGAAAAAGTTTTAAATAGTAAAGAAACATTTATTTTGTAAATTAGTTTCAAGGTCTAATATAAAAATATGAAAGTAATAAGTTTACAAATAAATAATGTTGATGCGGATCCATTTTGCATTTCTTTTGTTGATTACATCCCGATTTTGCACAGAATAATAAAAACTTTATAAAAATGAAAATAAGTCAGTAATAATTACCTACCTTAATTATGCAATAACTCGAAATATTCGATGACACAAAAAGCGAAAGGTATTATTTATGATAATTTTATACGTACTTATGCAAAATATATAAGAGTAATAATAATAAAAGGGATCGTTGAGTATTGTTGCTTTATAAAAACATTCATCGTGTGTGCAGTTATGTTTTCAATAACATATCACGTGAAACATATGGATGTTACGTAACTAATATGAGTAACATTTAAATGTTATGTAGAAACTGCAGTTGCACAAGTAAAGCATCAACTTTATCAGGCTGTTATGATATTAAACCTCGACGAAGGAGTAACCTAAAGAATAATATATCAAAGGATCGAGGAAGGCTAAGCTGTTTAGACACAGATACCACCAGAGCTACAGTTTAGTTAATATTTAGGAGAAATACTGTATTCGGTTTAAGATATTCTTATCATTGGAATTTAAAATCTTTTACATTAAATGAAGGAAAAGAATGTAAAAAGTTGAAAAGATTTATAAACAAGCTTCTAATAACTGTAAATTAGTTGATTATGCTCCTGTCTATTCATATACAAAGCATATTGGAAGTAATGCGGAAGGCACGTTGGAACCGCCGCAGAAGTGAAGAAGAAGAAGAATTTGAAATATTAACGAAACTATAACTGTAAATTTTTCCAGAGATAAAATCATTTTCATTGGAACAACTAACGTAGAAACATACATGAATCAGTATAACTTAATTTTTAGGAATGCAGAATGTAAGATTATTATTAATTCTAAATGTAGTGACTTCATCTTCGAAAGTAAATTTGTCGGATAAAATTGAAGATATCAATTAATGCATAAAGCAAAGAAATATTTTGAATCAAAAAAGAACGGTAATATTAACCACAATTCTAAAATCTGGTCTCACTAATAATAAATAGATTTATAATGTTAAAAATTATAATTACAAAATTCACCGAATATGTTGTACAATTAAAGTTGTTATTAATTTAAAAATAAGCTTTTATGTGAAAACTGCTAAAATGGCCGAATTTTCAAAATATAGTTTTAATAGGGCATTAAAATTTAAGTTCCAGACCAGGACTTTTGGATTTTTTCTTTAGAATATTAGAATACAAACAAAAACGTTTACAAAATGTAGTGGGATTAAAAGTAAAATGAGTTGCCTTCAAGCAAAATGCATAAATTTGCATTACATTAAGGTCATCTTGCATCCAAATAGGAGCATAAGGCGCTGTTATCAGCGTTTCTAAGGCGTATGGTAGGTAGATAAGATTGCCAGTCCTGTGTAAAATGCAAAATGGAGTGGTGCTAATCTAGGTGACCTAGGTGTTGATGCTGCACTAAGTAGTAGATATGAGTATGTAATGACAACTAATTGGTGATACATATAAAACCAATCGATGCAGCAGTGATACAAGTTGTTTATGAAATTAGATGCAGAGTACTGCGAATTGCAGTCGGGGCGTAGTGAGAAATTGGTGCATGCAGCAATTCTAGCTTTGTTAGTAAAAAACTGCCCCAGTAGTAAGGTAGAATTTTCAAAAGGCAGACTGAGCCAAATACGTAGAGCTAGTTGACAGTGCCATCCTGGAAATACAACCAAACTGGAGGAACTATAGTACATTTGTAAATATAATATAGCAAGCTGCACAAAAAGTATACCTAGAGGATACAGAAAAAGGTATATATACCATGCTGATTCGTCAAATACAGAAGACCTATACAAACACTTCAAAGAAGGCAATGGCCAGGTTACAGGAGACGAACTGCTGACTTCGCTGGATTAGACTAGAAGAGAAAGATGGTTTAGTACCTACTACGCTCGAACTTGATTTTACACATTCTTCGAGGAAAGGATGGTCAATGCTGAGACGTTTTGATGCAGCTTCAATGGTTCCTACTCAAAGCCACAAAATAAATCCCAATAGAATCGCTGAGCACATATAACATGTTATTAATAGTGTCCCACAAACGAAAAAATCTGTAACAGCAATTTCGTTCTAATGAACGAATTATAAGATTTTTTCGTTTTTCTCGAAAAAGGTTTATTCTATCAAAAAAAGAAAAGAGACATCTTTTGTGTAGTTTCAATGGATAAAGCTAAAAAACTTGTCGTATTGGCTAAAGAACAGTGGCTTACCAGATTTTTCTAAAATAGGGTAACTGAGGTGACCCCGATGCACGCCACTGGTGGAAATAAATTAAATTTATGTTGACCAAACAATGCCACTTTATGAAATACTAACCTACACCAAGTTTCATTAGAATACCTCTAGGTGTTTTCCAGATTTTTGAAAAAAAATTAATTTTTGTTTAAACTTCAACATCCATTATCTTGAAAACGAAGCCGTTTAGGTCCCATGTTTATATGAACTTTTTAACTTAGAATTGATCAAAGAATCGCCCCTTAAAGTTTGTCTACGTACTTAATTAACAACCTGTATGAAGTTCAAGTAGGAAGAACAAATAAGAAAGGAATAGAAGTTTTCAGTGATTGTAAGAAAGGACAATCCCAACATCCGAAGAGACAACCTTAAGGGAAAGTGTGCAACCAAAAGTAACACAGTTAAAGAAGATGCTCAAAATTAAAAATAAAATTCACAAGAAAGTCCTCCTAAGCGCATATGTTAAACAAATATTGGCCGAATGAGATAGTCTTGTAAGACCCTACTTTTTCAAGAGTTTAGGTGTTCGATTCTAGTGACTGACTGCCCAAGTTCAGGTTTTTGAGTGGTTCCTCTGAACCAGTGCTTATTATCCAACTTTCCTATCAGTTTCTTTCGTTCTAGTCACTTCCCGTTTGTACACTTTCCTGCTGCCTTTTCCGCTATTACAACCGGAAATAAACTAATGCTGAGCCTAACTTAATCTAATTTAACAAATAATGCAAAATATGTAACGCATCAACGTAGAATGCAATGGGGGGGAAGATGATTTGTCACGTAAGAATGAAGAGAAATATATGAAATAGAAAGAGAAGCCAAAAAGGAAAATAATGAAAGATGAGACAAAAAACAAAAAACAAAAACAGAGAAAAAGTAGAAGGATGTTTGTTAAAAGGTAAGGATTTTGTTTAGTAAGCAATAACTTATTTTCGGAAAACAATAACCACGGTAGATACCTACTACCGTAACTACTTTTCAAAATTTCTTCAATATGAACATTTAAGCCATTTAATTTAACATTGACATCGTCTTATTTTCTGAGATCAATACACTCATTAAATTAAATTTATCAAGGTTGAAAATTTTCCATTAAATGGAAGGGGGAAAAACTGCAATAAATCTTAAGCAGACAGTATTTTTTTACAAAGTTGAAATTCTAAACCGACGCTCTTATAGGGCAGAAGGAAGCAGCTGAAGAAGAAGAAGAAGAAGAAATTCTAAACCAAAAATTGTCTTAATTGATTACTAAAACGAATAAATTATGTGTTATTGCATACCTATATGATGTTTTACAAATCGTTCGGCATTTCTGTACAAGTTGAAATAACTCGAAGCAGCGAAAAAACGCAGCAAACAAAAAACTGTGAAATTGTTTCGAATGGAATCTAAAGATTACGATCTTACGCGAGGAAAATTATTGAAATAATGCCCATTAAAAGTCAGTATAATAAATATATTTCTGAGAATCTGGGGTGATTAAGAAATATTTTATCTTTCTGATAAAAAAATTTAGAATCGAAAAATAAACACCTCATGGGTTAGGGAACCTAGTTATTGATAAAAAACTTACGAAATTTATTTGTTTATGAATGAATTTAATGTTTTAAAATTTACAAGATTTATTGCCAATATTTACTATGTTATGGTTTGTAGAATAGTGCTAGGAGATTTTAAAAATTTAACCAGCAAATCACGATAATAACAAAAGTTTACGTAAAAAATGGTTTGCAATTTATCAACATTCAAGATTTTTATCTTCTATAAAATATTTTATTTTCGCCAAAAACATATTTTTCAAAATAAGTTATCTATCATCAGGGAAGTGTAATTAATTCAAATTATTTTTAAAGCTTATGTAAGTAGGATATCTTAAAATCTTTATATTTTTATTAACAAATAATTTGAAATTTAAAAATAAGACATTAAATTTTCTATCGGGTTTAGATTTTTTGCTACAGATAAAAAATTGTTAGTTGTTTACTAGAATCTTTCTTTTTGTGGATGTTTTTGTGTTAAAAATTAATTCTACTTTGAATTATGTGAATCAAACAGAAATCTGAAAGATCCCTAAATTTGCATTTTGTTATTATCTTATATTATTTTACTTATTATTATTGGATTGGGAATTTCGTTCACAAAAATATAATAGTTATTTATTATACAAGATGATAAAATTGTATTTTATCTTCGAGGGCGTATTTTACGCTCTAGAAGATAATTAAATTTTATCGTCGTGTATAATACTCTATTTTTTTCTATAGCATTTATTTTAAAGGAAAAAAATTATAAAATAAATTTTATTTGACATTGACGTTTAAAAAATTACAAATCGAGTCACGTTTTAAAATGTCATTAGTACGGGCGTTTCTAGGGTTACAAACAATAAATAAATTACTTTATCTACCCTTGCTGTTAAAGTATACTTTATCTACCCTTGCTGTTAAAGCGATTCTTTATCTACTCAAATTAATAGATAAAGTAGCACTTTAACAGCTGCTATAGAAAAAAAATAATTAAACAAATTCTGGTTGCTACATAAAGCAGGCATTGGCTTTGAAAATATTATTAAATTGCCAGTGTCAATTGGCCACAGTAATAAAAGCTGACTAAAACATAAGTACATTTATTAATTTAGACATAAGTAATAATAATTATGATTAGGACAGTTGACACTGTCAATGGCAATTTCCTTTGAATATAAAACTACAGAAAGGAGGCTACACAAAACATACGTGAGACCAAGATGGGTGATGCATATGGCGGCTGAATCAGTGGCGTACCTTTCAGAATGGATACGGGATATGTAGACCTTTGAATATAAAATATTCTATGACGTAAATTGACAAAAAACGTAGTAAAAGTATGAATGAACAAAAATTAGATGTAAGAAATAAAATATTATAATACTGACGGTTAAAACAGTGCTTTAAATATATATTTTGCAAAGTTCTAATCTATATAAAATATGTATGTGACGCGGTGACGCCTATGATATTTACTCTCGACCTTTCTCTTGACATTGACATTAACTTTGAAATTATAACCTCGAATTGACTACAAATGAGTCATACATATGGGTCTTCAAAAGGGCGACTTCCGCCGCACTGTTTGTTAAAGCTACTAGAGCGCTACACTCCTTCCTGTAGTTTTATATTCAAAGGGCAATTGCAGAACGTTTTCAGATGCAAAGCCTGCTTTATGTAGCGACCAGATAAATGATTGTGGATTCAGTGCATGTTGTGCAGGAAATCAAAATTATTTTTTTCTGTCTCTAAAAGAAGTTTTGCGTAGTTTTGAAATAACGTGTCTTTTTAGCTAATTAATGTTAGAACTATTGGTCACAGCACAGAGTATAAATAAGGGGAAGCCAGGTAGCTCAGTTGTAAGAGGGCTAGACTTGCATGTTGCAAGTCCAGGGTTCGAATCACTACGTTGGTGGAGATTTTCGCTCAGGCCTCTGGGATCGGTACTAGGCCTGGTGAGATCATTCACAGTTGGGCTTAATTAACTGTGCTCTACTCGGAAGACCACTACACACGTAGTAACACACACATGGCACGGCCGTCCGACTTGAAGTGCGGTACCGAGCAGATTGGCTATACACACATATAAGATACACACAAAAAAGAAAGAAAGAATATAAACAACAAAAGACGGCAATTTTACACAATTAGGATATAAACGGCGAAAAACTTAACTAGGTACCTAAGATTTGGAGGCGACATTGCCTTAATATCAGATAATATGAATAAAGGTCTCAACTATCTATGTAAAAGAGGCTTAAGGATACGTAAAGAAGCAAGTATGAACAAAACGTAATATAGCAGTATTGCAACTTTCGGAAGCCTCGGATCTATGTCTATCATTTTTTTTTATGCCAGTTTATGTTATTTTTACAATCTGATCGAGTTGACCAATAAGTAAAAACAACATATATTATGGTAGGTAACATATGGTGGGTTGATATTGGAACAGTAATTGGTAGTAATAACTAACAATACTTAATACATATACAGTCTGTCTGAAACTACTAGCCAATAGGTACTGATCCTGTTCCATATATCCAAGACAACTAGAAAATTTCTACTTACAAAATATACAACAAACGAACAATATATTATTTCTTAACGAACTTATCACAACGAAAAAGGAATGCATAACTTTGCTTAACTTCTATTGTACAAATAGTAAAATATTGTCGTAAAGGTGAGAAATAACTACTATTTAAGATAATAAAAAATTAAAGCAAAATGTTACAACAAGTATTCAAACAGGCCACCTTCTTAAGCTAAACAATATACCAGGCGGTTGTAAAAATTTTGGTGAAAGCGATTTAGCATGTCCGGCGTAATTGAAGCTGCAGCTATAATAATTTTTTCCCTTAGGTCATCTACATTTGTAGCACGTGTTTCCTGTTGGCGGTAAATACAATTTAAGTCTGGGGACCTAGGTGACCATTGTATATTTTCCCGTCTCCTTATTACGCGTCCAGGAAACGTAGTGCTAAGAAAAGCTCTTACATCAGCGCTTTCGTGAGCTGGATAGCCATCCTGCTGGTACCAAATATCTTCTAACGTTACGTTTGCAGTCCTAATTGTAGGTAATATTTCATTCTGTAGTAGCTCTAGGTATTTATTGCTATTCATTGTACCATTAATTACAAAAGGACCAATGATCCTGTTACCTAAAACACCAGTCCAGATATTTAATTTTTGGGGATATTGCGTCCGGTAGTTATAATGCCCATGATGATTGGTACGGCACCCGTAGCGTACAATGGAAGCATTATGATGTCCATGAACGCGAAAAGTACTTTCGTCAGGGAACAAAATTCTATTATCTAATAAAATTTTCCGTTTCATTTGCAATGGTCATCATAGTCTCGCAGAACTCCATTCGTTTTATAAAATCTTCTGAATATATTTCCTGGTTTTTTTGAATTTTGAAGCACTTGTATTTGTTCTTTTTCAAAATGGCCCTCACACGATCTTTGCCCATGTTGACCATGCTATTTACATGTCGCAAAAATTGAAATTTATTTTCTTCTACTGCAGCACATACCTGTATTTCGATGTTTTCCTGGTCAGCATCTCTTTCACGGCGAGGTTTTTTATGATTTTTAGGTGAAACGCATCCGGAAACTTCAAAATTTTGTATAAGTCTTCGAACAGTCCTAACAGCAGGAACTGGCCGATTTTCAAATAGAATTTGAAACAGGTCAGTAATTTGCCGAAGAGAATTTCCTTGGAAGTACTACTTAACAATCTGTACTCTTTCATTGACTAAATACACTTCCATTTTGTAGCTGCTACTTGAAAAAGTACAAAAGCTATTATTTTTTATTACATGCAACTTATTTTGACATTATCATTAATTGTTGCTTGTGATGTATGCCTTCTGCCTTCTATGCATAAAAATATAATAGTCTATGTGGCTAGTGAAGCCAGACAAAGTGTATAGGTACCTATGTAATTTTAACTTATTGCAAGCGGCTAGTGAATTGGATGTGCTGTAGCGATTATAAGTAGCTATGATCTATGGATTACAATGGTATGCTATATAACCATGAACCTAAACCATAGGTTTAGTTGAATTTAACGATAGGTCTAGAGTGTAATGTCTCATTAGTCTTCTATTTTGGCCACTATTGTCTAGTTAGTCTAGTAGATTTATCAGAGCGTATTAGGATGATGTTGGAGTTTATCGATAAATTTCATACTATTTTTTACTATAATAGTCCAGTCAAAACAAGGTTTAACCTCCTGAAAAATCCGAAAGTTTTGAAACTTTACACACTTATTTATAGGTACCTAAGGATGAATATACCAAAAGTCCTCATAAATATATATAACGCTATTTTTTAGCGCCCTATAACTCGGAAGCCGTTAGGAATACAAGAAAAATGTATATAATCATTTTTATTGAAAATTTAATAAGATTCAATTTTGTATATAGTAAACTTTTACCTCCGGCCAACGGTTCTTAAGATATTAACGAAAAACCAAAAAAAGTTCCCTGTTTTCACTAATTGCCGCTAGAGTTCGCCTCATATTTATGAGGACTTTTGGTATATTCATCCTTAGGTACCTATAAATAAGTGTGCAAAGTTTCAAAACTTTCGGATTTTTCAGGAGGTTGGATCATTTTTTGAGTTTTTTTGACTGGACTATAACGCTTTTCAGTAAACTCATTCTGAGGTCACCAAGTATTTCCATGTTTGCGATGTAAGGCGATGCGTTTGTTATGGTTTTTTGGTCGAAATCTTTCAATGTTGGCTATGCTTGATGCAGATGCCGTGCCCCATAGTTGACTGACATACATCCATACTTGCCTGAGAATAGCCTTACAAATAAATAATTTATATTCCAGCGAGGCTCCGAGTTTCTTCTTAATAGCTACTTTAGTTCTTTCCTCTTTTTCCTAATGTGAGATTGCCAGGTAAGACCTTTATCCAGATGCATTTCGAAATATCTGACGGAATCTGATTGCTGTATGGGTATTTAATTTAATGTAATTTGTTTTTTTTATTTTTATGCGCCTCCTTTTAGGCCAGTTCTCTATGGAGTCAAAACTTCTTTGTAGTTTTAGCGACACCCGCACTGGATCTTTATCAGTGACCATAATGGCAGTGTTATCAGCGGACATGGCTGTTGTAGTGTTGACACTAGCAGGCAAATCCACTATGAATAATAAATAGAGAATTGATCCCAAGACACTTCCTTGCGACCCTCCAGATTTTATTGCATGCAGATTATGTTCTTCCCCGTGCTTAACTAAGAAGTATCTTTCTTCCAGATAAGATTTTAGTACCAATTAGGTAAAAGTCATCGGAGAGTTGTTGCTTCAATTTATATAGGATCCTTTTATGGCAAACCCTGTCGAAGGGCTAGCTGACGTCTATGACGGCAATTATCCAATATTGTTTATCTTCGAATGCGGCATTTATTACTTCTACTACCCGATAGATTTGTTCAATAGTGGAATGTTCTTTTCTAAATCCGAACTGGTATTTGGGTATCAATCCATTATCAGTTAGGAGTGGCATTAGCCGTTTTAGTTTTTTTTTTGAAAATACAGGCTTATAAATTAACTTTGCCAAGACGAAAATAGTGCAAAATACTAACTACAGGTGGGACATAACGGTGCTTGGTAAGAACATAGAAAGAGTATCAGAATGTGTACTTAGGATAACTCATCAAAATCCAAAAAGAAAACCAGAATGTAGAAGTAGTTATCAGAAGAAAACAATTGGTTTTGGTTTCGGGAAGCTGGCAACACATACTACGAAATAGATCAATTCAGCAATATCTAACACAAGACGTTTTTGGCTGGTATATAGTTATTACGGTTGCCATACGTGGACATTTATAGATGTTAATACCGACAGAGAAATGTACGTTTAATATAAAGCTAACAAATAAGAAGTCAAAGCAGTAGATTAGATAGAAATAAAGTATAGAGTTGGAGACCATAACTGGGGAAACAACGACGAAAAAGGTCTCTAATGAGGTGAAACGACTACCTGATTAGGCAGATCTTGGTTAAATAAGACGTACACACAACTGAGAAAGATGAACGAATTAAGAGGGACTTACATCCAAAAATTGAACAAAGTTGAAACATAATGTTGAGAAAGAGAAAAATCTCAGCGAAAATTTATAAATATATTTTGTAATTACAGTGTCATAAACACTGTTTACTTGCTGCTACTACCTAATAATAAGAAGCTCGTTGGCGTAGTGGTAAAAGCGCTAGGCTCCTAGCTAGGAGTATTGGGTTCGAACGCAGTGGTAAGGATTTTTACAAATAATTCCCCATTGTTAGAGGTCGGTACTTTAGCGTGTGAAGCCATTTAATCGTCTGGTTACAATTAACGATTATGTCTGTGGAGTGGTTGACTTCAGTTAGTAACAAGACACATACACTATACACTTAATACACGGTGACAAACTCTGCAGAAGGCAACGGGAAACCACTGTAGATAACACATTTCCCTAGTATACGGGGGACATAACAAAGTTCACGACACCAAGTCGTTTAAAAATCTGGTTTTGACCCCCTTGTCAACTACCTAACAATAGGAAACTGGATGATTTTACGAAGCCGTTACAGCTTCGAACTACATATTATACTACTACCTAAAAAAATAGCTATGAGTAACTAGAATGGAAAGTTGAACGTTCTAGAAGTAGATTCTTGAGAGAAATAGGCAGACTTGAAAATTGTGGGTGTGTAACAAAAGTGGGTTTAAGGTTAAAGCAAATAAGAAAGAACGGAAAGAGATCGTAGAACATGTTAAGGCTTGCAAAGGGCCAATATGTAAATAATGGTAATGAAAATGCTGTTAACTTTATGCTAAGCTGTCAAAAGTGGAATAACATAATATGTTTCATTTTATTTAAGAGTAGGCTTTGCGTTTGAGATTAAAATAGGGTTACAAATTACCTAAAAGATGTTACTAACACAGAAACTAAGTGTATAACTTTTACACTGTTTGCTATAATTGCTCAGATTTACTATAGTTACAAGCCGATTGAATTTTGAACGTTTGGCATAATTCTGTCATGCAAATTTTAAAACAAAATGACAATGTTATGACCCTGAATCACGATTATATTTTATTATTATTATTATATTTTTTATTTATTAAATTTTTGTATAAGTGGTTGTAAAAGCAATTTATTTAGATTGCACTACCATTTAATTCGTGCCGTTGCACAGTGATTCAAAATCACAATCTACTCGGACAAAAATTATGCGATATTTTTAATAATGATTTATGAACTTTTTCTGTACTTTTATTTAATAAAAAACCATATTTTTGCTACACACGATAGACGATACCTTAAAAATACTTCAACTTTTTTGTACTTAAAGTTATGGCAGATGTACTTGAAAAAAAAACAATTTCCTCGTTCCTTTTATACAAAAGAGGTATACTAGTTAAATGTCTCTAAAGTTTCCAAGATATTTGCTGTTGAAGTAAGTGATGCTACATTTTTCAGTTCTTAAACAGCATTACTTGTGTTACACTAAAATCTGACAAATATTCCACTGATCCACTATTACTTTGTGTCCTATAACTTGTTTTTGACAAGAATATGTCAATTTCTTGTTTTAAATATAAGCCTACTGCGTTACAGAATAACAGAATGCTTAGAACATGAAAAAGATGTTGTATTACCTACATCAACAGCAAAGATCTTAGAAACGGTTAACTTTAGAGACATTGAACTAGTATACCTTTTCTGTATGAAAAAGACGAAGAAATTGTTTTTTCCAATTAAATCTGTCCTAACCATAAGTATAAAAAAGTTTAGGTATGTTTAAGGTATTAGGTGTAGCAAAAATAAGGTTCTTTCAAAAGCAATGTTAAAATTGAGGACGGATTATTATTTCTCGCCCCAAGAAATGTAGTTTCCCCAATTTTCATGTCAATATTTTGAAAACTTTTGAAATTACAGCAAAAAATTAAAATTAAAATTTCGGTTTTGACGCTCTGTATCGCACTAAATATTAACTTTTGGACTAAGGTAATTTTAGGTAAATCGTAATATTTTGTACTAGAGAACACATCTCTAAAATGGTGCCGTGCAATTTTGAAACACCCTGTAGATGAAAAGTATTTTAAGAAATGAAATTTCTCGAACAAAACAATATTTATTTCTTAACGCATAATAAAAGCTACAAAATTATAAATAAATGTACAGGCTATGTATGAAGTTGTTCGTTAACGTCATCATCATCAATAACATCTTCCTCTTCTTCATCTTCATCTACTTGAGGTGAACTTAACAATTCAATTACATCATGGTTGTAGTTTTGGCTCCTTCTTACAACAAAAGGCCTAATGCTAGATATAAACGGGTCAGAAGAAACCAGGAGGATATGAAATAAGTCTTCATTTGTTGCTTTTCGGGAAATTTTTCTAGTATTGTGTTCCCGGTAATATCTCCAATCCTTGTGTCTTGATTCCTGGACGTCTTCTGATAGCTGACCAATTGGAATCACAAAGTGTTTGATAATTACACTCCCATGAATTAGTATTTTATGCAGAGTAACGGGCATAGGATACCAAGAATATAATTTAACGTAGAGTTTGGCTGTTTCAAAACAAAAGGATTGAAATTTGTCAGGCTCGATCGCAAGACCGCTGCTCAGAGCACTTAAAATTACACTAAATCGGTAAATTAAATTTTTGTCTATCCCAGTGATTAAGCTCGAAAGCTCTGGGTTTTGAAAAAACCGTCTAGCGGTGTTTCCATCGTTGGATGTCCCGAACCCATGTTTAGGGATATCGACCAAGAGACCCATTTCTGATTTAAATTGAGATGTAATACATTTCTTCTTTGCGGAAAGTAATGTTTTATGATTTTCACCGCGGGCTTGCCAGGTTTTAAAATCAAGCCTGTACGCTATGTGCAACAGTGCTTCAAAAAATCTAATATATGCATGCAATGATGACAATCCGAAATTGAGAGTATCTATGTTTATAGGAATCTCCTTAGTTACCAACTCCAATTTATTGAATTCTTTGGGCCCTGCTTTACAAATGTAGCATTTTTGGCTTGATAAATTTTGTGTAAGAGAGTTACAAATTTTCCCATCAACCATTGTTTTAAATAGGTTGTGGGAAACAAGGAAATGTTTGTTATCATAATTAATTCTTGTTGGGGCAAGTTTTTTTATTTGGTCTTCAATTAAACCAAATTCTCTATTTATTACCTCGTTAGTCTCTTTCGTAAATAAAAATTTAATCGGCCTGCAGTATCGGGTTGAGGAAGTTCTTCTATTGTTCCATAAAAAAAAATTTTTTTTACCCTCATTATAATAAAGCTGAATCGGAACTAAAGAAACGGTAAGTACGTTACTGTCATCACTTTCTTTGGAATCAAATTTTTGTTTGTAGTTACTTTGGGACCCACTCCCATCCGCCCCCCATTTGCAGTCCATTTCTAGCTTAATTTCTGAAGAAGAATCAAGTGATTTGTTTTCCAAAAAAACTTGCAAGACGTCTTTTTGACATTCTACAAGTCGTTCCGCAGTATGGTCGAGTAAACTTTGCAGTCCCACCTCTGCACTTGTATCTGACACTAAAATGCTTTCTGAGGCCACGGACAGATAGCACTTTTTCTTTTGAGAAATTAAAACATGGTAGCTAGGCAATAAGTGACTATTAGTTTTGGCTTTTATAGCCGTTCTTAAGTCAATATACTGCTGTCGAGTCATTTTAAGGTGGACAAAAAGAGCAAGTACTTCTTCAGGGGAAAATGAATTTTTCGTCACTACCTTGATTTTTTTATCTAGGTTCTTAAGTCTATTAGCACGCTTAGGAGAAGAAATTACCCTTCGAACAACATCAGCAGCGTCCCTTTTTCCTGATTTTTGTAGTTTTATTTGTAATGCGTATGCCAGTTCTTCAGAAGAGTAAGTATTTATTACTTTTTTTAATTTTCTTTGTTTTGTTCGATTACACACGACTGAAAAATTTTTTAATGGACGACCGCGACCGCGTGAAGACGATGTGTTGAAAGCGGGTCCGGATGTAACTAATACCTCTTGAAGCCAAATATTATTGGTTTCAAAAAATATTTTAGTGCAACTGTGACTATCTCTCCACTTCTTTGACAGTAATGCAAAAGCTTGCAAGAGTTGTTCGAAGGGCCTTTTCAATGTCCTGTGACAAATCATCAATGCCAATTCGAGCTGCAATGTACTCAAAAAGCATTTCAATTGCGGTTGTTTTTGATGGGAAGGTCCTGGATTTTGTCCTGAGGTGCTCAAAAAGCTCGGTACGGGAAATCGTATCTTGACTTCCTATATAAAAAAATAAAAAACTCTCTTCGATGACAAAACCTGACAATGAATATTTTATAATTCACACACTGTCCAATAGGACTATACATCCTGATAGGAAATTCAATGTACCAAAGTGTACCACTAACGTTACAGGCATTAAAAAATAAAAAAGAGGTTTTTTTTGGACCGAAAACTGTCCTATATTTGGGAGGATGATCGTCACTATTTTTTAAAATATATTCAGCACAATACATCCTACTTACCTCCAATAATATGTATCATCTTGAAGGTGAAGCTATTTTTTATCATACAGGAGGTTGAGACCGTCCGAGATCGGGGTTGAATGTTAAATGCTAACTAAATGAAAAATTCGTGTTTCTTACAGTCAACGACGACGCGATAATACCCAAACAGCGAGTTAAATGACGAGTTAAAAATAAACAATAGACATACACAGTAAACAATGCAGAATCGATGCACTACCTTGATACTTTTAATTATTTTGGGTCTAAATATCATTTTTGTCGCGGTAGATTGTGGTTTTGAATCTCTGTGCGTTGTAGCAAAACTACGAGTAAAAACAACGTTAATTTTTGATAACACTATTTATACTTTTCTCCCAGAAGATTTTTGTTTATTAATTTTTATAGCCAAAAACGAATAAAATAATATAAACAACGTTCCTTTGTTAGCAGGAGTGCGGTTACGTAAACTTTTTAAGAATTCTAGGTTGTTGCCATCATAAAACATTGGTTGGTTTGCTGTTTTTGTCATTATGTTCTTATTTGGTATTTTCTTATTAAGTAGATTTTAATCATTCATATTTAAAGAAGATACATAATTATACAATCAGAAATTTAAAAAGCTATTATAAATCAGTGTCAAATTAATAAGATTTATAATTTTGTTATACAATTTTATTCTCCTGCAACTTTCAAACTAAGTTTACTCAAACTATTCAAAAGGTAATATTTTTTAGAGTTGCCCAGTTGTAGTTACGACAAACAAATAAATATATAAAACATATGGGTCAAATATTTTTAATTTGTTCAGCTTTTTTATGCTATCAATTAGCTATTTGGAAAATCAGTACATAGAAATATATATGAATGCTGTACGGATTAAACATTTTGAAAATAACTCCAAAGGGGTGATTTATATTAATTATCTGATCTTAAAACCAGTCAGTTATATTCCGGCTTTTTTGTATTTTATCTTTTTATCTTATTGATTAAATAAAGAACGTAGTTAAGTATATAGATTATTGGAGTGCTTGTTAATTCAATAAAACGCAGCAACGGTGGAGAACTATTACGAGTACATTAAATTTTGTTTTATTTATGTATTGGTCACGATTCTGGATTGTAGATATCGGGAATCTCAAAGCATTTCGGCTGCTATAATCATTAGTACTACCCAACTAGAGTTTTAGATCAACTTGGATCGGGAATCGAACCCCACGCCTCTAGTTTACAAAGCAAATACGCATATTTAGACATTATTGAGGCCAGTTTGTTATAAATCTCAAAAGCTGGCAATTATTCATCAATCATGCCATGAGATAAGTTCAATTATGATATGCATATACTATACTAAGACAATCCCACTAAACAAAACTAAAATAAATTTAACAGATTAAAGTATGTAGTGTTGGATGTGTGGCTAAAATCATAACAGAATAAAAGGTTAACATTTAGAAAAAATATGATGTGATAAATAAATAAGCTTTTTTCCACAAATAAATAAAAAAGGGGGCGTAAGTTGCGAATGCTGTCTGTTAAATTATTAATTGCACATGCATGAAGATAACCTTCACAATAAAATAAAGCATTTAATTAAAATAAATTAATGTTTACTCAATGTAAAATAATTATTATCATTTCTATCCTTAACATAATCTTGATGTGTTTAATCAGCGACAGAAGCATTTAGGTTTTATTTGCCTTAGTAAACGCCTTGAAACAATAACATTTGATTGTTATTTAGAAGATAAGGAAAATAATTGTTAATTTACTAACAGCTATTAATTAATCTTCTATTAATTAAAATAGCCGATTGGTTGGTGGATTAATCGTGGCTTAAAATAAGCAGTTAATCAATTGCTTTTTAATCTGACGTAAAATTAAACTACATTTCAAAACATATTGCTTAAGTTACATTTTTCAAAGGGCGGAATATTTTTGATTATGAAAGAAAAGCCCATTTTTAAACATTTATTTAATTAAAGTGTTTTTATGAGCATATGTGGAAGGACAATATTTAGAAGTATTTTTCTTTTTCTTTTTCCGAATTCTTAATCGGAAAGAAAAATTACTCCTTTTATTAAGTATAAACACCGCTGGCTTTAAAAATTGCCTTAAAAATTTTGCAGTTTCAAGGAATAAAGTTTTTGGTATGCATAAGAAGTCCTATAAATTACATGTAATTAATTTCATATTTCATTGAAAACAGGTAGTTATGTGGTTCTCTGATTAAAAATGTTAACGACACATTGATTATGAGTTATTCTTCTTAGAAACTCGTCTATTCGTCACCTATGTGAACTCTAAGCCAGACTGTTGCCGTTTACATAGAAAATCAAAAAGGTCAAATGTTTATCTCCTAGTGTTTTAACTGTGGTAATATATTATAGTAGTTTTTATCAACGAACATTGTTACCCTTGAACTTGGAGAAAGAGAAGACACCTGCTGATTTGTAGAATTATATTTATGTCTAAGTCTCCCCATAAATTTCTGTATAAGTTTTTGCGGCTCCCTTTCTAGTATTTCAGTTTTTTTTTTAAATCGAATCGTAGTCAGACATGGAGGCACCGAACTCTATTGTATTTCGTGCACCCCATTTCGAAATATTTAATATGCATAAATTACTAACGATACGTTTGTGTTTTTATATTTAAAAAAAATTAATTTTTCTGTTTGTGGTTGCAGAAGTCAGAGGTTAAGTTTATTTCAACAGAGTTCCCATAAGGCACACCAAAAGAGGAGTGACCGGGCGCAAAAGGACGTGCACGTGGTGCGTTATTCCCAATTTAATAATTTTACTTCTGTCTAGTAAATTTGCAAATATAAAACATAAAAATTTGGGGATATTTGATCGCCCTGGACAGCTCCTTATTTAATAGCATTTTTTCTTCTTATGCATAAGAATTCTGAGATCTCTTTTTTATCGAAAGGCAAACCAATTATAGAGTTGTTTACCGGTGATTTTAGTGTAACTAATATGCGGATAATATTTGTTTTTACTATCCGTTGGCCTATTACGCATAATATTGATTTTAATCGTAAATTAAGAGGCTCTTAAAAGTGACCATTTGATATAATTATATACAAGGGAACAAGGGTGTACGAGAATCAATTTCCTGCGCTCTGAGCCTGAGTGTTTATGTTGCTTGATTTACATACTAGCTTGTGTTTATATTCCCGTAAATATGCAGCTTACCTGCAAAATATTTAAAATATGCTAGGCTAGCAGATCTGGTTTGGCAGATAATTGAATTGGTATTTGTGAATTTATTAGTAGACAAACGTTATTGATGTTTGTAACGTTTTGAAGTTAACATTAAAAATGTTCTGCACTGGAATATCGAAAAGGATGCACTATAAACCCGTTTAATACACAATTTAAATACCGTAAAAATTTAAAATATGCCTCTGAACTTTAGTTGTCCGTATGCGCTATAAGAAGTTTAAAGGATGAAAAGAATCTATGTGAATATGTATCAATTTTAAAAATATTCAACTTTATATACAAATAAGTATAAAAAAGGCGTTTTAGTTTTTCAGTTTTTTAAAATAAATATCGAAAACTTTATTTATCGTCGACCAGCATCATAATGCTATCATTATTATAGAGAAAATCGTACATAATATTATACTTTGTCCATGACTAGTCAATAATCTGTCAATTATTCATGTGTTTGGTCAAACATAATGTTAGCCATTATACACTGCCAGCAGGGAATAATCATTATTCACGGTGTCATGGTAACATTATTGTCTATGGTGTATAATGAAGGAAATAGGTTATGTTTCTAATCCTACCACTTCGTTTAACATAGTCCCTAACATGGTTTTAGTAGCGTTGTTATTTAAATTTTAACTAAAAATTCTTCGTATTTGTGTTCGTGGACAAAGTATAGTATACGAATCGCTATGATGGCTACTATTACCTCAGATAATTGCAAAACTCGCTCGCTCGCTCGCCCGTGTTGCAAACATTATCCTCTGTAATTCATTATAGCGTCGTGTATAATATACTATTATGGCACTGTGCCATAAAGTTGTTATAACAACGGAATAAACAAACGTTACTTAACCACCACATCGGTCGTCATAGTAACAAATACTACTATTTTGTGACAAATACGTCATAATTTTATATAAACTGAATAATTATTATTTTAGCAAAAAAAAACTAAATTAAATTTCTTATACATAAATAATTATAATGCTAGTCGACGATAAAATAGTATATGAAATTCGTTTATAATGCAGTATTATGGCATTCATGAAATTATCGCATTCACTGCGTTCATGCGCTAATTTCATTCATGCCATAATACTGTACATTATAAACTAATTTCATAATGTACTATTATGTGCATTAATAAAATTATCTTCAGTAATCTGACTACATATTTTAACGTGGGCACAAATATTTGCTTTAGTATGCCACAAATCGGAAGTTATTTTTTGGCAAATTTCCTATTAGACTTACGGCGGCTACTTTATACAACAAAATACGCCCACTGAAGATGAGAACAACATACAAAAGTTATAATTTTATGAAAGTTAAAAACGGATAAATGAAGTATCCAGAAACTTAGCAGTTGACGGAAAAGTTATTTAATAAGGTTTTATACGAATTGTTAGATTTAAAGCAGCCATGCTTCAAGTTTCCACTTTTTCAAGCAAACGAGTTTAAATAAAATGCCTTTGAAAATACGTGTACTGATTGGTTGATCTTCTACCAACTATGCCCATTTCTATGGAAATTAGGTTAAACCAGTTGTGTTAAAATTACGTTCGTAATTATTGTTGATGTTAAACAAAGATTTTCAAAAGGTGGAGCATGAATAAAATAAACTCCTCCTTGTCATAGAAGAATTGAGCGTTGTCAATAAGAAGCAGTTAAATAATTAGTTAAAAAGTGAAAATAAGGTGACAAAAATCAATTTTTCAAAATTTCTATAAGGATTTAAGTATGCTTAGATTGATGTGCAACTAAACAAAAATATTCATGTAACAGGTGTATTTTTAAGAGGCGCCGAGTTTCCGATAGGGATAACTGTCAAAGTAGCTGTCATTTTTTTAACTGTCAATGTTTTTTTTTCAGTAAAGTCTAACAGTTCATCATGGATAGATTTACACCGCAACAACGTTACCAAATCGTAGAATATTATTTCCAAAATCAGTGTTCAGTTACATAAACTTATCGAGCACTTCGTCAATTTTATGGACCGAATTTACGTGACATCGATGTGGACGATATGTGGTTCCAGCAGGATGGGGCTACGTGTCATACTGCGACCAATATCATCGATTTATTGAAATCAAGGTTTGATGAGAGGGTGATTTCAAGATTTGGACCTGTAAATTGGCCACCAAGATCTTGCGATCTAACGCAGCTCGATTATTTTCTGTGGGGGTACGTGAAATCGCTTGTTTACGTGGATAAACCAGCAACGATTGACGCTTTGGAAGACAACATACGGCAAGTTATTGCGGATGTACGGCCTCAGATGCTTGAAAAATTGGTCAAAAATTGGACCGACAGGTTGTAACTGCCAGTCGTGGTGCTCATATGCCCGAAATCATCTTTAAATGTTAAATGATAAAGAATTATCTTTCAAATAAAAGCATTTTTTAGATCAAAAGTCAATGTCGTGTATTTTTATTTATATTTATTTTCCGGACACTCTTAAAGAAAACACCGTTTATTTATTTTATTGCATTCCACTTAGCCTATTAAAAAAATGACTAAAATTGCAATACAATATCTTCATTTTCCTTTTAGGGCAACTTACATTGTATACATAAAAAACAACGAGTATAAGTAGAATAAGTAAGAAATAGTCTGTTTTTCTTATATTCAGGATTTAAACGTCACCAACGGGCGAAAATGTTGCCTTCTTCCATAAAAATAAATTGGGTTACATAGTTTTAGTAATTCTTTTGACATTGTAAGGTTACTTGCCAACAATAGTGATATACGAATTCGACCACTTTTAGGGCGTATTTGCTGCCTAAAGATGTACTTAAATTGTTCACATACTTATATCATATTTTCGTTCATTTCGAAGTTATGACCTATTTTTTGACATCTCTCCTAATCTAGAATGAATTTTTGCCCACATATCGAACTAAAGTTTTCTCTGAGTGAACTTGCACGCTGCACTTTAAAATGACATCCAACGCTTCCTTTTTCTCTTGTTCTTCACCAACAAACTTCATCAAAAATGCTTAGCCACCTAAAATTGTTATTATTATTATTATTATTATTTCATTTATCTTATTTCTCGACTATACATTTGTCGGTTTAACTTCCGGGACTCAACCAGAGTCCTAAGGATTTCCTCTGCTAAAGGACTTTACGCAAGATGTGTGCTGAGCCTAGTAAAGCGATCTTTTGTGCCTCAAAGACTGTCGGTTTTCCTGGGATCAAATCAAGCTGGTTCCGAATTCCCTTTCTGACAATGCCTAGAGTACCTATAACCACTGCAACGGTTCTAGCCTTGGTGTTCCACATCCGTTTAATCTCAATTTCTAGGTCTTTGTATTTTGAGATCTTTTCGGTTTCCTTGATCATGATGTTGCGATCGTCTGGTACAGCAACGTCTATAAGTAGGCAGTTCTTGTTCTTCCTATCGTGGATCACTATATCTGGACGATTGGCCCTAATGGTACGGTCAGTTTGAATACCGTAATCCCACATGATGGTACAGTCCTGCGTGTTGATAACAGCGTCTGGGACATGTGAGTATTATTATTATTTTATCCATTAGGGACAGATGGTCTCTCTGGGAAGCCCTCCTTCGTTCACCCCGGGGATAGGACAGAACCTAGCATCCGATCACTCACGTTGGAGGGTTCCCAGATCTCCTACAGGCCGGGTGACTCATCATACCTGGCATCACCTGTAGGGCCCTTCCACGTGCTCGCATCCCAAACCCTGGTTATGTGCGAGCACGGATTACATAACCTCGTGCGCCCTCGCGATGTGGAGGGAGCCAAGAAGAACGGCTTTTTGTATTCTGCAGGTCAGGGAGGCCGAAACTGACCTGCATTCCGGGATGATCTCAAGTTCCCGGACGAAGCTTGCATTTATTCCGCCAAAACGACCAACTTGACTCTATGTCCTGGATACAATTTTCCAAGTTCGGACAGGCGATCTCTATACTTCTCCCTCTTCTCGATCTCCTTAGATGTGATGTTAGGTTCTGCTGGACAAGAAAGTTCGATGACATACAAACATTTGACATCTAAGTCCAGCAGAACTATATCCGGCTTGGTTGCTTGGAGCTGTCTCGTGGTGGAAAACGAATAATTCCAGTATATACGACATCTAGTATTTTCCACCACGGACTCGATCTCAACGGGGACATACGGTATTACAGGTGCATTGTCAATACCGTAAGAGTGCCTTAGATGATAATAGGGCACTGTCAGGGCTGCATTGTGTCCTCTGATGTATAACGCAACAGCGTATGAGGGGCATGCTGACAATATATGCATAAGTGTCTCGGGATGGGCCCTACACAGGGCCGTCTTAGGCCATGCAGGGGCCCTTGGGCACACAGAGTTTGGGGGCCCTTTTAGATTTTAGAAAGCCAAAAAAAAAAAAAAAAAACGTGAATGAATTGTACCTATGTACTGAAAACGCTTAACCCTCTTGCTCAAGTTGCGACAAATTCGTTGCACACGTTACGCATTCCAGCTGACTCACTAGAGTTAAAATCAGAGGAATCCCCATCCAATCGGCAGATCGGCAGCGTCGACATCTATCATCATTAATGTTAAGGCGCCTCCGGACTGCTGATAGAAATCAGTGTTGCGCCTATGTCGAATTAAAATAGGCAACCCTACTTACATAAGTACTGTGTGTATCCAAGGACACAAAGTCGTGTTTTTATGACGTTTGAAGAAAAATATTATTTATAATGACAAGAGCAAAGATATGTTTATCAAAACGCCGAAGAAGTCAACAGTTTAATTAATTTTTGTATGTTTACACTGGTTTTCGGGCAATCTGTATGTAATAATAAATAAACCACTGAAACCTGAATCGATATTTAGTTTAATTTTTGTGCTGTTGAGTATTGAGAACAATAATTGCCAGCGGAGGTATAAAGTTTTGATCCGTAGACCAAGTAACCTCTGTAGATGGTCAAAACATCTAGGAGTTTTATTGTTTCTGTTACTAATCCTTCTCTTTTCAAGTTTTTAATATGAGAAGTGTTAAAATGACACAGAGCTGTCAATCATTTTAAGCCGATTATACATATGTGATATTTGGGTTGCATACATGCTCCAACGTTTTCTCACTAAAATATGTTGAAACTCGACCTTTTAAAAACTTTCTCTACAAATTGTAGTCGTAAAACAAAATTTGTAACTTTTCTAAGGTCTTCAATCTATCCATAATTTCAATCAAATTTGTCCTACAAGAGCCTTTTTTTGATTTTGTGTTTTGTTTTTGATATAAAAAGGACGACGTAACATCTAATTAAATTAAATATACGCTTATCAAAATTCTAAAATAAAAAAACGGCTTTGTAGGACAAATTCTATTGCAGTTATTTATACATTTTCATATCAGGAATTGCTTCAAATTAATTTTTGAGCCCGTAGTTTGTATAGAAAGTTTACCGGAATATGCGTTAACGTTAGCCACTTGTCCAAGCAGTCCGGAGGCGCCTTAATACCGTACCGTGCGTGTCTACATCAAGGCCCGCTGGA
This sequence comes from Melanotus villosus, assembly GCA_963082815.1. Classification (NCBI taxonomy): domain Eukaryota; kingdom Metazoa; phylum Arthropoda; class Insecta; order Coleoptera; family Elateridae; genus Melanotus; species Melanotus villosus. The sequence continues at coordinate 37,437,929 of OY720419.1, read as the reverse complement.
TTAAATATTGCATATTAAGGCCTTACCACTTTATTTAGCCAAGGCGCAATTTAGAAAGGACGATAGCGCCATTTGGGGCGAACTATACCTATTAAATGCCCCATACACCTGCGAACAAATTGCATAAACTGACGTTGCACAACAGATTGTTGTGCAAACAAGGTCGCTCATACACTATACGCAATTTTGTGCAAACTTCAGTTGCTTTTGTCGTGTACCTACGGAAACATGCCGTCTGGCGACGCAGCCTGTTTAGCTATAAAACCTTCCATACTTCCGGCAACTGACGGTGTAAATCAATAAACTCACTCAAAAATTCTCTATTATTTATAAAATTGGCCATTTTAAAAACACTACCTTCTACCACAGTATAAACCTTAAGTTTATACTGTGCTTCTACTTCCACCCATGAAAAAAGAAACTGCAGTTTATTGTACAATGTGGTGCACAAAGCCCATACACGATGCAATAGTTGCGCAACGCCACTCGTTGTGCAATTAATTTCAAACAATTTTGAATTTCTGCAACTAGTTGTGCAGCACGACAAACAACACCATACACTATACAATTGTTTGCACAACAGCCCCTGTTGCGCAATTTGTTCGCAGGTAGGTATATGGGGCCTTTTGGGACGAATGTATAGTTCACCTCAAATTGCACCATCGTCCTTTCTAAATTGCGTCTTGGCCAAATCAAGTGGACAGGCCTTAATATGCAATATTTAATTCAGCGGGCCTTGGTCTACATTATAGGTAGCGCTAACGTAGGTGACCGCTAGATGGCATGGTTTCGCATCTGTTTTGTTAATTATGGGTTGAACTAAGAAACCAATGTTTTTTTTAATTGATTAACTTAATTGGATGAAAATATATCATATATGGGCATGGGTTTCGGCATTTCGGGGCCCCCATCAGGCCGGGGGCCCTGGGCTCGTGCCCCACGTGCCCTTAGGGTAAAGACGGAACTGGCCCTACACGCTCTACAGGCAGTAGGAAGATGTTTCTGAAAGACGATATTACGATACACCAGCGTGTTAAGCACACCATCCTGGCAATATTATTATTATTATTATTAGAAAATACAGAGTAGGCGACCAGTGGCCGTTGGACTCATATAAGTTAATACCATACATATTGGCAGTGGCGTAACCAAGGGGGGGCCCAGGGGGCCCAGGCCCCCCTCAAGATCAAAGTTGTTAATCAAAACAGTCTTTAAGAAGTTTAAGATGTGACCAAAAATGCAGCGTGAGTATATTATGTTGGGTTCCGTCGAGTATTATCCATTCAGTTAACTCCCGTGACGTTTACGCTGTCAAATGAAAATTTTGGAGTGTACTTTATGTACAGAACCTATCAACTTTTTTTGTGAATGTATTTATCGTCAAACTGAAAGTAAGGTTATGATAAATCATTTGTCATTTTCGTAAAATTAAGTAGAACAAGGTAAAAATGGGTTCTCTCTCTTTGATAATAAACTTCGTTGGTGCTTCTGTTCATCCATTTCTCTAAAGATTATGAGTTATAAAACGTAACTTGAATAATAAATAATTTAAGTGTCAAAGTGAAACCAAAAAATAAAAGAATTAAATTTAAATTTAAAGGTGCGCCAATCTCAAATCTAAAAATTGTTAATAGCCTAATAGGGATTTTCATATTGACCAACACATTGTGACTTTTATGTCACGGGAGTTAAGTGAATGGATTATACATATGTATTTCTGACACAATTGTTAAACACTGGTCTGCCCCCCCCCCACAAACTACGTGTTAAACCTAAAACAGTTGACTGGGCCCCCTACAAACTACGTTTCTGGTTACGCTACTGCATATTGGCAATATACAGATACATAGGTACATACATATAATGTGTCTACGGATAGGTGATACAAGAGGTATAAATGACCAAAAATCTTTAGGTATCAATACGCTGTTTGGCAGTCTATCCCTGTTTGTTCTTAAATTCATTTTAAGCAGACTTTCGATTTTTTTTAAATCAAGGCATTTGTGTTAGCACTGTTAAAACGAAAGTGGGGTTTAGGTAAAGTCTTAGTATTTTAACAAATATCGCAAAATTGTATTAGAATAGAGTTGTTCAGAACACAAAATTACGCTTGTATGCAAAATTTGAAGTTGTTCAGACAGAATTGTTTTTTGTTAGTTTAAGGTTTTTGTTGTGCTCGTAGGCGCTTCAAAAACACAAAATTAGGATATATTATTTCGAAAACTTATTTATTTTAAATTGAAAGTTTCAAGAATAAAGGAAACACAAATATCAAAATTATTCAAAAGTATAACCCCCCACTTCTACACAGAATTTCAGAAATTTGTTCAAAGTCCAAAACTGAGGAAAATTGTGAATTTAAGTCTTTAAGACATTATCTTGCGTGAATTCAACTGAAGTTAGAGATACAACGATTCTGTTACAGTCCGGGAGTCTCGAATTGTTCAGTAATGGTTCATGAATGTAAGAGCTGAGAAAATGTTGAGAAAATATATTTGCTTTTTCTATAGCCGACGTTGCAAGTTCATTTGTACTAGGGTTTGAATCACATTTTAGAAACTCTATTTAAACAAGTTAAAATTAATTAATAAATCGTAGAAACAATGAAAAATAACTCTAATTAAAGGTAATACGAAAAAGAAACAACGCAATCAGGGAGAGTTAAAAAGTTGTTGAAAATTAGTTCCTCGAACTTTCATACACAGTTGGCACCGTCGGAGATTGATAGGTACGTTAAAATATTCTTGGAGTTCCTCCGATCGTATCACAGGGATTAATGACTCTTTGACGCAATTTGATTTCTGTTTGTATTGGTGTCTCATATACCAAAACTTTTAAGTGGCCCCAAAGAAAGAAATCTAAATAATTTAAATCGGGTGAACGAGCTGGTCATTCTAATGGTACACCATTACCACTCCATCTTTGCGAAAATACCTCATCTAAATAGTTTCTTGTCACAATGCTGAAATGCGCTGGATGCTGTCATGCATTAGCCACATCTGCCTACGAATCTTTAGTTGCACTTGTTCCAACAATTCTGGTAATGAATTTTGCAAAAAGGTGACGTAAGCCTGCCCTGTCAACCGCTGAGGAAGGAAGAAGGGGCCAATTAAGTAATTGTCAATAATTCCACACCATAGATTCACACTGAACCTATGTCGAGTAATTATTGAGGGTTACAATATTATGTGAGCTTTCATTAGCCCAAATGTGTAAATTTGTAATACGATCTCTTGAAAAGTTCGTTACATATGTAAAAAATATTTGCGCAACAATGTTGGATTTAATATTTCGATTTGGCAGACCTTCACAAAACCGTTGAAGTCTCGGAAAATCTGCTGGAAGTAAGGCTTGCACCTTTTGTGGTCGATATGGATAAAGAAAACAAACGGTCATATGATTTACACCAACTTGGTTTGCTAAACTTCTGTTACTTATGTTTGGCTCCCCTTCAATCCTGTTCAGAATATCTTCTTCAAAATTAGAAGTTCGGACGTCTCTTTGTCGTCTAGTATACGGTCTTGAACACTGTAAGTGTGCCAGTTACATGTAATTATCAACTGAAGCGAATGTTGTATGCGGCTGTCGTTTCTGAGGAACCTTCTCTGTTTAAATTCACAATGCTTCTCTACAGTTTCCTTTCGCAGCTTAATATGCCCAAAGCATGTCTACGATTTCATTAATTGAATAGGCCATATCAAATTAAACTTTAAATCTTACCTTTAATAAAAATAGCAAATTTTTGAACAAATTGTCATTAATTAATATCATACGCAATTTATGAAACATATGACATCTTATTAATCAATCGGACTATTCGCAAAAATAAAAATTCAAGTTTGGAGATTTGAATGCGTGTAATCTGTGGGAACACTAATTTTGAATGATTTTTCGAAACCCAGAATTCTTTAAAAGAGACAGTTAGGCAATAATTGATAATACATTTTATTATTAATACTAATAAAACGGATCTTGAAAAATGCCGGATGGATTGTTGGAAATGTTTGGCATGTGTAGAGTTTAGTTTGCAGACAAACACCAATGTTATCGAATATTTTAGGTTTTATTTAATGAGAGGAATATGCGCTCAAAGTTTATCAGTCGAATTCATATACACCCCGTATATTAGGTGTATAAATTTGTTATATGTATAACGAAGCATCAGCTATAAGTGTTGCAAATCATTTTCGTTCAGCCTTTTCAATACGTTAACGTTTTTTTTTTAATTTTGAAAATCAACTTAATGTGTGTCCCGCTAAGCACAGACTTCGCTTTGGGTCGCATGGGGCCAAATCAGCCGAATATGCAGGAAGTTGAAGCAATATAACATTTTATTTTGTTATAATTTTTTTCACCAAGAGCAGTTGTTAGATGGACTCGTTGTCTTGGTGAAGAATGCACCCCTTTTCTCGAAGCTCTAGTCCTTTAGATTCATTTCTGTAGTGCTTGTGTTTGAAATAATTTTAGTGTATCGTCTGCATTTCTCATATTGAATGTTCTTAGATGACACTTTTAATTGCAATGAAAACAATTAATATGGTTTCAAACTTTGACTTGCTATTTCCTTATAAGGGCACGTCGATATTCTCTTTTTGCTGTGTATCCTTTTATACGTGTTGGCCGGTTGACGTTTAGGATTAGATTTTAAAAATATTTTTCCATTCTGCCAATTCTGGTGCTTTTCGTCTTAGTATAAATCTTGGTTCTTCGTTTTATCAATTCTTTCCAGAGACTAATTGGAAGTATTTCCCTGCAAACATTCGTCAATACAGTTTGGTAAAAACTTCATTTTTTTTTTACAAAAATACCTTAGTTTAGCTTTAAACAGATATCCCTAAAAGTCCCTAAACCCCTTTTTTCTGATATACAATATTTTAATCTTGGTTTCTTCTTCTTTTTTTATATTAGGTGATACACCTATTCTTGTTTATGCTTTTTTGTATATAGTTATATCTTATGGTGTGTCTATTGATGATGACAACTAAATTTCCGACTTCTCTTCTTCGATCTATCGGTTTCTTTTTCCTGTGGGCCTTGTATCTCTAGCTATTTTGCTTAGCTTGTCGTCATCTGCTGTGCTGATATAATTATCTCCCTCTTTTCTTCTTCTCTTCCCAAACTTTATTAGTTACATTACATTGTTCTCTTATATTTTGATTACGCGCTTGGTCTAACCTTGATTTCCCAGCGATTGTTCTTAATGTATTTATTTCTGTGGTACGCATTAATTGTTTTGTCTTACTTATGCCGGCACGGCTTTTTGCACCGTATGTCAATACGGGTCTCACGATAGACTTGTAAATTCTGACTTTACTCTCTACATTGAGATACCCGTTCCTTCAAATTACATCACGAAGGTATACAGAAATTCGTGCTCCCTTTCCTGTTTGATGTCGAACGTCTTTATAGAGATTGCGATGGCTTGATACATCTATTTCCAAGTACTTAAAACCATTATTCTATTATATTAACTATTATATTATTTTATATTTCCAACTTGCAACATATAGGTTCTTTAGATATAACCATAGACTTTGTTTTATCAACTGAGATAGCCATATTGTATTTTTTTAAGTTATAACAAATTTATGGAGAAGGCGTTGTAGATAATTTTCAATTTTTGTAAGAAGAACTGTATATTAGACAATGCATATGTTACTTATTTCCCATCCTATAACCTGGCAGCGTTTATCAATTTGTCAGTTATTTTGTAGTTCACCATGCTAAATAAAAATGGACTCAGCTAGTCTCCCTGCCGAATTGCAGTCGATGAGCGGAACATTTAATTTCTTCTATTACTTGATTACTTGCTTGTACTTTTCTTCTTGTGTTGAATTCGTATCTTCTATATTAATCGTACCAGATTGGTAGGTATGCTTTTCTCTATTAATATCAATAGCACATCTCGTAGTTTTAATCGTAATCCACAAAGCACAAGAATGCAGGCGATTTAAATTCAATCGGTTTTTCAAGTACTTGCCTGATTAAAATATCGCGTCAGTTGTTGAACGTTTTGAGCGAAAGCCTTATTGTTCTTCATTTATCGGTATATATAGGTATAGCTTGTCAAGTAGATTTTTTTATAAAGGCGTCACGCTAGTCTTTCACTCGTGCGGCACTTTATTCTGCGCTATTTTGCAGCTATGCAATGCCACTGATTCATTTGCAAAACTGCTTCCTCCATACTTTAGCAATTCCTTTCTTCTCCCTTCGGAACCAGATGTCTTTCTGTTTTTTAATGTTTTAATCGCTCTTTCTTTTTCTCGTATTGTTTCAGTTTCTTTATGTTCTAGTATTTCATATGGTATATGTATGTCTATATCTTCCTTATACAGATTTTCAAAGTAATCCTTCCACTCTTTGGGGTATATTATATTTATCTTAACTGTGTCGCTGATTTTTTCTCAGCATTCGCCATTCTTTCTTCTGTGAACCATACATATCCTTCTCCATGTCATTAGTAAACTTCTCCCAGTATTCTTCTTTTATTTGTCTTATCTGTGCATTGGCTATATTTTGTTCTATTATGTATGTTTGGCAATCTTCTGATTTTCTAGTAGATTTATATTGAAAAACAGCTTTTTTCTTTCTGTGTGTTATTTCTTTGATCTCTTTCGTAAATCAAGGTGTTTTATTTAACAAAGAAGAAAGGCAAATGTACACAACTAATAAATGACTAACTATATAGTAATAATATTGGCTGGAATATACTATTTAGTCCCATAATTATTCTGAACATCCGATGGCATCCGATCTGTAAGTGGAAGGGGATCAAGAAATTCGCCGTCATGGGCATATCCCCGACTTTCTCTAAACCTTGTATGTCGTTTAAAAAATTAGGTACAAGAAAAATTCTTTCTCATAAACCTCTTTTCCTGATTTTACTGGATATTTCAAATTTATGTATTGTTTGGCTTTGTTATGCATTTTTTCGGCGCACTATAAAAATACATCTTTTAAAATGACTTGTGTAACATAATAGTTAAAGTAATTGATCTTTTTGAAAATACTATGTAAGTCACGTCCAAGATGATAAATTTCACTAATCGTTTGTTCCAACCTTCATGTAGAGCGAAAGCACAGTCTCGTTAATTAATAATCATACCTCGTATGTCAGCATTGTTCAATTAAAAAAATTATATTGTTGTGCTATTGTTAATAAAATGAGTAGATGTAGGATTTTAAAGTTCGTCTTAACGGCGATTAACAAAATAAGACATTTAGCAATCTATGCAGCAATGTAAAATAATTGCAAATATATTTTTTATTAACACAATACAGGTTTACAATTAATTATATTCTTTGAGAGTAGGTAATAAAATAAAATCAAACGTGTAAACAAAGGTATCACTGTTAATAACGTAAGATTATGCTCATATATTGAAGTATTTGCCAATAAAATTTGAAATATCATGTAATACACACAATTGTAACTTTCGGAGTCAGAAAGTGTAAAGAACATCTATAGTTCATACTCGAATGGTTTAATGTTTAAGTTTGGGTGCAGGGGCGTAGAGTACAGTTTGATTTAATCGCGAAATTTATTTCAAATGCCATTTCAACAAAATTAAAATGATTACATTTTATAATTTTTACAGCATTAATTTTTAAAAATAACGTAATAAATTTCATAAACTTCCTTCGAAACTCGTGGCATAATTTCAAATGATTTTGACATTCTAATAAATTAATGACAAACTCAGTATAAGATTTAAAATAATCACGCATGCTGACTGTTAATAGCAGTACGCCACTGTCTTTTGATATGTTTTCCCTTTGCTAAAATCTATGTCATAATCGGCCGTTAATTTTGTGTATTGCAAAAATATCTAACGACATCATAATATGACGCTTGACAGATTTTCTACACAAGTTTTGTAAATGTTAGTTAAGACATGTTTTGTGACAAAACCACAAATGTCGTTGATTTTAACAAACAATCATTAACTCATTAATACTAAGTTGTAAGAAAATGATTCTTTTAATTAGAAAAAGTATAGCTTAACTTTAAACAAAGTCTTGAAAATTTAAGCTAACTAGTAAATTCCTGCATAAAAGCAAGTCCTAATTATTCGGTTATGGTTTTAGGGTATTTATGTCACAAACAGAAACGATTAAGATATTTTGCTGAAATGCTAAAAGTTAAATGAGCCAGAAAATGTAGGAAGGTATTACATAAGCCCTTTTATTATATATTACACATATTAAGTTTTAAAATGCTTACCCTCCTTCTTAGTAAACTTGACATACTTGGGTAAATTCAAAACTACGTTCTTGGCGAGAAAATTTCTTTCAATTACGGGCATTTTATGCCAATTATTTACGTTAATAGATTTGTTCTAATTTACTTCACTAAGCACAGTTTAGAAAAGGAAATGCTTTCGGTTAATCTGCGATATTGACAGAAAAGGCTTTTAAGGAATTTTCTTAAATAGTTTCAAATTACTGGAAAAAGTTTATCGTAATCAGAAAAAATTACTTTTAAGATTACCAGACTAGGTTTACATCGATCATTCCTCAGTTGAACAGTAAGGTCATGAATTTAGCTTATTATTAATAATAATAATGAAAAATCAGTTTCTTACGAAATAACTCAATAAATTTGAGTTAGACATGTTTGATATAAATACATTGTCCACTACAGGAGTATTGTAATAAATTAGAGATTTGTTGAATAAATTAACTAAAGTAGAATAATACAGTATCGGCTTTACTTTATAGATAACTTCTCTCTGGCTTCTACATTATATACTTTTCCTAATATATCTTCTTCTTCTTCTTCTTCTGCGCTTCATGGAATAGGCTGTGTAGAGTGTGTAGCCTGTTCCGGTACCTATCGCTTCCGTGGCCGTCCGATGTCTCTTCGACCTTTTGGTTTACAATTGAAAGCAGCTCGCGGGATCCTATGTCCCGGCATTCTGTTCACATGATTGCTCCAATATAATTTGTTTTCCTTTATTTTTTCATTTATAGGTTATAGATGTTTAAATTCTTGTCGGATATCGACGTTTCTTAACCTATTTAATCTTGTGCAACTTTTAATACTTAGTCGCTTGTATGTTTGATTCTTGTTTTTTGGAGAGGACGAGGACAATACGAAGTAGGAACAAGGAACTGCCACAGTTTTGTAAAATTTGAGTCGCGTCTCCTTTCTTGTTCTGTTTCTCAGTGTTTTATTTATCGTGTCGCATATGTTCTAAATTGTGAAGTTTTGTTTTCGGGGTTATGTGCTACTTCTGGTGAGATCTCACATCCTAGGTAATTGAATTTCGACACCTGTTCGATTATCCTATCTTCAATTACAATCTAATTTTATATTTTTTCCAGAATGCCATTGTTTTGGTTTTGTCACGGATATCTTTAATTTATATTGTTTGTATATATTGTTTAGTTTAAGTAAGGCTAAGGAAAATTATTTTCTGTATTCTAGGTTACAACCATATCATCGGCTTATAGAATTGAGCTTAAACTAACTTCTGCGTTTAGCTGTATGCCTGAGTCAATGTCTTGTTTCCATCTTCTGCTGATGTCCATATATAGAGTGTCTCTAAAATGTGTGGACATAGCTTAATCACAGATTCCTGGGCGCAAAATAGATACATCTTTTGAGATGACAAGGGTTATTATCAATGGACCACTAGTGTATGAAACATGGGCGTCACAGCCCATATCAGACAGTAACTCTTTAATGGAAAGTGACAGACATTCAATAGTAAACTTTTTTGCCTCTTTCTAATTTGTGATATCTGTTACGGTTTAAACACAAATATTAAAAATCTGAGTGACTGCGCTGAATATTTCTTAAAACAAATGTAATCTAATAAATTGGTGATCTAAGAATCAAATGACGAAACGGCAATTTGATAAATTTTATTAGTAATAAGTAGGTTTATTAATAGATTTACAACAAATGTTCAAAGTGACCACCATTTTTCTGGATGCAAAGGTCGATTCTACGCAAAAAATTGTAACATTTCTGCATTATTTTCAATTGACCACTAAACGTTTTGTGTCCTAGTCCAAAGCCTTTTTAGGGGAGCATTAAAGAGCAAAATTCCAGTCCGATAAATACTGAGGAAGAATATATTGCTATCAACCCACTTTTATGCCTGGAATTAAATTTGAAAATATTTAGAGTTTTTAAAGTTCTTAAACTATGAAAAAATAATTCATTAATTTAGAAAAAATAGCTTCTAAAGATTAAATAAATATGGATGGATTAATCTTTTTTAAGCAACACAGGAAGTCGAGAAAGTAGTAATCAGTAGCACGAAAAACAAATAAACGTAACTCTATAAAGGATCTCAAGCTTTTTGATTATATTACAGTCTTAATAGATTCAGAATAAATTTCGAATTTTATATTTATTATTGCAACCAAATAAAAATTACGTTAATAAAAAAAAAATACGGTAAAGGACAAGTTTAAGTTTATTTATAAACGAGGGAAAACTTTCTTTTGGTTGCTATAATCAGAGATGATGTAGAAAATAAAAAGGATACATTTTGCAATAATTTGCATATCTAGTTTTAAAAATGGGTGGATCTTGTGCAAATTTGAAATTTAATGTTATGAGAAACGCATTTGGAAATTATGAGGTTGGTAAAGTGGGCGATACGAACGAGTATGTTATTATATATATAAATAGTTAATAAGTGATTTTTAATCAGTAATAAAAAGTGTATGGCGAATTAGTCACTACTTACGTATTTGTATTTTATTATTTTTTAAATAAAAAATTATTCTAGTCGATTTACATTTGATTTAAAGTTACATGGAAATATTTTTCACCAACACAATATTCATGGTCTTATTGTGCCTATTTTTTAAAATTTTTTGTTATATATTTATTTTAAATTTTATTACTTGCTGTAATAAACATAAATTGCAATGTATGTTTTGATATATTAAAGAATTTGGTTTATATTTTTATATTTAAAAGCTTTTATGATGCACATACATACTTTTATATGCAACTATTAAAATTTAGATTATATCAATTATTGTTATTATTATTTGACATTGTGAAGTAATAATTAATTATATTTAAATCCAACTACGTAGCGTGAGAAAAGCGTGTGTATAAGGTAAGCAAATTAATTACACCTCTGCATTGCCACAGAATAATCAACATTTACTTTAATACGCTTATTTATTTTTATTATTGAATTATTTTCCAAGATATTTACCCATTTATTTTGAAACTATTGCAAACTTTTGCCAAACAAGTTTTGCATTTAAAATTTGGGAAAAGCTGAAAAGGGTATCGAATTAAAAATGCTTCGTCTCTCGATAAAACCTTTTTGGATAAAACGAAACAAAAATAATAGATGACAATGTAATATGAAAGATTTTACAAATGTGTAGACACCGTGAATCAAGTATGAAACGAGCATATTAATAGATTAACAGAAGACAGGAGAGTGAAAAATCCACGAGATAAATCACTTGTCAGAAGAATGTGAACCATAGAGACGGTACCGTATAAACACGTGAAACAAAATGGAAGAAAAAGTAAGCATTTATCATTACAATAAAAGAAAGAAAAGGGAAAATAGAGGAAAATAAAAAGAAAAAGAGAGATGAATAAAAAATGAGAGAATAACACGGAAAGGAAAGTGGCAGAAGAAGGAGAGGCCGAATGAGCGATACAAAAAGAGGAACAGAGAAATAGAATTAAAAAAAGAATATAAAGAATACAAAGAAAGAGAAAAACAAAAGGAGGAATACGTGCGGCAAGAAGAAAAAGAAGAAAGATGAACACAAACGGAAAGTTTTGCCGTGGGAGAGTCGTTAAGCAAAATTTCGTCCAATCTCTTAAAAAGAGAGAGGTTAGTGTCTTTTGTGAGTAAAACGTTTAATCAAGTCCTTTTAAAAGGGGAGTTTATAATAAAATGTTTAATCTAATTTTTATAAGAAACATCAACAGTAGAGCATGTTTTTGCAATATATTTGGACATTAAAAAATTAAAGATAAAATCAATCAATTATGCTAATATAATAGATACATGTATAAGCATATTTACCACAATTGCAGTTAATGCAATAAAATATTTTTCAATAATTTAAAAAATACGTTATAAAATATTTTTATATTTCCAAAAAATCGGGAGTATTAAGTGAAAAACCAACAGATTCAGAATTAAAAATAAAACAAAATAAACATTTTTCTTTCAAAAACAAAACTGTCAGACAAGCAGCTGAAATGTGTATTTACAACAATTTTATTCATCCCATTGTTATTTTAACATAGCTAAATCGAAGCACGATATTTTGAATGTAGCCTTAGTGTCATATTTATCGATATTTATTAACAAGCACCACCTTCATTTAATTGTTACTTTAAGGTCGTTAAGTAGAATGCATTCGGCAATGTCTCGAATGTTATTAATGGATTATCGCGTATTTATATTCACTGAAAGGTATATTTGGAAATACCGAAATCCTGTAATTAAGATAACGCTTTAACCTTGTTTGAAAATAAATATATAATATCTTTTTCAACCACCTCGCAAAAAACGACATTTAGAATTGCATTTTTAACGCGTATAAATTATAATTATCCCAATTAAAATTTGAAAAATAGTATTTTCACAGTCCATTAAGCATAACATTTCGTAAGACTTTATGGTGTATATGAGCTAGTCTAGACCATAAACACATTATATTGATCTAAATACTGCATAATAATTAAATAAAGAATCCTAAACTACCAATAAGAACTGTCCTTACATGCAAATGAAAGGTCAAAATTTCTTGCACCTTTTAAAATATATAATTCTATACGGTGTTAGTTCAATAAATACTTTAACCTGAATTTTTAATTGATAAACTATTAGAAAATTAAAGAAAACTTAATGAGACGGGACGTTAGGAATTAACTAACTACTTAACTAGCACAGTTAACCATTAATTTATTGTAATTCAGCAATGTCAAAACTACAGTTTGTTCTTTTTTGTATTAAATGTAATCCATTCATTTATTTAACATTTGGTAGACCACAATATGGCCAAGCATACAGAGCACCCTGTTTCTCGAAAGTTATATAGGAAACTATTTATTTAAGGAATTACACTAAATGTTAAATTAGTAAAGTTATGCAGAATTAAAGCAAAGATCTAAAGGTACACTCAGATTTGGTATGTTCCCTAAACCTTTTGAGATCATCTTCATCATCATCAATTGACATGGAGTAGATCCCCGTGGATCAATCCTGGATTACGCCAGGCTCACCCCATGCCAATAAAGTGTGACGGGATTTGCTATGATAGCTGGGGATTGGGAGCCCTGTGTAACGTTAACGGTTAACATGCCTGTGACGCCAGCCGCAGAACACCGCTTCTACAGTGCAAGGTAGTTAGTAGATCACATATTCAATTGGAGTTGGATATATGACCGAGATGGTTAAACATATTCTTTGCATCTTAAACTACAGTATTTCTAGTATTACCGCTAATTTCCTTAGCGGAGACATGCCTGCCCTGTTACATATTACTTTATGCTAGCTAAGTCTAATCATTATTATTATCTATTCTTTGATATTTATATCTTCTTTATCTACTTCTATTTCCTCGTTGTCTAATTCTTCTTTTGACTCATATATTATGCGATTCATTTTCCTCTTCATCCTAGTTTTGTTCCTTGACCACTCTTCCCAGGTTTGTTGTGGTATACCGGATCGCTCTATATCATGTTCCAGTGCTGTTTTCCACGTGTAACAAGGCCCTCCTACCGTCATTGCGCCTGTTGTTAGATTATACATATGTCTTTTTCAATATGTGATCTTCTTCTCATCTTAGTATGTGTGCCCAATATTTTAGTTATTGTTTTCTCATCTAATACTTAATGTGCTGTCGCCCCTGCGTCTTATTTTGGACTTATTCTGAAAAGTTTTAGAATTTTGTTCTCCATTCTTCATTGCACTGGGTTTTAGTCCATATAGAGCCGTTGTTTCGACTATCGTTGTGTAGATTATCTTCTTCAGTCTCGGAGGCTGTTTATGTCGTTCTAGTGTGGGTAGTGTGGCGTGGGCAGCTTGGTGGCTTATATAAGCTCCAAGGTACTTCATGTTTCTGATTTGTTTTATTGAGTTATCCATCCTTTTGTCTGATGGTATATGCATCACTATAAAACTTCTAGTGGTTGTTTATTCCTACTGTGACTGAGCAGATATCCGTTACGCCTTTTCGAAATAGAACCGCGACGCCTCTTCTTGTTTGTTCTTATTGTCCTACGCTGAGGTACCATCTGTAGTTTGTGGTGTCTGCCTTCCCAGTGGTCATGTGTATGTTTCCTGCAAGCATGCTACGGTGATTTCCTTTTGGTTTAGTAATCTGTCTATTTCTTCACGCTTTGCGGGTCTTCGCGCTCCTCTCACATTCCACGAGGCTATCTTTATTTCTGTTGATGTTGACACCTCTATTTGTCTATAAAGTGGTCGTGTTTGTAGGGACGAGTCGTATCGCCCCGGTTGTATTCCGGTTAGCTGCATTTCTGTATCCGCGTTCCAACACCCGGTTTGTGAGTCTCTTCTTCGATTATTATTTTCTTCTACAGTTTCTATGCTGTCGTAGTCGCCTCTTGAATCGTTTACTGAGGTCCTATATGTTATACTTATTGTTGGCGCGTGCCCTCCCGTGCTCTACAGTGTGTGCTCCGATTTGTAACATGCCTCGTAGTAAATTTCTATTTTCATTTGTAGGACTTCTGTTGCTGCGAGAATGGATTCGTATCCACCCCAGAATCTCCTGTTCCCGAATCTTCTATGCAAGCGTTAATTTGCATGGCTGCGCCGAAGGTGTGATCCAGATGATCGTATTTGGGAGCAGAATGTTTGATATTTTCTTCCAGTTGCAGTTGCATTTCTACTTGGTTTTCCCTCACATACTTTGCGATTTCCCTTCTTAATTCCGGAGCTTCTTTCCTGAGTTCTTCTTTGTTTCTTCTGCCTTCTGTTATTTGGTCCGTTAATGCTGCAAAATAGGCAGTTTTCGTCGCCTGCTATTTTTCTTACTTGAACTTTGTAGTTGGTGTTGTACATTGTCTTCGTTCCATTCTGTTTACTTGCTGTCTTTCTGCTTCTAGTATATAGTTTACGTTGATTCTTTGTATTTATGCTTACTTGCTAATTATAAACCCTACTTTTGATCTATGTATCGTATATGTACAATTCGCATGCGTCTATTGCCTATTACTTATTACATAATCTTTCTAATACTAGGTGTTATTTTTATTCGATTTTTATTTGACTTCTATTTCCTACTTATGAACTACCTTATACATATATTTTAAATATTCTCAATCCCCGCTTCCCTGCACAGACCGTTCTATCGTTTGTGCTGGTCCTATAAATATAATTTATGGCCCTCTGACCCGATCTTCTTTTCTGTCGGAAATTTGTGTTTTGGTCCTACCAAATCCCTGAAACGGTTCGTTTCAGCTACCTGCCATCCGCGGTCTTTCCTGTTGTGACGTCAGTACCGTCAGATGCTGTTAAGTGACGCGAGCGAGATTGAACCTTAGTGGGATGTTGCGTACAGTATAATTGCATTTACTGTAATCCTCTTTTTAATTGTGAACTTCTAATTTGGATGCACTACCAATATATACAATATTGCTATTGTTCGATCTATACTGGGCTAAGCTACGTATCTACACAATGCGCAAAATGCTACTATTTGTAATATTATTGTTATGCAATGTTATTGTAATGTTACAGTAATAGCACTTAGCTTGGCTGGCACAGGTATATATCTGCTCCACCTGGTTCCTCCTGTGATTTGGCGTGATCCGCGTGTGGTCCCATGTGCGTAGTGTGTGGTTTTCGCCCGTAACCCTTCCTGTTCACCGCATTTGAACTAACACTTTTAGTTTATTTGTTTATTTATTCGCCCGTTTTGTTATTATTGCACTTACTATTATAATTACTAGAGCATTTTTATTGCCCTGGTAGCTATACGATTTAGTTTTCCAGTAAAACTTTGTTTTCGAAAGAAAGCTTTGCAAGCGTTGAGAGCGGTCTCAGAAACACGTGTGTTCACTCCGACAGCATCAACTCGAGTCATGCTTCCTAAAGTTTTTGAGATAATTTACAAAAGCTAGAAATTGAGACTTTTTGTTTTAGTTAATGTATTTTCCTAACTAGAGAGCGGATTTTATGCAAAATGCATATCGCTTATTTTTTATAGTTGAAGAATATCGTTTTGTTTTTAGACGAACTGTACTAAATGCAATCATTTGACATTAATTAATTTTTGCTAATTTTGCATATTTCGTTAAATATTGCATATATTGGAATTTAATGCATATTTTACATTTTTATGCATAAATTAACATAATATATTTAACATGTTTTTTAAATTTTCCATTGCCAGATGTACGAAGTTCAGTGTCTAATTGTTCCAAATTCGCTTTAAAATTCATTTTTCTAACTTTGAAAGTGTATTTTTAAATAAATAATAGCTTTAAAGAAAGATCAGATTAGCCGCTTTAAAATATGCATCCATAACATCTGTAGATGTAGAAAGAAGTTTTTCCTTTTACAAAAATATACTATCCGACAGACGTCAAAATTTTCTGCCCGAAAACTTAAAAAAATATTTAATTATAAATTGTTTTGCAAATAATAACAATAAGATGTAATTTTTGTAAATCTATAGCGTATAAGTAAATATCATGTTGTTTTTTAAATACAATTTCAAATAACACTCATAATTTTTTATTTTAAAATAATAATTTTGTATGTACCTAATTAAGTTTTTCCTATTAAAAGAATTACCAGCATACTGTAACGTTTTTACGACGTTTATTTAAAATAAACTCGGTTCGTGGTGTAAATTAATTTATTAAACAAACTTTAAGTACGAAATAATTATAAAGAACAACAATTAAACACTAACGTAAAACTAAACGGAACACTAATATTAAAACCGAACACTAAAGTAATTTATTTGTAACAGTTATTTATTTAACTATTTATTTATACGTACTCACAATTGTCGCCGCGCTTATCAGTTCAAGACTGCTTGGGTTTTTGTCGGTCCGCTTCTTATACCTGCGGCGGCCTTTGACTCCAGTCTAGTGTAGATTTTTCTAGACTCATCGAATTTACTCGTTCGTTCGAGATCAGCTGACGCAGCGATGGTGTCATTGCATAACTTGTTACAATACCTATAGTTTTTTATATTTCATGTTATAATTTGGAAGTAATACAAGCAAATAGAAAATTCATTATTTCTGCATATTTTGAATTAATAATGCATTTTTGTTGCATATTTTAAGGTTTTTAAGTGCATATATACAGGGTATTAATTAAGTACGTAGACAAACTTTAAAGGGTGATTCTTTGATCAATTCTAAGATAAAAGGTTCATACAAACATGGGACCTAAACGGCTTCGTTTTCAAGATAAAGGATGTTGAAGTACAGTTGTGGACAGAAAAAAATAGGACAACTCGAAAAATCAAGTAAACTTTATTCTATAAAATTTAGTTACTTGATTTTGGCTTTATAATTATGATATTTGTCACATTGACTTGCAATCAAATTACAACACAGGGGTCATTTTAAACTAGAAAAAAAACACTGTCCTATTTTTTTCTGTCCACAACTGTACATATAAAGTATAACAATTTTTTTTTTCAAAAATCTAGAAAACGCCCAGATGTAATCTAATGAAACTTGGTGTAGGTTAGTATTGCATAAGGTGGCATTGTTTGGTCAAAATAAATTTAATTTATTTCCACCAGTGGCGTGCATCGGGGCCACCGCAGTTACTTTATTTTAGAAAAATCTAGTACGCCACTGTTTTTTAGCCAATACGACAAGTTTTTTAGCTTCACCCATTGAAACTACACAAAAGATGTATCTTTTCTTTTTTTGATAGAATAAACCTTTTTCGAGAAAAACGGAAAAATCTTATAATGAACGAAATTGCCGTTACAGATTTCTCCGATTTTCTCGAAAAAGGTTTATTCTATCAAATTAGGTTGCAAATTAATGCCGTTGGGTTGATGATGATTCCCAGCTTTATTATTGTTTTACGTAGAATTACATACCTAGCTCGAGGATTTGTTGATATGTTTTCGAACGGTTGAAACTCTGATAGCGGACTATCTATCTGGGAGACTGTAGGTTCGGCGTGGCCTTTAGAACTCCCTTGACCTAATAAATAGATTCCGGTTGTGTCTCGAGACGACCAGGAAGGGATGTTCCTTTTCGTAACTTTATGACTCGCTCAGGATGAGTGACGTACTAATATGAGTAGATGTCACATTGCTGTACTTACATTGTCTTAAACAATAAACAACATCTGCTCTTTCTTGCGGGTACCCCACAAGATGCAACTTGAAATTCCAGAAACAGCCCTGTAAATAATAAGAATTTGATCTATTTTAGGTGGAATTAATTTAAACGCTTGGGAAATAAACGAATGTACTTTTATAAATGTAAATACCACGTCATCGAGAACATCTTATTAAACAAATCTATGGCTTACGTGATTATTGTGACAATACTAAATCGTTTTTGCATCATAACTTAAAAAAACTGATATGTACATATATACTTCTCTGAAAGTTTGACTGCGATAATCAACTCTAAACAATTCTGCTAAATTACTATCATAGATATTAATAACAAAATTTGTAAAACAAATTTGCGTATTACTACGGTGAGAATTAGTAGTTAGAAGCAACGTCAATGTAGTATATCCGAATGAATCAGAATGAAAAATGCTATTAATCGGTTAGTTATTGTAGTCGTAAATCAATTTAAATAATTAAGAAGTAACGTCAACTTGACCAGGAAAATTATATCTGTAAAGTCATAAATTTGAAAATAGAAACTTAAGTATCTTATATTCGCGAGGTTTTTAATTTTAACTTTTAACTTTAAGTAGTAGTAAAAACTCCCAAAAACGCCTTAATTTTTCATTACCTTAGTTATTCTGATATCTTGCAGCTAACTATAAATACCAGTTAAAGTTGCAAGGTGAAGCTGCAAAACATTTTTTGAGGATGAAACGATTTTATAAGGTAAGTAATTACTTTTTTCTTAATAGCTTTTTGTTTTACTATAACCGGCTGAACACTAAATTAACTCATACTGCACTGAAATATACAATGAATGAAAAGTACTGCACGATGAATATAGCAAAACGAGTATAATACATTCAAAATAATTTTAAACCAAAGTAGGTCATGATTTTTATTATTTAATTAGTAGTAATATATTCCGTTGCTAAATATGGCTGGCCTATGAGAATTATTTTAATTTATAATATAGAATGAAGTAGTTCTGTAATGAACATTCAAAGTAAATCACAGTGGCATTTACTGGCAAGATAGAATTGTACTAAAAAAAAGTCTAATTTACATTATTTTTATTATAACCCTCAGCAATAGTTTAATCTCTTCACCAGAATTTTAGTTAATGTTAACACCAATTTCAGGTAAGTGTATTTTTAATAAACAAACGTCAGGAATATTTATAAAAATAGATAAAAGCCTTATATTGGCCTTATAAAATGAGTGTGGACGTCATCGTGATGAGTATATTCTAACAAATTTAAGAAGAAGCAAACAATTGTTCACAGTCATAAACTACTTAGTTTAAATAATATACAAAATCAGCGTCACCATGTCTGATTAAGAACTTGTAACCTGGCAATAAAATCACACGTGGATCCAGTTGTACAGAGTTACCTATAAATACATATTACAAATAATGAATGACGTGCCTTCTTTTCATAAAGTATTTTATTAATCAGCAGTATTTCCTCAGAAGTCTATTAATTTTGTCGATTATTTCCATGGCTGCGAAGCTGCGATGAAACCAGCTGCAATTAAATTGAGTCATTTATTTTGTGTAAAACGATTTTGTGGTTCGATTATTTCATTATTTCTCAATAAAAGGATTTTCCGTTATTTAACGTGCGGTTTTTATGGTCTATTTATTGGCGATTTATTGTTGGATGATTTGAATTTACAGGCTTTTTTGCGTTGTAACATTGTACAAGTTTCCATAGGCGTTATTTTTAGTTATATTATTTGGCAGTTTAGCTGCGCGTTTAGTAACTTAACTTAATTATAATTAAAATTTGCTTTATACGGTTTGTTTGTACTCTGTATATTTGAAGCATTTTCTGTTGTTCTCATATTGGTGTTATCGGCTAGAAATTGACTTTAACCATTCTTTATTATATTATTGTTTATTTATTAGGAAAACCGGACTTTGATTTATTTAAACTGAAAATAAAGTACAGGCGCATCAAATTTTGAACATGAATGGCAATGATTATATAATAAATTAAGACTGATATGAAATTTTCCGCCTTGACCCTGAAATAAATTAATATTGGGATGATCTTCATGGTCAAGTTTTTGATTGTTATGTAAATAATCATAACGAAAGCAGAAAGCGCAATAAAGATCCATTATGATTTTCGAATAAATATTAATAGCAATACATTTACGGTAAATTCAATGCAGCTACATTCCATTTGTATAAAAAATATACAGTTATATCATAATTTATTTATATTGTCAAGATTCTTAAATTATTATGTTAAGATAATTATTATAGTGAAACAAAACTGAACTGTAATTAACCGTAAAATTAAGGTCTAATAAGGTAAATTTTAAATCATACGCAATTCCTGAAATTTGGAAACAATGTTTGTTGTGAAACTATTTTCAAAACAGTGTTTCACGAGTGCCAGAAATTCAGAGAAGGCTGAAGAAGTCAGGTGAAAAATGTGATCGACGAATTCCCGCTCGTGATTTATCAAACAGACTTCAAATAAATATAGATAGTGTTGAAGAAATAATCCATGAACATTTGAAATTTCGAAAAATCTGTGCAAGGTGGGTCTGTTTAACAGAAACAAAGTCGGATTGAAATCTCAACCGAAATAAAAGCTAGAAGAAGAAGCTTTTTCAAACTCAATACTGACCTGTGACGTAACCTGGATACACCATTTTGTCCCAGAATCCAAACAATCAAGCATAGAATGGAAACACAAAACTTCCACATCCTCCTTACAGTCCGAATCTCTCCTTGTGACTTTCATTTGTTTGGGCCACTCAAGGAAGCAATGGGTGGTATTCAATTTGAAGATGATGATGAGGATGAGGAGGTCAAACATATTGTGAAAAACTGGCTTGATGCTTGATGCTTAGCCAACAAACTTCTATAGGGGATTACGATGCTTTCAAAGAGATTGCAAAGGTGTGTAGAGTTAGAAGGGAAATATGTTGAAATAAATCATATTGTAAAGATCTTGTTTAAATAAAAAGTTACAAACAAATTCCGGGTTAAATTTGAACCCTCCTCGTA
Source organism: Melanotus villosus (assembly GCA_963082815.1). NCBI lineage: Eukaryota > Metazoa > Arthropoda > Insecta > Coleoptera > Elateridae > Melanotus > Melanotus villosus. The sequence continues at coordinate 37,416,592 of OY720419.1, read as the reverse complement.
TATTTTTTAATTGTGTTAGTTATTTTTTTAGTTTACAAGCGCGAAACCAGGGTGCAGCCCCCCTATGGCCGGCCCTGATTTCAGATGAATTGTTTTGAAAGAATCGAATAGAATAATTATTAGTACACAACACACGTAGTTTGTTTGTTTATATCTTCAAAGTATTCATGATGTCAGCTTACAGATTAAGCAGATATTTTACAAACTTTCAAGCTATTTTGCTTAGCAACATTAGAAGCGGTAGATTTAGAAATTATGTAAGAATCTAGTGGAAGCTTCATGTATTAGTATTATGTTGCTTTAAAGAATTTTTTCAAATAGAACGGATATTGAGGACTCTAAACTATCTTTTATACCTTGCACCATGTATGTCTCCTATTATTCTAATGACAAACGTTTAAGTGGTAGATTTCGCACATCTTGTCTTTGTACTCGATTCTGATACAGAAAAATATGATTTTGGTTCATAAATTTAATTTACAAATACAGTGTGTCCCAAATTCAATCCCCACCATTAGGATCTCGGAAACTATAAAAGCTACAAAGTTGGTTAAATAGGGAAAGTTTTAGGAATTTTAATGCTCATTTCATATCCGTTGAGAAATCACAGCCAACTTTGACCGTTTTCGAGATATCTTGAAAAAACCGAAATTTGGAGTTTTCTGTTTTATCTCGGAAAGTATTAAGTTATTAGTTTCAAGACTTGTACATTGTGAAGACACTTTTTACGGCGAATCGGGTGGTACCATATTTTTATATTTATGACGCTTTGTCTCTATTCTATGAATAACCACTTTTGATTTTTATATGGACGCCAAATTGAACTTTGTCGTAACTAAACTCAGCTCCTTTTTCTCTTTTCAACGATGTGTCACACGTACGGGGTTTTTGAAGAAGAGCGGGAATAAAATACATTTTCTTTATCATAGCCTACTACGCGAATAAAGAAAAAATGTATTTTATTCCCGCTCTTCTTCAAAAAAAACTGTACGTGTGACACATCATTGAAAAGAGAAAAAAGAGCTGAGTTTAGTTACGACAAAATTCAATATGGCGTCCATATGAAAATCAAAAGTAGTTGTTCATAGAATAGAAACAAAGCGTCATAAATATAAGCATATGGTACCATCCGATTCTCCGTAAAAAAGTGCCTTCACAATGTACAAGTCTTGAAACTAATAACTTAATACTTTCCGAGATATTTTGGAAAACAGAAAACTCCAAATTTCGGTTTTTTCAAGATATCTCGAAAACGATCAAAGTTGGCTGTGATTTCTCAACGGATATGAAATGAGCATTAAAATTCCTAAAACTTTCCCTATTTAACCAAGTTTGTAGCTTTTATAGTTTCCGAAATCCTAATGGTGGGGATTGAATTTGGGACAGACTGTATACCCAATTTTTATTAATTTTACAAATTAGTAAAGGTGGTTTTATAATAATAATAATCTTAAAATAATAACGTTTCCAATTAATTAATTAATTAATTTGAAAAATATAACACTAAGCAGTTAATTCCTTTGTAGAAATAAATACCGGATTCACAGCTACCTCAGTCTCTACTTCAGTAAATATTTTAACCAAACAAACAACATTCAAGTGCAAATGTCTTGTTTTTAAACAAATATAGACATAAATATTACCCACAAATTTCTGTGGAATTTACGTTAGGTAACTAATTATATTGGCCGAAATTCCAAAAACTGAGCTCAGTTACCTCTCAAAATAAATTTAACATTTCAGAAAAACAAACAGTAGTAATTTTAAATATTACACCTTATACTAATGATTTCTAAAACTAAGCATCAAAGATATTAAATAACATGTATTCTTTGGAACTCGTTACGAGATAACTTCTTCTTCTTCTTTAGGTTGCTTCTCCTTATCGGAGGTTAGCAATTAGCTTGATGATTTTTATTTTGGACACTGCCGCTCGAAGTAGTTCAGTGGATGTACAGTTGCACCATTCTCTTAGATTGCGTAACCATGATGTTCTGCGTCTTCCGATGTTCCGCCTGCCAAGTATCTTTCCTTCTATGATAAGTTGTAACAATTCATATCTTTGTCCTCGCATTACGTGCCCCAAATATTCCAATTTTCTTCTTTTGATGGTTTTAATAACTTCAAGGTCTTTCTTCATTCGATTTAATACCTCGACATTCGTTACTCTGTCTGTCCATGGTATCTTTAGAATACGTCTGTATGTCCACATTTCGAAAGCTTGGAGTTTTTTAATGTCCTGTTGTTTTAGCGTCCATGCCTCTAATCCGTATAGTAAGATGGAATGTATATAGCATTTCAGCATTCTTGTGCGGAGCTCTAATTTTAGGTTCCGATCACAGAAGAAAATCCGAGAAGCAAAAGAACACTGGATATCAGAAAAATGTAGATACATAGAAGAACTCCAAAGCAAATACGAGATAACTAATCTGTTGCAATTTAATACATTTCTATGTTATCGTAGACAGCGAGAGGGAGATGTAAAGAATTCGCAGAAATTTTAGTTTTGTGGTTTGTTTGCATCTTATTTAATTTTGTATACAAGGAAAAAATTGCTTACATTTGTAATATGCTTTTACAAAAATGGTTGCTAATAAATCTTAGATGTTCGCAGCTGTTACTTAATGTGTTATTCGTATCGTCCTTATATAAAGGTACAGTTGTGGACAAAAAAAAATAGGACAATGTTTTTTTTCTAGTTTAAAATGGCCCCTGTGTTGTAATTTGATTGCAAGTCAAGGTGACAAATATCATAATTATAAAGCCAAAATCAAGTAACTAAATTTTATAGAATAAAGTTTACTTGATTTTTCGAGTTGTCCTATTTTTTTCTGTCCACAACTGTATAAATCAAAAGGGCTTACCAATAGAAAGTTGCTAGTAATTATATTTTGTATTTTATAAATTATTTTGTTTGTAATAAAATAATCATAATTTGGAGGTTCGCTAGATGTAGGAAGACTATGGTAAAAACTAAACTAAATTCAAAATCGAGCTGCAGTGGATCAAAACAAACGTATGCATAGATCAGGCCCCTTGACCAATAAAAACGTAAGACTGCAGGTACACGTGTGTTTCACGTAGAAATTATTGTTTACTAGCACTGCAGCTCGATTTTGAATTTAGTATAGTGCTACAGATTAATTTTCTGTGAGATCTACCATCTTATAAGCTATACAGTATAGACTATAGAGGGTAGGTTTAATTTCAACACTTGCAGCTTTTGACATGTTTTAAAATATGGAGTAAGGTTATTTTCTACTTTATCTAGAAATTTTCTCATAGATAGAAGAAAGAAAATAGTATATCTACCGTTTTTCACGAATTGAAATTTTCTGAACCATTTTAATGTTTATTTCCCAAACGTTAAGTGCGACATGATTGATACCAGTTTCTAGGCGCAGAATGGCATGTGGAGCGATTCATAGATTTCAAGCAGAAAATTTGAGATTTCTTTAAGAACTTCATTATGTTTGTGCCCCCAAATTTCAGTTGCATATACGACCGATGCATTAATTAATAATAGGTTGTCGTAATTTTACTTCTTCAGCCCACCCTAATGGCTGGTTGCACAAAGCTTTTGTTATGTTAACGAATGGTCAAAGTTGATAAAAGAGCATTATTTTTTGTTTACTAATGTATTATTTGCCAAATACATTGGAATTTTGATTCGATTTTGTTCAGTTTGACGAAGGATTAATTTGACGAAGCTGTTAAATCATGTTTGTGCAACCCACCCTTAGCCTTTACTTAGCTCTATCTGGACTACAGTAATAGCTACTGCCCATTTTTTGTTATTGTATATTGCAGCAATGCAAAATTTACCAGAAGAAATGAAGACAGCTCATCAGTAGTTGCATTTTTATACAGTTTCTATTTTTTCGTTATTGTATTTAAAGTTGGGTAGGGATGGCTTTTTACCTTTATGCCAAATTGGAATTTTTGTTTTGTCTGTATTGACTTCAAGTGAATTAAGTACACTCACGCAGCCTGTTTTTCTAAAATAATTTTCAATATCAGATATAAATATGGCAAATAAAATTGGAATTAAAATCTCCCTCTGAAATAGCCGTGAGGTAACGCCAATTATGTTTAATAAATTACTGGATATTTTTACCTAATAGCCGACTTGTTCATATGTGTTTTTAATAGTCCTACAAATTTTGCATTACTCCACAATCAAACAATTTTTACCAAAGAATATTATGGCAAACCGAATTGAATGCTGGTCTGTTGTCTACAAAGATTGCATTGCAGGTTTAGTAGCTATATAGAGTATTTCTTAATGCCAAGGATTAAATTATTATTAAATTAAATAAATTAAATACGGAAATACTGTATCCAAAATTGGGTGCAAACAGTCAAAGTAGTTAATATTATGCAGTGGCGGCAATAAATGATCATAGAAGCCTATTACACAGAACTATATGACATAAAAGAAAAAGGCAACTAAAAAACAACACAACCAAGAAAATCGTATAGTAGAAAACGAAGGCTCGGAAGAAACGCCAGAAATCAATGAAAGGAGTAGCAATATAAAAGCCTTAAAAGAAATGGAAAAGCACCAGGAAAGATAGTACGAGCCCAACGTCAATGAAATTCGTACACCTGTATCTTTCGTTACACCTATACTTTTAGAATGCTAAAAACCGACTCTTTACAACGATTTTCTAAAATATACTGCCTTCCAAAAAAAGTGCAACACCTTGAGGCCGTTGACCAATTTTATTCAAATTTTCACAGAATATGTGTTTCAACGATACAAACAAATGATTAGATTTTGAAAACCGTAACACTAAAAGTTTAAGAAAAAATCAATAATGCGTAGGTCCTGCACGATTTTCCCAGCACTCATTAACCATACGAGGCATGCTTCCAATCAAGTGGTCGATGGCCGCTTGTGACAAGCCATCGCATGCCTTTTTTTAAGGCCATGCGGAGATCTTCCAAGTTATTAGGGGGATAGCGCAAATGCCCCACCTTTCTTCCCATCATATCCCACACATGTTCGATGGGGGACAAATCAGGAGAGCAAGCAGGCCATGGAAGTACGTCAACATTGGCACCTTCCAGAAACTGCATTGAAGCCCTTGCCGTATGAGGAAGTGCATTGTCTTGCTGGAAAATAGGCTCGTTTAGACCTTGAAGGTATGGAAGACAAACGGGCTCCAGCACACTCGCGATGTAAGATGCAGCTATCACAGTGCCGTCAATGAATACCAATGGTGTCCCGCTTCCATGGCATATCGCTCGCCAAACCATTACCCCAGGTGTACGGGCAGTGTGTCTCTCGGCGAAAAAGTTGTAATTTTGCCGCTCCCCACGAAAACGCCTCACCCTCCCGCGGCTGTCATGAGTCCAAAGACAAAAGCTAAACTCGTCGCTAAAGACCACCCGTTGCCAATCTTGAGCCCAGTTGCTCCGCTCATTGCACCATTCCAGTCTGCGGGCCCGGTGATTAGGAGTGAGGGGAAAGGTTAACAAAGGACGGGGCGAACGTAGCCCAAAAGAACTAATTCTTCTATAGACGGTGCTTGTTGAGATCGGACGTCCTATTACTGCAACCCACTCGTTTCCCACTGCTCGTGTTGAGGTAAATTGGTCTCTGACAGCCACTACTCGAAGACGTTGATCTTCACGTACAGTGGAGACTCTGGGACGACCAGACCCATTTCGTCGACGATAATTGGCCTCCTCGTTCTATCTTCGACACCATTGCATAACAGTCGCAGCATTACAACCGATTTGTCTCGCAATTCAGCGAAGAAAACTTCCTTGATTTTTTAGGCCAATAATCTGGCCCTTCTGGAACTCTGTCAAATGATGGTACTGTCGAGGTTGACGAACTCTAGGCATTTTAACACTCTTGTAGTTCACTGTATCGTACTTATTTTCAAAAATGTACAGATAACAACCAGGAAAAACACAAAACAATTTCTTTCGTTTTATTGTTACCAAGGTAAAAACAAAAAAAAAACGGCTCCTAGATATCTGAAATTTTAATCATTTGTTCGTATCGTCGAAATACTTGTTCTGTGAAAAATTTATGAAAATCGGCCAACGGGCTCAAGGTGTTGCACTTTTTTTGGAAGGCAGTATATTTATATTTAGCGTAAAAGTTCGATTTCTTCCTTAAGAATAGGTGTTGTTATTTTGCTGAATTTTAATAATTGATAGGAATGAAATTAAAATCAAATCTAGACATACAGTTCGTACACCTATTTTCCGAGTTCACTCAAATTCGTACACTTAAAGATCTAATATAGTATTCATCCAATTGCTATGTTTTTAATTGTTATCGTGTTTGTTTATAACATATACGATCTGCAATTTTTTACCTTAAACAAAACACGAGTAATTTGTTAACAAAGAGCTATGCAAACAAATTTAATGAAAACGGATTTGCAACATATGAACTGAATTTCTTGGCTTTTAATTACATGAAACTAAACATACTTATCGAGGTTTTTATTAAAAATTTGGTGGCCAAACAAAATATCAAATGTTGAATTATGAAGCAGAACTGGGATGCTCCAAGTCATGTTGCGTTGGACTGGAAACTGGAACCTACAACCTACAAGGTGGAAGAGCCAGAGGACGCCCCCGCATTAAATGGAATAGAGCAGTAAAAGAAGAATGTGGGAAAACCGTCAGACGGTTACGTGTAATTGCCCAAGACAAGGAAGAGTGGAAACGATTCGTAAACAGTTTGTAGTAAACTGTAGGTATGTACTTAGATATGTAAATAATCCCACAGTAAAATGTTATATTATATTTTTGTAAGTAACCCTATGTCCCCAAAGGGGAATAATGGGATGGGATACGTACAAAATAGCGCCTTCAAAAATAGCGCCTCAATAACCGCGCCTCCTAAATAGCGCCGTCAAAAACAGCGCCTGGCAAAAACAGCGCTCGTCGAAAATGTCGCCATCAAAAATGTCGCCACTAAAAACGTCGCAGAGAAGTAATAGCGCCGTTCAAAAATGTCGACGGTAAAAATGTCGCCTTCAAAAATAGCGCCGTTCAATAACGTCGTCGGGTAAAAATGCCGACATCAAAAACGTCGCCCGAAAATAATAGCGCCGATCAAAAATGTCGCCTTCAAAAATACTGCCCGTATATTACGACGTCGGCGTCGGTTAAAAATATCGACATAAAAAAATATTATCCAAAAATTATAGCGCCAATCAAAAAAACGTCGCCAACATACTTTCGTCAAAATTATTAGATTTAGAATATTCCTTGCAAACAATAAATAGTCCTATTAAAAGTGTTCAGAATATTAACTTGTAGTTGTAGGTGTGCCGTTTTCTTGTTTAGTTCTTTATTACGTAGATAATATAATAGTAAAAGACAAGAGAATGATGTAGCGCTATTTTTGAAAGCGTCAATCTTACCGCTGACATTTTCGATCGGCGCTGTTATTTTCTGGCGACGTTTTTGATGTCGACATTTTTAACCGACGACATTATTGAATGGCGCTATTTTTGCAGGCGACATTTTTACCGACGACATTTTTTGATCGGCGCTATTATTTCTAGGCGACGTTTTTGGTGGCGACATTTTTGATGGCGACATTTTTGACGAGCGTTGTTTTTGCCGGGCGCTGTTTTTGAAGGCGCTATTTTGGAGGCGCGGTTATTGAGGCGCTAATTTTGAAGGCGCTATTTTGACCCCCAACCAATGGGATTTAATGATAATAATAAACATACTTAGATGTTACATAGTTAAGAAACCCCAATTTTTTTACAATATCTACGTATGTACAAATGTAGGTACATACTGTAGTATAGAGTGGCATAGCCTTTCTTTGTAATTACTGCTCTTAGGGTAAAAACAGACGAGGCGATTTATGTCGAGTCGACTGTCGACTCGACGTATGCTTTTATCTAATCGCACCTTAAACAATACACATTACATTCGACACGGGGCGGCTGTCGATTCATATGATTACCCCGCGACAAACAGGCGGCGCACTTTCTGAATCGACACATATTAGAAATTCTTCATTATTATGATCCATTCTGGACTAAGCTTACTTACAAATTGATGAATTTTTGTGTTTTAACGATACGGTGCGTCGCCGCCACGCCATAAGGTAACAGGATACAGTGGCGGCTCGCCAGGTGAAGTAGGTGAAGTGCCTCTTCACCTAAAATTTGTGCATCCAAATTATTTTATATACAAATTATTTTTTATTTATCGACACTTCAATACTACGTATTGAGATGATTTTTTTAATTATAAATGCATATTATTTACCATAATATACGCAACTGGCCACTGGCCTATTTTGTCCCTGTCTACACCGCATTCGAATGAAACGAACGCGCCTGAAGGGAAGAGTTGGAATTGACTGGCTTTAACTCTGCTCGTTTACATGGTAACGAATACGTCTTCACCACCTGCGAGCGGTTCATTGACACATGTTGAATCGCTAGAGTGAAGTGTTTAGTTTTGTATCGGCGAACCATTTCACTACATCCACATCGTGTTGCGTGTCGGTGTTGGTTTATTTTATAGGAGTAATTCATTACTGGACAAAAATGAATCGACACGTGAACCTTTTTGTTTACTTGTTTATATAAACATCACGTCCCTGCAATAAGGATAGAGACGCTAACCTACTTATTTCTCTTGATTAGTATTATTAGTCAGTTAAATGCTAGATATATAGTCTTGAAGCATATTATGTGTCGTACAAAGGACGTATTAAAATAATAGTAAATCAAATATCTGTGATTTTATTAAACACCTGCAGGCTCCTAATTATCCAATAGTCGGTTATCACTGATTTCAAATAATTGAAACTCATGTCTTGTTTTGGTGTTTGTTTTGCAATAAGTGTGTTTTTAAACATGAAACAAAGGCTTTAACAATTTTTGCAAAAATTTAAAACTGTTTGGTTCACCGAATATAAATGGTTATGTAGCAGCCCAATACTACAAAAATTATTTTGTTGGCGCTGTTTGCTCTTTTGTAGAAAACTGTCTGTTTGGAATAGAGAGGGTTTTGCAGATTTATTAAATATTACAAGGGCGTTTCACAAACACGCTGATTCTAAGGAACATTTAATGTGTGCATTAAAATTGAAAAATTTTGAAAAAAACCCGCAAACCATAAGTGATGCTTTAAAAGAAAATGCTAGACTTTTTAAGGTGCAGTTTAATGAAAACGTTCGATTGAATAAGTAGACTTTTTCTTCAGACAATAATTATCGACGCAGTTCTATATTTAAGTAAACAAGAATTAGCGTTTCGCGGTCATGATGAAAGCAAAGATTCAACAAACCGAAGAAATTTCAAGGAACTTTTAGCAGCATTTTTATCAAGAAGTCCTATAGAAATTATATACCTAAGGAATACGATATCTCACGATAGACTCTCCTCTTTGGCGATTATTTCAATTCAAAAAGAACTCTTACTAGGGTTAATTAAAAACCAACCATTTTACGAAGATATTACTAACAAATTTGCTACCCTAAAAGACAAGAAGGAATGACTTGGTATACAAAAATTAGGTATGTAAGTCTAAATAAAAAGTTTTTTTAAATTTACCACAATAGTACTTCACCTATTTTTTGACCCACGAGCCGCCACTGACAGGATACCTTCAATTCGACACCGTTTCGACATGGGCGTTCCGTGTGAACCTTTTGATACAATTGGTCGACTCGACAAAATCGCCCCGTCTGTTTTTAGCTTTAGACGTTTGTTTATGCTTCCTTTTCGTTCTTGGCCCTGCAGTGCAATGACAGAATTCCAGATTTTGATTATTTTTTCGTTCTTACGAGTTTCTAACAGGCCATCGGCCTAGCCTTCGGCCATAAGAGAAGGAAGGATTATTTTTTCGTTAAGAAGAGTTTTCGTACTAGGGCGACCTTTACGTAGAATCCTTTTGATAATTCCCCAAAGGTTTTCAATGGGATTCAAATCGGGACTAGATGACGGCCAGTCCAAAATATCTTGTCGAAAAATAATGTCTTCATCGGTATATAGCTCTTACATGGACGGTAGAACATGATTCTTAAGAATACTTTGATATTTTTCGGCATTAACACCACCGTCTAAAAAATGAAGGTTTCCCACCACATTGGCACTCATGTAACCCATACCATTATTCCATCAGTGAATTTAACTGTTCACGCGGTGAAAGACTTCAAATTTATTGTAAATAACTCTACCGCGGTAAATACGTAGCAACTGGATAAATACTAGACCAGATTCCTAAGTGTACGAATTTGAGTGAAGTCAAAAAATAGGTGTACGAATTTCATTGAACCGTATACTTAAATTTAATTTTAATTTTATTGGCACGAGTTAAAAAATTGAACAAAATAAGAATACCTATTTTTAAGATAAGAAATCGAAATTCTACGGTAAATATAAATTTTTTAAAATATTCTTGTAAAAAGTCGCTTTTTAGCATTTTATATGCATAGGTTTAGTGAAAAATACGGGTGTACGAATTTCATTGACGTTGGGCTCGTATAACAACAGATTCTAGAAGTACAGGAAAATTTATAGAAATTATAACAAAGCTCCTGAATCACTGTTTACACCAAGGCAAAATTCCACCCACCTGGAAAAATTCCAAACTACCTTCCTTTAAAAAAAAGGTAACCAACGGAAAATTCAAACTACCGCCGCAAGTCTCCTCTCTTACCTATTGAAACTACTAACAAGAATAATTACTACTAGCTCCCACAGAATACACATACTACCCTTACCGGCATGATCATCAACCGGACATCATAGACTTAGTAATGCAAGAAAACTTTGCAAAGGAAATAAAGTTATAAAAAATGAACTTGACTCAGACCATTTCCCTGTTCTTATATTGTTCATCAGTACAGCGCAACCAAGCCAATCCACTGCTCGGCTAATAACTGGGCCTATTCTTTGGGATAAATTCCAGGCTATCCTAGATCAACAACTATAATGTCCAGCCAAACTAAAGTCAATAGAAGATATAAACACGGCAGTAACTAAATTTACTTCATCAATTGTAGACAGCGCTAAGCAGGCAACCCTAACTAACACTCAATTTCAAAAACCTATGAGGTACAGCACCTCATATTACATTATTAATCTCATAAATATGAAGAGTCAAACCAGACGAGAGTGGCAAAGAACTAAAAGTCCAGAGACAAAAAGAATCCTAAACAACTTGACACATCGACTCAAGAAAGTATTGGACGAGCTAAGGCTAACTACATATCAAAAATACATTGAAGAGCTGGAGTCGGGTGATCCAGATATGTGGAGAGCCACTAAACGAATATTAAAACAGAAAGAAGAAATCCCAACATTAACCTCAGGATCCGAAAGCTACTATACAGATGCAGAAAAAGCAGCGCAGCTTTCGCCGAACACCTTGAGCACGTCTTTACACCCAAAATAACCTACAGTGGAGGTCACACGGCATACATAATGAACCACATAGAAAATAATCTGACTGTCATCACTGAGCTTCATTATACCTATGTACATCACCAAAGCCATAATCGCCGAACTTCCCAAGCAGAAGTCACCTAGGCATGACTTAATACCAAATGTAGTCCTAAAGCAACTAACCAAAAAGGCACTAGCTTTATCTCTCCATTACATTCAATACATGCCTTAGGATAGGCTACTTCCCAATGACGTCGAAACATGCCCATATCTTGCTATTCCCGAAGCCAGGAAAAGACAAAAAGCGCATCGAGAATTACAGACCCATCAGCCTGCTGACAACATTATCCAAGCTACTTGAAAAAGTTATCCATTCTCGCTTAAACGATAAAATAACGACACTGAACATCCTTCCGTCTTTTTAATTTGGCTTCCGAAGGAAATACACAACAAACAATCAACTCCAACAGATCACTGAACTTATAGAAACAGGCTTTGAAAACAAATATTATATAACAGCAATATTCTTAGATGTAGCTTAGGCCTTCGACAAGGTCTGGATATAAAGCCTGAAGAGTAAGCTGCTCCATCTAAATATACCCAATTACCTCAAAGCAATAGCTTTCTCAATCTTAGAAGACCGAACGTTTACAGTAAAAATAAATCTGGCAACATCTGAAATTAAAAACATCAGAGCTGGAGTTCCTCAAGGCAGCATCCTAGGATCACTGCTGTTCAATATTTACACTTCTGACATACCTGCAGTGAACGCTACCTTAGCTACATTTACAAAGCCACGGCCTCACACTAGCTATCTCTCAATTACAAAGGTCAACTGGCCAAATGTACTCATGTCTCAACAAGTGGAATATTTAAATCAATTCCACAAAGTGCCAAACCAAAATATTTATGTTAAAACGTATTCGTAACCCAACCAACATTAAGATCAACAATAATGACATAGAGTGGAAAGTGGAACCCAATGACAAGCCGGTGAAATATCTGGGAGTATTACTTGACACGCGGCTCACATGGAATTCGCATATTACTCATAAGCTCAACCAAAGCTACGCAGTTGTACCCGTTAATTAATAGAAAATCTACATTGAAAATTAAATGCACAACTCTAATGTATAAGTCCCTAATCAGATCACTGGCTCTGTACGTACCTATCACCAATTTGGAGCAATACAGCGAAAACTGCATCATGTGTATAGTGAATAAGTGTGTGTATATGTAGGACTTTGTTACCCTACCTTGCAGGACTGTATCCGGAGGGCAGCACCGTTAATTTAGTGTCAAGGGCGAATGGCCACCAGAGCTTGATACCGACCTCTAGACTCACTAGACTGCATGAAAATATTGCCCATCGGGAGATTCGAACCAAGGACTAACGTTACGCTAGCCTACAACTGGGTCACCAACTAAAATAGCTCCCAACTAAAATATAAATAAATTAATTATTAAAATCAATAAGAATCACACAAGAATGCGACTTCTGTTGTATTGTGTTGGGAACCGCTGCGCCTCGTACCACTTGCATCGCAAAGGATCGCGTTTAAATTAGCCGTCCGGGCGTAGAATCTCCATCTCTAAAACAACTGCATAGGTATAATATACATATTATACAATAGTCGTAGAAATTAAGTTACTGTTTGCTCCTTAAGTTTAGCGGACAAAATTAATATTAAGAACAATGTCCAATGTTAGTAGATATAATTTAATTTTAAAAACTTTAAAGTTATTAATGACAAAAAATAGGAGAATGATATTTCATTCGAAGAAGTAATGCACTAAAAACATTATTGTAATTTAGTAAGTAGAGAGGCACATAAAACAGTGTTTTACTGTTATAATGTCTGTTATTATTTTTTGTATTTTCTATTCAACCCTCCCACAGAAAATGTCACGAGCCGCCATAATTTTCCTATAATTATTTCACTTTACTATATACCTCTGTAGGTTATCCTCACTTGAATTTTTGTGTGTTGTTGAGGACAGATATCATTAAACCGTTTTTTATTATTGTTTCTTGTAAATGATATTTGATCTAGCAATTTTTAATCGTCGTGTAGTACTGGCAGCTTCCTTTACCGTTGTAGTTTTCATTTAATTCATTAAATTCATTTATGTTATTACTGTCATTAGTGTCATTGTATAATCTTACAATGTTATCTAATTTATTTTAATTGAACACGATAAAAGGGTACATTATTGATGATAGGGGTTGTTTGATTTAGGCCATTATTATCTATATTTCAGATACGCATAAAGTGTTCTGATGCAATAATCGAGTGTTTTATTTTAAAGAAATTAATTTCTTCTATAAGATTTAGGTTAACCTAAATCAGGTATAATAAGCGTTAGAACAATATACAGGCTGTTTGATAAAAAACGGAGCAAGCCGTAGCACTCTTATTAATTAACTGATTTTAATAAAAAAAATGTTTAGTATTATAACTCATAAAAATCTACATTTTGCCGTAAAAAAAATTTTTTTTCGGCCTCATTGGTTAAGCGTGGTGACGTCATGATGAATTTTTTAAATTACACTCTATATATTTTTTTAGATATTCTCATAGAGAATTTTTTTCTCTTTTCAACCGTATAAATATTACATATGGTTGCATAATAAAACTTTCGAGTTAAAGCCAAAAAACCAATACAAGACTGAAACATTACGAACTTATATCATGTCCGTCAATTCATCAGAATCCATTTTCTAATGGTTTTTCAGAGGAAATGCAACAAAGCTGATTAAAAACACAAAGAAAACACTCGACACTTCAGTAACGTTTAGGGCGACTGTTTTTTGTTTCAAGTTATTTTAATTTAATGGCCTACTGGCTTGTATTGGTATTTTGTCTTTAACTCGAAAGTTTTATTATGCAACCATATGAAATATTTACACCGTTGAAAAGAGAAAAAAATTCTCTATGAGAATATCTAAAAAAATATATAGAGTGTAATTTAAAAAATTCATCATGATGTCACCACGCTTAACCAATGAGGCCGAAAAAATTTTTTTTTTACGGCAAAATGTAGATTTTTATGAGTTATTCGACCAAACATTTTTTTTATTACAATCAGTTAATAAATAAGAGTGCTACGGCTTGCTCCGTTTTTTATCAAACAGCCTGTATATCGTCTGGTATCATGCCACAGTAATAATATTGCTGATTAACCACTTCGTTTATGATGTTATTCACTGACTCAGCCTGAAGTTATTATTCGTAATGAAGAAAACATCTACAATATTTAGACATTTTTAGAATTACAATATCAATCCCAACAGTCATAGTAGTTTACCTAGGATGTGCAAGTAAATGTTGTGCTGCCAGGTCAGATTTCTATTTGTATCATCTTCTTAGTCAACAAAGTTTAATATTAATTTTTAAGTGAAATTAAAAAAAGTTGGTTTATGGGTAGTTTGGAATATTAGATGGAGTTTGAGGCTTATTGCCAAAAATTTGTAAAATTTTAATCGTCAGCACATTTTCTTGTCTCTTAAATTTAGTTTTTAAATTGTGACTACCTTCGTTTGTTTGATCAGATGTGATCCCTGGAGGCCGAAACGTTTTTGCATGCAATATTCTCAAACTCGAGTTAATATCATGGCAATTTTAATTGCTCGTTTAGACCACCATTTACATTAATTGCTTCATCAATTCCATTATGTCGTTGGTACCTAGAAGTAGTGTTAATAGCGTTAAAGAGGCTGATTTCACTCGTCTAGCTTTTAGATTCTTGTTTAGTCATTGATTAAAGCATTGAAGAAAATGCAGAAAGTGGGATTTCGTATCTTTTTGATACAATACAATTAATGATTAGATTTTTAATCTAGTATCTTACAAGAACAGTACTTTGAGAAACTCAGTAGCGCCTGATTGGCTTTCCTTATGCGGGAAAAATAAAATAATTAAAAAATTGTGTAATATAGTGCATATTAATATTAATGCTAACTCTACTGACTTAAAAAACAAAATCAAATCTAATAAAGTTGATTTGGCATGTAGTATGTAGGTATTATATTGCGATCTTATAAAAAGTATTGTTTTATTGAATTTTTATTGCTGTGGTTTACATATGGAGTTTATTGAGTTTTTATATCTACAGTTAAATACTAAAGATGATTTCTAAAAATACACAGGCATAAATTGTTAACTTCTGATATTTAATAAGTTTATGACAGGAAAATCATAAATTTTCAAACATTACCGGGTTACCGCAAAAATTAGTTTAAAAGTATTTTATAACGCTAAAACTCGTAATATCGTTATTAGTACCATTTAGATCTGAATAATAGGAATCTGGTACTTCTTTAAGTACGTAACAAACCACAAAATTAATGTTTATTTATTTAGAAAAACACGTGGTGATTATGATCGCAAGCTAAAATCACGCAGTATCCCGGAAAACATCTTAGCACTTCCAACGAATGTACGCAACAGAAAGTGAAAACAATTCAAACCCAAATAAACAAGAATAAGTAGAATGGCGTACTGTAACCCAATGGATTAGTTACAGTTCAGTGCGTTAACAGTAATGCATAGGTATTACAACACAGTTATACAATTTCTAGCTGTTACTTACTACAGAGCAATTTACTGACCGCCACAACAAATAACTGTTGCAAATTGCTCATACGATGATGATATTCGCTTGCCCGCAGGCAAAAAAAAAATGTTACACTTTTAAATATCATAAAATTAACATAAATTATGAATATTAAATAACCAAACAAGGCTCGAGGAGTATATAAAAAAAGTGTTTTCTAATAAAAGAAGGATAGGAAGTTGAAAATCAGTAAATGGTGCATATCGGTTTCGATCTCTTTTTAACTAGTGTTTTAATACTCGCATTAGGCAATAGAACAATGAAAAATTGTTTAAAAATATTATTGTTATGGACTAGATTTTCGCTTCATTATTGCTAAATCTCGACGAAAATATTTCATACACGAATTTATTGAGATATTAATTTCCTGTAATCGAAAAGGAAAAATAGGTAGCTCCCTAAAATTGAAGAATATTAATCATTGTTCTTTAATTGGAATCTCTTAGGTAGGTATACATTTTATTTAGGATATTAAGGTCTTATTAAAAATAAGTTTTTATTATTTACGTATTTCACTTACAACATGTTCATGTATACAGGGTGATTCATAATGAGTGTAACAAACTTCGGTATTTTATTGGGAAGGTCATTTTAAGTGAAAACTGTTATATGAATCTAGCTCCTATTTCACTTCGTTACAGAACTATAAGAGATCAAAGTTTTAAAAGTGTAGTAGTAAATCCATACATCTAGTTACCATTGAAAAAGTAAAATACAGTCCATTAATAATTGACAATCACTTGTTTGTTGATAAAGTTAATATTTTACAATTAGCTGTTTTCTGTAAAAGAATAAAGTTACTAATTAACAATTATTGTTTGTTGAAAAAATGCCAAGTTTCGGTGCAGCTGAATACACAGTGTGGCTAAAAAGTTTTAGGACTGCTGTAATAGAAACGTTGTAAGTGGTGCTATTTATGTGCAACAAAGAAAAACATGTAGTCCAAAGCCTTCTGAATAGGGTTGCCAAGTTGAATCGATTTCCGTTGATTTTCCTCCAAGATACAAAGTTTTGTGTATTATGTGTTATTTTCGGTTGTCATGAAATAATATTTCGAGATGGTAGAGAGGACATGCACCAGCCGAACTCAGACCAACATCGAAGCTGTCCACGCTGCATTGAAAAACGATCGTCGGTTAACGATCAGACTGGTTGCAAAGCAATTAACCGATCTGCACGGAAACAAAAATTGGTTCTTGCTGAACGATAACGCCCCGTCTCACAATGCAGCAGTAATTTGTCAGTTTTTAGCGAAACAAAGTCAGGGCCGTCTTAAGATATTTGGCGCCCGCGGGCTACTAACAATAATGCGCCCCTCTTCATAAGAAAACACACGGGGGGGGGGCAGCTTTACAAAAGTTTAAGAACTAGAAAAAGTGAATATATTACCAATAAACAAATAAAAATATATAACTCATACAAAATTCTAATAAACTATATAAACAAAAACAAACTATATAAACAAAAACAAACTATATAAACAAAAACAAACTATATAAACAAAAAACAATGTTTTATTGTTTTAAGTGCTGAAAAAGATCTTTCGCCGCTGCAATTTGTGGCGGCAATACCTACTTAAAAAAATGTGCATTGCTGTGGCCACATTAGGAAATGTAGACTCAATTTTTGAATCAATTATTGTCCTCACTCCTCAAACTAAGTTCCGCAGTAGGTATATTTTCTTTATCTTCACATAAATAAACGTGTTTAAAATGAAGACATTCTTCGATAAAATTATTTTCTAGATCGTCAACATATGTTTTACATAACTGCAGCATTCTTTCTAATTGTGTCTTCATCCAAATTTTTCAAATTGACCAGAAAGCCAAATTTTGAGTAAATGTCATCATAGGCACACTTTCTTTTTTCTATTTCTGATAGAAGTTTATCAATAATAACATAATACATATGTATTTATGCGGAATTCGGTATTGGCATCAAATTCAACTTCTGCCGACGTATTGCAAAATTGCCGCCCCAAAAGGCTGGCGCCCCGGGGCTATAGCCCATTTAGCCCTGTGGTTAAGGTGGCGTTGAACAAAGTGTTACTGCGCTACATCATCACCCGTACTCGATGGTCTTGGCACCAGAGGATTACCTTTTGTTTCCAAAGCTGAAATTGAAGCTAAAAGGAGAGCGATTAGAGGATAGCAAGACGATCCAAATTAACGTAACGAAGGAACTACGAAGCATCCCATGAACGGATTTTAAGCATGCTCTGGAGCGCCTGGCGGAGCGCACCAAACGATGAATACCTTTAAACCTCCTAATAAGCTGTTTGGCAAATATTTTCTATGGAAACGATTATATTAACAAAGGTTGCCATAGAAAATAATAGGAGGATAAATTTATTAGGAGATTGAAAGACCGGCCCTTAGTACTAGGTACATTGCAATGCAATTCCACTTTTCTCAGAGTTTTTTTGTGGAGGACATTACATCACGAAGAACTGCATCCTTATCACATTTAATGAGTTCAGGCACTACAACCACAAAATTATGGCCAACGTGTAGAGTTTTGCACCTGGTTGCTACGTAAAATTACCGAAAATCCAAATTTTTTAAGTAGAATAATGTGGACCGAAGAGGCTCAATTTACGAGGGATGATATTAGTACCACCCACAACTACCATCTATGGTCTCTCCGGAATCCTCATGCCATCGCAGAGACAAGATTTCGACATCGCTTTTGTCAATTCGTGGGCTGGAATTTTTAACAGTCGGCTGCTTGATTTCGAAGTTCTGATTTTTTTTTTTTTTTAATTTTAACACCCTGTATCTTGAAAACTATGCATTTCCGGACCCATATTTATAGGATTTTTTTTCATATTTTATGACAAGGAATCACCCCCTGAAATACCTCCGTCTATTTTTCGAACACCCATGCTATTTCCCTATGTTCGCCCCTTAAGTCAAACACCCGGTATACAAAGACAATATTTAAGTTTCATTTGTGCATTTACTCGGCCTGAAATACAGAAAAACTATAGGCAATTCTGGTAAGTATGTACCTACCTCGTACATTTTGGCGATTCAAATTCAGAATTCCTATTTTAAAATGCACATGTATTTAGAAATTTAACATGGTTGTTTTGATGGCGATTCTCATAATTTTGTCAAATATTATGGCTAGGACTTCAGATTACAGGGTTTTCCTTTTTAAAATAGTAATTTTTAATTGCGTAAGTTAATTCCCATTTTTGAGTTCTTGTTTATCTTTCTATCATTTTGGTCATCTGGTCGATCCTGTTTAATTCGGGAAACAGCACTACACCCCACCCTCACATTTCCATTTTAAGTTACAGCTAAGGGGATAATAATCTAATAACTTCTATCATACTTCGGTAAATTTCTCATAATTTAAGATCGAATTTAAGTGGCGTTTCCCTAATTCTCGTTTTTGCTAAAGTTGACACACATCGGATTAACAAAACTTACCGTTCTGCAATTTTTGCACCGTCTTCATATTTCAATAAAATAATCCACTTTACTTGGTAGTGGTACTACAAACTCCTTTCCGAAGTTCCGAAAGCCCGTAGCTAAATTTCTGACCGACTTGCGTCGGCCCTTTTGCTCGATCACATTGACGTCTTCAGCCTGAAAGGTGAAACTTATTTAATTTTACAACTTTTATTCCATTTATTTACGAATTACGACTGTGTTAATGTAAAAAAAGGAGAGCAAAATTTTATTTAAAATTTAACGTTAATAATTATTATGTATTATTGCCTTGATTTTTTTTAAATATTTTTGTCCACTGCTCGTCAATAAGCTGTCAATTATTCGTGCGTTTGGTCAAACATAATGCTATCCATTATACACTGCCAGCAGTGAATAATCATTATACACGGTGTCATGGTAACATCATTGTCTATGGTATATAATGAAGGAAATAGTTTATGTTTCTAATCCTACCACTTCGTTTAACATAGTCCTACCACATGGTTTTAGTAGCGTTGTTATTTAAATTTTACTAAAAATTCTTCGTATTTTTGCTCGTGGACAAAGTATAGTATACGACTCGCTATAATGGCTACTATTACCTCGGATAATTGCAAAACTCGC
Organism: Melanotus villosus; assembly: GCA_963082815.1. Taxonomy (NCBI): domain Eukaryota; kingdom Metazoa; phylum Arthropoda; class Insecta; order Coleoptera; family Elateridae; genus Melanotus; species Melanotus villosus. The sequence continues at coordinate 37,396,518 of OY720419.1, read as the reverse complement.
TCGCTCGCTCGCTCGTGTTGCAATAGCATTCATTATAGCGTCGTGTATAATATACTATTATGCAAACAGTTTACTTGTAAAAATCAGTATTGATGATTCTAAATATGTTCGTGATTTTCTAGTTTATGTTTTATTTTATGGAGTTGGTAATTATTTTAAGTAACTTCGGTATCTTTTGATTTATTTTAAGTAACCTACAACTGTGAGATTGGGCTCAGATTACGTTCTAATAAAATTTTTGTTTGTCTCTGCGTTTAGATCATCTCGACCGAAACCAGGTTTATTTTGACGTTTTTTCTTTTAAACTTGTATTAAACTTGTATTACCTTTGCATTTAAAACTGATTATAGGTTGTTTCAAACTTTTGTGAGGTTTTATTTCTACATTTTAACCCTTCTTGTTTAGCGTATATGAGCCTTGAAATAAATAATTCAAGTTTAAAAGGCACCTTATAAATATTTTGAAACAACTCTAGGCTGTATGTAGCTTCTTAACTGCTTCCGGGGTTTCACCTATTTCACTCCTGATTTCGAATTTCTTGAGTATGAGTTTTATAGCCGAACCATCCCGTCCCAGGTGATAAGGTAATATCTCGATGTGCTTATAACATTAGCACAGCACAAACGGAATCGTCTTTCAACGGCTGCCAAGGCACAATAAAACAACAGATCGACTGAAAAAAAATGAAACAAGAATAGAAAATTTCTTCTTAATGACGATAATTACAACACTTCTGGATCCACCAAATGGCACAGATTAATATGTGCCAATGGTACTTGAAGAAGCAGTAAACACTCCCTGTAGGACCATCCGTACTTCCTTGAAGAAGATTTGCTATGCACAATAATAAGCCAATGAGCTTTTAAGCAGAGACTTCGCCGAAGTGCATAATGATTATCATAAAAATGACAATTAACTAATGTTAATAATGTAATTTACGAAGTTTTAATAAATAATATTGCGTGATTTTACAAAAAAAATTTTTGCAATGAAAAACAGAATCGGTGTTTTGGATTAGTTCACAAATTTAGAGTTTTATTAACAACTTCTACATTATTTGTACATTAGATGTATTGCGGCACTAACACACGTGCTAAAAGATCTCGCGAAGTATTTCGCTTTGTCACTTTAGAACGTAAATTTTATTAGTATTTTATTGCTTCAAAAGAATCTCAATTCATCTTACGTCAAATTTACCTAAATATGACAACAAGTTAACGAGTTCTACTAAATAATTGTCAAAGATATTAATAGATTAATACGTATTCTTCTAAAACTAATTTTAATCTTTACTAAATAAAAAAAAAACTTAATATCAGCGTCAGTTCAACCGAATATATTTGACGAATTTCAAGCAGAAGTCACTGACTATATTGGTTTATTATACCATAAAACAAATTTAAATAATAAATAATTAGCGGTACCACCTTTAATATGACAACATAAATATAACGTAAATTTGGTAATAAAACTACACGTGGAGTTAACACTAGCCTCGTTTTTTATGTAGTTTTGCAGATTTAAAGAAAACATTCTGACGCATTTCCTATTTAGAAGTTCTTCTCTGGTTTGTAATATTTCTCGAGAACTTATAATTATTGTGATGATATATTTTGATGATGCGGACGATTCTAACACTTATGTCGATTTAGTAATTATTTTAAATAGATAGGTCAAAGTAGACCGTGTTAGGAAAACAATTTTGTTGGTATAAGCTATAAACCAAACTCATCTGATGTAAAATTGTCTTGTCAGAAAAAATCACACTGACTTACTCTTAAGATTTAGCCCCACGACAAAATCAGTGCTACCAGTTGTACATAAGTTAATATTCTAATTAATTTTGATTTTTGGCTTTAGTAGTTTCAGCATTTTTAATAATTTATAGAGAGTTGTTGTGCTTTACGAGAATGCAAATTGTTCACTAAAAATTATTAGTTTAGCAACATTTGGCAATATATTATTATTCTAGAACTGAACAAATTACACAGTTGTGAGTTGTCAATTTTTATTGACAACATACATTTTTTTTTACTTGTAGAGAATCGATATGAATTAGATCACCTCTTTCATTAATTCTTGATCCAACATATGAGATATGACAAATTATCATTTAATTAATATCTGTATTTCTGTCACCGACAGTTATAGCTTGTCGTATGTTGGACTAAGTATCAATAAAAGAGGCGCTCTCAGTCATATTGATAAACTTTTATTTTCCACAGATAAAACAATTATTGTACTGTAATAAATGTAAATCCTGACCCACTGTCCTCCAAAAGGTAAGTGGAGGACCCCCTCGTAACCCCTTAAAGGCAATGTAGGCAACACACAGTACAGGTCACTGGTAAACCCTATAGAAATAGTAAGGATGGCTACCTGTTTAGAATAGCTAAGGGGTTCTGAGATAAAATGGGCACCTTATACTAAGTTTATGATGATGGGAACGTTACGATTAAAATTGTATTAGTTCGCTATACTAAATAGAATGGTTGGTCACCTCATGTTTAAATTTAACGTCACGTTTAATTACTCTGGCAATATCATGTACCTATCTTTGTTATATGGATATTAAAGACTGTATATCGTTTTATGTTTACGTAAAACAATAGTTTAATTAGAGACAACTTTAAACATGAGGTGAGAATGCCGGCCAATGTCTTTTAAGTTACAGAAATCCAAATCTAAGAAAGGTAAGCTATTTTATAATAAGAATAAAATAAAAATCAGGTACGAATGAGGAAATGACGTCCGCAAGGTCTGAATTAGTTTCTTAATTTTTACAAAACTTCGAAATGTTGTTTTAATTAACGCATCCATAACCACATTTAAGTGTTCAACAAACTTAAGCATAAACGAGCAAAACCTTAAATCTCATTCAAGAAACACAAGAACTCAAATACAAATACAAATCTAGTCAATTTAAAATAACTAAATTAAAAATATTATTTGCTCAAAATGGTAGGTAAATATAATGCAATAAGAACAAATTAAAAATGAATTAATTTACAATTATTATTTAGTTTGTGAGAAGACTAGCATGCTAGGATGAAGCAACATGCAATTTTGCATTATTTCCGCATCGTTCAAATAATAAATGTTTCTTTTTAATATAAGATAACTTTTCATCGGATTTTAAATTTTCATTAATTCTGGGCGTCCACATTTACGATCAGTAGTAGGCATTTCAATTTTTAATAAAAAACCGGAAGGAATATTATAGAAACTGAGTTTTAAAAGAACAGAGAACATCTGTTAAATACTACCAGGAAAAATAAAAATCTCTTTTATAGATATGCAACAATTAAGTATCAAGCAGCTTGCACCTGGCTGTTATGCGTAGATAAAATTGTAAATGTTGAATGCAAATTAATGTATGCAACATTTGTATGAAAGTTATAAAATGCAGAAGAAAGCAGAATTTAAATACAAACTTATCTTTACATGAAAATGCACGGATCTCTGATAACTCGTACGAATTCAAGCAAATGAACAAGTTACTTAGTTTTCATTGTCGTATTTTGGTTTACATTGGTATTCAATAACTTTAAAATTGGTCGGCTGTTAAGGACGCTATAATAAAGTTTAAAAAGGTGTTGCAGGTATACGCGTAATTATTAAAAATATATTAAATTAAATAAATAGTTATTGGAATATTTTAAAATCTTTATGGAACCTTTTGAGGCAATAGTCTTGGAATCCTTTGATTTAAAACCCAAGGTCTGATTCCGTTACGTAGATGACACTTTTTATTATTTGGCCCTATGGTAGACATAACCTTGCTTTCTTCCTAGAACATCTCAATAATCAGCACCCTAATATCAAGTTCATTATGGAAATAGAATCGAACGGTTCTCCCTCTTTCTTCGACGTACTGGTAACCAGCTAACCGAGTGGTCTTCTTGAAACCCACACACACAGATAGATATCTTCACGCTAATTCACTTCATTATCTCGTTCATCGTGCTATCACAGTGTCTCAACCCGATAGTCTTCATGTCGAGTTAGCTCATACCCAAGACAATCTCGTCAAGAATAGGTATAACAAAAGGGATGTTAGGAAGGTCATCGAAAAACAATTACACCCCTTACACCCTAGAAGTCTTCAGAATACTTCTACACTCCAGGCTACTGCGTTTTTGCTCTACATTCGCCAAGTTACTGATCGCATAGATAGGATTCTCAAAAAACATAACGTTAACACCAACTCCAAAAGTGTCACAAATACTTTTCCTTCATTAAAAGATAAGCCTCAACCCTTGTCATCAAGAGGCGTCTATAGAATTCCTTGTTCTTATGGTTTAGTGGACACTGGAGAAACTGGTCGCTCAATACACATACGCTGCTTGAAATAAGGTATTTTCTCACACTCAGATGTTGCTGAACATCATCACGACACGGGCCTCAAGATGTTGTTTGAAAAATCATCGATCATCGCCAATGCCACTTATTTTTTCAACAGAAAGTTCCGTGAGGCCATTGAAATCATCAAGACCCCTAACAACTTGAGTCGTGATACTGGTTATCATTTATCCGACATATGGAAGTCTGCTATCAGTACGGCTCCGCCCTCTCCACCTCTGACTAATCGTTGTCTTCGTCCGATACGCTTGACCGGTTACAGCCGGTATAAAGTCGGTGTCTTTTCTGTTTTTCTTCAGAAGGGTTTCGAAGGGCTTGGTTGAAAAGTTGAGTTACCACTATCCTGCTTCCTCTTGCTAAAAGAGTTTCGCCTCTGGCGTGGTTGACACGTTGAGTTACCCTGCCCTTTTAGTGCCCCATTTTGCTTCTCATGAAGTCCTTTAGAAAACTGGGCGAAATGTTGAGTTCTTCTCAACAATGACACGGTTGCAACCGGAAAGACGTTCTGTTAGCAGTAATTAATCTTTTACATAAAAAAGGTAAGCAAATTGCTTTTGGAATTAAATCTGCTGTAACTTTAAGTATAAAAAAGTTTAACTTTTTTAAGACATTAGGTGTAGTTGTAGTTTTTGTGTGTTGTTTTATAGGCCACATTAAAATAAAGGATAGATTATTTTTTCCCACCCCAAACAATTTAGTTTCATCAATTTTCTTATGAATATTTCGAAATTCTCTGAAATTACAGAAGAAAATTAAAGTTTTCAATTTGACACCCCGATTTCCTTTTGATATTAACTTTTTGACTAAGGTAAATGGTATTGTATCGACTTCACGAATCTGTCGCCCATTTTGTAAGAACCTCCCTGTATACGTAGTATATTCTCTTCATGAAATTGTTTCCGCATAAATCAAAGTCAATTGTTTTAAGTATTTGTATAAACGAAAAATGCATGCCAAAAAGCACCATTAATGATTTAGTACCTGTAGTATGGCGCTCACTCCGATATTTAAATGTTAGAAATGAACGTTTTTTGGTATAATAATTACAAAACCTCTTCATAAGGGGGATATAACAAAGTTCGCGGCGCCAAGTCGTTTAAAAATGTGGCTATGGCACTAAGAAGAAGAATTGGATAATTTTTGCAACAGAAATGAGATTATATTTTTTTATATTTGGTTAGAAAGTAGCGTCTGTAAACCTCAAATATAAAATAGCGATAGCAGCTTCTTGTGGAAAACTATATTTCGTTGTTGTTACCATTGAATAAATGTCGAACGTGTTGGTAGTTTGGTGTACTATTTGGCTTATAATTTTGTATTTTTGATTTTTCAGAAAAGTAACTTCACTTTGTAAAAGTTTTGTTTATCATATAATAGGCTATTCTGGATGAGGATTAAGGGTTACGATAAGCGTACAGCTTGTTTAAAAACTGTAGTAACTACCTTAGTTTTAATTTTTACGAAAAACCTACACTAGCGTTTCTGACTCAAACAGTTTTAAAGTTTTGAATAACAATTTACCCTATTATTCATAGTGGCGACCTATTGATTCAGTTCCGCGTAAAGAAGTTATTTTGAAAGGAATGATATTCTTTCCAAGAAGATGGTACTATAATTATGTCTGTGGTTTATCAAAAAACTTAATCTAAGATCTTTACAGTTATAGCAATTTTGCAAGTCATATATTTCAGCAGAAAATATGTTAACCTTTTACTTTCAACGCCTTCACGATCATATTTGCATAAATTTATGGCGAAGAGGTTTATACTAAATTCAGGAAATAGTAATGAATAGTAAAAAATATGGGACAACGGGATTCACGTATAAAAATAGACGCAATAACTAATATTGGTGTGGATATCCTTTCGTTTTTTACTGTAATTAATATGTCAATTATGCATGCAATGATACACCACTGTTTTTGACAGACCTTTATTGTTCATTTGGAAAGTTTAAAACCACTAAACAAATATGTGACTAGATTTGGGAAAATTATATTATGTTATGCGGAACTATACATACTTTTAGCTATTATCTGTTGAAAAATAAAAACCAATTACGCTCTGAAACAGGTAATTGTTGACGTGAAACGTTTAGATACGGACTGTAGATTATACATACACGGAGATACCTGTCAAAGATAAAATAATTAACGGTAAGTAGATGCGGTCATTTATATAAATAAAAACAAAAAGTTAGTTTTTCCATTAAGTCAAGTCTGCTTCTCAGTTACATATGTATTTGTACATATATGCTCTGCTTTAGGTTACAAAATAATTTTTTGATTGGACAGAATTTTGAAGTAGATTAAACATATTTATTTAAACACTTATATTATTCTCAAAATTTCGAAAAAAGTAATTCTTTGAAACAATGTAGTGACATACAAAAGTTTACACGCAAACAAATTTCAAAGGTAGCTAGATGTAATTCTTTTTTAAGACACCCGGTAGATTATACTTTACAGGATACATAACACAAGTAATCAGGTAAAAATATTAAGACAATACATTTATTTTCGTTACTATGAGTTAATACAAATAGTTTATGTAATAAAAATTAAAAATGTCCCTGCCAAACTGGGAAACTAGGAGATTTTTAAATCATTTTGAACTACATACCGGGTGTGGCCTGATATGTGAGACATAGGAGGAATGCATGGGAAATTGAACATATGTGAATATTATCTTCTTGGCTAACTGTTGCTTACATTGTAGCTATTCATCGAAAAGTACTTTTTTTTCAGTCGATTATAGTACAACATTTATCTGAAATGAAGGAGAAATCGTATTTTTTTCCTGATTGTTAGACCGATATTAATTCTAGCTTTATGCAAGATGTCATAAGGTGCATGAGTGACTTTTTATTTAAAATATTTATCTGCTTTATTTTACGTTGAGGAGCTAAATTTTCCTAATTAGTTAAGAATCAATTGCTTAATAGCATATTCATCCAAACAAGAACGTACAAAAGCTAAACGGTTCAGCTGGAGAGATAAAATTAAGCAATTATCAAAATCGCATGTATTTCTCCTATGTCTCACATGTCAGGCCACACCCGGTATATATTAATAAGATGATACTGATACTTTCTCTCGCTCTCTCTCTTTCCCTCTCTTTTCTTCACAGCTTATTGAGGTCACAATTCTCCACAAGTTTTCCGTTCTTCTCTGTCTCTTTTTAATTTGCACCACTGATGTTCAACTAAATTCCTAACGTCAGCGTCATCTGAACATTTATTAAGGGCATTCCTATGCTACGCCTGTTCGTTATTCGTCTCCACTAGATTTATCGTTTTGTCCATGTATGAGTATCACAAGTTCTTCTCATTAGCTGTCATACAACTCCATTTTGGTTAAATTACTTTCAGTATTATACAGGGTGATTCAAAAGTATTGTCATTAAATTAAATGGGTATATGCTGACCTTAATAGAAGTATATTATAGTCCAATTGGCGATCCAGGTAATGCGCGTCATCAGTCACATGATCAACGGTCGGCGTTACCAATAATGCGCGATAAAAAAATACAAAATGTAATTGCTAAATATAAATTATTTTTGCAGTTTTCTAAGATTAGGCAGCCGTGTTTAATCAGAAGGTTTATAAATTTTTGAAAATAAGAAAGAAATCGGGTTTTTATTTTCTAATTTAGCTCATATTTATTTTTTGTAAAGTTAGTATTATTTTTGGCATGTTTATATTTCCAATTTCCAATTTCACTTGCCAATTTTTGACAGATCGTGTTGTGTGTCATTAACTTTTGTTTCACATTTGACGTTTTTTAGGTTATAAAATTTCTAAATCGTTTGGAACTTTATGTAGACGTACCGAGTTATGATGCATACAGCAAAAATGTGAAGCTTATCGCGATTTTTTTTAACTTGAAATTTTATTAGACACTTTTGAGAACCGCTGACTGATATGCATTTAAAAAACCTGTGATAGAAATTTGACCCCGCAAATATAAATAAAACATTGATGACACAATTATGTAATTTACAGGTTTCACTTTCCCCTCACATTGTTTCAGGCTTGAGATTGGCAGTAAACAATAATTAGTGGCATGTTTAAAAAGTTTAAAAAAAAATGTTGTTAATAAAAAGATACAGAACTTACAAAAATTGTTCGGATGTTTCTCCATTAACTTCTACACAAACAAACAACACAAAATGAACAACACAAAACTGTCTTTCAGAGCTGCTGCAGCATTCCGAATTCCATTAAAACGTTCGATAAATGCACTTTTGAAGCGAATGAACTGGAGGTCTTATCAGAACGAACGAGAAGGCCGTTTGATAAATTTAAGCTCTAGTGACCACCAACCAATTTTTGTATTAATCTTAATAATTGTTTTCTGAGGTGATCGTTTACTTGCGACACATGGTTTATTGAGAAAAGTTGTTCTATTTGACATGCTCTACCTACTCTTAAAATTAATGACAATACTTTTGAAACACCCTGTATACTCCTTATTTCAGTTTTATCTCTTATCCATTTTCTCCTTTTATATCTCGAATTTTGTTGTTTAACATTAGGGTTTTCGTGGCTCCTTGTGTTTTGAGGTTTGTCTTGTATTTACTGTAGATACAACATACCTACGTGCCGGCAGCAAACAGCAAACCTCGCAGATGATGTCGTCATAACGACTTTGCATAAAAAATAGAAGCATATTAGCTACAAGAACATCTAAATAAGATCCAGCGGTGGCGCATTAAGGCAAACGAATAAAAATCGATATAAGTTACAGTCATTCTAGAAAGGGATAACTATATACAACTATACATCAGTAAAACTCAAAGACAAACAATTACCATAGGCAAAATCAAGAAGGAATCTAGGATTGCATCTGAACCGCGTTTGACTTGAAACGCGCATATTAGAAATTTAGCTTAGGAAGATACTTTGGATGATAGGAGCAAACTTAAAAATCTCTATATAAAACAAAGTATGTAAGTGTGTGTTAAAACCGAGATAGAGCTAAGGAATGCCACTGTGGAACACAGCTCCAACGTCAAACATCGATATTCTAGAACGGTTTCAAGCCAAAGTGTTGTGTAGTTAGTGTATCATGATTCTTAGCAAACAGTAGATCTGGAAATCGAATCGAATTTTGGTGAAAAAGTGCATCGATAGGTTTAGTGTGCACTCAAACCAATTGGTGAGCAATTTCATTCGCGACAGAAAAGAAATTCGTAGACTCAAAAGTTACAAACCTACAGACATAAATACTAAGTAGATTTAAAATTAGAATATTTTTATACACTGAAAGCCAAAAAAAGTGGTCACCCTTTAGTACATGCAGCTTACAGTCGATTTTCTTAGAAGCGTGAATTTAAAACGCGCTTCTTAATTTTTGTCAAATTTTGTTGATATGAGTGTTTACAGGTGTGTTATAAATAAATAATACCTATAACTAGTGCTGATGCCGCACGCATCGTTGCTCTTATACATTAAAATATATGGGGTGGCCACTTTTTTTGGCTTTCAGTGTATTAGTTACGTTAGCCAATTAGGAGTTAGGTAAAGATTTTTTTAGAGGTGGAAGATACTGGGCAATCCTATATATTATGTTAATATAAATCACGGAGTAAAAAGACAGGAGCCTGCATTTCCATTTAAACTGCCCGCCGAACCCATACCCAAGTTTGTCGCCTGAATGGGAGACAAGGACAGATAATGCGGTGCCTCTGAAGTACACGAAGCATATTAGAAATGCACATAACAATTATAAAACACCAATTATATTGCATTTTCGAATAATGTATTTAAATTTCTTTTGTAGAGCAATGTACATTTATGTTACGTATAAAACTACAATAATCCATTCGGGAAAATCGATTTATAAGGCTAAAATTGAAAATACATGTTTAATTCTTGGGGTCAAAGTTAAGTAGATTATTTTTGCTGCAATATCACTCATGTTCCTTGTGATTGCGAATACTACTCGTGAGCACTCGTGCTGCGCACTCGTGATATTCATTTACACATTTGTGATATTACAGTAAAAAAATAATCGATACAACTTTGACCACTTGTGGTATTGTAAGTGACAATTTTAACAAGTGTAACCGAGTGATCAACTAGACTACAACAGCAGCAAACGCAAAATTTGAACTGCCTCTCGATAGTAACAACCCAAAATAAGTTTCTTTGCTTTGAAATTATACGTTTTCATTATGTCATCCACTTATAAAGTGAGCTCATTACTCCTTCAAGTCTTAATATTCTACCGGTTTTAAAAGTTCTTGTTTCCACGTACTGAATTAGTTCATACTTTGTATTGTCTTTGTATGAGCTTCTTTTATTGCTTTAATAAGTGTGTCATCTTGTCATCTACGTCTCTTTTTCAAAATTTTCCAGAGTTGTTCTCTTTTTACTTGATCAAAGATCTTTTCCAAGTCCATAAATATGAAAAATGCTTTAGATTTGCTCACTCGTATTTTTTGTTGTAAAAAGAATTTCTGACGTTGGCTAACTGTCTTTTATTAATTAAAGCACAATCGGTTACTATTGCTTCCCTCAAAGAATTAATGTCTTGGTGGCGTCTTTTGTAAATTTTGGTTTTAAAGTGGACCCCACAGGAAAAAGTCGCAAGGTGCTAAATGGTGCTAAATCGGGAGATCTTGGTGGCCAATTGATAGCTCCACCTCTACCAATCCAGCGGTCTAGGAATGAATCGTTTAAAAAATTTCTAACATGTAAGCCAAAATGTGCTGGACAGCCGTCTTGTTGAAACCAGATCTCCTGATTTTCCCTTGTGGCTTCTTCCAGTGCAGGTCCCACTTTCGTTTCTCTTCTTCTTCTTCTCAAATCCTTTATGCCCAATATGAGCGTAAAAGATCTAAAACGCGTCTGAATTTAAATTACCTTCTATTTCAGATGGGCCTATAATTTTGTTATTAAAAATCTCAGCCCAGATATTAATTTTTTGAGGGTACTGAGTACTGGTGGAAATATTCCTTCTGGGGTTTTGTTGTGCTCAAAAACGCGTGTTTAATGTGAAAGTACATTCATCGGTGAAGCATATTGACGATTATGATTAGCGAGCTCTAGCAAAATGCGCTTCTGCTGCCTTCGTCAATTTCTAAAATTTCTTGATGACGATTTAGTTTGTATGGGTGATATTTATACTTCTTCAGTATCTTCCATACACGCGACTCAGAGAAACCTACTTCGTGCGATATTTGTCGTAAACTGTAGGTTGGGTCCGCATTGACCATTGATAGCTAGTACACGCTCTTCTGTGTGATCAACTATCTGTGATATAATTGAGATTTTGGAATATTTCGTTTCAATTAACAGTAAAATATGTAATGGCTTACCACCTATAACTTCTGCTTCCACAGAAATATTTGCACACCTTTCAAACTTTTGTACGTAATTTTGAATTGTACTTGTAGAGGGTATGGGTCGTGTATTAAATTTAACTGCAAACAAATCTCTAACTCTTCGCAAACTAACGCCACTATTAAGCGTTTTTACAATAAAAATTCTTTCTTCGTTGGAGTAACTACTCATTTTGACGTTAATAACTTTGACAATAAATAGTAGAAAAACATTGACATAAGCACACTAAATAACTTTTGTTTCAAAACGCCTAATGTTCATGCACTCTTCGTTCATGAAGCCCAATAAAATATCCGCTCTAGTACTACAAGTATAATTATTTAAACACTGTTCGAAAAATGCTGGTTGACAGTTGAAACCTTTAAAATCTAAGAAAAATAAGGGTTGTCCAAGTAGTGTCACGGCTTTTGAAATTTTGGGTGAATTAAGTGTAATACATCCCTGTTGTTCGAAGTTTAAGCCCGCCTAAAGCTTGCAAAATCTGCGTAAATAATGCCAGTTCGGCACATTTTTGTTGTTGCGAAATAATTCGGACAACTCCCAAATATGATGACCGAATATTTGTTCAGTGTATTTCTTTGTTAAGAATCCGGGAAAGCACCCGTCGATCACGAGATATCGCTAGAGTGGCGTAATTCAAGATTCCCCCTGCGTACGAAAGGCACGTTTGTTCATCTTCTTCTAACATCCTTTTCGCTTGACGGAAAAGAAAAGAAACGAATCAGAGTTTAGCTAGCTTTCAAACCTGTCGGTCGTGCGAATTATCGTTTCGGGCCTTGGTAGGAAAAATCCCGAAAAAGCTTCTCGTTTTCGTTTTAGTTTTGGAAAACTATTTTACGACATATTTGTCGGATTTTTACAAAGAATGCCTTAGTGTTCCGGGAAAATATAGTTCTGTGTGAAAATTTCGTTTAAGTTTAGTGTTTGGTGGAGTACCGTTTCACATGGTTTCGTATCGGATTAAGTAACCTACCAGTTCAAAGACATCCCTTTTGTCTTCGCACCTGCTTCCGGGAAAGGACACCATCTCCCTTTCTTAAACGACCGCTGCTATCTCTCCCCCAACAAAGCTCTTTGCCAGGTAACGATATTTCAGGCTGCCCCTTTGTATTTGCCGGCTGCAACAATACCAGCTTCAACCCTAATTAATACCGTGTATCGGTTTACTCGTAGACAGGCACCAGTAAACTTTGTCTGTAATTTAAGAGTATCAAGCCTCCCTTTTGTTTAACCTTTGTGTTTATTGTAATAATTGTGTATAGCCTTGTCAGCCTGGCTACCAGTGGCAGTATTTCTTTCAGTAGGAAGGGGTAAGTAGCATTCAGCAGTGGGGTGCAGCCACCCCCCCCCCCCGAGTCCAGAAGGAACCATCTGAGGTACGTTCCTCGAGACCAATTTGGGTGATTTGCGCAGTGGCGCCCATTTTTCCTCTCGATTGCGACCCCCCCATCTAAAGAGGTTTAGCGTTTCGAACCCCCCTTCTTCGACTGCTTGTTAGCCGCGAGTCACCGACTTTGACGTCGCCCTATAGGTTGTCCTAGTGCGGAATTAGCACGTGATAGTAGATATAAACAATATACATTTAGATTATAAAATATATGTAATGCTAAGAAGTATTTTTATGTGTAGGTAGATCTTTACCTAGATACTGAAAAACCGTAACAACACTGACTAAATGTAAACAGTAGTTCGGTAGATCAATCAAAGCTGAATAAATAATTCCGTAACAAATAGTAACTGTAGACCTAAATAAAACTGAACTTAACTATACCTACCTGGAAAACGTCGAACTAAATATGTTTTTTACTAACATCTCCGAAAGCCTCAAAACACTACTAAAAGAGCTTTGAAACTCGAAAAGGAAACCTTAAGGCAATGACTGAAAAGAGAGCACTTTGTTGTTCGAGTTGTTTAGCATTTTTCTCTTCCTCAGACCAAAGTGAATTTATAGAAGGTAGGAAAGATTGAAAGCATATCTATCAATGAATTGAAGAATACGAGAAAACATCATCCACTGTTTTTGTCAAAGTACAAGATTTAATTTCCATAGTTTTTCCGTTACGGGAAAATCGAAAACACTGCAAAATAATATCAACGGATGCGGCATTTTTTCTCCACAAAAAAAAGTATTTACGGTTTTAGTCTAAAATCATCAGAGAAGCAAAATTTACATGTTAAAACTTTATCGTTGGAATTCCTATGAACCATGAAACAATACAACACCTTGCATGTGATTTTCACAAAAAGATTGCACACAACTAAAATTTCGGCGAGTGTATATTTATGTACTTATATTCTTTGAGGGTACATTGTCTAAGAAAATTCTTTCTGTCCTTTTTAAAATGAATATAGAATATAAAAACATTTAAACATTTCTTTTTCTTATTTGTTCAACGTAGCAAAAAAAAGCATCAACATATGGTGCAGCTTTTGGTAAAGTGAGTCAATTTTTGCATATTTAACATTTTACAACCAGAGATGTTTTAATATTTTTTTGCATTTTGATAAAAAAAGTGGACTTTTTTTATCAAAAAATCTTAAAGAAAGCAACACTTTTTTTAACTATTTAATTTTACATTTTGCATTAAGTAAGTATGCTTTAAATAAAATATTGTAAATTGTCAGTTTGACAACTGTCAATTCTCAAATCGTTTTTATCCTGTTTTGAGGGATTTAAAATGTAAAAATGCAAAAAAATATTGTGTACAACTCGTATGAAAGCATCTTTTTTTCACTCGTTTGATTGATGCACTCCGGCTTCGCCGTCGTGCATCAAACTTCAAACTCATGAAAAAAAGTATTGCTTTCATTACTAGTTGTACAATAGTTATTTGCGCTCCAAGTTATGGTAAGTGAACTTTTTTATCCGAGGTGGTAATTTGTGGACCGAAGCGCAGCTGAGGTCCATAAAGCCATCGAGGATAAAAAAGAAACTTACCTACGCGTTGCGCATTACGTTTTTCTCACTACCACAAAATAAAATTCATTAATAATTTAACAAAAATTGTGACGTTTATATTTATGACAGTTTAACGGCGCTGTTGCTATGGTTCAAACAAACACATAAACGCAATTTCTGTTTTCAGTAACGAAAAGAATGAAATCAAACATTTTGTAAATACACCTTCATTTAACATTCAACGTTGTTCCAATTGTAAAATTAGTTTTAATATTAATAAATAAGCACGTATTCTCCATTATAACTATTTATTTTTTTTATATCCGTTATGGTGTAGCGTTATGGGGTACCATGCGCGGAAAGTGGCCTGGCGCGGTAAATCGTCTTTTTTGCCCTTAGATACAGTCTGTTTTTGTTCAACTAAATGTTTTAGTTTCCATTATTGTCGACTTTTTGACAATGAAATGTCAATTTACCAAGGTGGTAGTGAGAAAATAACTATTTCTCACTACCACCTTGGTAAATTGACATTTCATTGTCAAAAAGTCGACAATAATGGAAACTAAAACATTTAGTTGAACAAAAACAGACTGTATCTAGGGGCAAAAAAGACGATTTACCGCGCCAGGTCATTTTCCGCGCATGGTACCCCATAACGCTACACCATAACGGATATAAAAAAAATAAATAGTTATAATGGAGAATACGTGCTTATTTATTAATATTAAAACTAATTTTACAATTGGAACAACGTTGAATGTTAAATGAAGGTGTATTTACAAAATGTTTGATTTCATTCTTTTCGTTACTGAAAACAGAAATTGCGTTTATGTGTTTGTTTGTACCATAGCAACAGCGCCGTTAAACTGTCATAAATATAAACGTCACAATTTTTGTTAAATTATTAATGAATTTTATTTTGTGGTAGTGAGAAAAACGTAATGCGCAACGCGTAGGTAAGTTTCTTTTTTATCCTCGGTGGCTTTATAGACCTCAGCTGCGCTTCGGTCCACAAATTACCACCTCGGATAAAAAAGTTCACTTACCATAACTTGGAGCGCAAATAACTATTTATGCACGATCGCATTATAATGTGTCAATTATGTCTGAATTTGTTTGACATAAACGTCTATTTATAGCCCGTGGGTGTCTTTATAGGCCGCCGGTCTATAATGAAACGTCAAAAATTGATAAACAGTTTAACAGTCTTATAATAGCTATTTATGCAACGAGTTGCAAAATGATGGACTTTTTATCACCAGGCGTGAAATTGTTCGTCGAGGCGAAGCCGAGATGAACAACACGCCATGTGATAAAAAGACATGTTTTGCAACGTGTTTCATACAAGATTTTATCCAATTCAGATAACAAAATGTAAATGCCACATCTTCTTAAAAAAGGAGTTGGGTCATCGTGATAAAATGGGAGTGATAAAATGGGAGCATATTTTGTAACTAGTTACAAAATGAACCACTTTTCGCAACTCAAATCATCTTTTTGTAACTAGTTACAAAATGGGAGCATATTTTGTAACTAGTTACAAAATGAACCACTTTTCACAACTAAAATCAATGTCGATATGTTGACATTTCGTAACTGAATTGGATAAAGAATTTTTTTAAATTAAAATCGAATGTATGCTCTTTATTAGAACTCTATTTAGGGTAATTTGTATTAACAACACAGTTAACACAATTATTCATGTGAATATTCCTAGCCATAAATGCTTCAACCAATTGACAGTTGTCAGTAAAAAATTAAAATAATTGAGCAACTAACTACTCGGTGTGGGTAGAAAATTAATTTATTCCTTTTATTTGAGTTTTAAAATCTTCGATCGTGCATAAAATTATGTATGTACCACTGGCGTAACTTGCTTTTATGGCCTTCAACGTGCCTTTAGCCCTCGACTAGCGTATCGGGCTCAAAATCACGTCTCAAGCCATAAAAGCATCTTTACGCCCTTGGTACATAAATAACTATTAAATAAGTTGTAACATCATATTAACATTTTACACAGCCTAACTGATGTGCAGATATAAAAACAGTACCTATTTGAGCTCTTTAATTAATACATGCTTCATTTTAAATAATATTATGCAAAAACTACATTTGGGACTGTCTTTGTTGATAAATATACAGGACAATTTGGAAAAATTCTTGGAGGAGTACCTTCAACATATATATTTACTTATTTTAAAGTGTATATTAATTTCTGAATGGTACAATTGAAAGAATTATTTCTTTGTTAATTTATTTAAAAGATTTGGTAAATAAAGGACCAGGCAAGTACATTGCAACTAAAATTCTTAATCATTAAGATTCATATGTATTAAAAAAGAATAGGAGCCAGAGTGGCGCAGTCGTAGAGCGTCAGGGTAGCGTTATGCTAGTGCTTGGTTCGAATCTTCCGAGTTTCCTGCGGTCTGGAAGTCGGGATCGGGCCCTAGTTGGCCATTCGTCGTTTTTTTTTAATTCCTTTATTTTAACATGCTCCATTTACAATATGATGTATACAGGGTGACATTGAAAAAACTACAATGCATAGTACCACGCGATAGAGGACCATAAAATAATAAAAAAAGTTCTTATACGCTAATGCCCGATCGCCTTTTTTTTCAAGATACTAGCCAACTACAGGAAAGCGTTTCAACGCGTTAAAAATATGATAATATTCTAATAATACTCGAAACTAAAATACACAAAATAACCACCTGCAAGGGCATAGTATGCACCAATTTTGGTTCAATTATGTCTTCACAATCGGAAGAAATTTAAAAAAATTTTAATGTTCTAGCAAACTTTTGACATCCTGTATCTTAAAAAAAAAAGACGATCGGACATTAGCGTATAAGAACTTTTTTTATTATTTTATGGTCCTTTATCGCGTGGTACTATGCATTGTAGTTTTTTCAATGACACCCTGTATACTTATATAAGGTAGCACTATAAGCCTTGGAGGCCTTTGGCTTGTTGCACGATTTTGGTCCACTTTTTTCTATCTTTTGCACTTTCTTTTCACTCACGAATATTTAACTGCTTTAAGTCTTGTTGCACTTCACTTTTCTATTGTGCTCTTGGTCTTCCTTTTCGCTGTCTTCCTTCCAGTTCTGTATTGTACATATATTCTGTAGGGTATTCTCTCTTCTTTCATTCGTATTAAGCCTCCTTCTACTCTTTTCCCACCGTAGATCTTCCTGAGTATCTTTCTTTCCCATACACTTAACATTTGCTGTTCTTGTTTCCTCAAAGTCCACACTTCGCTGGCGTATGTCACAACCGGTCTGATTATTGTTTTATATACACGTAACTTTGTAGCTCTTTAAAAAACTTTTCTTGAAATTACCTTTTCCATTGCAAATGCACTTCGTATTCCTGCAGCTATTCTTGCCAAAATATCTTCATTACTCCTAGGTTGTCTCGTAAGAATGGTTCCTAAATACGTGAATGTTTCTACTTCTGCAAACTTGTACACCTTATTTTGGTTAACTTTGACTCTTACATAATTGTTGTTGTCATACGGTTCTTCTTTCCAGATCATAAATTTCGATGTGTGTTCATTTATCTCGAGTTCTATATTTTGAGCAGCTATTATAATTTGTTTTGTGGCTTCACTTAATGCTTCTTTAGATCTTGTCATAATTACTAAATCATCAGCAAAGGCAAGACACTGGTTTCGATGATGATACAATGTTCCTTGTCTGTTTATGCCACTTACTCTTATGGTTCTTTCTAACGCAATATTAAACAATAGTGCCAAAAGGGGATAGCCCTGTCCCAATCCGTTCTTTACTTCAAACCTTCTTGATGTCTCTCCATTTATCCTTATCATACTTGTCGTGTTCTGTAGTGTCATTTTTACAAGTCGAATTAGTTTGGTTGGTACTTGTAAATCTATCATTGCTTGGTAAAGCTGCTCCCTATTGATGCTGTCATATGCTTGCTTTAGGTCTATGAATAGCAAATAAGTCGGTTTTGGTAGCTTGCGGTTTGTATTTATTTGAGCACATATATTTTATCTGCTACAGGTAGCTAAAATGTTGTAGATGGCATTTAAAAGTGCTATGCTTATATAGTTTTCGCAGTTTTCCTTCTCGCCTTTTTTGTATATAGGGCAAATTATTGCATCCTTCCATGTCTTCGGCATTTCTTCTTGTTTCCAGATTTCCTGTATTTACAATATTACCTGCTATTATTTAACTTAGTTTACAGGTTGTTTAAACTTTAATTTAAAAAACTAAATAGTGAACTTACAACTTCATAATATTCCTCACATATTAATCATTGTCTATTAACTAAATATTTATTATAAAACTAATGTAACTTACTAATCTTCATATTAAAGCAAATTTACAAAATTTAACAAAATACGGTAAATACTTTCCGGCTAATAGTAGAATAGCAGCACTTGATACCGCCATTTTGTTTTTAATTAGGTCAATCAATTTAATCGATTGCGCAATCAAGGTCGAATTAATGGGATTAGCGGTTTAATTAGATCAATTCGCGGTTTATTTAGGGCAATTTAGATCAATCCGCGGTTTATTTAGGTCGATTTAATGGGATTAGCGGCTTAATTAGATCAATCCGCGGATTATTTAGGTCAATTTAATGAGATTACGTCATAATTAGATCAATCCGCGGTTTAATTAGATCAATCCGCGGTTTAATTAGGTCAATCAAAAAGTTTAATTAAATTCTCGATTAAAAGCGGCGGCCATCTTGGAATTAATAGCTCGATCAATCGATTTAATTAGGTCGATTAAAACTTCAATTACAAGCGGTGGCCATCTTGGAATTAAATCAAGTATTATAGCTAGTTCAACCTGGTTAGCGGTTATCAATCTATCTCTCTCACCCTTTATATTGTACAAATGGGGTGGGAATCGGCTGGTGTATAATTAATTATTCAGAGTGACATATTGAATTAACCTTTAATCAAAGTTATCAAAAATCGGCGTTATCGCGGTATCTAATTCAGCCGATAAAATTAACTAGTTCGAGTACAATCATTTTTTGTTAACCAAGGTACGTCTCCGACAAGTTGGGACCTGTATGTTTTCAATTCAAAGCTTATGACGTCAATAGGAATTAATTTTTTAACAATAGAAACCTTTCTAAGCAGTGTTACTCATCGCTCGTCGCATTTTTAAGCATAAACAAAAACTCGAAAACTAACATGTGAGTTATCCTTAAATTTCCGGAATGCATTTTATTAAATAACATTCTATTGCCGTTAATCAATTTAATTGGTAACTGAACTACATCTGTAGATGGAACTAATTCAATTTTAACTGTTACATTTGTAGATGGAAATATTTCAATCCAACAATTATAGTTTTAAATAATTAAAACTCGATGCAAAAGGGAAGTCCGGAATTTACCCACGTTTTAAAAACAGTTTTTCTAGTATATACGCTGCAGACCAAAATAGAAGAACTTTGTTTAAAAATGATTTCACAATAATGGGAAACTTCTTGCAACGAAATGACTAATACGTTTAAACAATAGATTTTTTAATCCGGACTGAAAAAAACACTCAACGTTCGATTCTTTAAGGATTTAAGACATTGTATTTAACATGTCGTATTATTTCAGTAAACAGTTATCTTCTAACAAAGGTAGCTTTGTGCATTGTCTGTAGATAAAACAATGCGTGATTCAATCTTCTTGAAATTTTTACTGACTCAGCAGCTTTGTTAAACTTTTTTGTGCGTGTACCGTGGGAAGAAAAAAAATCGTGAAAGTAGGGATTGAAAAAACCGTATAAAACTAGCTGCATCGCTCTACCCAATCCACTTTACTTCTCCGACTCCAGCATCAACTACGTCAAGAACCATGTCTACCGTCAACGAACTCCTGCAGATTGTAGCCTCTGGCCTTATCCGTACCGAGGAAGGCTTGTGTACCATCTACGATCTAATCTGTCGTAAGATGGTATACGAAGACTACTCTTTAACGGCTGTTGAGGCCAGCTGCCTTAAAGAGTTGCAAGGCTACATACTGAAGCTGCAAGAGAATCGAAGGGTAAGTAAAATTTTAAATACTGAAAATGGATTTTTTAAAATAATCCAGTTTTTATAAACTTGTCGCTAGGGAATTTAATTATCTATTAACAACCGTTTATACAGTGCGAGTCTTATTCATTATTTATTTTTTATAGGTAACTGTTGAATCACCCGGGGTTGTTGGGGAGGCTAAAAAGCAGCAGCACGAGTCGGTCGACAATGTTACCAATGTAAGTACACTTCTCGTAAAATCAGTTTAAGAAATTGAAGTTTTCCATGTCTGAAGTAATGCAAATTCTAATTTTTAATTCAACTTCCAGGCATTAGGGGAAAGTCAGCCTTCGACTTCACGGCCTATGCAGGCACCGCCCACGTCCGTTCAGCATCCCAGGGATGAGCCGAGAGACGCTGTCAACGTAAGTACAGTTCTTATAAAATCAGTTTAAGAAATTTAAGTTTCCATGTCTGAAGTAAGTCAAATTCCTAATCTTTTAACTCAATTTTCAGGCATTCGGGGCCGGTGTACCGTCGACGTCACGGCAAGTACCGAGGCAGACAGCGTCTACACCCATTAAGGCGCCTAGACCTGAGGCTGCTAGCAACCAGGTAAATGTTATAAAATTTATACGATAAATTACAAATTTTTAACTGGAGTAAGGTGAATGAAAGTATTCAATTTAATTTTTGTTTTAGGTTACCAATTTGACCCGGAGGCGTGAGCCGACCTACAACGTAGGTATCCGCCAGCAGCAGCCCGCAGTTGAGGCCTTTAAATACTTCAAGGTGATTAGTCAAGGCACGAAGCTGGTTAAAAAGTTTAACCTCATGGCCAAGACAGTCACCTTGAAGCTTGCCGATGTTGGCAATGAAGCGAGTGGGCCTGCTTTATGGCTTAAGGTAAATAACTTATTTTAAACTTATAGTCTTTTGAAAAACCAATTATATTTTTTAAGAGTGTTTATTAATTAAGAAATATTATTTTTAGAATGCATTCACTGAGATTATTGACCACATGGTAGCCGACGCATCGCCATCTGACCGTGTGGGGCTGGTCATACACAGCGACAAGTTTCCTGAGAAACCTATAGGCATATCATTTCGCCGTGTTGACCAGTTATCCGTGGAGGTCGTGATGGCGGTGCTAGACAAGATCCTGCAAAGCAACGCCAGTTTCTTCTCCCAGGACGCTCTTAGAATCCAGCTGGACAGGGTCTCGCTCCCTGTGGGGTATGGCCGAGACAGACTAACTGGCGTTAGCTACGAGGAGTTTTGTCGGCGCAAGAAGGGCATCATGGTGGTCAACAACGATGACAACCAGTGTTTGGCCAGGGCTCTAGTGCTAGCAATGGCTTGGAGGGCCAACGATCCCCAGCTCGTAGCTTTAGAGAAGGGGTATCCCGAGATGGACCGACGTACTCACGAGCTATGCACTAGAGCCCGAGTGGACCTCAGCCAGGGCGGGACCAGGGATCATATAGAGCAGTTTCAGCAATATCTGGTAAATCACACAATAGTCGTGTACAATAGCCGACTGGGTAAGACGGTATATTATGAAGGACCCCGGCATAACGACAAGCCAGTCCTGAATTTAATCCTTGAAAACGCGCACTACAATGTTATTACTAATTTATGCTCAGCTTTTTCAACTACCTACTTTTGCGAGATGTGCCGTATTCGTACTAGTCACAAAGAATCCCATAAAGGTTGCAAATACATTTGTCCGTCCTGTCATTCATCACCCCCCTGTAATTTGAATGTGGAGCTCGTTAAATGCAACGAGTGCCACAGAGATTTTCGCGGTCAAGCCTGTTTTACTGAGCACACCAAAAATCTGTGTAAGGCTTTGCGGAGGTGCCCAACCTGTCTGTATAGTGTGTGGACTGTCAAAAAGTCCAATCATAAATGTGGATTCAAGTACTGCAGTAGATGTAGGTCCGAGCAACCCGTACGTCATCTTTGTCATATGTCAAAGAATGTCGCGAATAAGAAAAAGTTAGACAAGCATTTTGGTTTTGTCTTTTATGATTTTGAATGTCGACAGGACTCTCTCGTGGATGGTACAGATAATGTTTATCTGCATCAGCCAAACTTGTGCGTTGTACAGAACGTGTGTAAGTCGTGTATTGACGACGCCGATATCAATAAAGATTGCAACAAGTGCGGAAAGCGCCAGCACATTTTTAGAGAGAATCCTGTCGATGAACTGTTAAATTTCATTTTAAAATTCAAGAAATCGGTAGGATCCGTAGTTGCTCTGGCGCACAACGCTAAAGGCTATGATTCCCAATTTGTATTACGCCGGATTATTAATCAGAAGGAACGGTGGAACCCTAAAATTATATCCAATGGCACTAAGCTGATGTCCATTTCCTGCGGCGAAGACATCAAATTTTTAGATTCTCTGAACTACATGCCGATGCCGCTTAGCAAGTTACCCAAGACGTTTGGTTTCCAGGGTTCCAAAGGGTTCTTCCCGCACTTCTTTAATACTCTGGGTAATCAAAATTATGTTGGGCCAATGCCAGCTACACACTATTACGGGGCTGACGAGATGGCTGCGTCGACTAGAAGTGAGTTTCTTGCTTGGTATAGAGGCGAGGTCGAGCGAGATGCAGTATTCAACCTGCAAGAAGAGCTTGTTAGATACTGCATTTCTGACGTCGATATACTGAGGAAGGCTTGCTTGGAGTTTTGGCGTAGTTATTGCACGTCAAACGGTGTTGATCCCTTCCGTGAAGCATGCACGATTGCTGGTTCCTGCAATGCAGTCTTCAGACGTAAGTTTCTTACAGCTGATACAATAGGCCTTATACCCCCAAACGGTTATAGAATGGCCGACAAGCAATCAGCTATCGCCATCAAATGGTTGTTATATCTTGAACACTCTTTGGATATTCAAATTAAACACGCGGGTAATAGTCGCGAGGTTAAACTTAGGGAGGGCTGCTTGGTCGATGGCTTCTGCGAGGCTACGAACACTGTATACCAGTTCCAGGGTTGTTACTACCACGGTTGCGAAGCTTGTTTCCCTGATCAAACGGCGCAACTTGGTGGTGACAAAAATGAAACGATGTTTATGCGTCGTGAGAAGACAGAGGCCACATCAGCTCGCATCCGATCCTACGGGTATAACCTCGTTGAAATGAAAGAATGTCGTTTTAAAAATTTTCTAAAAACTAATATTCAGGCCGCAGAATTTTTGGCAAATCACAACGTTATTAGACACGAACCCTTAAACCCACGAAATAGTTTCTTCGGTGGGCGTACCAATGCGATTAAGTTGCATCACAAGGTAGAAAAGGATGAGAAGATCAGGTATTTAGACGTCTGTTCACTGTATCCCTTTGTTAATAAGTATGGGAAATACCCCATAGGGCATCCTAAAATTCATGTGGGCAGGGATAAATGTGAACAGATTGATCTTAATTCTGTAGAGGGCATTGTCAAGTGTACGATTGTACCACCAACCGATCTATACCATCCTGTTCTACCTCTTAGAATGCACGGTAAATTGATGTTTGTTCTGTGTAGAACTTGTGCTGAGGACAAGTTTATGGGCGAGTGTGCTCATACGCAGGATGAGCGTCAATTTACCGGTACTTACGTGGCGGATGAACTCCGGAAAGCTATTTCGCTGGGCTACAGGGTGATAGAAATTTTAGAGGTTTGGGAATATAAGGTCGCTCAGTACAACAAGGCAACGAAAACAGGGGGACTCTTTTCAGATTACGTTAATAATTTCGTGAAGATAAAGCAGGAGTGTAGTGGATGGCCTTCTTGGTGTACGGATGACCAGGCCAAGGATCGGTATGTTTCCGAATACGCTGATCGAGAGGGGGTTGCATTAGATAAAGGTAAAATCGCGTCAAATCCGGGTATGCGGTACATTGCGAAATTGTGTTTAAACAGCTTCTGGGGTAAGTTTGCCCAGAGAGAAAATCTAATGCAGTCCTCTATCATCACGGACTCGAATGAGTTATTCAAGAAGCTTACCGATCCTTCGGTTGAAGTCCATACATTAACTCCTGTGGACGATGATACGATTATTCTAAATTGGGACAGGCCGGACGAGTGTATTCAGCCATTGAATACCGTCAATGTCGCGCTAGCTGCATATACGACAGCTAATGCACGCCTCGAGCTGTATAAGTATTTGGAAAAGCTGGGTAGACGTGTGCTGTACTTCGACACCGACAGTGTGATTTTTACACAGCGACCGGGTGAGTGGGTACCCGAAACAGGAGATTTCCTCGGTGACATGACCGACGAGATCGAGTGTTACGGGCCCGGTAGTTACATTGTCGAGTTCGTTAGTGGTGGACCTAAGAACTATGCCTTTAAGGTGTTTTCCACCAATAAGAATGGCTTTATATTTATTTGCAAAGTTAAAGGGATAACCCTGAATTTTAAGAATTCTGAAAGTGTCAATTTCGAGACCCTTAAAGACATGGTTCTTAACGACGCCGAGGCCACGTACGTTCAAACCGATAGAAAGATTGTCAGAACACCTGTGCACGAGGTCGTTTCCAAGCCTGAACGGAAGGTGTTCCGAGTTCAGTATACGAAGCGGCGTCGTGTAGAGGATAGTTTTGACACGCTTCCTTTCGGTTATAGAACGTAAGTTAGTAATAACATGGTAGATTTCCACCGATATAGCTGAAACTGCTCGTCATCTCCCAGTAATTAATTTTAGTTTTATTTTATACGTTAGCATAATTAATCTTAGTTTTTATATATTATTCTTAGTTTAGCTTGTATATACTTTTTTTCATATCACATTAGTTTTAAGTTCAAATATTAATATTTTAAAATGTATATAACTCTGTATAGCCAAATTTAGTTTTAGTTATTCATTTTTAATCATTTATCAGTACTCTATTATAATAGTTTTTTAACTTCCAAGTATCAGCATTTTTTACTCTGTAGATAATTTTATGCTACCAAGTTTAACTCTAGTTAATCAATTTTATGTAACCAAGTTTTAATCAGTTTTAACTATTAATGTTACTGCTGTACTTATCACTTACACTTTCGTTATACGATTATTATTATATACATAATTCACTTTTTATACCCACCAACATATATGGAAATAATAATAATTCAAGTTTAACTCTAGTTAATCGATTTTATGTAACCAAGTTTTAATCAATTTTAACTATTAATGTTACTGCTGTACTTATCACTTACACTTTCGTTACACGATTATTATTATATACATAATTCACTTTTTATACCCACCAACATATATGGAAATAATAATAAACTCTTATACAAATCGAAATTTTCTTTGTTTTACTTCGTAGAGAATAAGGAAACAAGAAATCGTTTAAAAAAGTTTTATTTATATATAAAAAAGTGCACTTACAATTTATACATTAGATTGTATTACATTTAGTATATCATACGCCGAGTTGACAAGTTTATCTTAGGGAAATAACGGTCGTATATCAGCTTGATGAGCCGATCGTTGCTTTTTAAATTATTATCGAACATACTTAGAAAATCTAAAGTTGACACATTATTCATTTTTAAATATAAATACACTAAACAGTAATGGCCGCAGAAATTTGAAGTCATACTCTGGATCATTCTAGTATTGCTTTTCCAAGATTTACAATTCTTCTGAATAAAATTATAATGATGTCCTTCGGGGTGGCGTCCGAATGAATCAAAGTACTCGCCATGACCATTTTCATCGATGTAGAAGGCTACCCAGTGTTCTCCGGGTTTATAAAATGGATCTGTGTTTGCCACAATCGCACATGGTCTAATTATACGCGTAGGCAATTCATCAGAAGCATAAACATGTCGATTCACATTCGACTGACTCGGTATTGTCCGGAGAGCTCTCTTTATTTCGAACGTGTTCATTGTACCAATCAGATAAAAGTAGTACGTTTTCAACGGCGCAAACAGGGTTTTCAATTGTATGACTCATACAACGTACTGCAGTTTTCTTTTTCTTCAATTTATTTAAAGACGGACACCCAAATTCCTCCAAATTTATAACAGCTTGTTTGAGAAAGCTTAAAACTTTCTTCTTCTCCTCGCCTTTAACAAAGACTGTATCGAAGCACTGCACCACACGTTTGAGTTCTAGTTCAAACTCTTCAAAATTTACGAAGCCTGAATCCCAAGACAGTCCGTGAAAATAATTTTCTAGATATGTCACGTCCTTTTTTACATAAGCAGGTAGCGATGAATAAATTTGAGGGGGTTCGAAGTGAAGGATTTCAATTTTGTTTCCGTCGCCGGAAATAATAACAACTTCTTTTGGAATGAACTTTTTGTCAACTCCACGGAACCCTTGCAAGTCAACGAACACGTCCATACTATGCAACTACAAGCAGCTGACTAAATCCCCACTTGCAACAAAACTTGCTTTAACTGCTAAAATCCACCACCACGTTTCGGTGTTTATCAATTTCGATTACGTTGTCAAATTCTGCGTATAGCAAACAATTCACTGTTTCTTTCAAAGCTTCTTCAAATCCAACTTCTACACGCAGTGAGCCATTCTTCACAAGATTCCAATGAGTGCTGGCATTTGCCGATAAATCTGGTGTTAGGTCAAAAACGAAAAAACAATATCCTTTAGAGTAATTTTCGCGTGAAATATCGTTACCCTCGTTCAGAAAATGAATTCCTGTCCCCGAAAATAAGGTGTGGTAGGCCCGAACGTACATTCCGTCCTTTGTAAAATCTGGTTGTAAAGGTTTAGTAGGAATCTGTTGTCCGTCAATATATAATGAAAAATAATTCATTTTAAAGTGATCGAAATTAAAGGGATTGGATGCATAATCGCCGTTGAATGCTTTATTTGTCACAAATCCGACAATGCAGCGTTTCGGTAATTGTCCGAGAAACACATTGTCTAAGGATTTTCTTTGTACACCTGATGGAATTGTTAAAACCTTGACATCAGTTCTAGTTATTGGATATTTAGATGTAGCCGTTGCCAGAGCTTTAGTGTGAGCTATCAAAATGCTGGGGTTTATCTTCATTCTTCTTATTAATAAACTAGCGTCAGTAATTTTCACTTTATACGTCGAACCCGCGATAGCCATTAAACTAAACGTGTCACGTGACCGAACAAACTTTATCTTCATTTCAACACCGTTAATAAGAAATTTCTCTTGATTAAACAAATCCGCATGAACATGGCCCATTAATTCAACTTGTTTACTCTTACTCGTGAACGACCGCCTTTTATCTAGTCCACTGTTTTCATCGCCTGTGGCGTCCATTTTTCCAGCTGTATCATTATACCATAGCGAACAGGTCAAGTGAGAACTCTTAGCTTCAGGCCCATAATTCAAAAGAGTCTCTATGTATGAACGGTAGGCGTAAGTATTGTTTGGAGGTGATACCAATTTTTG
This sequence comes from Melanotus villosus, assembly GCA_963082815.1. Taxonomy (NCBI): domain Eukaryota; kingdom Metazoa; phylum Arthropoda; class Insecta; order Coleoptera; family Elateridae; genus Melanotus; species Melanotus villosus. The sequence continues at coordinate 37,368,519 of OY720419.1, read as the reverse complement.
ATTTAAATATATCTCCACTTGACTAAAAAGAGAATGTAGCCAGTTATTTACGGGGGCTGGTTTGTCCTCATCGCCTAGAGGTGTATCGTCTTGTTTCACTATTTTTGCGGTTACATGTAGCATAGTTTGACTCAGGTCCAGGTAATCATTTCCATTTCCGGGTACAATAAATTCGATAGGTGCGTCATCAGTAAGCGAAGAAAGCGGTTTATAAAATATCCATTGTCCATTTTCGATACTAGTTTGAGTCGAAGGTAAAGCAAACAAGTCCAGCTCCGATTTAATGCATTCACAAGAATGAGCATGTAGAAAAGACATTTTTAAATTTTAGTAAATATATCACTATGTTCTGTTTTCGTAGTATTTTTACGCTTGACGACCCTTCCAGGAGATCTTGATATAGACTGAGTAATGTTTAATGTGCGTGGTCTTTTATACCCGGATCCGTCCATTAAAGTGCTGATTTTTGCATCGGCTTTACGTTTTAAATTTTTTCCAGCTTCTTCTAATCTATTGTGAAAGGCTTCTTTAACGGTGCGCTTGTCGGCTAGATCGTTTAAAAAATTACTCCCACTTCTCAAGGCTTCTTCCCCCACCACTCGAGCACCAGTCTTAAAAAGAGGAAGGATGCTGCGAAATATACCGCCCAGAAATGATCCAATTCCATGTCCACGTTGATAAGGAGCTCCTCTGTAAATAGCCCCAATACCACTCCCGGCCTGTTGTACGTAATATTGTTGATAGGGACAATCCATCATTAATTAATTTTCTTGAAGTGTAGTTTCAAGCTCAGAGTTCCAAACTCGAATGGCATCGAGGCTCCGGTCTCGGTCCTTATATCTATCTCGAGATTTTCAAATTCTTTTCTCATCACAGGGATGTAGTGAGTGGGCGAGAATATTACATCTTTATGACATCCGTAATTATAATTGTCTGAGGTTATATTGATAATACGAACAAGTGGTGATAAAACATCGCCAACAAGTTGAGGTTCTACAATATCGCAATATACAAACATTTGAGATGGCAGGCCTACCCAGATATTTGAGGGGTGGGACGGGGCTTGGTTGAGTGCAATGTTTGTCCCCGGTTTATATCCAAGTTGAAGAGCCAATCTTTGTGATAATCCCAGTACGGCTAGCTGCTCTTTTAAGTTTAACGACACCCGTTTAGTAACTTTATTGTACTTAAATTCCAACAGCCTACTTAGTAATTGATGACTGTTAATCGTCGTAATAACATCTTCAATATTCTCGTAATTCCCGGCTGGTATGTGAAAAACAAACCATCCGTCATTTTCGTATAAAACTTCTGAGCTGTCTTTGAAATGGCTGCTAGCATTTTTTAGCACCGTTTCCTTGTCTTCAGCGTTAGGTGGCGTTAGACGATAATAAATTAAGTTATCCGTGTCTGTCACAGCTAAAAAGGAGCACGGATATTGAATTTCAGCAATTCCAACAACCCAGTTACTAGTTAACCTTACACGTTTATGTAACTGTGTAATAAACTTTGTTGTAGTGTTTTTGGGAAAATATTTCATTGAACTGTTGCTTAAGAGAGTTAGATAAAATTCGTTCTCCATTTTCACAAACGTTTAAGTTCTGAAGCTGCTACCCAACTATTAAATTTGTCGCTGTACCCCCTCCACTTCACTAAATAATATTTTGATTTGCCACGACCTTTTTCAGCTAACACTTTTTCGATTTTAAATACTGTGTCTTTTTCTAACGTTACAGGTTGTAGCTCTTCCTCGTAGAAAGTTCCTTCAATAATTTCGTCGTTTAAGTCAACTATTCTGTATACAGGCGGCTTCCGCTGTATAGTCGCGCAGATTTTAAAGACCTCTTCGCTCCAATTTGTCTCGTAACCTTTCTCGAATGTATGTTTTGTTCTACTGATTCTAACATGCTGATTCACTTTAAATTTAGGTTTTCTTTGCACCCCCACTCCTCCACGATAAAGGTTGTTCCATACTTCCAATACATTTTGTTCGTTTACGTTACTCGGGGGCATTTTGATACTCGAGTGATATCTATTGTTATATGATGAAACTAAATCTTGCAGTACATCGATGTATCTGTACGAGTTTGAATAGGTAAAGTAACGCCACATTCTTGTTTTAAGTGTTCGGTTGAATCTTTCAACTACGGCCGCTTTTACATCGGGATTATTGGTAACAAAGAAATTAATGTCATGTTCTTTAAACAGTTTCTGCACGGGCGCTGCCACAAACTCTTTGCCTTTGTCAGTTTGAATTTTTAAAGGAGTCGTTTCACATTCGTTAAATATTTCTTTAAAAGCTTCTACTACTGATGCTGCAGTCTTAGATTTTAAAGGTCTCACCCAAGCCATTTTGCTAAAGACATCTATTACTGTTAAAATATAATTATTTCCATCGTTGTATTTAGTCAAAGTCCTCATGTCGCAAAGATCAGCCTGCCATAATTCAAACATGTTGCTAACAACGTACTTGTTTCTTGGAAAATGTTTTCTAAGAGGTTTATGAACAGTGTAAGCATCCTGTTTCTTTAACCACTCTTCTACGTCTGCTTTTGGAACTTGATTTTTTACAGAGTTTATTAATGAATCGGCACCAGAATATCCAACAGGGTTTGAAGGGTCGTAGTAGATGGTATTCAAATCAACCATTTTTAAAGTTTAAGTCTTGCCCAGCCCAGAGATTTAGCTGAGCGTGCGGTATTGCCTAAAGTTTTACGCTTTTTAGAGCGTGTGCTAGCAGGTGTTTGTTGACTGGTTGAGACAGTTCCAGAAACTTCTTTTATACGACCTTCTGAATCGGCATCGTAGTCTTCGGGCTTCACTTCTGATTTTAAAAATTTTGGCGATTGATTATAAGATGAAACATTACGTCGTTTAGGGTTACCTATTAGCTCATGAGGTATATTTTTCTCATTCATAAAGGATGCAAACTGCTCCCAGCCTGCAGGATTTGAACTTTTGCGAGGTCTTAGTGTATCATTTATTAGATCGATAATATTTGATGACGGTAGAATTTCACCTTTTATGGAAACGGTTCCCTTATCATCCCAATCAATTGAGCCAGTTGAAGATAAAATATTAATAAGATTCTTCGCCTTTCTCTTATACGTATCGGGTAGTGTGGCTAGTATGTCTGAATGCTGTAAAGATTCTTGTTTGACTTCCACAGGCACGTTGACTGGCTGACGAGACTGGTCCGTAAAGTGTAAATATCTTTGCAACACCTGATTGTACTGGGCCCATTTGTCATGATCCGATAATTTGGAACCAAGAACTTTTTGCATGTCTTCGTCTAATTGAGATAATATTTTTGGTTGTGTATTTTCAGAAACAGTTAACCGTTGTAGCAACTCGGGAGGCACAATCATCATTTTCTTAGCATGCTCCATTTTTTAGTTTATTTTAGCAAACTTCCCAGAATTCCGCTAATTAGTGGAGCAAGAATTAACGGTAGTAATGCACCACCTTTTTGTATTAACAATTTTCTCTTCTTGAATATAGGTTCCCCGGGTTTCACCAATCGCCTTAGGATGTGTTTGTGTTGAGAGAGTCGCCTTTTCTGATGAATACTTAATGGAACTTTTCCTTTTAAAGTGTTATAAATACATTCACAAATACAATGAATTTCTTTATCACCCACGGCCTTTAAGAGAGCCGCTCGCTCCTTAGGTCCGAGTTTTGCTAGGGCACGGAGCAATTCAGAGTTTTTAATCACAGCGTGAGGCATCATGCACTAATGACGTTAGATTTATAGGTGTTGTTGTATTTATACTCCTTCTTCGGCACGTACACATAACATGAACCATCCTCTCGAAATATAGATGTTCTGAATCTAAACTCATCAGGTGTTGATTGTTTTAAGTCGAAGAGTAAATAGCCGTGAGGCTTGGAAGTTGCGTCTTGGTACGCTTCTTGTAGAAATTTAATGTTTGAAGGGACTATTTGACACGCTAAATGACGTATTTGAGTTCCATCTCGCGGATTTTTAAAAAATATGATGTAGTGTGCATTAAGGGAAATATCCCTCTGTCCTTTGCCCTGATGAAATATATTTTGTGTTATGAAAAACACGCTTAAATTTCTATGATGACACCCCTTAGTAAATATATCTACAATACTGCCGTTTGTCTCGCGCATTAAATCGTCAATAATTATTAAATTTGGTTGAACCCCGTCAAACTGGTCCATATTTGGTAGTCCTTGTTGAAATTCAGCTATGGAGCTTAAGTCTTTATATAAAGGTTGCCACTCATCATAAAACCAAATTACTTTTTCAAATTTCACATTGCATATATTATCACTGTGCATATTTTTTAAAAAATCAACTACAAAAAACGACTTTCCACACCCTGACGGTCCCGCAACAATTGCAGAAAACGGATGTTGAAACTGGCACTCCATGTTTATTGCATCAACGTCAGAGTTAAACTGGCTGTAGGATAAAGAATTAGAAATTTATATAAATAATAAGACAGGTATACGTGGAAACAATATTTATTTATTTATCTATTAACACCACCAGCAATGTACAATCGATCATCAGACCCTACACTACCTTGAATTACAGTAATAACAAAATTTTTAAAATTATAAATCAATTCACCTAAAACATCTTCACCCCTATAATCTATTTTATAGGTGTCTGAAAGTAAAACGTCTAATACGTCAAAATTTCCAGAATTTTCAACAATACATGCTACATTTGTATAAAACTCAGTAAATAACACAGACATCTTCATAGCACTCCTTTTCAATGTCTCTAGGCGCACAAAGAGAAAATCTTTCATGTCCACAATTTTCGCTAGCGTAGAATACATTGCGTAAAGTTCAAATGTTTCTGTACCAGTTTTTGGTACAAATTTACACGTTTGCCACCCCGTACAGAGCATTTTGTAACGCTGCAAATCGAAGTTTAAACTACCTTCACGCAAGGACACTAATATCTCGGGTAGAACATTAACGAACTCCTTGAACGCTTCTTCTTCGAATTCTACCCCAGCTTCAATACCGCTTTTAACGATGCGGACAACCGGGGCAAAATCTTTATACGGATCCATTCCAATATATATCAACTTACTTGCAGAATTATTTAACGGGATGTAAGACCCGCAAAGTAGACGCTTCTTCTCGCTTCGTACCAGATTTCTCTGCTGCGCGTCATCTTCAGAGGGTTTAACACCATATGCAGGCAGGGCTTCTTCTTGAAACACACGCACGTCTTCTTCGGTGATATGGCGTTGTGGCGAAAAACTTCGGGGTCGCTCTTTGGTTACTGATGTAGACTTCTGGATGCCACCTCGACGCGATTTATCATATGGAGCCCAACGCTTCCTGGCCTCAACGGTTGAATTTTCTTGCTGGTTATTCATAACTTACTCAATAGGTCACTAGGTAGAAAGCACAGATAGGAACTCTGAATGGCCGAGTAGGAATCTGTTCGCTTATTTATACCGTAGTGTAGGATGGAAGGGGAGATGTCTCACATACAAGTCGAAACATGCCTTTTCATGACGCAACTTGTAGAATAATCTAGAAAGATCCTTTGAACAATGGTTATTGATTGCGATAATCACACAATGGCTGTCACATTAGTCATTTCCTGTATTCCGGGAATTTGAAATAAGTTACTTTTATTATTGTTTACACCCCGAGTGGGTGATTGACGTTTTGATGACTCATGTGTTTTTCTGTGATGTCACAGCTGGACCCTCGAGGTTTCTATTGTTAAGATAAATTAATCCCTATTGACGTCATAAGCTTTGAATTGTAAACATACAGGTCCCAACTTGTCGAAGACGTACCTTGTTTGAGAAAAAAAAAATGACTGTACTCAGTCTAGTTAATTTTATCGGCTGAATTGATACCGCGATAACGCCGAATTTTGGTAACTTTAATTAAAGATTAATTCAATATGTCACTTAGGGTGAGAGAGATAGATTGATCTAATTAAACAGTTAACCTGATTGAATTTGATAACTTTGATTAAAGGTTAATTCAATATGGCACTCTGAATAATTAATTATGCACCCGCCGATTCCCTGCCCATTTGTACAATATAGAGGGTGAGAGAGATAGATTGATCTAATTAAACAGTTAAACTGATTGAACTAGCTATAATACTTGATTTAATTCCAAGATGGCCGCCGCTTTTAATCGAAATTTTGATGGATTAAATTGATCGAGCTATTAATTCCAAGATGGCCACCGCTTTTAATCGAGAATTTAATCGACCTAATTAAATCGTTTGAACGAGCTATTAATTCCAAGATGTCCGCCGCTTTTAATCGAGAATTTAATTAAACTTTTTAATCGACCTAATTAAACCGCGGATTGATCTAATTAAACCGCGGATTGATCTAATTATGACGTAATCTCATTAAATTGTCCTAAATAATCCGCGGATTGATCTAATTAAGCCGCTAATCCCATTAAATCGACCTAAATAAACCGCGGATTGATCTAAATTGCCCTAAATAAACCGCGAATTGATCTAATTAAACCGCTAATCCCATTAATTCGACCTTGATTGCGCAATCGATTAAATTGATTGACCTAATTAAAAACAAAATGGCGGTATCAAGTGCTGCTATTCTACTGCTAATTCTTCCTTCGTAACAGGCCATTGTCCATCATTGTTGATTATACTGTTTACGAGTTCTTCTCTTTTTCCATCTAATAGGGCACAAGAGAAAATCATGTTATCCACGGTTTGGTCTTCTATTCCACATCCGCACGTTGCACTGTCCAAGACTTTGAATTTAGTTAAGTAGCTTCTCAGTTTACCATATGCACTTAGCATTTCCGGTAATTTTGATGAATATGGTATTTTTATTTTCAGTCTTACTTTAACACTAGGGAAAATGATTTTGTTACGTTGCCTTTGTCATTGTTTGTCCATTCATGTTACCACTCTTCTTCACTAATATTTTCCAAATTAACAACGCTCTCCTCCAAATACAGGCCTAAGAGACAGAGTAAAATTAATTTCTACACACTAACACTATATACTTACATGGTGCTGCAGTATGTAGGTATTAAACTGCGCATCAACCACGTAACTCGCAGATACGAGCCGGGTTGTGCATCGCACCCGTAAAAGCCACATATGCTAACGCACCAGCCTCGACAGCGAAAAGTAAAAAAAGTTACGGATACAAAAACCGATACGGATAAAAAGAATAGAATTTTGCCTGCCTGATTAAACAATACGTTTTATAATTAAATTTCTCGCAGTAAGCCGTTGTTTTATTTACCTTTTTTGGGGATTTAGGGAAGTTTCTACATGTTTTTATTTAATTAAATACCAATAAATCAATTTAATTAAATTAATCAGCCGTAACTGATTTTGAAACACTCGTTAATTTTTGCAATTTAAGAGTGCAGTTATTTAGTGAACCATGATAAAATCCTAAATTTTACTTAAATTTTTTAGAAAATAATATAAACATTCAGGAAAAATAAATAGTAAAAGTCGTTTTAGAAAACGTTACAATACATGATTTTATCATCTTACCTTTGAAATTTGGACCTTTTTGACTTCTCTGGTGTTACATTTAATAGGTATTTTTTTAAATTATTATAGGAGTCTTTGTTATATTTTTATTGGCGATTTATTAATTTTCCCATTATTATTACAAAATTAAGCGTCTTGCAGAATTTGAGCGAGTCGTCTTAAAAACGGTAACATGCTTCTAACCTTCTAATTTGAAAATTTAGTAAATACTATTTAAATAAATGTATGAAAGTCATATGAAAGATTTTGTTTAGGTTTTTTGTACTGGTTCACAGCTCTTTTTATTAACTACAACCTGAATATCTAGTTTTTCTACATATTTTCAATATTCCACCTGAGAGATACATCTTTGAAAAGGCATTATCCTAATTATGTGGTTTTTTCAAACTCGCTTAATCCTTCGGTGCTTTCTAATTCTGTTTTTTGTTTCTTTAATAAGTCGAAAGTTTGGGTATTTAATTTTTCCAATAATTTTATTCTGAAATGCCAACAAGAAATGTCTGCGTACAAAATTATTTTTGTGTCGAAGAGAAAAAAGTTTTTGGCTAAATTTACGTAATTCTGAGATCAAACCATTGTTAACTACGAATATCTGATGGATATTTATAATAATTAAAGATCTAATAAAAAAAATCATAAGTGTTTAATTTATTTTAGGAACAAAGGGTTATTTAATTCCAGGAAGAATATTGAACCCCTTTTAAAATATTCACGTAGTTGGAGATTAATGACAGACTGAAAACATAGTGAATCATAACATCCCGCTCGTCTATCTTATTTTCACATCTTTATAATGCTTTTCGCGGACCGAACGCACAAAAAATATGATATTTGTTAGACTGATTTATACTGACGTCAAGATGACCATAATTAGATTCTAGGTAATTCGCGATTTACTACATCCAAGATGAATATATAAATGAAGGCGGTGAACTCCCCAAACAGTTGTGATTTGCATAGGACTTATTAAGTTTTATGGAATTGCTGTCGGTTATTTTGTTTTATTAACCGTGCGTTTTCTGAGTTTTTCTTGACTTAAGAAATTAATGAGTTACGCGCTGGTGCACGAATTGTGATTAGCTAAGACGAATAAGAATTTTCTGATTAAATATCGTTTTTAAGTTAACGCGAATTTAAGAAAAAAATTGATAAATTTCGAATGCTGGGCTTGCTGAGATTAAAATTTTGAAGATATTTAAGAATTTACGCGCCATCTGTAGAAAAGCTGAAGAAATTCGTAAAGTGGCAACAAGTAACGTCACAGCATCAGGTAAGACGAGTATATAACCAACTGACCATCATTTTAACCAAGTCAGAAGTCCCAATAGTCTAGTCATGGGTTGTTAGACGTACCGGTGTCCTTACTTCCTTTCACCTGTACTTTCCCTCTCTGTGGTGTACTAAGAGTTTTGTGCGCGCGCCGATTTCCAACAATGCTTAAACAAAGTAGACTTACGTCTTAGTCCACCTCGTGACACTATTGTTGAAGCACTTATTAACAAAACGTGTGTTAAGTTTTCTTTTATAAACTGCTTGTGCTTTTTTATATTTCTTATAAATTCTTGTTATTTTTACGCTCTGTTGCACCGCAAATTGAAATTGGATTGTCGCAATTTCAACACTCGCAGCAAAAATTAGAAAATAAGGAACAATAGGCTTGACTGATTTTATAAATATTATTTCTTTCTCATTTGTCAACTGTGTTAATTGGCGTTCGGTGCATTTAACAGATGAAATCAATCTCGCATAGTACTTTCTTTTCTTAACGCTGCGAGTAGAAATTCCACTTACAACTGATCGTAAAACTTATTTGATTTTTCAGGCATTTTATAAAAGAAAACAGCTCACAATTTTTCAAGGTAAAAATTTGGAGGAAACACTTTGAAAATATTTATTTTAACAATGGACGGACTCTTTACGATACAAGTGCCAATTTCGAAATCTTCAGCGTAAAGTGTTAAAAGTAGTGCTAAGTAAAATTACGAGAGAATTCCGGAAATTTAGTGATTCGTGATATCTGTGATATTTTTCCTTTTTTTTACAAATAAACTTAGTGGCTCTAGGAGTGGTGCACCGCAACTGAAAGGTAATATTTTAAATATTTAGATCAAATATTACGTTAAGTTTAGTTATTAGAATAACTTGCTAAACGTAGCGCAATTCATGAATGCAGAAGACTGCGCTTATATGCTAATTTAATTAAATTCTCGCGACATTATGGGAATCAAAATTTCCTTCTACGTGAATTGCACTGTAGGTTAACATTATTGGTTGGTTTTGAAAGTAACATATCTCAGTGAAAGGGAAATTTTAGAGGCAAGTCGAGTTTTACCATATGCATTGTTATATTTTTTTCTGAACGTATTACATATTACTATGACTTTCCTGCATTTAATGCATAATGTAATTAACACTGCCACTAAGTTAATTATTTAGACTTTCCACATCGTTTCCAATTTTGTTTGTACTTTTTTCTAACTGAAAACTTTGGAGTTTTCTACTTAATAATTGCAAAATCATTTAGTATCGAATTATTTAAAAAAGCTCAACTAAGAAAAGCAATTTTACGTTCGATTAAATTTGCCACATCTTGACTGCGAGAGTGAACGCAGAATTTTATAGCCAGTTCATGTTCTGAATAACTGCTTAATTCTGGTAGAATTAATTTTACGTAGTACTTTCGCTTTAGTTTGCTATGTAAAAAAGTTTTTTTCCTAATTTACACTGAAGAAAAATGTTTCAGGCTGTTGTTAGGTTGGTAATATAAGGTGTATGAAACATTATCAGAAAATCGATTTTTTTACGATTAAAGTGGCGTATAAACTTTTTGTCTTTAATTTATAATTAAATCTTCAGAACGTAATAAGATTTTTAATTTTAAAAAATATGTAATACATATGTAGTTTGAACGCCCAATTTATTTTCAACTAGATTTCTAGAATTTGCTCTTTGCTCTTCAAAAAATCAATACATTTTTAATTTTTGAATAATTTGGGAAATATTTATATAATTTAAATCTTCGTTTTCCAAAATGTGGAATGTGTGTGTGAGTTTTTTTTTTAATAAGAATGTAAATTTTGGCATCATTTTACTTTCAGTTTAAAAAAATTAGGATGTCCCAGATTCATCGATTACAAGATATTACATGTGCGGAAACGCAGGTTTTATGATGGCATTAATATAAGGCTCTCTAAACCTAAACTGGTTTCATTATTCTTATAAAGAGAATATGAAATATTTAAAAATACAGGATGCCCTCATAAAGTAATTAATTTCTAATAGATACATTAATAATAATTAAGTTCTTCTTTCAAAAACAGCTAACTAACAATTAATTTTCAGTGTTATTCGTTTGTCAAAAAAAACGTCGTTTTTATTTTTCAAATTGTTAAGTTGCTGATTATTCATATTTAAATTAAAGTGTTTAAGCTTTGCAAGCCAAATCGTTAGAAAGTGTAAACCTTCTTTAATCATAGAATTTGAAAAAATGTGTTTATAGTAAAAAACTTATTTTTTTAATCAGATATCTCTGTGGGAAATTCAAAATTTAGTGATTTTAGATTTTTTTTGTTAAAATGTGTCTGAAAAAGGATATATTTTCTATCGAACCTATTTGGTATCAATATTAGGTATTTTATATGTACAGTGTGCGCCATTAAGTGTGCAACTTATGGGATTTTTTTTTATTGTTTGGAAATAAAAAATTTTAATACCAAAAGTGGGTGCATGTTCCATAACTACATTAGGTGTACTTAGAATGGCCCCAAGTCAAACAGTATACAGGGTAGAGCAAAAAATTAAAAAAATGCTCAAGAATAAAGTGGTCTTATTTTCAAAAACACATCAAAACCTTATTGAAAAAAGTTGTTTAGATTTACAAGATAGGTATGCCCAAATACAAAGTCATGGCCTCCTGTTCGAAAAGAAAATCTACTCTGAGTGAATTTCATGATCGGACAATTACATACATCGAACGACAAGGTGGGCATACAGAAACGCTTCCTTAATGTTTTTTTATTATTTAGTAAAGTGTCTGCTTTGTTAAAAAAATATTTGCGAAATTTGAAGTTATGTTAAATATGGTTGCAACAAAGATGAAGTTTATGGTTACCTACGAAAATAATAAATTTGAATACATGTTACAATTTCGCTCAAATTTGAAAAGAAGTATTCGAATGTGATTTGGCTGTGGTTAATAATAGTATATTTGAATGCTGAACATTAAATAAAATCTTGATACAGGGCCAATTCATAATTTTCAGATTTTTTTTGTTTTCAAATAGGAGGCCATGACGTTGTATTTGGGCATATCTTGTAAATCTAAACAACTTTTCTTAATAAGGTTTTGATGTGTTATTGAAAATAAGAGCACTTTATTTATTTGTTGCCCTGCCCTGTACCTATACTGTTTGACTTGGAGCCATTCTAAGTACAGTTGTGGACAGAAAAAAATAGGACAACTCGAAAAATCAAGTAAACTTTATTCTATAAAATTTAGTTACTTGATTTTGGCTTTATAATTATGATATTTGTCACATTGACTTGCAATCAAATTACAACACAGGGGCCATTTTAAACTAGAAAAAAAACACTGTCCTATTTTTTTCTGTCCACAACTGTACATCTAATATAGTTATCGAACATGCACCCACTTTTAGTAGTATCCAAATTTTTTATTTCCAAACAATAAAAAAAAATCCCATTTCTTGCACACTTAATGGCGCACACTGTATACTCGTAAATTAATAATTAAAAGAAATTACGGTTTTAAAAAATCAGAATATTTAAGAGTAAAAACTTAATTTCTCAATTGTTGTAAACTTAAAAAATGCCGCGAGAAAGAGAGTCGTTTTACTGTCAGTATGTATTAAATTCAGTCAAATTTTCAATTTATAATTTTTGCATCATATATTCCATTACTGAAAATCTAAAACCCAAAAAAAACTAAATTCTGCAAACAAAAGTGTTTCACGATTTACGACCATAAATGAAAAACTAATTAATAAATTCCCACCGACGCGACGCGACGTATTCAGGATTTCCTCCAATGGTTAAAATTTTTAATTTTCTCACGGACAGTTGATCTAGTTTCTTGGTAACTTGGTGTCATTTCTGGTTTAACTTTTTTTCTTGAATTGTACTCGCAATCTACATAATATTGTTTTCTTAACGCAATAACACACTTTTACAATTAAACCAGTTTTGCAGAAATGCAGTTATCATGACCACCTAGTTTTGTAATGCTTAATGAACTGTGTACGGTTTTATGATTTCATTTAGGTGATATTACACGATTATTTCGAAAAATAAATTTCAAAATTTCGATCAATACAAATAAAAAAAAACTTATTTAAATATTTTCTAAAGGATTATTGTGGCGAGTTTGACATTTTATATTTCTTTATTGGGATTTTGGCCACCAGTTATTAGTTAATTAATATAATTTCATTTTAGAAACTGGTGACGAAAGTGTGTAAATTTTTCTGTCACTGTTGCATTTTTTTCATGCAAATCCTGATTGTTTTGTACAAACCGTGCACAAGAATTAATAAAGTTTTTGTGCCAAGTGTATTCAGCCCGTGTATCCTTGATATATTGGGTTTCATATAGAATTTGTTTGAACTTCATATAGAATTTGTTTGAACTTTTCTTGCAATAACTGCTTTTCGTAGCTTACCTTGACTTTAAACGAACTTTTAAATCTTCGTCTTAGTCAAGACAAACGCCTTTATCTCGTAACTTACTGTAGTTCATTCCCTGGGCAACATTTCTATCTGGCTAGTGTTGTAAATACGAAAAAGTCCTTAATGAATTTGCCAGTGGAAGACTAAGTATATTGTTGGTATGATTTGCATGTTGAATGCTAAAGAGCGAATGGACACTACTAACACTTCTCTTATCTCAACAAATTCTGATAGTTACGTCAGGGTTTATTGAAGCTGGATTATCATAAAGTAATATTTGTAAACTGTTCTCAGTAGAAAGAGACGCACCAATTAAAATAACTAAAATAACAAGGTCAGTAGAATTCTTACATAAAAGAAATCATATAATATAAACCCGACTGGTAACTACTGTATAGCAGGCTAACGTGAGCCTAAAAGCGTTAGATAAAATTCGTGTATGGAAAGTTAAACGTTATCGGAATCCCGAAGCGTTATAATTTTCCATTTAAATCAGGCGTGACTAGCACGTTTTACAATTGTAGTCGTTACATGAGCCTTTAGGCGTCTGTAAACCAACAGCTGCTAATTTACATCGAGTAAATAGAATTTGATAATTAACGCAACATTGCAATTGATTTAAATAACACAAGCGGGCGTGTCCGGAAATTCTACTTTTGCATTTATAACTTTTACTTAACACAATCGTCAGCAGATGTAACTTTGGTTGTTGTAATCATTTACATGACTTAAATTGACGAGATGCATTCTCCTTCTGATGTTTTTAGAAAGGCGATCCTTTTGCCTTTTACTATGCAGATTAATAACTAGAATCAAATTTTATGGTCATTTTTTTATAACAAACTCCTTTTTTTTAGAAAATTCTGATCGTAAAGATTACATGGGAATATTTTTTCCTGCAAGCCTGGCAAACTAACAATATCTAGCTCTTTAAGACATTATTATGACATAAACTAAATTCCTCAGTCACCGAAATAATGTTTTATAACAGTAACGCTTGGTAACGTGCTCGTACATTAAGCCACCGTTAACCGTGGGACAATATTTGCAAACATAACTAGCTGAATTCAAATTTTATTTAAAAATTTTGTATTCAAGGTTATGGAATTCAGATAAGCGGGAGTTGTGATTTATTTCCAACTGCTTATTTAAGTAATCGTAGAAGACTCCGAAGATGTGGAAAGTTATCTTTAACTGAAAATTGGGCACTCTCACTTTAATTTATTTATTTATATACATAGCTATGAATGAATACGAATGCAGTACAGGAATTAAACACTCTCGTTAAAGAGTTACACTAAGTGGAGTTTTTAAAATTCCGATAGATATAACACTATAACACTAAAAATGATACTCCTAGAATTTTATTTTAGGCCTTCACTTTCGTTTGAATTTCGTTTTTGTATCAGATTTTCTTCTAAGTTGTATTTGATCGAAATTATATTGTAGATACTTTTTCTTTTCAGCTATCTCCTTATTTTTCGACATCCAATTAGGTCCTAGACCTGTTCCTTTGCTATCACTGACTTCACTGTCATCTGTTTTATGAGATATCGACTGCCAGCTATTTCGCTAACGCTTTGGTGGTCTGCCGGGTGGTCTTTTTGTGTTTGGTTTTCCATTACTTACTATTTTTTTCCAGTCTATCATCCGTCATGCGATTAATGTGTTCGTTCCACATCCTTCTCCTTTTCGTTGTCCATTTAACTATGTCTTCAACATGGCATTTAACTATGTCTTCAACATGGCATGTTGCTCTTATTTCATCATTTCTTATATGGTTAACAGGGTTTTACCACATATAGTTCGCAGGATCGTCATTTCGCATGCTCTTCACGCTCTCTTTAATTTTTGAAGATATAAAAATGACATGACTTGTTTTGTTGGCTGACTGTCAATTATAATAAAATGATAGATGTCAATTTTTCTCGAAATGGGAATGGTGATAAATAATAAATTGTATACCAATAATTAATAAACACGAAGTCAGTTCCCACAAATATATTTAATTTTAGATTTTATTCATAAACGTTTTCGTACCGACTCCGGTACATCATCAGATGATACAAAATACTGCTAAACAACAATGAAAAACATAATAAATTGAACTTTAACTTTAACTTTCACTTTCATTTACGGCTTAACTAAAGATATGACTTAAAAATATGTGACTTAAAAAATAAACAAATTGAAAAGAAGCTTGATAGGTATATAAAGGATACCCCACCAACCGAAGAAGTATGGGGCTCCTAAATCAATTATAAGCTTACATCGGGCTGGTTCCCGGGCAATTGTTAACCACTTCGTTTTGGTAATGGATATCTGCATATTATACTTCTCTGCGCCTTCTTTAAATTGTTTTAATTGTCTTTGGAGATTATGCTCTGGCTCTGCTATTAGTGCAGCGTGCAGCATCATCTGCGTAACATACAATGCTGGTCCTTTGGTTTCCCGTACGGTAACCTAGATCCATATCTTTGACTTTTTCTATAATTTTATTGATTATCATGCAAAACAAAAGTGGCCCAGGCTATCTCCTTGTCTTATTCCACATAGCGCTTTCACTTCTTCTGTTGTTGTTTTATTAACTTTTATTCTTGTTGTGTTGTTTGTATTTAATTTCTGTATAATGCTTATTATTGTTTGGGGAACTGTTTTTTCACGTAATACTTCAACGACATCCTGTAATCGTATTGTGTGATATCGAAAAAGCAAATGTAGGTAATCTTATTACTTATTATATACTATGTATTCCCTTTTCCGCGATTTACTTTACGATGAAGATTACATCGGTCGTAGATTTTTTCAGTTTAAGAAAAACTGCTTTTGTTTTACTTAATTTGGATTTTTCGGATATCTGCTTGGGTCAAGTTAAGTATATCGTTGTTTATAACAGGTTTGTTTTAATTCAATTATTCGTTGATTTTCATGTGCGATTTTTGTTTGGGCAATACTTATGTTTCGTTTGCTTTATCGGAACTCCTTTTTTAATTTTATTCAAGGTTTGGTATGTTTTTGTTTGATATAATTTTGTATAGAATTTGTTTTAATTTAACTATTTTTTAGTTTGTATTTGTTTGAAATTAAATTGGATTTTGATTTCAGTTGTTTCTTCTTCAGTTTGGCTTGCAATATATTTACAACCTTTTTCATAAGTTTTGGCGATTTTACGGTTTTGGATATTTTTTGATCCACCCTCTAACAGTATAACTAGTTCTATCCCATTATTCAGTAACCTATTTATAGATATAAATGCAAAAATGGATGTACGAGGGGCCCTTTTTATGTCCCCGGAATAGAAAACAAAATAAACAACTACAGAACTAAGAAAAATTTATTTTTCAATATAACCCCCTCCCTTAACAATGCAGGTATTAGAACGTTTCAATAACAACTGCAAACCGTGATAAAAATATTCTTTTGTTTTTGTCTTAAAATGGCTCTCAACTGCTGCTATGAGTTCATTATCATGGGCAAATTTTCTTGCTCGGATGTCTCTTTTCAAATTTGGGAATAGAAAGTAGTCCGAGGGAGCCAAATCGGACTATAGGGCGGATGGTCCAGTTCTTCAAAGCCGCAACTGTCCATAGCAGCCTTGACTGTTTTTGCCTTATGAACAGTCGCATTGTCGTGCAACAGCAGTATCCCCTTGCTTAGCTTTCCCCTTCTGTTTTGTTTAATTGAATCCCTTAAGCGTTGTAATAAGCCCGAATAGTATTTCCCATTTATTGTTTGGCCTTTTCTTTAAGTAATCTATTAATAATATGCCCTCACAATCCCAAAAAATGGTGGCCATTATTTTTCCTGCTGATGCAGCGACCTTAAACCTTTTAGGAGGGCTGAAACCACATCTAAACAATTTGGACCATTCATAAATGGTTGATTTAGAAGGACACAGGTCACCATACACGACTCTCATTTCTTCAACTATTATTTTAGGACTTTTTCCCTGTTTGGTGAGGAATTTTATAACCGAGCGATACTCAACTTTATTCATTTTGACCTCTTAGCTTGACACGTCTTCAAAAACCAGAAGATAACTAAGCTATAAATTTGACCATTGTTTTATAAATTGTCATATGTTGTTTCAATGCATAGATGATTTTAAAAAGTGAAACAGAAAAATTCCAACCTAATTACAAAGTACTTATTCTGGGAATATAAAAACGACCCCTCGTATGTAATAAAGTAATAATAAAAGATTGATAGTAAAGTTATTTAAATTTGTAATTTAAGAAAATGAAGACTTTTACTTATATAAATATTAGGTATAATAACAACGAAACTAAACAAATTTATCCAGAAATACAGCAAATCTAAGTTTTACATATAATATTTCACAGTTGCTGTTTTAAAATAAACGAATTTTAAAAGCAAAGATAACAAATAATTTTAATAGCAAAGATAACAAATAATTTTAATAAAATCATTAATAGTAAGAAATATCCCAAAAATGCTTTGTCAATAATAATCTGACCGCCTACTGTACAGATTGTGACTTTTAATTTAGTATGATCAAAAAGTCTTTGCATCGCGGTTGCCGTGGAATTGAAAAGTCATCTCTGAATTTGGTTACTTCTATTATTTTTACGTCATTAACGTTTACTTGACGTCTTTCAAAAGTGAACTAAAGTTTCAAAAAGATCTTTGAAATTTTTTGTTGCAAGTCTCAACTAAACTTTGTTTAGTTATATAAATGTTGTTTATTTCCTTCAAAATTTACTTTTATCAGAAGTTTGGGAAATGGTCAATGCTGTAAATAATTTCTGAGATGACACGTAATTTCCACAGTACCTGCTATGCAAAGACTTTTTGATCATACGAGATGTTTAATTTTTGAAAATTTCTCTTTGAATTAAACCGTGCTCCTTTTTTCATCCAATTTTCCAATTTGTATTTATGTTTGTTTACTTAGGTACATTTAATGCATTTGTTAAGATTTCGTTTCTTTTTGTATTTTTTTAAGATTTGCATATAAAAAACAAGCTTAAATCAACACTTGACGAAATGAATTGATTAATTTATTAATTAAGCTAGGAGCTTTTACTAATTTTTTTTTAAGAGCACAACATGATTTATATTTTATTTACTTGCAGTAGGCGGTACGGTTACATAATTACATCTCACTTTACGAGTACTAATATTTGCTACCTACTCTTAATAATGTAATTAGTACATGTACCAGGAAGCTCAATATTGTAATAATCAAAAAACGGCAAATCGCCAATGCGACCTTGAATATCATAATTTAGTTAATTTAACAACTGTTAATTCCGTAAACGTCAATTAATAATCGTCCTAAACTTAACAACAATTTTGCTGTTGATAAAATTGTTTAAAAAAATTAATGCTGAAAGATGTTTAAATCACAGCCCAGTTTGTAAAAACGTTGCTGCTAATTAGATTTTTTATTGGATTTTAAAATATTTAACCTTTTAAGAAGCAATGAAAATGAAATCTCGTCGTTAGAATATAAATGTCAAACATATAGCTATTTTTGCGAATTATTGATGAAACGCACTTAATTTATATATAAGATAACAGAAGGTTACTATTAGTAGTTAAAAAAAAAGAATTTCAAGGACGCCCGTATAAAATGACAAGAAAGACTTAGTTTGGTTCTGCCTTGGATTCGAATTAAAATTTTTCTTGTCGGAAATACATTTTTATAAACAAACAAATAAAATTTCTTGTCCATAAGAAAATGTGCGAAATAACAAGATAAAGGTTTATATTGGTTTGGTATTGCACAAGGACTACGTAAGCGTTTTAATGTCACAGCGATCTCTGAAATTAGTCGAGTGTGATCTAGTTTCGTATCTCGTTTTTAATTAACGAGTTAGCATATTAACTGAAAACCTAAGCAAACATTTAAAATAATTTTCTAATTTTACATTTGAATGAAGCCTCGGAATTCACTTGTAATTTCAATATCATTTGTTACAATTATTTATGTTGCTTTGATCATCGGTAAGTAACCGCCTTTTATCTCCGGCGTGGGAGTTTTTAAGTATTGTTTCAAAGTAAGATTAAATAGGGTTTTATTATATTTTTTATGCGTGCTACATATATTAAGTATTGTATTTAAATCTTTAAATCGTGCTACCATTAATCTTATTTTTAGTAAAGTGCGAAGTGAAAGTTAAACCGTATAACAATAGATTTCGGATACTAACATGTTTTTAGTTAAAATATATGTTGAAATAGGTATATAATTAGAAATCGAAAAAACGTCGCGGTCAGTGATTGATGGACACGAAATTTGGAATAATGCACGCTACATTTGAGAATTTTTGTTAAGCTTGCTTTAATTTTAAGTGAAATTTGGCATATTTAATCGCTTTTAAATAATTATTAAAGGAATTGTTGCAACTTATTCGTTTATATGTATAAATGCCCAAAAGGATATCTTTTTCTTTCACTATTTCCAAGCAGCAGAATTTCAGTTTTGGACATTTTTATAAGTATCTATTAAGCAGAATAAAATCAACGTTTAATAATTTAAAAACAAAATAAAAATGTAATGAAGTGGTTTTCCAGTGATGTTCGTTTTTGTCCTACAGACCGAAGAACAAATCTAAATCTTACAAACCAACACAATATTGGCGGTAATTATACCTAACCTTGTTAAAATTAGGCTTCATTTAGCAAGCTACAGTTGATTATTATTTGGAACTTTAATGTGTAATTACCTTGTTTGACTATTTCTTCAATCAAGGACAAATTTTTAATTAACATATTTGGTTTCATTCAGGCAGTTATAAACGTTGCTTAATGCAAATCAAAAATATTTCAAATTTTATTCATACCAAAGTAAAATAATGACATAACATCCATGAAAATGTAAATCCTTTTATGTAGCTATTACGAATTTTAATTTATATTTAAAAACGTATTTATCACGTAATCGGTGTTCATATATCGAATGTGCTCCTGAAAATTTTATGGCTAATTTGCAAAAATTTGTAAAAATTATATAAGAAAACGTGCCGGTAAAATGACAAGAATAATAATCACTTCAAAAGTGTCGGTGACCATTAAGTCTCGCATTTTTAAGGTCAAATATATTTATATTTGCCAACCGTTGTCATCGGGTGTGGGTGATTAAACATTAATGGTTTATATCGTTCCATTAAAAGCGATTTATAGAATATGAAACAAAAATTCAGGTTAGTTAACAATGCCGAAACCTACGCAAATTACTAAAATAGTATGGGGGAATTGTACTTGATGCAAGGTAAAAACAGTATTAAAAACCTTGAACTCTGAATCTGCATTATTTTAAAATTTTTTATCGCTGTTAAATAAAAACAAGTGATTTGAAGCAACATAATAAAACTCTTCTAATAAAGATACTTAGAAAACGTCTTTTAGAAGATCAGCTGTATTGTAGTATTCATATTTAAATTAATATTTCTATTTTTCAGATTCAGAAATTGGCAAAAGAGTCAATTTAGATGCATAATGTGATTTTAAACTTGCAGATGTAAATTCAGAAATATAACTTCCAAAATGGGATGTTTGTGAGTGAAAACTGACGTCAGCGAGATACAAAAACATAAAAATAAGATTGCAAAAAACATGCTGCAATTTTTGCACCTGAGGTATTTGTGCAAATAACAAAACACATGAAAAACAGCAATAGCTGAGAAATTTACATAAATATGCATCATTTCAGGTAGATTCTAAGAAAAAAATTACAAATTCCTTACATGAACGATGCATTCGGCCAATTCTACAGTAAAAAATCTCATAAGTGAAACGTGACTAGAATTCAGAACCATTTTTTTAAATTTCTTGTTAGGATATATTTAATTTTTTTAATTAGGAAACACGTCTGTCGGGGAACACCGTTTTAAAATTTGTTGCCTTGTAGGTGGAAATTTTTATTCATTTTTGATGTTTCGGTATGTTTTTCAGAGCTTTGTTGATGGGTTTTTAGGTTAATTACGAGATTGGTTTTCGAAAAACTGTTTTGTTTTTTACATAGCATTTTTATATAATTCTTAGCAAATCTTTGACATTTGATTTTAATCCTAAATTCTAAATTCTTAGACTGCTTTTGCATAATTTACAGACTTTCTAATTTTGATACTCGAAACTTTTGGTTTTTTATCTTTTGGAGTTGGGAACCATTAGTATTGTTGAAATCATATTTCCAAGAAGTTGGAAAATTTGATGGGTTTTTTCTTTTAGTAAATTATGTAACCGTCTTAGGTTCATAAACCAGACGGAAAAATAGCAACAAAAAAATTGTTGTCTCGCCTGTAGCTGATTCTACAACTATAATTAGTTTCACTGAACTTTCTCACTAATTGGCGTTTTTATTTTTTTGGAACGTTTTCGAATTAGAGCAGTTATGTTTGCTGTATTTATTTTTCAATTTTATTATGAAGAAGCAAAAAGCACTTTTGGTTTATTTTGCGAAATTTAGTTAGTCATTTTCTTCTTGAAAATATAGAAATTAAGGTACCTAATAAAAATTCATTTAATTTTAGAGTTTCCTACTCACGTTACAATAACCTAAAATGAAAACGAAAGTGCCTCATCACTTTGATTACCTTGAGGCGTTCTACCATTAACAACGATATCTGCTACTGCTTTTCCCCGATTAATTGCGAAATTTTGTAGTTACGAACGGCATTGACTTCTAAACGTTAAACGTTTACGAAATAATATCACTTAAAAGTTAAATATCACACTTTAAAAAGTGAAGGCTAATAACACCACTACACTATTAGCCGGTATAATTGTGCGTGTAAACATAAAATTGACGGTAAAATTTTGTCAAGCTAA
This sequence comes from Melanotus villosus, assembly GCA_963082815.1. NCBI lineage: Eukaryota > Metazoa > Arthropoda > Insecta > Coleoptera > Elateridae > Melanotus > Melanotus villosus. Next base: position 37,346,526 of record OY720419.1, on the reverse strand, counting down.
GGAAAAAAAAACGTTTATATGGGATATTAATATTTAACCGTATGACCTACTAATAAAAATACGGTTGCCTTGGTGTTGATGTAAGAAACCTTCGTCTTGTAATGTTTACTTGCTTCTGAAGATTGTTGCTAATAAGTTTTAACGTGATTTGCAAACTAGGACTAAATGATACCTATTTCGCCGAAGAAACTAATTTTGGAAGTTTTCCAGTTGGAATAGTAAATAGGAAAAGTTTTCGGGGCAACAAGTACGTCAAACGCCTTTGTAGTTAATTTCCCAAATTTTGAAAATAAAAAATATTCGGCCTCCTGACATTTTTTATTATCTTTCTTCTTGCAATAAAAATAAAATCAGAAGTAATTGCTTCATTCACCGAACTGTCTCTAAAGTCAGATATAATTATCATTAAACCAGAACTAAAACTTGAAATTGGCCAATCTTCCTTATTACAGAGTACTATAATTAAATTGGGGTCACGACCCACCGCTAATAATTTAAAACCCACACTGCTATTATTTTCCAGGAAGATGACCTGTAAGGTATCCAACTCTAGCTGAGAAAGTATTCTTGAATTAGTAACAGTCAGTGTACCCTAAAGTTCCATAACAATGACCCAAACCAAAAATGTATGTTTTATAAAATTATAATAATAAATTCCCAGGATGGGGCACCTTCGAACAAAGCGCCGAAGAATGTTTTCCAAGGGTATATTTGAAGATAATTTATTTTTTGCTCGCGATTTCTGCATCGTTGGCAGTAATTAGTACGTATAAATTCTTTTGTTGGTGTATCCTTTTGCTTAGATACATCAGTCATCGTAGAGAACTATGACATGAACCGTTTTTACCTATAATTCCTCTATGGAAATACCTGAGTTTCTGTTATAACTTTTAATCGTATAGAGATGAATATACCTATGCGAATTACTGCCATGACAAGGACAACATTTGATATGTATTTCGTAAGAATTTTAAATAAAATCTACTGTAACTAATAAGTTAATTAGTAAAAATTAACTTCAAACTGAAAAATACGAAAAACCTTGTTGTCTCAATGTAGATTTGAATTGCGTTTATTTAACAACAAGTAACTCTAAAGTAATCCATATTATGTAGTTAAATCGCCTTGAACTTATACTTTCAAGGCTATAAAAGCATAAAATGCTATTTCGTCAGAGTCTTTGTTATGAAAATTAATAAGAATGTTATTAAACAAATATACAGTTTTTCTATCATTTTTTTCTTGCATTAGGAACAAATTATGTGGCCGTTCTTCCTGATAATCGACAGGGGGCCTAAAGCAACCTTTTAATAATGTTTAATTATAAACCGTTAATGAAATAATAAATCTATTATAAAGTCCGGTTATGTCGAACAATGAACGATTAGTTCGCATAATAGTAATGATTATCAATTGATCGATTACGTGTACGATTTACAAATTCAGCGCAATCACCTTTTCGAAGATTAGATAGTAAATGTAACAGATATTACATTCTAAAGTAATCTCCAAAGTTTCTCTTTACAGCCACGGATAAACAGATTCTATCGTGCATATGTTGCGGTATTCATTTGAAGAGTTAATTTATTTACGGCATATCCTAAGCAGGTTTCACTTTCTTTAATGATGTCCATTACGTTCTTATTAAATCAATTTCCGTGGTTTCCGCTTTAAAGTTAGTGTGAAATTTCATATTCATACGTAGATTCAAATTAATTCGGTGAATAAAGTAATAGTTTGGGTTTCTACGCTGCTAATTGATGGGAGTACAATTTACTTTAAATATTAGTCATAACAGAAAAAACGACAAAGAAGAGCATACAAAAATAAATAAAATAAATATTGACAGTTTTTGATAGATCTGGTTTTCTATTTAATATGATATTATTTTTATAAGGGATACATAGAAATAATACATGGAAAAGGCTGAAAGATATCTTTCAATTTTTTTTGTGAAATAAACCTAATTTAAAACGACATTTAAATGTATTATTGCATTTAGAAGAGTCAGTCATGTACACACCGAACAGAGTTATTCTTAGACATAATAAGTACGTTAAAATTCTTTACATCCATTGAAATCGCCAGCATTAGGATATTTTTGGTTTGAACCGAATAATTTCTTAAATGTTAAAAAATAACAATAATTAGTATTTAAACTGATTTTTTATTATTTTAGCTCGTTTAGCTTCACCAGGATTGTATTAGTTTCTATATTTTAGCATCAATATTTAATAAGTAGCTTTTCAAATGGAAAAACAATCAAAAGTTAGATTATGTAGATCAAGTTAGAATTCCTTTCAATTTATAAAAAGAAAATCCATATATGTATCTTTGGAATTTTCAGGTGTAGAACTTAATGAAAGCTACTTTGGATAAAAACTGGAATATTCTTTTATAACTATATATTTTTTTCAGAATTCATTGTTTTAAATCAATAACAATTAAAAATAAAAATTAGGTTAAGGTAGAATTCTTTAATTTTAATATATTGATTCTGTCAGTATCAAAAACTGAATTTTATTGCATTATATTTTTAACATTATCAGAATTGTTTTTCAAATTCTCCTAGTTTTATCTTATAAAAATATGTACAATCAAAAGTCATATGAAGATAAACTAGGCCTCTTTTTTATAATAATAACACATCATCCTTCATACCCTTTGAATTTATTAGGATTTGCGGTATTACAGTTTTCTAAATCATAATAATTTTTAAGAGTAAAAAAGGATCCAAGCAAACTTGAGTTAAAACTGAATCCTTTGTTTTTGTTACCTTCAAAATTTTCAGGTCTTAAAACTAAAATACAGTGTCTTACATTCTTTGATATTCTCAGGTTGGAATTAATTTTGTAACAATTGCTTTTACTCTATTATAATAAAAACTCTTCACCTGCAGCTAGGAGGTTCAATTAAAATGAAATCCTTTAACTTTAATACTAGATCATATTATTTTATTATTAGGACTGGGCTAACTTTTTAACATTTTTTAAACCTAATAGTAAAATAACTTTTCAGTTAAGTTAAACTAAACACTTTCAATACTTAAAATTGAAATAATCCCGCATTTTTTTTGTAATTATGGGTACCTAATTTAGTGATTGTCAGACGTAAAAAATAATAATCAAAGTTAGATTAGGTTGAATTAAAGCTTCAGAATTTGATTTATAAAACTTTAATCCTTAATTAATTTATGTATTTACTGATTGTTAGCAGCGTTTACTACCCACAAAACTTCTTTAAAGATTTATTGATCTTCTGATAACTTAAAATGTTCAAATTTGAACTTAATGTTACCTTTTCGCGAACATTCCATGTGTCAAAGTTATCTTTTTATCCGGTCCTCTCATAGAGTATAGACATTCAAACCTGCGTAATTAAATTTGAATGAAGATTTGTTACAAATGTCTTATAATTATTATTGTATTATTAATACATTAGATATAAAAATATTTCTGGAGTTGTGCAGCAAATTTCAGTTAAATAAATAAATTACTTACTCGTATCACGAATAAAATTTAATTTGATGGTTAATCTAATAAGACAAGTTACAATTTGCACCCATTGTTTCTTATCAACCACTAAAACTAACAACAACATAAACATACATTACAAACCGCATGTAGGTACCAACTAAGTATTACAATATTATCTTTTGTAAGAGGCCGTACGTAATAAATTTTATCGAAATGACATTAATATTTAATGGTTCATCGTCTTCACTTATCAACAATTGCAAATTTAACTTCCAAGCTCTTTGGACTGGTTATTATATAAGCTACGTGCACGTACGAGCAAATTATATTTAATCTCGTTCTTTCAAATAAAAACTCAACATGTAAACTATTAGCACAAGCAGGTCAGTGGAGATTAATTACTATGTACTGCTTAAAACCTCTTACGAGTTTGTAATATACGGGGGCGGATTGGTTATGTAAAAGTGCAATACTAAAAGTAATTCATTGATTCTAGTTTATTTTGATTAATTACATCTAAGATTCACAGGGTTTACGATATCTAAAAATTAGCATACCTGTGTTATTAATTGTATTATAGATTATAGATTATTTTAATAATTCTTTATTACAGTCGAAAAAGTTGAAACTAAATTCGGTAATTAAATTTACGGTTATTACTTTGTAGTTTGTTAGGGTCTGCCATCGAATCATTTAGATTTAATATTATATAAATAAAGCAAGTAAATAAAACAAAAAATTCAAGCGCAATCAAAAGAATACAAACGAAACAAACATAAAAATGAAATTGGATTTTTTAGCACTTTAACAAAGCAAAGTAAGAATTCAATCTTTATTTTTAATAATAATTTTCGCAACCATATAAATACTTGTGTTCTAAATAAAAATCTGAGTGCGTGTTATGAAATTAAATTATACCGTCCTTTGAAATTTTTAAGTTATCTTAAATGACCTTATTTAATTTATATCCTGCATGAGCAAGTCGTTATTGAACAGGAAGTTGGTTCATTCAGTAATACATTTTTTCGTTTTGGAAAGGAAGTACCGAAGGTCTAAGTTTTTCCTTGCTACAGTATCTACATTAAAACAAAATTTAGTAAACTTAATTCTTTTCTTAAAGCAACTCTTTTTAAGGGTCAGCTGTTGTTAAATTTTCTGAATAATGGTATGGTTTAGCCTGTTCCAGGAGTTTCTTCCATTCTGCTCTATTTCGGGTTTTTGCTGTTCAGTTCTTAATTTGCAGTACTGCAATGTCGTTCTATATTTGATCTATATAACGGGCTTTTTTTCGGTCTTCCAGCTGTTCTTTTTCCGATTGGTATTTGCTCCCTCTCTATCTCAGACGCCTTATCTTAATTGCGGTTATTATGTTCGGTTATTAAAACTCTCGAGTTCATGGTTGTAGCGTCTACGCGCCTCTACGCCATTCTCCATTATTTCTTATTCCCTTCTATATATGTCTTAGTATTTTTCATATACTGTATATGTCTTAGTAGTTTTCTATCAATAATCCCTAAGAGTCTTTCATCATTGTGTGTCAATGTGCATATTTCAATATACATATACTTATGTACTACATCAAAACTAGTTTTATAAGCATTGGTAGAATTGACATTTAGTTCTTTTGGAAATCATCTCCGATCTTAGACGTTTGAGCAGTCCGAAATAGGCTCTGGTGGCCAAGTATATTCATCGTTTTGTTTCTGCGTTCATGTCATCATTGCTGTTAACTTGGGAGCCTAGGTAAATAAATTCAGATATTCAGACACAACTTCGACGTGTTGTATGCATCTGTTGTGAGATTGTGAAGGGGCATAATGTCGTCTTTCTGTTCTATTCACTATTTGTAGACAACTTAGTTACTTTGGCCATAATATTAATATCATCTGCAAAGGCCAATATTTGCACACTTTTAGTTATGATGGTTCCCCTTATTAAGTCTGGCTTGTCTAACAACCTTCTCAAGTGCTAGGTTAAAAATTTGTAGTCCTCTCTGGGAAGTAAAGGGCCGAGATAGCTAATTCTGTATCCGGACTCTGCATTCAACATTAGCCAGTGTTAGTTTCATTAGTTTTATATGGTGGTTCAGTATTCCAAACTCTTGCATTACCCCGTACAAGGCGGCCCTGTTGATAGTATCGTGTGCACTTTTGAAATCTATGAATAGTGATTATGTACTCCGATGTTATATTCGTATGACTTTTCAGATATCTGTCTTAGCGTAAATATTTGATTGATGGTTGATTTGTCTCTGCAGAATCCACACTGATAACTGTCATTCCCCTCTTCAGCACCTTCCTTTATTAATTCTGCAGGCATATTAACCGACCCTGGTGCTTTATTATTTTTCTTTCTAACTGCTTCTTTTATTTCTTCCAATGGGGGCGCTTCTTTTTCTCTATGGTCTTGTTCCATAGCACGATTTGAGCATTCTACTTCTTCCACCTCTACCACTAAGTTTGGTTTTTGTTCTAAACTTTCAGCTCATCGGTCTAGAACATTTTCTTTCTGCTGACCATCCCTCCATTTTTATTTCTACACATAGTTACTCTTGACTGAAAATCCTTCTTGGTGTCTTTCGATAAAACTTTTTAACTTCTGCTTGCGACTTCATTTCTTCTAGCTCCTGCATCTACTGGCTTCTTCTTTGACCTACGGATTGGATTTTCTTCTCATTTCTTCTCAGGCATTCATACTCTTCATGGAATTAGTTAAGTCTGATGAATAAAGTATAATGGTCACTCGAGATTTTATCAAGAAATATTACAACTAATGGTGGAATTTAACCATTCCAAAATGCATTTAGATTAAATAGTCACTGTAGATAAAGTTAAATTAGCATACAACTAGCATTTTTCAATTGTTATCAGTAGTGAAGCAGGCCGGCCATCTTTAAAGTTAGCAAAAAGGGCCAATTTAAATTTAAAGGTTACTTAAAATATTTTTCAATAATGATTTATGTTCAATTATTAATTATATGAAGTATTTTTATGCAGCAGGTAGGGGAAGTAGGTTTACAAGAGTTAACAAATTTTTTAAATTTATACTTAGAAACGCCAAACCAAAAAAAATTTGCTCGATTTCAAACAAATAGCACAAAATATAGCAAAAATAAAATATTTTTGGAAAATAAATATTGATTTATATGTGATATTACAATTTAATGGTTTTATGACACAACTAAAGATGTAAATATACAAATCTGTGTTAAACACTGCCAAAGTAGATATTGTAAAATAGGTGGACACATAACAATTATTATGAATTCCCTTATTTTTGTTTTATTCGATCAGTGTTGTGGTTACAATTACCAAACCCCTCTTTGTAGATTCTCTAAAAGCTTTTTAACATGTAGGTTCCCGAAGCAAAAGCAGTCTACACTTTTTAGTTACATTAAATTGAAGATGAATAAATCGTCCGTATTATGAATACAGTAATGATCTCTGAAGACCATAAGTTCAATCAAAGTGCCCAAAATTCCTGAAAATATCTGTTGTGATCGGTTTTCTCAATAAATTCCATTTTTTAATTATAAATGCCTCATCCAGGAACCTTCCTCTTTTATCCGGGCTTAAGACTGGGATCAATGAGCTCTAAGCTAATTGCTTAACTTTTCATATTAATCTTGAAGAACTTGATATTCAATTCTGTATTATCATGTTCAATTACAAATTACAGATATCCTGAAAGGAGCGACCATTAATTTTCAATTTTAAAAATGTATTTCAATAAAGAAGAAAATTAAAAAAATAAGAAAGTGTAATTATAATTAATATTATAATTATAAAACAGTGGTATTTAAATGTTGAAATTTAGTTAGAACTTCAATAATTAGAAGCTTTTTCCACAACAAATCCTATACATAATATATGTGATAATTTGTCTAAATCGATATTTTTAAGTTAATTCCATTGTATTTTTATGTTACATTTCTTTCAGAATAAGAATACACAAACATTAAGATAGCTAAAAATTCGTGTTTTCAAGCTGGTTGAAGATATTTTGAAATATTCATACTTTATCAATGTGAAACTAGAAATATTTATAATTAAAGAATTTTCTGAAAATAATAAAAAAAAGAACGATCAGGCTTAACATTTTTAATATTTATGGAAAAATTTATCTCTACCTTGCGTTCTTATGAAGGTAACTCGTCTTTGTTCCTGCTGCAGATTATATTAAATAATAGTTATATGCTATAAGTGAATATCAGATTAATTCACAATAAGAATGAATGAATATGAAGGTAGCTCTATGATTTTGTAAACTCGTACGTCAGGTTCAGGTCTTTGCATTCTTGTTCTGAATAAGCTATACGAGTATAACACAATATTTAAATGATATATGATGAATGAATATTAACAATTTATTTAAAAGCAAATTATCTTTTTCTAGCCAATAAGCAGTTGATGCATTGAAATAAATTAATCCTAAAAGTTTTTCAATTAAAACAGCTTAAAAGTTGACATAAACAGCTTTTGAATTGTATTGAGACTGAAACAACACATATACTTCGACATACAAGAATTGTTAAATTGACATTTAAATCTTTCGTGGCATATAAAGGTCAAAGTTTATTTTAAAACTTTAGTTGCAAGGTGTCAAACTTAACTGAAGTGTTTGAAGTTCAAAGGTTATGTCATTTGCAAAAATGTAGACATTTAAATGTCTCATTTAAAAAACGTATCTTTAAAAACAATCTACCTCATGTTATCATGTTATAAACGTCTTTCTTACAAGCATGGCTTAAAAAGGCTGCAGGTATCAACACCTTTCAGTAATTTCTTTTCAAATCATGGATGCACAGAAGCATTTAAGTAAATATAACTTACAACCGGTAGTTTTAAACTAAATAAGCCTGTTACAGAATATCCATTAATGACGTTAAAGGTGCACGGATTTATCTTGACATTTTACTTTATTTTTTATTAGTTTAAGTGGGCACATCGAATTAATAATCTTGTAGAACGTAGAGGTCGGAAAAAATCTAACGTGCACGGCCTCATCGTTTTAAGAATTTTAAAAAGTCCAACAAAAATTGCTTTCACTTTTCTCCAGAGAGTAACTCATCTTTTTTTTATTTTCAGAGCAAAATGACGAGACAAGTTTTGTTTTTGTTCGCAACATGGCTCCTCAGCGTGTGCGCTTATGACGTAAGTAAAAACACTTTCTTCCCGTTTGTATTTCCACTATTTTCATATTAGCGTGTTAGGTTTTGCAATGTGGAGGTGACAAAGTAGGTAAGAGTGTTAATAGCACTGCTCCAGATTTAGTTACGTATTGTATTATGGCTATGTGGTAACCTAAAATGGTCGTATATGTCCAGCTAAGCTCTTTGCTCTTTGTTGCTTAGTAACGTAGTAAATTAATTTCGATTAATATTCATTCATTAGAAAAGTGCTTGAGTTTTGTATTAATTAAATGGCGGAAATTTGCAACTAGTTGTGTATTTGCAACTTGCTTATGATTGCAAATTTATAATTAAGAATTAACTTTCATATTTTGCCAACAATTTTTAATTCTTTTGGCATCTTTACAATTTTAATTCGGTTTTATTTCCGGATTTTTTTAACGTGATTTGAAAGTTTAGAAGATGAGGAATGCTTAATTCCATAAATAAGCAAATAGTAACAATGGTGAAAGGTATAAATTAATACAAGTCTTCCAACAATAATTTATAAATTTGGCTTCGCGCCTAAAGTTTGATGATTTACCTACTTCCTAAGTTTTGGTTTCAGTTTTATTTTTGATCAGGAAATAAACTTATTTGTTTATTGCCGAAATGCAGTCTGGATTTGAAACAATTAATTACAATTTCACAATCTGCTTTGTACAAATTTTGTTCTTAATTTGCCTGTGAGAAACTTAAGATTAAATCTTAATGCCTTTATAATAACATGCTTAACTGCAGACTCCAGACAACCTGATAAGTGTTAATTTAAATTAATTGAAAATACAACTGGATTTAAATTAATTCAACATTCAGGCGTTTTAATTTTCAGAAGTGAATTAAATCTGTTAAATTTTCTAAATTCAATGTTTTGTTTATAAGAATTTTATTTGAAAAATACCATATAAGTCAAATGCAAGAAACACAATTTTACAGCATTATACATTTATTACTTATATACCTACCTAATATATAAAACTATTTAAAAAATTATTCTGTTTCCTCTGTTTTTTATTCTCTTTTTTTGTTTCTTTTAGGCAATGTTTTGATTTCTAAAGGCAGTTCCAAACATTTTATTCAATTTTGTAATGCTCATAGACCGAACAAATTGAAACCTTAATAATCGTTTTCAAATTTTATTTACAATTCTATGGTCAATATTTTTGGATAAAAATGTAACACATTAAAATTTTCTGTTAATAAAGATCACTGCTAAAGTTTTATAATTTAAATTCGGATTTCTTTTAACTCAAAATAGTAGGATAACTAAACCCACTCCTATAACAATCAATTTTAGCAATAAACAAAAATGACTAATTTAGAAACATTCTCCTAATTAAATTATACTTCGATCATATACACAAGAAATGTTTATATAGTTGAGGTTTGTTGGCATTTAGTGTTTACACGTGTTAATATTCATTCTCAACTAAAAACGTGAATATAACCATTTCAATACCGTAAATTGTTACAACCTTGAAAAGGCTCAACATGTAGTCTGTAGTTTTTATGGTTTAATACCGGATGTAAACTAGATGAATAAATAAGAAAACTTATATAATGTGTTGTAAGATACTAAGAAAAACACAATTGTCTCCGATAGTAATGAAAGATGATTTGGAAAACGTATTTGATGCTATTGTGAAACGTCTTTTGGAATGATTTGATGACTTGTTAGAATGGTTATTGAAAACATATTTGTAAGTTGAAGATTGAAGTTAACTTAAGAGAGTAGTTACTCAGTTACACATTTTTTGATTTATTTAAAAGTGATTAAAAATAGAATTACATATTTTCAAAGAACGTAAACATCAAGAAAATTAATTAAATAATTCTGACAAGTTTGAAATAAATGTATTACATTTGATTAACAATAGAAGCTTCCTTGGAAATAGTCAGTGTGAATTCATGGATTGAATGGATTAAATGGTTTATATTATTTTTTTTGTGATTTTCTAGTTGTAAAAAATGTCAAAGTAAAAGTTTTAGCCCTGGAATAAGTAAATCTTTGGTAAAACACCTTGATATTCACTGACTTATCAACACTTGATCTACATATTTATTTTCCTTGGTTAGAGTAGCTTGCTTTCCATAATGGATTAATATCGAAACGAAATGGCTTTCATTAAAAAATTTTATAATCATATCCCACGCTCAAGGTCTGAACCAATTCAGATTCGAAAGTCATCTTTAATATTTCTAAGAGTTAAACAGAAGTTAAATACTTTCGTAATTTATTTAAAATTTTGTATTAAATTACATTTATGAAGAACTGATTTTCAAAGGTTTATTTTACATATTTTTCAGTAATCCCAAAGCTAACTTTCAACTGAATAATATCGCATTTGACAGACGAACTTACTGTAATTTTGCTTCAAATAAATTAATAGCCCTGATATTTAACGCACCAGAATTTCTTCCTAATAACCTTCGACCTGCCTGTTTTGTTCAAAAAAAAAAGAATCCACTTTTAATGTGTAAATCATTAAAACACATAAACCGTTAGATGTTAAATACTACGTAACATGAGAAAAATTTAATTGGGTGAATCTCGTTTTCCTTGTAGAATAGCCAGCGTAAAATTGTTAGAAGTAATTGAATTCTTTTTTAATGTTAAGTACCACTTGTTAAACATTAAATATAAATTAATTAAGATTTTTCACATTACTAGACTGAGTATTTACTTAGATCGAGTCAGTGTTCGTGTGATCGACTTAAACAATTTTGCAATTATTTTTCTATGAATAAAAATATTATTACAGGAATTTGTCCTTACTTACCCATTAATTATGTAATACATACAACCTTTAACACGTGTTTACTTCTCATAATTTATACTCACACACGCCAGTAAATGTTTTAACTATGATTCTGTCAATGAAACTCTCGTGAAGCATTTACGTTGTATATTTCTACAATTTTTATACAAGTAAATCTGAACCCGGTTTTGACCTCTTTTAAATTGCCAACGTTAAAAGCTTTCCGTTTGATTATTACATTTCAAATTTAATAGGAATTAATTATTAAATAAAACAGCCAAAATATAAAATCAAAATGTAAGAGAAACGAATACAGTATGAATATAAGTGCATCCACACAGAAAATGAAAGAGGAGAAAATTGTTAAAATGCTAAAATGTTTAGGTAATTTAAAGCACAGTGCAAATATGCAAAGAAATTAATTAAATTAAAAAAATATTTTCAGTTTTTCCAATGTGCATATATTGCAGCAGGTGTCAGGAAATGTAATTTATTTCAAATTTACGACTTAATCCGTTTTAACAAGAAATCGGCAAGGTAAACCTGTAAAAAAAACTACACTAGTTTAACAGTATAAATTTCGTGCTATTCGCACCGGTCTAAATGTCAGGCAATTAATATCAAAAGGGGTACGATTTGTATGTAGGGTCAGACTTGTGACGTATCTTGAACATATGCATGTATTCCGAAAGGAACTTCCTCTTTAATATTTATAAGATTAAAATTGATAGAAAAGCAAGAAGAATTCAAACATTGGTTCAGCATACAAAGAGCTTCTAGATATATGGAAACTTCCATATTCTCGACACCCTAATGTCATAAAATACTATTAAATAATTTAAAGATTAGTCACTCTGCACAGTAGGCCATGAATTATGAATTTAACATAGTTTTCCACTGTGGGCAGTTAAAAATTACTGGATGACATAAGTTGCCGCACTTGCTGTAAAAACTAATTTTAAATTCTGTCGGAGTAGCAGAAAAGTATGCACTTGGAAGTTTTGATAAAATGGGAATTTGTATGCTGATTACGTACGTTTAAACCGAAACAGAGAATGCATGCAGCACATAAATATTTCTAAATTAGTTAATAAAATTGTTAAGTAGGAAGTCATTAGTTAATTAGATCAAGTTAAGATACATTTAACCTTTTTATAGCTTTTTTATTCGTTTCAAAATAGATTGTAATTTTGGAATTATAGAGAGAGAGATTAATTGTTTTTAATGCAAAATATTCGAAAATAAATTTTGCTAATGTGATTTTCTTCTATTTTTAGGCCTTTGTTTTCAAAAATCGAATAAATATATGAACCTAGAAATGTTTAACTACGAAATAATTGTTTTTGTATTGCGGAAAATGTTACAATGATCAAACACAGAAATAGAATTTAGTAGTAGTAATATTATGAGAGTTTCGTCTCTCTTTCCTCTCTCTTTATCTTCACCTTTTCTATTTTGTTTTTTTCCTTCATTCTCTTTCCACCCTTCTTCTTCCATTACCCCCACCCACCACCCCCCTATCAGACCCCAGACCTTAATATTAACGTGTATGTATAAAACAATTTTTAATAGTTAACTTTATAGAAAGCTAAATTGAACAGAAAGCATTATAATTTTAACCAAAAGTAAGATGTCGATGAAATGCTCTGTTACAAACACGAAGAAGTGTCTAAAAAAGTAAATTTTAACCTTTATTAGCAATTTTAATTAGAAAAATTAGAAGAATATTAAGACAGTGGTTAGCAAAAAAAGTTAAATCAGAATAAAGAACAGCCATTATTATTTTGTGTATTATTTAACGCAGCATTTCTGAAGACAAAATGTCACCGAAAATCGTATTAAGACTGAAGCTCATTCTAGCACCAAGAGTCGTGCTGGAATAATGTCATTCTAATTCTGCAACAGAGAAGGTAATTTTAATTCTCACTGGTAAGCTTTATTTGATTTAATTATTTTTTTCAAACTAAGATAAGGATACGAATGTTGTAGAATGTTACAATTTAAGCGTTTAATTGTTCAACGAAATCATTAGAAAAATAGTGTTTTAACGATGCGGTAATATAAAATTCATTCCAGTAATTCAAATACATATTCGAAGCTGTTCAAACTCGATCAAAATTTTTTCAGCCTTCGTTTTAAGAAATAATAGAATAAAAAAGTTAAATATCGTAAGTCATGTAAATGAAGAGAGTTTGGCCAATATAGACTGCATTACAATCGTAGCAAAAAATGTTATGCACATTTGATTAACCTGATTATGAAAGGCTGTGGATGATGCAATTATCAACATTTAAATTGCCCTGGTAATTAAACAGCATTACAAACTTTGTAAAAGAAATAGACCAGTTATCATTTAGAATGGATACCTAACTGAAAATCAACATAGTCAACCAAAACGATAAAGTAGCACAGATAAAAGTAAAAACTGACTTTCATTTGTCGCACATACTTTCTTGAAAGGCGCTGAAAATGGTGGTTATGGTTTTGCTATTGAAATAGTTAATATGGCACACGTTTTTTTATAACACATATCAATGAATAGAAAGGAAACGAAATTTATTGGCGTATAAAAAATAAAGTCAGGGTTAACAAAAAAATAAAAGATTTAAGCTAATCTGACATAATGGCCAAAGCTATTGTATAAATAAAATCTATTACTAACCAGTTTTTTAAGGGAATATTTTGGTAGATTGCATAATTTACAAACAAAAAATAATTACTTGTAGTCGACGATTATTAAAACTAATAAGAACTCCTACCACATTCAATAATAAAAATTTTAAATCGTGAAATCTAACACCTAATGTCAAGTCCAACAGTTCATTGTCATCTTTTATGAAGCTGTTTCGTTAATAAACAATTAGTATTGAAATTTTTAAAACCTTGTCTAAGGACAGCTTGTAAACCATACAAATTTAAATTATTATATTCGAATCATATATACAAACAAATTGAAAGCCTATGCTTAGAGTGACTTCCATATTTACGAAAAAAATTTCACGGTCAACTTAGCTTTCAAGTTTCGAAGTTATTAAATAACAAGAAGGTTGGAAATTATTAGAAGGCATAAAAAAGGACAAGGAAAATGTAAATTATTTAATTAATAGGTGCTCATCTTTGGTTAACAAAATAAAGTATGAAACATGAAACCCATAAACGACACGCCTTTTCAATATTCTACTTTATATATTTTCTAGTAGTTGCCGTCCTTGTCGGCTTTAACAAACTAACAAGAGAATAGTTGTCAGACCTTCAAGCTATTCATATCAATTAAGTAAACCCAAGCGGTTAAAAAGGTATGAATTTACAGTTACCACACAACCGTTAAAAAAGCTCATTGCAGGAAATCGCTTTTGTATATGTAAAGTGAAAAACCTTCCGACAAGTACTTAATAAGTTTAAAAACAACTTTAAACCGTAAAAAGGAACACTTAAAATATTTGATTATGGTCCTTCACAGCACGGAGGCTCATTAGATATTCATGAAGTGAAAACAGTGTTCAAGAAACCAGTGGAAAAGGTCGATCGCTTTTCCACGACTAATTAATCGTCTAAATTGTAGTATTAAAACGGGAATAAAGATGAGTAATTCATTGTTTTTAAGTTAATGGGTTTTATTAAAGATGGAAGATACGAGACTTGATGTTAAAAGGTCGCTAATTATTATTATTACAGCATACGCTTTCACTTTTTATTGATTAATAGATGAATCGAACACAGCTTTTCGTGAAATGGTAATTTTGTACATTATGTATGAATTTCACGTAATTATCATTAGAAATTGTGATGTAATTTAATATAATTGTAGGTATGGGAGCAATACCTACATATAGTGTTTAAGTTTTACCTCTCTGTTTAATATTTGCAATTTGGAAAAGAAAATACGCCAGGAAATATAGGATGTAGGAATTGTTTAATTTTTCATAATCTATTTTGAGTAGAAACTGATTTTCAAAATTACATTCCTTGATCCCTGATATAATTAACAAATGAAAAGAATAGGGCAAAGAAATTAATGAGTTTAGAATTGCAGAGTTCAGTTATTGAGAATTTTCAGAAAAAGTAAAAACTTTAAAGATGTGTAAAACTTAAATGTGTAAATAAATGCCTTACATTAAGGTAACGAAATTTAGTAATGGTGTTGATACATTTTGCCAGTTTAGGATTTCAAAATCTTCAAAATTCTTAAAGGCAAACTTCTAGAGTTTTAAAAATAAATAATTATTGGAGGTTTTACGAATTTTCACTAAATTATTGTAGTAATTTCTGTGATAAATGCAAAAGTTTGTTTTGAATTTGTTTTTTCCTTGTATCTTCCTTTGTTTAAAGAAATTATACAGAAAAATAAAAATATTTTAAATAATTTATATGTAAAAATTAAATTTTTGTAAGTTAACACCAGTTACTTCAATTTTTATTTATAATTTGTAAATTGTTGCTTAAATTATCCTTACTGGTTTTGATTGAAGATTGTGTTCGGTTAGACCTTTATGCAATTAATTAATTGCCCAGACTTTCAAAACGATTGTTGTTCAGACCCCTGCTGCTACTGACGTAGTTTTTGTTTACCAAAATTTTAGCACAAACAACCCATATAAACAAAGGGTAAATAAAATAACAAGACTAATAAATTGAGGCAAAATTAAACAAACTTATTCAAAATCAATATATTTCGACCTACGCTCTTCAAAATAATTTAAATTATTCATAATTTTAAATCATTAAAATATATATTTATTGACCAGAATTAATATTTTCTATTGTTAAATTAGTGTTATTTCTGTATCAATGATCGATTTTTTTACGTATCTGCATTTGTATGGGCTATTTAAATAAATTTTAATAATTTATTTGTATAATAAGGTGGGTTTTTTGGGGTTCCATTGTTTTTCAAAACATTTGTACAATTCTTGCAATAATTAATGTCACAATTTTACATTTTTATAGATCGGAATATTAAGAATAAAATTTCATCAAATTGGGGACTGTTTACATCGCCAATAACGCAATTAATTTAAAATTATTGAATAACGAAAAATTGTATTCTAAATATTTTACAATCTTGATAACAAATTCGGCACGTAAAAGTGAAAGACTAATCTAAATTAGTAAATCAAAGAGGTTTATTTCTTTTACCTGAACATTATTTGTCTGAGTTACGTAAAAACCAATAAAACTCGTAGAAAGGTTGCCTAATTTTTTTTTAAATCTGTATAATAAAAAAATTAAAACTAACGACTTGGTTTTAGACTTAATCGGATAATATACGCGTTGACAGCTTATGGTACGTTTATAAGTCAAAACAGTTGTTAATTAGTTGTATTATTTAACGTTATTTTATTTATATTAATTATATTAATTTATTCTTTTCATTTCATTATTTTATGAAAATGCCCGGTTAACCTCAGCGGTTATATATGTTAATCGTCTTTTTTCTTTTTCATAATTCATGTTCATCGTAAAACAAAAATCCGTTCACTGAAAATACGTCATTCCGCAGGAGAACAATTCTTTGAGATGTTAAAAAGTCAGGTTCTGTGCTTGAATGAATGAAAAGCGTTGTAAAGTGAAGCCTTCGATTGAAGGTGTGAAGGCTACCCTTTGTTTCTGTAATAATAAGACAACATTAACTGGTTATAACTCTTAAAACTTTAACATATGACAAGAATGAATAAACGTGTTACCTGTCAGTAATAATATTTCTGAAATTTTTTCTGGGTTACTAGGTCTCAACATAAACATTTTTTAGTCTTTTTCTTGAATTTGCTGCTGATTTTGCGAATTTTAGGTTATAAACTAGAAAAAAAGCTTGTGTAACTTAAATCATCGTAATAAATATAAAAATTTCATAATCAAAAGGAATTCCTGTGTGTATTATGTGTTGAGGTCGTTCCCAAAATTTTTTTGTTGGTATAATTTTTTTTTCGTCAAGAAAAGAATACATTCATATCTAAGAATTTATTCTTCCGGTTACAGATGTTACCGATTATGAAAGTTGCCAAGAAAGTTGTTTTTTTTATTATTAAGAAAGTTATGGTTTTCCCATTTATTCTTTGCTTATATCCTTTAAATAACATCTTAAATAATATGATTCTTAAGATGTACTCATAATACCTACTTACGCAATTATTTGTGTTTTGATTTAATCGGTTGAGATGTTTAGAAATTTAGGTTTATGGTTTTGATTATCAACGGTGATTGTTAGTTATTTATTTTCGTTCTGATCATCATCGAAAGATAACATTGATGATTTCATAATTTTAAGTAATCGTATTTTAAAAAAATGAAGCGGTTTTGCAAAATTGCAAATTTATTTTTATATCAAAAAAGGAAAACGAAGCCTTGGGTTTAATTAAGTTACAAAACACCATTTATTCACTTAGTTAATTTAAAAGAAGTTTTTAAAGAGAAAACTTGCTGGGAAAACATTACTGACTGAACCATTGGTTCGTTTTTGAAAAGCATGAACTAAATTCAATTTAACTAATTACAACACTTAAGTTAGCCTAAGTTACATTGGCTTAGGTTGGACTTGATTTGGTTAGGTTCAAAATTAGGATAGATCTATCAAAACGTTATAGGAAAATTCAGTATATATTATTTGTAACTTTAAAAAATTAATTTGTTACTTCTACAGGTGTTTCCTTAATAGATTAGTAAAAAGTTATACAAAACAGTAAAATGAATCGAATCTTAACCAACGAAAATTTGTCCTAACTTCAAGACTAATCAAATGTTGTTAAAGAGTACCTACCTGTACATTTTAGAATAAAAGATTAATTAATTTAGTTATTAATCTATTTTTCAGATTACGTCAAACCTAATTAAATCTGATTGCCGATTGAGAGATAATATTTAAAATAAACAAGCCCATTTATATCTTCAATGCCCCAATATAATTATAACATTAATTAAGAAAATGTTAGGTTACGGCGGCAGTTAAACATTATTAAATAATTTGTGGTCTTTAAAAATGTTCTGCAACAGTGCAAATAATGACATTTGGAAATTGAGCTTAACTGACATACTTGAATCAATTCAAGTTAAAAAATAAGTCTGATATAAGAACAAAGGATGCTTTATGGCTTTAGAATAATTAATACTAGATATAGTTTGCTTATATTTTAAAAACTATCACTTTAATACTAGTGCTTTCACATTTATTAATTGCTTAAAAATAATTCCCCGAACCTCATCATGCAAATTTCCAAAGAACGGATTTGTATGCATTTCCATGTAGAGAATTTTCTTGTGATTCTCATGATTTATATACAATATTATTTTTTATTTTTTATGGTTATACTCACAGTGTTGAAGTGGATGATATCATTTAATATTTTTATGCTATTAACGATATCCTGAATTTTTTCTAAATAGAAAAAAAGATTGCTTTGATGTTGAAGGACGCAAAACACATAATAAATATAACAGTTCAAACCTTGAAGAAGATGTTAAAAATAGACTTCACACTTTTTTGTACGTTTGCAGTTTTATGTTACAAGTCACCTTGCACTTTTACGCAAATTTGGGTAGACAACTAAAAGTATTTAAATTACCTTTTGTATTAGTTGTTATGAAGTAATTGAAAAAATTAAATCAAATAAAGACCGCAAGGAAGGAGAATGTTGAGTCAGCGAGTGTTAATTTTTAATTAATAATAATTAAAATCATTACTGTGTTCGCTTGAAATAATTTATTAGAGCAATTATTGCTGAAGTGTTATTGAGATATTACTTTCGAGTTGCTTCATATTTCATCGCGATAATTAAGTTTATTATTTGTTTTGCTACTATTTAGAAGGGGTTTATAGCTCTACATTCTTCTATAAACTTTGCAGTATTTTTTGGTAATATAACGAAAGCATATTCGTTTCAGAAAACGATATCTTACCAACGTAACTCATGTATAAAATTTTTTGTGAAAATATCCAACACTAGAAATTTAGTCTGCCAAAATGGCCTGCTCTCTTCGCCGATTATTTTAATGAAAATATGAATATTATATGAGTTTCCTGCAATTTTACAGTCAAAGTTTTTACAACAAAGTTCATAATCTTTGCTTAATTACATCATTAGCAATTACATTAACATTTACATGGGTAGGGTTCAGTTTCTTTCTGTAAATTATGAATAAATTAAAAGAAAAAACAATCAGGTATTTAAAAAATCCGAAAGTAGCCTCAAATTCCACACGTACCAAATTTCAGTAGCACCTTAACTAGAATAAAACAAGAGTACAATCGATATGTTCCATTATGTTCCACTAATAAGTAACCAATTAAAAACGTTAAATTACAAGCATTCGCTTTCCACCTACCTTTAATAAATTGTGTGTAACGCCAATTCTTTTCACAATTACGCATAAATTATTGTATAGTGTCAGACTTCTCCGGTAGTAAGGAAGGAAATTAACAAATATGTAAGTCAGATGAACATAATGGATTATTATGCTTTATAATAGTTATACGTATACGGTAATAATTAAGCTTTCCATTTACTAAAAAGAAATTTAATAAATGCGTCCACGATGCAAAACGATGCGTGATGTTTATAAGGTAACCGTTTCCTGTTTGCTTTGTGCAATTTTGACTGTTTTGGTAATAATTACACCCTGTATGTTAATGCTCAGAATCGAACAGTTACAATACTGGTCGAATTATTGATATTAAAAATCAAATATTTATTCCATTTTATTTTTTGCCCCCGTGCAAGAAAACTGTAGTTTTTACCACATTTGAAAGTAATTTTCTGTAATTATATTTCTGGAAATAATGCAAAAAGATAATGGCAATTTTAGAATCGTGTAGTTATACAGATTGGATAAATGAGAAAGCAAATACTGGGCATTTTCTGATTGTAATCAAAGTTTTAAGTTTTATTTGCGCTCGAAAGAAAATCACTTCTAGTTTGAAATCATATCTCAAATTTTATTTAATGTAATTTAATTTTATTAAAGGTAGTTTGTAAATTGTTTTTGATTTTATACACCCATTCGGCCTTCTTATTTATTATTAATTTTATATTAAATATTTATATTTGAATTTGTTAAGAGATTCCAATCCGTGAATTTTATAGAGTTAGTTTTAACATCAAATTTTTCAGTGTTGTTTTCTTTTTCTTCACGGCGAATGTTTTGAGTACCTAAAAAATATTAAATCTTTTTTTTTATAATTAAAACTTAAATGAACAACCTGTGCATCATGATAAATTTAACTTGGCCACTCTGTACAATAAAACGCAATAATTTTAAAGCACATCAGAAAGGCGACTTCGTGGGTGTAAACAAGACTAAACTACTTCCAAAAATCTGAATATAGAAAACTATTATCACTGCAAGAATTTAGACCACTGACTTAAAGATTGAAGGTTCGCATACATAGCCAAAATCAGTAGTTCAATCCCTGTGAAGGTAATATTTCTACAACGACAAATCTGGATAGATTTTCAAAAAAAAATCGTTCAAATTCTAATAATAAAAAATTTTCTGATATCCGTTTGTTTTGCCAGAAAAAATATATTAAATCAATTCTGAGGTTATGGTTTAAGGGGAAACCAACTCTCCTGGTTGTATGAATTTTGTAAGAAATCTTGATGTTTTGTGAGAATTTGATTTATTCATAAAATTTCAATTTACATTTATTTAACATATAAACAATAAATGAGAGCATTACAGCATGCTTAACATAATAAACGGAAATCATGTCCAACCATTGTCCAAATAAGGAGCGAACGGTGTATAAGCTTTTCTCATTTAAATGCAAAAACCGTACCATGTATGATTAACATTTGATAATCGTTAATCTTTTACCGATGTTCATTCAATCGAAAAACCGTGTGAACGAAAATAGTAAAGGTTAAATTTGACGAATGAATATGTATAAAACACATCTCTCTAAAATACTTAAATATTACGAAACTATTTCTGTTTAACTATATAAGGAATTGCAAACTTAGTTCAAGGTTGTGGGTGAAAGATTTTTTAACGCCTCAAATTCATCATCAGTGCTTGAAGACCATCTCTCATTAAACAATTAACTCGGGTGCGCCATATAAATAATCATATTAATAGACTTACTAATAAGTAACTGTCTCAAGACCCAGCAGAAAATTAATTTATTTTTCTATGTATCACTCATATCAATCTAAAGTTTACGAAAGAGGAATTAATTTCAAATTAGCCGCTCCGATTTTTTAATCGCGGATGGCACGAAGAGAAAGGTCTCTATTATAGGCAATTAATTCAATTCAAATGCGATTCTGACCTTTCATACACGAAATTACTTCTTTATTGAAATAAATATATCCAAAATGTCAGGCAGATGGTACAATGCACTCTATCATAAAAATTTAGTTTGTTCTCAGACGGACGGATATTTTATAATGTCACTACTTTCATCCTTTATAAATTTTGACCTATTCCCACAGTTTGATTCGATTATATAATCACGGTTACATATGAACCTATGTAATTAGTTTTGTACATTAATGGTACACGCTACACTTCAGACACTTTCGATGATGAGACGTTTAAGTGAGAAGAATTCGTTATTAAATAAGGCCTTCTAATTTACGGACATCGTGAAATTTTATTATATTGAGTTCGTTTGTTTATTTAATTATGTAAGTTAAACCATGCGATGAGAATAATCAGAATCGGACTAATTTTCGGGTTAATTAATATTAGGTACGCTAGTTCCAACAATAAAGTTTAATCACATTACATTTCATCTACTAACTCAGAATAAGTACCTAAAGCACATATTTATATTCACGTGTAAACTAATCAAAGTTTCTTCTCATATCTCTTGATGTATAGCTAAGAGAATTTTGCTCGAAAATTATAGCTATGATTTATGCAATACAAAATTAGTAACCGATAAGAATCCAATAAGAAATCAGAAGTTGATCTGTTCCGGTGGAATTTGAACTCGCCGTTTGTACAGAGAAAGTGTTTCTGGTAATACAATCCGGAAAATAATCGGCGTGTAACCTAGAGGTCATACTGTATTTTTGTTTCGTTTTGCTTCAATAGGTTTTCACTGGATAAACACTATTAAATTGTGGTTTTCCGTATAATAGATTATCTCTGATGTAACAATGATTTTTTTTCAAAACGTAAATTTCCATTCCGTTCAGAAAGTTAAATTTAAAATTAAGTTTGAAATTTATGAACTGGATGATGTAAGAATAAAGAATTAATGAAAGAAGACATATAAATGAAGAACGCAAAAATGGAGAAGGAGGAGGAGGAGAACCAGAAGAAGAGGAGGTGAAATTAACGAAAATATACAATGTCTGAATATTATCGAACAAAATCAGCGAGCTCTACTTTTGGTTTTGGGTTTAGTAGGTACTGAGTCACTAACATAATGCAGAATTGCTGCAACAATTACCACACCTCCAAGTATGCTCTAACACACCTCAGTTTGTAGAATTATTTTCCCTTTTATTGTCATTATAAAACCTTGCATGCCAGCCATACGAGATAAAAGAAAATTTCCAGTTTTCACAATGAGATTTCTAAAAATAAAATAAATTAAATTAATTAACACTTAAATTTGATTAACAGTAACAGTTCATCATTACGTATTGGTTAAAGTTTTTACTTGTATCATAAAATAAAAATTTTAATGACTGACTTTTAAATTCAAAAAGAAAAAAATGTACGGAAGTGCAGTGTTTAACCTAGATCTATTTTTAATACCTAACGTAACCTCCAACCTATCCGTTAATTTATTCTTTAACCTTAATTTTAAATTACCTGTTAACATAATTTTTGACCTAGACTGTTATTATACTAAAGGTTTTTTAAATATCTAATACGCGTTTTTAATATTCAGAACACACTGCAAATAAGACTTAATACTTTAGAACTCTTCTATCTTTCTATTTCTTCTTTCTGTTGTTAGCTAATTTTTTTATTTTTCATTTTATTCCGTTCTTATTATTTTAATAATGGGTAAACAAATTAAGTAATTTATTCTAAACTGACAAACAAGTCAAGGCTTAGTACAGAATATTTAATTGGCAGTTCTTAACAAAATGAAAAAAATGTAGTCTGATACGGAAAAAGACCGAAACAGTAAACCTATGCAAAAGTATAACTACTGAAATAAAAATTAGAATAACCCAAAATTTGCCATAAATCATACCGAATATAACGTGATTTCGAAATCAATAAAACAATAGAATTTTAAAAGGAACTGAAATAATTGTAGTTGAAGGTTATAAAAAAAATTGGTTTAACTTTTTCTTCTGACCTAAAAATATTAGTTTACCAGGCCTATTAAAGGAATTCAGTTAGAGAAATGTTTATTACATAAACAAGAAAGCTTTGGTAAGAATAGCACGTTTTAACAAATTACTGAAATAATGTTTTTGGGCAATTTTTACCAAAACAGTTGCGTAATAATCATTTCAGTTACAACAAATTTTATGAAACAATTTGAAAGCATGTCAAATTTTATTCAAAATTTAAATTAATTTTTGCTGCATTATCTCGCAGACTTGTCATAGCTAAATGATTAATTATCCGAGGAAAAATTTCTTCTTATTTTTAATCTTTTTTTATGCCATTTTCTTTCTCTACTTACAATTGTTCGGGCTTTTAAAATTTTGAAGAATACATCAAGCATATAGATTTTCAAGAATGTTAATCAAGTTGCGGTTTAAATTTTGATTTGTGTTGAAAATTATTCCTAAATTTATGATACACATTAAATTTGAATATCGGAACTAAAAACCGGATTTCACGTGGAAAAATACAGGGAAAAGAGACGACGATCATCTTCAATGTCACAATCAACCTTTTGTGTCAAAAATGATAAAAATTATTACCTATTTTACTAAGTTCCATAACCTCCTTCAAGAACACAACTTATTTATGTCTTTCGATCGTTTTAATATCAGCTGTTTCTTATATTGCTAATATTTCGTTATGTAATGCTGTATAATAAAACCATTTGCATACATACCGATGTCAAAAACTAAATTTAGGGAAATAGAATTTTAAATAATATACAATAAATTAGGATTTCTTGTTGTTAGAATAAATCAAAAAGATGACTGATAATGCAGCGATGACAAATTCTGTAAAATACGTTTTTTCATGGCCAACTTAGAACCCTTTTTGTAGTAGATTTTGCTACATTTTAGGGATAATATGCATTATTTTGGAAAGTAAGCTGCCCTTCTTGCAATTGTGATTTTCAGGGTTATTTAATTCAACATTCCACAGTAATAAGGCACAGAATATGTTTTAGGTTTAGTATCTATTTGGTTAAAAATTAAAACTACATATTGAGTTTTGGAATTGGTTTTATTAATAAAATATATGTACATTAGCAAATCTGAATATAAGTAAATACCTAATACGGGAGAAAATTTAAAAAAAAAACTTAAAAGCAACAATTATTTCCTGTAGGAAATTAAAAATACTTAACTGTAAAGTTTTTAATTGTTTGATTTATTGCTTAATTACGAACCCTAATATGCATGTTTACATTGTGTGCATGATAGCTTCGAGTAATAAGCAAGTACGGTCCTGTACATTACCTAACAATTAACATTTGCAACAAAATCGCCTTTCATTTTCAAACCTCTGGCTGCAGTGAAAGTAGATTCGTTTATAGTTACATTATACAAACTTGCATGTTCGATATCCTTGTCTATACGAGTGGATATTTCGTAAAGGAAACAAGGATAATACAGACACCAAGGTTTACTTATAATGTAGCAATAACCAACGTTGATAATTATTAGGTAAATTTTTTTAAATTCAGTCATTTTAGTCATTTAGAGATGTTGCACAGTGAGAACGCTAATCTTTTTTTTTATGAATTCCTGCGTGTAGATTGCACATTATTATGTTGTAATACGTGTATTTACAGGTTGGTTATCTTAAAACCTCAATCTTAAATGCTAACTCGCTGCTCAAACCTTAGATTTACGTATGCGACGTCACATTAAATACGCATATAAACAGTAAATAATCACCACCTTTATAATTGCAAAATAAACGTGCAAAAATTCCACGTAGTTTAAAAAGTACACGCTAGTAGAGCACAAAACATGTATTTTACTTAAGACAGTATCATGATTTATTGGCAATAAGTTCGAAAGGTGTACGCGATTAATAAACGCAATCTAGTAATTGGTTAATTAAGTTTTATTCTCCGTAGTTCATTTGTATATGCGAGATTAAGGTAAACGTGTATGTAAATCTAAACTTAACAATATTTAAGAAGTTGTAGCACCGTTCAAAATGGCAAAGGCGTTAACTGCCCTATAAGGAACCTTTCATTTCTTGTTGGGAAATAAATAGTATCAGGTTTTTATTTTATTTGTTAAACGTAAACACACTAATGTGGGAAAATAATCGGTAAAATTCTTAAGGGTTTCCGATTTGAGCGTAACTCACGGCTTGGAAGAGGAAATAACATTTTAAAGCGATTAAGCAGAAATTAATTCGTATCGCCCTTGAAAACTCAAATTAAAAGTAGGTAATAAATTTGAAAAATGACCTACTTGAATGAGTTTTTAATTTAAATTAATTTTTTACAAGATGTTCATGAGTAAATCGACATTGTTTATTTATTTTGAAATTTAAATTTGGAGAAGTTAAATACAAAATTCTATCTGCAAATAATCACTAATTTAATAATTACAACATGTAATTATACTAAAAACTGAGCAATTTGAACGTCTAAAAATAAAATCTGCGCAGCTGGAGTAAATTACGTACGATATAATACTCCGACAAAAAATTGACATTTTGATTGCAAAGATGGGCTCGTATTTACCGCTTTCACTTTTATAAATGCTTAAAAAACTAAATTGCAACATCCAAGAATGATAGATTAATAATTTACGGTTTGTTGTTTGTTTAGCATGAGAATTAAGTGTTGTATTTGATGAAGCCTCAACTTTGTTCAGGCGAAATTTTTTAAACCTTGCGAAATCCTTAAATGATTGAAGAATCTTCGTAAAATTTTAATAAAATGTTTTCGTTTCAGGTACATAAACACATGACAATAGACGAATTAAGGAGCACGTTTCACGTCGATCATCACGATTTAGGTGAGTAACTCTTATTACAATTATTTTGATTTAATTCAGACCCACTAGAACATATAAGTTTTAATTTAAAATACATCTAAAATAATTTATCTGACAGCCATTAGATTTAAGAATTAATTTTAAAAAGTGATCAAAGCTTAAATAGCCAATTTTACCTTCAAGCAGTATAAATTTTAAACTTTTTCAAATTTTGAATGTAAACACAAATTATAAAAAGATTCTCTACAGAGCTTTTAGTTATTATTACTTTTTGCAATTTAAAAAGCAGTGTAAATAAAGTTCAGTCTGAATCCACAAGGCACGATTATTTTTTGTATTATTAAATCGTGGTAAAAATGTTTTCAAGATTTGATTGAACTACAATTCTTTTAAGTACGCACAATTTAAACAAGCCGGCCAATTTTCTTAAAAAATTAAGCACCAATTAGTTTTATAATTTATTGTCCATTTAAATGTTTTAATTATTAAATGCATACAGTATGTTCCGGTTAAATTAACGGAATTAGTTATGACATAAAATGTATTTATTTATTAAATAAAGAATCAAATATAATAACTCGGAAGTGCAATAAAAATACCGTTAAAGCGTATTTTATTGTAACTCAATTAATAATAAATTGATAAAAATAACCTTGGCAAGTAATATTTATTAAATATTCAACAACGGATAAATTTAATTAATAAATATTTATATCAAAGGTCCGTTTTACAAAATTAAAGTTTATGTATACAACCACTACTTGTAAAGCACAACTTCAGACCATTAGCTGTAAAGGATCTTTTAATGCAGTTTATTCAAAGTAAGCATACGTTTTAATTTTGATTAGGAAGTAAAAGAAAAGTAAGCCACAAAATCCATTTAGGATGCAAATCAAGATTTTCTTACTCTTAATTTAAAATAAAAAAAAACACTAAGCATGTAATTATGCGCTTGCTTAATAAATTGCGTACAACCAGAAACCCTAGTTTAACTCATATCTAATAACCAGGAAAAGGAAGATAAGGGACGTGAAATTTAAATTTTGCTAGAAAGCTTAGAAAGAAATTTTTAATCTGAAAAGTTTTATTAAATAATCGTCGATTTTGTAAATAAGTAATTAAACGCAAGTAGTGCGCTATTTATTACGTTTAAATAAATAAATAAAACATTGTTATAGAACATTAAACTGATTATGGCATAAAATGTTAGTTTCTAAAGGTTTTATGGGTTGTAAGTCAGTTCCTTGTTGGAAAGTATTCTAGTATTAAACTTAGTAACTTTATACGGTGATCGGAAAAATTTTAGTTTTGAAGTTACAAACACTTTGAAATACGTCCCTGCAATATTATAAAACCACAGAAAATAGAAATCTTTTAAATATCTCCTAAAACTCCCGCAGGATATTTAAAAATTGAACTAATTCTTTCCATATCTTAATATACCCAATTATCTCTATTAATCTTACTTTTTACAGTGTTAATGTTATATAAATTAATTTCTTTTTAATTCTAAAGTAAATGCATTTAAGATTAAAAATCTGTGTCACAATCGCACATTTTCGTTATTTTATTAATTACGCGTGTTGCTTTCTTTTATTTAATTTTGGTTTAATCCAAGGCTATCGTGGGTTAATGAGAATTCCGTTTTAATCAATTAAGTTTGTTCATTAATGGAAAGGATGTGAGTATTTCTTTGCTGCAATTAAACAGAAATTATTGGCTTTAAAATCTACCTTTAGCTTTTTTGGCGTTTTGTGAGGTGATTTCTAATTCGATTTGTGAAAAATTAAGCCTAGTAAAAGGGACGGCTGTTTTTAAAGTTTTCCCATATGGATCGTTATTATTATTGTGTGGAAAACTTTGAATGTGAGCAAAGGGTAATAGTGGTACAAGAAGACCGAAAAGTTAAATACGCCTAAATCAAAAAGCTTGAATACTTGCTTTATTGCGATACAAAGCACAAAAGGAAGTGACTAGCATGAATTCATAACAAAAGTAATAACACTCACGGTCACAGGACTCGAGATGTCAAGCATCTTATCGTGCTTTACCTTGATAGTGAGACAAGAAAAAATACGTTCATGAGCACTGACACGAGACGAAGTGTTTCAATTGCAGACGTTGGTCATTTCTGATTAAATGAAAACTTATGATAAAAAAACTTCAGATAAAAAATTATTGGTGGTTGTCATGAAAAATGAAAAATAAATTTTGATTATTGTTTTGTGAAGAAGCTGACTTTTTTTCAGAAAGGAATAAAAAGCCAAACACTGAATTTAAAATCCTGCAGTCCTTTTCTTAACTATAAAACTAGAATTTATATTTTACAATTTGGCAACTGCCACCAAATGTTCTTTTAGCCGACTACAATATAACAAAAAAAAGAAGGACGACAAGTAATAAAAATTTACAGTTCATCTCTTTATTCCAAAATAGATGAGTTTCCTCGCAGTCTTAATAAAAAATTAGGTTATTTTAGGATTGTATAACAATACAATTAAGAGCAAAAAATGTGGGCAAAAAATAATGAAATTAAACACAACAGGTCCGACCTGTTCTTTATTTTGTTGATTGACTGATGGAATATTTTGCAAAATTGAAAAGGAAATTTTGTTTATATTAAGCATCTATAGCTCAAGTTATACGATACAACTTGGTATTGTATGATGTAAAACAAACACAAGTTAATAATTTATTTTATTAATGAATTATTTAATTTTAAACTAAATTTAAAAATAATTCTGAAATGTGTAACATATTTTTTAAATAGGATTTTTGATTCTGCCAACAAAAATTATAACGCAATATACAGTCCTTGATCAAATTATTAGCCCACCTCACCACTTTAACAAAAAAACTAAAAAATCACGGCAAACCAAGAAATCGGACAATGGTTTGGTAACAATGAGAATTGGTTTTCTGCAAGATTATGCTCCTTATTGTCATACTGCCAAATCAGGAACAAA
Organism: Melanotus villosus; assembly: GCA_963082815.1. Classification (NCBI taxonomy): domain Eukaryota; kingdom Metazoa; phylum Arthropoda; class Insecta; order Coleoptera; family Elateridae; genus Melanotus; species Melanotus villosus. The sequence continues at coordinate 37,317,099 of OY720419.1, read as the reverse complement.
GTTTCTGTTACATAGTCGAATATCTGTTTTCGACTGACCAGGCATCTCGCCCGATCGAAGCCCTATTGAAAATGTATGGGAATTGCTTATAAAAGAACTAGTCAAGGTAAATTTTATGCCACGGAGATTGCAGACTTTACTAAAAAATAAGAGAGGCCAGATTAAATATTGACTTACGATTTGTTGACCACTATTTTATGTTCATTAAAGTGTTGTACATATTTTATTTCTTTGCGGTACCCGATTTAACTCCGACAAGAAATACAAAAAATTAAATGCTGGGCTAATATAATTTGATCGGGAACTCTACATAAAACTCAACACTTATGATTTTTACAATTTCCAAAACTTACGCTTACAAAAACTGGAAATAAGAGATTTTCTTTTTAATACATATTTATTAGGGTGAATCGCTCTTATATGTTTTTTTTTTTAGAATTTCTTTTTCGGGGTGTGCGCGATAGATGCTCTGGTACCTATAGATAAAGCATGCAAAATATAGTATAAAATATGAAATAGAAATACGTTTTTTGAAAATTTCGGCAGCTTTGGGGCACTACTTCTATTAAAAATATCAAAATACTGTCATAGGACCTTTTGATGGTAGCTTACTAGAGCATCTTTCCCGCACCACGCCATTAATAAAATCGAAAAAAAAAGAAATTCGATCCACCCTAAATTTATGTAGTTTGTTTTTTGAAGAAAAGTAGATACGCCATCACAGTTTATAACTCTGCATCTAACAATAATTAATAAACATTGCCTAAGTTATGAAAATAAAACAACGAATACATGAAATGGAAGTAAGCCACTTTGATTATAGGTGTCACAAAATATCAAAGGCTTTCAACAGAATGAAATAAAAACTCATATCCTGTGGTATAAAATACACAACATTATATAATAACAGCCGTCACAGTTTCTTATTCTACAATACTTGTACAGTGCATTTTAAAAGAGTTTTTCGTTTTTCTTCAGATGATGTCAGTGATGACGCAAGTGCAGCGACTTAATATTAAGACTATGGATATGAGTATAATTTTAAAACACTTATAGGCATAGCATATTTCCTCTATGGTTTTAGGCAACTTAATAGTTTCCTTCTAAAATTCAGAATTAAATAGCAAAAATTCGTAACTCTACTCAATCCTATACTTCACTTCAAGAAAGTGAAGACAAATAAATTTAAACAAATTCGTGCAAGATTTTTCAACATTTTATACTTTCACTCTTTAAGTTTATCTAAAACCAATAAATTTTCCCACTGCACTTTTAAACGTGTTTTTAAAATAAGGAGGTGTTATATAAAAAAATTAAACACGCCGACGAAAACCAGGAAAAATAAAGGCAAGGCCAAGATTATTCGATATAAAAAGAATGCTCGTTATTAACCCACGTACATAGGATTATTCCTTACTAAAATGTTGATTATTAAATATTTGCAAGATTTTTACCTCGGATTAACGATTTACTTTACAAAAATCGCCTTTAGTGGAATCCGTTAAATGTGTTTGTAATGAAGATAATTTATTTTCTTCCCACGCGTTCCATTTGTATTTTATATTTAGCATCGACAAATTACATGTGATTAAAAGAGACTGCTGGAAGCATTTATAATCTCGTACAATAACACCGAAAATAACCTTGCTGTTAATGATTTATTAAACCACGCATAAAAATTCACGCACTTAATTTATTTACATGACTTAAAAATTATTAAATCTACAACAAAACATATGGTGTTGTCAGATATAAGATATAAGAAATTGAAATTATTCATTATTTTATGTTAAATCCACAAATTTGGTTTGCAAATATTTTTATTACGGGTGCTGAAATTAATTACCGTATAACTTCCGATTTCTAAACGATTGTAATATTAGAAATTAATTTATTAATAATTTATTAAACATTTGTTTTCAGTTCCTGAATACGAAGTAGTTCACATACATCACGTAAAGCGAAGAAGTATAGAAAAAAGTTCCGTTAATAATAACTTAGAAAATACGTTAGGAGGTGAAACTAATTCCAAGTTTACAAGAACGAAGGAACAGGGGAAAACTACAGAAACGTTAAAATTTAAAGACAATTCGGCCAATTTAAAACTAAGAGTCTTTGGAAAATCCTTTAATTTAAGTTTAAAAAGAAATCCAGGATTGCTGAAGACAGGTGGACTCAAATTATGGACCGTTGAACCTAACGCAACAGCACAACACGGTGTCGAATATGTGGAAATCCCTGAAGAGGTAAGAGTTACATTGAACTTTATCAATAATTTATTAAAAATTAATTAATATTTATTATTCGATTTATTGCTGATAATTAACGGAGCCTGTTTTACAAAACGATTTTTACGAATAAAAATTATCGATTAAAATTGCGTAAATGCTAGAATCCCATAAATTCAACGCCATGAAATTTTTTATTTAAAGTTAAAACTGGATAAAACCCGACAGGATTTATTTATCTTGTAATCATTTTTAGAAGTCACAAAAAATTTCCTGGGTGTCTTGGAAATATTTTATACAGCATCGGGAATTCCCCCCGTACAACAAAGCGAACAGGATCGTCCTTTTTTAATTATTTCAATTCGAAATAAACACCAAGAATAATTTCCCCTGTCTATTTTTGTACCATATGAATGTAGTTTTAATATACTATAAGAAAAACTAATCAAGTAGGCGCAGATTATTTACTCTACAGTAGCATTTGCTAATTTTTACGAAGGAGTCTGAAGGAATGTATATACTGCAGTAGGTATTACAAGTACCACTCCTTGGTTGTCTTTAAGTCGCTTCGTCTCACGCTTTCGCAACTTATTGTAGCGTGTTTATGCTTTGTCACTTTATTTTAAACGCTTGTATGACAAGACAGGGTAATTTTTTTCTTCTAAACATTAAATAATTTAGAAATTCACTTGGTAATCGCAATTTTCCATTTATTCGAGCGGTTCTCACAATAATGCATGCATAATCATTTCTCATGGTGTAGAGAAATCAGTAATTTTTAACCATTAGTTAAGGATGTTACGTAAATAGGTTTAATACGATTTGTATTTTTAACTTTTAATATTTGACATTGGTTGGTATTAGCAAAAAATTGTTCCGTAAATATTTCGTAATTATAAACTCGCGATTTTATGAACGATAACGGACTACTGAGATGAAAATCGAATTTTCTTTAATTTTATTTTAATACACCTTGTATATGTGGATCTTTTTATGCATTTCTTTTGGACAACCTTGCGAGATTACATCAGAAAATTGAATAGAAAAAGGTAGTAAACGTCCAAGCAATAACGTATGTCAGAACCCCTAGAAAATATAAAAAGTAGCTTTAGTCGTTTATCAAAGCTTAAATACATTCGAAAAAGTACAGAAAACCCCTCCCAGAAATATATTACGTACAGGGTGCAATTAGAAAAAACTCTTACACATGTGTGCTTTCGAAATTCTAAAACATTGCAGAATATTTTATAAAAATTATCGGTAAATAACCTGTCGGAAATTCTGAATGATAGATGAAAACATCAAAAAATTCATTAAAAGTGCATGAAGAAAATTCGAAAGTGAAGGCCAAATTTATAATTTAAATGCTAAAACTAACAATATAAGTGATGATAAATTTCTTTTATTGTGTAGGGACGCATTATATTTTTAAAAAACTTATTGTGTTTGTAAATATTAACGTCAAATGTTCTTTAAAAAATATATATGAAAAACAAATTTAACCTTCGCAAATAAAAAATGTTGTATGGGAATATACAGTTTAATATACGAAAAATACTTAATTCGGTTACAATTTTAATTTATGGTGAATCTTGGTAATTTTTTATTCGGAACTCTTAAAACTGAACTGGAAAAAACCGCTAAAAATGCTTTTCAAAAAATAGATCCGTCTCGATAACTTTTAAATATTTGATGAATTTTTTAAGTTCCTATAAAATTCAACTCTTTTTTGCAGTATAAATCTTCATACACGTCCATAATATTCTGGCTTTAAATTTCAATTTTCAAGAATATGCAAATATTGACATTTGCTCAAAAATGTATAAACAAAATATTTGAAGCGTCCGTTTTAAATTATTAGCATAGAAAATGAGTTTAAATTCGCAATCGTGCGAATTAGAATAAAATTAAATATTCAATAAGAAAATCGCCGGTTTTCAACAGTTCATCTGTAAAATTAAAAATTTTAATCAACTTCTACTTTTAACCTCAAAGGTTAAGCTTTCTAGTATCTTATAATTTAATTTGGCTAATTTGATTAAATACAAATATTAAAAGGATACTTTGCTAATTCAGTACTGGGGCTTAAGAAAATCTAGTCCATTAATTTGTGAGATCAGTTGCAAAATTAAGTAAATTTAAAGAATAATTAGTCGGAAAAACTTTATGTTAATTTATACTGTAGGTACTTACATTGTATCTATTTTACACGTTATAATAGAATAAAACAATTCTTTATTGGCAATAAGTGCGTAAAACATGAAATTTTCACAACATTTGTCGGCAATTTTATTACAGATATAAAACAAACTTAATATGTGAAAAGCGTTTATGCTAATAATCAGTTTAGTATTGAAATAAATTTATACTAATTACCCATACGATCTTTTGTCTTTCTGAAATCGTTTAATTACACCTACGTTATTTAAATTATTTATGGGCTTTAGAATAAGCGAGCTAAAAAAGTAAAATTATAAGTCCTAATATAAATTACCTTTATATTCAATATATGTTCAGGGATTCTTTATCGAATTTTGAAACGACAAAATTAATAAACAAACGAAATAAATAAAAGACAGATTCATTAATTAATTATGAGGGAAACTTCTAGATTTTTATTTGTTTATCTTTCCAGCCTCACTAAAAAACATAGATTTTTCTGGACAGAATTAAGATTTAAATGTTAATAATTACAATAAAAGGATTTTCACTCTTAATTAAAATTTGACCCTGTTAGTAATAGAAATTTAACATTTTTTTTATAAAATCTCATTTTTCATTTCAAAAATAGAAATTTTGTAGAACTTCTTTGTTTTGGGACCTTTTTTATATGTAGTTTTGCTTTTTGTACATTTTTAAATATCAAAATACCTTTACCATGTTCTTTATATTATGATATAAAATGTCTTAATCAGGCCAACTTAAAATATCAAATTTTGATATTTAATTAAAAATATAAAGTTTAAATATTTTGTTAAAATGTTTTAAAAGTGACGTTTCAGATTCTTTATTGTCTTCAACCGTGTATTGCGAAATTTATGGTAAAATATTAACATATATTTAATTGGGCGTCTAAATTTTCTGAAGAAATTCAACTTGCAAATATCTAGAAATTGATCAGATTTGAAATTACGAATATCAGAGTGGATATAGAGTTAAAAATTATCTTTAGGCTACAGGTTTGCATAAAATTATTATTTGGATACGATTTCTAAGAGAACCCTTAATAGGTTTGTAGGATTTGAAAATCTAATTTAAACAGAATTCAACCCCTCAAATTTAAATCTCCAAATCTAGAGATTTCTTCGAATACAAATTCGAGTTTAAAGCGTTTAATCTGAATTTAAGTTTGAATGGACATTCGAAAATAAAATATTTGAGGCATTACTTTAACTGTAAAAAACATGTACGCTTAATTTTGAATGCAAAATTAGAGTTCTTTTCCAAACTGTACGTGTTTTAGATGTAATGTACTAAATGTTACTACTTAAGCCTTAAGCTAATTGTGCTGATTTTAGTAGGATAAATACTGTTGTCCTACGATGGGACGGTTTTATAAGTAATGCTTATCAAACATTCACGAGATTTAAAATATACATTACTTACGGATTACATTTATCAGTGCAAGAAGGCTTTAGCGGTTTAAATATAATTTGAAAATTATTTACTACTTTAATTCCCCATTTATAATCGATATTTAGATTCAAGAGTAAGTTTTATATTTAAGGATTAACTTTCAAACGTTCAGTTTTATTGAAATTTAAACAGAAAATCCAGTCCAAATTCATTAAACTGTCCTGTCTGAAAATTTAGAATTCACTACTTCGGGCCCACAAATATAAAATTTAAAAAGTTAAAATTGAAATTCAGGCTCAACATTTACAGATTCACTTTCGACTGAATTTGGATTCGAGTGTTCGTAGAGCTCATTTGAAAGCCTAATTTTTTAGCTCTAAAATTCAAAGTGATTGTTTACCCTTTGATTTTATAACTTAAAGATAGTTTAGACGATATTTAAAAAATATTCACCTTCATCAGACGTAAAAGTTCAACGTTCTGAGCTTCCCAGAATCGACCAAATTTCCTTTTCAGTAAGCCATGTTTTCGGAAACTTAAATGATAGTGTACACTAGAAAGTAGTATATTCAGATGGTTTTTATAATTAGTATTGTTCTGATTAAATTGTCTCAAAATGTCAATTTTAAATTTATATTCCAAAATTTTGAATACCTATAGATTTTAAAAGTATTAGAATTAAGCTTGAAAAATAAAATAGAGAAAACCGAATCAAACTGAAAATCATGGTCCTCGTAACTTTCTCGGTGGCTTTCAGAAACAATTGAGAAATTTAAAAAAAATAATTAATTTAATTCAGAAATTGTATAACTACAATTTAATATTACGCACTTCCTGTCTTTATTATAAAAATTAAATAAATGCATTTAAATTATTTCCTGAAATTAAATTAAATTGCGAACAATAGAAATTTAGATTTTATCTCCGAAACCACGGTATAAATTTGTAATTTAACAAATACACTCGTAAATAGGATTATACAATAACTTTGCCAAAATAACCTTTTAGTTAAAAGCATTTATTCAACATTCACTGTTGATTAGTCCTTACCGAGGTAAATTATTTTATTTATTGATGTTTCTAGTTTTTTTCTTAGACCAGGTTTTTTCCATTAAAGCAATTTGTAATTAATCATATAACCCAATTAGATCATTATGGAGGGTGATACAAATCGTAGCGTAACGCTTCTTGGTAATTTTTTATAAAACAACTTTTTATCCATAAAATTAAGTCATCAAACAACTATCTAGCAATTTAATTAAGCTACCGATATATTACAAAGAGATTCAATTTATGCACTCGATTTTCTAAACCACCGTAACGGTTGCAATTAGCCCATGGGCATTTTGAGCGCAACGTAAAACCGCAGACTTACGATTACCTATAAGATACAGCATACTTTCGTAACGTACAATTAAACGCCACTTAGGATGTATACGGCGGATACGTAATGAATACCTTAACAAATTTTGTAATAGTTTTACCTTATTGACAGACAAGGCGTCAATGAATTGGTTTGTTTTACCTTTTCGACTACCATCAAATGCCTGACCTAAATTACATACAAGCACGGTCAAGGTTGATTATGAAATTGTGCGTGGGCAAATATATGAACAACAAATAAACTGCAATTTCATTCTAATTTGGGTTTTTTATTGTCTGGATTTCTTTGTTGATAATTGTAGGTTAGTTACGAGGAATGAATCGTTTCTTTAGATGTGATTGATTTTAATTTGTCTTATTATTATAATTATTATTTACTCTTATTTTTTAATGACATTACCTTTTAATAATAATATAATATACATTCTAACAATCCAATAAATATTATGTTTTAAAAATCCAAAATAAAAAAAGAATAATATTATGTGCACCATTTATTGCAAAATAATGAAATTATTCATTTTAAATAAAAAATTTAGATTTAAAAGGTTTCAACTTTAATTTTAACAACAGTTAGAAGATTATTTGTTAGGCCCTTTGCTAAACAATTAAAACCAAAAATAAATAAAAAATAAATTTATAAATTCTCTTGAAAAGGATTTTAACTTAACTTCGGCAGATCTGTCTTAAACTAACTTAATTTAAATTGATCTTATGTATTTAGTCTACTATATCTCTCATTTTAAACTTCAAATTATCAAAGACTCACTCCTGTAGGCATATTTTTAACGGATTCTACCTATTTCTTTAAAATTTCTGTATATAAAAATAATATCTCAGTCATAGTTTTGCACTAGAGAGCAGCGATTTAAATCCCTATGTAGGTATATTATTATTTACAATTAATTCTAAAATTTTAAATCATCGGGCATATTCTATTAAATATTTTATAAGAGAAGGACATGATTGGTTAAATTAGATCTAACAACCTAAATTACTTTAATCTAACGTAATTTGACTTAATTTAATCTGTATGTTATTAAGAACAAATGGTAAAGTTTAAAAGGTTTCTATCAGTTTCCATTAAAACAAATTAAATTTGGCATGATAAATTTTCAATTTTTGTTTAATTTTAATTAAATAGTGTTAAGAGTTACTTTGAAACTTTAAAATGTCAAAAGAAAGATAAAACCCCTAAGACGTGAAAATTCAAATCAGCAAATAAATTATATACGTGCTAAAAGAGAAATGTTTCAATAAAAGTGTTACTACTAGAATTGCGAAAAGACGAGGAACAACGACCAAACACTACGAGTATACGTAAGTTTGTTAATAAAGTTTTTAAATAATTATATTCTTCCCTTATTGTATATATAGCGAGTTTATACAGCTCATGGCCATCTCCCGCATCCTCTTCTCCAAACCTTTCTATCTCTCCAATCATAATTTCCCAACTCCCTTTTTTCCATGTCTTTGGAAACTTGTTTAAACCAATCTTCTGGTGATCTTCCGCTTTTTCTCCTTGAGGGTGGTTACCATTTTAATAATTTCATGGGCCATCGGTGGTCCTCCATTCTTTTAACATGGCCATATTATTTCAATCGCCTTACCTCCGTTTCTTCTGTAACTTTTCTCTCTACTTGTGTTCTTCTCTCATCTCTTCGTTTGTTACCATTTCCAACCTTGACACTCTGCATCTCCTTCTTAGAAAGTCCATTTCGACAGTCTCCAGTCTCTGTCCATCTCGTTGTGTTATTTCCCAAGTCTCTGCTCCATACAGTTTGACATACTCTGTATTTGATCCCTCCATCTATTTCTAAATTTGTTGCATCGCCATTAATTACCATATAACTATTTCATTTTAGTTAGATTCACTTACAAGCCGGCCTTGTTGTATACTTCTGTGAGTTTTCTGATTATGTAGTCTGTGCAGGGCCGCCGAGAGAAATTTTCGGGCCCGTGACAAGTCTGTAGTTCGGGCCCCACTTAATCCCACTTATCATTGGTATATTGTATTGAATTAAAACCATGGATTATAAACATAGTTATGTGACACGTCGGGGCCCGATGGCCAGGCCCTTTTCGTTACCGGGCCCGTGACAAAAGTTTCAGATGTCACCTCCTCTCGGCGGCCCTGAGTCTGTGTCATATTCGTCTCCGGCTATTAGAATCTGGTCATCTGCAAAAGTAAAGTATGCAGAGAGCTTCCATATATGTCTGTGTCACTCTTTAAGAATGTTACCACTCGTTAATGTATATTTTAAAAAGGGTTGGTGATAGACAGCAGCCTTTAGTTGGTGTGATTGGTTGAGATAGCTCAGTCCCTAATATTTTTATTCTGGTTTGTAAGTTATTCTACAGATTCTTTATTCTTCCTATAGGTATAATGTCCAGTAATGTTGCTGGTTGCTGTTGTCTAAAATGCGATACAGATTTTTGTAGGTACTGTGTCATAGGCATTTTCTAGGTCTACAAACACGAGGTAGGTCTCTCTATTCCTTGTTATTGTAATAAAACTGCAAAAAAGCAAAGGTTACGTTTATGTTTACAAAAATAGAAGCTTCAAACATATTTTTCAAGATTTTATTCTACAAATTTTCTGCGCACCTGTAATTTGCAAATATTTTTTTTTAAGAACCCTTATTAATTATAAAAGCAAATCTTCAATTAACAGTAAAATATACAATGAGAAAAAGTAGAACAGGTTTTATCTTTCGATTATATGATATGCGCTTGTACAACGTTATCATAAAACGATATGAGAAAATGGGATTAATAAAGAGTAGGCAATAAGAAAATGTATTAAAAACAATAATTTTAATTAACTTGTTTGTATACCTATAATGATGATTAATATGGACGTTGATCCGAACTAAATCGAATTTATAAGTAGGCCGTGATTTGTGATCGTCGTTTTAATGAATTATTCACAATTAATTGTGCCTACGCATGCTTGGTTTATTTTTGACATTAAAATCTTATGCATTGTGGCCTTTCATATTAAAGTATTTAATGTAACATTTAAATTAAACAAAATGCTATAAATATAGAATACTCAAATTCGACAATAGAGAGAAATGTAATCATTGCAAAATTGAGCGGTAAGTGCATTTTGTATTGTAGAAATATAATAAAACTACAAAATGTATCAAAAATATAGAAAGAAGAAGACATTAGAGCAAGAAGGATATTTTTAAGTTTAGTGAATGTTCAAGAAAATAAACAAAAAATAACGACTAATTTAAATTGAATAAACATATAAAAAAGATTTCGTGTCTATTCTAGGATATATAATAATATTTGAAATTGTTCCGCTTTCAAATCCGTCTTTTTGTTAGAAAGAAGTAATATAAAAGAATGTTGTTACGTAACTATGTTTTCTGACAGTAATGTAAACGTTATTAATAAATCTTGAATTATACTTTAAGAAAAGAAAATAACAACTGACACTACATTCCGACAGTTAAAAGATGAAAGCAATCAGGAAATAATCATAATTTATAATATTAATGTATAAATGTCATAATGTTTGAACGTTACATGCGATGATTACATTTGTGTTATCTCGAAAAATTTCTTTTTTAATTATTACAAATGGAAATGTACAAACGGTGATTGTTTAAACAGGAAAGAAAAACTAAAGCAACGTTTCTAGAAACTGCATTTAATTAAATTATCTTAGAAAAAACAATGCGTATATTTTTCGTTGGTCACACAATAGAAAAAATACATTTTTTTTTTATCATAAAATGTAAATGTGTAAGATCTAAACACGAAATGTTCGTTAATTATATTTTTGCTCACTTATAAATTTTTCATTGCAACATAAAAATTGCAAGCGTGACGCTTAACGTCATATTTATGTAATCGAAATTAAAAGAATAGACGGATGTTTAGACATTCTGCACATGGTAATTAATTATATGTAGTTGAATATTTATATCGCGTTATCAAACTTTCGCACTTTTCGTAATTAAGATGCTGGTTACTGCTTATGAATTTAAAAAAGTTGTGAATAGTTATACCATTTAAAATATGTATGTAATAGCACTTTAGATGTTTTTCTTATTTTGATTCTCATCGATAAAAAGAAAACAATTGAAATTTAGTTAACATAATTTTTAGTTTTGGTTGACATGATAATAAGTTGTCGTTGGAATTACAAATAGTTTTCTTTCATCCTGAATTTTTCAGCTGTTTTTAAAAATGGCTGTAGCTTTACCAGTTCGAATCGATCTTATTTAGATTTACTATGAATGTATTTTTGCAGACATTTCCCTAACCCCAGCATAGTTTTGGCTTCGGCGTTATCTTCTAAGTAATTAAAACTTTTCAATAAATTGCAGATATTCGCCCAGATTCATTGTAAAATACTACTGTAAAGATCGTTGCTTATTGCATATTCAGCCTTCAAACTCAGTTAAATGAATCTCATCACTTTACAAATACAAATGTGTTCTTATTTTGGGTATACATATTTGTTTGTACAAAACTTGGTAACTTCCAAACATTACCAAGAACTAGTAAAGAATATCCAAAAAATTAAAAGGTATTTAAGAATAAATTGAAAAAAATAAACTTAAATGAAAAATTCCCACTTAATAAATTATTCCATGGATAGAGCCATGGGAATTATTAAAAAATACAAAATTTTTTTGAACTGGACAACCATTTAAATTAACAATGAAAATTGAAATGTTAATTAATAAAAACGTTTAGTGAGTTGTTTTTTTATCAAAGCCAAATGTTAATTGGCCAAATTCATGTAATTTATGAGTGCATAATCTTTTACCATGAAAAATTATTGAACTCTGAAGCATTCAGTACCACACCCTCAAAAGGAATTCGCACGATTGTCAGATTTTTCTGTAGCATGCATTCATACAGCCTATTTAAACTGGAATTCGAATGATAAGTAATTCCCACAATATTTCCTGTCGTAGCAGGAATTTTATTGAATGTTAGAATTTTAATGTTGCCAAAATATTAACATTAAAATAGAGCTATAAGCTATTTTGAAAATTGATTTATTGCAGAAAGAACCTTCAGCTTTCAACTTATGATTACCCCATTAAATTATAATTCAGAACAGATTTTTAACACCTTATTTATAAATAAATATTACGCAAGTTAATTACTCCATTTTAAGTGTTATTAGAAGTTTTCTCCCAATTTTTGCAGGTGAAATTAATTTTTTTTATTAGAAATTTAAATAAAAATATTTCCGCGTGCGTATTACGGTTTCATGTTAATTTTTAGATAAACTCGACTTTTTCTCTAAATCGATTAAGTAATTATAAAAGCAAGGTTTTCCAATTAGGCGATATCTCTTCGACCACGATTACCAAAAAATGTCTTAAAATTACAGCAATAATTACGAAAGAAAATGAAATTTTTGTAGTATTATGTAGTTTCTTATTTGCGCATGGCTGATCAGAATTACTTTTACTTTTGTGCATTATTGTCTGACTTTAAATCATTTATTTCATAATACGATATGCTAATAAATAAGATAATATCTGCACAGTTGGAAGTTTGGCTGCTTCGTTTCGTTTTTCGGCCGTAAACCACTCTTATTAGGTTGCGTAAATCGAATTAATTCTAAAATTGTTGCCATTCAGCAGACAATTTAATATTAAAATAATCGAAATAATGAAATTATAATAATACTGCAAAGATACTTAAAATCGTCCAACTTGAAACAAAGAAAAAATGAATGGGAATTACAGAAACATTTAAAATAAATATTCGTAGGATAAGAAATATTATTTGGAGCCCAATTAAAATAGTTGCTTGAAATGCATTAACCTCCCGCTGAAAATTTAATCGAAATCACATCGAAAGCTTCAATGTCAATATTTTTTACGTTTATAATTATTGAAAGTTTAAGGAAATTATCTTAAAATAGGGTCAAACATTTAAATGGGTGGGTTATAATTTTTAGGAGGGCCAGACCCACCCGACCCCTTCCTAGAAACGTCCCTGGAAAAGGCTTTCTAATTTTTTAACTGCAAATCCATTAACACTCATAAACAACAGAATTTTCATGGGTTTTCGGTTATCTTAAAATAATCCCTCTTATCTAATTTTAAAAACCACAAACAAACGCAACACGTTACAAAAAACTAGAACGCTTGTTCATTATTTATACACGATTTATCATCGATAAACGGAAGTAAAGGTAACTCCGCTTATATCATTTACAAAGAGTTGAGAACCGCAGACCACGTGCTTAGAACAATTTTACGCGAGTGCCCAACCTGTTTTTTTAGGTTGATTGCATAATAATGGTAACAGCTACAAGCCATTCAAGCATGTAAAGTTATCTGTGACACTAAATATGTTGGTACTAATAACATAAGGAAACAAAGATGTTAGTTTATTTTCTGTTTTAACGCCCATTAAGGGAGTTGAACGACCTAACAAATGCTTCTGTGTTCTTTCAGTTTTTCTTCTTTAAAAATGGAATTGTTAAGAAATTTAAGAAAAAATATTGTAAATACAATCGTGGTGAGAGACAGACTTAGAAATAATAAATAAAATTTTACCAAAATCATCGATTTAAAAATAAATCATCAATCTGATTGATATAAATATGTTAGTTTACTTTCGTCTACAATCAAAATGTATGTTTTATTGTGTTAAAAAAAACTCAGCACTAAAATAAGTTATTTTCTGTTGAGATTTCAACGATACACAAGAAACGTAGCACGGATAAAATTTAACGTTACGTTTTTGCATCACTAATCCCATGCATGTTTAAATGTATTGTACAGTAAAGAAGTTATATTGTAATTTCCCTCACTGTTTCAAATAAACAGGCTCTTTTATTGGGAGAGTTCAATGATAGATTATAAATGTAACCGGAATATCCTGGATGTTCTTGTTTTTACATCACCAGAGTGATATGTTTGAACTTAAATTTATAATTTGTATTCAAATGATTACATATGCTCCACTTTCTCCAAAATATTTCTTAAACAACAACTAAATTGTATATAAGTTTTTAACTACACTATTTTGTTAAGATTTCAACAATAGATTGAAAACCTAATCAGAATAAATTTAAATTGAGCATGTTTTCGTGGAGATTTCAACAATAGATCAGAAACGTAACCCGAATCGATCTAAATAAACCAAAATTTGTTTTTGCTGTATCAATTTAAAAGTGTTCTATTATCGAAAAATTGCATTTTCTTTTATCAAAATCTTTTGAAAACACAACTGAATCGAATTTAAATCCTTAAATAAGCTAATTTCTGCAATAGATAAGAAAACGCAACCCAAATTAACTTTGATTAAAATCCAAACTAAAATGTTTGTAGAAGCATGAGTTTCAAAGATTTAAATTTACTTAACAAATACGTAATTATTTATAGGTTCTCCAACTAGTTTGAAAAAAAATTATTGAACTGAGCCTAAAGCTTGAAATAAGCCGTTTTCTATGGAGACTTTAATGATAGATGGACAAAGTAACCCACATGAACATTTTATTTAAAACACGCAAAATGAAACGTTAGGTTTAAAGATACCTCTAACACTTAGTTTGCAATCACATAAAATTAAAAAATTAAACAAGAACCCGAAAAAAAGCAGAATAGTTATTTTGTGTATCTACAAACACTTGTTAGCGAGATGTTTATTGACTAACGCTTTTCACGATAATGGAATTATTAAGTAGCAACCTTCAAGAAATTTCTACAAAATTATGACAACAACTGGAATTTAAACGCTAATTTGTCATTGCAGTAAAATTAGTTGCTAACCTTCAAACACCGCATTTCCGACAAACTTTGATTATTATTAATTACTATCCGTTTTTGTAATTAGTTCAGGCTAAAATTACATCCTAGTTAATTTAAATTTTTTACATTATTTCATCCCCCTCGACACTGTAAAAGTATAAGAGGGTAAAAGAAAAAGAAAGAAAGAGAAGAACTTAACTTAACTTAACTTCTGGCAAGAGAGAAAATTAAATTAAGAGCGAACAGGCAATTAAAATAGTAAATGTTTTTAGGATTAGTAATTTTTAACTGCGGGAATTAAATTACGGTTTACTATTAGCAAAAGTAAGCAGGTCAACACGAAAACTCACTTAAATCTTGCTATAAAAGATAAAATCGATGCGTGAACATGCTAGTAATTAGAACTTGGATGATTCTTGATGGCAGGGAATATATAGGTAAAGTTGTTTCGCAATATTAAAACTTTTTCGGAACGTAAAAAACAGTAACATTTGAAATAAAAATCGAACTTTATATCACTTACGTTATGTCACTTAACCGAACTGTGATTTGTAGCTGTCAAAAGTGACAAGCAACAAACAACTCATAACATAAGACTTGACATAAAGCATGCTACAGACAGTTCCTTTTATGGTTGCTTAAGGTTGATTCTGTTAGAAAACTATGCAACTTTATACTCGTAATTTATCAGAATTGCCTACTCCAATAATGAGAAATGCGATAATTAGCTTATTTTTTTAATTAACTATATTTGCAAATGCCGAGCTTATTTTGAAATGGAATCGATATAAATCATAAAACGACCCTGCATATTTTTAAAAGGTTTTTGGCAGTCGACAACTGCAAAAGCATTTGGCATTTACTTCAGAAAATTTATGCACAAAGCGTAACCAAACCTGATTTTTTAAATTATAGCTGCAAAACCTTATATTTTAAAATTCTTTAAAGCAATACCCGTAATCAGTTCAATTTTGGATTTACGGCCACCTGCAGAAGTCCTTAACTCCTTAACAAATAAATTTAAACAAGTGCGAATTTAAAAATAATTTTTTCTTAATTCTATTTCAAGTTTACCGGTTATAATAATATTTGCTGGTTGATCTTGATCTACTCTGATTTATCCAAACAAGAGTGGTAAATAGATATGAGAGTTCTAGACCTAGACAGTCAAATTTACGTAAAGCTAATGTCAGAAGTATTCACCTTCAGTAATTACCATAATAAGAAAGTGTGAGTGTTGGTGTCGAGCAGTTCGCGGAGAGTGAAAGTTATCCGTTGCCTGACCCACTTTAATGCCTGCATCATACCGGCGCTTAGATATTTTGCTTTGTCCGTTCAATATGTCCGTGAAGCATGGTTGCTATTTTCCCCCTTTACTTGATAATTATTATAACAGTTTTGTTTCCATGTCCGCATTTTTATGCTAATTTTTGGTCATTACAGACCGGAAAAATATATCGTGCAAAAACTAGAAATTATTACTGCAAATAAATTAGGTTTGTGGTAACTTCCGAAGGAAAAATTATCCAATTTTAGTTTAGTGAAACGCATCTTGGAATATTTATGGAGTCACAATTATTTTATACTTAATATCTGTTTGATAATATCCAGAACTTGTCAGCAAAATAGATACTAAAATAAACTCGTATATGTACGAGTTTAAAGCTAAGCCCCTCCTAGTCGAAAACCGAAACCACAGTTAAAGCATAGATGTTTTTAATGCTCACAGCATTATTCCCAAAACACCTTGTATTTTTTTCTTGTGTTGTAATAATTTGTACAAAACGTTTAATCAGATTTGAAAATCTAGTTTTTCATCGTCTACTCATGTTTGACAGCAAGGCGGTTCTTTGATAGGCGGTAAAATTCAAAAACAAGCACCTAGTAGTCTCAAAAAAGCGGAAGCAAACTTTTAAGATTGAATCACAAGCAAGGTTTTCTGGTAAATATTAGATCAGATGCGGAAATTAAACAGGTTTGTTTTTGGTTGGTATGATCTTAAAAATATTATTGAAATTTTCTTAGGTATTAGTTTTAAAATGGAACGTTATTGAAGGGAATGGTTAAGTTCTGACACCATAAGAAATATACAAAAGCAAAAACGTAAAAAATTGTTATATTCGAGATTATTTTTTAAACCGGTAATGTCTTATTTTTAGTCTAAGTAATCAATTCAAGAAAAACAAATTGCACTTTAAATTGCTGATCATGTGATCATATATTTACATTTAAAAGTGCGTGTTCAGATGGATTACGAATACAAATGTTTTTGTAATTTCTTCTTTCTTATTTATTCATATAATCTGAATACTTAATGTATCATTTCCTACTGTCATTGAAATTAGGTAATCTATTTCTGTTTGATTTAATTGGTACCGTTTTTGGGTGATTTGGAATTCGAAGGAATTTCAACAGATTTTCAAAAGGAAGAACCTTCGCCATGTTTCTAAATAGTTTTGATCTCTTGGATAAATTTAGAAATTACAAAAGCAATAAAACACTCGTTTACGAATGATAAGCAGTATAAATACAAATAAAAATTAATTAGGTTAAACTAACAATTACCAGATTAATTATAATAGGAAAAGAAAGTTAATTCGTTAAAACCTTTTTTATATTTTTTCAAAGTTCCGGTATTGCCTTTACAGTACGAAGAAGAACGAAATTATATTACATCACATACGGGAAAAAGGATACATACAGTGGTATCATTTTACCCATATTCGGGGTGGTCGTGTTTACACTTTCACAATAATGCACCGGCGAACCGATTAAAATGCATGTGCAGAAGTTCTAACAGGAAGTTTACTTATGGTAATGAATTTGACTTTTTTGATATAATTAATGCAACTCGTTTATTGTGTTAAATGCTTTAATATACACGGAAAAGGAAACAGCTTGGGTAGATGAACGGCAATAAAGCTTTGGTTTTATGGCGAGGATGCAGTTTAGGATAAAAAGAGAAACTTGTGATTTCCTATGTAAAAAATTAACTTTGTTTTGAATTTATTGCTTAAACATTTTTACATTTTTATATTTATTTCTTTTTAATTAGCATTCAGTTGTTAAAGTTTTATTTTTGCATACATGATTAGTTTTCAGGTCATAATAATGCTAATAAAATTCAATTTTCAAAGAAAACAACATTTTAATAATCAAAGAATGTTCAGTTGAAACCTACAACAAAAGATTACGTTAAAATAAAATCCCATTACTTTACGAATAAAAAGGTGTTTCCATTTTTGCAGAATTTAAATATTTAATGCAGTTATAGTCCAGTCAATAAAGGGTTTGTAGAATGCATGGAGGGTGTCACAATTTTTGACTTTAGGGCTTTGTTTGGAGTCGCTAGGAGGTAAACATACTAAAAGTCCCCAGACATAGGTGGTGAGCGGGGTGCAGGGGGGGACTGAGAAGGTCTCTGTTTGTGTTTTTTTGCTTATATCTTGAAGACGCAAAGATCACAAAAGTTATTATATACAAAATCAAAGCTGACAAAATTTGTCAAAAATCGCTAATTTTGGAAAGAAAATATTTTGCCTCACGTTTTTCGTTAAACTTTTCTCTCTAGCACCTCATCTCTTCGGTTTACAGAAAAATCCCAAGAAAAGAAGTTGTAGAGGATTAAATTTTCTTAAAAATGGTATATTATACATTTTATATATTTTTTTGAAAATTAACGATTTTTGATAGCGGATATCTCATAAACGGTTGGAGATAGAAAAGAACTTTACAAAGCAAAAATGTGGGAAATGTTGCCAGCTTTGATTTTGTATGTAATGACACTTCGGTAAAACGCACCGTCTTCAAGATATAAGCAAAAAACAGAACAAAAGGGATCTTCTCGGTCCCCCCTGCACCTCGCACCCCACCTATGTCAGGGGACTTTTAGTATGTTTGCCTCCTAACGACTCCAAACAAAGCCCTGAAGTCAAAAATTGTGACACCCTCCATGCATTCTACACATCTACACCCCCCTATTGAGCGTTCGTTGACTGGACTATTATAGCATTTCAATATGTGTAGGTACTTACTTTTGAATAACCTTATCCATAACTGATTCTCAGTTATCCTTACAGTTTTTTTGTAAGAATATTTTCACAAGAAACAAAAAAGTTGGGAAGTAAGACTCTTCAGCAGATAAATGCGCGTTTTGATGTTCCAAAGCGTGAAGCTGAGAGAATTCATTCTAAATCTGACTAGGTTTTTATACTTACAGTTAGACAGGACAATAAAAAAGTTTCGTTTATTTAAGTTTCTATAGAAAATTTATTTCGTTGTTTAATTAGCTAATTTCATAACTTCATTTGTTTACATCCTCCCGAAGGATTGACTTCGTTGCATATTCTGATTATTCAGCACTACCTAACTATTTTCATCTTATTCTTCTTCTTTGGCCTTTTCCCTCACAGGTTGGGCATTCTCAGATGTTAATGTAAGTATGTGTCATAAGTAGCTGCACATATTTTAAAATTATATAACTAAAAGTGCTTGAAGGGAATTTAGATGTTTTTATTAGAAATGAAAGATACAAAATACATAACACTGAATTATCAAACTGTAAGCGGACCGGGCCTTCTTTTTAGGTTTTCCTCAATGTTGTTTTAACTCCGTACATCACATGCTGGATCACAGTTACATCTACTTTTTTGTGCAATATAAAATAAACTTTTTCAACTCATCTGCTGTTGTTGTTTCCCTACCATCTTAGTTTACTAGTTGAGACAAAATGGCCCATAAGTGTTCGATGGGACGTGCCTGAGGCACATTAGGAAAAAGGGACAAAAGGTCCATTCCAGCGTTGATTTGGCATAATACATAACGCAAGATCAGACTAGAAAACAACATCATCATTTGCGTGATGCTTTTTTAATAAAATCAAGTAGTTTAGCAAGCATTCCGTTTGATAAGTTAATGTATCCACAGTATGAATTTGGATTTTTCAATGAACTTAACATTTTTGTTATCAGAGATATAGTATAACTTCGGTTTGCAAGACCAGAATTATTCGAAAATGTAAAATATTTATCGTCGTCCACGATGACAACTGAATAATCTTTCAAAAATTGTTGACGCAATAATCTACATTTGCTACGTACTTTATTTAACTGTTTTTCGGTATATCTAGGTTTAACCGTTCTTTTGTATCTACTTAATGCAATTTTCTTTCAATTATGAGATACGTATTCTTTTGACGCTTTCTTTGCAAGTTTACGTTTGCTCACCCCAATCTTCTTTTCAGTACTTTTTTCGGTAAATCCATTTTCGTCTTATTCAAAAGCAGTTTTCGTCCAGGTTGATTTTGTTTTATGTATTACCGTCACTATAAAATCTTGAAATAATTGTATATACAGTTCTCGTGTTAAAACCCTCATCATCATCATCATCATCAATTGACATGGAGCAGATCCCCGTGGATCAATCCTGGATTACGCCAGGCCCACCCCATGCCAATAGGGTATGAAGGGATTTGTTATGATAGGTGGGGATTAGGAGCACTATATAACGTTAACATGCCTGTGACGCCTGCCGCAGAACACCGCTTCTATACTGCAAGGTAGTTAGTAGATCACATATTCAATGGGAGTTGGATATATGACCGAGATGGTTAAACATGTTTTGTCATCTTGTACTAGTAGTATATCCGTTAATTTCCTATGTCTATGATATGCAACTCCTTAGCACAGACATGCCTGCCCTGTTACATGTTACTTTATTCTAACTTATGTAGTCTAATCATTATTATTATCATTAGTTTATTTACTATTTTCATTGCACTTCACAGGTGTATTCCTTGTTTCCTTATTTTTATTGTCCTTATTATTATAATATTTGTATTTTCGCTGTTCTTCTGCATTATTATTGTTTGATATTAATATATTCTTCCTTCAATTCTATTTCCTCGATATCTGATTCTTCTCTTGAGTCGTATATGCGGTTTATGTACTCCTTTATGATAATTTTGTTTCTTGCCGCTTCTTCCCAGGTTTGTTTTGGTATACCCGATCGCTCTTTATCTTGTTCCAGTGCTGTTTTACCCCCATAATCCTTTCGTTCCCAAATCTTCCATATAGGCATCGGTTTGCAAGGTGGGTCGAAGCTGCGACCCAGATAATCGTATTTTGGGGCTGTCTTTAATATTTTCTTCCAGCTGCAGTTGTCTTTCTTTTTGGGGTTTCTCAACATATCTGCGATTTTCCTTCTTATGTCCAGGGCTACGTTCTTGAGTTCCTCTTTGTTTCCTGTACCCTCTGTTAATTGATTCGTCAATTCCTGTAAGTATGCGGATTTCGTCATCTGCTATCTTCTCCACTAGAATCCCATAGCGGGTGGTGTGCTTGATTTCGCGTTCCCTTTCTTTGCCTATGACTTTCGGCTGTCTTCCCACTCCTAGTATAGTTTACGCTGGTTCGTTTTCTTCTAGAAAATATTTTAACACGTATTTTTTATCGTAAGTTCCAAGCATTTCTAATACGCGTTTTCGTAAATGATTCTGTTTACTTACTTGCATCTTGACAGTTGCGCACTAATACAATTAAAAACACTATTCAGACCCTTACAACAACTTCCAAGAACAATAGAAAAAATTATGTCACATCTTCGGCACATTATAACAATTTGTAAAGTGTGCAATTACAGCTACGCGTACTTATGATACATACCATAATATTCTCTATTATTCCAGTCATCTTCTTCCAAACCCTTTGCGTGCATGGTTTGGTGTATGTATTGTTCCCATTTGACGACTGGTCGTCCTCTTTTTCTTTTTCTTCGTGGATGCCATTTTAAGATTTTCTTTGGCCAGCTTACTTCTTCCATGCTTTGAACGTGTCCGTACCATCTTAGCGTTTTGTTCTGTATTCTTTTTGTAGTTGATTCTGCACCGTTTTCATAATTTTTAAATATTTTCTGTATTTTAATGATGAAATTATAGATTCATTCCTTTTTAATAAATCTGAATTAGTTTTTTTTTGTGTTTTCTAAGTTTTTGGCGATTTTACTAACAAATTTTGAAAGCAACAAATGAACATGCGTCAAATTAAAAAAAAAACTGTAGTGTTTCGGGAAAAAATTCAGAATTTTTATAACTTATTTTTGATGTTAAAAATGAATTGGTAATCTATGAAATTTTTTTCAGACTCATGAAGATATCGGAGAAGTGTATCAAGATGTACAAAACGAAGCCGCAGTACTTTTACGAAGGGACAAGGAGAACGGAGCATTGGTCGTGGTAAGTAATTTAAAAAATATGTTATGTACCGTTCACGTTTTAATATGACGCATAAATAATAACGCTTATGTAATAACGCAATAATTACTCCCACAAAAAAATGTTATTGGTGATTTTACAGTAAATTACGTAAATGATTTAATAAATAATTCAAACGCAAACTAATTGCCGCATTTTAATACAGATAAGTAATGTTTACTCTCGAGACACGCTTTCAAAGAAATGAAACAATAAAGGTTGGCAATAATCACGACCGGTTCACTTTTTTTTCAAAAGTCAGGGCTGTCACAAAGCGAGTTGAAGGTCTTTTTGTATTAAATTCAATTATCGAACGTTCTCGGCTTTTAGAATTTTTCAACGATTTGTGGTAGTTGAGCAAATTTAAGGCAAGGCCGTGCCCAGATCTGTGGAACCCTCAAAGTTGCGTGAACAAAGGCTAGTTACGCAAAGTCGCCTAAAGTTAATAATGAATCGCAAATTAGTGTCTTTTTATTATTACTTTTAACTGTTCGAGCAAACAATAATAAACAACCTTAGTTCGTTAACTAATGAAAACAACAAAGCAAAACTTTGTAACAGGCGAGGTTGGATCTAAGGAAATAAAACTAATTATTTTGTGTTCAAGTTTTTCACCATCACAATGACGTATTTTATTCAAGTATAAATTAAAGACCGGAAATACTTTTGTCTGGGGACACTTGTATTATTTTCTGTATGAAATAGTTGAATTAAAACTAGCATTCATTCTGAGAACCGACGTTTGAGGAAACGTTTTCATTACATTCATTCCTTTTTTAACTAGAATAAGAATTAGAGCACCTACAGCAAAAATTCTTTTCATGTGTTACGAAAGTAATTAAGTACACGCAAACAATAGAACGTAGGTATTTCAAAAATTATCTACTGTTGATTTGATATAAAATTTATGCTTACAGGTTTTTAAATCGATTAAAGGTGCTGTAATAAATAATTATTAGCATTTTTTCGAGTTCCATATAGTTCAAGGTGTTACTTTTCCAAGATCAGATAAGGTGCACGTATATTATGGATTGCTGTGATTTCCTTGTTAACATTTAAAAACTAACAGAAGAGTAATTACTTGATTTAGCTTCTTTTGTTCTAAGAGATAAAACCTTTGATACGCGAAAATCAGTATCTTTAATTATAACGGGTGTTCATAAACAGTCGTCATCCCAGTAGGTTTTGACTTCAGAAACGTATGTCTATTAAAATTGAGCAAAAATGCAAACATCATTATTTACAACAGCAAGTTTTATTAACTGTCAAACAATGTGTCAAAAGTAAACCAAACTGAACTGAGATTACAATAACTTTTGGAAATGGTGACCATTTTCTTGAATACACAAATTAACTCTTCGCTTCATGCTTTCAAATACATTTATTAGCATATCTGGTGTTATTTGGTCGCACTGGTGTTGAATGCTGTTTTTCAAATCTCCCAATGTGTGTACTGGGTTTCTAAACACATTATTTTTAATGTACGGAAACACGAAATAATCCAAAGGCGTAAGGTCGCAAGAACGTGGTGGGTAAAGGTCTTTACTTATTAAACGGTCATCGAAAAATTCTCGTAAATAATTTGAAGTAACATGTGCAACGTGCGGACGCGCAGAATCCTGTTGAAAATATCCGGTTTGCAACTCGTCATCGTGGAGTTGATTTATAAACGGTTCCAGCATTATGTTCCGATAGTTTTCAGCATTTATAGTCTCTTCAAAAAATATTGGGCCTATTATTCTTCTACGACTTACTGCTAACCACAACCCTATTTTAACAGGATGCATCGTTGCTTCTCTAAAGTAATGAGGGCTTTCGGTTCCCCACATACGCATATTTTGTGCATTAATGTAACCATTCAAGTGCACCCAGGCCTCGTCTGAAAAAAATGTCTTATCGAGTACATCATTGTTGTTCAAATTTTCATTAAACCACTGGCAGTACTGAACTCTTTTCACATAATCTGGACCTAACAGCTCCTGGTACATTTGTAATTTGTATGGATGCGAGTGAATATCCTTTTTTAAAACATTGTACAAAGTTGTTGTACGAATGTCTAGTTCTTGGGAAAGCCTTCGAACTGAAGATGTAGGTCGCTCTTCGATCGCGTTTCTAACCATATTGACAACATGTTCCGTGCGAAGTCTAGGTCTTCCACCTCCCCGTTGTTTATCAGTTGAAGCAGTTTCCCGAAAATTTGCAAGTGATCTGCTCAACTGCTTCCTAAACTGATTGTGGTTAAACACTACATTTGGAAACCTCAATCTGAATTCATTTTTAGAAGCTTCGATCGAGTATTGCCATTCTCCATTTTCCAGTACTCCATTGCGAAAATAACTTTCGAGCATAAATGCTTTCTGTTGCGGCGTAAACATGATTTCAAAACTGAACAAACCTAAACGCGCTATGACAGTACTCAATGACGTTTCATAAAACTAGTTGACGTTTTCCAAGCTTCATTGTGTTGCACGAATTAATCAAAGATATAAAATTTTGTTTTTAAAGGCAACTGGGATGACGACTGTTTGTGAACACACGTTATATAGAACCGTTTTCGAAAGTAAATAAACAAATGGAAATCACAGTCTGGTATCACCTTTTCATTATTTAATAAATAACCAAAAAAAGCGAAAAGAATCAAATTCGAATCAGTTGATACTTTCAAGTTATGACACAAAATATGAAATTTCTTAACAATGGTTTCCATATACATATTTACAATTTACATACCGTAATAATTTACGGATGAATGCAATGTAGGCGTATACGTGAGAAAAAGATCTTTAAATTCCCTTTGAAATAATACAACTAATGCACAGTTTGCACCAGTAAGAATTTGCTACTATATTTCTTAATAAACAAATTCATATTTCGCACATAATACCCACGATTGTATTAAACGTTTCTATTTTTTTCTTCACACCTTGACCGATATTTAAGCGAAATACAGAGCGCTATTATTATGTATGGAGGTGTTCACGGTACAATTGCAATAGTTGACCTTAGTTATAGTAGTAAAAACCTGCGAAAACTGTCCGTGATTGTTTGTTTATGTAGTTTACGTAGTAGCTACGAAACATTCTTCGAACACGTTTTTTACTTATGCAATATTTTCGTGCAAATTGGTAGTATAATAAGTCGATTCACATTGAACTACCTAAATCTTCGTTCAAGTACATGTGCTAAAAATAGTAGGCGAGCTATGATTTGACTGAAAATCAGTTTGAATAATTTTTATTTTAAAACCGATTGATTAGGTCTTCCATTTTGAGAAATGTGCCAGTTTTTATGTTTCATCCTTAAAAGGCGATTCGATTAAGCAAATCTGAATAATCCATTAAATTGTAAATTGATTATTTTTATTTTATAGTTGATTAATCAACCGTTTATTTGGAGAAGCTTAACTAATTCCTAATTTTCTAAATTTTGCAATTTTTGAATTAATTATCTGGCGAATTAACGCGTTTGAAACTGTAAGGACTGGTTGCATGTGTTTCTGCTTGCATTTGCAGTTACATTATTGATTCAGTAGAGGTCCCGAGTTGCGGTAGCTAGGTACCTCATTCCCTACGATCAATAGCGTTAAGCGTCGTTGTCTCCGGTCATTACTGGGATGGGTGGCCCGATTGCTTCGTTAACGCGGCACCTCTCTCCCACGATGACCGGTCACTATGGGAGAGTAGACCAAAAAGCCCCGCACTAAAAAATGAGAAGATTTGAAAAAAATACAAGGGAATGAGAAAACGAGGGAGGCCTTTGCACTGTACAGGGATGTGTGGGTTAATAATAATAATAATAACTCAGTCGAGAGCGTCAGAAAATTGTTTTAGAAGTTGTCAGGAAAACCCTAAATTCAACACTATCAAAGAACTGATAGAACAAGAAAAAATTATCTCGATATTTTTTATTTAAATGTTCATTTCATGAATTTATTGGGTCAGTTTGTTCATTTTTACTGACCATACAGCAATAACAAAAAGGAAAACTTTCAGCAAGCATCGAAAACTTTTAATTTGGTAAAATTAGGCACAATCTGTAACAAAATCACCTAAAATATATTATATGAGCGATTATGCCAGCCATTATTTACGAAGATGATGTTTGAGCCCACGAGCCGTAGGCGAGTGGCGCAAATCATCTGAGCGAATAATGGTCATAATCGCGAATGTAATACTATGCTTTTTCTACACCTATTAAACAAACAGATTGGACTACTCGTACGAAGTGCATACGTTGAGAAACGTAAACAAACAATATGACAACACACTTGGGCGTCACGCGAGTCGATTGTCAGCTGCAGAAGGAGTCGATCGCGGGTGATTTAAAATATCATTGGATCAGCGAAATAGTGATTTTTTGATTTGTATTTGTGATTGGCCGCAAACAGTGAATTATGAATCCATAATTCACTGCAGTGAATTATAGGTACGTACTATTTTACACGAAGAAAGTGCTAATAATTGCAATATAATTAAATAGGTGTAGAACAAAGATATATTATTATCAAAATTTAAAAAAAATTTGTTAAAACTCCTAAATATTAGTACAATTCTCTTTCGCGACTACACTTCCTGTTTTCAACTTTTATGTTGATAAATAAAAATCGGGCAGATGTTCTTACTGCATCAATGGAACTTTATGTGGTAAATATGATTCTATCAAGGGTTGTTATTTTGGTGAGGTTCTTGTAGATTCCAGGATTTCTAATTTTAAATCACATTTTACGCAAAAAAAATAAGATTCAAAGGAAAAGTATTTCGTCCCGCGTTTTAAGTTTTTTTTTTTAGTTAATTCATTGCCAGCAGTAGGTACGGCAAAGTGGTAGTGTACGTAAAACTGACATATTGAGAGGTAAGCACTGGCCTGCTTGGTCTGAACGAGAATGGGTGGACCACTCTGCGGCTAGGTGTGCCCGGCCTCCTCAACACTGTTAAAGGTATAAGAGGGTAAAAGAGAAAGAAAGTTAATCCATTTGTTATACTCGTATGTAGTTCTATTTCAATGTGAACTTACTACTTTTATTACTTAAAACATGCGGACCAATTTGTAAATTTCTTAGAATTGCAAATAATGTTAATGCATGGTTTCAATATTTCAACGTAAGTATTTAAAATTTGCACCAATCTAACTATTCCGAGTATGAAAGCCATTTTACATTTTAATCGTGTTATTATCCCAATTATTATAACATTTCATAATTTCGTAAAGTATTATTAATCAAATTTTAGAAATCACAAAAGTGTATACAACATTTTTGTACATAACGTCACATACATTTGTTATTAGATGAGTACTCTTCCACCCATAAATAGTAAATGAATTTTTTAATTGCTGTAGACAACGTCTTATGAAAGTGAATGCACGTTTTTGCTTTACTGCTCGTTATTTCCACTTCTGGATAAATAATTCGATAAAAAGTCAAATATTTATGTTAGAATTTCTCTCGAAAGAATTTAAAAATTTTACTGTTAGAACGAAATTTGCTTTGTCTTTACCTTGTTTGTAAATTACTTTAATTATTTTTCTAACTTTCATATGTAAAGTATTACGATGTGCGAGGATGTTTAGTAATTAAAAAGGTGTTCGCCGTTCACTTGTGGTTATTAAGATATCAATCTTATTTATTTGCTAAATAAATCCTTCAAATTGATTTAAATAACCAAAATTACGAAAATGGCCAATTAAATAGCGAAATAAATTGTTAACTAAGAAATGTACGAGAAACTAAATAAATGAATCCTTTTATTGTCCTGTCTAACCGTAAATAAAATATCTGATCAGATTTAAAATGCATTCTCTCAGCTTCACGCTTTGAAATTACAAAACGTTTATCACTGTAAATTATTTCCTTTTTATTGTCTGTGAAATTTTTCTTACGAAAAAAACAACTATGAGGATTACTGAGAAAGAACTGTAAATAAAATTTGTTGATTCAATTTTAACAAATTTTTAAACTAAACAAATCAAACAATTTGTTGGCCGTATACAACAAAGACACTTCTGGTGTATAATTCAGGACAAAAATCTAAATAACATTCTTCAAGAGTCATTATTAACAATGACATTCTTCTAGATTGGCTGCCTTCACTTTTACCATGTCTTTGTTTAACATTTACGTCGTCGTAATTTCAGTTTATTTAACTTCGAAAACATAGTATTAGTACCCACGTTAAATCCCAAAATGTCAAGTTGAAATTGAATTTATCACACAAAGAGAAATAGTTTAAATCTTGTGCACCTGCATCACGGGAACATTAATGACGTAATTCCCAATTTGGAGTGCGGAACTACGAAGGCTGAGCTAGTTTTCGAGTGCATTATTCCGTTATTTTGTAATATTTCGAGTGTGAACCGGATCGGTTAGAACCAGGTTAACTTTTTTTGAGCCTGTTATGAACGGTAGCAATAATAAATAATATTGGAAACAGGATAAGGTGTCACTTTCAGCTAATATTATTTATTATGCTTATAATATTGCACTTCTCGATTCGCCAAGTTGTTCAAGAATTATGCATAAATTAATAAGATTGCATTTGTGTCGTAATGGAATAACGACTTACGACATTCATCGTTAACTCTTTATTATATTAAAAAGCTATTTTTTGCATTTTGACAAAAAAAGTGGACTTTTTTTATCAAAAAATCATAAAGAAAGCAACACTTTTTTTATTTGCATTTTGCATTAAGTAAGTATGCTTTAAATAAAATATTGTAAATTGTCAGTTTGACAACTGTCAATTCTCAAATCCTTTTTATCCTGTTTTGAGGGATTTAAAATGTAAAAATGCAAAAAAATATTGTGTACAACTCGTATGAAAGCATCTTTTTTTCACTCGTTTGAGTGATGCACTCCGGCTTCGCCGTCGTGCATCAAACTTCAAACTCATGAAAAAAAGTATTGCTTTCATTACTAGTTGTACAAATAACTATTTAAGTTAATTCGTGTTGTGTAAAATGTGCCGTTGGGCTTATATTTTCTCTCATTTGCTATACTCCAGTAGTTTTTCATTTTGTCGAAATATACGAGTGTTATTAGTTCTCGTGAAAATTGTTTGGATGATCAGATTTTAATGAGGGCGCCCAAGCTGTCCATAAAATCCAGGGCTTCGAACCGAAAACCGGTAAAAACCGTTATTTTTGTCGGAACGAAAACCGGAGCTGAACCGGAAAAAAAATATCGGTTTATTTCGGTTCGGTATATGTTCAAACACGCGCGTTAACACAATCTTACTCTCCACTTCAGTTGTCGTTGTTGTCTTGTTGTTTCTTCATTTGCGGGGTCTCGTAACGTAGTCGCAACTCGTCTTACGCGAAAGAGAATTTGGCTTGATTTTTGTGTTGAT
This sequence comes from Melanotus villosus, assembly GCA_963082815.1. Lineage (NCBI taxonomy): Eukaryota > Metazoa > Arthropoda > Insecta > Coleoptera > Elateridae > Melanotus > Melanotus villosus. Next base: position 37,287,575 of record OY720419.1, on the reverse strand, counting down.
ATAATATAGGGCTTCAAACCGGAACTGAACCGAAAACCGAAAAAAACCGTTATTTTTGCCGAAACGAAAACCGGAACCGAACTGATACATATTTTTTTATTTGAACCGGAATGAAAACCGAAACGAAAAAATAACAGTTCGAAGCCCTGATAAAATCTGAAAGTCTGAAACCCTTTTTAAAATCTCGCCATTTGAACACTCCTTATCCTTTCCGCTGGACAAGTACAAGTACATAATCATAGTTTTATTCTCTCACTATCATTAGCTACAAAAAACTTTATCCACATTACTTGAAGTCGCTCTACTTCTGTTATAATCTGCAAAATTTTCGTCAGGCCGTGTATGTACTTGTCGAGGGTTAAGGTACACCAAGAACTGTCTATCTCTGCATGTTTCCTAACGCTTCCCCCTTCCCTTTGCGGAATTTTCGCTTTTGGCTTGTGTTTATATCCGTCTGAATTCAATTTTCGCAGTAAATGGTTTCTTCGTTGGAGGTTTCGAGGGATTCTGGTTTGAAGACTTTTAACAACTTTTTCCTTCGAAGATTTATAAAAGCTTTTCTGAACGGTTCCTTTGCTGAAAATTTCCAACGAGTTTCTGGTTTGAAAATTGCAACAAAGGTTCTCCAAGATTTATAAAAAGTTTCTTCCTTATAGATTTTTAAATGGTTTCCTTGCTGAAGATTTTTAAAGGGCGACTAGTTTGAACATTTATAAAAAGTTTCTACCTCTAAATTTATCACAAATTTCGTCCCTAAAGATTCTAATGCCTTCTTTTTTCTTTTTAACAACTTTTTCCTTCGAAGATTTATAAAAGTTTTTTTTATTACAGTTTTCTTAGAAGTCTCTTTGCTAAAGATTTCTAAAGAGTTTTTTGTTAGAAGTTTCCAAAAAAGGTTTTCCGTCGAAGATTTATAAAAAACTTCTTTAGAAATTTCGAAATGGTTTCTTTGCTGAAGATTTTAAAGGGGCTTCTGGTTTGAAGATATAAATCTTCTAAAGGCACCCCCCTTAAAGATTTCTAAAAAGTTTTTACCTCAAAATATTTGTAAATGGCTTTTTCGCTGAAGGGTTTGTTTGAGGATTTTAACAACTTTTTCATTGGAAGATTTATAAAATGTTTTCCTTAAAGGTATCTTTGCTGAAGATTTCGAAAGAGTTTCTGGTTTGAAAATTGCAGCAAAGGTTCTCCTTTGAAGACTTATAGAAAGTTTCTTCTTTATAGATTTCTAAATGGTTTCTTTGCTGAAGGTTTTTAAAGGGCTTCTGGTTTGAAGATTTATAAAAAGTATATTCCTTCAAGATTTCTAAAAAGTTTCGCCTACAAATATTCCTAAATTTTAATATCCGATCGCCTTCAAATTACGAACTAAGAACTAAAACTGGTGGTTGAAGTAAAATAATAAAATTCATGATATTTTGGAAGAGAACGTCTATTAAAGATATGGTTAAAATTAAAAAATCTATATGCATATTGATATTGTAGACGCAATGTAGATTCGATTGTGTTTCAACTGTAAATATTTCGAACCCCATCAATTAGCTATAATGGAAACAAAAACTCAAGTTGAGTTAGGTGTAATACCCGAAAATCATATATTTTTCTTTTAAAGATTTGTAGACTTATATTTCAATAAAAAAAATACTTTCAGTATTTCCCGTTTTAAAGCCTTTTTTTACGAAAAATGGCCCCCAAAGGACTTGCCCACCCCGCTGTGCAGGGCTTGCGGGGGTGTGATTTACGCCACTGCATAAAATATGTATTAAATTTACAATTCATCAGTCAAAAATTCAATTTAAACACCAACAGCACAACACTTTACATTCACCCACTCATCTACTTTCTTATTTGTTTCTTCTTTAAGATTATATCGTTTTCGAAAATTTATTGCGATTTAAAAACGTATGAATTGAACTTTTATAGTTAATAATCTACAAAAAATGTCAACAATTTTACGGCATTGTAGGTATAATTTATTGTTTAAGTCCTGTGAGAATGGAGCGTTAGAAGGTCATTAAGTTCAAGTGATAGTGAATGTTATTGTGCAATTTGCTTTAAAGTCCATTTGATATCCGTTGACCTCAACATCTGAAATACCTTTTAACTTCTGCAACATTATTCGTATTGAAAAATTAATTAAATATTTAAGGGACCATAAAAACAATCATTATGGCATAATAGATTTTTTTTCGTTGTTTGTAACGTTTTAATGATGTGAAAGTGCGGATGTCACCTAAACCGCCTACATCTTTTTTAAGTATATGAAGGACGATTGAGTAAATTTACTACGGTCATATTATTAATATTTGTCATATTTTTATCGATATGCAATTAAAATACTGACGGATATTACAAATACGCGTGACTTATAAATCCGCGTGTAAATTAATAAAAAAATTATTATAATAAGAATGGAATTACTTTAAGATTTTTATAATAAATGAAAGAACTAGAAATCATGATGCCTTGCCTGACCCTTAAACTTTTAGTGATACTTCCTGCTTTTATTGTTTATTTTGATTTACCATAATAAACAAGACAGACCTTATAAACATTTTAACAAAAATACATGAAATGTATTTTAAATTATGTTATCGTATGTAATTACAATATTTTAAACTTTTGCATTAATATAAGCTGCGAAAATAACATTTAAATAATATTCTAACGGAAACTGAAATGATTTTTAAGTTATTTGTTTACCTTACAACTAACTGTTTTATCCTTGTGTGTATCCATCGGACTGTAAAGATATGTATTAATGTGGATAACAAAACCTAACTGTAAAAAATGTGTAATACTCCTTGTTAGGCAGTTAAATTGTGAGAAATACCTATAACATTGCGTTACGCACTTACTAAACAACTTATATTACAAACATGTACTGTGAAATGTGCGTGTAACTGACGATGTTTAGATGTTGAAATTTTTAATTCACAACACATATGACCCTATTTTTGAAATAAACTATAATTATTGGTATTTTTGTAAACTTCCAGTTTTCCATTTCTTGTCAATTAATAAGTATTGAAGAGGAATCTAAACGTAACAATTTTTATAATTTTTTGGAAATGGAAAATAAATAACCATCTCAAAAATTAAGTCCCACTTTATACGATGTTTGGCAACGTAATTCTCGGACTGACGTTGCAGCTCTAAAGATACGTGATATTAAGCCAAAATTAAGCGGAGCGCAAACCAACGCGGTGGCGGTGGCGGTAGCGATGGCGGTGGCGGTCAGATCAGTGTTGGTATATGAAATGCACTGCATCTCCCACCAATCGGCTGCAAAATTCCCACTTTAGTATTAAAAATTCCTCCCCACTTTTCGGCGGCAAATTAAAATTTTTTCTTGTAACTTATATAGGTTTTATTCAACAACTAGTCCTAATTAAGTTGATACAGTTTCGGAATGCATATTCTAAACAACGATAAGTGATAAAATAAATAAGAGAGAACAGACCACTGCGAATGCGAAAAATGATGCGATAAGAGGTTTCTCAAACTTCGAGATTTAAGTAGTCGGCCGCCGTGAGCCAGATACATTTACATGCAGCGTACTATATTGTTTATCTTTGGTCTGCGTTATATTGTTATCATAAAACAACAAAAGAATGGTATAAATTTTTATTATCTCAAAAAGAACTCGCTCAACTACCATTATAAAATAATAATGCTAGTTGAGGAGGTTTTTGAAGGGTAGATTTGATTTGGTGTGGCATAATAAGAAAAAATCCCTCCAAAACGGACTTTTAAAAAAATAATCCCTTTTTCCCGCAAGCATACAAAATTCCCACGAAAAAGGGTATTTCCCTCCCATATACCAACACTGGGTCAGATTGTGCCCATGTTCGCCATGGAAGTGCGCACACACACGCGGTCAGGATATCGCGCCCGCGCTCTCGTGCAGCGTTCTACCGCGCGGTCCAGCTTCAACGCGGGCAAACGCAGCATGCAGCATTTGCCCGCGCGGTCGCCTGGAATTCATGGTGTTTGGGTGCTTTTTTAACAACAGAAAAATGAGTGAAACTGAGGAGTTGATTGAAATAGTGCGTGTACATAGCGTACTATATGATTTGTCACATCCTGAGTACTTAACACTGTCCGTGCAGTGGCGTATTTTTTTTAAAATTGTAAATAATGTCTTTCTTCACGTCACAAGTTTTTGGTTTAGCCAAGGTCAAAGATATGTCACATATTAATGGGGGATGATGCAAATCGGTATTTACTAAACCATCTAACTCTTTATCCAGTGTGCAATTAGTATTTGTTAAAATTAAATCCAGTAATCGACCATTGCCATTACTTATAGTGTTTAGTTGCTCATAATTTAACAAATTGATTAAGACCTTAGCTTTCTGTGATAAATCTAACATTGTTTTATGAAAAAAATATTTATAAAAGTCCCAACAATTATTATTATTATCTACGCTTACAAACATAGGCCTTTAGGCCCTTAGCGTTTATTTAGAATCTTTTTCCATTCTTTTCGGTTCATTACTTTCTGTTTCCAGTCTTTTATTTCCTTTTCCTTTAGGTCCTCCATTATTGCCTCTCCCCATGTCTTCCTCGGTCTACCTCGTTTCCGCACTCCCTGAGCCTTCTTCCAAGCAATGTTTTTTTACCACCCTCGTATTTTCCATCCTTTTCAAATGCCCCAGCCATTGCAGTCTGCGTATTTACGTTTTCTGTAATTGGTGTTTCTTTAAATATTTCGTATAGTTCAGCGTTTGTTCTTCTTTCCCATCCCTCTTCTGTCTTTTTACCACCTAGTATTCGTCTTTCCCACACTTCTATTTTATATTGATCACACAATTAAAATCTCCAATTATTAAGCAGTTTGAATCAAAAATAAAAGGTAAAATTCCTAAATATTCAAATAATATTTCATAATTGGATCTGGTAGCGTTAGACATATAAATAACAATAAAATACACGGTAATTCCATTAGATAAGAACTTAAACCCAATAATATCGCAAAAATGTTTGACAAAATTCTTAAAGCTAAAACGGATTTAATCGCCTCGAGCACACCACCACCTGTAGCCTCCACCATGAGCTGTAAATTTCTATCATCTCGAAACACAACATAATCTTTACCCACTAATTCACAATCACTAATATTCTCCTGAATCCAACTTTCTGTTATAATAATTATGTCGTAACTAGAAATTAAGAAGTTCGTATAAAATTCATCAATATTTGTGTTGAGACCACGTACATTCTGGTAAAATGAACTTATGTTCTTTGTGAACGAATCTACATGATTACCAACTTGGCTTGAAACTAATTAATTGGCTAATAAAATAGCTTCCTCTTCTACTTCGTCCATCACGTCAATTTTAATGATACCGAAAATGACGAAAATACGGATGACAGATGCCAAAATGCTGACAATTAGTAGTGATCGCCTCGTACAGACCGCGTGAGTATGCGGACACGTGTTCGCCACCGCAACCGCCATCGCGCCCGCCACCGCAACCGCCATCGCGCCCGCCACCGCCACCGCTCCCGCCACCGCGTTGGTTTGCGCACCGCTTTAAAGCAGCAAGTTTTAGTATACACTTTTATCAAGAAGGCTTGGCCAATAGAAACATTGAATGGCTGTCAGTTACTTCGCAAGACGCTAGTTCGCAAATCGTGTTTCTGTCAGTCGTCATGGAGCAACGAATTAATATTAAGGATTGTTGTAATTTAGGAGAAACTGCGACAGAAACTTATGAAATGTTAAAAGGTGATAACACCTTAGGTCGTACTACTGTGTTTGAATGGTTTAAACGTTTCAAATATGGTCGTGAGGATGTTCAAGATGACGCTAGAACCGAGCGTCCGTCAACCGCTCGAAACGCAGATTCGATCACAGAGGTCAGTAAAATTGTGGAAAAAGATCGCCGATTGAGTTTCCGAATGATGGCAGATGAATTGAATATCAATAAGGAGACGATTCAACAACATTTACATGAAGATTTGGGAAAGAGGAAAATGGGTGCTAAGCTTGTCCCGCACAATCTGATGGATGAGCAAAAACAGAGGAGAGTTGCATCGTATGCAGACTTCGTTCAGACTTGTCGTGCCAATGCGAATTTTCTTAACTGCATCATCACTGGTGATAAGTCGTGGGCGTTTCAGTACGATCCAGAGACGAAACGCCAAAGCACGCAGTGGACTGGACAATCATCACGAAAACTCAAAAAGTTTCGTTTGTAAAAATCCAAAATCAAGGCCATGCTGATTACCTTTTTCGATAAATAGGGCATGATCTATAAAGAATTTGTACCTGAAGGGCAAACAGTTAATAGTGCATTCTACGCCGAAGCGATGAAGAGATTATTGCAGCCCATTTTCCAAGTGCGGCCACAATTTCGAGGTAATGGTTCTTGGTTCTTATTGCATGACAAAGCGCCTGCCCATTCTACACTGATGGTGAAGTTATTCCTCAAGAAACACGGCATTGTTGAAATCAATCACCCACCCTATTCGCCAGATTTAGCACCGGCAGACTTTTTTCTCTTTCCTAAAGTGAAACTGTTCTGAAAGGAAAACATTAAAAAAAACTTTCCTTCGAACGACTTTTCCGTTTTCAAGAACATTTACAACGTTCCAATAAGTGTATTAATGTAAATGGGGATTACTTTGAATGAACATGATAAATTTTTCGTGTTACTTAAATTGTGTTTCTTTTTTCTTGTGACAGTCGTGGAATTAAATTGCCAAACCTCGTATTTAAGAGGTTCGAGTTTAAATCAAATCATAATAGACAGGATATTTGTAAGTAGGTTGGATAGTGGCCAATCTGGCTCTGCTTGGGCTGCAGCGCTCTCATCTATATAGTCTAGTCAAATAGTCGAAATAAAAAGGCAAACTTTGCATTTTGGGTAGGCAACGATTTTTTTACGATGTGTGGGGGGTCAGTGGTAAGTCTAAATTAGGGTTTTCAGGGTGGTAACCCCCCCTCCATTCGGCCGCCATCTTGAAAAGAAGGGTTAATTCGTTTTTCGGTTATATCTCTGTAGCCGTGAGTCTTACAAAAAGTTTGAACACAGTTTTTTTGTAGAAAATCGCATTCTCTACAACTTTTATTAATAACCTTTTTACGTAGCATTAATAATAAAAAAGTTATAAACTCTTAATTTTTGTCTTTTCAGGCTTATAACTTTTTTAATATTAATGCTACGTAAAAGTTATTAATAGAAGTTGTAAATGATGCGATTTTTACAAAAAACTAATTAATCCTTCATTTCAAGATGGTGACCGAATGGGGGGTTACTACCCCGAAAACCCTGATTTAGACTTACCACTGACCCCCTACCCAAAATGCAAAGTTGAATTACTATTTGACTGGACTAATAGCATTATTAACAAAAGCGCTAGGTATATGACCACAGCGGTCAAAGTCTTACTGAAATTAAACAACTCGCACCATCTAATTGCAAACTAATATTAATACAAAAATCGTTGAAATAGTTATTTGTAATACAAGTGTTGAAAGCTTGCGTTTGCCACACGAATGTGAAGTTTGCAGCACGAACGATAGTGAGTGCTGCAGTCACATGAATGTGGCAAATACAAGCTTTCAACACATGTATTACACACTATTTTTTCTACAACCACAAAAAATTTAAATATTTCTGCAAAATCAAATCTGACATTCATCAAATGTCATTTATGACATTTTGATTTGCGTGCGGAAAGTAAACAAATTAGCGTGTGGAAAGTTTACTTTCCGCACGCTAATTTTCACTTGTTCGGCAAACACTCATTTTCAATACTCGTATCTATGGAGACGAAGTCTGAAAATCCCACTTTTCATGGTGGTTGTAGAAAAAATAAATAATGTGATCTTAATCATAAAAACTGAAAGTACATCAGTAGTCTATAATCTATACTATATGATCTACACGTTTTAGCAATTACAGTGTTATTTATCACACTTAATGCACTTCCTAAAGGAAAATATATAAATAAAAACAAGAAAACGCTGTTCTATTAGCATAACCGCTATTGCCTAACTTCAGTTCTATTCATTAACCGAGATAAATAATACCAGCGGTTAAATTATTGCCATTGTTGACACACTTGCCCGAGCAGCGTTAAAAAAACTAAAATCAGTTGCATTAAAAACTTGTCCTCGATTATGTAAGGCAATTTATTTAGGTTTCGTTACAAGTAATTAAAAATAGAGTGTTTACTAAAATTTTGATTTTCAGCTACCATTATTTTACAAGGATGAGATGTAACTTTCTTTATTACAAATTAAAATAACAATATTTTTCATTTCAGGAAGGAAGCGTAGGCTCTGATTTAGTTATTCGCCCTTTTCCTCCAAGGCTTCGTTCCGAGCCACAACCAACGGAAGCAACAAATGTTGATGAAGGGACAGAACAGACAATAGAAGATGAATCTAACACTTTACCAGAAAGAGACGATGATGAGATGTTTTTAGATGATGATGGAGAACTTAGTGCAGAAGTTGCCATTGATACTGGACTTCCCATCAAGAGAAAAGTACAAAATACGCAACCGCAAGGTCATCAACACATTGTTTATAAGAGGAAAAATACCGAAGATGACACTTTAGGCGATTATGGTAAATTTAATGCCTGATATTTAATTAAATGACTGTTAAGTAATTATCGTGCTATAAATTTCATTTATTAAGTATAGGCTTACCATTCTTGTTTGTTTATAATGTAACTAGTTAGATCTTTTAATTTATTATTTTAGAAGGGGTTTCATTCATATAATTTCCATGACATTTTCGATTTTTTATTTAATGTTGAGAATGCCTTACGATCATGATTAATTTATAAAAAACTTATTTCTAGCATTTATGGAGCCAGATCATTTGGCTAAACGATACAGACGAAGTGTCCAAAACATAAACATTACAACACATTCCAGAACGAAACGAGAAGCACCATATATTATTTATCCCGAAATATTAGTAATCGTCGACTATGATGGTTATCGACTTCATGGAGGTGACAACGTTCAGATTAAGAGATACTTCATCTCATTTTGGAACGGTGTTGATTTACGATACAAGTTATTAAAAGGTCCAAGGGTTAGGATTTCAATTGCTGGAATAATCATAAGCAGGGTATGTTATTTTAATTCATATAAAATTAATTCATAAAATACAAAGTACTCTAAATATACTACAAAGTTAATTTCCCTTCTAATATAAATTAAATTGTAGGTACTTATTCTAACTTAAATCCAACATCTTCATCAGTTTCAATTCCAATATCTTCAAATAAATGCTTTTTTGTTTTTGGATATCCATCTAATATTGAGTTAATAATGTCCATACACATACGCTTTCGCTTTTTAAATTCTTTCAGATATTTTTCATACTCCGAGTTGATTTTTGTTTTTTCTTCATCACTTATCGGCACAGTGTTCTCTTGTAAAGAACCTAGTTTTGATTTTAGAGATGCCACCTCCTCCTTCAGTTTATTTCGTTCAACTCTCGCTTCTCCCGCCGACATTTTATTTTGAATATTTTTCAGTTCAACTGTATTCACTTGAAGCTGCTCCGTTACGGTTTTTAAATTTGTTGTTATATCATTTATTTCCTGATCCATTTGCCTCAATTCGTCTTGCTTTTTGTCAGGATCTTCTACATCGTCTTGTGCAACACAGTAAACTTTTTGTTTTCCATAAACTTTTTCTATAACTTTTTGTTTCTCGACTAATTTATCTAAAGCTTTTTGTATAGCCGTTTTACCATGTTCTTTTCCAATACTCTGAAGTACATCGTTTGCTGAGAATGGTCTGTTATGGTTTCTTAAAAAGTCATAAACTGCATCTGTTGCCATATTTTTAGTGTAGAATTAATACGTAAATCTGCAAGCAAGCAATAATAATAATTAATTTATGTATGAAAATCGGTGCCACATTAAATACTATTATTTTGTAGGGAAGAGACGCAACACCATATTTGGAAAGAAACAGAGTCGGAAGGGACGCTATTGATTCTGCGGCCGCTTTAACCGATATGGGAAAATACCTGTTTAGAGAACGAAGGCTTCCTGTTTATGATATAGCTGTGGCAATTACAAAGTCAGTATTAGTTTATTTTAAAAGTATGATTTAAACTTAAGAAGAAATTCAAAACTCAACTAAGTCATTATTTTTAATATTAAACAAAATTAATTGTTTGGTAATAATAATAAATAATATTTCAGTATTTTTATATACACTGAGTTACATAATTTTATGGTAAGCCCAGATGGCTATTGTTTATTAAGCAGTGCATAAAATTTGAATAAACCATTCTTCAGATGGAAATACCAAGTAATAAACTATATCAGTATAAGAAAAAAAAAGACATGTTGGCTATAATAATTTTGTTGCATGTTTATTAACTACAATTGAAAAAAAGACCGAATATAATATTAATAATTTGTCATTATATCTTGTCTGTTAGATTATTGATATTGCGACCTTTTCTTTTATTGAGTGATATCATGTTTCCACAAAAAAGTAGTGATGAATTTCAAAAGATACCTGTTTCGCTATATAATGTTAATTTTCTTGCATAAGCAAAATGTAAAAACTGCACTATGCCACTGTTTTAATTATTAACAAGTTTTTTTAAAATAGATCAGCAGTATATGTAAAATAAGATTTTAACTATAAATCAATTCTTGATATTACTTTTGTCTAGGTATGACATGTGTCGACGACGAAAGGGTGGTCGCTGCACCAAAGGAACAGCCGGTAATGCAGCGTTCTGTTTTATTTAGTGCGTGTATATACAGCTACACTAACTTAGACCACCGGGTTTTTAGTTAAATCATGCTGAATGCAGGGATGATTTACTAATATAATTTTTCTAACTTAATATATGTATTCATATTTTTATGTTACATTGTTAAAGTCTATTAGTATTTCATAAACATATTTCTCATACTCATGTTGAACACAAAAATATGAATACAACACACCTAGGTATACACATTTATATCTAGACTAGGGTAGTCTAGACTAATCATGCTGACTAAACAACCAAAGTCGAGGACCTCACTGGTGTAGAAACACTATAGTTTAGACTTGTTATGACCGGGTATATTTGTTTTGCAGACTAGACATGTGCAGAAGACAATATACTGGAGATGTGTGCAATCGTGGCACAGCAGGTACGAAGTAAACAAAAAAAAAATGCACGCACCTTCCTCGTTATTTTATTTCGATGACTTTAAAATGACTGTTTTCTGAGTTGACACCTCTCTGCACGTACAGTATTTGTTTCTTACCTGTTGTTATTATTTCTTCACCTATTTCGTTTTCTATAGATCTAAAGATTTACACTTTAAGCACGAACTACTAAGAAAATAATACTGCAAACCTGCACTCTGCACGATAGCTATACTTTCTGAAAGTATTGTGAGTAATGGAAGAGTTTGTTGTTGCTTTATCTTAGATTGCATGATCTACATACGTTTTTTCATATTCTACAATATTTTATATTTTACAATATTCAGACTTATGACTAAATTAGTTATTCTACAAATTTATTACCTACCTACTTGAACATACTACCGAACTTATAAACTCTCACACCTACATTAACTGCTTTAGCATACGTATCTAACTAACCACATTTTTAATTATTAAAATGCCAACTTAATAACATTAATTTTATATTAAAGAAATATACTAATAATTTTTTAAGCTTTTGACTATATAATACTTTTTTTACTATTAACATTTCAGTTATAAGTTTATAAGCAAGTTGTATCAGTAATACATTTAAGTTAGATAAAACATAGTACATTCTTTTACATATATTTTAGAAATTTTGTAGGATTCACTCCTTTGGGGAAATACTTTAATGTATTTTTAATGAATTATGTAAATTCTATATTGTATAGAAAACGATCACCTCCGCAGGGATTCGAACCAGCGTAAAGCCGAAGGTGAGTGGTTCCAATCCCTGCAGAGGTGATCGTTTTCTATATATATAATTCGTTAAAAATACATTAAATTTTTTTACATACCTACTTAACTTGTACATACTGTATATAGCTTAAACTATTATTATTGTTATAACTAACTTTAGACGTAAAATGACCATAAAATTAACAAGAATAATCAATCCTTAGGTTTTGCATATGTGGGAGGAGCTTGTGTGGTTAATAAGAGATTAGAAAAGGTTAACTCCGTAGCTATAATTGAAGATACTGGTGGCTTCAGTGGAATTATCGTTGCAGCTCATGAAGTCGGGCACTTGTAAGTTAAAATTGAAATTGAGTGAAATATAAACTCTAACCATTTCTGTAATATAGGTTGGGAGCTGTTCATGATGGAAGTCCTCCACCTTCGTATTTAGGAGGTCCAGGTGCTGAAAAGTGTCAATGGACTGATGGATATATCATGTCTGATTTGCGTCATACTGAAAGAGGATTCCGATGGTCACCATGTAGTATTGCCAGTTTCCATCATTTCCTAAAGTAAGATTTCAGTATCTATCTGAATTATTTAATTTTGGCTACTGTCAAGAAACTAAATAATCTGGGTACCTGAGTTACATAAGGACCTACTGATGGATATTGAGCTCAATCCAGCAGTGGTCACAATTTATTGTGGAGGCTGTTTGGGTTGAATCTGTTAGTTAAGGCTACTCTTAATGAAAGTTAGTTAAGCATGATTGTAAGTTCACAAGGCATCCATCACTCCCCATTATATCCCAACAATGTAAATGAGCCTTTGGCACTGTATGACAGTAAAGAAGATAAATCATAATGAACGAATCGCGAAATGTATAGGTCTGATCTCTTCTGGAAAATATGAGATAACTACGAGTAAAATTTATAAATAGTAGCAGTAGTAAAGTCCATTATTCCCTTTCGGGACATAGGAATGTTGTGAATTCCTTCCATTTCTTTTTGTGCCTTGCTATGAATTCCAATTTCACCATAGATGCATTTAGTTCCCTTCGTATCGATTTTCTTCATAATTCTCTTGGTCGACCTAGGTACTTTCCTTTCCCCTTGAGGGTTCCATCGTAGCACCTTCTTGCATATTTCACTGTCGGTTTTCCTTAATGTATGCCCAAGCCATCCTAACTTCCTTTTCCTTATTTTCTTCCCCTGCCTTCCTTCTTAGATATAGTTTTTGGCCACTATATTTTCTTAAACATCTGTTAACAAACACTTGTAACCTTTGTTTAACCTTGTATGTAATTGTCCACGATTCCAAGCCACAGTTGCTCTAAACACTTTAGTTTAGTTCACCGAGTAATATTATTCAAACGTCACACTTTGCTAAGTTTTATAAACACACTACGTGCTTTGTTTATTGTAGCACTTACATCTTTTAGCCCTCCGTCTACTGTCAATGCTACATTAGACAGATATGCAAAATCTTCCTGCTTTTTCTCCATTTACTGTGATATCTTCCGTTGTTTCCACGTTCATACACATAAATTTAGACTTCTTTTTGATTTTTAATCTCATTTTGTTGGACATTATGTTCAGCCAGTCTAGTTTTCCTTGCATTTAGTTTCTGTTATGAGAGAGCAAGCATACATCATCTGTGAAGTGCATGTCTCCTAAGCTTTCGTTGTATCCGAATGCTCAATTCCTTTTCTTTTATCTTGCACAGTCGCATTTAGTACCTCGACCATTATTATTAGAAACAGTAATGGCAACAGTATGCACCCATGTCTCACTCTTGCATTAGTCTGGAATTCTTCCGATAGTACTCCCTCGTGTGATACTCTGCATTTGTAGTTCTTATATCCTTCTTTTATTAGGTTTATAAACTTCTGAGGCATTCCTTTGTTTTTAAGCACCCCCCATCCACCGAGTCAAAAGCTTCCCATAATTGATGAACAGCAGGTACCTGCAGCGGGAACTGGTTCTGCAGTTATTCTTATTCTCAGCCACACAATCGTATCTATACATGCTCTGCATTTCCTGAATTCACTTTGTTCATTTCTCATTTTACCATCTAATCCTTGTATGATTCTATTTAAAATGATTCTACAAAAGACTACTCACTACATTGAGCAGTTATCGCATATTTTCAGGTCACCTTTTTTCGGTATTTTCACAATTATACATGTTTTCCACTAATTCGGAAATATTTCTTCACACCATATTTTCACAAAAAGAGGTAACAATATTTTCGCAGAGATTGTTGTGTCAGCTTTCAATATCTTACTTGTTATTTTCCCTTCTTAGTATGTTTCAGCGCATCCACTATAATAATAATAATATAAACCTATACAAAATCCCGTTATTGGGCAAAGGTCTCCTCTAGCATTTTCCATGTTTTCCTGTTCTTCGCTAAATCCATCCAATGCGTCCCTCCTATCTCTTCTATATCTTCCTTCCATTTAATTTTTGGACGACCTCTTCGTCTTTTTTGCAATATTGGCCTCCATTGAGTTACTGCGACTGTCCATCTGTTTTCCATCCGTGATACATGGCCTGCCCATCTCCATTTTAATTTTTTGCAGGTGTATGTCTTCTGACCGCACTCGTTCTCGTAGGTCCACTATTTTTTGTTTATCACTTAGTTTTATTTGTAATATGTTTCTGATCATTGAATTTTGTGTTGTTTTTAATTTTTTTAAATCACTTTTGTTTGGCGACCATGTCTGTGCACCATAAGTTAGGGTGGGTATCACGCACTGATGAAGCACTTTACTTTTTATAGTTGTTGACATTTTGCTCTTGAAAATAGATTTTAGAGACCAAAATTTTTTCCATCTTTGGGTAATTCTGCGCTGTATTTCTTTACTGCCTTTATTCTCGAAAGATATTACTTTCCCCAGGTATACTGCTTCCTCTGTGTATCTTATTGTTGATCCCTCTAAAGTTATTTGATTTTTATTGCTGTTCGTTAATATGTTGGTTTTTTCTAAATTTATTTTTAGGCCTATTTTTCTGCATTTTTCGCTTAATGTCCCTAACATATTTTCTAATTCTTTAGAACTCTTAGCAAAAATAGCTACATCGTCAGCAAACCTTAAGTTTGATAAAAGGGCCCCTGAGATGTTTATTCCTTTGTTACTCCAAGGTAATTGGCTGAAAAGGTAATCCAAGGTTGCATTAAATAGATCTGGTGATAATGGGTCGCCTTGCCTGACTCCTTTTTCAATTTTGAATTCTGGCCCATTTTTTTCTAATCTGATCCTTGCAGTTGTGTTTTCTAAAGTTCGTTGAATTATTCAGATGTATTTTTTATTTATTTCAAAAGATTCTAAGGCCTCGGTAATATAGTTACGCTCTAAAGAGTCGAAGGCCTTTTCAAAGTCTATTAAACCTATATATAAGGGGATGTCATGTTCATTATGCTTCTCTATTAATTGACTGATTGCATGT
The DNA here is from genome assembly GCA_963082815.1 of Melanotus villosus. Lineage (NCBI taxonomy): Eukaryota > Metazoa > Arthropoda > Insecta > Coleoptera > Elateridae > Melanotus > Melanotus villosus. Next base: position 37,272,237 of record OY720419.1, on the reverse strand, counting down.
AAGTGATCCATAGTGGAGAATCCTTGTTTAAATCCTGCTTGTTCTGGAATGTGCTTTGTTTTCATTTGATTGTGTATTCGTTTTTGTATTATTGTTGCAAAAATTTTATATATGCTGGAGATAAGGCTTATTGGGCGGTAGTTTTTGATTAGATCTTTCGCTCCTTTCTTGTATATTAATATAATTATTGATTTAGTCCATTGTTCAGGTATCACTTCTTCATCCAATATTCTATTTAACAGTATATGTAGAAGGTCAATTATGTCTTCCGTTACAATTTTGATCATTTCGTTGGTAATATGGTCTGCGCCTGGAGCTTTCCCATTTTTTAGGTTGTGGATTGCTTTTCTGATTTCAGTTTTTTGTATACTTGGGACATTTCCTTTTTTTTCTGTTTGTGCCACCATTTGCATGTTCTTTATACTTTTGTTTTGGGAAGCATATAGTTGTTCGTAGTATGTAGTTGCTATTTTTATAATTCCTTCGCGATTGTGTGTTATCTTGTTGTTTTTATTTGGATCTTTTAGTTTATTTATCCATTGTTTGCCAATTGTTAGTTGTTTCCATACTTGTTTGGTTGATCCAGTTGTGTTTAGTATTTCTTCTACTTTTTTTCTTTCTGCTTCTCTTTTTTCTTTTCTTATTGCTCTTTTCGTAAGCTTGTTTATTTCCGTGTATTCTATGTTAGCTATTTTATCATTGAGTCTTTTTGTTTTTAGTTTTTCCCTTTGTTTTATTAGTTTCCTTGTGTTTTCCGTAAGGATTTCCATTTTTGGTTTATTTTGTGGTTTTGGATTTGTTTTATGTGTTTCGTTTTCTGCTTCTTGTAGTTGAGTTTCTAATTTGTTATAGAGTTGTTGTATCGATTGTATTTTGTTAAGGTCACTTATGCTTGGTTGTAATTTCTGAAGATTTTTTCTATAATTGTTTAAGTCTATTTTGTTTGTTGTCTTTTTTATTTTGTAATTTTCGAACATTTTTCTTCTTTCGTCTGTTTTCTTCAATTGAATGGTTAATCGTACTAATCGGTGATCACTTTCAAAATTGAAGTTGTTGATTACTTCATTGTTTACTACTCTTTCTTTTTTGTCTGTTAATATGAAGTCAATTTCATTTTTGTATTTGGCATTGGGGGAGAGCCAGGTCCATCGCCTTCCTGTTCTTTTTTTGAAGAGAGTGTTGCATAATGTTAGGTTTTTGCTTATCGCAAATTCCACTAATTTTTCTCCCCTTTCATTTCGCTCTCCGTATCCGTAAGGTCCCATTACTGCTTCTTCTCCCTTTTTTCTCCATCCTATTTTGCTGTTAAAATCTCCTAATATTATCACTTGATTATGTTTTTTGTTGTAGTCATTTATTGTTTGTTCTAAGGTGTCGTAAAAATTTGATATCTCTTCCTCAGAGCTGTTCTGTGTAGGTGCGTATATCTGAATTAATGTTAGATACTGGTTTTCCTGTAGTTTTAGTATTAATACGGCGATTCTATCTGTGATTCCTTTGATTTCTTGAATTTTCCTTGAGAGTTCTTTTTTAATGTAGAAACCTATTCCAGAAAAACCTATGTCTTTCCCTTTCCAAAATAAAATTGATCCATTTTTCCTTTCGACAATTTCTTCTCCTTTTCTTCTGACTTCAGCCATGCCGATTACGTCCCAGTTAATTTTGTTTAGCGCCGCTTCTAATTCTTGTAATCTTTCTTCAGTTTTTAGAGTTCTTACATTCAGGGTACAAATTCTTATTTCCGTTTTTTGCCTTATTTTTGTTTTGTTTCTGTATTGATCTAGAGGGTATTGGTCTGATTCTCCCCTTTTGACCGGAATTCTGGGGAGAGGGTGTGGTTTTTGTTTTTCTGCGAATGTTTGAATTTTTTCGTTGTCCGTGGTCGTGGTGTAGTTGTTATCTATTGGGCTAGAGGGTGATATTGTTTCTAATCGTTTTTTGATGATGAAGGTACATTGCTCGGAATAGGTTTTAAGAGAGTTTGAACATATTCTTTCATTCTGATTTGCTTTTTTATAGTTCCAGAGTTTGATTCTTTTGACTTTTTGTTTTCCTGTTCGACTCTTGTCTCTGATGCTTCTGGCGAGTCTTGCAATGTTCTCTTCTCCCCTTTTCCTCCACTACTTCTTCAAAAGTTGGTGGGTCTATGTTTATGTTTAGCTCAGGTGGGTTTTCCACTTCCCTCATTTCCTCCATGATGTTTCTTACATTCAGCACTTCTGTAAGATGATTCATCCATCATTCCAACTGCTGCTCTTCAACTGTGGTCAATACTCTACTGTTCTTGTCTTTTATTACTTTTTGTGTCCTTTTTATTCCCCCAATTTTAATGATATGTACTCTTATACAGTTTTCTATTATCCCCTGCAGCTGCTACCCTTTCTGCTTCGACTGTTATGCTCTCTGCATACTTGTTTTTAACCCTTTTAGTTCTCTTTCTTATCTCAGTTGCTACCCTTTCACATTCCTTCTGTATTTCTCTCTTTTTCTCCGTTTTAGCTGCCAAGTCTCTTAGCTTTATCTTCTTCCTTTGATTGCTTCCCAGGTATCCTCACTCATCCACTGTTTGTTTCTTCTTTCTCTGTACCTGATAGTTCCAATAAAAGCATTTCTGGATAGCTTTCAAATATCTTGAATTCGGTTTTCATAGCTTACGTTCCTTGTTTTCTCCTTTAATCTACTTATAAACTTCTTGCTAGTTGGTTCTTTTTCCAGTTTTTTTTTTTGTATCAAAGTTTCCTCCTCGTCTCACATTATATTTATATCTATTTTTTTTAGTGGTGATACTGCAACATGCTTATTCAATGCACCACACGAAGATGACAGTTTACCAAGAGTTCTCCCAGGAAAACTGTTAAGTTTAGATGCACAGTGCAGACGAGATAGAGGAACAAGTGCTTGCTTTGTACGTACTCAACAAATTATTAATAAAAACTCATTTACATTCTTTAATAATTTTTACAGAAAGATGATCGGGTCTGTGCACAACTGTTCTGTTTTGATTCTGGTAGTGGCTACTGTGTAGCTTATAGACCTGCTGCTGAAGGCTCTCCATGTGGTGATGGACAAGTAATTTTATTAGATACATTAGAAAATCTCTCATTAACATAATTTTTCATTTGCAGTATTGTTTGAATGGCAGATGTGTAGCTGAACACGAAAACATCATTCCTGATTATTCACAAAATACTCCTTCATATATACGAAGGGATAATAATCAAGGCAGGCCTTTGTAAGTAGTTAATAAAATTTTAAGTGGCGTATACATACACTACAAAATAATCTTAACTTATACGCTAATAGCAACACTGATACAATAATATATTACACAGGTTCGCCGAAGTTGATGGAGAAAATGGTGATCCCCAACCTCCCGATTATTATTCACATTACACAACCAAAAATCCTTATCAAAACCAGTACAAATCAGAAAATCCTTACACAACCGTAAATCCATATTATACTACACAACAGTCATATAACACTCAACCACTAAATTACTATTCTACAACAAAATCACCTTACAATTTCCAAAGTTACAACCAGCAAACATCACCAAAACCACAATACAATTTCCAAAGTTATGGGCAGCAACCTACAACACAAAATACATATGCACAACATACAACTAAAAATCCATATGTAGGTGACTATTACGAGTTACGAAAACAGACAACGAAAAATCCCTATGACTTTGCCAATTTTGCCAAAAAGTATCAAGATGTTAATAACAATTATCTGAAGAGATCTTATAACGTGGCCAGTTATTATGACAGTAGTAATGTACAAAACAGAACAGCACACTTTAACAGTCACACATCAGCCAGATAGGGTAAGAAACTTGAAAAACTTGGACTTCTGTTACTGATAAATCATCATAAACCTTCAAATGATGTTTACTGAAATTTTCTCTGAATTATGCTGACTTAGCAGAATAATACTACATCATTACATTTATTTGACTGTGCTCTATTTTAAACTATCGCTATCACATCTTCTGACTATATTGGAACTCTATGACTTAACTTCTACTTATTATTACACATCGCATTGGTTCATTAAAACGTTACACCTTAAATCTCAATCTATACTCTAATATAACTAAGTTATTAAACAATTTACATTTCTTACAAAAACATTAGATTAATACATTTACTCCGCATAACTTTTTCTTTTCCTTTTTATCCGTTTTATTTATCCTGTCTAAAAGTAACACATTTAACTTCAAAACACTATTTCGCCTATAACTTATAACACACTACAATAATCAAACAGATATATCTTACCTAATGCAATCCAAATATTCTATAATAAGCTCAATATCATAAACTTGAAAAACTTGGTCATTATTTACAATATTATCATAGAAGGATTTCTCTTATTCACAAAAAAAGCAGGTTCAATTTGTTGAATGTTAAATGTAAAAGAATTTTAGATCTACTAAACCAAGAAATTTATAGTCATATCTCTGATTAATTTAAATATATTATGTACAATACAAAGCTACAGGTTTTGGTGTAATTATGACAATCTACCTGGTAATTAAAGCTTCATTGGATATTCGTTTGAACTTTACCTTAGAAAACAATGCATGCAGCAAGAAAATTAACCCACAGTCCTGCAAAGAGAGGCAGAGTAAATAATTATTTAAAAAAAGACTGAATTGAATTTATTCAACGACATAACAAAATGACAAAGAGAGATCTAAGAACAACAGAAAAGGAAAATCAAGCAAATATTGGAACAGTCAGGCTGTATGTATAAAAGATATCATTAAAGAATTGGATAATCCAATTGTTAAAAGTCTACTAGAAAGAATGTAAAAAATACAAAAAAAGTGTAAATTAAACGTCACAGGATGAACTATTCTGCTATATAATAAAAGAAAAAGTAGTAGAGATTTTTCAATAATGGATCATTTACAAATATATGAATTTATTCTTGTGATCACATTATATGTGAAACAAGCTACATCTCTTAGAAGATTTAATAAATTTAATAATACAAAATATTAATTTGGTATTATGTCTGGTTCTAAAATCTAAAACAAATAATATCGTAATAATTGGACACCTGAATAGTCAAGTTGGTATGTCTACTATGGGTATGGAGCATGCCAACATAAAATGATAATTGCAAATAGGTTTTTTAAGAAAAGGAAAGGCAAGAAATGGACATGTATCTCGCCGAACAAAGAACATAAAAACAAAATTGACTACATTATAACCAACAAAAGACAATGGCTTACTGATGTAGATGTAGTTAATAACCTGCTATTTAGTAGGTACAGTTCATAGAGTGGTCAGGACGAATTTAAAAATTATCATAAACACGAAAGATACAAATATGTTAAAAACCTCAAATAAGAAATCCTTTAAAAATAAATGACATACAATCATACATTGAAAAATTAAATAGTATCAAGTGGAGTGTAAACGAATTCATATCTGAAGAAATACGAGCAGCATCCAAAGTATCGAACTTAAAAAAATTAAACGGTGAAGACCCTATTAAACAAATAAAATAGGTACTGTGAACATAATTTAGACATGATAGAAGGATGGCCCAAGAAAAAATAATAAATGAAATAATAGAAGTATCAGGATCGACAAAAAAAAAATAAGGAAAGAACTTAACAGTGGGACAACCTGGATGGCAGAACTTAAGAAACTGTGTAAACATCATGAATATAGCTACGACTTATTACAAAATTTTTTATAGTGCACCACTCACCACCAACCAACAAGCAGTAGTATTGAAACAAGTAGAAGATGATATCTGCAAAATAGAGATGGTAGAATTGGAAACAGCATTAATAAGCCTTAAGTTAGAAAAAACACCTGAGGGAAGATGGAATAACAGGCAAACATTTGAAGTCTCTCGCAGACAAAGTTAAAGAAACCATCTTATGGCTTATCAACAAAATCTTAAACCAAGAAGAAATACCATGTGTGTGGAACAAAGCAATGATAGCACTGTTGCACAAAAAAGGAGATCGAAATGATATAAATAATTATACACCTATTAGTTTGACTTTAACATTATACAGTCTTCATAAAGATACTAAAAGAAAGAATAAATGACAGATTAAATAAAGTAGTCTTTGGAACGCTTTACAGAGATTAAAAAAGCATTTGATATGCTAGATTAAAACTTTATGCTCAAGGCAATAGCAGAACAAGGTATTGAGGAAAAATATACGAGGCTCATTCAGAAAATGAATGAGAATGCTACTGCAAAAATTAGGTTGGACAAGAATTTAAAATACAGAGGAGTAAAACAAGGAGATCCTTTGTCTCCAACCCTCTTTACCTCAGCACTAGAACACATATTTAAGAAAATGGATTGGAGGAATTATGGATTGAATATAGAAGGTACGAAACTGATCAACTTAAGATTTGCAGATGATGTGGTTCTAATAGGGGAAACCAGTGGTGTCTATGATAGAAGATCTGTATGAAGCAAGTGAGTAAGCGGGACTAGAAGTAAACAAGATCTAAAAATTTATACAAATACAGGGTGGGGCACGGGAACCAAGTGTTTTTGGAAAGGCTAGTACTCGGCTATTAGGAGAGGGAGGGTCGTGCGGCAGGTGGCATTCCATTCCTTGGCTCATAGCATTTCACTTTCAGTTGCCATTTATTCTCCTTGGTTGCCATCATGGAGCCATGAATACTAGAACACCGCACGTTCGCATATGATTGTTTTGTTAGGAGTGGCGAGTCGGTGACCGCGGTTCAGCTCAGCGTGAGTTTCGCCGCAGAGACATTCAGCTGCACTTCGAATCAGCAATCGTACTGTATCAGACGGATTTTGCGTGGAGAATTACGTTTTCACCCATACAAGTTAGCGACTGTGCAGAAATTGAATGTAAGGGATTACCCCCAACGATTGAATTTTGCACAGGAAATGCTTGCACTTTATGGGCAGAATGAAAACATAATGGTGGCAATGAGTGGTGAAGCCCATTTCCACCTTAATGGGGCCGTCAACAAACAAAATTGTTGGTATTGGGCTGCTGAAAATTCGCGACAACTGTATGAAAAACCGCTGCATGCAGTGTTCTAGCGTCCACGGCTACATGATGGCAACTGAAAGTGAAATGGTATGAGCCAAGGAATGGAATTCCACCTGCCGCACTACCCTCTCCCTCCTAATGGCCGAGTACTAGCCTTTCCAAAAACACTTGGTTCCCGTGCCCCACCTTGTATAATAAAACATGTTAGTGAAATAAAAAGTCGGTCGTGGCTCAGTTGGTTCAGCATGCGCCTGACCACTGAGATGGCTCGGGTTTGATTCCCAGGGTCACATATACACCGAAAATACCCGGCCGCTTCCCTCGGAAGGCAATGGCAAACCACCGCGGTGTATTCTGCCTAGTAAAGTCCTCTTTGGAGTAGAAGTGCAAGCACTTCCATGGTTCGGAGCCCACGTTAAGCTGTAGGTCCCCTATGTCTGTAGGCTACTTGACACGCACACTACAGGCATATGGAGAGAGGATCGGCAACGCCCTGTAAAGGGTATGCCACTCTAAGAGAAGAGAGTGAAATAAAGTATTTGGGTCAGCACATCTCATTCCAAAATAATATGGAAAAAGAAATCAGCAACAGAATTGCCTTGGGTTGGAGATGTCACTAACATATCGTTAAAGCAAAAATCCCTTCGAAAATTAAACGAAAAGGTTTTAATTCATATGTAGTGAGTAGAGTGCGGATTTATAAGCACAAAAAAATTAGAAAAAAGCGCTTAAAAAACCAAAGAAATAAGCGTAAAAATAGTACGAAAACCTTATTATAAGCATAAAAAATATGCCTTTATTTAAAAAAGTTAAACATAATTTTTTAAACAAAACATTTAGCCGTACATAATACCGAGCATAATACCTATTATTTATCGAGTATTTATTATAAACAAAAAAGCTACTAATTATCTATGTAACTAAGCTGTTAATTATTCTAAATTAGGTATAATTTTAATCTTTCTTACGATAACAACTAATAATTAAATGTTTTTCTAAATTATCAACCGTAAAATTTCTTCTTTTATCAGTTAAAATATTTTTGAAGAAAGAAAAGCTTCTTCAATCTGAATGGTTTATCTAAATTAACATACAGAAACCTAATAATTATAAAATAAGCAGAAAAAAAGCATATAAATTACCTATAAGCGTAAAATCTTGAAATAAGCAAAAAAAGCATAAAAAAGTTTGCAAAATATCGTTGCTTTTGCTATGATTTGTGCTCATATGAAGGTATTTTCACGTTGCTACTGTTTATGACAAAAAACATTATTGCTAGAAATCCGCACCTTAGTAGTGAGTGTCGTTAAAAATAAACAGTTATGAAACACGTTAAGGGTAAACCAAACAAAAATGGAACGGTTAATATTAAACATACGGGGAATAGATAGAGTGCCGGTTAAAGTAATAAGAAAACGAACTGGAGTAGAAGATTTCGTAGAGAAAAGTCTACTACTACACATCATGCGTATACAAGATAATAAATGACCAAAACTAGTGACAAATTCAAAAACCATGAAGAAGTAAGCGAAGACGAGGAAGACCAGCAATTAGATGAGATGACAAACTTAACAAAGCAGATAGACCGGAATGAAGAGTACGCAGAGCAGACTGGAAAGCATGGAGGAAAATAAGGGAGGCCTTTGCCCGAAGCTGGGATTTATAGGTTGCTTATTATTATTATTATTATGTCTAGAACATCATTTTTAAGGCATAGCTCATTTCAAAGGTAATATGATCACGGAATTTTGTAATGGCCTGTACTAAACCGAATTATACAAAAATTTAAATAAATTCAATGCACACATTGGCTTTAATACAAATTTTGACTCAATTTGGAATGCCCCAATATTTGAAGAATTTAAATAATAAGAAATTCCAGGGAGATACATAACAATTTTAAACAAGTTATGGAAGAGTAAAAACAAAATTACAAATTAAGGTAGATATTTTCAAATACAAAGAAGAGTTAGATCGGGTGATCTGTTTGTTATTAACATTTATTGCAACATTAAAACAAGTATTCCAGTTAGTAGAATGGAACAACCAAGGAGTACAAATTATCAAAAAATGTCTCAGCAATTTAGAATTCGTAGATGACGCGATATTTACCAAAACCAGAATGATGAACGATGGTACCAATGGATAATGAATATACAGTATGGCTATTAATTTACAGTACTGAAACGGTAGGCCTACTTTTGCTTAAACCTCTAACAATGGCCACAAATATGCAAGAACGATACGAACTGTGCGCCCAACGTAATGGAGGGCACTTAAAACATGTTATTCGTAAAGCTAATACTTAAGTGTTAATTTATTATTACATATTATTTAAAGTGAAAAAAGTTTGAAATTTTCAGTACTATAAATTAATAGCCATACTGTAGAAGGGTAGGATGCAAAAACTATGAACAAATGAAGAGAAAAGCTTCCAACAGGGAAGAATGGATTGCTGCGTCAAACCAGTCCTTGGACTGAAGACTATGGAGCAAGAGGGTTAGTTATCATATCAGCTTTGAAAAGATTGGAAATAATAGTCACCTATAGTATATTTCACTTTTAAAAAACCACCACCTGTTGAATTAAGTTGGCAAAATTAAAATTACCCTAATATTGCGATTTTTGAAATAAAGGGTTGGCATTATCATTTGTCAGATTTGAATTAATTTTCAATATTTCAAATTCAATTTGTCTAACTTTTTTGGAAGAATGGGATGCAAGAAACGCAATTTATTAGATCGAAAGATGAAAAATGAGTTAGTCAAATGCTTTGAAGAGTTAAAATATTTGGCACCAGACTTATGTACCTAAGTGATAGACAGATTCACGAAAAATTAGAGAATATTTTTTCGGTAAATACAAATCATGGTCCAATATTTACAATTTACAATTTCCGAAAATAATCCAGATGTATACATGGAAATTGACGAAGTTGAAGATACGGATTAATTCCAAACAGTTTATTTTCCCTTCAGTGATTGCGTTAATAGAGTCCTTAAAGTGTGGCGCTTCAGTTCTTATACTGTCCCTTCTCTGTGATCTAAAAGATTTATTTAAAAGAACTAGAATTATTTCTTTAACTTACTATTTTACAGCACCCCAAGATGAAGCAAAATTGACCGTATAATGATATTATTTAATACTAGTTACAAATTCTGATGTACAACGTGATCTGGTAACGAAAGTCATAGCGAAAGATGACAGAACAAATTTAATAAGATCCATCATAACTGATCATAACCTCTAAAACTCAAGCTGAAATATTTCCCACTAAACATTGTTGCCGGTTTATAATACAGACATGGAATATGTACCTGTCTTGGACAAGTAGTTTCATTCAAGAATAAAATAAACAAAGGACTTCAAGGACAAATAGATTTTGCCCAAAAGGAAATCTATCATTAACATTAAAAAAATGTATGATTCCAGGTACTTACATTACATAAGATTCCAAGCACGATTTTAAATAAAAATCAAAGCAAAAAACGGAACAATCACCTTTCACATCAAATTGCTAGATAAAGCGACTGATAATCACAGAAAAGTAGGGACAAACCAAACAATAAGCAATAAGTAAGCAAACTTTGAAGTGGACAGGTCACTTGGAAGACAATAAATGGACCAAAAAAGTACCCAAATAAAATCTAAATGATGGGTCTAGGAAAAAAGGTCTTCCAGCTTTAAGGTAGTCCATTGAAATCAGAAAAATGCTGTAGAAAAATTGAAGAAGGATGTAAAATAATAAGCACAGATGGAAAGATATAGAGATGGTCATTTTATGTGTTATTTTACAAAAAAAAGTATACTAATCACCCACCATATAATTAAGAATAATTTTAAAATAAAGAAAGAAATCTCAGGAAATAAACTTAAAATTAAACAGAGTTACTCGGGGTATGGCTGGATTTTGTTTTATAAACTGTTAGAAGAAAGTTTGACTTCACACATATTGTTGCTTGGCGGGCAAAATCTTCTGTGTCATTTTGTTCTGAAATAGGGTTTTCGTCTATGTCGATTATTTTGGCCTTTCTGCAGTGTTTGGTAAAACCTTCTACATGCTAAATGGTGTATAAAAACTATTAAAAATAATATTACATTAGAGATTAGAGTTATGAGTAGGTATAGGATTTCTATGCATTTGCATGTTTTTTTCTGCTTATATCAAACATATGCAGAGTTATATTTCTACATGTTTAAAAGCCACATATGAATCACATGTCAATTTGAAAGTGCATATAAATGCATATTTTACCACTTTTTGAGCGTTTTACATGCTTTCATTATGAAATTTCTATTTTTAAAATAATTTTAGTATTTTAGACAACCAACCAAGGGCGGTTTAGTTGAGACTAGGAGAAACCATAAGTCTTTTGTTAAATATTAGGCTTTAAAATATTTTACTGCTTTAACCATCTGTGTACTTGTTAATATTTTCTAAAAAAGAAAAAGTTTCAACTAAAATTTAAATAGGTACTTACATCCTGCGGTATTATGATAAATAGGTATTAGGAAATTCCAGACCCTTTGACAACTTACTGTTCATAGAAAAATTTACCTGTACTTTTGTTTACTAATCTTTTAAATAAGACAGTTCAGATAAGGTGTTGTATTGTACAGTGTGCGACGATAAAGTAAATGCAACAAAACGCGTTCAAGTTACACAACATCTCAACGCGGTTCGACATCAAAAGTGCATACATTTGCTAAAAATGTCTAATAAACGCATGTTTCATGATTTTTAAGTGCATAAGTGAATGCATATTTCAGCATTTTTAAGTGCATATAAATCCTGTATCTAGTTATGAGCATTACAAAGCGTTTTTTGGCCCTCCTTGAAGATTTTGTTTTTGGCACATAGGAGACTTTGCCTGCCAAGCGACGATATACTCTTTTTCTGCAATACCTACCTCAATTTCAAATTTATTTGATCGTAATAGGTATTTAATAATGACCAAGTTATTCAAATAGCTTCATCAGTCGTACAAAAAACAAAAAGAAAGCTTTTGGCATCAACTTAGGTAACCACATGTAATTTAAAAATTACAATTTTTTGTACGACTAGAAACCATTAGATATACTTTTATTAATGTTATTCTTTTATATTTCTAGCGTTCCACATTAAAATTGGAGTTGCTGAGAAGACCAGCAATGCTACAAAATAAAAATAAACCTATGTGAACATGTGAAATTAAAAATACGTGTACTATTAATTTATAAATGTATGAGTATTAAAAGTATTTAGGTACCAATTTTCTGGTACCTACTTATAAATAATAGACGCTATTACAATACGTAATACAATAAATATATTTCGCGTTATACATTATGCTTTAAAAGCATTCGAAATGTGCCGTATAAAGACTGCATATATGCAGAGATTAATAGGTATCTAAATAGCGTTAATTAACAACGTGTAAATACATGTGATTAACAAATGGATGTGATGAACTGTGCAATTGTGAATTTTAAACTGATTACAGTGCTGCCAGAACAACTGGCTTTAATTGACAGTTTTATTTTATCATCAGTTACAAATAATGCCTAACGTATAGAAATAAGATTAATGTAAATATGTGGTAGGTTTTCTGCAATATTAATTACGTAAAAACGGTGGTTATACTACCAAATATAACATTGGCTTCATAAAATTTTGTTCATCAAATAAGAAGCAGTCAAATGAAGTGTTTATTCAGAGCAAAATTATAAAGTTCAATTGTTTATTAAGTAATAAATGACGAGTAAGTTAAAAAAGATACGTAGAGCGGCATAGTGCAATTTTAGCCTAGATTTGATAGAAACCGTAAAGGTTATCGAAATTTGTTCTATGTTTTTTTATTTCAGCAATGTATTTTATCATAAGTTTTTATTATAAGCATTCGTATAAAACTAATATTTAGTTGTAAAAATGTGATAAAATAAATTGCCTAAAAATTGTACTATTTTTCTCTTGCTAATTATTAATTTTTAATGTTTAATTTCCAGTAAATTAAGTTAGTTAAGTTCCTATCATAATTTTTTTGAAAAACTTGTCTACAAGTTGTATACAAATTTGAGATTAAAAGTAATCTATTTCAGTAGTAGAACAATTTATTTAATATCCGTATTAGTCTTGCCTTATAAAATTAATAACCTCAATAAAAACACAAAGTTGGGAATAAATAATATCCTTTATTTCATATAATATATGCCATTTCAAAAAAATAAGTATATCATGTCATTTTATAATTTGGCAACTGGTAGTGACTACAATATCAATTGAACTGTTTACATCTATACAATTAGGAATTAGGTACTTCGTTTTAATTGCTAATACTCAAGCAATAAGTAGACCTATTTAAAAATTAATATAAGAACTTATAAGTAACACAACCATTTAGGAATTCAACAAATGACATGGAAGCAACAATAATGATGGATTTTTACAATTAATCCTATTACTTAGTGACACCATTACTTTTATCACTTACCAAACTACCCAATATGAACTTAAAATCTACAAATGAAAAATAAACATTTCCGTTGGTTTTATCCAGCAATTTTTCTGTCTGTAAAGCCAGATGCCTTCACAGCAATTCTGATGATCATAGCAACCGACAAAGCACATACTACTCCTGCTGGCATAATTTTTCCTGAATTATAAAAACGATAACCCATAACTCCAGCTAAAATGGATGTTGTCGCTAATTGTGTAGTGTAACTCGAAGGATCTTGACTGACTTGGTAAGCTCCATAAGCAAGAGCACTTCCAAACAGTAAACCAGCTCCTAACGATGGAATCGATCCTAAAATGAATTTTAATTAGTTTTTTATAGTAGTCAACATAGAGGAATTAATAAGTATAATACTGAAGACCTAAATTCTACTTTGTAATAATAATAAAAATACCCTTTACTAATGTTTACTGTTCTTAGAGGCAATACAATTTTAGATTCGGAACGTGGAATGTTAAAAGCATGTTTATCGCAGGAAAAATCAATAATACAGTCGAAGCAAGAACCCAATTCTACAAACTAAGGGACAATAATGTTAGGCAAAAATGTATAACAAAATTGGAGGAGGAATTCACAAAAGAACAAACAAATTTTGAGCATAATTCTGACATCAAAAAGTATAGGAATAACTTTAAGATAACTAACTACGGCACAGCTTGGTGGAACACTAAGGTCAAAGAAGAAGTTAAAAAGAAAAAGAGTCTCTGAAAAAATAACAGAAACTTACGAACAATATAAGGAACAAAGAATTAAAACTAAATTTGCAGTACTAGAATCAAAAAAGCAAAGCAGAGAAACATTTGGAGAGAAGCTTGAAGAAAACAGTAAAGAAAATATAAAAATATTTTATAAGACCATTAAGAATCTACAGAATAAAAAAGACCAAAATACAATGATGCATACAGGGTGGCCCACTGAAAACAGTAAACGCAAGTTTTGACCACTTAACATTATCAATTTAAATGCTGACAAACTCGCAAAGTACTCGCTTATTACAAACAACTTGCTAGATGAAGTGCTGTTGTTTGCTACGTTCAATTGTTTAAGGGTTTAAGCCTACTTGATTAAAATTTAAATGTCATTTTTTCTGGAATTAATGATCGGATTTGAAAAATAAAAAGACTGTTGAAAAGAGAATTGAAAGGCCTTTAGAATTGTGTAACGTTTGATACCCCTTTCTATTTAAAATTTTTGGGTTGCAATTCACCCTCATCTTAGGGTTGAAGTTGCGTAAATAATACTAATCAATTCAGATGTCCCCCTTGATACTTCTACTAAAATTGACGTGTTCGAGCGTTTTTCGCAAAATTGATGTTAAGTGCCCAAAACTTGCGTTTACTGTTTTCAGTGGGCCACCCTGTATAAAGAACATGAAAAGAGAAATCAGCAGATGAAAGAGAAATACTTAAAAGATGGAAACAATACTTTGAAGACCTGCTTAAATCCGAGGTAATGGCAGAAACACAAGTAGCTATGATAGAAAATGAATCAGAAGGCAATATACGAGTAGAGGAAGAAGTTAGAAACGAATTAAAAAATCTAAAGTTAGGAAAAGCCCCAGGATTCGACGAAATAACATTCTAAATGCTAAAATTTTTTAGGGACACTGTAATTAAGAAAAGAAAAGAAAAGAAAAGAAAAGAAAAGAAGGTGCCAAAAGAATGGAACAATGCTATTGTAACAAATTATGCAATGACATCATCGCTGCGTCAGCTGATCTCGAGCCGACGAGTAAATTCGATGAGTTTTCTAGAAAAATCCACACAACTCGGGAGTCAAAGGCCGCCGCAGATATAAGAGCCGGACGAACAAAAACCCGGCAGTCTTGAACTAATAGCGCGACGCGTGAATTGTGAATACGTATAAATAAATAACTGTTACATAAATTACTTTAGTGTTCGGTTTTAATATTAGTGTTCCATTTAGTTTTACGTTAGTGTTTAATTGTTGTTCTTTATAATTATTTCGTACTTTAAGTTTGTTTAATAAATTAATTTACACCACGAACCGAGTTTATTTTAAATAAACGTCGTAAAAACGTTACACTATCGTTGTGTCAATATTTAAGAAAGGCGCTCCACATGAATGTGGAAATTACAGAGCCATATCACTATTATGTGTAGTAGCCAAGACATATGAAGGATTAATAGAAAAAAGAATAAGAGCCACTGTTGAGGAACAACTAAGAGATAAGCAGAGCGGATTCAGAAAAGAACATGGAATTCAAGATCACATATTTATCCTGTAACAAGTAGTAGAGAAAGCTATTGCTAAAAGCAAGAAAGTATACTGTTGTTTTGTTGACACGGAAAAGCTTTCCATGGTTTGAAAAGAAATACCGTATGGGAAAGTCTCAGGGAGAAAGGGGTAAATCAGGAAGCTGTCAAGAGCTTATACAGACACAATAAATCAGGTCAGAACAAAAAACGGACTATCTCACCCCTTTATCATAAGTGAAGGAGTAAGACAGGGTGGAATCTTAAGTCCCCTTCTTTTCATGTGCTATTGACAAGATCATAAAAGATCAAGTAAAGAAATGAACAAATGCAGACTGAGCTGGTTCAATATGTAATAAGTGGAAATTAAAATGTGCATATTTGCAGACGACATCGTGCTAATTGCAGAAAACCAAAAGAACCCCGATGAAAATATACATATGTAGAATAATGAAGCAAACAAATTTGGATTAGAAATGAATACTACAAAGAGAGAAATAATGGTAATTGGAACCGAAGATGAAGAAATCCAAGTAATAGTGAAAGGAAAATGGGTCAAGCAAGTGGAGAAATACAAATAACTTCGAACCATATTTAATAATCATGGACCTATAGAGGAAGAATTAAACAAAAGCTTTCTCAGCAACAGATAAATCTCAACTAAAACAAAAATAACAGTAGGTATATAACACCGTATATATGTCCCAATATTAACAAGCAGCTGTGAGAACTGGGTACTTACCGAAAAGCAGAAAAATAGACTTCAAGCAACAGAGATGAAATATTTGAGGAGACCGTCAGGAGTAAAAACAACAGACAAGTATAGAACTTCAGAGATAAGAAAACAACTCAAAACACACCTCTACTAACAAAGATAGAAGAGAGTAAACTGACATGGTTAGGACATTTATGCAAGACATACAATAGACGACAAGTGAAGAGATTGTGGGAAGCCAGAACTACAGACAAAAACAGAAGAGGTAGACCTAGACAAATCGTATTTGATATACTACAGAGGAAAGGGATGAATTGGAGAGAAGCAAAGGAACTGACTAAAAATAGAAAGGAATGGTGAAACTTCATCCAAAATAACAAAGAGCAGTAGGCGGGATATCCTAGACAAGTAATGATTAGAAAAAGTATTGATTTTTTAGGAATAAGTGAAATGAGATGGCCTGACAAGGGCTGTTGCCAGATTGACAACTACAGGGTCTACTATTCAGGCAATACTAATAACAAACACAACAATCGAATAGGAGTAATTGTAAATAACAAGTTCAAACGTAACTTTGTCCCTCTTTCCAAAAGAATAATGATACTCAAATTAATACCACACTGGTTAAAACTACAATACAATACAAATGTATACTCCTGCAATGAAAGAAGACAAGAATAAAGACAAAGAAGAAATTAATGTACCTATTCAATGAACAATTGAAAAAAGCACACGAAAACAATATTATTCCGGGAGATTTTAACTCTAAGATACGTGCTGGAAAAGTTGAAGATACTGTAGGTGATTATGGTCTGGGAGAAAGAAATAATTACAGAGATCTATTAGTGAAATTTTGCCAAGAAGAAGTACCATGAGATCAAAAAAAAGATGATTCTGAGCAGGCCTTGACTAGCATTCTAGAACCAGTGTAGCCAATCGTGTTGTACTAGTCAAGGCCTGCTCAGAATCATTTTTTTTTCGATCTCATGGTATTTGTAAATAAAAACACGTTTTTCAAA
This sequence comes from Melanotus villosus, assembly GCA_963082815.1. Classification (NCBI taxonomy): domain Eukaryota; kingdom Metazoa; phylum Arthropoda; class Insecta; order Coleoptera; family Elateridae; genus Melanotus; species Melanotus villosus. Next base: position 37,254,775 of record OY720419.1, on the reverse strand, counting down.
TTACCACCTTACCTAGGAGACTGTTTACATTGAAATCTTCTCAGGATGACGGAAAGGGGAGAATAGTAAGGAACCAGAGAGATTATGTATTAATTAACAAAAGATTTAAGAATTCAATAACTTCATTAAAAACTTATCCAGGAGCAGATGTAAGCTCAGACCACAATCTCCTTGTAGGAACAACTAAAGTGCAAGTTAAAACAATAAAGCATAATAAGGGCCGGTTCTACAATACGCATTTAACTAGAGAATAAATCTATCCTTGGAATAAATACAAAATTTTGGTTCTACCAGTTTCTTTAACCAGGGAATAGAGAAAACGTTGGTATAACTAGCAGGTTAACTTATCCCGCCCGCGCGCGACCGGATAAAAACTTATTCCTCGGATAACTCGTAAAGTGAGGTTATGCAGTTGCATTTGTTTACTTGTTAGGGAGGTGTAATCCGTGTAACCGTAGCAGATTTTAATTTTCGTGGCGGTAATAATGGCTGTAAACTGTAATATGTTGGTGTTTGAGTCCGATGATGAAATTAACAGCTCAATGTCATTGAATGCAAAATTGCTGCAGCGATCTCTCTTCTCGGCCATAAATAACAACAAATCAATAATTATTAATTATTATCGATTGTTATAGGATGAAGATTTTTTCATACCGTAAATATTTATTTAATCTTAAATAGTGACTTTTATGAAGCGCAAATCCAACATTTAATAAATGTGTATACCTACTTACATTTAGAACTAAACCCAAATAATAACAACAAAATTGTAATAGTAGTAGTAGTAGTAGTAGTTCGATTACTGTATTATTGAAATATCTCGATTATGCCCTTCACTAAACGTTTACTGTCATCTGTCATGTGGTCAAAAGTAAGGTTATGTTAACGTCGTCGCTGTAAAAAATTTTAGAATGTATGACAATTTTAACATTGCAGTGCAGCCAACGGTACAATACCAGAGCCTAAACCTGGAATAACTAACCCCGGAATAAAATGAATTGGTAGAACGGCCAAAATTTTATTCAGAGTTTAAATCTTAGGATAAATATATTCCTAGAATAGCTATACCGGTGGTTATACATGCTTTGTAGAACCGGCCCTAAAACAACACAAGGATGGGATATAAAAAAGTTAAAAGATGAATACACCGGAAAATTATACAACACCTAGCAGAAACAATAATTACGGTTCAACAATAAATGTAAAATGGAAAAACTTAAAGAAAACAGAAAGAATATTTGTGAACACCACTTGAAAGCCGACAAGACAAAAATGGATGACAGACGAGATCTTAGGATTAATGGAAGAACGTTGAGGCTATAAGAATATAGATGAAGGAAAATATAAGGAAATACACACGATACAGAAAAAGACAAGCAAAAATGGATAACGATAAACTGCAAATAAGAACTATTAAAAAATTTAAATTATTACACAACAAAGGCATAGATGTGCTATGGAATCTGTATAACGTGATTTATGACTCTGAAAACATCCCGAATGACTGGCTCAAATCTACATACCTTTATTACCATTCCTAAACAAGCAAATATAAAAACTTGCGATCAGTATAGGAGGATGTAAACAGAGCCGTTTATCTAGCTTTTCTAGACTATAACAAAGTTTTTGACAGAGTACAACATCACAAAATGATTGAAATTCTGAAACAAATAGGTATAGATAATAAGAACCTGCGAATTATAAATAATTTGTAATGAAAGCAAACAACAGCAGTTGGAGTATAAAATAATAATAATAATAACACTGCTATAGTGGGACTGAGTGAATACATTGGACAGGGTAAAGATAAATTCATGAAGATGGTTAAGGCACACAAAGCAAGTAAAGCGAGATGTAACTCCTTAACCAGCATAGCAGACAACATCCGTAAACAGTTTGATCGACCTGAAAACTTAGCTCCAACGCCAGAAAATACCGACAATATGAATACCCGACAGAGACGTACAGACTCCGGTAATATCCTGAAAACAAGGATGGAAATGACAAAATTAGAGTGCACTCAAAATAAACTCCTGCATGGTCAATTCTTTAGAGAATTAAACAAGCCATACGTTGATAAAGAACTTAGCTTAGCCTGGCTCCGTAGTTCTGATTTGAAAGGAGAAACAAAGAGTTTACTAATTGCTGCACAAGACCAAGCTCTGAACACCAGGTACCATCAACAGAGAATTCTAAAGTTACAACGTTACAAGTCGACAGCAAATGCAGAATGTGCCATCAAGCAGAAGAAACAGTTGTCCATATATATCTTCGGGATGTACCACTTTAACAGCAAACAAGTACACCCACAGACATAACAGGGTGGCCAGTTATGTACACTGGAAAATATGCAAAGATGTTGGTGTAGAAGTATCCGATAAATGGTACTCACATGTCCCAGATGCTGTTATCAACACGCAGGACTTTACCGTCATGTGGGATTACGGTATTCAAACTGACCGTACCATTAGGGCCAATCGGCCAGATATAGTGGTCCACGATAGGAAGAGCAAGAACTGTCTACTTATAGACGTTGCTGTACCAGACGATCGCAACATCATGATCAAGGAAACCGAAAAGACCTCAAAATACAAAGACCTAGAAATTTAGATTAAACGGATGTGGAGCACCAAGGCTAGAACCGTTGCAGTGGTTATAGGTACTCTAGGCATTGTCAGAAAGGGAATTCGGAACCAGCTTGATTTGATCCCAGGAAAACCGACAGTTTTTGAGGCACAAAAGATCGCTTTACTAGGCTTAGCACACATCCTGCGTAAAGTTCTTTAGCAGAGGAAATCCTTAGGACTCTGGTTGAGTCCCGGAAATTAAACCGAAAAATGTATAGTCGGAAATAAGATAGGATAATAATAATAATAATAATATTTATTCCATATTCTCAAACAATATTTATACAAAATATACTACAGAGATACAACCTAATGGAATCCTAGTTCATTCATAGACATAAAGAGAAACGTCCGACAGGGACGATTGCTGTTTCCACTTCTATTTAATATACAGTGTGTCGCACTTTAGACGGCACCACCCCAGTATTTTTTTTATATATTATCGGTTTAAAAAAATTCTTTTTTCTGATTATACCCCTCACTAAATTGTACTTTTAGGGGTATGTTACTTTCCCTTCACGGTAAAATGCTAGTCTACTGCGATTTAAAATAAACAGCAAAATTGAAGAAGTCGTATTAGGGATTTTTTTATCAAAAAATCTTGTTAATAAAAGTTGTTCAGAATCGTTCAAATAAGCTAAATCGGAAATTTCATTAAAAACAAAAAATTTTGAAAATCCATAATAGTCCGGAAAATTCGAATAATAATCTTCAAGTTTGCCATGTCTTTTTATTTTACTCTTTTAATTCAATACAATAACAAAAAATGATGTCTAATTACTTAAATAACAGTATTTTCAACTAAATCACGTATACATTTTTTTATTTTCTGGACTTGAGAGATTTTCAAAATTTTTGGTTCTTAATGAAATTTTGGATTTGGCTTATTTGAACGATTCTGAACAACTTTCATTAACAAGATTTTTTGATAAAAAAATCCCTAATACGACTTCTTCAATTTTGCTGTTTATTTTAAATCGTAGTAGGCTAGCATTTTACCGTGAAGGGAAAGTAACATATCCTAAAAGTACAATTTAGTGAGGGGTATAATCAGATAAAAGAAATTTTTGAAATCGATAATATATAAAAAAAATACTGGGTGGTGCCGTCTAAAGAACGAACGCAGAACACAGAGCGGGATTGACCGTCGTCGTTTACGACCTAAGTCGTCTCCGTCAGCGCGCGCGACCTTTCTATCTGTCGATTGATTTCTTCGGAAGAAGGCCGGCGGCGGCGGTGCTTCGGCTAACGATAGACGGCTTCCCTACCAACGAGCGAGAGCGCGGTGCATTTCCTACAACGGCGTGCCCGCACTCCGACTCTCTAAAATATTAAATATAATATTAAAAAAAAAATAATAAAAAAAATAAAAAAAAATAAAGTGAGACACACTGTATATTCAGACGATGCCATAATTAAAGAAGCCCTATGGGAAGCTAAAGAAGGAATTGCTGTAGGGGGAGAACTATTAAATAACTACAGATATGAGGACGATACTGTCCTGATTACACATAACGAAACCAACATGCAAAACCTCATCAGCAAAGTAGTAGAAGTAAATGAAAGATATGGCTTAATACTTAACACACAAAAAAAACTAAAATCATGGTTATTGCAAAAACTGAACAAGCTCCTAGAATAAAAATTGGAAATGCTGTTTTAGAAAATGCATCAAACTATAAATATCTGGGTTGTATACTAAATAATCGGTGGAATGGGACGACAGAAATAAAATCCCGCATTGAACAAGCCAGAAATTCCTTTGTGAAAATGAAAAAACTGTTATGTAATAGAGCCATACAAATGAATCAATGCTACGATTTTCCAGTTCTATTTTATGGCTCAGAAAGTTGGACTCTCACCAAAACCATGTGCAATAAACGTGAGGTCTTTGAACTGTGGATTTATAGAAAATTATTAAAAATACCTTCGACAGATAGAGTTACTAACAACAAAGTATTGCAATGATTAAGTAAAGAAAGAGAAGTAATAAAAACGATAAAGATAAGAAAACTAAAATACTTCGCACATATTATGAGACATGATCGATATCGAATTATACAAGTCATAATACAAGAAAGATAGAAGGCAAGACATCAGCTGAAAGGAGAACTTCGTGGCTTAGATATTTAAGAGAATGCTATGGAAAAAGTACCACTTCATTCTTTAGAACAGCAATTTCGAAGATCCAAGTAGCCTTAATGATAGCCAACCTCCGCTAGGAGTGGCAGCAAAAGAAGAACCATTCTTTTGCCTGTTCAAGCTTCTTTAAAAAATAATTTTACAAGCAAGCTTACTAAAGTTATATCACAAAACCTGCACAGTGAAATTCACATCTCGACAGGCACCAATCTATACTTCGTTTCCGTACTGAAAGTACGGAGTCTTACGGAAAGCGAGGTAGCCAGATTTCACCACAAAACTGCTTGGAAGTGAATTATACACCTGTCAACCATAAATAAATCCGGCTATTGTATTTCAAGGCACCTAACAACTGCTAATCCCTTTCTAATAGCTTAGACCGCTGGCCTCTGCCGAGAAGTGGCAACATTGACCACAAAACTCCCATAAGAATAACATTGCCGTATCTCTCTCATATTGATCTTTAAGTACGAAACGAAGAATGGCTAAATCAAAGTAAATCTAGGTGCCTCCTGTAGTACTGCTTTTCTAATTTAAATTTATTTTAATTTCTGTCATTATAAATGAGTTCTCTTAGCTTTTGAATGTTTTACTTAACAGTTAAACAGAAATCATTTATTAAAGATAAATCCCTTTCTATGGAATACAAATGCAAATTTAGTGTTTATTTTGCTAAATGTTGCCAAAATTGTTAAAATGAAATTTTACACAGCAAAGGTGCAAAGGCTAAATCAGGATGAATCTTACTTTTTATAAGTTTTAACTTATGTTCAAATTATTTTTTAAATTAGTTTAGCAACAAAGTACTAATAATAATCATTTTAAATCATGTTTTTATATAATCATATAATCAATTACAGAATTTCTCTTCAAGTTGTTGATGTTATCTTTAACTTTTATCATTAAACAGTGAAACCGATAACGGTTATTTTTTAGCATCATAGTTGCATGACTTTGTTGCTGATGTTCTAGAACAAACGTTATTGTTAGCAATGACGTAGTAAGTAATTTAATTATCTACGTTATTAAGTTATTATTATCACCTCTAATACTCAACAAACAAATTTATCAGTAATATAAATCAGGTGAAAAAAGTAAATTTCTAGTTATATTTCAATTAAATTGCTTGCCACACCTATTACTTTTTTAAAAGTCAATTTACGAAACCCACTGATAGATCTTAATGTATTTCTAACTAACAGGATTTAAACCTGTGTGAACAAACTAAAAATTTTCTATAACAAAATTAAACACCAAATTAAAAAAAAATTAAATACATATTTAAAATACTTATTCAGTTAAAAAAATCTGATAACATTACATGATCCTGCCAAAACGGAGAAGATAAACAAAAATCTTAAGAGATAACCAAATTAATAACCACATGACTTTTAAGTTATTAAAATAATCAGTGACCTTGTAACATATCCTATTATTATCGCAGTTTTGATAGAAAAGAAACTATATATTCATTTTATAATAAAGCAACTCATCAGTAATTAAACATAGATATAAATATAAAGTAATAAAACATTCTATGAACTGTATGGCGTCTAGGAAATAGGAAACAAAAATTAATGACTTTGCTAGAATAAGGATATACATAGTTGGGATACATATTTTTAGGGTAACAAAAATTTAAATAAATGTAATTATTGATAAGGAATTTTTTAGGATTCAAGAAACCATTACAGTTCTGGTCAGTATAAGTAATATAATAATAATTATGATTATGATACTCAAGATGACACAGTCTTGATTATAGCACACTTAAAGCTAATGAATTTTTTAAAAATTAATTAAAAAATCCTATTAACAATAATATACATCTCCCACTATAGGTTCCAGGGTGAAATATCTTTGTACATTATTGCTTAAACCATTTTTTAATAATTCCCTGCATTTTAAAGGCCAATTTAAAGTGACATGTTTTCAATGATTATTCTTTTAAGAAATTTAATGGTATAAAATTGATAAGGTGAGGTATTAGAAGATATTTTTCATCGCTAGTACCTTTTCTTCTATTCTTCAAATGATTTCATAAGCCGAAAACATTGAAATTTATTTTATATTTCTTTGTTGGGGATTTTCGCACCAGTTAGCAATTGGTGGCGAAAATCCCAACGAAGAAATATAAAATATCAATCTCACCACAACAATTCTTTAAAAATATAGAAATTTATGGCTATACTTCATTCAGGTTAAAGATGAAGTGGATGTAAACAATGATCGGCGCGTGATCAGTGAGTGATCAGCACGTGTGCTCCATTTTGGCTAATGCGATTGGTTGAACCCTCACCACTGCACCCCGGAATTACAAGTCGTTGATATCAGTCCATGTCCGGCTTAAAATTATTTTATTTTCATTTTATTTTTTATTTATTGTACCCAACTTTATCATCGAATAAAAATGTTCTTTATAAAATGTTATTCATTACCAAATGTCTAACTATTAACATCATTTCAAATTTGTTTTTAGTTGATTTTTTAAATATTTTTTTGCTATACTGGTTCGTATGCAAATCTTTACGAATTTCCTTAATACTACTCTGTTTCTTTCAAGCACGTGAACAGCGCATGTATTTGTTTACATCCACTCCATCTTTAACTTGAATACAGTATAGATAACTTGTGAAACCCAAGTTGTTCCTTTAATAAACATTATAGGAAGACTGTTTTATTTTAATAATAATAATAATAATAAAACTGTTAATATCACTACTTTCTTTTTAATACGGCCCTGAACTCCTGCAGGTTATTGAAATAAGATTTCGAAAATCTAAAATATTGTCTCACAGTGAAGTTTATAGCTAGGTAAACCTGTGAAATCCCAGTAGTATAAACTTATAAGCTACAATGTATTTATTTTAGTAGCAGCAGCGTTATACTTTTGTGAAAATTACATTTATTAAACATAATTAAATTAGCCTCCAGTAATTTTCAAAATTGCCACAATTTTTAAAACTAGGCCAACAAACACTTAAATTATGTCACAATTATAAAATTCTTCACTAACTACTTCTTATTACATAATTTTCTTAGAATTATTCAAGGGCAAATAAGACGGTAAATTATTAGTTAGATACCTAATTTGCATATTCGAAAATCATTCTCGCAATAATTGACAATGACAAATAAAACATAACCTTAATTATTGTGATCATCTTACCTGCTCTATAATATCCAAATATTCCACCTGCTGCTACAGCAGCAGCATATGCAAATCCAGGAAAATCAATTGGCATTTTTTTGGAAAGATATTCACTATACCAAAACTTGAAAACACTTTACCCGATTCAAAAGGAAGACTTGCAAATAGGATAAGCACGGACGCAAACCGTTGATGTTAATTAATAATTAATCTAACCTCTAAATCTACTTACGTGATAGCTTAAACTGCAAAACGTCTCTAGATTTAATTACACTTTACACAGTTTAAAATTTGATGGAAAATTATAAGTACTTTACATGTTATTTATAAAAAAAGCTATACGTGAGTACTTCGAACAAAACAAATTTCCCTCGATTTCTTTTTAAAATGTCAATCGACAACCCGTTTGATAACAATGCAACCATGCGCATGCGTGAAACTTACGTACATGCAGCGCGAAATTTAATTTCATAATTTTTCAAAAAAAGCGAAAGCCTTTCCAATTTATTATACTATTACAACTAAAATTAAATCACATGGATTTTTTTAATATCAACTTAATACGAGTCAATCGATACCGAATAAAAATAAATTAGTGGTACAATGACTTGCAGATAATAATTTCAGATATTTATGACTCATAATGTACATTCCTGTCAAGGCTTTGACAAGCAGAAGTTTTATAAAGGTTATGCAAGTTACACAAGGTGCGAGTTAACACAGAATTTTATAGTAGTGACAACGCTTCTCTACTGTAATTAACATAAAATGGCTTTGAAATTAAACGATGGTGGTAAAAGTGTTATAATAAATACTGGAAACATGTTGTCACTCAATGATATAACGAAGAAACCGGGACAAAATCCTACAGAAGAGGTAATTATGTGATAATTTAATTATTATTAGTATATTAGTAGGTAGCATCACTGTTACCTATACCCCTGTAATAATTTAAAAGATTACATTACAAATCAAGGAAGTTATTTATAGGTATAGGAAATGGTTGCTTTCAAAGGGATGTTACTTGCATTATTAGATTATTAATTGTTACTGTTAACATTTTAACACTACTTGAAGTACCTATACTAATTTTTTTAAATTATTGCGTCTTAAAGTTTTATTTTGTTAATAGTGCTAGCTAAAAGTAAAGTTGCCTAAATGCTAAAATAGTTCATTAAATAAATAAATTTTGCAATACTTTTGAAATATAATGTTCGTTATATTGTAGGTAAGCATGCAGTTCTAAATTTAGTTCAGCAGATGTTTATTTTAAACAATTTAAATCATAATTGCACATTAAAAAGTGAGGTTAAGTACCTATTTATTTCATCGATTGTATTAAGTATATGGATTTTTTTAAATAATTTTGTTTGTATTGTCTACACTACACTAAGTAACTGAGGTTCTAATATAGTATTTACTTAATCCATCTTAAAATCATAAATCTATTTTTGTTTGTTTATTGTGCGTTAAATCCTATAGACTAATTGAGATTCCTAATTAAAAATGTAGGAATAAATGCTGGGATAGAAAAGGATTTGATTAATTAAATTCATCGTTAATTTTTGTGGTTACTTTTATAATTGACAGGCCCAATAATAAACAGGTTCAACATGACCATTTTTAAAACTTGCTAACTTTTTAAGCCAAATAAATGCCTTTCAGAGATGAATCAATATTGTTAGTAAAATTGTAGTTTGTAGTGGCATAACTTTCACATTTTAGGTTTAAAGTATTCAACTTTTTTATCTAAAAACTCTTTTTAGGTTGATTATATTGATTCATATTAGTAAACTGCATTGTACAAAACATCTACTTTTTGAACGGTGGTTTACTTTTGTTAAGTTAGTTTTGCTTTCTAATAAATGAAAAAGACCCAATAAGTTTTATGATGTCTTTCCTTCATAACATTTTTGTGTTTATTTAGGACAAATAGAAATTTTTTTTAAAATTGATAAAATCATTATTCTTAAGAATTTTTTAAGAAGCAGCAAGTTGTACCGAATTTTATATAATTTTTAAGTTCTATAAATTCTAATGTTGTTTTTGGAACTGTTATTTTTTGCTCTGCCTTAGTAATAATTTATCTGTAACGGGAAGTCAAGAAAACCCTAAATGGGAGGTCTAAGGCCCTTGCGGCCTGTTGCACCATGGAGTGAGTGAGTGAAATGTAGGTACTTAAATTAGTTTTTAAAAATAATTATTAACTATCCCGATTATTTCTATTTATGTGACTTCTAAATTATCATTGAACTGATGTCATAGAAAGTTAATTTTTTATTAGCTATAAACTCTGGTATTACAAAACTACAACAAATAACATAAACTGCACTTTTATGACTATGTAGTTTTATTTTTCTGAAGTCCAAAAACGTGATAACTTTTATTTTCTTTACATTTTCCTCTTTAGTCTTCTCTTTAGGTTTTTGCTTGGACAAAGCACTCCTTAATTCCTTTTGATGTTCTCAGTTTTGTGCTATACTAACTCAGTTTTCAATAAATGACCTTCCTTTGCCTAGTGTATGCTCATTATTTCTAATCCATTATTTTGCAATTTAATGGGGTTATGTCTGTTGCCGGCTAACATATTTTTATGTAAGGTACCTATATCACGTTAAAAATGAAATCTACATATTCTATCCACACGGTTCTTTTCCATATCTCGTTGAACTACATACAATGAACTTTGTAATATTCTTCTGCTTTCCAGGATAAAAGATAATTGTCCAAATGCTATCGGCTTTATCGTAATTCTTCTCACAATTTTTTATTTTGATTATATTTTCCTAACCTTAATTACTGTCCTACAATTATTATACATTGTTCAACTTCCTTGATTTCTGTATTGGTCCAGAGTACAAAATCATAGTTTTGGACAGATTCATCTTTATACTTACTTCTTGCATAATATTTCATGTGCTAGATGATTCATGTAAGACTCGCCCCTTAAAATCTACAAATGCAACCCAACATACATGTTTCCAAAGCTACTAGAAACATCTGTAAATTAACCCTTTCACTGCTACTCCAGAAAGGCATCCTTACCCAGAAGCTGACCATACAGACGACCCGCCCCACTAGCGTCCATACGCACGCACGTACGAAAATATCCGAAACGGCAAAAGTTTTTAGATGCCCAGATGTCTTGGCTACACGCTACTCCATGAACATAGCACTTCACGCCACCCTGATTTTGTGCTGGTGTATAGAATACAAATTTGGAGGTGTCACGGATCCGTGCCACGCGCACTGCGTGTAGAACCATCGCGGCACGAATCCGTGTCATACGCAGTGAAAGGGTTAAGAAACAAAATTTGACCTAGTAGATGTGGGGATCTGGATACAATGGCCATCCTGAGAATTAGTCGCAACGCCCACCGAAGCTTTTGGACACAACGGCCACCGTGGTCCCAACAGCCACCTTCAGTTCTGGCCATAACAGCCACCTTGGTCAAAACGGCCACCGACGCCTTATCGACGCAGTGTTTGTTGACACTGGTCACAATGGCCACTTTGGTCATAAGGGCCACCCTGCTCATATAAGTCCGTTCGTTCGGGTTTGCAATTTTTGCTTCTTAACGTGACTCGCATGCGGGCCGGATTGTGCATTTCACGCGTAAGACCACATACGCTAACGCACCAGCCTCAACACCGAAAGGTATAAGAGGTAAACGATTACATTACATATGTACAGTTGTGGACAAAAAAAAATAGGACAGTGTTTTTTTTCTAGTTTAAAATGGCCCCTGTGTTGTAATTTGATTGCAAGTCAATGTGACAAATATCATAATTATAAAGCCAAAATCAAGTAACTAAATTTTATAGAATAAAGTTTACTTGATTTTTCGAGTTGTCCTATTTTTTTCTGTCCACAACTGTACATTACATTACAAGTTATTACAACGGGCAATAAACAGACAACTATATGGACGAGTTTAAGGCTGGGGAATTTCCAAGTTATGGAGACTTTGGCCCCCCAGCTGGCAGCACTAGTCTTTGTGTTTCTAATTAATACTTCAAAAACCGAAAGATGGTTCGTTTCAATGATAAACGTCATTGGTTCGTTTGCATCTGCAAAATAGCCGGAGACATTTTACAACTTAGTGGTGGTTTATGACATTATGAGATACAACCATCATAAATAGTTGGTCCGAGGCCGAACTCGAAAAATTTTACAGTTATACAGTTATACCTAATGCAAAACAGAAGTTTATCGACTGAATTCGCAATGATAGAAAATGCCGCATATTAGAAACGCACATAAAATTAATAAAACACTGATTATATTACATTTTTGATTAATATATTTAGGTTTCTTTCGTAGAGTGATATTTACAGATTTATGCTACATATAAAAATGCATGAATCCATTCGGGAAATTTGATGTATAAGGCTGCAATTGAATAATAATAAAAATTAAAATAATAATAATTCTATTGACCTAGGACATGGGATGGGTAATAGCCAGTCAATGGAAGATAAAACCAGCTAAGAGCTGTGAGAAACAAGATATCTAGTAATAATAATAATAAACTTTATTTCCACAGGTGATCGAAATTCATATGGAAATTGTCAAAACAATGGTTATATAATATGTACAGCAAGGTGTAGAAGTAATGACTACTGCGCCTTGCAAATATGCAGCCCATCTATCACCAGTCCGGCAGTTTCAAACATCTTGTTGCCGGATTGGTGATAGATGGGCTGCATATTTGCAAGGCGCAGTAGTCATTACTTCTACACCTTGCTGTACCTATGTATTTAGTACATCACAAGTAATACAGAATAGTAGTTCATTAGGTGCTTCAGTTTTCTTTAAATAGATTTACATTTGTTATAGTTTTAATGCTTATTGGCAAGTGATTAAATATCTTTAGTCGGACACGAGTAGGAGAATTATAAACGGTATTGCACTTATAGTCCAGTCAACGAACGCTCAATAGGGGGGTGTAGAATGCATGGAGGGTGTCACAATTTTTGACTTCTGGGCTTTGTTTTGGAGTCGTTAGGAGGTAAATATACTAAAAGTCCCCGGAGATAGGAGGTGAGCGGGATGCAGGGGGAGGGGGGACGAGAAGATCCTTTTTTTTTGTTTTTTGCTTATATCTTGAAGGCGGTGCGTTTTAGCGAAATGTCATTATATACAAAATCAAACCTGTTAAAATTTCCCACATTTTTGCTTTGTAAAGTTCTTTTCTATCTCCAACCGTTTATGAGATATCCGCTATCAAAAATCGTTAATTTTCAAAAAAATATATATAAAATGTATATACCATTTTTAAGGAAATGTAATCCTCTACAACTTCTTTTGTTGGGATTTTTCTGTAAACCGAAGAGATGAGGTGCTAGAGAGAAAAGTTTAACGAAAAACGTGAGGCAAAATATTTTCTTTCGAAAATTAGCGATTTTTGACAGCAGATATCTCATAAACGGTTGGAGATAGAAAAAAACTTAACAAAGCAAAAATGTAGGAAATTTTGTCAGCTTTGATTTTGTATATAATAACTTTTTTGATAAGATGCACCGTCTTCAAGATATAAGCAAAAAAACAAAAACAGAGACCTCAGTCCCCCCCTGCACTCCGCTCAGCACCTATGTCCGGGGACTTTTATTAGTATGTTTACCTCCTAACGACTCCAAACAAAGCCCTAAAGTCAAAAATTGTGACACCCTCCGTGCATTCTACAAACCCTTTATTGACGGGACTATTAGAAAATGTTAGGTAAAAATTTCCTTTAAACCTTGTATCGAAATTATGAATACTGGAAGTCAAAGGAAACTCATCCCGGTTTATAAAGACAAAGACACATACTTCCAAAATATAAATAGAAGCGAGAGTGAGGATATTTAATAATTTAAAGTGGAATACCCACTAGGTTCTGATAATTAGCTTTTGAGTGATAAAAAGCTGAATGATTGGAATAACCCCAGAAGCATAATATAGCTACCATATTTATTTTAGCTACGATTTTACATACGCGTAATATAATTGCAGCAGCAACGATTTGTTAATTACATATTTTAGGCTTCGGAGTAAATAATAAACAGAATTTAGTTTAGCAGTTATTGTCGAACAATGTTGTTCCCAACTAAAATGTTCATCAATTAATAAACCTAAAAATTTTATACATCCTGTAAGTGCTATGAGATTAATGTTGTCTGCTCACAAAATTAGTTCACCACATTGCTTTTGCCAACCAATTGTGAAATCTTAGGTATAATGGGTCTTAGAAACGTTTAGATACAAATAATAATAGTGATTAAACCAGTGGCGTAACTAGACAAAAAAGGCCCCAATGCGAAATTTAATTTTGGGCCCCCTATATCCCCCCACACATAAAAAAAGAAAAGCTCCTTGTATTGGCTAGGAAAAAATTATAATTTTTAATGCATAAACAAAATTTTGTTTAAATAAATTTTATTAAAAATTGAAAACAAACAAAATGTATACATATGTATATAATTTAACAATAATTATAAATATTTATAATGGACACCATCTTGATTTGGCATTAGCAAAATCTTTAATTAATTTAGACACATCCATTTCTTCCGCTTCTTCTGCTTCTATGCTTAAGAGTGCTAACGAAGAGAGACGTTGTTGGTCCATAGTATTTCGCAGATAATTTTTAATTTAGAGGACGAACGTTCTGCAGTGGACACTGTTACATGCATTGTTAAATACAAAATAAATAGAGAGTATACTTCAGAAAAACTAGCACTCATAGTACTTAATCATGACTAGTTCAGCTCTTAGACGATGCATTTAGTTCAGCTAACTCACGAATCGTATGTAGTTTTTGTTATTTGCTGCAAGTTAAAACTGTTAGGATTGCGTTACATTTACATTGTAGTAAATTAAAACTATGTTACTGTTGAATTGAATTATTGGGTAGAGTGTAAAATTTAAATATTTCGTAGTATTATATTTATATTAATTAGTTATCAGATATAAATAATTACATTTTTTTTTTTTTTTTTTTTTTATTGATTAATATAACAACATTAAGTACATGATTTATGTCTTAATAGCTACTACGAGCAAAAAGTAAATAAAAGAGCTGTTACATTATCCCTCGTCAGCGAAAGCCGCTGGTAACGGGACAAAAGAATACATACTGCGTACTAGTCCTCAACTGTACACTCTAATCATAGTCATTTACAATATCACTTAAAATCAAATTTAATGACAGATTTAACATATATTAGATTCAGCAAATGGGCCCTTTTGTGACGTGGGCCCCAATGCACCGCATTGGCTGCATTGGCATATTTACACCACTGGATTAAACCACGAAATAAGTTTATGGAGAATAGCGTTACTTTTATCTTGTATTATCCGCGTACGTTGTAAAACATGCCTTCGATGATAAAGATTCGATTTCATTGATATTCCCATTAGATTTTCTACGCTTTTTTTAGTGGAAAATGAATATTGAAATACAAACAAATAATTGTATTATAAAAATAATCGAAAGCATCATTCAGGTAGTAAAGCTGCATATGGGTAATCAGTTTTGTAATTTAGTGGCGCTTTTAAAAGCAAAAGTAGACGAATTATCAAATGATCATTTATACATAAAGGTAAATTATACATATGTAGTTAAAGTAAACTTTGTTTAATTAATTATAAAATTAATAGTAAACTTTGTTGAATTAATTATAAAATTAATAGCACAACCGTCTAATTTTAGACACACAAATTTTTAAAGTTTTGTTTGGTTTACTGTCTAATCAATGTAATAAAAACCTCCAAAATACGGACACGGCCAGCAAAATTAAGAAAAATGCACAAAAATATCTTACAAAACAAGTAAAATAATTATTATTCAATTCTACTTTGTTTTTCTTTTTAAACTTTCGTTCTGCCTCAATAACAAAATCAGGATCGACACACTTAAGCCCACGTTTTAAATTACCTCTTACTAATTCCGATAATATACAATATTTATAAAATTGAACAAGCTTCTCTGTCATTTGCTGCTTCCAGAACATTTCGTCTCTTTGTATTTTTTCCACATACAAAGGCACTGATTATATTGCATTTTTGAGTAATATATTTAGGTTTCTTTTGTAGAGTAGTATTTATAGATTTATACTACATATAAAAATACAAGAATCCATTAGGAAAATTTAATTGATAGAGCTGCAATTGCAAATTACATGTAGTTTAAAAACAAAATTTGTTGAATTACTTATAAAATTAATAGAATAACGGTTATGGTTGCACAAAACTCAAACATAAAGCAATTTATTTATATCTAATAATAAAAATTAAACGTATTACGTTATAAATTAGTTTATCATTTCTCTGAAATGCCTCTTTCTTATGAAATTTCCAGTTCAGATAAACCATCTGTTTATGTATACAAAATAGCTGGAAGTTCAGGTAACTTGGAGCTTTTTATTACCATACAAAAGGAAATTCGTAGTCCATTCTTCAACATTCTAATTTTAGGCAGTGCGCTGGTAATACAGTATTCTTTCAGATTTTAGCTAGAGTTCCATCTATTGTAACCTCACTACACTGCTTGGTCAGTGACACAACTCAACAATATGGCGGCTACTTTGATTTTATACAGGGTCTTATGAGACAAGCTTTCGACAAGATTAGCACTCGGAACATTGGATCAATCCTAATTTAGTTTAGACTATTTGATTTATGTATTAAAGAAGACCGGTCTGATATAGTTTAAAATTCAACCATGTGCTTTATTATGTGCTTTATTTGGCAACAAAAGCTGTACTTAGAAGGCTACTATTTGTTATCTAGTATCTAGAATGTGTTTTTTCGAATAAAATTTATATCAGTCTCATCAGTACATCTTCTTGAATAAATGTAGAAAAATTTATAATAAAATACCCAGTGGTTTCGGCGCTGATCTTGTCAACAGAAGACGCTGCATTTTGCCGTCAAATTCCCTAGCCTTAAAATAAACTCAGGAGTCAGGCAAGGAGATACAACGCAACTATTTAATCTAAGCCTAGAAGCAATAATTAGAAAATTAATAGTAGAGGACAACATAAAGCTAACAGAACGCAAATAATTGCGTATGCGGACGACGTAGCCATTATAAGCAGTTGTTTTTACTGGAAGAAATTTACCAAAAACTCAAACAACAGGCACAAAACTGTGGATACACATAAATACAACAAAGACAAAATACATGAAATTCTCAAAGACAAGAACAAGAAACAGATAAATATAATAAAAATTTGCAGGCGACGATATAGAAAAAGTAAACAAATTTACCTACCTAGGATCTGAAATCAACAGTAAAAACAAATGTAGTGATGAAATAAAGCGAAGAATCCAACAGGGTGAACAGGTATACTATGCATACAAAGATCTAATAGAATCCAAAATATAAAGAAAATCCAAATTGAAAATCTATAACACAATAATTAAACCTACAGTCACATGGTTCAGGAACCTGGGTAACCACAAAACGAGATGAAAAAATGCTGCTACGATTTGAAAGGAAAATAATCTGGAAAATACATGGAGGAATCCAAGAAGGGGAATATAAACGAATATGAATGAACCACGAAATAGACCAAATATTGCAGAAAGCCAACATAGTAAGGTTCATAAAGTCACAATGGCTACGATGGTATGGTAATATAAAAAGAATGCCAAGAACAAGAGAAATCCGTACAATATTAGCCTGGAAGCCATCAATAAGGAGACCCAGAGGCAGACATGCCAGAGATGGATAGACGAAGTAGAGAAGGACCTCCAAACAATGGGAATTAAAGCCTGCAGCGATGGGAAGAAGTGGCAAAAGGTCGTTGAGCAAGCTAAAACCCACATTGGGTTAGCCTGCTAACAGAAGAAGACAGAAATAAAAAATATTGTGGAACCCGCAAAACTTCAATTATTATAACAAATTAAATAAAGATGTATAGACCAAGCTAGCACAACCTTTCGAGAAAGATATTGATGAAGTAAGAAAATTGATTGATCAACTTTTATTTCTTCTTTTTAAAGTAAATCATACAAAATAATAAAACTCGCACAAGTAATAGCTATATTTTCATCAGAAATTTTCGTTCTTTCACTTCGACCTGCGAAGAAACTGGATCAGTGATGAGACGTGCGTCATACATCCTTATACAGAGTTACAAAATTTACAAACCGAGGCATTCGGTGCGTACACGGCTTGCCTCATTCGCGTTCGTGCTCAAGTCAGTACATGGCTTTGAAGTTACTCTTACTTCTGCAACAATTATATATATGGTTATTTTTCCAATCCAACATTTTATATTGTGTAATATTGCTGACTCTCTTTGCTATTCAAACTTTGTTCCCTTATTTTTTCCATTATTTTGTTAACCTATTCTTGGGTTCATTTTATGTATTTCCGAATACTTTTCTTAATCGTTTTCTTTTTTTGTGTATTGCTTTTTTGCTCTCATTCTATGTAATCTTAATTTTAAATGAGAACATTTTTTTATAGTTAGTCGAAGCTCTAAATATCACACTGAAAGATTTCCAAAATGGTGGAAACTTGCAAACTCTTGCTGATCATCCAGCTGTAATAACACGACGGCATGATGATTTAATAAACAAAATAGCCGAACATGAAATTTCCGAACTTAAAATTGGTTTGAAAATATTTGTGGAAAATGATGAAGAACAAGCTTTAACGGAAGCAATAGATAAAGGTAAGTTCAATATATTGAAGTTAAGTTTTATTAGAATTACATAACTGAGAAATATAATTTATAAGAAATAATTTTTGTTTTACAGCCTTTAAAGCGTTAAACATAAATTCCGTGCACAACGTAATAATAGCATATCATAATAAACAAAGTGAAGGTCAAAATGATGTTACAGAAAAAATAAAAAATATTTGGAAAGTGCTTGAAAAATATACTCGTGATAAAAAAATACTTCAAATTGGATTATCGGATATTGAAGAAGCTGCATTCCGATCAATATATGAATGGGCTGATATAAAACCAAGTATTATACAGATAAATTTGGCCACTTGTTGTGTTGTACCTCCAACACTTCAAGCATTTTGTAAAGACAATGAAGTACAGTTATTAACACACAGTGATCCTAATGGTAAGTTCCTTTTTTTTTGTGAATACACTAATGTATTTAGTAATAATAATAAATCTTGAATTACGAATAATGGTGAATCAACTACAATACAGAACTCTTTTGTTTTATATAAATGTAACATTAAACTTTGAAAATAAACTAGTAGGTGGCAGATATACCAGTAAATCAAATAATTGAAATTATTTTTCATAAATGAAAAAGAAGAGTTACAGCAGTGTTTTAATAATTTTTGGCCTTGATTGGATTCGTATTTGTACTTAAGCTTTATTATTTATTCCGATTATGTCAGTGTCGAATAAAAAGTATACAGTTTATTATTCCCATGCTAAAACATTAAATTGCTTCTTTTATTTCTTTAAAGATTAATTGTTCTCATTTGTTATTGTATTTTACTGTCATATATGATGAGCAATATATGTATGTATCAAAAACATCAATTTCATTATGTGTAATTAAAAAAAGTTCATTTTGTAACAGAATATAATATACCATGTGTTTCACCGAAGACACAACATAGGGAAACATTAGGGTTGCCATATTTTCAAAATTCAAATAACGGACAAAATTTTTTCTTTAATATGCATTCAATAATAAGGTTCTAACACGAAGCGAATTGACTGTTTTTTACTTTACCTAGACTGTGGTAAGAATGCTTTGGCTAGGCACAGTCTAATAGTATATTAAAACACGAGTTACAGAATGCATCTTTTCGCGCACGAGTCCGAAATTTGGATACGAGTGCTCGAATTGCCTTCTGTAACGAGTTGTTTATACTATTTTCTCTGTTTTGGCTTCCATTTATATTATTTCTTATTTCTTTTTATAAAAATACCTGACAATTTTGAGTTGGGGAAATTTGGTTAAATAGTTAGGTTGGTAATAGTGATTTTTGCTTGACAGTTGACAGACGTTTGACATTTGACGTTTTTGTTGCCTAGCAACTGACTGGTTGCTTAGCAACTGAATGGTTGCCTAGGTATTTTGTGTATTATTTGATACAGTATCACCAATTTCTGAAAACAAAATGTCACCAAAAATTGAGGAGTGAGTATGGAGACGGATAACGGAGGGATTCGAAGAATAAATTTGAAGTTGTATTGTTCAAGGACGTAAAATTACTAAAAATACGGACACGTTGCGAAAACGGACTGGACGTACGGACACTTTTCAAATAACGGACGTATGGCAACCCTGGGAAACATCTATGTATTTTTGCAGAAAGGATCCGCGATACCTTTGGAATATGTATGGATTCAGTGCTCAACGTATGTTATTGGATTTAGTTAACGCTGGAAAGAGATGAAACACTGAAGGCGTCTGTCATTGTGATAGGCTATTATTTCATTGTTTGGTTTTTAAATTTGTTAATAGACAGCACCTACAACTTTCATGTACAATAAAAATACGCAAAATGCGTAATTTTTTAAATCGCTGTTTCTGGATTCTGCATATTTTAAATTGAATTCGCCTTATTACAACAGTACACGTAAAGAAAGCCTAAGTAAATTCTATGAAAATGTGAGATTGTGTTTGCAGTATTTCAGATTACCAGCAAATTATGTTCATAATAATTGTCGAGTTTATATCACTAAAAACGTGGAATAGTTTTGAATCCTGTCAAAAGAAAACAAATGATCATCAGTCAAGTACCGAATGAACTTAAAATGTAATGATAATATGAATTTGTCTAGTCAGCTGTACTAAAATTTCTGTCAGAAGTTATTAATGCAACTTACAAATCTTAGTGGTGCATGTAGATAGGTGTGAAATTGGTTACATAGAGAAAAATGTATAATTTGGTGAAGTACAGGATTGTTGTGCAAGAAAAACGTAACGATTATACTTTTACGTAAATAGTGATTTTAGTAAATATGTAAAGTATGACATTATAAATAAATTTTTTAAATTATATTGTTTTAGTATAATAATAATAATAATGAATCTATAATTATTGTGCTTCGTTGCATTGTAGATGTAGATTCTTTAGTAACTGACAAGTTAAACAATTTAACGTTTTGTCACTGTTAAAATTGACAATTTAAAAACCAAACAATGAAATAATTGCCTGCCGGGATAACAGATGCCGGCGTTATTTCTGTCTCATTCTAGCATCAAATAAACTCAATTACGTAGGTTCAGTGCTAAATTCGTACATATTCCGCAGGTAACCTGGATCTGTTCTAAAACAATACATTGGTGTTTCCCTATGTTGCTTCTTCGGTGAAACACATGGTATATGAAAGTAGCAAACATAAAAATTTATTAGATATTATTGTAAATACCTATCTATTAAAGTCCCTCCTGACATTTAATAAAAAAATAGTAATAACGTTTTCTATTATTTCAGAAATTTTACCAGAAAATTCAATTGAAAACGTATTTGGAACAACCTTCAAGCTGAATTGGGCATTGCGATTTCTTGTACACATAAAATGTAGAGGTGTATTAGCAACTAAAGGTTACTTAATTAGTTTAAGTAATGCATGATTGTGATTTTTTTTATAAACAAATGTATTTTTGTTTAAAATGTTTTTATGTACTTGTATATCTAATTCGATGTACCACACCAGTGCTTAGCATCTAGTACTTAAGGCATTAATTAACGTGTGCATTTTGTTGGAATAAAAAATATAGGCATAATGTTATTATTTTAGATTTTTAAAGCAGTATTGTTAGTTAAAATTTCTTAAATTATTTACGATTTTACATATGTTTAAATTGTACTAAAGCTTTTATGTGCAGATGAATTTTTAATGTTAACAATAAACATTGACCATTCCATTTTTTATTTTATTTTAAATGAAAACCAGACCACAAACACGCTACACAATTTAATAGAGGCTAAAACTGAGACAAACTCCGAGCTATACATCGCTTACATTGACTTAAAAGCGGCCTTCGACAATATAGATAGAACGAGACTATGGAAGATTCTTAAACAATTGGAAGTAACACCAGATTTAATAAAGGCTATTCAAGGACTCTACAGAAATGTTAAAAGGAATAGTACAAATAAATGGGACACAATCCAAAGAATTCGAAATGTGCAAATGGCTAAAACAAAGGGACTCCCTGAGCCTGCTTCTATTCATCATTTACATAGACAAAATATTTAAGAACTGCAAAACTTAAAATACCTAAAACAACAATTGGATACAAAGAACTAAGACCGATACAAATAGAGGCGCTAATATATGCAGACGATATAACACTAATAGCTGACAAACCAACCAAGATGCAAAAAATGATTGATATATGGGAAGAAGAAATAAAAAACATGGGGATGCCGATAAATATAGATAAAACCAAAGTTATGGAAATAAGGATAGGCAAAAAAGACAACAACATGGGCAGGAAGAAGTTTAGAAAAAGTCTCAATCTACAATTACCTACTTAGGAACAACTAGCAGCAACGATGGCAGAATCGAACAAGAATTAGCGAACAAATTGAGGAAAATAAACAACATAATATATTACTCCATAAATAAAACATTACTAAATAAAAAAGCAATAAACATAAAAACAGGGCAACAGATATACAACAAAATAGCAATACCAACACTACTTTACTCTGCAGAAGTCTGGCCCACCCTCCCAACACATAAAAAGAAGCTTACCGCTATGGAGATGAAATTCCTCAGGAAAATGTCAAATGTAACAAAGTTTGGTAGAAAGAAAAATCAGGAAATCTATGACAATTTATACCAAGAACCTGTAACACACAAACTGGAGAAAAAACAATTAAATTGGTTCCCACAAGTCAAAAGAATGAAGGATGAAAGATCGACAAAACAATTTCAACTAACAGATATTGGAGAAAAGAGGAAAACTGGCAGACCTAGAAAAACAATGAAGAAGGTCATAGAAGAGATAGGAAAGAAACATGATAAAACAATACAAGAACTAGAAAAAATAGCAAAAAGCCTTCGATACAGTCAGTAGGAGGGGAATATGGAAGTGCCTAGAACAAAAAGAAGTGAACAGCGATCTCCTGGAAACAATAAAAAGTCTACAACACTACAACCAACCTAGTAAGGACTCAAAATAAAACCTCAAGCACATTTGATAACTCAACTGGAGTAATTCAAGGGGGAGTCCTGAGCCCACTATTATTTATATCAGTTATAGATGAGGTAATAAAAGAGACAAGGGCTAAAACAAAGAGCTACGTAGTGGGATACAAAAACTTGGAAGCGGTAAAAATTGAAGCCTGCGTTTTTGCAGATGATGTAGTTCTTGTGGCAAAAACAAGTAAGGATTTAGAGAAGAACATAGAGGTCTGGGTAGAATCGCTAAAGAAATACAATTTAATAGTGAATATGGAAAAATCAAAAGTAATGGCAATTGCAAATACAAATATCAAATGTACGGTCGCATTAGAAGGAAAAACTATGGAACAAGTAGAAACGTATAAATACCTGGGCACAATAATCAACAGCAAAGGAACACAATACGATGAAATAGGGAACAGAATTAAAACAGCAACACGTACTTTTCATGCCATTAGAAGAAGTTTCTTAAACAAAAAGGAAATAACAAAAAAGACTAAAATGACAGTGTACCAAACAATATATTTACCTATTCTGACATTTGGGGCAGAAAACTGGATACTAAACACAAGACTGGAAAGTCGCCTTCAAGCTACAGAAATGAAATATTTAAGAACGGTCATGGGGGTAAATATAATGGAAAGAAGAAGAAACGAGGACATCAGGAAGGAACTAGAGATGGAATCACTAAAAGAGAAAATAGATAAAAAGAAGTTGAAATGGGCGGGGCACTTGATAAGGATGGACAATAAAAGACAAGTAAAGAGGGTCTGGGAAGCACGAAAAGGAGGGAAAAACCGCAGAGGGAGACCGAGGAAGACTTGGAATACTAGCACAACAGAAATATTGGAGGAAAGAGGGAAAACATGGAAAGATGCAACAATAATGGCGTTAAACAGAAAAAAGTGGTCTAAATTTGTGGAAGCTGTATAAATAGAGACTATGCAATATCGACAAGCATGTAATAAATACCTCGACACCTTCGGGTACCAGAGGTTTATCGATTATGTATGTATGTAAGAACTAGAAAAAATAGCAAAAAGCAGGCAGGAATGGAGTAGGTGGATCAAAGATAGATACCCG
Organism: Melanotus villosus; assembly: GCA_963082815.1. Lineage (NCBI taxonomy): Eukaryota > Metazoa > Arthropoda > Insecta > Coleoptera > Elateridae > Melanotus > Melanotus villosus. The sequence goes on along the minus strand of OY720419.1, from coordinate 37,230,649 downwards.
ACGCCATAAGGCAGTGATGCCCAACCTTTAACTTGACTCGAGCCAATTTAGAATTTAAACATTTTAGGCGAGGAAATTAATCAGGTAGGAATACTTCATATATTAACTAACTTTGTAATAAATTTGGTCTTGATCAGACATAAGTAACCTAAAACTTTTATGAAATTTTATTTCTTGCAATGTGCAATCGGGATGTTTGGGCCAAAGTATAGTGGGTATGTTTGGACCACGTGGACCAAACAAACTGACTGTGGCCCAGACATACCAAGTGTTAAGAAAAAGCAATTAACAGCAAGTGTTGTTTATATTAACGGTAATAAAGTTAGATATTAATGCATACTTTTTACTTTTCTTTCAGTTCAATTATGCCAACGATATACAAAAAGAAATCTGCTAGTAAATTAAAGCGAAAACCAAGAAAACATATCGACATTGATGTTGTAAAAGCCGCATATAATGAAGTGCTGCAAGGAAATGGAACAGCAAGTAGGACGATCGCTAGAAAATATGACATACCAAAAACAACATTGACTCGGTATATAAAAAACCGAAAAATTCCTCAAACAACAGAATTTGCTTCTTTGCACGTTAGCAAGCAAATTTTTACGTCAGAAGAAGAAAATCTATTATGTGATTATTTGCTGCAAGCATGCAACATGCATTACGGCCTAACACTTAAACAGACTAAAGAGCTTGCTTACCAGTACGCCATAGCTAACCATAAAAATATTCCAGATTTTTGGAAAAATAATAAATGTGCAAGCAAGGACTAGCTTACAGGTTTTTTACATCGAAATCAGAAACTATCCTTAAGAAAACCAGAAGCAACCAGTTTGAGCCGCTCTACAAGTTTTAATAAAAAGAATGTTGGTGAATTCTTCGATAAATTAAAAATCTTGCATGAAAAATATCAATTTCCACCATCATCTATATGTAATGTAGATGAAACTGGTGTCACCACCGTCCACGTTCCGGGAAGGATCTTAGCAGCGAAAGGGAAGAAACAAATTGGCAAAATAACTTCTGGAGAGAGGGGAGTATTGGTTACAGTATGTTGCGGTGTTAATGGAAATGGTAACTCTATTCCACCATTCTTTATTTTTCCAAGAACACGTTTTAGGGATTTTATGTTACAAAAAGCTCCTGTTGGCTCATGTGGGGCAGCAAATCCGTCCGGTTGGATGAACAGTGATATTTTTTTAGAATATATCAAACATTTCGCAAAATACGCAAAGCCTACTCTAGAATCGCCAATACTGGTAATCTTCGACAACCATGAGAGTCACATCTCCATAGATGTAATTAATTTTGCTAAAAGAAATGGAATGATTCTTTTTACATTACCGCCACATTGCAGCAATAAGCTGCAGCCTCTTGATGTGGCTGTATTTTTTGCTTTCAAACGATACTACAACGCTGCTGCAGATAATTGGCTTGTGAACAATCCTGGAAGCCCTATTTCAATATATCAAGTGGCTCAACTGGTAGGAGAATCATATTCGCCAGCTTTTACTAAAGCAAATATTGAGAGTGGTTTTCGAAAAACTGGTATAGTTCCGTTCAATCCTGCTATATTTGATGATTCTGATTTTCTCTGTTCTGCTGTGACTGACCGGAAGGATCCAACGAACGAAAAATGTAGCGGAACCACAAGTCGATAGTCCCCAAGAAGAGACAACTGCAACATCGACTAGTGCTAACACTTCTGTGAATATTGCTTCACCAGTGGCCTCTACCAGTGGTAAAACTATTATTACTCCAGAACATATTAAACCATACCCAAAAGCCTTGCCACGAAGAACTCTACGAAGAGGGCGTAAACCCGGAAAATCACGTGTCTTAACAGATACGCCAGAGAAACTTGAAATCGAGAGAAGTTTTAATGAGAAAGCGGAAAAATTGAAAAAAAAGGTAGGCACTATAAAGGAATTTGATACACCTGACATGCATAAGAAGAAAAATAAAAGAGAAAAGAAAAGAAAGATTGTAGAAGAGGAAGAAATTACATCAGCAGAAGAATTTGATGAATTGTGCCAAGAAAGTGATGATTCTCCATACGAAGAAGAGTCAGATTATGGTTCGATGATCGGGATTTTAACGAAAACAATTTTGTAATCGTCAGATTTTTCACAAATGATAATGCTGCTGTAATTCACTATGTAGGCATTATTACTAAAAAGAATGGTGAGTATTCTTTTTTCCTATAATTGATGATATTCAGCCTACTGCTGAAACTGAAATTATAAAGAAGACTAAGTCACCGACGAGCTTTTGCGAAACAAAACGTGCTGGAAATGGATATAGTTTTAACATAAACTATGTATTTAAATGTTACTAACTTACGTTAAGATTGTTTTTTCACTTTCTGTTCCAAAGTAATGTTTATACCTTTTTAAGTAGTTGTTGAAATAAATGCTACAACTTTTAACACCAATATTTTAATGTTACCAACTTAATATTAAGATTTTTTATTTCAAGTTAATGTTCCTTTTTCTAAGTTTTTGCTAAAATAAATTAATTATGTTCTTATCGCAATTGTTTCATACTTTTACCATTTATTTTGGACAGTGGCCCAGACATACCTGCCCTATGGCCAAAACATGGCACCCCAGGGGATCTTTGGGTCAATTTACAGAACTTTATATAAACCTTTTCTCTTGCTAAAGTAACAACTGTTAATTAATAATACTATCATCAATGTGAAGCTACCAGATGGTGCATTGCCACAGTAGGATTGTGTTTTCAATTTTTCTGTACAGTTTTGTGTAAAAAAATAAAATGTAAAATTTGACCCAAACATTACCCACTCTCCCCTGTTAAGAATTCTTCTTCTTCTTTTCTAATCCTTAATGCCCTTTCAGGCTTCGGATGTTGGTCTCTAGTCCTGTATCCAGTTTTTCCATCTTTTTCTGTCCCTCGCTATTATTTTCATTTCATCCATTGTCACTCCCCTTTCTAATCATATTTCTTTGATTTGTTCTATCCATTTTCTCCTGGGTCTGCCTCATTGCTTTTTGATTGGTTTTCCCGCTTCCATTATTCTTCTTGTGGTTCTGTTAGGTTCCATTGTCACTATATGTGTGTGTACCAGTTTAGTTGCTTCTTTTTTATTTTTCCATTATTGGTTTCTGTTTGATTATCTCTCTTATGTCTTCATTTTTTATTCTGTTCCACTTAGTTTTTCGTGCCATTTTCCTAAGGTGTTTCATTTCCATTGGCCATTGCATTAATTTTAGGTTCGTCTTTTTTCCTAAGTGTCCAGTTTTCGCAGGCATAATTCAAATACAAATTAAATACAGCAAAAACATATTTTTAATGCGAAACCTGATACCGCATTTAGCACCTACAAGTACGCATCGTTGATAAAACGCGCCACATCAAAAGGAGGCGCGGCGCGAGCCACTCGTGGCTGGCGAGCTACAGGTTGGCCATAAGGTATAAAGGGAAAGAAGAAGAAGAAGAAATTATTTACGATTTTATACCGGGTGGTGCATTGCTTCATGCACCATAGGAATTTCAATGGTAAATTGTTAATTTGTAAATATTTGCTTCCCTAATTATTTTTTTATCTCTCTGTAGAAAATATTTGTTTTTAATGAGTACAAACATAAATAATGTGCTTATCCGGCAATAGCCTAAAAGGATTATTGTGCATACCCTGATTTATTGATCATACCCATACAGGTGTCTAACAAACTCCTTCGGTTCCATAATAGGCTTCCCGAATATGCGCTGTCTTTTTCTCACCAGCGCATCACAGACACATAAAATGTGTGTTGCTGTTTCTGTTTTCTTATTGCAAAGTCTACAAGTAAGGTCTCTATTATATTTACCGATCTACCATAGGTGTTTCTTAACAGTTGCTGTCCTGTTAGTAGACCTGTGACGATCGTGAGTGGTGTCCTACCCATAAGAAATAGTTCAACAGCTCGCTTCTTGCAAGGTATGTTGTTGTGCTTTTGTCGTGGTCTGTTAGTTCAGTATATTTCGTAATTTCGTGTTGAGTAAGTTGAGTGCTAATCCAGTCACTTACGTATCATCGAATGGTAGATACTTCTTGAAATTCCTAAGGCTGGTTCTGGGTCAAGATAAGCCTCAGTCGATCCCTGCCTTGCTAATTCGTCGGCTTTCTCACTACCGTCTATGCCACAATGATCTGGTAACCAGAACAGTCTCACGGCGTTCTGTTCTGCCAAGTCATTAAGTTCCTCTAGACATTCCCATACTAGCTTAGAAGAAGTCTTGCTATTCAAGAGAGCCTTCAAAGTCAACTGGCTGTCTGACATTATGTAGATTAGCTTGTGTTTATAAGCCCCCCAATTGTTTTCCCGCGTACATTTTAAAATCGCGTATATTTCCGCTTAAAAAACGGAGGCGTGCTTAAGCTTTGGTTTCCTAGGAAGCGGTGCCGTCATTTAGCGGCCGTAAAAGTACGGTGGGTGACGTCACGAAAAACGGTGTCGTGTTTTTTAAGCGAAGTGTTTTCCAAAAGAGCGGTAGCGCACACCCAACGTAATAGAGCGGTGCCGTCTCATCTGAAGCGGTGGGCCAGTACGGTACGAATCAGTTCAGCAACGTTTTTTGGCGGTGTGTCTTGTGTATATAGTCCAGTCAAAATAGACATAACAGTTCGGAATAATTCGCAACGGCCGTATTTTTTCCACCGTTTTTCTGACGTCACCCACCGTATTTTTACGGCCGTTAAATGGCGGCACCGCTTCCTAGGAAACCAAAGCTAATTTCCCAATGAAAAGCTGAGCCTTTCTTTTGGCCTTTCGCCATAAAGTCCTGATCCGGCACCGGTCTCAATTTTGGAACCGTCCGTGGACCAGATTAGACTTGCAGAAGGAATATCCTCTTTGGGATCTTTCCACTCGTCACGGTCCTTAATTACCACCTCGAAGAGTGATCCTACAGAGTATTTAGGAGTCATATACTAGTCCACCATCATTTCAATTATAGGGTGCTCTATGCTACGAACTATGCTATAGTGCGTTCTGTATCCAAGCGAAGGTTGTACAGTAAACTTTGTAATTTGTGGATTCCCAATCTTCCCTCCCCCTGTATTACCTACTATATGAAGAGCAGGAAGGTCTAGAAGAGTCTCCATAGCAGCGGGCATTGTTCTCATTGCTCCTGTTATGCCAAGACAGACAAGCCTTTATATGTTGCTTAGTCTTAGTTTGGTGAATTCTTGCTTGATATTAGGCCGCCACGCCAAGGATGCATACATAATAGCTGGTCTGACCACTCTGGTGTATAGCCAATAGACCATTCCTGGTTTGAGGCTCCACGATTTATCGTACGTTCGTTTAACTATCGCTAACGTAGTTTCCGCTTTTCTAATAATTCTATCAGGTTAGTTTGGAATCCAGTATGATTCCCAGATACTTTACCTCCACGACAGAACGGTTTCAAACCCTCTAGGTTTCTTCTTTGCGTAGATTGTATTATGGTGGCTTTTTCGGGGCTGACTTTAAGGCTTTCCCTTTCAGTCCACATAGATACAGCATTCAGGACCTGTTGTGTGTGCTCCCTGACTTTGTTGGAAAATCTCCCTTTTACTGCTACGACAAGATCGTCAGCTTATCCTAAGGAAGAAAATCCTTAGCTACTGAGCTCTTGTAGACGTTCGTCCATGGGAAGGTTCCATAGCAGGGGAGAAATAAGGGTTTAGCCTCTGAAATGGTTAGTACATTAAGTTACTGTTTCCTTCATTCTTTGCTCCTAGATGAGTTTCGCATCTGATGTGGCTGACACGTCGAGTTGTCATTTTAATTTTAGATCTCACCCAGCTCCTGATGCCCCTTTAAGATAAGCAAAACATTGAGTTTTCCCTGCAGGACACATTTTATAAAAATCCAAAACTTTAAGGTTTTAACTGAAATTACAAGTTATTTTTTCTAATCAAAAGTATGGTCAAGACCAACTTGATAATAAAGAAATAGCAGGTCTTTAACCTAGACGTTTCTGAAATTAGAAAAAGGAGCTCTTTTTAACAGACAACACACTTTTTAAAAATTCGGCTTACATCACTTATTAAAAAAAAGTGAAAAGGAGAAAACTTAAGGCAGTTTAAAATTCTACAACACTGCATTTCTAAATTTTGCAATTAATTAGTCTGTTGTTTGTGAAATATGCAGTAACTCTGTATTGTTTTAGACGAAAACCGTGGTTGACTATAAAATGTTTAAAAAGAAAATTCTATACGCAAAAGTTAAATCTGTATGCCATAACATAGGTGATGATATTAGTTATGTGGTTAAACGAACGTGTGAATATGTTGTTTCAAATTTTAAATTAAATAAAAAACGGTGAAATAATTCAGACACAACCTTTTTGCCATAAAAGAAGTTCTTTTGTGTTGTTAAATATGCCAGCTTAAAAGTTTATTGTAAACATAGTTTTTGCCAATGAGAAGCTAAGAAACTTTGAAAATAATGTTTTCGCAATATAAAACGTCAAAACTACAATTAAGAGAACTTCTCGTTCATAAAACATAAAGAAAATTTGTAACAAGAAAATAATTTGTATTTATGAGATTGAAGATCTCAAAATTCTTCATCGATATTAACATATCAAACCTATAAATTCGCAGAAAATTATGACAGGAAAAAAGGAAATCACTTTGGTTTATCTGTATTTTCATATCTTAAATAGAAATCGATTCCACGGAACGCTCATTGATATTCTGGTCGCGATCGAAATTCTGTTGGTCACCAACTGAAGTCGACCTTAGACAGCCTCGAGGTAGATATAGATTCGGACTGATTGATGTGCGATCGGTCGAGTTAGCGATGTCACCCGGACCACTTTTTATAATTCTAGCCCCATTAGCTTTTCGTGCACCATGTCACTTAATAGGGACTTTGTTTTTCTATTAATGTCTGCAAAATTTGAGGTATGAACGAATTTTTAAGAACCAACAGTTTATTTTGCTCTTAAGATACACGTTTTCAGCTACATATTTTATATGGTATATTGCATTACAAATATTAGATGCGAACAAGAAATACTAAAGAGGAGTCTCTAAATATGATATCTATTTGGCAGTTTTAAAAAAATGGTTGTCTGTTAAAATCAATGCATTTATCATAATTTTTAATAATAATATTTAGTTATAGGTATATAAGACATGCCTTTCTGACTAAGGTCAAATACTCGACGAAGTAATTCCTGAGGTAGACAGCCGCTCAAATTTGAATCTGAATCTAAGATTAAAATTTTACCAAAACAGGATTCTAAACTCGACTTTTTGAATTTCAAATTGGGTTTCCACTTTACTTCAACTTGTTTTGATTCAGTATCTAAATTTCTAAATAGAATCTGCGCTTTCAAATCAGAATCCAAAATTCTAATCATTAATCCTAATTTTGGTATTATAATTGGAACGAGAAACGAACATTATAATCAAAGTTTTAAATATACCTACCTAGAATCTCTAGATTTATTTCTGTAAACTTTGTAGAGTTGTTAAATCTTAAGAAGAAAATTCAAATTGCTAGTTCAGAAGTTACATTTTGTTTTTGCTTTCTCAAATCTTAACATAATATCGAAACATAAAAATTAGATTGAGATTAAAGTTTTGAACTGATAACGAAAATTAATATTATATTGACGAAATTTAAGATTTACATAACTTAAGAATTTAGAAACTTCGAGCATAAACTTAGAGATTGAAGTCTTTCATTTTGGCTTAAGCGAATACAGCCTTGAATATTGCATAAAATTATAAACTCAAACTTTATCGAACTAAAATCCAAGATCCTAAATTTAAGTAAAATATTAAAATTTTAACATTTATCAGGCGATTTTACTAAGAACAATTTGTAGTAAAGAATCTTCGTTGCGAAATGTAATGTTAATTTCCATGAATTGGAAGACATCTGACAAAAACTATTGTATGCATTTTATAAAATTTGTTCAAATCAAATCGATATACATAAACGAATCATTAAGTTCATATAACAAGCAATTATTTTATAAAGCTAGACAAAAGAAAACCGAAAGAAAAATAAAACATCTTTGGACCAAAAATGGGAAAATATTTATGAGGGCCACAGATACTAGCCGCATATATCATATAAAATCCTCGAAGGACTTCTCCGATGTCCACTAAAAATAATATTCAAATTTATTATCAAAATGCACGGGGTATAAAATCGAAAGTTAATTTAATTTATAATAATGCGCTAGCTGAGGATTATGATATTATTATTATTACAGAAACCTGGTTAAATGATAATTTTTCCATTATAAACAGCGAGATCTTTGATAACCGTTATGTTGTGTATCGACGGGATCGGGACTTGTTATCTACGGGAAAGCGTGACGGTGGTGGAGTGCTGATTGCATTAAAAAATGAATATGTGTCAATGCGTGTACCAGAGTTAGAAACTAATTTAGAAGACTTGTGGATTAAAGTTAAGTTTAATACGGAATTTGTATATATTTGTGGTGTTTACATTACGCCTGCATCCTCAATAGAAAAATATATGTGTTTTTATAATAGTTTAGAAACAAACTTAATAATCACTACAAAGAGTGTTCTTATTTTTGGCGATTTTAATATACCTACTAGGGATCCTGCTTTCACCGCTGGAAATAATATTATAGAAAATGAATTTATAAACTTTTTAAATTTCAATAATTACAAGCAGTTTAATTACGTTCTAAATAATGACGGTAAAGTTCTAGATTTAATAGTATCAAATTTGCAACTAACTGTTGAAAAATCTGATTTTCCTTTGGTGAATGTAGACCGTTATCATCCTCCGCTAGAAATATCTTTTGAAATTAATCTAAACAATAAGGTAGATGTTTATTTTGGCGGACCGCAATACGTATTCAGGAAAGCAGATTATGAGAAGTTGTACAGGGGGCTGAGGGATACGGACTGGAATTCACTTAATGGATGCCATGATGTTAACGGAATGGTGAGTGAATTTTACAAACTGTTTTATGTGGTGCTTGATGGTTCGGTACCAAAGTCTAAGCCTAAGGGCAGAACTTACCCACCCTGGTTTACATTTGATATAATAAAAAAGATTAAACTGAAATCTAGATTATTCAAAAAACTGAAATCACAGAATACACAATTGAATATTCAAAGATTTAAGAACATTAGATCTCAAATTAAAAATGATATTAGAGAACGGTACAAGGATTATATAAGTGATATTGAGGGTAATATACAACAAGATGCGACTGCATTTTGGTCGTACTTGAAAACTAAAAGAGTTAAAAATTTATTACCTAAACATATGAACTTAGACGGTACTCATTTGCACAATAACCAAGAAATAGTAGAAGCATTTGCAGAAAATTTTGAATCTGTGTACAGTAGAAAAGATTCGGGAAATGGCATCGATAATAGTTTTGTTGTGGATAATAGCCTATTAGATGTCTTAAATATAAAAGAAATAAAAAATATCGAAATACTTTCGGCTATTAAAAAATTAAAACCAAAAAAATCGGTGGGGCATGATCTTATACCTATAAATATATTTAAGGGTTGCGCAGAAGTATTGGTGTATCCACTCATCATTATTTTCAATAAAATTAGTCAATCTCATTCGTATCCCAACGAATGGAAAATAGCTAAAATTTGTCCAGTTTTCAAGAGCGGCCAGGCTGCAGATATAAAAAATTATAGACCTATTTCTATATTGCCTGCAATATCAAAAATCTTTGAATCCGTGCTTTATACTAGAATTCTTTGTCATGTGAAACCAGTTATTTGCGATAATCAGCACGGATTTTTACCAAAACGATCTACAACTACAAATTTAATTAACTTTACGCAAGATATTTCAGAGGGATTGGATGCCAATTTGCAAACAGACGTCATTTACACTGATTTTGCAAAGGCATTCGATAAAGTCTCACATAGTGTACTACTATCGAAATTAAAATCGTACGGTTTTTCTGATAATCTGTTAATGTTAATAAAATCATATTTAGAGGATAGAGTTCAATATGTCGTTTTTAATAATCATGTTTCAAAAAAGTATTTAGTCAATTCGGGCGTACCCCAAGGTGCTAACTTGGGTCCATTATTGTTTTTGATGTTCATAAACGATTTACCTACAGTACTTGAAAGCTCTAGGGCGTTATTATTTGCGAATGATTTAAAGATATGGAAAAGAATTAGTTCACTTAATGATTGCATTAAATTACAAGCAGACATAAATAATTTATATACCTGGAGTCAAAAAAATAAACTTCTCTTTAATATATCAAAATGTTCATGTGTAACGTATTCAAAAAAGGCCAGTAAATTAGAGTTCAATTATACTATGGGTAATGAAAAATTACACAAAAATCATATGATACGAGATTTAGGAGTAACCTTTGATTCAAAACTGAACTTCAGTGGTCACATAAAAATTATAGTAAATGAAGCTTACAGGGCCCTTGGTTTTATTATAAGGCAATCACATGACTTTACCAGCCTGTATACTCTCAGGACCTTGTACAACTATCTAGTTAGAAGTAAACTGGAGTATGCCTCTCTATGCTGGAGCCCCATATATATAAATAATATTGGTGAGATAGAAAAAGTTCAAAAAAGATTTCTTAGATATTTACATTTTAAAAAGACAGGCAACTATCCACTGTATTCTCACTATGAAGATCTATTGAGCGAACATACTGATATTGTAACCTTAGAAAAAAGACGTTACGTTGCAGCTCTCATATTTTTGTACAAAATATTAAATAATAAGTGTGATACTGGGATATTTTGCAATAATTTAGATTTTTATGTACCAAAGAACACATTGCGGTGTAATCAATTGTTTTATGTTTCCTATATACGAACAAATATTTTAATAAATTCACCATACAGTAGAATGTGTAGATTTGCAAATATAATAAATAATAGCATCGACTTCTTTAATACAACACTGAAAAATGTGCGTTCGGAGTCCTACCAAGTATTAAGCTTGCCTGAAATGGTGGTTGCGTTTAGAAGAGGCATATTTTGGGTTAAATAAAATTATTGAATTTAAACCTAATGAAGTTATTGGTTGGTGTGGGTGTAAGCGCCTGTGTTTGTGTTTGTGTTTTTATGTCTTTTATGTACCTAGTTATTTTCTTTCATGATAGTTATTGTATTGTAATAGAGTGATATATTTCTTTATAATTCAGTACCTAATATTAAATGTAGCCTGTAATTGGGAAACTGTTGGCTGCAAAGCAAAATAAATAAATAAATAAGTATACCCCTAAAGGAGTGAACCCTTAATATGAGAAATTGATTAATTTTAAATATTTAAATTTTTTTCATGCTGTAGTTTCATAATATTTGAATTGTACAAAATAGTCAATATAATTTTTGGGAATGAAAAGGATGTCCCCTCTGTTGTTGATATAGAGGTTTCAATTTCGACATAAAAATTTATTTTTATAATAAAACTCATTTAATTTGGGAATTTTTAATTTAAAACCTTCAAAACAATAGTTACTCAATCTTAAAAGGCTTTCAAATATAATAAAAATGGACAATTAGCAAATAATGCAGAGGATGTAAACAGTTTGTGCGTTATTGACATATTTTTAATATCTACAGTATTAAAAAAGCCCAAATGCACTCTGAATTACAATAAAATGAAGCATATTATAGTATTTTTTTTAATTTGTAGCAAATAAAAGCGCATCGATATGAATTAAATGGATCACCCTTTTTATTTTATTTATTGAGCAAAATCTAGGCTTGCGGATGCCAGGGATCTCAAAGTGTACCGACTAGAATTTTGCAGGGATTTCCATTCCCGGAAGAGGCATTTTTATCGTGCCAAATATTATATTGGTACGGAATCTATAATCTATAGTATTACTTCGTATCTGAATAAGGGAACTTTCAGATATTTTCTGCATTATAATTTTTAGAGAGAATGGAACCTGAGATCTTTGGTTTATAAGGCAAGTATCGCCATCGAGGCCGACAAAATCAAGTTACGAGGTTTGACAGAAAAATAATGAGACTGGCAACACTGTGCGCGAACCGACAATGCTGCTGCCTCCCCCTTCACAAGGCAGTTAGAATAACCTCTGCTGTAGACTCAGTGTAAGTTCGAACTTCTTAAAGTTGCTACGCGATTGTTGAGAGCGTCCGAAGCGAAGTTGTGTTTGTGAGGTGCGTTACGAAAATTGACCGGCAAGGGAAGCTCGTTACCGCAGTGGTAAAGCGCTGGTCTCCTAGCTAGAGTCTTGGGTTCGAATCGTGAAGAATTCTTACTGCTCGAGGTCGGTACTTGAGCGAGTGAACCCATTTAATCGTCTGGTTACAATTAACAGTTCTGTCTGCAGAGTGGTTAACTGTAGATAGTAACAAGACACAATGCACGCTCACAAACTCTGCAGAAGGCAACGGGAAACTACATTTACGTTTACGACGCCAAGTCGTTTAAAAATGTGGCTTTGATCCCCTCAACTGGCAGCCAAACCGTCACTACGCGATCTCCTGGTTACAAATGCCATACGATAAATTAAAAAACCGGAAAAAATTCGAGTAAGCTTGTACTATTAAATTTTGTGTAAAGTTTCGCGAATCCGTTATTGGAACTTGTGGAAAGTTACAAAGGGCTTATGGAGAAAATTCCCTATCCAGGGCACAAGTGTTCAGATGACATTGAAATCGAACTTCTTGCGGGAAGACTTTCACACTCAAAAACGGACGACAATGTGGAAAGAGTGAGGACTCTTGTGATATCAGACCGTCGATTGACGTGGAGAATAATCAGTAGTGAGTTAAATTTGAACCGGTTTACTGTCCGGCAGATTTTAACACAGGATTTTGGGCATTACAAAAGTGTGCGCCAAGATGGTCCTAAAAAACCTCACGGCTGAGCATCTCTATCAACGAATTTTTGACAGAATATAGCCCCGCTATTCGCAGAATTTAAGTCTCTGCGACTTCTTTTTATTCCCCAGGCTGAAAAACTATTTGAAAGGGCGCCATTTTGGTACTTTGGATAATATCCAGAAGTTGAAAGGCATGCCAGCAGAAGTCTTCCAGGACTGCTACGAACAATGGAAAAATTCCTCCATCGGTATAAATATAGCTGCGTAAGGGAACTACTGTGATGGAGATAACCTTGATTTGCAATAAGAATAAAATTATGGTTAAAAGAAAATCAGTCTCATTATATTTTCTATGCTTAGGATCTTGAAACCAAAGTGGGAAGGACGCACAAATATTTATTAAAAATTCTTGTTATTCATTTTTTTCTTTTCGGACCCTTTAGTATTGTATTATTAATTAGAAACTATTCCTAAGTTAAAATTATCTTTCATATTGAATAATATTTTATTAATTCAAGCTGACGTTTTTATTTACGCAATCATTCCAAATACAATAAACCTATTACCAATATTAGATTTAGCCCAGAAAATGATTGTAGAAAGGTATAAACTAAAACGGCTAATATTAACATTAATTAATTTAAAATGTAATTTTTGATCCACAAACCCAGGAATTATTAATTATATTATTGAATAATAAAAACTTCTATGGGATTTTTCTTTCTTGCAGAAATTTTATTTTCGATTTCTTTTCTTCATTCATAATAAGGTATGTGTGGGTTATTCTGGATATTTTCAGGGTTTAAAAAAATTATACAGGGTGTCTCTAAATTATATTTATAACTTCTGTAAACCATTTTTCAGACAAAATTAAAGCATTTTGATCTACAGTAGGCGGTCACCGAATTAGAAACTTTTGTAATTCTCAATATTAGAATGATATTTTTATTTTAGAACATATGTATTGCCTACATAGCGAAAAACTATACCGCATGAACACCTTTTATGAAAAGAAGAAGCAAAGGAAATGGGCATGGCAAAGTCCTGGTCAAAAAACAAAAAATGAAATTGATTACAGTATGCCCAATAAACCGCGAATATTCAATGATGTTAAATTAATAACAGCGCATAAATATGTTACAACGGAAACACTAGAAATGAAAGAGATAGCGTACCAAGAAAAGTTGACAACTAAGCTAGGTTCCTTAGCAAAAAAACTTAAATCATGACAAAATTGCAAGCAAAATACGTCCGATATCCATCCAGCAGCAAAAAAGATATGTTCAAGAATGAACACACTAAAAAACGAAAAACTAAGCCCTAGTACACTGAAGTTAATAGAAGAAAGGATCGGATGCTTATAAGGAAATAAATAAAAAAGTGAAAAAGAAATTCGAAAAAATGTTAGAACCTACATACAACACCAAACAGATAAACAATATAATAAAAAAAAATTAAGACCAAATAATACAGCTGGCAAAATAAAACTAACAAAATTAAGAAATAAGAAGGGAATAGTAGTGTCAACAAGAGGGGATATTATCAACACCATAAAAACTTTCTACTCTCAACTATACAAAATTAGATACAAACGGAAACATCATAATGAACAGCAGATCCGAAGAAATTCCGGAAGTAACAAAATCTGAAATTATAACAGCATTAAAGCAAATGAAAAATAGGAAAAGCACCAGGATACCTAGTGAGATGTTGAAAAAGGGCGGAGAAGCTATAATAGAAGTATTGAAAATCCTGTTCAATAAGAGTATCTAAGACGAGAAGATCCTGACTAACTGGAAAGAAGCCGAAGTAATCTTATTATTCAAGAAAGGAGTCATTACCAACATTGAAAATTATAGACAAATAAGCTTGCTGTAGCATACGTATGTGCAAACTTTTTGAGAGAATAATAAATAATAACTAACAGCATGACAGACAAGCTAGATCTGTATCTACCACAGGAACAGGCGGCTTTTAGAAAGGAATATAGCACTGTCGAGCATATACAGACCATTCACACTTTAATTGGGAAGACCACCGAATATAACGCTCCCCTACGACCCCTACGCTTAGCCTTTGTGGACTGCCACAAGGCGTTCGAAACTATCAAAAGATGGGCTTTCCTACAGGCACGATGCAAGGATCGCCCCCAGATACTCTCCCGTCATAAAAGAGATATACGAAGGAGCAAACATGCGTATCAAAATTGATGAGGGAACCTACATCGAATCCATTAAAATAGAAAAAGGAGTCTTACAGGGCGACCCTTCACCACCCAAAAATGTGTTCAAAAGACTACCGTGGGAAACCAACGGAATCAGCGTTGACAGTACCTACCTGTCACACTTGCGCTTTGTAGACGATATGGTAATCGCAAGCGACGACACTGAAGAGCTGAAGATCATGTTAGAGGAATTAATCAAAACATCAAATGAAATTGGCCTCAAAATGAACCTGTTTAAAACTAAATTCATGTCGAATGAAGACATACAGATAAACATAGATAACACACAAATAGAGCGAGTAGAATATTATACATATTTAGGACCACTGTCAAAACGAAATTAAACAGCTGAGGTTTCAAGACGCATAGGCATAATGTGGGCAGCATTCGGTAAACTACGCCACGTATCCTGCAACAATAATATGCCAATCAATCTAAAGTGTAAGGTATTGGAAACGTGTGTCCTGCCGGTAGTCGGTAGTCACGTACGGAACGGAAACTATGATGCTGACGGTCAAAAGCATGAAAAAGTTGAGGGTAATGCAAAGAGCCATAGAGAGGAGAATGCTCGGAATCAGTTTAAGGAACAGAATTCGCAATGAAGAGATAAGAAATAAAACAAAAGTAACGGACATAATAGAAAAAATAGCACACTTAAAGTGGAACTGGACGGGCCATATAACCAGGCAACCATAAAACAGATGGTCACATAGAATTGTCTTTTGGAGACCGAGAATAAAAATGCGAAGCAGCAGAGGAAGGCCTCAAAAGAGATGGCACGATGACATTCGGAAGATAATAGGGCGAAATTGGCACTAGAAAGTCCAAGACCGACTGGCTTGGAAACAAATAAGAGAGACCTATGCCCAGGAGTGGACATCAACGGGCCGAGAAAGAAGAAATAAGAAGATTGCTTATAATATATTTAATTTCAACTATTAACTATCACTTTATGCCAAGGTGGCGCAGTGGTAGAGCGCCAGGCTAGCGTTGCGCTAGTCCTTGGTTTGAATTTCCCAACCGGCAGGATTTTCCTGCAGTCAGTATCGAGCCTTGATGACCATTCGTCGTTGGGCACCTAATTAACGACGCTCTCCTCCGAATACAGACCTAAGAGGCAGAGTAACAAGGTCCAACACGTACACACACTTGCACTATACACACCGTGCAGAATGTAGGATCAAACGGCGCACCAAACACGTAACCCGCAGAGTTGAGTCGGTTTGTGCATTGCACGCGTGAAACCTCATACATTAATGCACCTGGCTCGACAGCGAAATGTATAAGAGGTTAACGATAACTAACTAAGCTAGTTAACTATCACTTTACTGAGAAATCCAATTATAATCAATATTTTGTTACTTTCCCCCTTTGCCTTAATAACTTGATTCTGCCGGGC
Source organism: Melanotus villosus (assembly GCA_963082815.1). Lineage (NCBI taxonomy): Eukaryota > Metazoa > Arthropoda > Insecta > Coleoptera > Elateridae > Melanotus > Melanotus villosus. Next base: position 37,214,219 of record OY720419.1, on the reverse strand, counting down.
ACACTATTTATACAGTGTTCGGCAAGGAGGCATGGTGTTGTTGTTTTCAGTCTTTTGACTGCCACCCACTTAGTTTTGAACGAATTTCAAAATTTATTTTTTTTCATACATTACTGGTACATTGCCATTTGAGAATACCTAACAAAACATAAGGAAAAAATAATCAGTTGTGAAAAATCACATCAGTTAGGTGTCATCCATTTTTGTTGAGGCATTCTTGTAGATGGGTGGCGAAATTGTCCATACTCCTTTGAAGCATGGCACGCGGAATCCTTCGAATTTCTCAACACAGTTTGGTTTCAGCAAGATGGGGCGACTTGCCATACATTAAGAGCAACAATGACTTTTTTAAGAGAACATTTCCCTGGGCCCCTTATTTCATTGCGTGGGGATGTGGAGTGGCCTCCTCAGCCACCAGACCTGTCAACTTGTGACTACTTTTTATGGGGCTACCTAAAATATCAAGTTTACACTGACAAACCACGTACTCTTGAAGCCCTTTCCGAAACAATAACGCGAGAAATTCGAAGGATTCCGCATGTCATGCTTCAAAGGAGTATGGACAATTTCGCCACCCGTCTACAAGAATGCCTCAACAAAAATGGTAATGACACGCCTAAGATTTGTTATTGTATGACAAACAGCCTTGCAGCAGTCGATGAGCAACTTTCTTATTCTAACTTGTTAATCCTATCTACAAGGTGTTATGCTTATGCCCAAGTTACTCATCGCCCGCTGCAAGGCTGTTTATCATACAATAACAAATCTTAGGCGTGTCATTACTTTTGCACGTGATACTACCTGTAATGTATGAAAAAAATACATTTTGAAATTCGTTTTTCCATTATTTTAGACAATTTTGGTTTTCTGTTGGACGGCTACACTTTAGCCCTCGCTTCACAAAAGCGGCGACGCGTAGTTCGAGTAGATATTTCTATTCGCTTCTTTGCAATTCATGTTTGATGGCTTTAATCGACGCTTTTCTGTTTAACAATGCTGTAGAAATGATCTTTCGGTCTTCTCTTGGTGTAGTTTCTCTTTTACCACGGCAGTTTTGTCGAGATGTTTCAAGAAGTGGAAGGTTCTACTTCATCTTTTTAGCTTAATAGTAATGACAGAATAATATGTTTCTTTTCCTGGCTCACATATCTTACTCGTCCCATGTTGAAAACAAAAATGTTGCAAGACTGCAACCTTTTTTTGTTTTAAAACGAAATATTATGAAAGTGTACACTTACTAAATAAGTAGTAGAATACTATTTTAATGTTTTCATTTGAATTTTAATATAATCCCTGGCAAAAGTTGCTAGATAATTGGAAACGTGTTGATGATAATTATTAATATTTTATGTAATACATTGAATTATGTCTCAATAATAAAAATTACCAAAATACCTCATCAAATTTCTGGTTACCAAAATTAAGGACATGTAATTATTAAAATATTGTAATAAATTTGCGATATTTTTAACGTTTATAATTCGGTGGCCAACTTCTGTAATTTACTAATATCCTGGAATACGGAGATACAACCAATAAAAGTTTGCTCTGAAATTGCTCTAATTATTTTTATGTATACTTTGTTTAAAATAAAACTGACGTTCTTTTGTTTATTGGCGTAAATTAGAGGTTTGCTTGTTTGCTTATTTACTCGAATGCTGTTTGGATTTATTTTCTTATTAAAATTTAACATAAACGGATATAGGTACGTCGATTTTTGATTATTCTTACACATACAAACTTCTCAAAGCGTTAATTTTACCTCCAATCCCTAGAAACACCCTTTCAGTCGAGTGATACTTTTGCCAAAATCGCCCTTTTCATAAATTACTAAAGCGCCCAAAATTCTGTCTTTATAACCTTTATAAATAGTTTTAAATAAATACAGGGTGTGTATAAATTGGCGAAAGAGCTACACGTGGCGATGTTGGTCATAAAATTCTGAGTCGAAAATCTTAATACCAAAATATTGTACCATGCTTCCTGGCTATGCGCGGGATTTCAAAAGTTTGAAAATGAAGTCTTTTATTAAGTATTTTAATTCATTATCTGTTGACAGAAGGGGCTGCAAATTAGAAGAAAGAAGAATTGTAAAAATTACTTTTTTATAGATGTTGTTTTTCAGCCCCAAAAGCGCGTTTTAAACATTTCTTCGTTAACTTATTATTGTAAAAACTACATATGGCAACATTCACAGATTATTGCGATGTAATGGACATCCTTAGTTACCGTGCTATAACAAAATGCCTGTGGTGTGTGGATCCAATGTTGTAAAATGTACGTTCTTTTAAAATGGTTCCTGAGGATAGATTAAGCATTGTTCAACATTTTGGTATTAAGATTTTCGACCTTCAAAGTTTCGCCTTCAAAGTAGTCTCCTTCCGAAGCCACACAGTTAATCCACCGTTGATGCCAGTGCTCGAAACAATTCATCTTCTGAAATAGCCAGTAGCTGCTTCGTCATGTTCTGCTGTATGTCTTCAATGTCTTGAAATCGCTTTCCTTTTAACTGAAATTTCATTTTGGGGAATATAAAATAGTCGCTGGGAGCAAGGTCTGGCGAATATGGTGGCTAACGGACTTTTGGAATGCCATGTTTAGCAAAGAACTGCCGCACAAGTTGAGAGGCAGGAGCATTATCGTGATGCAATTGCCACTCGTCATTCTCATGCAGGTCCGACCTTTTGCGATGAACTGCGCCCCTTAATCGTCGTAGAACTTGATAGTAATAAGAAGTATTCTCTGGCGAGGTGGAGCGTATTCATTATACACAATTCCCTTGTGGTCGAAAAAGACAGTCAGCATTGTCTTAACATTGCTGCCGATTTGTCATGCTTTTTTGGGTCTACGGGAATTTGGAATCTTCCACTGTGAAGATTGGGCCTTAGTTTCGGGATCATACCCATAAACCCACGTTTCACCGCCAGTTATGATCGTTTTTAGAAAGTTTCCGTCATTTCTGACGCATTCAAGCAAGTCACTAACAACTAAAACAGGGGCATGTTTTTGTTCAGCTGTGAGAAGTTTTGCTAGGAATTTAACTGAGACGCGTCTCATACACAAATCTTCCGTACGAATGGATTGAATCGAACCATAACTAATGTTTAGATCTGACATTTTGTGCACTTTTGCTGCTTATAGGTCTTCCAGAACGCGGATCACTCTCTACACTTTCACGACCATTTTCAAAGCATTTACACCGCACGATTCATACAGTCGTCACCGTAGACTTTTTGTAACTTCAAATACGTATCTTTACAAATTTCGCCAAGTTTTTGACAAAATCTGATGCAAATTCATTGATTCTTTTTTCCGACAGGATAAATGCGACAAACAACTACGCAAGTGTCAACAAAAACATTACTGTGAAACAACCGATTGAGCAAAGCAGATGTGATTTACGGCACGTATATAACAAATATTAAGCACACTTTGTTCAAAACCACAGCCCTTTGTGTCCAGTCATTACAAAGTTGTAAAACCATTCTGGATATTTTTTGATTCGACCTCGTATTTATTAATCTTTTTTATTTATAATTAAATGGTTCTATACTGTACTAATATTTTTTGTATAGGGATTCTACAAAAATTAAATAGTTTAAATTTTCCAAATTCAAGCAGAGACATCCACTATTCTTTTTTTGGTAAACTTTGGTAAAACTAATTTCGAATGACAATTTACGTTCATAAATGTTTTCTTATCGTATATTATTTTTGTTTGTTTGTTCCATTTATTGGGCAAGATATAGATTTATAGGTGTCAAAGGTGTCTACTGCTATGGTCAATAACACTACCCGATTAGAATTTTGCCGAACCCAAAGAATTTCCATCCCTGGTTTTTTAACTTACTAAACATCACATTGGCAAGGAATCTGCGGTTCTTCTTCGTATACGTATATTATTCTATTTATTCAATATTTTGGAAAAATATCATTTAAATTAGTCGATTCTTTGCATTAATATATGCAAATAAATGAATCTTTTATCCCCTAGCCCTAGAAGAGTAAAGCAGGTTATTCATTACAAAAGGTTAAAATTCTCAAGGGCTAATTAAATAAAACACTTATTTAGATTCACAAAATTCATGTACATTTGCTTTTTGGCCCAAGAAAGCAAAGCTAATCTACATTATTCTCGTAACCATTTGCTTTTGATCCAATTTAAGTTACATTCTTACTTTGTTTAAGATCGCTGTAACAAAACAAGCGTTTTATTTGTGATAAAAATATTAACCGCTGAATTGTTTCTATTCATAATTATTATAGCGGCAAATCTAAGCTATTTATTTTATTTATTTCATATTAAAAAGTGGAAAAAGGAATTTTAATCTTCGATTAAAAAGAACGTAATTTTATGTTAGCAACCATATAACGAACATCAGTAATAAATAATAAACGAAGTCATAAAACACTTTTTGAAGTTTTATTAGGCGCCAGTGCCAGTAAATTCATTCTTTGTCATAAGCAACTTCTTAATTTTAACCTATAATTTAATAAACTATTGTATTATAAGCTGACATTGATAGCGATTGCCGGTAATTTATAGAGTGCAATATAATAAGGGAATTTCGTTTCGCGTTGGTGTTGAAAATTGTTAGTTGTGACAGCGGCTCTTCTATTTCTTTGTTAACTCTCTACTCGTGCCATTTTCTTTCGTTATGGATACTTTTCAATCGATTTGCATTTTCTTCGGATTTAATTGAAGTGTATTTATAATGAAAACCAGTTGGTGACAGATACGCTTCGTATAAGGAAGCTTTATTAAATATGTTGAATTATAAACAAACACGGAACATGCTTGTAACAAATATTTCATTATTTACAACATTCTATTTTTAAATTAATTTATTTTTGAGATTCTACAGACTTCTCTAAAACTTCAACTTAGATGTTCAATAATTTGATATAATTGTTTTTTCACTACTAGTATTAGAAGATGTCATTATTGACCTTATTTTCGAGCCCAGAAGATGAATTTCTCTCCTAGTGGTCAATAATGTTTTATTATTGACTACTGGTTAATAATAGAAACAATTGCTATGCGCTCTGGTGCCTATTTTAAATATGTTTTACCCAAATGTTAATTGAAATTAACCTCTCCCCTTGTTTTCAAGCAAGGCTATTTGATTTTTGTGGATATTTAGAAATAAATATACGCATCTGTCATTTTATTTTTTATTTATGTAAAACTGATTAATTAAAAGGAATAAAGGTGCTAGTAGTGAAAAAAATAGTATATAAACCACGGTAGAGAAGACTTTTCTCAGCCTCACAACTTATTTCCCTCCATGCTTCGCATGTCGGGAAATAATACTGCCCGGCTGAGAAGAATGTCTTCTCTACCTTGGTCTATAATACAGGGTGTCCCAGAACGTACCGGAAATATTTTAAGGATGAATCTCAGAACTTATTTAGAGACGAAAAGTTCATATAAACATATGTCCTAAAATGCTTGGTTTTCGATATACAGGGTGCTAAAGTTTTTATTTCTTTTTCGGTTTTTCTTAAAAATCTCGAAGACGGTTTAAGATATTAAACTGAATTTTGGCACAGGTTATTCCGGTATAGAAACACACTTTTTAATCTAAAATATTTTTATTTTTTTTATCCAGTGGCGTAGCTATGGCAAACCCCAATACAATTTTAACGAAAAAGATATTACGCCACTGATTTAAAAGAAAAAAAAGGTTTATTCTTAATTACCAATCAATCATAAACAAAAAAGGTCTCTTTCATTTTTGTCGTATAACTTTAATTTTTCGGTGAAGATCACCTAGGCCATGAATGCTATAAAATTAAGAATAACTCCTTGACCGTTATGATTAGGACATATGTTTATCTAGACTTTTTGACTCCAAATAAGTTACCCAATTGATTCCTAAAATATTTCTGGTACGTTCTGGGAAATAGCATTCATGGCCTAGGTGATCTTCACCGAAAAATTATAAAATCAAGAATAGCTCCTCAACGGTAAGTTATACGACAAAAATGAAAGAGGCCTTTTTTGTTTATGATTGATTGGTAATTATGAATAAACTATTTTTTTTTCTTTTAAATCAGTGGCGTAATATCTTTTTCGTTAAAATTGTATTGGGGTTTGCCATAGCTACGCCACTGGTTAAAAAAAATAAAAATATTTTAGATTAAAAAGTGTGTTTCTATACCGGAATAACCTGTGCCAAAATTCAGTTTAATATCTTAAACCGTCTTCGAGATTTTTAAGAAAAACCGAAAAAGAAATAAAAACTTTAGAACCCTGTATATCGAAAACCAAGCATTTTAGGACATATGTTTATATGCACTTTTCGACTCTAAATAAGTTCTGGAATTCATCCTTAAAATATTTCCGGTACGTTCTGGGACACCCTGTATACTATTAGTTTATAGTTTTTAATTTGTTTATTAACAGTAAAAAATAAACGCACCTACTGGATTTTTAAAATACGAAAATAGTTATTAAATGATTCTTTTAACATTTTTCCTAATCATTACTATAAACCTATTTTTTCTACAAACACTACTAAAAACTGAATTTTTAACACGGCATACTGCAATTAAAAATGTAATATTAAATGGCAGCGTGTTAAAAGTAGATCACGTGGTTTACTTTTAACACTAGTATTAAAAGTATGCTGTCACAATGACAATTTTGGAGCAAATATTATTCAAAGATTGATTTTACCTACCAAATTGACAAATCTAACGTTGCCCTACTAGCAGCTTCTTCTATATCGACCGGAATTTCTTCACTTAGATTAGAACTCATCTTAAATTATTCATTTTCACTTTTGACAAGCATATGTCAAACAATACATATGTAAGCTCAATTCTAAATTGTTTCGTAAATGTCACAGAGTACTAGATTTTTTAGGTAATCTTTGGAATCCCTAATAAGAGAGTTTAAAATGCTTTCAATGGCGTTTGTAGAAAAAATAGTGTATGATATTCGTGTTAAAAGTGATTTTATTTTGTTCGTGGGGTTGCTCAACTCGCTACGCTCGTTTCGCAATCTCCCCCACTCACAAAATAAAATCCCACTTTTAACACTTGTATCATAAATAGCTATTAACATTATGTACAAATGAAGTCCATAAATTAAAGAAGATTTGTAGACAATTTAGTTTACAATTAATTGAATTAGGGTCGATGGAGATTTATTTTATCAGAAACGGTCGATCAGAAATAAAAATATGTATACGTAACCCGTTTCGAATTCATTGCTTATGGTAAATGAACAACTTTGTTTTTCTGGTTTGTATTGTGATGCACATCTGGAGTTTTCAATAGTATTGAAATAAGAACGTCAGAATTTTATGATTGCTTATCTAATTGTTTTGTTTTATATTGATCGGATTTATGTAATATAATACGATTTCAAAATTTATTCCTAAATTTATACCTTAGATTTTAAAGGTATACAATTAAAACTTTTAAATTGGCGAACTACAAAACTATTGCCTAAAACATGTTTTAAAATGTTACATTTAGCGGGAAAAAATTTGTGAAACGTTTAACTTAAAATAGTTATAGGTAGTTATTGAATATATTATATTGGCGTAATATGCTTAGAAAATTAATAAAAGTAAAGGTTATATTGGAGCTTAATTTGCAATGTAAAAATGGTTTAAATAATTCAGAATTAGTTTTTTCATTCATTTCACTTTAGCTTAGAGTTAGTCTTGTTTACAGTATTGATAGTCTAACTCTAACTGAAAAAAAAATTATTAGGCTTCCACTTCTTTTTAATATTAACTGTAGTAAATAACTTTCTGTCGATTTCAGTGGCAGTAAATTTCACAGATGTTACATACATATGTATATGATCAATTAATAACGTACAACAATTTTATGTTGCTCAAATAAGTCACGAATCGAGAAAGATATTCAACAAATAACGGTTCTGCGATTTGAATGGCATATTAACATAATTTCTGCAGGTCTTTTGTGTCAACTTAATCCGGGGCATAAGGAATTTTCGTTATATGCTATATCGTATTCTGCGATAAACACTAATGTCACTTGACCGTTTTTACAGGGTTGCCTTTTTGCCTTCAAAATAAGGCCAAAAGAGAAACATAGAAAAGAGAAGTATAGGAACGATTTACAAAACCAATTTGTATGTTCAACATAAACAAAAATGGATACGGATCAAGGAAAGAAGTGAAAGACTATACAGAAACGAATAAAATGAAAAAGAAGATTTGGATCGAGTATTTTAGAGATATTTATGGAAAAAATTGAAATATGATACGCTGGCGAAAAAGCATCGAACTAATAGTAGGAGACCAAAAAATCTTTAAGTCTACACCGGTATGTTAGATTTAACCTCGGTGCGAACAAAAGTAGGACATGTAGACCAATGAATAGGGTCAAAAACAGGACAAATTTCAATAAAGATGCCTTCAGAGACGCACTTATGCTTATGACGGAGAATAAAGACGTACATAGCACCAATATTGCTGATATTATTAAGTCTGCGCAAAACCTCTCTTCCACGAGAATAGTAAGGGGACAGAGGGTAGGACAACCGTATTGGTGGAACGACGATTTTGAAGACAAGCGAGGAAGATGCAATTATGCAAGAAGGAAGCTTATACGAGCCAGAGGGCAAAGGAGGGATGCAATACTGATAGAAAATCTAGAGGGCCAATACAAAACAGAGAGGAAAGAATATAGGAATAGCATAAGTAGATCCAAAAGACGTAATTGGAAAAACATATGTGACCAACTGGAAAACGATATTTGTGGGGGGAGGCTACCAAATTGTCACAAGACAATTTGGAAACCCATCTACTCCCTATAATATGAGCAGGGAGATGATAGCTAAAACGTTGAAAGAACTCTTCCCTGATAAAAAAGATCGCCAAAGAAGAATAGAGAGAGCGGAAAGTGTGCAACCATTTAGTAGTGAAGAACTGATTGGGAAAGCTCCTGGACCGGATAGAGTTGCTGCAGAATCCGTAAAGGAAGCAGTTAAGATAATACCGAAGGAAGTACTAAAAATAATGAACGATCTGTTAAACACTCAAAGTTTCCCAAAGCCTTGGGAAAAAGTGAGGGTGTGTTTAATCCCGAAAGACACTGGGAATAACGACAAGGTACATACTTTCAGACCCATATGCCTTTTAGATATAATGGGCAAACCATATGGACATCTATTAAAGAGAAGGCCGGAGATCAAGCTGGAAGAAAAGGATGGAATATCTAGCTGTCAATATGGTTTCAGGAAAGGGAGGCCGCCGGTGGATGCAGTTAAACGTGTAATTGAATGTACATCAGACAGTAGGATGAAATGGGGAGCTATTGTCCTCATTGACATCAAGAATGCCTTCAACACGGCGTAGGATCGTTGAAAGATTAAATGAGATCGGCATCAGTAAATATTTGATTAATACCAAAGACAGCTACCTAAGACACAGGGAGATAGTAATCGGAAGTGTGAAGAGGTATATTACTGCCGCCAGGATGTGGCACGATTGAGTATGCGGATGATCTGGCCCTAACTGTGAAAGCTAATGATAATGAGACCCTCATGGAGATTATAGATGAGTCACTACAGGACATACAGGAGGAGTGGACGGAGGTAAATGCTTTAAAAATGGTGCCACATAAAACGGAAGCAATTATAATCAGAAGTCCGAGGAAAAGAGGCAACATTCTTTGAAAAACGTTCAACTGACACAAATTTAATTACATTCGTTGATTTTATAAGCACTGTTATTGATAAGGGTGGGCAGGTGGATGTGGTATATACGGATTTTGCAAAAGCCTTCGATAAGGTTAATCATGACATCTTGTTGTGCAAGCTTTGGAATTTTGGATTATCGGAAGACTTAATGTTTCTTTTTAAATCTTATCTAAAAGATCAGGCAGTTAATCTGAAGGGATCTAGCTCGAAGTACTACTTAACTCCTTCTGGTGTGCCTCAGGGTAGTAACTTGGGACCTTTGTTGTTCTTAATTTTTATAAACGATTTGTGTTCTTGTCTCAAACATTCGCACGGACTATTATTTGCTGACGATCTTAAAATTTATAAAGAAATCGTTAATGAGAAAGATATAGAACTTCTTCAGCAAGATATAGATTCCATAATTCAATGGAGTTTCAAAAATAAGCTTTATTTTAACGTTGATAAATGCAAATACGTTATTTATACCTTAAATAAAATTCAAATTGCATCACAGTACATGATGAATGGAAACAATTTGCGTAAAGAGTTTCAAGTTAGGGATTTGGGAGTAACTTTTGTTCCCACATTGAGCTGGGAGTATCACATAGAGCAGGTTGTGGCTTCCTCATTGAAGAATCTTGGCTTTTTGATGAGGAATACAGTTAATTTCAAATCTACTGCTTCTATAAATATACTGTATAATGCGCTTGTCAGAACAAAACTGGAATATGGATCTAAAATTTGGAACTCTGACGTAAATAAGTTCAAAAAAAGACTTGAAACTATTCAAAATAAATATCTCAAATTTCTCTACTACAAGAAGCATGGTCAATATCCTGAGTACTCGATGTATCAAAATGTTAGGCGGGAATTTCAAATCATTAAACTCTGTTACCGTCTTGAAATTATGGATGTTTTGTTTATATTTAAACTAATAAATAATCGTATGGACTGTCCCAACTTGCTACCCCTTGTCAGTCTCTATGTTCCGGCTTACAGAACAAGACCACGAGATATACTGTATATACCACCATACCGAACAAATTTGCGTAGGTCTTCTCCCATTGTGAGAATGCTCAGTTGCACTAATAGGTTGGTTTCAGATTCAGATATTAATATATTTTTCCGTATCCATGGTATGTAATTGACAGATTATTTATCTCATTTGAGGTTAACAATGGCGGGTGGCGGGTAAATATGAAAAAGCGGGACGATATGAACATTTGCGGGTTTTTACCGTGCATGCTATCGACGTGACATCTACCGATAGAATTTAGCATCAAAATTATTATTTGATTATACAAAAATCTTCATTTAAGTGACTGATAAGTGTAATTATTTTTTAAAACTCAAGCAAATACGATTATTTTCTATATAAATTCATTATAGAAGTTATTATTAATACGAAAATTTGACATGTGTAATTTGAGGTTATATGTCAAAAACGTAGGTACGTATTATATTATAACTATTTTTATTTAATACGAACTTCTCATGGATGCGGAAAAATAACTTGTGCCCTACGGGAATCTAACGGCATATTTCATCCCTCGGCTATTGCTGCCCTCGCTCACTACGTTCGCTCGTGCAGCAGAAATCTTCGGGATGAAATATGCCTATATCTTCCCTTATGACGCAATATACTATTTCCGTATCCATGGTATGTAATTGACAGATTATTTATCTCATTTGAGGTTAACAATGGCGAATAGCGGGTAAATATGAAAAAGCGGGACGATATGAACATTTGCGGGTTTTTACCGTGCATGCTATCGACGTGACATCTATCGATAGAATTTAGAATCAAAATTATTATTTAATTATACAAAAATCTTCATTTAAGTGATTGATAAGTGTAATTATTTTTTAAAATTCAAGCAAATACGATTATTTTTTACATAAATTCATTATAGAAATTATTTTTAATACGAAAATTTGACATGTGTAATTTGAGGTTATATGTCAAAAACGTAGGTACGTATTATATTATAACTATTTTTATTTAATACGAACTTCTCATGGATGCGGAAAAATAACTTGTGCCCTACGGGAATCTAACGGCATATTTCATCCCTCGGCTTTTGCTGCCCTCGCTCACTGCGTTCGCTCGTGCAGCAGAAATCTTCGGGATGAAATATGCCTATATCTTCCCTTATGACGCAATATACTATAATACGGCCCTTACTACATTTAAAACCCTTATTAAAAATTATTATTATCATCGGTATATACAATAACTAAAAACTAAATATTGAGATTTGGTTATCTTGACTAGCGTATATACAGGGTGATTCAAATTCGACCCTCACCATGGGGATCTCCCTTATGAGCAGAGTTAGAAGGAATGTTTAAATTCGGCAAAGTTGCTATTTTTTGTTCTCTTTAAGAATCCGCCGGCAAAATTGACTTGCGACAATTGACAATCGAAATATTATGAAAAATCGAAAAAAGTGGGATTTAGTTTTTTGCTTGTGGAGCTCTTATTTGAATTTATAATTAAAAACTAAAAACACATTTTCATAGCCATTTTTTGTCCTCTATCTGATGGTATGGTTATAATTTTATTAGCACGTTTCGTCTCTTGCAGGCCATCATCAACTTTCTTATTTCTTATGGGGGCCATTTTGTTTTTTTACAAATTCAGATGCTCACTTTTTCTCTGATTACAACGATATATGATATGTAGGGAAAATATTCTAAATTTAGTGCTTAATTCTCAAAAAAAGCGTATGTAACTTAAAATCATGTCTGCCATGCATTGTTTAAAAACAATGGAGCATCTAGTTAGGTCGCTTTTTATGCATTAATGAAAACAGCAGATTGTTTGAACATTTATTGTGATAAATAGTTTTTATTTTTAATATGTATTAAATTTTCCAATTTTGTTCTCATTAATCCGGTATTTTCGTTAGATTAGGTTCATGACGAGCTTCATTATTATAATATTATGATATTTTGATATCACTGGCAGTAACAATTACACAAGTAAACAAAAGCGACTTAACTAGATGCTCCATTGTTTTTAAACAATGCATGGCAGACATGATTTTAAGTTACATATGCTTTTTTTGAGAATTGAGCACTAAATTTAGAACATTTTCCCTACATATCATATATCGTTGAAATCATAGAAAAAGTGAGCATCTGAATTTGTAAAAAAACAAAATGGCCCCCATAAGAAATAAGAAAGTTGATGATGGCCTGCAAGAGATGAAACGTGCTAATAACATTATAACCAGACCATCAGATAGAGGAGAAAAAATGGCTATGAAAATGTGTTTTTAGTTTTTAATTATAAATTCAAATAAGAGCGCCACAAGCAAAAAACTAAATACCACTTTTTTTGATTTTTCAAAATATTTCGATTGTCAATTGTCGCAAGTCAATTTTGCCGGCGGATTCTTAGAGAGAACAAAAAATAGCAACTTTGCCGAATTTAAACATTCCCTCTAACTCTGCTCATAAGGGAGATCCCCATGGTGAGGGTCGAATTTGAATCACCCTGTATACATATTCTTTTTATTTTTTTATTGGAAATTATTTGTTATAATTTATAATTATTGCTGATTGTCTGGGAATCTTGACAGTATAATTGGGCGTGTGCCCGTTCTGTCAAAATAAATAAATAAATAAATAAATATCGTTTGAAGTGGGATGGGTGACCATAATACCAACCAGAACAGTAAAATATCTGGGAATATGGCTTGACGAGAGACTAAGATTTGGAGAGCACGTAAAGCAAATCATAAAGAAGGCAGAGGGTCGGGTGTCGGCTCTAACGAAATTAATGCCAAACATTAATGGGCTCAGTAATCATAAGAGAACCATACTGAATGGGGTGCTACAATCGACAGCAACATATGGCGCACCAGTTTAGCATAAGGTGCTGCAATATCAGAAGTATGGAGCGAAATTAACGAGCCTGCAAAGGAGCATGCTGCTACGCGTGCGAAGCTCCTACAGAACAACCTCGACAGAAGCGCTTTATGTCATCACGGGAGTGATACCCATAGATCTGTTGATTAAGGAGAGAACGAAAAAATATGATAACCAAAATGAAATCGAAGGGGTAAATAGGAACGCTAAGGAGCTCAGGGAACAAACCATAAACGAATGGCAGGCAAGATGGGAAAATAACATTGAAGTAGCACAATGGACGAAGAAGATAATTCCGCGAATAAACCCATGGTTACGTTGTGGAGCAAGCAAGGAAAGTGGACTACTTCCTGTCACAGTTTCTTATGGGGCATGGTACATTCGGAGCCTATACGCACAGAATTGGGAAAACGGAAAAAGAAAAGTGCGTCTATTGTGGCGACATAGACACAGCAGAATATACACACCTTCATTAGGAAGATAATGAAATAGAAGGAGGCAGTCGAGCGCAGAAGACAAGGCCCGTAGATGGCCGTGTAGTAAGAATTATGGACCGCCAGGACACCCGACGCATGTTGCATTTAATAATCCCGGGTGCCTATTACGTACCGAAAAGGGGGGGTTTTAGCGGGTAAAGATCACCCACGCTAATGCGCACTGGCGCATTGGTGTCTTTTGAAGATTTATCCTCAAAAAAAAAAAAAAAAAACCAACACCCATAGAAAAGCAATACCTACATATTAAGGTTGAACGAGTAAAGCGCACCGAATGGCACAGAAAAAGATGGAAAGGCAACTTGGGTTACTAAGAAGCAGAAAAAGAAAAATTTTAATAGCTTCCAAATTTTTTAACGAATTCGGTTACGGTTTAGTTTAAAAAAGATGTCTCGTTGATAATTAAACGGAGCTCTTACTCCACTGAACGTCAGAGAACTTTTAAACATACTTAGGCCCTTGCAATGTTAAAATGGCCACTTTGGAAAACCAAATGTTATTTTTTTATTTCTAATGATTAATTTAGTCTACCTTTCTTAACAATTGATAAAGCTCAAAATGTGTGTAGTTTATCAATATTATATGCCCAAATAGAAAAGACTTCACCCACAAATGTCCACAAAATTATTGCCCTTTTGTGGGTTTACATATTGTTGTTTAAAGTCATAAAAATAATAGAACGTAAAGGTGGAACCCATTGCATGGTCATTTGGAAATTTTGTGGGTAAAATTTGTTGTCGAGTTGAACGTTGTTGTTTTAATGGAAAGAGAAGTTTCATGATTGTGTTTACTGAAACTGTTCCTCTGTGTGTGTTGTGCTTTCAAGTCTGTGTTTAATTATATTATTATAGGAATATTGGTGAATAAACTACATTTAAAATCATCATTAAGTGATTTATGTTTATGTTTGCTTCTTTGAATTTATGTATAGGCATTTTAAGTATTTAAGTAGTAATTAACTAGATTTTTACTTTTCTTCAAAACGTTACATTATTTTAGTTTTAATACATTCCGAAAACATAAAAATTCGTATTCAGTCGATAAAATAAGAAAATCTTCCCGAAAGTTTGAAGATTTGATAACCTTACGGGTGATTTGCATTAAGCTTTTGTTACAAACGAACAACATTTTTTGTTTATGTTATGTGTTGTTTGACGTATGAGTTCGAAATTTGATTTAATTTTGTTGACGTTGGCGAATTTTTAATTTAACGAAGCTGTTAAATCATGTTTGTGCAACCCGCCTTCAGTGTAATAAATCCAGATATTTGAAATACTGTGTTATATAATGAGACGAAATGAACATCTGACCATAATTTTCAAGTAATCATCTTGATTTAACAAATGATCAAAGCATGAATTTTCGTTTGCTAGTCTGTTATTTGTCGAATGAGTTTGAATTCTGATTCGATTTTGTTCATTTTGATGAATGATTAATTTAACGACCCTGTTAAATCACGTTTGTGCAACTCCTTCTTTGAATGACATCGATGTAGTAAAAGTTTAAGTATTGAATTGATACTAAATCTTTATTTTCTCTCTTGCTGTTTTTATACAAATACACTTAAGTACTTGCTAAGCGTATAAACTAGGTAAAGAATTCCTTTTTTAGATTGTGCTAAGTGTACAATTACCACATCAATCGATATACACTGCCATCCAAAGGTACGGGGCCACTATCTTATTTTTGAGAAATCCGTGTATAAAATCCATTGTTTTGGTTTTTATAATTATTATGAAATAATGCGTTTTTTCCAATAAAATCATTCTACTTCTGCTTAAAATTTTGTGGTATATAAGGTAAAATGTAAATTACATTTACATCGTTGAATAATGTTTCTTGTTAAATTCAATTCTTCAACAGTGTACAAAGATTTCCATACAAATCTCTTTTCGTAGTCACAGCTATTATTAAATCAAAATATTTCAAAGAAAGAACACGAAATTTGGGAACACCTGATCTTAGATCTGTGGTTATTGTTTAGTCTAAATCTCAAAAACTGAAACCAAAATTGGCATTATTTTTATAATGTTGCAAGAAACAGGAAATGATCAAATATTAGAGAATCCACAGATAATAAGGTCATGAGCTCATACAGTCAAAATTAGGACAAAAATTAAAATTCTGTTAACAAAATTTAAAATAAACACGCTTGGAATGGGGTGGGTTACATGAATCATGGACACCTGAAGAGTGGAGGAAGGTATTTTGGATTGATGAATCCAAATTAATTGTTTCAAATTGTCAAATCTTTGTGTGTCAAACACAACAAGTGTTGTATGTACTCTTGGCGGCGATGTCGTAAGCATTATATTTTTTGAAACAAAGACCACTTGTTTATTAAACTCGAACCAGAGCTTTCAAAATAGGCGGATTAGTTATGTTGCAGGGCTCCGATCTAGGCCAGAATTTAAGAAAAGAAGTCGGCCACGGGACGCGTTAACGTACAGATGTGTTAGGTAATACAAAAAAGCCAAGTTTGTGTGTGGTGCGTAAAATGTGAATATTAGTGGTGCATTGATTGGTGTAAGATGCATTTCTGGATAACTAGTGCTGGTTGGTAATTATGTAATTGTATGCATGACCAGTAGCTGAGATTGTTGATGATGTAGTTGTTGTTGTTATTGTTGCTATTATTGTAATTGATGGTAGCGAGCATTGATACTTACTGGGGCATTTTGTGGGAGCATATGAGGCTATAGTATATTCGCTACTACATTGGGACTGGAGTTTATGCATAGGGCACCGGAAACTCGCTAAAATAAATAAATATTAGGCGTTACAGTATTAATATTAACAATGTCGTATGTTCAGAACCTCTGGAACAAGCTCTGTAATCTCTAACTCTTGAGTCATACGGTGTGGCTTCAAGCGGACTTGTCCTTGAATCACAATGTGGTAGCGAATATACTATAGTTGTTGTTTATTGGAGCATAAAGCTCCGGGACTCAGTTAGCCGGCTATGTGCCTGGGAGCATGGATGATTCGACGTAGTCACCAAGGGTTCTTGACCTGCTGCTTTTACCGATGCATTGCAGTGACTCCCAGACTATGCCGCTCGGGGTGGTGAGGTAGACTCACCTCCGCATTTTTTTTGTTCCGTTGGTTTCCTGGGTGGAACATCGACATGAGTGGATTGCCACTACCGACTGTTCTGTCATAGTAGCTAAAGGTGCACCTATCGTCAACACCTCTCAACGTCCTTGAGGGTTTCCTACTAGATGCAACGTGGGATTCCCTTCCCTGTAGGTAACACTATCTGAACTTATACTGCTAAATGTAGTAATTTATGTGTTAGAATTCATACCCTTTTTGAATTCGCCGCACTTTGCTTTCTTCAAATCAGTTTAGTTAGGTTTAGTTTCCAAAAACACTGCTAGTCGGCAGGGTAGTTACAGTCAACGTAAAACAAACAAATACTTCCGTGGTGACCGAAAAAAACAATGAACAACTGTTGACCCACATGAATACATTCTTTTGACGTTAAGAATTACAAAGTTTAGTGAGTTGTTTTGCTACTTTAATTCGCCAGAGCGAGTTAATATTAAGTTGCTTCAATGTATTATTGGGGCCTCCTGGTCCTTCGAGTGATGTAGTTATCCAGATGATATGAGTTCAATATAGAAAAGTATAAACAGCGAGTGGTTTTAATTAAGGCAATCTCCATTGCACCAACCAGGCCAGAGAATTATCGAAGGAATTGTGATCATCATTTTACAGTATGCCTGTTTTGCTTTCATGTGTCGCTGCTATCTGTATTGCATATTTGCCTGGGTGACGTGAGCATTAACGTTTGTATCAAGCTTTGGGTGCTTATGATGCCTGGTCGGGGTTACACGTTGTTAATCTAACTTGGGTGGAGTTGCGTTGTGGCTTTCAAACATCGAGGTGATTCTATAATAGTGTGGGATCATTTTTCGTTAAATGGAATATGGAGTGGGTAATTTGATTAAAATAGATGGAAATTTAAATAAAGAGTATTATAAGGACATCCTTGAATAACATGCGCTACTGTCAGGTGTGCGTTTAAATGGCTAGCACAATGATCTACAAAATGCTTTGAGAGTTGTGCAGAAATTATTTAAAAATAAAAAGCGACTGCAGGCGCCCAATATCAACCATATACAGGGTGTCCTCGGATAGGGTTTGTGAGAGGTATAATAAACCAAACATTTTTGAAAAATGTTTCCATTTTTTGTAGTCTAGGTCTGATTCGCTTATAATGAATTTTTACCAAATTGCACTTGAAATGATATCCAGATGGCGCAGTTAGCACAAGAAGAATATAAAGCGGGTCAGATAAAACGACCTTTTTATTAACTTTACACAAAAATACTATTTTAAAAATATGTTTTAAATTAAAAATTCGGGCTGTATGCAAATTTTCATTATATTTAAAAAAAGAAAACATTGAGACCTTCAAAATTACTATAAGGTAATATTGGTTTCTTAATTCTATTTTTACACAATGTCTAAGCAGTTTTCAATAAAATAAAGCTATTCAAATAACTCCCCACCTATATTAGCATATAATTCCGCCCTTTTTTTAAATTCTTGTTAACTGTTTCTAATTTCGAGAAGCGATATGGCCCTAATTACATCATGACATCAGTAATTTTGTTTTCGTCTGCAATTTATTCTAAATTTAGGATTTTGTTCAGACCAATAACGAGAATTTTGCGCCGAGACTGTTCCATTCGTTGTAAACGTAGCTTCATCTGAAAATATAATATTCTTAAAAAAATCCATTTCCTGGAAATTTTTTTGCCCAGCCCATAAAAAAAACTCCATCATTGGCTTCCAAAGTATGAATGATTTCAGCTTTAAAAGGAATAATTTTATTCGATTTAAAAATTCTTTGCAATGCCAATTTGTGCTGCCCTTCGTCTTAGTGAAACCCTTCCATTTCGTCTTACATTATCCAATGCCAAAACCGTTGCCGCATCATCTTCATCCAATTATTTCTTTTTATTCCGTTTTTGGTTTACCACACTTCCGGTTGAAATTTAGTTATAATTTTTCTTATTCTTATAAGCGATATAATGAAACGTTTGCTCGGACCATCTAACCACCCCCTTGTTATTAATTTCGCCCAATCCATAACATTGCACAACAAATACTTTCTGCTCGAGACTAAGCATTTTACTTAACTTGTAGAAATTATTTTATACTGTTAATTTTTAACGATAGATGGGATAGATGCCTATAACGTTTTTTAAAAAATTTCAAAGTAACTTAGATGACCGGCAAAATTTCACTATTTTATTTTTCTTTCAATTTTAATGAACTTTTGTATGAATTTCAATTTAGAACATTTTTTTTTAATAAAATTTTTGCGAAAGTTAATAGTAAGACCACTTTTCCTAACTCGCTTTATATTCTTCTTGTGCTAACTACGCCATCTGGACAGCGCCGGTTTAAGGCGCTGCCGGGCCCTAAGCGGCAATGGGGAGTCTGGCGGCGCAACCCCTTGTAAATGGAGGGGGGGGGGTCTGGGGGCTCCAGGGTTGTTGGATCAAAAATAAAACGAATGTGCTAGAAGTTGTGCAAAAAATACGAGGGTGGAGTGATAAGTCTGGTAAAAATGAAAGAAGGAATAATTTTTTTGGCCAAAAACAATTTATTTTTCAACGTAGTCGTCTTTTAGGTCAATACACTTAGTCCAACGGTTTTCCAATTTTAACTTATAGTGTAAATAGTGTAGTGTAACCAGAGGCGTAACCAGGGAGGGGGGGGCAGGACCTCCTCAAGAACAAAGTTATTAATCAAAATTTCATTAAAAAAAAAATCGATAATTGTAGGTATCGGCATTACAAAAGCCACCCAATATGGTGAATTTGAAAACCAAACAATGGACTGGGCCCCCTACAAACTACGTTTCTGGTTACGCTACTGAGTGTAACTTATTAACTTATTACGGCGCGGAGTTGCCACGGTGTTGCGAAAAATTTTGTTCAATGAATTTAGGGCCCCAGTGAGCTCCCGGGCCCTAGGCGGCCGCCTAGTCCGCCTAATGGTTAAATCGGCACTGCATCTGGATATCGTTTCAAGGGTAATTTGGTAAAAATTCATTATAAACCAAGCAGGCCTAGCCTACAGAAGATGGAAAAGCTTTTCAAAAATTTTTGGTTCATTATACCTATCGCAAACCCTACACGGATACATGCTGTATATAGAACTTCTATGGAAGGAACTTGACCGAAAAATGCGAAATAGTTATCCAAAATCAAAAGATGAGATGTGGAATATTCTTAAACAATGTTGGAATGAAATTTCAAAACAAATTTTAAATACAAGGGGATCTTTTTTGGTGAAAAAATGTGTAATTTAAAATTTTTCTATTAATAAAGATAAACATATTTTGTCTTAACTCAATAAAAAATATGTGTTATTATTATTTTTTTATATTATGTAGTTTGTTTCCATTACCAATACTTGTGAAAACAATGACGGTCGCTTACTATTGGGCGGCAGTTATCAGTTTGTGTTAAAACTGTGTCATTAATTATTTATTTGATTAAACGTTTTTATATTACATGAAAAATAATTGCTTTTAACATTTTTAAATTAAATGTTTTAACTCAGTAAAACAAATTATGTTTATGTAAATGAACATTTCGCAAAGCACAGACAGAAACCAGTTGCCCAATCTTTACCAAAGTCACCAAAAGATCTAAATATTAGCATAGGTACTTATTTTGTTTTGTTGATAGATATCAAAGAATTTTGATTTCACAACGCTTTTAGAATTTTTAAAAGATTTGATCGGAACAAAAATGAAATGGAATGGATCACTTAACATACATAGTTTAATGTCGATAAGACGTCAATAAGTACGTGTAAGTATAGAATGCGGTTAAAAATAACGAAAACGAAAACAGTGAGTCACCGCCAACGTTACGAACAATAGTCCAAGACTCGCATTGCATAAAATACGAATGGGGGGTACAAAGGAAAACAAGGCAAGGCAAAGCAAAGCAATGAGCGATTGTGTGGAGGACGATGATCGGTAATCGGCACCAGGTGACCCGCTCGGTGAAGCTGGTGGCCAGCACACACCAGATAGTGGTGCTCGCACGTGACAGGCATAAGTTAGGCGGGAGGCCGCGGCATTCCGTAGCGCTGCCTGTCACAGGACTTCTTTGTGGAGCCGCTTGCTAGGCGACTCTTCTGCTATCTGACTTGAGCTTTAGTGCTTTCTGTGTGCTGCTCCCGCTCCTGACCATTCAAGATGTTAACGAGGAACCCGCTTGTACATGCATTCTTCTATCTGTTCCGTTAATTAATTATTGCTGATTGGATTGCACTATTGGTCTTTAAATAGCTGGTTAACAACGCTCGTATACGAGTGCTGGTTGAGTTCGAGCCTTTTTCAGAAAATAAATGCTTTTTATGAGTTTTACTGGTGTTGCCGACTGTCGGAAAAAACGCCAAATTAAATCGGGCAATATTTCTAATCCTTTCATTTTCTTTTCGTTCGATAGGTACCATAAATTTTTATAAAACTGTTTCGACTTCAAGTTTCAAATTGACTTAATTTTAACTTAATTTGGTTTTTTTCTAACTATCTATATTCTACACCATTATTGTTACATTATGAGTAAATATTTGCTTCCCTAATTATTTTAGACCAAAAGCGTAAATATATTTTTATAGAGAAAAAATGCCGCACCCATTGATTATATTTTCTAGTGTTTTCGATTTTGCTGTAATGGAAAAACAGCGGAAATTAATTCTTGCACTTTGACAAAAAATAGTGATGCCTTGGAATTATTGAAATAAAAAGCAACCGTTCTTTAACTGTTAGTCGAAAATCTAGACTTGCGGGTGCCAGTGATTTCAATGCGCATCCATTATACTATGCTTATTAGGTTATTAGTACCACCCAACTAGAATTTATCCATTTATGTATTACACACAAATTGTTAGATAAAATAATTTTATTTCCTATTAAAATTGTTGAATAATATTTGTGTACCAAGACCAAAATGTAACATCTTCCGTATGGAAATAAGTATGTAAAATTTCAACATTTGCAAAGGTCGGCGGAAAAATGATTTTTTATCATTTTACTGCCTAGTTCATTTTTAGCAAATAATATCAAATGTTCAATAAAAAGTACTTACAACCTGTTGTCATAGCTATCACCTTTTTGTTTCACAAATTTCATGCCATTCATTCCACGAAATCGAAAATTATGCAAAATAGCATGAATAGACAGACGCAGCATTTATTTCGCTGCAAAAAATTTAGTTGCACTTTTGATCTAAAACGGTTAGGGAAGCAAATATTTACATGTTAAAAATTTACTTTTGAACTTCCTATGGTGCATGAAGCAATTCACCATCTTGTATACATATACATATCTTTTTTATTTGGTATTCAATGTGAAATTTCTTTTTCTCTGTTTGTAATTAATGAAAGAATTAGGTTTTTAATGGTAATCCAATGTTTACAATAATATCCAGAAAAAATCTTAATAACATAAGAACTTAACATATGAGTTCCTTGCTCCTTGAAATTCACGATTTTTTAAAATCTACAAAAAATAAATTTTGAACTAAATACCTATGTATGCCTAATAGTCCAGTAAACGGAGCCGAAAAAGGGGGGTTACACTGAAAAAGGTCGGGTAGTTCTGAATTCTTGATATGTTGTATAGGATGGTTGGTTAGTGAAAAATCCAAATTTCCACAATTCCCCCTCCACCGCTCCCTCCGCTATCTTGTGGAAACCACCGAAATTCGGCACTTTTTTCAGTTTGTTGCCTATAACTTCTTTCTGATGAATTTTAGCGCAAAAAAAGTTATTTACGGACTTGTAGAGGACAAAATTTCCTGCAAATTTGTCCTTTGAAGTTTTTTGTACGATTAATATCAACGGAGCTGTGAAGCTTCCAAGAAAGGCTAAAATTGCGTACTTAGCAAAATTTTGAGTTTGTTTCCACTTTACATCGCAATAACTCCGTAACACTTAATTTTAGCGTAAAAGCCCTAATAATCAATCTTGTAGATAATTTAATTACCTACAAAATCCATTTTTTTACAACCAATGCAACAGAGTGGGGATAAATTTACAAAAAAAAACGAAAAAGGGGATTTTTTCATGTTTAGTGCAGCAACTCTCTTTGGTTCATTATTTCTAATAATAAAAGTATTTCCTTTCATTTCAAACAGAATAATCTGTGTACATAGATGCAAAATGCATGTAATTATGTGTTGGCGAATGTCAGTGAAGTCTTGTGGGACTACTAGAAAAAACTTTTTAAAAAACAGCACTTTCTTCTTTTATTTGCCTGCGACTTCTTTCTTCTGCTCTTCAGCTCAGAATGAGTTATTTGCCGAGTATTATATATATTCTAAGGCTCAATTTTCTAAAAATTTGGCTTATTATGTCTTTTGTGAAACCAATAGCGGTGGAGCTGTACCGCCCCCAACAAGGCAAAAGTAATGATCTTAGAAAAATATTGAGCTTTTTTCCCAGTTTTCCTAGCTATAAGTAAATAGATAAATAAATAAATAACTCCTCGGTACTTGAATAGAATCAATCTTGTAAGGAATATCATCAAATTTCATTATATAGTTTCGTTTTTTTTTGTAACTTTATCCCCACTCTGTTGCATTGGTCGTAAAAAAAATGATACATGGATTTTGTAGGTAATTAAATTCTCTATAAGATTGATTAGAAGGGCTTTTACTCTAAAATGAAGTGTTACGCAGTTACTGCGATGTAAAGTGGAAACAAACTCAAAATTTTGCTAAGTACGCAATTTTAGCCTTTCTTTGAAGCTTCATAGCTCCGTTGATATTAATCGTACAAAAAACTTCAAATAACAAATTTGCAGGAAATTTTGTCCTCTACAAATCGGTAAATAACTTTTTTTAAGATCGCTACTTTTGCCTTGTTGGGAGCCGTACAGCTCCACCGCTATTGGTTTCACAAAAGACATAATAAGCCAAACTTTTAGAAAATTGAGCCTTAGAATATTCATAATACTCGGCAAATAACTCATTCTGAGCTGAAGGGCAGTAGAAAGAAGTCGCAGGCAAATAAAAGAAGAAAGTGGTGTTTTTTAAAAAGTTTTTTCTGGTAATCCCACGAGACTTCACTGATGTTCGCCAACACATAATGTCATTCATTTTGCATCTATGTATACAGATTATTCTGTTTGAAATGGAAGGTAATACTTTTATTATTAGAAATAATGAACCAAAGAGAGTTGCTGCACTAAACTTGAAAAAATAGCCTTTTTCGTTTTTTTTTTGTAAATTTATCCCCACTCTGTTGCATTGGTCGTAAAAAAAATGATTCATGGATTTTGTAGGTAATTAAATTATCTACAAGATTGATTATAAGGGCTTTTACGCTAAAATTAAGTGTTACCGAGTTATTGCGATGTAAAGTGCAAACAAACTCAAAATTTTGCTAAGTACGAAATTTTAGCCTTTTTTGGAAGCTTCATAGCTGCGTTGATATCAATCGTACAAAAAAACTTCAAGAGACAAATTGGCGGGAAATTTTATCCTCTACAATTGTGCAAATAACTTTTTTGCGCTAAAATTCACCATAAAGAAGTTATAGACAAGAAACTGAAAGAAGTGCCGATTTTCGGTAGTTTCCACACGATGGTGGAGGGAGCGGAGGAGGAGGAATTGTGGAAATTTCGATTTTTCACTAACCAACCATCCTATACAACATATCAAAAATTCAGAACTACCAGACCTTTTGTAGGGTAAAATCCTTCGTTTACTGGACTATAACTAATATGTGTTGATTGAAAGTTATAACTGGTGTGATTAGAATAAGTAATAACCATTGCAAAAAGCAATTTACATATCATGAAAATATTCGTTAAAAAGAAGCAGTAAACTCGATCACTTTTTTTGAAAATTTCGAGGTATTTATGCGAACACTTTTGTTGGCAACATTAAATACATCATGCTTTAAAATAAGAAATAATATCCAAAAGATATCGATAAGAAAATTGTTAACAATTCTCATGACACAAGTGTATTAATCAGTATAATCTCACCTAACAAATTAAAATTTCGCGAATTAAGATTTTGTCTTTTACCAAAATTATTTAGAATTTAAACTGCAGTGAACTGTAAAGTATGTAATTAACTAAACTAAGCTGTAATACATTGTACACAAAAATAACATGCATCTTATCAAATTAAATCATTTAAAAGAGGTAAAAACTGTAGGATGTGAATTAATTCTTTAAGTCGACAACAAATTACAGACTTTGACTGAAGCGTTATAATTTTATTTTATTTTTTATTTCAGTAGTAAAACGTGCAAATATGCAGAGGCCAAACTCTAAAGTTAATTTATAAAAAAATATATGAAATTTAATTGGTAATGATTGCAACGAAGTTTAACTAGAGTTTATAGTAGCCCAAATTTTCAATTAAGTATGAAAGGTTTTGCGAAGCTTTTTTTTAAAGCAATATTACTCTTTTTTTGAAAAAGCGTAACTTAGTGGCTTCAGCTAAATCTGTAAACAAAACTTTATGGGATTGTAGTGTAAAGCAATGCCATTAGTATTTTTATCTAAATATTTTTAACTTTTTATTATGCAAGTTCGCATAATAGCTATCACTCAAGATTTCCTTACGTTTCTAAGGTCTAGAATTTTTTTTTGGTAGACTGATAAACATCCTGAATAATTACTGAAAGTTAGTTATATTGTTGTACACTAAGAATGATTTCAAAGCAAATAAGTAGGTTAGCGATTGTAAAACTACCAAAAGAGATCAAAAAATAAGTATTTTCCCGAAGGCGCAAATCCTTAACAATTTAATTTTTAAAATAAGAGAACTTAATTTAACTGGCCTGCTACATATTTTATAATGTATTCACAATCTCTTGTAGTAGGTTATGATTTTCATTGAATATGTTGGTATATGAATGGTGTATAATGCTATGTCAGCAGATGATGAATGGTACGTGGATCGTTTGAAAAGTAAGGTACCTAAATGAAAAAGAAAATGCGAACAAATTTTACCAATTTGTATTTAGGTATTTTTCAACATAATCTCCATTTCTTCGGGTCTTCAAAATAGCCGTTCGCAGCATGAATCACTTCAGTGTTATTGGAAAATCGTTGTCCTCCGAGCCATCTTTTGAGGTTCGGGAACAAATGGAAGTCAGGCGGGGTTAAATCGGGTGAGTAGGGCGAATGATGGATGATCCAACAATTCGAACCTGAGTTCATGTATTTTAGACATGGAAACCGTTGACGTGTAAACAGGTGCATGGTCCTGATGAAAGAGCGTTTTTTTTGTCAAGGTGCGGTCGCTCTTTCTTGATTTTTTCGCTCAAATTTTGCAACAAACCTGCATAGTACTCTCCAGCGATTGTCCTTCCTTTTTCCAGGTAGTCAATAAGATAATAAAGATCACACCCTGCGAATCCCAGAAAACCGATGCCATAACCTTGCCGGCAGACGCTATAGTTTTTGCCTTCTTTGGAGCAGGTTCCCCCTTGGCTGTTCATTGCTTTGATTGTTCCTTCGATTCCGGGATGTAGTGGTAGACCCACGTTGCATCGACGGTCACGAACCGGTGCAAAAAGTTATTATTTACGTTCCAAGAATGCAGATGAAATAATGTCCATTCGAACATGCCTTTGGTCTAAAGTCAACAAACGCGGCGCCCATAGCACACAAAGCTTTTGCATGTCCAAATGTTCATGTAAAATATTATGAACTCGTTCGGTTGAGATTTTCGGTCACTCAAATGTATTTTGTGGATCTTAGTCACATCACTTGGGCGTCCGCTGCACCGTTCATCTTAGGTACCTACTTGTTCGGCTATGTTTAAAGTCAGCAATCCATAAATGCACGGTCTTAAATGAAGGGGAAGACTCGGCAAGGGCACGATCTAGCTTGCTTTTATTTGGGTCGCCGTTTCCCCCAAAAATAAAATTTTATATCCTTTCTGCCCATCATTTTTGAAAATGCTTGCACGTTCGTCTACTTCGCGTGACCAAACAATATCTTCACAATGCACCGAGCTGAAACTCGGCAAGGGTTCGTTTGAAGGATCAAACTTATCGGCCGTGCATAGATTTTGATCGTGGTGCTTCCATCTCCGCGTTGTTTACCTTACTTTCCAAACGACCCACGTAAGGTGTGTAGGTATTTTCAACTGAATTTAGGTATAAGTAACTGAATCTGTAACTGTGATTTTTATTATGCAATATATATTTTTTATATTCAGATTGTGTAAGTTGTTATTCGCAAGTCTAGATCTGGCTCAACAAATCGGAAAAAAAACGATTATGGTTTTACCTAAAATTATATGACAAATTAGAAGTATTAGAGTGCCTTAACAATAGCAGGGTTATCTTGGATGTGATGGATTTGTTAAATTTGATATAAAAATATCAAATGTCATTCTAAAGATAACAATATTTTTAAAACCAATTTCATTAAAAAAGAAACTATTAGTGTTCCAATACATTTAAAGAAAATCTAACCCCTTGATAACCTACATTTAATGTGAATACACCAAAGAAGATACCCTACTAACTGCAAAATATAGCTGATTAATTCTTTGTGGTAGATGATACTACGGGAAGATCATTTATTTCATACTGTCTGGTAAATTCAGTTTCCCGGCGCCATTTTGAGTCCGGAAAATGAGCTATTACGGTATCAGAGCCGGAAAGTGTTGCTAGGCAACACTTTCCGGACTGTTAGTTTCTACAGCCAATCAGAGCCCGTAAAAGTGTAACCAAGCCACACCTACCGGCTTTGATACAGTAATGTCACATGTTGACGTTTTGAAAAAGTGTCACATGTAAAAATTAAAAAATCAAATTGTTTACAGTATGAAATAAAATACATAACGACATTCGTCCGTGAACTCTTTTGCAGTACTCGTTTCGAGTTTCAAGACTCGGCTCCTTTCGTCGCCTCGTCTTTAAACATCTCACTCGTACTGTAAAACATGAGTTCCCGGACTTGTGACGTTAATTACTATTAATGAGGCTATAATTACCTATAGCAAAATTATGCTAACTTGAGTAGCGGAATTAATTTTACAACCGGCAAATGTGATTATTACGAAAAAAAAGCTTATTCTATTCTATTTTAGGATGGCCTAATATACCCTAAAAAGATCGTGAATGCATTCTACTTCTAGAATAGAAAATTAGATGTATGTAAATAACTGAAAATCATCTAACTAGTAAATAAAAAGTGAATTGTGATGATTATTGTATGAAATAAATGACGACTATTGTCATTATCGTGCATTCAAATTAAGTTATTTTGGCAAAATTTCATACGACTCTGCCTGTATATTATGCTGAACTTTATGGATATACATATGCGTACGCATAAAACAGTAAAAGGTAATCAAAAACTTGAGTAAACTCCTTATAGTCTTTGATTGGTTTATTCTACCTAATAGTTAAAACCTGAAGATGATCTCAGTACGAAACCAAATGGGCCTTTGGCATAGATAAGGAAATTTCGGTGTTACTATACATTTTGAGGTTTAATTATGAATTTTTAACATAGTTATTCGGTTTTACAGAATTACAGATAAAAAATTACTAATTTTCTTATTGAACTTATTCAAATATGTCTTAATATCGTGGTTATGTGGGATTCCATTGTATGACGTTCCCATGATTGAAAAACCATCGATCCCATAAATGGGTATCACGTGAGATAAACAAACCGCTCCTTAGTGAACATGGTCGGAACGATAGAATTGCAAAAATCAGTTGACATAACTTAGTGTACGCCGAAAAGCGGACTGCCTGCACCGGCCAGCAGCTACCGCAATGTCCACTCAGTACAGTCGACCCAAGAGCAGTGCAGCATTACCATATCAGAGCCTGCTATGCAAATCCACAATCAAAGCCGCCGGTGCACGTTACCATGGTTACCCCGACAATTGTTTATATGCCTCGTTTGTAGCGAGCTGCCTCTGCTTTTTTGTTTCCGATGCGTTTTTGTCCGCAGATTTTTGCTTGTTGCCTCTGAGTTATGGGTGTCTGACCGAGGATGGAAGCTCTACCTTCGCCGGTTGCTTTCGAGGAAGTGATTTAGGTTACGAACACGAGCGCACCGGACTTTTTTTTTCTAATGTTATTTAGTGGAGTTGTAGAAACCCGAGGATCAATGATCACGATTCGGCTTGATTTTATCTTATAGTAAATGTTTCTGGAAGTCTAAGTATTTGACTGTGGATTAATAAATGAATCATTTTTAAAGTTGAGGTTTCCCAATTTTTTGCTCGATGGAGTTATGGTAATAAATTTGCTTTATTTTTGCATTGCTCATGCAATCTCAGAGCATTTATTTGTTTATTTATTATGCGTACCCGGTGTTCCTAAAAATCAAGGCTGCATATTTTGTAAACCACAAACTCTCTCTCAATGAAATATCCATAAAACAACAAAACTAAGCATACGATAAATTGTTTCCCTGTTTGCATATAATATATCTAATATATCACTTATGAAAAATGCGCGATTTATTTCAAACTTTTCAAAAAAATTGTTTAAAATGATTGACAAAACGTTAATAAAAGAAAAGTATGCACATCTTGCAGTATGACGTTTCGGTTCACCGATAATTAAACTAATTTGCCACTGTTGTCGCTATCAGAAAACTTCTGATTAGATTTTTCATTTTTATTTCAAAATTATGCGTCAGTTCGTCCATCTCCACACGATGTCATTAAGCAGACAAAAACAGGGTAACAAATTTTGTTTTATCACCATAACCACTTCCATAAGAGTAGGAACGCCGTTTTGTTAGCTGCCGTTTGAATTTTGAATCTGAATTTAAAATACAAAGTAGTTAGATCACGTATAGATTCGCTGTAGAAGTAAATAGTGAACAAGGCAGTTTGCTATGCAACGTAATAAATCCACTTGTAACAAATAAATTACTCACTTTAAGTGTGCCTGCAACTTAGTTGTTAGGGGCAATTGCATTTATAAGATGTTATCCGTATTCAATGATCTTTGTAGCAGAAAATTTTAAAAAGTAAATTATGTGGGACGCTAAATTATTGCCGCTGTATTTATTTCTTATTTGTTTTCCTAATATTTCTTCTTTTTGGACGAATAGTGATTACTGAAACTATAAAATATAAGAAGCACCGTTTAAAATTTTGTATTAAAATTGCTTTTTGAAATTCTGATCAGAGCAGCTGTAATTCTTGAAAGATAAGACAATTTGCTTGTGCTAATTTCTTTAAAGCTGGGTTTTATAGATTGGAAGCTGTTAGGCTTATCTTAAGCATCAAAAGGCTTGCTTGAAGGAAGTTTCTTGTTTTAAGAGAGGATTAAGAAAACAGGACAACCATATCTGAGTTCAAATGAAAGATACGAATCATTGCAGCAAAGATTCTGATTTTAAATATAATCAAAGCCTCGCAGAGGGCCTCAATATCTCATTACTCAATGTAGACTCGATATTATAATTTAGAATCCCAATCATAATTTTGATCTGAGTTATAGTATTTCGAATCAGAATCCTAGATTCAAATTTTCAGTTCAATCCGATACTTTGAAAATGTCAAAACCGTCTATATATGTATTTAGAATAACAAATAAACTATGTTGTAAACCTTCATTCTGTAATAATTGTTGATTAATTAAGCCCTTAGAATTAAATTCATATCACTTGATGCAAAATTTGACTTAATATTTCTTTCATCCTTAATTAAAAGTTAAATCAGAAAAAGTGGATTCGAATTTGAATTTGAGTCTGAAAATGCGTTTCATTAATGAATTTTAAGATTTAATCTCAAGCATAGGATTTTAAATATAATTTTCGAATTCAGATTCAAAAGTTAAAATGTTGCTGTTGAATACTAAGTCCAAATTTGGACAGAGATCACTATCTCTTTATATGCGACTTTCCAATCATATTAAGGCCTTAGCATTTTTAATTTTTTTTATTTAGATAAGCTGAGAATTCCTTTGATTGATTCTTTAAATTTAATTAATTAAAATTTTTAAATTTAACAATTTCCCCGACGCCCCGAGGTGACATAAGGAGTTCATGAGAAGAAGAAGACAAAATATAACAGTTTAAATCTTAAACGATAAAGTATTTCATTACGTTTTATCATTATTCTAGCTTCGAGCAATTTAGCAAGATTAGACAAGATTCTGAAATCTGCAAATTGTTCTTAGGGACGACATACCCATCTTGAAGAAGTACCATTGTTCCTGAATTTATACTAAAATTTCCAATATATTTTAATTCTTGCAATTTATGCTTATCTACTGCCTCAATATATTCCAATATAAATGCATAATACACTAACAAAAATCCAAAACGTGATCTTTATTTCGTAAGTGATTTGTATCATCTCAGCAAAGAGACAAATCAATATACGAAAAAATGTTCTAACATTAAAATCAAGATCTGTTTTTCTATCAGAGTCGTATCATTCGTTTCGATAAACACAATATAGTAAGCTAATTTCCATATGAGACCGGGCCGGTGTGTATCGGTAGTATTTTTCCAGTCATATCTGTCCGATAATAGCGAACGCGCAGTGTAGAAACTGGACAGGGGCTCGGACAGCGTTGGTTTATTGGAGTCTCCACTGGCGATATACAGCCCTGCCGACCAACTAGTATATATGGGCAATGCCACAGATAATAACGTTCTAAACTACGAGTGCACTCACTGGGTATACACAGCCGACTTCGACTTGTTACTGGAGTTTAACTCACCGGAGATACCAAGAAATAAAAATTGTGAAAAGATGGAAATACCTTAACTATGGTGTATCAGTTTAAAACTATCTTAGAAGAAAAGTATTTTGAATAAATGAAATATTATATTTGAAGTAATTCAGTTACAATTGATAAGAGGTTTCTAACGTCCTCGTTTGTGATTTACGATCGTTTTTCAGTAATGCCTCTAGCCAGTACCAATCTTTTTTAAACCTTCAGGCTTGTGCTTTCAATGTTTTTAAGGCAGAAGAAATTACTAAAACGTATAATTTCTTAAAAGATTGGAAAAAATTTGTCTTGAGAGCTAGATAATAAATGAGCTTATATCTTCCCTTTCTAGTAAAAACTTTCCTATTAGTATGCCGAAATATAGGGCACTCGCGATAGTGTGAAAAGAAAGAAAAACGAAGTTGCTCATATTATCGCGATTGTT
The DNA here is from genome assembly GCA_963082815.1 of Melanotus villosus. Taxonomy (NCBI): domain Eukaryota; kingdom Metazoa; phylum Arthropoda; class Insecta; order Coleoptera; family Elateridae; genus Melanotus; species Melanotus villosus. Next base: position 37,182,022 of record OY720419.1, on the reverse strand, counting down.
CACACTATAGAGGGTGCAGTTAAAAGCCGTTTAAAAGCACAAATAAGTAGTTGAATTTGCCACACCATACTTTCTAGCGAACGAAGCTGCACTTGCACCATTATAATGTTCTTCTAAAATCTTCGCTTTTTCGTACAAATTTAAGCACCGTCGTAATTTTGCCACGGTCAATTCACATTAGCGAGAGCCAGTGGCGTAGCTAGAGCAGACGCAATATGAGAAATACATACCTACGTCGACATGACGTCATGCGCATAATACCAAACCCCGTTAAAACGCCTATGTGCGATGTTGTGAGACGTCATTTACCGCGTGACGTAGGTATGTATTTCTCATATTGCGTCTGCTCTACCACATAGCAAGAATAAGCAAAACTTATGGCCCGCAAGGCTTTAGGGGTCCCGTGGTTCGTAAGGGCCGGTTTACATACATTACGTTAGATTCTTATTAAACTTATTAAAATGTTAGATGAAGATATTTTAATTAATTGTGAACATCTCGTACACAAATATTCAGAAGTACTGTCTTCCCACTATTCTCTTCAGTTTATTAATTTAATTTCCTTAATTAGAAAAGACTTAAACGAAACAATGTCTATAAAACAATTCTTTTCGTTACTAATAACGTAATAACAAAGTACAGCGTGTTAGAAAGTGAATTTTCTGAAATTTTTACTGTATTTATTTTATACTTTACGCTTCCTGTGACAGTAGTTAGTGTGGAAAGGAGTAAGGACTTTTAATAAACTCAAAATTATAAGATATAAAGATTCTTCTTCTTCTGGTGCTTATCCGGTCCGGATGTTAGCGATCATTCTGGCGATTGTAATTTTGTTCACCGCAGCTCGGAAGAGTGCGGTTGTTGTTAAAGAGTACCACGTTCTGAGGTTTTTTAACCAAGAAATTCTTCTGCGTCCTGGACCGCGTTTTCCTGGGATTTTTCCTTGCAGTATTTCTTGTAATAAGCCATATCTTTTTTCATTACGCATTATGTGGCCTAGATATTCTAGTTTCCGTGTTTTTATTGTTGTTATTACTTCCGTACTTTTTTCCATTCTGCGGAGAACTTCTTCGTTGGTCACATGGTCTATCCAGGAAATTCTTAATATTCTGCGATATAACCATATTTCGAATGCTGCTAGTTTTTTGGTGGTGGCGTCAGTTAAGGTCCATGACTCTGCTCCATAGAGTAAAACGGAAAAAACGTAACAGCGAAGGAGCCTTATTTTAGTCGTTAGAGTGAGGGATCGCCCTTTAAAAACTGATGCCATTTTAATGTATATAGCTCTCGCCTTTTCGATGCGACATCGAATTTCTTTTGAATGATCCCATTGATCATTTAGTACCGCTCCCAAGTATGTATATTTGGTAATTCGCTCAATGTGTTGTTCTCTTATTGTCAGGTGTTCATGTGGGATGTGATTTTTACTAATCACCATATATTTGGTTTTGTTTATATTTATGTCAAGTCCATATTCGTGACTGACTTCGATCACGTTTGTCATGCTTTGTTCTAGACCTTCCAAGCTGTCTGCGATAATAACAGTATCGTCTGCGTATCTTATTTATTGATGCGTTTTCCATTTACGAGTATTCCTGCGGTATTATTCTCTAGGGCTTTTTTAAATATGTGTTCGGAGTAGATGTTAAACAGCAACGGTGACAACACACATCCTTGCCTTACTCCTCGTAAAATATTTATTGGTTCAGATTGGTCTCCATCTATGCTTATGTAGGCTGTTTGATTCCAATATAGAAATGTAATTATACGTAAGTCCCTGTCGTCAATTCCAATATTGTTTAAAATTTGCATGAGTTTGCCATGGTGGACTCTGTCAAAGGCTTTACGGTAGTCTACGAAGCAAGCATATACATCGCAATTGACATCCCTACATCTTTGAAACAGTACTTGTATACTGAAAAGAGCCTCTCTTGTTCCCATCGCATCGCGGAATCCAAATTGTGTCTCCGACATATGTTCTTCGCAAACTCTGTAAATTCTTCTATGGATGATTTTTAGGAATACCTTTAGCAGATGACTCATGAGGCTAATCGTTCTAAAGTCTTCGCATTTCTTTGCTCCTGTTTTTTTTTGGTATTGTTATAAATTCTGATTTGAGCCATTCATGCGGGATGTTACCTGTTTCATATATGCGATTAAATATAGATGTTATCTTTTTGATCCAAGTGTAGTTGAAAAGTTTGAGAAATTCCGAGCGGAAGTTATCTGGCCTAGGGGATTTTCCTTCTTTCATCTGTCTGATTGCTGCCTGGACTTCGTCAATAGTAATGGGAGGACCCGATTCATTTCCAATCTGTGTAAGTTGCGGTCTTATGTCATCGAAAAGTTCTTTGATGTAGTTTTCCCAAACATTTATCTTTTCTTGCTTATCTATGATAATATTACCTCGAGCGTCTACTAGTCTGTTTGCTGTTTTAGATTTACATATGCCTGCTGCTTCTTTAACCTTTTTATGGACGTTAAAAGTGTCATATTTGTCCTGTAGAGATTCGATTTCTTTACAGTCTTCCTCTATTTTCTGGTTTTTGGCTTCTCTTATTTTCTTCTGTATCTCTTTGTGTATTTTTAAATATTCGGATGTATTTCTATTTTTCAAGAGTCTTCTTAGTTCCATCATTTGAAGGATCTCATCCATGATTTTTTCTTAATATTTTTGTCTGGTTTTAGATGTTTCTCGCTGATTGTTTCTACTATGGTCTTCAATTTCTTTATCTCAAGCTTTATCTCGTCTGTAGGATCATCTGTTTGTATTTGTTTTGTTAAGTCTTCTTTCACTTTTGTCGCTATATCAGTATCTTTGAGTTTTCTCATGTCGTATTTGTTGTTATTTGTTTTCTTTTTTATTCTCTTCAATTTTACTCTTATTGCACCCACTAGTGGGATGTGGTCCGACATTATATCAGCTCCAGGGTAAGTTTTAACTGAGATAAACGAATTTTGGTATCTCTTGTTTACTAATATATAGTCGATTTGTCGATTTGATTTCTGACTATGTGTTCAGGAGAGTCCATTGGCGACTTCCATGTGTATCGTCTTCTTGGTGGCAGTTTATAAAATGTGTTGAGTATTGCCAACTGTTCTTCTGCTGCAAATGAACTTAATCGATCTCCTCGTTCATTTCTCTCCCCCAGTCCATATGGTCCAACGTATTCTCCCATTCGCCCTTTGCCTATTTTGGCGTTAAAATCTCCCATTATTATCGTCATATGGTGTTTAGGAAGTTTTCTGTATGTATTTAATATTTCGTTATAGAATTTCTCTATTTCTTCCTCGCTTTTATCTGCTGTGGGGGCATATATTTGGATAATATTAGTTGGTATTGGATTTGCATTAATTTGCAATAACATTGTTCTTTCAGATATAGGTACAAAGTTCGTAACATATTTCTGAATGGATTTTTCAATAATAATTCCTACCCCATGTTGGTGTTCACCTGTGGCTGTTCCCGAATAATAGACTTGATGTTCTCCTATTGAACATTGTCCCGTACCTGGCCATCTCATTTCGCTGATACCCATGATTTTTATGTTTAGTCTTTTCATTTCTTTTATTACATTATGTATCTTTCCTGCTTGGTATAATGTTTTCGCGTTCCATGTACATATCTTTGTGACTGACCCGGAGATTCTTAGCAGCCTCTGATCATTTAAGATCTGCCGGGGACTGAGGCCCATATTTAGTTTGTTTTCAGCCATGAATGATTGTACTAGGAAAATATACATGGTAGTTTTCCGTTGCTTTCCATGCGCTGTAACATTGCCGTTAATGATAGCACTCTATCTACGCCTCTGCTGTCCGATTCACAGCCATACCAATCTCTTCGATTTCTGCCTGTGGTCAGTATTGGAGCAACCAGCTGCCGTTGACCAATTGCTAGTTTTGGTCAGCCTCGAGTATTTGATTTCCTCGATACCTCCCATATCTGGGAGGCCTTCCCCTATCCGCCACCTGGGGAGGCTCCCGATGGAGGACTAGCAACCCCGCACGGGTTAAAGATTACAAAAGCGCTATTCTATTGGACAAAGTAGATTGAGAGATCTTTCTATGCTATCTGCTGCGCATGAACAAGCTGCTAAAATAAATTTAGTAGATTTAATTGATCATTTTGCAAATGTAAAAGCCAGAAAGGTCCAGTTTTAAGTTTTAAATTAACTAGGTTGCTATATTAAAAATTAAAATGTTTTTCTTTTTTTATTATTTTGTAATAGGTTTTCTGTTTGTAATTTTAAAATTTATATAATATACAGGGTGTATTAAAACACGCGGAGAATATTTACATCACGCGATTCTACGTCAAAATCCAAGCAAAAAACTCCAGCACCAATTTGCTGTTAACTCTTTAGTTATGGAGTTATTAGCAGCCTTAAGTCGTATGTATTCTGGTTTGCTTGTCGCGTCATATTTTTATGAAATAATGATTTTTAGCTGTAATTTAATCAACAAAAGAAATAACTAATCTGTAATTGTACTCAAATACCCTTCGTTTAATTAGAATTTCCATCCGAAGTTTGAAATTTTTGCAATGCTTGTGCTTTTCAAAATATCGCAGGTGACGTAGTATGACTGACAACATAGTGTTGCTAAGTTTACAAGACTTTAATTAACAATTCTTCAAAAACTACACGTTTTGGTCTAAAACAGTTACACAATTTTTTGTCCAGTTTTTAACGCAGAATCGTGTGATATAAATATTCTCCGCATGTTTTAATACACCCTGTATTTTGTTTACTATTGTTATTACATTATTATAATCAGATTTTCGGTTTTGTACGTGTTTTGTGTTGAGAAAATATATTTTTTATGCAATATGGAATTGAAAAAGTGCTATTATTTACATTTTAATTTTTAATGCAGGATAAAGGGCCTAAATTAAAATGTTTGCTTATGGGCCCAAAATGTCTAGCTACGCCACTGAGCGAGACTCAATTAGGAGCGGATAGCCGCGTGTAAAAGGCCTCGGTCTCTCACGTAGGCATCTTAGGTTCGATTCCTGAGACAGGCGATATCCTCGCCGGAACTTATAAGGTCGTACGCTTCTCCGCGCTTCGGAGGGCACGTTAAGCCGGCGGTCCCGGTCATCATACTAACACCTTTGATAACCGTTAACCTCGCAACACTGCGGGTCGATCTTTTTCACCTCTCACGATGGGTTAGGTTAGCCTCCTGCCCAGCATACGTGCAAAGAGGGCTCACAGAACTCGTTCTTATGAGTTTCTAACAGGCCATCGGTCTAGGCCTCGGCCATAAGAGGAAGAAGAAGAAGAAGAGATTCAATTGTTCACATTATCGAGATTCAGTGTTATTCACGTGTTCACACTATTGAGCCGTTTACATGAGCGAGTGTTCATATTATCGCGATTGTACTGTACTTTAAGATGTAACAATTTAAAATATGTTTGCTGTTGTTTATTGCACATTGTCGATTAGTTCTACTATTAACGGGTGTTTGAATCTTAAAACTTCGTTGTTAAATGAATCTTCTAAATAAAAATTTTGGAGCAAAAAGTTTTTTATTGCAATATTACTCTATATTTTTAATACGATTTCTTTGCGTTCTTTTAAAGAACCGACCAAATTATCTATTTTTGTAATATATTCTTTTATTAAGCCTTTCAGACCTTTCCACAATAGTATTTTTATTGTTTTCTTTTTTTTTACTAAAAAATGTAAAATGCTTACGTTTTCCCCCTATTTTACAATGGTTTTACTGTTCTAGCGGTTACAAGGAAAATTTAAAAGTAGGGTCTCTTCCAGTTTTACTACTCGGCCTATTCACAGATGTTTGTAATATATAGATATCGAAAACAAGGTTAATCATTTTAAATCCTAAATATTTAATAACAGATTAACAGATGACATTCTTAGCTCTGCCGATAAGGACAAACGAAATGTAGATTTTATGCTTGATTACTCTAAAGTCTGTGACACTCTAAATCATGCAATTCTAATTAAAATTTTCCATTATATTGAATTTAATACATCGGCTATTGCTACAGTAAAAGATTATCTTGCCGATCATTCTCAAGCCATCATAATTTTAAATGAATTAAAGTCCACTTCTCTATCACCTACGAGTTCCGCAGGGATCAATTTTGGGGTCAGTTTTATAGGTATGTTATTTACATTAGTAATTTAAAAAATACTTAAAACATTGGAGTTACCACTTGTTGCATGTCTATTGACACACAACTGTTACATATAGCTTAATATTACTGAAATTTTCTTTTTATTTATTTAACAAAATTAAATTTAGATTCTTAGTGTTATCGTACGTAGTACTAGAATTTTAATTACACAGCTGCAGCATAAAACTTGGCAAGTTAATTATTTAATTCTTATATGCTGTAGTTCATGTTTACCATTCTATATCTAACCATATCAAAGCTCCCTTTGTATAAAAGTTCAAACGTTAGTTATACATAGGTTGTCTAAAAAGAAACCAAACTTTTGCTCTAAAAGAAAACAACTGCAAGAAGTATTTTTATAAATACGTTTACTTATTCGGTATAGGCTCCCTCTGCATCAATACACCGTTCAGAACGAGTGATGAGCATTTCAGAAGACTTTTCCAGCTCCTGTTTTGGTATCTCGTTCACGGCCACGGCGGCGTCAATTTCGAAAATTTCCTTGTAACGTATCCCTTTCATCGGATTTTTTAGTTTCTGGAACAGATTTTTCAGAATTCAAGAACTAAAGTTATCTTTAGAAATTATATGAATTTTTAATGAGTTACCGATTTTATTAATTATGAAATAGTCCAGTTACTTAAGCTTTAAATACAGGCCAACAGCTGATTAATTTCCAGCAAGCTGAATTTTTGCATGCACCTTCATTTAGTCGTTATAAATAAAGTGCCAAAAGTTCCCATTCATAGCCCTCTTGGAAAAAAAGTTGTTGGTGGTCAAATGTCGCGAAAACCGCTTTTTCGTAAATATCTCGGTTTATATCGGCCGCAGGGTAAAAATTGTTATTACAAAAATTATAGACCAGACTATTGTCTATAAAAAATATCATATACTTTTTTTTCTTACGAGTAGTTGTTTTAAAGTTCTACGGCTTACAAGTATTTCACAGTAGAATCATGTACAACCAATTTTTTTTAACATGTAGGCCTAATCCATGTGTTTTGACCATCACAAAGAAATTGAACTTTCCTCATCTTCTTGTTCTTCCATATAAAATAATTCATTCTCTTGTTCTCATCGTTAATTCATTACTTAACATATCTACTGTTAAGAAGTCTATAGGATGTTGTTCGTCGTAATCATCATCAATATTGAAGATGATACTTCTGGAGTTGTTAATATTGATTATGATTACGAAGAACAACATCCTACAGACTTCTTAACAGTAGATATGTTAAGTGATGAATCTGACGAAGAAACCATGCAAGAGAAGGAATTATTTTATATGGAAGAAGAGGAAGATGAGGAAAGTTGATCTTCATACTTTTGTGATGGTCAAAATACATGAATTAGGCTTACATGTTAAAAAAAATTGGTTGTACATGATTATACGGTGAAATATTTGTAAGCCGTATAACTTCAAAACAACTACTCGTAAGAAAAAGTGTATGACATTTTTTATAGGGAATAGTTTGATCTATAATTTTTGTAATAACAGTTTTTACCGTCCGGCCGATATAAACCGAGATTTGCGAAAAGCCGGTTTTCGCCACCTTTGACCCTCAAACACTTATTTTCCAATAGGGTAACGGATGAGGACTTTTAACACTTCATTTATAACGACTAAATAAAGGTGCATGCAAAATTCAGCTTGCTGGAAATTAGTCAGCAGACAAATGCTTAAGTAACTGGACTAATAGTCGTAAAGCTAAATAATTAAATAGTTTATTAAAATCAATGCTAATTTTTTTTTGCTAATTGCAAAACTTAACAGAAGTACCAGTTTTATGTTTGTGGTTTATGAAAAATTCTCAGTTGTTAGTTAAGTAGACATTGTGTTCCGTTCCGTTTTTAATTAGTTTTGTTTTTTTTATTAATGTAGTTTGAATTGTTTTAGTGTACGCGCCCAAATTCCCTTTGGCATCGAATATTTATTTTTATTTTGTATATCGCTATGCTTTGACAAGCTTGGGTTTCTGGGAAACCATTTTTATTGATTGGAAACAAAGAACATTAGAAATACAAAAATATATTAGTTGGGTTTTCAAGAACTATAGAAACATATAAATAATTATCGGGATTAGAATTTTAGAAGATAAAAGACAATTTAGGACACCATTTAGAATAAAATACATGATTAAACAATTCTGCTTAAATAATTAAGTATGTATATTGTAATTTTATGAAACGCCGTTAGAAAACTCAAAGAAAAATAAAATTGTAATCCTTATTTTTTTATTACTAAATACGTGATAAAAAGTAATAGAAATTCTGCCACAGTAAAAGCAATTTTGAAATGTTCAATTCAAGACTTAGATGGCAATGATCTTCGTCAAATAATGCAATTTTGCGAATTTCTTCAAAATCAAATTAACGAACATCCGAACTTTTTAAATTTTCTTATACAGGGTGATTCAAAAGTATTGTCATTAAATTAAATGGGTATATGCTGAGCTTAATAGAAGTACATTACAGCAAACATTTAAAGCCTATCGCGATTTTTGTTTATTTTAACTTTTGTTACCACTTTTGAGAACCGTTGGCTAATATGCATTTAAAAAGCCTGCGATAGAAATGACCCTGCAAAAGTAAATGAACCATTACACAATTATGTAATTTACAGGTTTCACTTTCGTCTTACATTTTTTCAGGTTTGAGACTGGCAGTAAACAATTACTGGCATGTTTAAAAATGATACCTATTAGAAAAAAATGTTGTTAATAAAGAGAAACAGAACTTACAGTTATTCAAACTTTCCTTCATTAAATTCTTCACAAACTGTTTTTTAAGAGCTGCTGGGTGCTGCGGCAGAAGAGCTTCCCCGTAAATTAAACAGTTAATTAAATTCGGTAAAGGTTAGCCGACCTGCCGTTAAAACGTACCCAGAGACATACTGACCTGCGTAACATACCTGCTCTTTTATCAGTAAGGCATTTGATAAATTTATATTCTAGTTGTTTTATTTGATATGCTTTACCTACAGTACCTACCCTTAAAATTAATGACAATACTTTTGAATCACCCTGTATTTAGTGATAAAATGAAATTTTCTAACAATGGTGATGTATACAGACACAATAGTCATTACCAACCGTCAGATAACGCATTTTGAAAGGAACGATTTAATTCCTGGTTCAGGTCGGTGAGATTTAATGCGGAAAAAATCTGAAATTTTCCCTCTTTCGGATACGAGGTAAAAGCATAGGTCTCGTGCCACCCTGATGTTTGGCACGATAAAGACTCTCTCTAGGGCTGGAAGTTCCTTACGCTTGGCAAAATTTTAGTCGGGAAGTGTTAGCAACTATGGCAATCGATGCGCGTTGAGATCCCAGGCATCCGCAAGCCTAGATCTCGCTTAATAAATAAATATTTATAGTTACTAAATTAACTTTACGGCAGTTTTAATGTTATCAGTGTAGAGGCGATTAATATGATCTGTTTTTGTACCTTCCGTACCCGCCCTATACAGGGTGATTCAAAAGTATTAACATTGAATTAAATGGCTGACCTTAATAGAAGTACATTACACAGCAAAAATTTAAAGCTTATCGCGATTTTTGTTTATTCTAAATTTTGTTACACAGTTTTGAGAACTGCTGGCTAATATGTATTTAAAAAGCCTGCTATAGAAATTTGACCTTGCAAAAATAAATGAAACATTTACACAATTATGTAATTTACAGGTTTCAAAATTAGTGGCATATTAATTTAAAAGGTGATATTAGAAAAAAATGTTGTTAATAAAGAGAAACTGGTCTTACAGAAAATGTTCCTTCAACAAACACACACAAACACAGATAACACAAACAAAAACTGTTTTTCAGAGCTGCTGCAGCATTTTGAAGAGCTTTCCCTTAAATTAAAACATCAATTAATTCGGTCATACGGTGAGGATGACCTTCCATTACAGCGTTCGAACAGTGCACTTTTAAAGCCAAGAATGAATTGACTAAGCTACGTCACATCACACCTGGGCTTTTATCAGTACGGACAAGAAAGACGATTGATAAATTTAAATTTTAAATGTAAACAGAACTGACCTATTCCACTATTCCAGTGACCCCAACACAATTTTTGTATTGATTTTTCTAATTTTTTTCCGCGTTTAACGTTTACTTGCAACACATGGTTTATTGAGAAAAGTTATTCTATTTGATATGCTCTGCCTACCCTTAAAATTATTGACAATACTTTTGAATCACCCTGTAGAGGGTGTCAATGAAACCTTGCTACAGTAGAAATCACTCGCTTGCTGTATGTACGTAAATTATCGGATTTACTTTAGTCTGGTTGTATATTTAGACTTCCCAGTTACATCTAAGCTTGTATGGTTGCATGCTATGCATACGTCATGGGCGCTTCTCTTCTTACTATTTTGAATTTCACTTAGTAGCGAATTAGTAATTTTTAGGTTGGTTTTCTTCAGAGAATTCTGTTGGCAAATTTATTAGTTAACTTCTTCGGTACTTTGTACTTAAGTATCGTGGCGAACAGACGTCGTAACCTTGGCTTTAGTTTTTGGTTTTCCAAAATTAGTTTAATCGTCCTGAGAACGACATATTGAAAATGGTATTTAGTTAGCCTTTTAGGCCTTTAGTGAAATTATAACGTTAGTAGTTTTGGATTTTAAACCATTTTCAAACATTAATTTGGATTTAATCTGTTCGTCGACCATTTTGCTTGAAGAGTTTTCAAAGGGGCGTTTTACATCTGTTGGTATGTAATGCATTGGTTTTATGTGAAGATTTCTTACGGTATTCGTTGTATTGCAGCCCTTCTACTACTTTCTAGTACGTTCTAGTGCTTTTTAGTACTTCCTGTACTTCTTGTGTTGCTGATTTTCGTGTACGAACCACGTGTTCGTAAAAACCACCTGTTAGTTCGACATCTGTATTCCACGTGTTGTTGTTCGACACCACGTTTGGTTTGGAATTCGCTAATCCGAAGAAATCGTAGTACCAGTGCTTTAGAAGACAATTACCCTGGAATTAACTGGAATTTTCCTGAGTTCAACTTCGTATCCTACAAGTTTTTTTAAACTCAAGGTTTGATTTTGAGGTTATCTTGTGGTAAAGTTAAATTTAAAAACATTCAAACATATTTGATTAGCTCGATAATGTTGGTATTTAATTATTGTTATTAGTAATTTGATTAGAAATTTCATTGTATTTTAAAGTATTTTGTTTGCAAAACTTTCAATAGTCAATTTAGTAAATCGCATTTCAGTGCGAGTAATTAATATAGTGGTTGCTTTCACGGCAACGTGCATTTATGAATTGTATTATTATTTTATAAAGGAATATTCAAATTTTGTAGTTTCAACTTAGTCAATTATTTATTTCTTTTAATTTATATTAAGTCGTAATTGAATATTGTGGTTACCGGACAGGTTTCGCAGGACGTTATTATTATTTATTGTGTTATTATGTTATTTATAATCGCAAGTCACGACGAACTGAGCTCAATTCTACGTATGCGTATTTAATAATTTAGTTTACGAATTATCCTTGCGAACCCTCAGAGGTTCTACGTTCGTTTAATTACGATAATGCTTTATTTTGAACATTACATTTTTCTTTCGTTTAGTTACGATATTGTCTTTGAACATTCCCTATAGTTTTTTTGTTTGTTTAACTAGATCTTGGTGTTTGAAACATTACATTTAGACTTACGTTTGATTACGTTTTAATAAATTCTTTATTGGTTTATTTGAACGATAACTTCATTATTAATTTTCAATTTTGTATATGTGTAATTTTTGCTTACGAGTTAATACCATGAGATCGAAAAAAAAATGATTCTGAGCAGGCCTTGACTAGTACAACACGATTGGCTACACTGGTTCTAGAATGCCTATGAATTATAATGTGACAGTGACATTTCAAATGTAAGTCAGTTTTGCAATCTTGTTTCCAGAATTATTTAAGTTTATCGTTGTAATACTAGTGAAGGATCACATTTTGAACACCTACTCTAACATGTATTCATCTTAGTTTTCAGTTTGTTCCCTAAATAAATACTGTTTTGTGTTTTAATTTATTTGACATTTATTAACCTCTAACCTACTGCCACATTTTGAAATCAGTCTTGCCAATCGTGTTGTACTAGTCAAGGCCTGCTCAGAATCATCTTTTTTTCGATCTCATGGTATATCCTATTCGTTAATTACAAAGCCTTGCGTTTTATTATCAAGTCAATTCACTTTGGAGGTTTATTCTTCAGGAGATCCGACTGAAGACTGTTACTTAAGAAAGGATCTGGCGCCCAAGGAACATCGTTAGTTTAGTTATTTAGTGAGCACTACTATTTTTCTTATAGGAACCTCACGCCCACGCAACAGAGTAGCGGGTTTATTTAGCGTTATCACCTCCGGATAACATTTGATATCTTCACCTAGTGCTGGTGTAGCAACCTGGAGGGCCCCTATTTCTTAAAATTACATTTTAAGATATCAAAACTTGGCAGTTTTAACAGTATATCACATACACCAAATTTTATTTTGATATTTTAAATTATAATTCAAAAAATAGGTTTCATTTACACCCGGTATAGGAAATGATACCCTCTTTTCTTGAAAAATTGAATAAATTAGTTTATTCTACCTTTTGGTAGGTAAAATTTCTCGTGAGAGGACATCTCGGCTATTGGATTTTTATATTTTACCTAAAATTCACATTTTCCAAGTATCTCCATGGTTATTGAATAACAAATGAATTAGTATACACTATTCGACACACAGGTTTTTATTAATCTTTACCTATTTGGTATAAAATTCGTAAACTAAAAAGAATGATCTGTTCTGTAAAGCGAACTGTATCTTAATTCGTTTTAGTTTTTACAGATTAAAACAATTTATAAAAACATCATCCTACTAACAAAAATTGATTATGTTAAACAAATTAGGCCGTGCCTGGTAATGAAGCAACAGGGTATCCACCTCCACTTATATAAAAGAGTTATTTATCGCATATTTTATTATTGCTGGAAGGTAGGTTTTAAAGTCAAAATATTCTTTAAGCGATCTTTAATAATTAAATTAAGGCAAATTTTGTATACAACGCTTCTATTTAAGTAATTGAGTAGCAAATATGTACATAGTTATACAAAAATATTTTCACCATTGTCAAACAAAAATTAAAAGAAAAATTCTTTTCCCTAAAACGAAAATAACGCATTCAAAATTGATCTGAGAACGTAGGCGCAAAAATTTTATACTTGTTTGCTTATATGAAATAAGATATCGTTTCAGTTGAAAATTAGGCCGTGATTCAATTGATCCGATGTTTTTAAATATTGTAGTTATGAAACTGAGGAGATAATTGCAAATTATTTTAAATATAAATCTTAGCTTATGATTATGATAAAATATTTTAAAAATGTAGCTCAATAGTGTTTGTTTTACCAAAATTTAATTGTTAGATATTAAACATTTTAAATGCGGAGTTTAAATAATAGGTTTTAGAACTGGAAGAAGTACTGCTGACGCAATGCATATCTTTGAATAGATTCTAGCGAAGGCCTGTGCATATCATATAACCTAGGGATGATGAATTGTAATCTCCAAGCATTGTAAAAGCAGTTTTGAGATATAAATATTGTTTTTTGGGTTACTATGTTACGTGTTGTTAGTTACGAAAAAATGTACATGACATGTAAACAAGCTACAAAATGACAAGCAATAAATTTTAGAATGCATTGTAATTCATTATTTTGGAAGTAAAGTAATAACACAACATCAAATATAAAATGAGGTACTTCGCTATCTCAACATGGTCCTTCGAAAGTGGATTCACTTCACATAAAATCAAGAAGAAGCTCTAATTTGCATGGCTCTGGCAGAATAAAATTCAAGAATTTGGGTACAGAAACAGTTAGAAGACTACGTTCTACTGTTACAATTTTCTTGCTTCCAAACTAAATTGTATCATTTTTTTGCCGAATTCCAGTGTTGTCTAGGTATTAAGATTTTATGTTGTGCTTGTTTCGCTTTATTTTTTTCATTTTCTTCAAAATTTCTCATTTTTCTTGTTTAATTTTAATAATATTTCTTCATTGATGTGATTCCATTTCTTGTTACGCACCGTGTATATCAGTATTGCTCTTTCCCTATGAAGGCTGTATTCAAAAAGCGTTGCGCGTGCGCATAGGTTTTGTCGCGAGTTGATTGCGCATCGAATGTTATACGGTTTTTTTGCAGTGAACTTTTGTATTGAAAGCATCTGGTGTAACACTTTACTTAACGTAAAATTTTCCTTTGGTAATTATGTTCTGTTGAATGGAATTTACAGTATCCGATGTTTGGATGATTTTTCCGATTTATTAATATCTAAATTATTCGTAATTTTGCACATTTGTTAGCACATGTGGTGTGTTTAACTTTTCTTTTTATATTCATTTACTGATGAATTTGGATCTTACAGCAACCTTTTGGGGTTTAATTTTACATCTAATTCCCATGGTTGGAAGTAGTTGGTGGTTTCTTGTTGATGGAGTGATAGACTTTTAATTTATGCCTCATTGGGAAATTCGAAGCACGTGGAGGACGCCATTTTGCTGTGCCATTTTTCCGTTTCACTTTGCAGCTACATTTAAATGTTACATCTGGAATTATTTTTCAACATCCAACACCTGCTTATGATGTTTGATTTGAGGAGATAAGTGCCAATAATTATTATTTATTTGATAAACTTTTAGTGGTTAACAGTTGTGTACCATATGTTATTTTCTGTTTTGTAGTTCAATTTCATATTTAAATTTTGTATTAAATGGTTCATTCATAGTGTAGGCTTGTGGATTTTTTTAATATTATTATCATTTAAAAATTTGGGTTAGTTTATCCATTCCTAACCAATGAATGAATTAATTTAATTTTTGCCATTTAGAATTTTTATTGCTATTTGATCTGGATATTTTCTAGATATATATTTTTTTGATATATGTTATATGTATTATATTAAACAGAAAGAAAAGGTTCCGCAATGAATGAGTTAGTTGGGTTTTCTTCCACTAATTTCATTCCGATGAGATAAACGTTTATGCCATTGGGGGTGAATTTGTGTTTCAGATAATTCCTTGCGTTCCCTATTTTAAGCCTTCAGCTATTGTAAAATTTTAATTTTTATTGACGTACCTAGCCTTCAGCTTTATTTTATTTTTCTGTATCTTTAAATTTTTTGTGTGTTAAGTCTTATTAAGTCTATAATTAAATCTAGTTAATAATTAATATTTTGTGTAATTATTTTGTACCCTGGCCTTTGCGCCGTTCTTTGAGTCCCTACAAAATAAAGCGTTACAATTATTTATGGCTTTTTATTATCTGTTTGATAATTTTTTGTAACACTACCCAGAAAGGCCGTTGTTACCACGTGCAGCGCAGCAGTACTTGAAAATCCCAATGGCCATCGGCAATATAATAACTGTCAATAGTAAAAGACAGAATATTCAGGCAAGTGTACATTCCTGTTTGTTAGCAGGGAGCTTCCAACATTCTTTGTTCAATTTAGTTGAAGTGAAGGTCACATTATGGAACCCGAACTAAAAGGGTTGATTTCAAAACGCGCTCAAATTAAAGCCCGTATCGCCGTATCACTAGAATTGAAACTTTTTTCCAAAGTTGCACCGATAAGGATAGCGTAACACAGTTAAAACTTCGTTTAGCTAAGGTTGAGACCGCGTTCCAAGAATATGATGATGTGCAATCACAAATAGAATCTTTAGTTGAAGACGGTAGTCAAAACCACGATCGCGATATATTTGAAACGCACTATTTTGAATTAATGACACAAGTAGAACTCTTTCTGGCAGAGCATTCATCAAGGTCCAATAGCGAAAACGAACCATTAACGCATAGTCACAATAGTAGTGTAATTCATAATTCGCAATTCGATTTAGAAGTCAAGTTGCCAACGTTAAAATTACCCATCTTTGCAGGTAAGTACGAACAATGGACTTCATTTCAGGAAACATTTTGCTCATTAATTCACGATAATAGTAGTCTTAGTAATATTCAGAAGTTTCATTACTTAAAATCATGCCTCAAAGATGAAGCTGCAAACGTAATAGAAACGTTAGGAATATCATTATTCAATCGCGTGGGATTTATTAAAAGGCCGTTTTGAAAATAAGCGTTTAATCATAAAAAATCATGTGTGTGCCCTATTTAATTTACCGGTGATTATAAAAGATTCCTCCACATTGCTAAGACAAACTTTAGACAATGTTTGTATGCATTTAAAGGTATTAAAGGGTATGACTTTACCTACTGAGTTATGAGACGTATTAATTATACATTTATTAACGTCTAAATTTGATTACAATACAATTAAAGAATGGGAAGCCTATACTAAATCAGATATAGCCACAATGAGCGAAATGACCGAATTTCTAAAACGTAGATGTCAGATTTTGGAGTCACTACAACATTTTGCAAAAGGATTCACCAAATTTAAAACATATCCCAAAAAATACACGTCATATCAGTGCGCATGTAACAACTAACACACTAGAATGTCAAATATGTAAAAAGCAGCACCCAATTTATCAGTGTGACGAATTTTTAAATATGCCAGTAGAAACTAGATTGCTGGAAATAAAGAAATTGAAATTATGCTTAAACTGTTTTAAGGGAAACCATTTTATGCAAAATTGCTTTGCACGAAAAGGTAGAGTTTGTTACAAACGACATAATATGTTATTGCATAATCCAACAGTTAAACCAAGAAACGAAGTGGAGTCAGCAATTAAACAAAATGGATTGGAAGTACAATCTCCTAGTTCATCGGTAGTTGACGAAAATGCGGTTGCAAGTAGCGTAGTAAATAATCATTGTTATCAAGGTCAAACAGTTACTCAAGTTCTTCTTTCCACTGCAATTGTTCAAATACCCGATGTAAATGGCAAATTGCATGATTGTCGATCACTTCTAGATGCTGGATCGCAATCAAACTTCATAACACAGTCAGTATGTAAAAAATTAAAAATTGGGACTGAAACAGCAAACCTCGTCATTACAGGTATAAATCAATCTTTCAGTAAGGCAACGGAAACCGCGAATATCACAATTAGGTCAAAATATAAGCCTTATTCACGAAGTCTAAAGTGTTTAGTATTAGATAAAATAACAGATAGTTTACCGGCATCTAGTATACCGTCTCGGTTAAGTACTCCAAAAAATCTTAAGCTGCCTATTGATTTGTTATTAGGCGCAGAAGTATTTTGGGAACTGCTATGCAATAAGCAGATTAAAGCAAGTAACGGTCAACCATACTTGCACAAAACACATTTGGGATGGATCATTGGTGGCTCATTAAATATCAGCCAATCAATGCCACGAACAAGTTGTAACGTAACCCTTAATGCTTTAGAAAAATAAGTGGTCAAATTTTGGGAAGTCGAGGGCATGGACTCTATAAATTCGACGAAAAAATTGTCAAACGAAGAATTAAAATGTGAAACTCATTTTAAGCAAACGTTTAAAAGAAATTTAGAAGGACGATTTATAGTACAATTGCCATTTAAAGATAATAAGCAACATTTAGGGCATTCTAGGGAAAACGCTTTGCAACGTTTCTATTCGCTAGAACGTAAATTTAAAAAACAAACAGAAATCAAAACAAATTACGTAAATTTTATGGATGAATATTTGCAGTTAGGAACTATGGAGCTTGTAACACCGAATGACATAGTTGAATCCGTCAACACGTTTTACTTACCTCATCATGCGGTAGTTAACGAGTCAAGCTTAACTACTAAACTTCGAGTAGTGTTTGACGCGTCGGCGAAATCGTCTTCGGGGGTAAGTCTGAACGACAATCTGATGGTTGGTGCTACCCTACAGTAGGTCTTGTTCTGTATAATTACGCGATTTCGAAAGGACCAATACGTTTTATCGGCGGATATCGCTAAAATGTACCGTCAAATACTAGTAGAACCCATGCATCGCGATTTTCAAAGAATTCTATGGCGCACAGATCCTCAACAACCAGTTGAAACTTACAGACTAAAAACCGTTACGTATTGGACAGCTTCGGCGCCATTTTTGGGTGTAAGATGCCTACAACAGACAGCTGAGGATTTAAGAACAAAAGATACACTCGCGTATCATGCAATTTTAAATGATTTTTATGTCGACGATTTGTTAACGGGAACAAATAGTTTCAGTGAAGCCAAAATTTTACGAGATCAGCTATTAGAGATATTAGGCAGTGTGGGGTTTGAACTAAGAAAATGGGTGTCAAACCATCCAGAATTAGCACCAGATTTGTTGTCCGAATGGGTAGACTTAGACAAACACGGCGACACAAAAATATTAGGATTGCGTTGGGATTATACAACGAATGAATTAAAATACGGGGTAAAGCAGTTTTAAGCACCGAAAAGATTGACAAAACGACTAATTTTGTCTACAATAGCACAGTTATTCGACCCGTTAGGTTTAATCGGTCCGATTCTAATAACTGCAAAGATTATACTTCAAAGAATTTGGTCTGAACGTTTAGGCTGGGATGAGGTAATTCCTAACAACTTACAAATCATGTGGACTCAGTTTTAAAAAAATCTGCCAGGCATAAACGAATGAAGAGTACCACGGAAGGTAGTGGGCGATCGACTGTCGGTAACATTTGAATTACATGCCTTTTCAGATGCGTCCAATTTTGCGTACGGTACGTGTCTTTATGTTAATTCAACCGCTAGCTTAGGGAATTATACGGCACAATTACTATGCGCCAAAGCTAAGGTAGCACTGTTAAAGACAATATCTTTGCCTCGACTAGAGTTAAGTGGGGCCCTTCTATTAGCACAACTAGTTAATAAACTGGAACGAACATTAAACATAAAATTTAGTAAATATTATTATTGGTGTGATTCAAAAATTGTACTTGCTTGGATAGCTGCTGAACCCAATACGTGGAAAACTTTCGTCGCAAATCGCGTATCTGAAATACAGCAATTAACCAATGCGACTGAGTGGCATCACATAGCCTCGAAACATAATCCTGCAGATATCATATCACGGGGTGCAACAGCTCACGAACTTCAACAATCGTCAGTTTGGTGGAATGGCCCAGAATGGCTCAGCCAAAATAGCGATACTTGGCCATTCACATTAACAAACTGTCAGAATCAAAATGTATTCGAAGAAAAACCTACAGTACTAATCAGTACAGTTTCTATGGGGTTACATATTAAATTTATATTCAGACAAAGCGACTACCTTTGTCGGTGCACAACGAGAATTAAAGGATCTTTTTCAGTTATTTCGATGTCAACACTTTGAATTCTAATGTAATAGACGAATTAACTTCCCTAAATATTACGTGGAATTTTATACCTCCCAGATCTCCTCATTTTGGTGGAATTTGGGAGGCAGCTGTCAAATCAAAAAACACCACTTACGTCGAATAGTTGGAAATGCATTGCTAACCTACGAGGAGTTGTACACAATCCTCACCGGTATTGAGTCTTGTTTAAACTCACGTCCTCTCACTCCTTTATCGACTAATCCTGACGATTTAAACCCATTAACCCCTGCTCATTTTCTAATTGGAGGCCCAGTGACGACGTTACTAGAACCAGACGTAACGCAACTGAAATTAAATCATCTTTCGAGATATCAGTTAATTGAAAGATTACGTCAAAATTTTTGGAAAAGGTGGTCCACAGAATACCTAAGCCAGTTGCAACAGAGGTCAAAATGGAAACAAAGGTCACTTGTGCAGCTTCTCCAAGGCATGATGGTTGTCATTAAGGAGGATAACCTACCCCCTTTAAAGTGGGAATTGGGCAGAATTCTACAATTGCATCCAGGAAGTGATTAGTTATGCAGAGTGGCATCGATAAAAACACATAACGGAGTGATAAAACGCGCAATTAGCAAAATCTGTGTTTTACCTATGGACAAAGAATGACTGTGTAATAATCAGTAGATTCATTCACATTAATTGTTTTCAATAGCTATAGGTATGTTTATGGATTTGTAGTTTTAAGATATTAGTTAATTTTAGTTTAATTATAGGCAATTTAAACATTCCTATTTGAAAGACGAACGTTCAAGGTGGGCGGCATGGTCGTGCTGTGCACGTGATAAAAGTACGTACATTAAATACTGCTACGAATAACATTCAACTTGATTTTTCTAGAAATTTCGCTTATTCAACCGTATGATATTTTTAGATAGTCACAAAGAGAAAAAAAATGCTATAAAATTTCGACCTAAAAAATATAGGTTGCTATTTAAAAAAAGTATCGATGACGTCATAGCGCAAAGGTATGACCTTGAAAAAAATATTTAAAACCATCAGTTTATGGAAAATAATTTGTTATAAACCTTTTGTCTAAAACTTTTTTTTCTAAAACTAATAATGAAGGCTCCAGCATCGAGGTTCCTTACTTTTTATTCACCCTGTATGTATAGTTCCATTTAAAAATTTCAAGAAAAATCAAAGTTCGCGTTTTTCGATTGCCCTGTACAGGTACAGTAAAAAACTTTTTTTAGCTTACGTATTTCCTTTTTTCAAAAATACATTTGCAAACTTATACTTTGAAAAACAGCTTACATTGCGACTTTAGTTACGGTGTGATGTTCGCCCAGTGAGGATATTTTTATCACAAATAAGTGAATACCTACGGAATTACTATTATTCGACCCTAATCATGCTATATCATTACAATCAGCATCGAAGGGAGAATTCAAATATCTACAAATAAATTTAAAACATATAGAACATCCCTACAGTTTTTTTAAATAACATTTTGACGTAACATAATAAAGACGCTATCGAAAAATTCCAAATCGTTCGGACACCCGGTATATACGTATATGAATTTGTGTAAACTGATACTTCAAGTTATTAAAACAATTTAAAATCCTAAAAGATTCAGCTTAAAGAAAATGTAAGTACTGTGGAGTGATTACAAGAGAAAAACCGAAAAAATTGAAATTTTTTTTTTAAAATTAATGGATAATCTAAATCTAAATGACACAAACAAAGATAATATAACTGAAAATAATTTCCTTTATGACAGGGTGGTAAAACCATTGTAAAAATGGAAAACAAAGTAAAAATTAAAGGAATGAAGGAGTTATAAAATTATTTCTTCTTACTTAAAATTTTATAGAAACTATTTTAACGAATTATATCAATATTATCAATATGAATTTGTAGAGTAAGGATATGATATAAAGAAGAAACATAAAATTAATTTAAATTTTGTACTCATTACTCATATAGAAGTATTATATTATATGCACAGTGACCGACAAAAAGTTCGCAACATACGGGGAAAATTTTTATTATTAGAGTATCGAAAAAACTTTTATGGGGGATGGGTTCTGCATGTCCAATAACCTAAAAATCGAATTTGAGGTATGTCACGTGACCACTGGTATGGCGGCAAATTAAAAAAAATCTCTGTGAATTCGCAGAAAGTGGGGTTAGATGACAAAATATCGAAGAAAATTATTTGAAAAAGTTGCTTAGAATTTAATTTTAGGCCCATGTGCAAAATTTCAAGCATCTATTTAAAATAATTTAAAATCGCAGTTTTTTGTGAATATTTTTTAATTTCTTCACAAATACCCAATTTTTTTCCTTTTAAATAGCTCGATTGAAGTGAAATCTATATATCTGGATAACTATGGAAGAACTTTCTAGTTTTTTCCATAATTGACGGACCTAAATCTAAAAAACAGCTTTTCGCTAAGACGCTCGCTGTTGCAATGGTTTGTATCTAACAACTGTAGAAAATTTTGATGAATATTTTTATACAAGAGCACTTAAAAGGCTAAATTTTCTTGGTTATGGTCAAAGTTCATCAATTTATGAAACAAAGCAGAATAAAATTAGCAATAAGCTAAAAACCACTTTTCTTATATAATTTTTCTTTCTCTTTTTCTTTCTATAATATTTATGGGAGATTTATCCACTGTTAGCGGTGAAACTTGATTATTATCGAGAAAACTCATCTTTTCTAAGTGCTCCAGCATAAAAATATTTCTAAAATTTTGAAACAACTCTTAGATACAAACCATTGCAAATGATCGCGTGCTAGCGAAAACCTGTTTTTTAGATTTAGGTCTATCAATTATGGAAAAATCGAGAAAGTTCTTCCACTGTTATCCAAATACAAAGGTTCCACTTCAATCAAGCTATTAGAAGAAAAAATAAAAAAATATTCACAAAAAATTGCGATATTAAATTTTTTTAAATAAATCCTTGAAATTTTGCATATGGGCCTAAAATTAATTTCTGAGCAACTTTTTCAAATAATTTTCTTCGATACTTTGTCATCTAACCCCACTTTCTGCGACTTCACGGAGATTTTTTTAAATTTGCCGTCATACCAGTGGTCACGTGACATACATCAAATTCGATTTTTAGGTTATTGGACATGCAGAACCGATCTCTCAGAAAAGTTTTTTCGATACTCTAATAATAAAATTGTTTCCCATATGTTGCGAATTTTTTGCCGGTCGGTATATGTTATTAAAATGTTTTAAAATGTGGACTTTTCAGGACCCCTAAATTCAATCTGATGATTCAGTTGTAACTTTTAAAAGCCTTTTCAGATAGTTGAACTAAGTACTTTTTGCGATTTAAACGGTTTGAACTACCTTAACAGGTGTATAAAGCATTATTTTTGCGTGACTTCAAATTTTCCATTTAAAATTATATTCTCCTGGCAATTTACGTGTAGTATTCTTTTCCCAGCAATGTTTAGAAAATTACCGAAGGCTTATCGTACATGTACATTTTTTAACCTCTAGTGTCCGTAATTCGGAGCGATATAATTATATTTTCGCTGCTCAGACTTCATGTGAAATAAAGAGTAAAATTTAAAAGCACGTAGAAACAGAATTTTCTCATTTATTGAAAATTTGCATAAATTCCATTAATTATGTTTGAAAATTTGAAATGGTTGCTTTTTCTTTATTAGAGTCGGGGGCGGATGGGCTACTGTAAACCAGCCCCAGCTAGCGGCCTTATACCGGATTAATGCTATTCTGCACAATTTTCGAGTTTCGTGTAACATAAGAACTGTGGGGATTAATTCTTGCACTTTGACAAAAATCACTAATGCCATGAAATTTTTGAAACAGAGGGGTGGAGCTATGACACTGTTATAGCTCCACCCCTCTGTCATAATGACAGTTTGAAATTATTTTTCAATACGAAAAATGTAACTTTTTGGCCTTGGTAAACAAATAACCATTATGCAACAAATTCAACAGGAAGGGAAATTGCTTTTTAAAACAAACTTAACGGAAAATAAAATTATTTTATGTGACAATTTTAACAAGTTAGTGTAACTAACTGACAAGCCAGACAGACTGTTTCAGTAATTCCAAGGCATCAGTGATTTTGATCAAAGTGCAAGAATTTATTTCCACAGTTTTTCTGTTGCGGAAAAGTTGAAAAACTGCAAAATGGCATCATTGGATTGGGTATTTTTTTCTCTACAAAAAACATATTTGCACTTTTGGTCTAAAATAATTGGGGAAGCAAATATTTACAAATTAAAAATTTACCATTGAAATCCCTATGGTGCGTGGAACAATGCACCACCCGGTATCATAATAATGTTGAATAGTACATAGAGCTTACAACTCTAGTAAACATTTACGAAAATTATGTAGTATTTTATTTGGATAAAAATTAATACGAACATCTAACAAAACAACAATACATTGTTACGTATTTATAACTGTGTCCACCACGTCCTTAATTTTAGCAGAATTTTCATCACGAATATCTATTTGATTATTAAATAATAATCTATCTATGGTTTTATTTTAAGTATGCATGAAAAAACCTTTTATACATTTACTTTTGTCTGAGGAAGAAGAAATGCCAAACTAGTCTAACGGTAAAGTACATTTTTTTCGAACTCATTCCGTTTTCGAGTTTTAAAGCTTTTAAAATTAGTAGCAATTTGGAACTTTCGGGAATACTATTGAATACATAAACATATTTGGTTGGCCCTTTTTCGGGCAAGTACTAGAGTTTAGTTTCATTTAGGTCTACAGTTTCGCTATTTGTAACGGGGTCATTTGGGCAATTTAATGAACTATTGTTAGTATTTAGTCAGTGCTGTTACAGATATTTTCAATGTGTAGGTAAAGATAGATATTTTACACCTGGATACAGATAACAACACTTTTCAGCAATTTAGATAAATTTTACAGGAATAACGTTTTATCCGCAAACTATCCTAAGCCTGTATATATTATACAGGGTGTCCACAAACTCACTTCACAAAAGAAAACTGCAAATTCTAGAGCTCATTTTATGTCGATTTGACGTAAATCACCTTATCCAAAAATGCTTGCTAAGGGAGCTAGAGCTCTTTAAATATGGCGCCCTTACATCGGTTTAATTCGAAAACGGTGCGTCATAGCGACTTCAGATAAGAGCATCATTTTTTTTTATAAAAAATCGAAATTTGTTAAATGTTATGTCAAAATGGCGAAATTTTCAAAGACAATAAAGTTATGAATAAAAATGTCCAATACCCCTCCCAAACGAGCCGCTTATGACTACAATTAAAAAATCGTATTTATGCCATACGCCTATGGCTTGGTTGACTAGTTGCCGTGAGCTTTTCTTCCTTTTGCTAAAGGAAAATCGCTTTTGGCATGGTTGACACATTAAGTTACAATATTCACTTAGTGCCCTCTTATCCTCTTGATAAAGCCTCTTAAGAAAGTGGGCGAAATGTTGGGTTCTTTCTCAGCAATGACACGGTCCCAACCCGGAAGACGTTCTTTTAACACCGATACTGGACCGTGGAAATCTTCGAATTCAATTTTTATATGCTCATAAAAATGTTTATGGTACCTAGAAAGAAATCCTCGACATTATTTTCGTATTTAAAACTGTAGAAATGTTGAAGCCAACCTATACATAAAGAATGTTTAAAAATATGTATGTAGTTAGATATTTAGATCCACCATTATAAGTATGTATAAATACAAATATGTATATGTTTTTAAAAGTATTTAGATATAATGTTACATTTACAAATATAGCTAGATATTATTGTGTCTAGATGAAATTATTAAATATTAAGTCATAACACTACTTTGGTTGGTTCATAATACTGATTCTACAGCACTTAAATTTTCTTAACTAGCTTTATAGAATATTATGTCAAAAAAAATGGAACGTTTGCTCCTCCTAATATAAGTAGGTTAGTTCTTTTTGGCTCATGCTTTTTCGGCTGCACATTTTTGTCGTTTTTGCGAAACTTTATCTTTTTATTCCATTCCCAAAATCAATATAAAAGTAATAAATTATAAAAATTTAAATTATAATCCGTAAGATTTAAAGAATGTAAAAATTACAATCAATAAAAGACTTAAAAATAATGGACATATGAAAAGAGCAGTTTGAATGAGTATTAAATATAACAGATAAAGATACCGTAAAAAAAGAACTCGAAGCATTATATTCAAATATAGAAAACTAGGAAGAGAGCCATACAAATTGAAACATTAAAAAACAGTAATATAGCAGGTCACTATAAAATAATACTTATCTGAAATCCTTAAAAATATGGGAACGGAAGAAAAATAACTATTTCTAGATATAAATATGTAATGCAATAAACACTAACTAAAGGAAGAACACCAAAACACTAGCAAATATGAGTAATATTCCCAATCTATAAAAAGGTTTCGGGAAAACTAGAAGTAACTATATACAGTGACCGGCAAAAAGTTCGCAACATATGGGAAAATTTTTTATTATTAGAATATCGAAAAAACTTTTATGGGGTTCTGCATGTCCGATAACCTAAAAATCAACTTTGAAGTCACGCGACCACTGGTATGGCGGCAAATTTTAAAAAATTACTACCAAGTCGCAAAAAATGGAGTTAGATGACAAAATTATTAGAAAAAGTTGCTTAGGATTTAATTTTAGGTCCATATACAAAATTTCAAATATTTATTTAAAAAAATTGTAAATCGCATTTTTTGTTAATATCTGGTATTTATTAATTTACAAATACCCAATTTTTTCCTTTTAAATAGCTTTATTGAAGTAGATCCTATGTATATGGATACCAATCGAAAAACGTTCCCGTTTTTCTCACAATTGATAGACCTAAATCTAAAAACCAGGTTTTCGCTACGACGCTCACTGTTGCAATGGTGTGTATTTAACAGCTGTATAAAATTTTTCCTAATATTTTTATGACAGAACACTTAGAAAAGCTAAATTTTCTTGGTTGTGGTCAAAGTTCTTCAACTTATAAAATAAAGAAAAATAAAATACCCAATAAACTAAAAACCACCTTCTTTATGTAATTTTTCTTTTCTTTCTACGATATGTCAGGGAGATGTATTCACGATTAGCGATAAAACTTAATTATTAGCGAGAAAATTGATCTTTTCTAAGAGCTCTAGCATAAAAATATTTCTAAAATTTTTATACAGCTATTAGATACAAACCATTGCAACAGTGAGCGTTCTAGCGGAAACCTGTTTTTTAGATTTATTCCTGTCAATTATGTAAAAAACGAGAAAGTTCTTCCAGTTATCCAAGTACATAGGTTTCACTCCATTCAGGCTACTTAAAATGAAAAAATTGAATATTTGTGAATTAAGAAATAAATAATTGCGAAAAATTGCGATTTTCAATTATTTTAA
This sequence comes from Melanotus villosus, assembly GCA_963082815.1. NCBI lineage: Eukaryota > Metazoa > Arthropoda > Insecta > Coleoptera > Elateridae > Melanotus > Melanotus villosus. The sequence continues at coordinate 37,155,226 of OY720419.1, read as the reverse complement.
ATAAATACTTGAAATTTTGCATATGGCCCTAAAATTAAATTCTAAGAAACTTTTTCTAATAATTTCCTTCGATATTTTGTCATCTAACCCCACTTTTTCCGACTTCATAGTGATTTTTTTAAATTTGCCGCCATACCAGCGGCCACGTGACATACCTCAAATTCAATTTTTAGGTTATTGGACATGCAGAACCCATCTCCCATAAAAGTTTTTTCGATACTCTAATAATAAAAATGTTTCCCATACGTTGCGACCTTTTTGCCGGTCACTGTATACAGAGTGTAAATTAATGTCATGCAGATATTTCAGGGGGTGATAGTACTCGGCAAAATAAGAAAAAAATGTTAACATACACATGATCAAGAACGCGCCATTTTCGATATACAGGGTTGCGAAGTATCAAATTTTTTTTCGTATTTTGCGTTTTTCCCCTGAATGTTTTGAGATATTTATTTGAAATTTAGTATAGCTACTATCTTTTCGAATCTCTACAATAAATGTCAAAATCATCAGTTGCAGTATACAGGGTGTTACATTTCTTTGGGTTACCGACCATTTTACCTTCCGGAACTTTTTTTTGAGCACCCTGTATAAATTTTTATACCTTAATTGAATTCCCTGTTCTTTTCTCCAGATTTTTGTTTTTTTCATTATTCTCGTATATGCCACCGTTTTCGAGTTATTTGAAAAAATAGCGATCAATACAAACCAATAATTGTAGTCAAAATAATTTTTTTTTGTTTTTTTTTTGTAGCACCCTGTATACTGCAACTGATGATTTTGACATTTTATTGTAGAGATTCTAAAAGATAGTAGCTTATACTAAATTTCAAAAACGCAAAATATAAATAAAAAATTGAAACTTCGCCACATCGCCACCCTGTATATCGAAAATGGCGCGTTTTTGATCATGTGTATATTAACATATTTGTCTTATTTTGTTGAGTACTATCACCCCCTGAAATATCTGCATGACATTAAATAACACCCTGTATATAAGATCACGTTTTTACCTTAAAATAAATTTAAAAAATACGAGCGAGTAAATCCAAAATATTCTTCACATTTATAAGGTATTTGATAGAATAAGAAGAGAATAAATCTGAAAAATCTTGAAAGTAGAAGCCGTAAATAATACACCAATTAAAACAATAAGAAGCTAATAGAAATATTATGGTAATGATGTGATAGCCCAGAACATGGAAGCAAGAACATTTAAAACAAAATGAGAACTGATGAGACAAGTGGTGGTGATAAGCCCGAATTTGTTCACTTTATACATATGTGGATGACATAATGAAAACGTGCAAACTGAAAATAAAGAAACCCATTTTAGTAATAACAATCTGGAGACGGTTGAAATTTATGACTTTGCTTTGCAGATGATGTAGTGATTATGGCTGGAATCAAAAAGGCAATTCAAGAAAATCTATGGAATGAGACTTTAAAGAAGTAGAATATAAAGCACAAGAACAAGAGAAACTGAATATACAAATAGAGGGAAAACAAATCACACAAGTTACGGGTTTTAAATACCTCGAACTGATAACAGAAAGCAATGGAAGATAAGATCTGGATATCATTGAAAAGAAAAAAACTGTTGCAGTATGCGACATGATGTTATTAAGAAACGAGAAAAGAGTATACAGGGTGACAATAATCTACCTGTGTTGTATGGGTAACTTTGTTATTATAGAAGTTAGAGAGTCGGCTAAATTAGCAAAGTTGGGCAGAATTTCAAGACAAATTAGATGCCGGTTTGACATTTGACATACACTTTCAACTTTTTCAAATATTTCGAAAAAACTAAAAACATGCGATTTTTTAAATGTTTTATAATTCCATAACCACCTATTCTAAAACCAAAGTGAAATATGTTTCTTGTAGATATTTTTACGTAGAATTATAAAAAAATATCTACAAAGTCATAGCACTCTCGATTTTTGAGATATAAGCCAAACTTATGTTTTTTTAAATGGCAACCATAGTGGGCTATGGATTCATTAAAGAGCTTATTTTTTGCTGATTTCAAAAATGTATAGGTTGTCATATCTGTTTCCGTTAATTTTCTCAGAATTTGCAAAAAACTGAAGTTAGTGATCATAATTAATAATTAGCTGCATAGTATAACAAGAGTGCTTTGGAATTGGAAAACAACAACACAAATTTAATTGTCAAAGTTAGTCCTGTTTTGCTGATAATTACGGATGTGAATGTGTTAAGTAGTTCTGTTAAAGTTACTAAAAAAATGGCTTACTCGTGGGAAGAAAGAAATGATATGTTATTTTGCTATTACAATTTATTGTAATCGTGATGCGGATGCAGCTTCTGAATTGTATCTGCAAACATACATGGAAAGAAGGCAGCCAGATAAAAGGATTTTTGCAAAACTTGAATTCAATTTAAAACGGTATGGATCATTTTGTAAAGCAAAAGAAGCTAAGAAAAATATTAATGAAGGAGCAGAGATGCGTGTTTTGGCATACAATACTTTTAAACCAACTGCATCTGTGCGAGAAATTGGACTTGAGTGTAATGTATCCAGAGAACAAGCAAGAACAATTTTGAAACAAAATAATTTAAAACCTTATCATCATGTTATAAACACATTGTATCCAACAGATTTAGAAAGAAGATTCAATTATGCTATGTGGTTTGTTGAAGAAAGTGAAAGAAAAGTCTTTTCTCAATCAATTCTATTTACGGATGAAGCCAAATTTACAAATAATGGTTTATTTAATAGAAAAAATCATATTTACTGGGCAAGGGAAAATCCACACATAACGGTTGAAAGGCGAGAGCAATACGTTTTTTCTATTAACGTTTGGTGCGGCATTCTTGGAACAAAACTTTTTGGTCCTTATTTTTATGAGGAAAATCTAAATTCAGAGAGGTATTTGCTATTTTTACGTAATCAATTCGAAGAAATGTTGGATGATCTTCCATTAAATTTTATACAAAATTTGAATTACTTCCAACACGATGGAACACCTGCTCACAATGCTCACATTGTGTCACACTATTTATTGGAAAGATTTCCTAATTGGATAGGTACCAGAGGTCCTACTGCGTGGCCTCCCAGGTCTCCGGACTTAACTCCCCTAGATTTTTTTTATGGGGAACTATTAAACACAAAGTGTACAAAGAAAGGCCTCATAACATTGATGACCTGAAAATAAAAATAAGAAGAGCTCTAGCCGAAATTAGACATAATACATTAAATAACTTGCAACGTGAAATATTAAAACGATGTCAGTTATGTGTTCAGGAAAATGGTGGTCACTTTGCAGTATTATTATAATCATTAATTTATTTTTATAGTTACATACATTTATTATTTAGTTCTGTTATCCATAATGATAGTTACTAAGTACCTATTTTATTTGTTATTTATTTAATTAAAAACATTTGATAATTGTTTTTGATGATGAGTTACTAAACAAGAGACAACGACAAAATTCCAAGGCATTCTTAGTTCATGGTTATTATTTATCAGTTTTTTGCAAATTCTAAGAAAATTAACGGAAACAGATATGACAACCTATACATTTTTGAAATCAGCAAAAAATAAGCTCTTTAATGAATCCATAGCCCACTATGGTTGCCATTTAAAAAAACGTAAGTTTGGCTTATATCTCAAAAATCGAGAGTCCTATGGCTTTGTAGATATTTTTTTATAATTCTACGTAAAAATTTCTACAAGAAACATATTTCACTTTGGTTTTAGAATAGGTGGTTATGGAATTATAAAACATTTAAAAAATCGCATGTTTTTAGTTTTTTCGAAATATTTGAAAAAGTTGAAAGTGTATGTCAAATGTCAAACTGGCATCTAATTTGTCTTGAAATTCTGCCCAACTTTGCTAATTTAGCCGACTCTCTAACTTCTATAATAACAAAGTTACCCATACAACACAGGTAGATTATTGTCACCCTGTATATAAGATGACATATAGCAGAATGAAAAATAAAAATCCTGCACTAGAGATGAAATACCTAAGAGATGTTAAAAGAATAACCGGACTAAATGGAAGAAGTACACCCGTTTTAAAATTCATAGAAGGAAAACATTTAAAGTGATGAGGCCACTTACATCGGATGAACAACGTGAGATCAGCATAAAGAGTATGGGAAACAGAAATTGGAATGAAACGAAGCACAGGAAGACGAAAAGAAAGCTGGGATTACTTTGTGATAGAAGTAGAATATTAAGAAATGAAACCAAAATAGAGATGGAAGAGAATCGAAAAGCTAGAACACTGAAAAGCACAACCTTTCATGTTACGATAGCAGAGAGGAATTGATAAATATTGTAATGTTACATATTTCATAAATTATTTAAAAAAAATATCATAATTGAAATTAAGTGATAAAAAATTTGGATAGTGCAATTTATAATGGAATTTTGGAAGATTAATTAAAGAATTTTGAATATAATTTATATGTAATTGGACTGAAAGGAGTTGATTTGTTCTGGATATGAAAACTGGGAACATTATAAAAAGAAGTGATATCTTGTGAAGTCAACAAACGTGAGTGACTTTATTTAATTGTATCCAGTTTCTTTGTATTTCTAAACATAAACAGTCTTCTCGGGGTTTCCAGATACGTGTAAAGTACACATAAGAAGTTTTAAAAAATTCATGTCAAAAGAAACTGAAATTCGATTTTTCGGTCCCAAACGATACCAGCAGTCCTGGAAATTTCCCGGCCGTCCCATCCGCCCCTGATTAGAGTTTCACTATTTACGACCAAATTTTAGGTACGAGGGCTGTTCTGTAAATTGTTAGTTAGAAGAAAACTACGGAATTTGTAAAGAAAATAATGTTATTGTTTTTCAAAGTATTCCTCCTTAGACATAATACACTTCTTCATTCTTTGAAACCACTTCTCGAAACACGCTGAAAACTCTTTTTTTGGAAGGTTGTCAAGAATTCGCTGAAATTCAGCAACAGCCGCATTGGCGTCAGGAAATCTCTTACCACGCATGAGTTTTTTAATCAGCGGAAGCAAAAAGAAATCGTTAGGGGCAAGATCTGGACTGTATGGTGGATGAGTGACCAGTTGGACTCCGGATTCGTGTAAAAAATTTAAAGTTTTTGCGGCCGTATGCGGAGTTGCGTTATCGTGGTGTAACAAAATTCCACGCAAACCAGATCTTGGGCGATCACTACACAATTTCTCGAAGACTTGAGGAAGGAAAACTTCTGTATACCAGTTTTACGATCTTCAAGAGGAATTACTGCAACTGGACCACTGTATCTGAAGAAAACGGCAATCATTTTTTTGTTTGCACTTTTACCGCGAATAACTTTTGTTGGCATTTCCTTCTTTTCAAACACCCAAACAGTTGATTGTTGTTTTGTCTCGGGATCATAATTATATATCCACGATTCATCCCCCGTAACGATACTAAATACCTGCTTTGAAGATCCTCCATCGAACTTTTCTAACATAAACCTGCACCTGTCTACCCGTGCTTGTTTTTGTTCGTCGGTTAACAAATGTGGCATCCACCGACTTGCCAGCTTTCTTACACCCAGATGTTTATGTAAAATGATATCTACTGCAGATGATCCAATGCCTAGTTCGTCTTGAATCTCTCTATGAGTGATATTCCGTTTTTCCTTAATCAGCTTTTCGGTTGCAATAATGTTTTCAGCACAAACAGCTACTGCAGGTCGTTCAGGTCTTGGTTCGTCTTCTAACGTACTCCTTCCACGTTTAAATTCACGGAACCAGTAACTAATTGTAGATAATGATGGACTATTGTCGCCAAAAGCTGCCATTAAATTTTGGTGACTTTGGTCGTATGTTAAGCCTCGTTTATAATCGTAGAAAATCATAGCCCGAAAAGCATTCCGCGGCACTTCCATAATGCTTAGTAATAATCAAACGAATTATAACAATCAAAAATTAGGATCTCTATATGCTTTAACTTCAACCTTGCAAAATTGCAACTGGAAACTGTCAAAAGAATAAGCTTTCGATTGATACAAATGTTTTTGTTTTTCTTCGCATCCATGGCCAGCTACTAACAATAATCAGAACAGCCCTCGTATACACTTTGGAAATTAATAATGGTGCAAAAAGCAACAACAAAAAATTTGGAAACTGGAAAAGATCGAAACAAAAGCGAAAGAAAAGGGAATTGCTTTCAAAGGGTTTGTAAAGTTTGTAAAGTTCTCCGTATGTTACTAAAATATCAGAAAAATACTTTATTTTTTACAGAAATTGTCTTAAAGTGCGAGGTACGAGGGTGTTTTTTTAAGTTATCTACTTAGCCATGAAAATAAAACACGTATCACATTAGCAACCCTTTATTTTTCTACGCAACACTTATACCTTATTCCGTCTTTTTTCCAATTTATTGCCCCATACTCTCAGAAAAAAAAATCTTCGGCAACTCTGCAAAATATTGTTCAATAGCTTCTTTGACTGCTTTATCAGATGCAAAACACTTTCCCCTGAGATGCTTTTTTAAATTTTTGAATAGAAGGAAATCTGACAAGGCTATAAGGTGGATGCCTTAATTCTATGAACCCACAGTCATTGTTTATCCACTGGACTTTGTTTGCCTTATGAAGTTATGATAGGCTTCTGCATTTATGGAAAACCCCCTCGGCATATATTCAACAAGCAAGACTCCTTTAGAATGCCAGAAAACTGTTGCCATCAGTTTTTTTCGCAGAATTGTGTTTTGCCTTTTTTTTTGGTGGTGGAGAGCACTTGTGAACCCATTACATGGATTCCTGTTTAGTGGGAGGGTCCCAGTAATATACCCAAGTGTCATCCCCGGTGATAATTCAAGAAAACAGATTTCTATCTCTCCCTCCAACGTGGCCAAACTTTATGACAATGCTATGTTCCACCTTAATTTCATTCATTTTATCAAGAAGTGGACCTTCCCAAATCTCTATAAACCGCACAAATTAAACAGAACTTAGCACATGTACTCCTAAATGTCTCAGCTATTTTTTAATAATTGGTTTAACATCGTCACTTTTTTCATGGCTAGGTAGATAACATAAAAAACACCGTAGTATATGCGAAATTGATATAAAATTCGATGAATTTCATGTAATACAGCCCAAGTTAAAAAATCACAACAGGTCAACAGAACGTCGCGCTTATTACTTTGATAATTCAAAGTTACATTACAGCGGTTTGTTTAACTAATAAAAAAGGCATGCGCCGTAATAAAAATAAATTAACCATGTAATTTATAAATATTTACATGCATAATAAGACCCGAATTATTTTTCAATTAAATTCAATTTTAAGTCTGCAAAAGTTTGGCGCATGGTATAACGTTCCGTGCGAACGTAACGGGAAAACGAATTTAATCTAGGAAACCAGAAAAGGGAACGGGGAAATATATAAATTCGTTAGATACAAATCTAACTAAAGTAATACATGCGGCCGGCGTACATTTTACTAATTTTTAAATTCCACAATTTATTAGCATTCGCAGCCAGAATTAACTGAATTTATGCTTCACAAGCGACCGAAGTAGTAACGTAGGCGTGCGGTTAATACATTTTCTCATTTATATATTTAATGGTCAATCAATAAAACCTAGTAAGTCATTATTATCAATTAAAATATTATTTAGCATCGAATTTATTGCTTTTGTATTAAACAATTTTAAATGTCGTTTAAAATCCATTATCAATATTAATAAATTTCTTTGTGCTTGATAAGATTTCTTGTTTAAAGTAACGCGCCGAGTAATTTTATAAGGCAATGTGCTTGTTTTTCTTGTGGGATGTGTGGACGATAACACGTACAACCGGAACAGTTCATTAAAATCGTTGTTTTATGAGTTCATATAAATTTCCCTTCTCTGTTAACCGCCTAAATTTTGACATTTCATTTCGGAAACAATATCAACCATTTAAGTGTATATTACTACCTGTGAAAAAGTTTTATTTTAATTTCGTTTGACGAATCGTAAAAAAATAAACTCTAAATTATACCCACAATACTATCAGTGAAAAAAACAAAAAAATGGAAGCCGGACATTGAGTTTAATGTACTACAAAATTGAATTTGCTATGTTCATGGATATTCTATATAAGCATTTTTTGTTTGTGTAATACAAAGCGTTTTAAAAGTTAATTAATCTTCCTTTCATCTAACTGATTACTAATTAATTTTTCTAAATTGTTATCGATAATGCCTATAACTTAATAAAAGGAAAAGGTTCTTCCGAATTTATGTCTGTGCTACGTGCACTTTTTCCTCATTTTGGGATGCCTACCTTATTTCCCAAAAGACTAAAGCTTTAATTAATAAATTAATTAAATAAATCCAAATTGAAAAGCTCCAATTCAAACGGACAAGTTTAATTCGAAAAAAAAACTATATTCAGACAGACAGGACAGAATTTACATAAAAGAAGGAATATTCAAAAAATATATTTAAAAGAAAAACGTTTCACTTAAAATAGGAAACATTTTGAAATAAAAGTTTATATTTACAGATGAAAACCTCCAATTGAAGGAAAAGATGCTCTGATTCAAAGTAGAAAGTTTAAATTTAAAGTATGACCCAGAAAAATATCTGATTTGGAAAAAATCAAATATCTGAAAATAAAATTCCAAATTTATAGAATACCTATACAGTGTCCACAGATTCATTCTCAACATGGGGATCTCGCTTATTATGACAGATAGAGATTTGGTTAAATGGGATCAAATACTCCTTAGGTAAAGTTGTACCAAACCCCATAAACAAACTTTGAATATTTAACGTAGTTCAGGCGCTGCAGTAAAAAAAGCGAATTTTTGTTTTTTTGATTTTTTTTAATAACTCATTTATTTTACACGGAAGGCGAATTTAATTTGCACTTCCTTGAGGCACTTTTTTAATAGGAATCTTGTGGTGTATTCAGATTTTTTAAAACTGTTATCGTAGTTGAGATATAATGGTCAACTTTAATTTTTCTTATGGGGGTCACAGTTGGCTATGACACCATTGAAAAGAGAATTTTTTTCCCTTTTCAAAGATGTATAATTTGTTATACCTGATACCAAAACTAATTGCAAAAAATAAAAACAACAACATATTGTTACATTAACAGGTGAGAGCGGTCGTGAATTTTGCCAATAGAAGGCTTTGTAAACAAAGAAATGACGAAAACTGTATTTTATAACAATTATTTATGAAAAACATAGAAAACTTGAAAAATATTTAGATTTTACTTAAAACAAAATTATAATAAGAAATTACAAAATATGTTCAACATTATTTTCCAAACATAAATATTAGGATCTACGAATAGTAGATTTAACAGCTTTGTATAAAATACGCCTTGGAATAGCTCGAAATTCGTGAACCACGCTTTCACGAAGTTCGTCTACGTTATCGTAGGTGCGAACATAGACTTTGTCCTTAATGTAACCCCATAGAAAGAAGTCGGGTGGCGTCAGATCAGGAGATCTTGGCGGCCATGCAACTGGCCCACGAGTACCGATTATCAATAAACTCACTGAGGAAGTTGGTTACAAGTCTTGAATTATGTGCTGGGGCACCATCCTGATGAAACCAACAATTTTTAATGTTTGTATTGAGACAGATGGCTGCGCTACCTTAACAACCAAGTCAAAGCTAACTTTTTTATGCATTTGTTTAAACAAAGATCCAAGGAAACAACGTGAAAAAATTGTCGCTGTAATCAGCTACTAGCAAATTGTCAGTGTAATTTTGATGCTATTGTTCGATTTGAAATTTTTTCTCATTGATCTGATTGGATTCTTTATCCCCTTGTCTTAAAGATTGCCATACATTGTATTTATGTGGATGATATTTGTGGCATGCCAAAATCTTATGCGCAGTAGATTTGGGAACGCTGGTGTTATGTTGAATTTCTCGAACTGATGTGTTTGGATTTTCAACAACTGCTTGTAAAACATTAGTTTTGGTTTCTTCACTTATGCCCTGCGGTTTCGTATACGGTTTAGTAAATGATCCATGATCTATTAAATTTACCCTTAAATTTCTGTAAATAGAAAGATGAGGTTGTCTGCGTTCTGGATACTGATTTATGTACATTCCGGCAGCTCTCGTCGAATTTTAGTGACACAGAATGTAACAGGACAACATATCAAATTTATCACTATTACTAAACGGCTCCATGACAGAAATATTATTTAATAATAAATAAGCACTCAATTTAAGATTTAAATGGTAATTTAGATGTTATTGCACTAGGCATTTATTTTGCTATTGGACAGGTAAATTACAAAGAAAATAAACTTATAATGTCAATTATAAACAAGCACTTGCAATGGCAATTATTGCTTAGATTATTTTATGTTTTCAAAGTCTGCTATTGGCAAATTTCAAGACAACAAGATGTTGTTTTTTTATTTTTTGCGATTAGTTTTGGTATGAGGTATAATAAATTATACATTTTTGAAAAGGGAAAAAATTCTCTTTTCAATGGTGTTATAGCCAACTATGACCTCCATAAAATTAAAGTTGGCCATTGTAGCTCAACTACGATAACAGTTTTCAAAAATCTGAATAAGCCACTAGATTTCTATTAAAAAAGTGCCTTAAGAAACTGCAAATTAAATTCGACTTCATTTTAAAATAAATGAGTTATTACAAAAAATCAAAAAAAACTAAAATTCACTTTTTTGCTGTATCGCCTGAACTACGTTAAATATTCAAAATTTGTTTATGAGGTTTGGTACAGCTTTACCTAAGGAGTATTTGATCCCATTTAACCAAATCTCTATCTCTCATAATAAGCGAGATCGCCATGTTGAGAATGAATCTGTGGACACCCTGTATACTCGAATATAAATATATTGTAAAAATGTGAAATAAAACTCTGAATTTAAAGAACTGGTAAGTGTAGAAAAATGGAAAGCAAAATAAAACTCATATTTAAGAGGGAAGTCTAAATTAAATTAAAAATGTATTATAATAATTAAGTTGACAACTTTGTTAGAATAATTAAAAGAAATTAATGAAAAATGAAATTAAAAGGAAGGTTCCAATGAATAGTCTGAATTTAACAAGCTCATTTTCCAACGGAAAGTTTAAATTAGACAAAAACAGGAAATTGTTGTATTTTATATTCAATGGAAAATAAGCATCTCAATTCAGAGAAAAATGTTTAAATTCATACAAAGGTAAACTAAAGGTAAACAATTTTAAGAAAAGGTTTAGATAAAAAACGAAGGCATAAGTTTAAAAAAAAATCATCTAAATTAAAATAGAGTTATAAATTCAAAAAGAAAAATCTGAATTAACAAAAAGGTCTAAATTTAAAGTAAAAGTTTCAATGCATAGAAAAAGCTGGGAATTCAGAAAAAGAAATGGAATTCAGAGGAAAGTTAGGAAAAAGATCGACAAAAGGGAAGAAACAAAAAACAAATTCATAAAAAGATTCAAAATTACAAAGGAGAATCTGATTTTGTACTGGAAGTCTCTAGAAAGCAAACTTTAAAGTAATAAATGCGAATCAAAAGGAAACTTTGGTTTGAAAGGAAAAAACTGATTTTTAAAAGTCAGAATTAAAAAAGTTAAGTTTAAAGAAACATAAACAGCGTGAATTTAATGCAAGGGATATTCTTAGCTAGTCAACTTTCTTTCTTTTCTTTTTACCTTTTACCCTTTTATACCCATACAGAGTGTAAGGGGCCGAACACACCGAGCCGCAGAGTGGTCACCCATTCAAGTTCTGACCAGGCAGGTCTTTGCTTTCTATACTGCCGGCCAGATAGTCAACTTAAAGAAAAACTTACGATTCAGCGTAAAAAGCTTGGAATTAAAAAAAACTGATCACATTCCAAAAAAAGGTAAAAATTCAAAGTAAAAGGCAAACGTTCAGAAAAAAATGTCGAAAAATACACCAAGTATGGAATCCAGAAATACTCGCATGAATCCCAGTAAACAAAAGAAAAAGTCTGGTACGAAATTATGGAGCAGAAAGAATTAAATATTAATTTTTTGTTGGTTTTCACTTGCAATTAATTTATTTATATCAGTATTAACTTATCACCTCGGTAACTATTTATCTATTTGACTTTATCATGCAATTATTAAGAATATAAGCATAACTATTTACATTAAAAATGTTCATAGAACAAAATGTTTAATGTAACACCAATTATTTACAAAATCTTCTAATTTAAATTCTATCAAATGTATTTTTTAAAATTTTTACTGGGTATATAATTAACCACCGTTTTAATAAAAAAAGGACATGTAAAGACCAGCTATAGTTCTATCAGTTTTATTGCAATATTTTATTAATAACTGCTGAACTACCCCATTAAACTATTTTTGAAAAGTTCTAACCAGGGCGGTTTGTTAAAACAAGAACTGAACTTTTAGATTTTAGTTTTAAAACAGCCGATTCAAACTTTTGCAACTTTTGACTTTAGATTTGAATTCTGAATTGATCAAATCCAGGACATTTAACCTTCAATTCTTATACTTCAGTTCTGATTTCCATCGAAACTTTAAACTCTAAATTCGAGTTTGATTTTTTATTAAGTAATAATATTGAAAGGGAGAAGAGAGGACTACAACTGGGTGATTGGAACAGCAAAGAAAAATGGCGCTTAGGATGCGAGTTGCGGTAAACCTGAAGCTCCAAATACTCGCTATACATACTTACATTCAATAATCTTGATTTATGCTTAGACTTCTATTTGGTATTTTGCACTTGGTATACGAAATATGAAATCAAATATAGTTTGCAGAACACAGTTCGTATCATTAGGTTAGGATCTTAAGATCAAGTCTTTAATTCTAACATAAGCTTTCGGCATACCCAAATCGGAGGTTCAAGATTTGGATTTTGAAGATACCCATATCTTTTCTAATGTTACAGTTACCAATTACAAATTACAGCCTGTATTTCATTATAAATTGTAGTAAAAGCTCAAACTATATACGGCTTAAGTGTTGTACCAGTCGACTTAACCCCTACTTTAAACCTACTATGCTGACTAAGCTTAAGCTTTTACTTAATTCGCGTTGAAATACCGACCTTAAATGAATCAGTCAACACTTGTGAATTATATCTTTAATAACTCAACGTTAACATATTAAACATCCTTCCGTTATCATTTGTAAAGCCCTGCCATGTAGTATTCAGAACTTACGGTGTGTGTACCTTGTCTACAGAGAATCTTGCTGGTAAAGAAGGAAGATAAAATGCAAGAAATGTAGAGTTACAAATCTGATAGATACAGTACAGTAAATATCCTTAGTAATTAAATAATTATCTCTAAAAACAAGAACACGATTAATTGTAGCTGCGGTTAATAAAAATATCTAATTTAAACAGCAGTTTAATTTAAATTCACTAATGTCCATGATTCCTTGGAGAACAGGTTCGTTGTTTGTTAAACACCAGGATTAATTAATTCTAATCTTGGTAACTACATTTAACAACCAGTATTATACAGGTGAACGTCTGAACCTGAGTGCAGACTATAAAATTACGGATTTGTTTCTGTAATTACTATTCTCAACCTGAACAGGTGATTTTTATCAACACTACATTAATTTGTTAATTATTAATATTATACTTAATCATATCAATTAGTAATTCGATAAGTCTATAATGAGGTAATATATATTTTATCGGTTTATTTATATTAAACGTTTACGATTTCTGTTATTGGTTCGTAATTTATTTAATTATAGAAGTAAAAATTACAGAAATGTTAAATCATGTTTTACTAAGTTTGTCACGTTCTAACCTTATTTTTCGAGTACACTTTACACATAATTTCGTTTCATATTTTAATATAATTATATTATAACTCCCGCTTAATTGCTATAATAATTGCTGTTTAATAATAACGCTTAGAAACAGCCATCAAACTCAAATGGCAAATGTATTCTAGACGAGACGGATCGTTACCTCTCGAGACACATTACGAGTTGCGCTCTGCATTCTTAAACGAACTTTACGAGAAAAACTCGGAAAAATAGTAAAACACAATTAATTGCCTGCGTTTTCTGTTTTTATAACCAAATAGCGTTCAAAATCGGAGCATAAAAACTTTTAAAGACGGAAAATTTTCCTGAAACGCAAATCATATCCGTTTTATTGATGGAACGCCCACAAACTTGACTTTTAAAAATAATAAATATATATTTGATTGGGGCAGTAAAAATTAATATTCCGCCTGATAACGAAAATATCAAGTTCATTGCTCAATACTAAAAGATTTATGAAGTAGCGTTACCAATATTACGACAAAACGATAAAGTAACTCGAGCAACCTTTTACTGATATCATAAGTAATAACGTAAAATAATTAAATTAATTCCAATCGATTTCATGTTGATAAGCCCACTTAGTACAAAGACCGACACACTTATTCGGGTTTGAGTTTAATTGGTTATTATAAACATATACCAAAGGGCACAAGTGTTAATTTAGACGGTGACTTTTATACAATAAGTTTTTTTAGTAACATTACCGATAAAACCGATAGGCTTTTTGCAAAAAAATCAGATTCCAATATTTAAAAAATATATAAATATTTTCCCAAGTCGCTTAAACTTATCTGAAAGAACCACTAGCTACTGCTAATTAAATTTATGAATAGCTTTTCAAATTCTTGTCAGGAGATGATCTACAGTGCAACATTCTTCAGAAGATAACAAAACTTATTTAAATGTTGTCCTTGCCATCCACGTCAGTTTGAAGACATTTGGAAAGCTAACAGACGGTGCCTTGTGACTTTATAAACAATATGGGTAGTTTAATATTTACGATAATTTTAAATGTCAAAATGTTCAATTCAGTTAATTAAGGATTTAAGAGCAAAAATGTTTTAGTTTTGTTCTACTTCGTTGCTAGGGAACACCAAAAATGCAAAAATACAAAGGTCATCTGGTTTTGTAGAGTGGTGATGAATGTGTTGATCAGTAATTTATTTTGTGATGGTTGAGCTCAGTGGCGGCTCGTGGCTGGAAATCATGGGGGTGCTGTAGCTTTCGAAATATACATACCAGTAACGATCCTTGATATTTTTAATGTGCTTTTTAAGTAAAACAAAACAAATCGAAATTGTACTCAATTCATAAAAAAATTAGCTTACAGGCAAATGAAATAAAAAGAATTTTTATTTAAATATAAAATCCATTCTCAGCCACACTCATTCCAATACAGTATCGTAGTCGAAAAGTAAGCAAGGAAAACAAAATAGAGCATTTCTAATTTCGCAACCAGGCAACCATTTTATTTTTTCATGCCAGTCCTTGTTAAAAGATTTAGTAAAATATTTTTTGCACTCCCCGGCGGAAAGTTATTACTTTACGCCCGCGAAGAAGGGCGTAAAGTTAATTATTGTAGACCGCGGGCGCACTTTACGCCGGCAACAAATTAATAAAAAAGTAGATTGCCTAAGTTACAAAACAATTTTTATATACCTAACTTGTAAAATCACTCTTGCCGTGAATGCGTCAATTTGACATTTTTAAAAATGCCATTAGAAAAATTTTATTAGAAATTACAAATCAAAAAATTTAAATAAAATCTCGTCCGTGCAAAAAATATTGTATATGTTATGTACCGTGGGCTAAAAGCGATATCCTTACGCCCTTGATACATAAATAACTATTTTGTTTTTACTAACTGCTGTTTAATGAATAAAAACATCTGGAGTACATCGACCTTTATTTTTATTTTAATTTTTTTCGCGTAATGACAATTGGTAAAATGTAATTTTTTAAATATATTCAACAGTAACATATTTAAAATAATATTTATTATTTAATTGTATTTTTCTGTAACAAATATTTAAATGTTAATTAAGTACAAGAAAAAAAAACAATATTTTATTGCTCACCCTCATCGAAAACAATAAAAATATTATCCTACGTATATGAAAGATTATTCGCTTTGAATAAAAACATAATAAACAAAATAATGTTGACGCTGCAGCATATTTCGCGCCGGTTTATACTGGTGAATTAATAATGCCGACGCTGTCCAGGAAGCAGTTTTGGGGCAGCTTGTTACCATGTACTATTAAGCGCAAACAAGCCTGCGCGGAACTGGCACCGAATGTACGTTTTCGACACTATTACATATCGCAGCTTCTCTGAATGGAATTTACGGCTTCGGTTAAAATAATTCCTTTTAAAAGCGGTTTAATTAATTAAAATTATGTAATAATTATGCAAAATATTGAATGATTGTTATATTATTGATATTTTCAAGTACAAATTTAATAGGTAATTAATTTCCGTATTTTGTTCTGGGGGTGCTGCAGTGTCGCAGCGCTTATGGACCATCCGCCACTGGTTGAGCTGTTACAAAGTTTATACAGGGTGATCGTATTACATTGACCTTGCCGCTCTATTGTAATGACTTGCTCAATTACGGTTTGCCGCTTCATAGTTCAGTTTTTAAGTTGGCAGCGCCGCTGCCTTGAAAATGCAGTCAAACATAAACAAATTAGCATAACCTCAAAATTAACAATAAAGGAAATTTATTTCACACCCATTTGAAATAATTAAAACATTAATTTAATGCTTTATTAATTTTTGTTACAGAAGTTGTTCAAAATGTTCACCGCTTACCTCTAAACATAAATTAATTCTACGCTTTAAATTATCAAAAATATTGTGTAACATTTGTTCGCTAATATTGTTGACTTCTTGAACAATCGCTTCTTGCAGTTCTTCTAGCGTATGTATCCTATTTCGGAAAGAAAGTAAGGTCCAGTCTATCATCACGGTTGAGGTTAGCATTAAACCATTCACAAAATTCTACACGTCGTTGAAAATCGGGAGTGACAGGTACCGTACGACAAACCTAAAAAAGCAATACATAGGTAATAAAAACTCGTTACAGTGACTTATAACTAAATTACCTGTTTGCGCACAGTTTCCGCAAAGATTTATGCGGACTAACATCTAATCGTTCCCGCACATTCGCCAAAACTTCTTCTGTTAAAACAGTTGGCCTGCCAGTAGGGTGCTTCTTAGTTACAGTGCCAGTCTCTCGAAAACGATTAACAATTCTATTTACATGTCTTGCGAAAACATCTTCGTCGAACTCAAATTTTGGAAATTTTATACGAAACTGTGCTATGCAAGAAATAATCGAATATTTCCACTCCCCGTTGGTTTCTTCGCCTGTTCGGAAATAAGATTCAACCATAAATCTTTCCTGCTGTTAGAAATTGGCATTTTGTAGAAAGTTAACCTAACAAAAATTGGAATATATTTACCGCTGTAAATTGGAATTACATGCAAAACTTACGAGTCAAGGATATTCCTGGAACTGGTAGTCGTGAAAACGACTGTTTTGTAAAGAGTAAGAGGCTTCAAAATGCAAAAACGGCGAAAATAAACTAACACAAGCAACTCGAAATGACAACCAACCAACCACAAAATTTTACTACTAAACCAGAACAAGTGTAGAGCGGCAAAACACCATTTTTTCTGAATTCAGCACCTCCACCCTATAAAGCGGCAAGGTCAATGATTTACGATCAGTCTGTACAATCGATCCCCGATTTCGACAATAAAGTTATTGATGTATTCAGCAGAAAGAAGAACAGAAGGATGGACTTTCTATTTAAGTAGGGAGGTAAGTGTTTTTAGATAATGTTTCCATCTCGGTTTTGATGTGCCCCCCCACTAAAAAAAAACTCACGAGCCGCCACTGAGTACGGTCAGCTGATATTACAGGGAAATGCTACTAACTATAAAAATGTTTTGATATTCATTGATTTTAGGGAATATTATGATACTTATTCATGTGCCTCGAAGCAATATTACCAGACCTATAGGAGTAGGAGGCAAGAGCTTTCAAAACACCCTCGTATAATGTGATATAGCTGTGTACAACAGAGATAGACAATAACGCCATGCTAATTAAACATGAAGTCAAATTTTAATATGAGGTGAGAATTCCGCCCGTATTCTCGCATTATATTTCAATTTAACCTGATGTTTAATTACCATGGCAATATTGTACATCTTTTTCGTAGATACTGAAAGCAGTACGATGGTTAGTTAATTATAGTAATGGTGGACAATGAAGAGTTTCATCTACACTAACAATAAAACCGCCGTGTAAAAAGTGTAAGAATATACCATCTAAGGGTAGGTATATTGTGTGTGTAGTTTGATACATCCTAATTGTGTTAAGTTATTGAAAAATATAAAAGAAATTGAACAACACCTATAAAATATAATTTGTTGTCATGGGCAATGACGTTGAAAGTGATATGTTTGCAGAACAGCCTTTACCAAACTGTGACAATAAAACTACTGAAAATGAAGGTAGCTTTTCTAAATATACTGAAATAAATTATTTAAAGGAGTTAATTAATAGAAAGACACAGTCATTAGTGAACTCAAGCAAAAAGCAAAATTGTTAGAACAAAACGTCGGAACAACATAAAATGGGTTTCAACAAATAAACGTGGCATCTGCAAACGAAAAGTCATGTGCAAGCAATTCATCAAATTGTAATATGACATTTAAAGGTAGAGATGTTTCTAAATTCAAAAATATTCCGGCAAGTTTAACATTTTTGAAGATGCAGGTACAAACCAACAGCTGGCTTCTAGAATGAATTTATAGATTATTAAATACATCAAAGCTACAGAAACAAAAAGATCATAGATTTAGCAAGAAGGAATTAGCAACTGCAGTTACTAAAGTCAAATATATCGAAGGTATTTATTAGGCAATACCAGCAATGCATGAAATGCTTCGTCGGAAAGTTTAAGTCCAGATTCCCGTTGGAATATGCTAGAACTAGAAGATGCTCAAACAATGTTATGCTAGGTTGTGGAACAAGTGAAAACTTAACACTGAAAAGCTTATCCAAACCGTTTATGTTACACAACTACAGATTGGCCCCAGGTGCTAAGGTGGAATATTCAAAAAAAATTCTTAAAAACTACTTTCGCATATGTTGAGTGTAAAGCCCATCTTTTAAGGTTCATAGTTTTCATAAAGACCTCGATACGGCTTAGGATCCATCCATATGGCCATTACATGCCTGCGGGAAACGGTTTTTTAATTAATGAGGACATGGGAACATACCTAGCTTAAACATTTTGTATATCAATATACAATCGCTATCTATAAAACTGACGAGATGCAACTGTTATTGGGCGAATTTCGATCGGATGTATGATTTACCGAATACTGGCTCATTGATGAAGATACAATTTTTCTGACCGGATATACCGCTATAACCAGCTTTCGTAAACGGTCTAGTATTCATGGTAATACTATTTATTATTTACACTGCTCCAAGAAATTAGCGCATCACTATTAGAATCTGATTTTGTATGTGTTTTATAGATTAGTACGCAAAAAGGGTTGTATTAATGGCGTTGTTTTATTAAAATGAGATAAAAATCATTGTTTGGGTTAGAAAAAACATTAAAAACAACAATTGTTTCTTCAAAAATTATTTTTTTATTGATAACTACAAAAAGGACTTAAACTTAATACTAATTATGTTACTAAAAACAATGAAATAAACAAAGAAACTGTAAACAAAATGGTATTCAGTGTTGTGTGTTACCACCTCGACTTCGAATAACTGCTTCACATCGTCTTCTCATGATTAATGATTTTATCTCATTTTGTCCAATTTCTTCCCATATGTTGGTCAGATGATTTGCCAACTCTTCCAGATTATTTGGCGGATGTTCTAGGTTTCTCACTCTCCTTTTTAACTTGTCCCAAGGTGTTCAATGAGGTTTAAATCCACACTCTTGGCTTAATAAGCAGAAAATATAATTAAACCTATTATATAACTAACACCCTAAAGTAATTGGCAGTACCTAGAGTTTTAATTTGCTACCAAACATGATAGTATTCGACATAAATTACCTTTTTTACTTTACCCATAATGCATTAAATAGGGTACCTATATGTTTGGAGTTTGGAGGCCATTTCGAAAAAACTGACGGGCTGCAGACCATGTGACCAAGATAAAAAGCATCTCTAACAACCTTGTAAACATAATCGGAAGAGAAAATCCGTAGATATACACTTTCCAACGCGCATACCCCAGGCCCCTGGACTATTAGAGGCATGCCTAAACTAAACTCACCTTTTTTCATCTAAAAATATGAAACGTAGGATTGATTTTTTGGTATAATTTGGTATACTCATTTACGCGATCGTTAATTAGCTGTTAGAAGAAATTATAGGAAACATTTAAAACATATAAAATATGCCGTAAGGAGACGCGCGGACGATGTCAGTCATATGCGTCATCTAACAGAAGCGCGCTAGAGTGTTGCAGGCTATTCGATTACGTCATCGTTTCTGATGTGTTCTGGAGTTATTCTCGAAGTCCGCAGTGGGCATATAAAGGCGCGTTTTATAAGGAACGGATCAGTCTACCAAAGTCTACCGTCGCGACCAGGCTGAACACATGTAATACAAGTGCGTGCGTGAATATAAATAAACTATATACATAATAAATAAATGTTAGTGTTTCGGGTTAATACTTATTAGTGTTGGGCTTTCAGTGTTTATGTTGCTGTTGCGTGTTAATTATTACATTGTTTAAATTTGTTAATAAATATTTCATACCCGGAGCCGAAGTTTTAAATAAACGTTTTAAAAATGTTATATTGCTTACTGTAATTCTATAATGCAAAATTCTTCCAGTAAGATGAAATATGTTTGGAATATTGTAAAGCAAAGGCTAAACAGGAAGAAAATAAATAATGAAATTGCGTTAGCTTGCGATGTAACAGTTATGGATCCTACTATCGTCGCGAATAAATTCGAAAAACATTTTTCTAACGTTGTTAAAAATAAATTTAATGCACATTTCACGTCTATGTCTAAATAATGCATGTATCAACAGCAACCACTTTCGCAATCTATGATTATTTTGCATCAGAGCAATATGCAAAAAAAATAGTGCCAGTTTGAATAACATTGGTAAACATTCTTAAATCCATTTGAAGCCGTATTCCCAGACATACTTACACATGTACGAGCAATTCCTGTTCCTAAAGAGACGAACAACTTCAACTTAGACTACGCATTATAGCCCCATTACTATTGTTCCTATTTTATCTAAAATAATGGAACCCTTATTAGTTGAGATAAACGGCTCATTGACTACTTAAATAAAAGTAAACTTTTGTCAGATGTTCAGTATGGTTACGTTAAGGGAAAGTCTACCGAAACTACATGAATTGTGGTTTTAGAGTTTGTCACTAAGTACATACTTGGATCAAAGTAAATTAGTAGCAAGAGCTTTTTGTTATTTGTTCGCAGCCTTTGATTCGAACTTTCTAGCAGTTAAACTAGAGCAATTGAAAATTAGGGGGAATTATAAATAATTGGTTAGTTTCATTTATTTGTAATGACAATCTATAGTGCAAATGTCTAATTCCCAGCCCCAAATTTATAATATCAACTTGGGAGTTGCTCAGGACTCTATCCTCGGTCCATTCTACTATGTGTTGTTTGTGAATGATTTAAAAACATATAAATGTTCAATGTTTAATTTCTAAAGCCCGTTTGACACGATGCTAAATTTTACATAAAATTTACATGAAAATTTTTATGTAAATTTACCCATATTTTTACCAGGATTTTAAACAGCTAAACCCTATTTTCTGTTTGCAACGCGTGTCATTTTTTTTTTGAGAAATTTAAAACGCGTCTGCATATTACCAAACAGTTTAGGAAGATTTTCAGTTATTTGTCATAACTGTAAACAGCTGGGGAAATTACTTTCCAAAAAGGAATTAACAATTACAAATTACTTTATAACGAGTAATTTGTAATTGTAATTAATTCCTTTGTCTTTTCAAGTAATTTGGAATTGTAATTGCCTAAAAAAAATTGTGAAGCATTTGTAATTTGTATTTAAATACTTTTGCATTTTAAAAATTCAATTACAAATCACTTTTTCAATTACAATTACTTTTTCAATTCCAAATTCCGTTTCCAATTACAATTACTTAATCACAACGGTTTTGTTTTGTCTAGGTCTAATAGGGTGGATCGCTCTTATATGTTTTTTTTTTAATTTATTTTTCGGGGTGTGTGCAATAGATGCTCTGGTACCTATAGATAACGCATGCAAAATATAATTATAAAATATGAAATAGAAGTACTGCCCCAAAGCCATTAAATGTTTTGATTACAAGACCGCGTGATTTCTTTCATTTTCAGATTTTGTTTTTTTTTTCTTTTTAGATGTGGTTTTTATTAGTTTTATATTTAGTTTTATTTCTTAGTCTTTTATGTCTTTGAAAAAAATTAAAATAAATTAATATTGCAGTTTTGAAAACTTTTATTGATCATAGACCTAACCCTAAATTGAGCCGTTTTTTGAAAATTTCGGCAGCTTTGGGGCAGTACTTCCAGTAAAAATATCAAAATACTGTCATAGTACCTTTTGGTCGTAGCTTACTTGAGCATTTTTCCCACACCCCGCCATTAATAAAATCGAAAAAAAAAAAAGAAATTCGATCCACCCGAATGTCTAAGACACGAAAATTCCTGCATAAACACTTGCCAATCTTTAAAAAAAAGCACTGTATATTAAAATACACCACACAAAGTTGCAACGTTTCACAATGAAATAAAAACACAACACTTTTGCGTAACATTTCCTGCTTTGGCTTAATAATTATTTTAGTAGCAATAATTTTGGGGAAAAATGTATGACCCCTTTAACCACCCCGATTATTTCGCCCTATAGAAATGGGATTCTACCAGCAACCTTACAAAGTTGTTTGTGATATTTTCACTTTCACACCAGCGTCAGTAAGGTACCTGAAATTACCTTATTTTCATCCCTAGAAACAGTAGTTTTTATGGCACAATTGTTTGTTACGCATATTATTGCAATCACTCATTTTACCTTATACTTTCACTTTATTTGTTTTGTTTTTTAATATAATAATTTTTTATTACGTCCGTTATTATAGGTATAATCACACATTTTATTTTATACTTTCACTTGGACAAGTAGTTGCTTTATTTGTTTTTTTTTGATATAATAAATTATGATCTGTTTTTTTTTTTATATAAAATAAATTATTAACAGATGCGTTAGAATATATTTGATTTCATTCCCATTTCCTTATAGTATTCCCCCTTCCCCCTATTTTAAGTTTCAATTTGTATATTATAATAATAATATACAACATAAAATTAAAACTAATATAACAGAAAAACGTTGTTTCTTAGTTTTTATTAACAGATGTAATTGCAACTGTAATTAGAAAAGTAATTGTCAATTACATTTTATTTGTAATTGTAATTATGAAAACAATTCCTTTCTTAATTTCTTGTAGGTACTTTGTAATTGTAATTAATTCCTTTTAAAATAAAGTATTTTGTAATTGTAATTAATTACATTTTGAAAGTAATTGCCCAGCTCTGAGTCTGTAAACACGTTATTTTGGTTATCTGCGGAAATCACGCTTCGCAGTTCAAAATTTAAAGTGGGCGGAGCTAGACTACCGCGCACATTTACGCGCACTTTTACCTCGAAAGTTAAGTTAAAGAAATATTTGTTACAAAAAAATTATTATTCAATTTTTGAATACTTTTGACATAATATATCGTAATATCTGCTACTCTTAACACATTTAATACTCTTAATACTCTTTTTTTCGTTAACCTTAATATTCTGTACTGATTATTTGTCAGAAGTCATAACAAAATTTGCTAATAAATTATTATTATTAGTTAGAGACAACTTTAAACATGAGGTGAAAATACCGGCCAATGTTGCTATTAAATACGACTTTAAGTTTGAAACATACGGGCCAGCCACAATCTGGTTAGTATTTAATATTAAAGGAGGAAAAAGTTCTTATAAACATAAAGTTAAAAATAATATTGCTAAAAGTTTGAGAACTGCTACTCTAAAGGAAATAAATAATAATAAAATTTTGTCCTAAGAGTAGAAAACTACAAAATTTCTGTTTTTTAAGTGAGATTTTGAAAAAATAAATTAAAAGGGAAGGTAAAGGGCCTTTCGTGGGCAACTCTTTAAGAAAGCAGAATATTAACATAATTTGTACAAAATACTTCACCGTTGTCTTATCAACAAATCTGTTTCAGACGCATTTACCACACAAGCTTCAGAAAATGTGTGTTTATACGTACATAAATACACCGGGCGGGTTGGTTTATATCCCGCCGTTATTATTTATTGCTTATGTTTTATTTTGTAATAAGTATTGTATTTTCTCTTTTCATCCCCCTAAAATCTGTAACGTTAGTATACAGACAGTATCATCTACAAGACTTCAAAATTATCTGCCAAATTTAAGATCGATTTTATTATTAATTATAAAGTTATTGCAAAAAACAAAAATGAAAATGTTGTCTGTATTTCCTTAAGGAAGCACCAAGGTTTCTAAGGTATGTTTGGCTTGATCAGTTTATGGTATTTAGATCGAAGGAAGCTATGATTAAAGTTTGTCATCACCTTCTGGGACACAGCCTATACATATTTTTTGTTTTTTAGATACGTTTTATTGAATGAATACTTTCTTATATCAAATATCAGAAACAAGTGTTTAATTTTTTTTTATATTCTAAAGATTTATAATTGCTATAATAATACTGTACCTTTTTGAAAGCAGCCAATTTTTCAATTTCATTAGCTTTAAAGTATTTTCTTGCTTTTATTGGGCCAGATCTGTGTACCAAATGTCACACAAAATGCGCTATGGTCGTTAGCACTACCTTCATTAGAATTTTGTCGAATTCAAGAGACATCTACTCTTGAAAGGTTTTTTTTTCATGTAAAATATTGTACTGGCACGGAACTTACGGTTTTACTTCATATCCCAAATAGGCCTAGGATTTTTTCGCATTAAATCTTATTTAACCTAGGCCGTGATTGAACTCGAGACTCGAGACCTTTGATTTACAAAACAACTTTGCTAATCCTTAGGTACGTTTAACACGAATCCACAAATAAAAAATAATAGATGGGTCAAAACGAAAAATTAAAAATTACAAATAATTTTTGTTTAAGCAGGCATATACGTATTACTGTGTTGTAGTTTTTTTTGCAATTCTTACATTAAGGTACATTAAAACTAGACTGGAAAGTAAATGAAATTTATCTAAAATACTATCTAACAAATTCGTTTTACAGGATATTTGCTTATAGCACTTTTTATATGGCATGTTACTACCATAATTTTTTTTATGTTATCTACCTAGTCATAAAACAAAAGAGCGATGATGTTAAACCAATTATTAAAAAATAGCTGGGACATTTAGAAGTTCGCGTGCCAAGTTGTGTATAATTTATGCGGTTTATAGAGATTCGAGAAGGTTTACTTCTTGACAAAATGCGTGAAATTAAGATGAAACATGGCAGTGTGATAAAGTTTGACCATGCTGAAGAGGGATCGAAATCTTTTTCCTTGAATTATCACCGGGGATGTCACGTGGGTACATCACTGGGACCCTCTCACTAAACAGGAATACATGCAGTAGGTTCATAAGAGCTCTCCACCACCAAAAAACAGCCAAAACACAATTTTCTGGAAACAAACTGATGGCAACAGTTTTCTTGGATGCTGAAGGAGTCTTGATTATTGAATATATGCCGAGTGGGTCTACCTTAAATGCAGAGGCCTATGTAACACAATTCAAACACAATTTAAAACTTAAAAGCTACTCTGGAGGAAAAGAAAAGCTTGTTGCTACACGAAAATTGTCGGGTTCACATGGCAAAGAAAGTTCAATAGATAAACAATGACTGTGGGTTCATAGAATTAAAGCATCCACCTCTTAGCCTCGTCAGACTTTCTGCTCAAAAATTTCAAAATGCATCTCAGTGGAAAGCGTTTTGCATCTGATAAAGCACTCAAAGAGCTGTTGAACGATATTTTGCAGAGTTGCCGAAGGTATTTTTTTTATGAGGCTATAGGACAATTGGAAAAAAATGGAATAATCGTATAAGTGTTGAAAGGAGTTTGTAGAAAAATAAAGGGTTGTTAATGTGATACGTGTTTTGTTTCATGGCTAGGTAGATAACTTAAAAAAAGGCCCTTGTATTATGGGAAATTTGGTTTTCTTTAAGAAATAAATATACCTAATACCTTTTTGTGCAGTTTTTTTTTCGAGCATTAAAGCTAGATTTTTTTTATAGAAAATTCATGCAAGTATTAGGTATCTCTCGCAAGCTTTGTTATCTCGCAACTATTTTACTTTCAGGGTAAGAAACAATTTGTGAACTTCAAAAAATAGCAAACCTTTAAGGTGAAAGGTGTAATAATTAACAATTCAATCCGACAAATTTTCGAAATAATTCGTTTAACGGTCAAGCTGGACAGTCACAGTATAAGTATAAGGATTAACATGCTTGCCTTGTAGGTCTTACAAACTAACAATTCTTGGATTATATTTTCGACCTAGGTTAATAATATTTTTATTGCGGAGAAAAATCTAATGGTTTGCTTTGTTTCGGATATGAGGTAAAAAGGAGGTTTCGTGCCAATGACGTTTTAGATCGCTATGAAGGGTGGAAACTCTCTAGAACCACAAAACTGCATACCTTGCGTTAGCGCTCGGTCAATAAATAAACGAAATTAAAATCGAAACAACGGGTCTTAAAAAAATTAAAAGTAGCATCCCACATAACCACACTAATTTTAGAGATTTTTCAAGGCCGTAATTAAAAATTTAGACGAAATTTTATAAAATCGTTCTGGCTCAATTTTTCTACAGTAGTACCTAGCTTTAGGGTGCTGAAGGGTGTATTGGTAGAAACTACTGTGAAAGACACGTGCTCTGGAGCGCTCTAATGAGAAAAATCGGGGTGGTTTTTTATTTTGTCCGCGACATAATTGGCAAAACGATTCATTGCTGAGCAGAGCTGGGCAATTACTTTCAAAATGTAATTAATTACAATTACAAAATACTTTATTTTAAAAGGAATTAATTACAATTACAAAGTACAAGAAATTAAGAAAGGAATTGCACTCATAATTACAATTACAAATAAAATGTAATTGACAATTACTTTTCTAATTACAATTGCAATTACATCTGTTAATAAAATCTAAAAAACAACGTTTTTTCTATAGCAGCTGTTAAAGTGCTACTTTATCTATTAATTTGAGTAGATAAAGTAGCACTTTAACAGCAAGGGTAGATAAAGTGCTATTTTAACAGCAAGGATAGATAATAGTTATTTATGTAATAAGGATCATAATGACGATCATTATAGTACTAGCCGTGAAGATTATCGAGGCGAGGCGTTAGCCGAGCCCGATAATACTTTTTCGAATTTTCTTTTTCCTTACGCTTCGGCAATCTATATTAATGCAGCGTTAATACAGCAATGTTAACGAATGTACTGCGCCAGCGCGCCACCATTATTGTCGCATGTCGCTATTTGGTTCGCTGTGATCAGTATTGCCAGATGCAGGGAAATTTCCCTCACACCGGGGAAATTTTTATATGAAAGGGAAACGCTAAACGCTAAAAATCGGGGAAATTCTGTTGCTCGAAATACGTCGCTTTACAAACGCATGCATTCTGATTTTTATATTCTAAAATCATCAAATCAATTATTTTATGCTCTTCAGCTTTTAATTAAGGTTAGCTTTTAATATTCTATCTTTACTGCATTCAAATATAGCTACTGAGAGCATATTTCCGTTGTCAATGACGTAAAGTAAAAAAAAAAAGAAATGGGAAACAGCATTTGTATTATTCGAGCTAATATTGAGAAATTTGAATTAATCCTATACATGGTTATCCTTGCATAATTCGCAAAATTTGTATTAATTTGTAATAAAATAAATGGATTAATAATGTTATGAAATATTTTGCATTTTACGTTTTCGACCAAGCAACCAAGGGAATTTTTACTTCAAAAAGGGGATTTTTTGAGTTGTTCAAGGGAAATAATGTTGTGTTGACCTGGCAACACTGGCTGTGATCAGTGTGATTTGTCAGCTGTCTTAAAATCGGTGGTTCCCCTCAGTCTTTTTCATTCAATTTCAATTAAGGTAAGCTTACACTTTAAGTTTTTTTATAAATTATAATAATTATGAAGGTACAGCGCAAGTTAATTAATAGATACGAACAGTTATTGATATAAGAGCATAGAAATGCAAACACAAGAAACACCACCAAAGGAAAAGACAAAACAATTTACGTATTTTCAAGATAAGTGGTTAATGGAACCAGCCTATTCAAATTGGTTGGTGAAAATAGACAACTTAAATTTTACTCTTATTTAGCCGTTCCTGAAATATCTAGCAATACTTCTGGGACACTCTATAAAGGGCAGTTTTACTGATTGGCATATTCTGGGTTAGATTATGTCCGGGTCAGTAAAGGTTTAGAGGTGGCCACCCTACTTAGACATAGACAAAACAAAACCGTTGTGATTAAGTAATTGTAATTGGAAACGGAATTTGGAATTGAAAAAGTAATTGTAATTGGAAAAGTAATTGTAATTGGAAAAGTAATTGTAATTGGAAAAGTAATTGTAATTGGAAAAGTAATTGTAATTGGAAAAGTAATTTGTAATTGAATTTTTAAAATGCAAAAGTATTTAGATACAAATTACAAATACTTCACTATTTTTTTAAACAATTACAATTCCAAATTACTTGAAAAGACAAAGGAATTAATTACAATTACAAATTACTCATTATAAAGTAATTTGTAATTGTTAATTCCTTTTTGGAAAGTAATTTCCCCAGCTCTGTAATGCTGAGCAGCTAACACTTTGGCGCTTAAAGCTGAGGGTCAGCGGTTCAAATTCCTGCGAAAGTGATATTATCTTTACGCACAGAATTTTGATAATTCATAAAAAAATAGTTTAAATAGTTTGAATCCTTTAATATTGAATTGCTAAAAGATACAAACGTGTACTACCTACTTTTCAAACTTTAAACTAGAAAAAATTAAAGTCGCCAGAAAGTGTCGTCATTGATTATAATCGAATAAGAATTTTTGGAAATCCCAACCAAAAGATCAATTCGCGTATTTATAACGAATAAAGACATGAATAATAATGAAATTCAAATGAAATTCGGCTAAAGATTTTTAAAAGTATTAAGTGGTTGAAATTTTAAATCTAAATTCCTAGTAAGTGCTCAATTAACATAAAACAAAAAACGGTTAAGTCACGATGGTGGTAAAATATAAATTTGAGTCAGGTAACGGTGTACATTTTAGTTTGTACTAAAGATATTGCTACAGAATCTCTAATTATGTGTTTTTCGTTGCACAAAGAAGTGAATCACCTTTTTACATGTTTCTGTCTTTAAAATAAGTATTAAATGGTTAGTTGACGGTGTTTTCTTTCTAACTTTATATTGTTTTGGTCCACGTGCCTTGTTAGTTGCTTTATTGTTAAGGGCACGTGCTTTTAAGTGTCCGACAAACGTTTTTATCAGAATTTTAAACTTAAATAGACTACGTGATTTATTTAGTTATTATGAAAAAAAGTTTAAATGTGTTCGTAAAATGTTTAAATTTTGCATTTTGTGAATAAATTGCTTAATCTCAACAATATTTACTTACAGCTTATGTACGAGTATCATGCGATCAATTCTAACAGGCCAGGCGTTTGCAAAACTGTATTAATTTCACTGTGATTTTTCTGCAACTCATCGTAATATTTTAAGGTTATTTTGTCGGGTTGAAAATGGCATTGGTTTATTTTTTACGTTGCATATCAACGTTCAGTCGAAATTTTTAATTAAAACAGTTCATTCAAAAACGACAATAATAACGAAGAAGAAATGCAATCACAAAACTTTGATATAAAACGTACAAAATAAACCAACATCTGTAAAAATTTAATAACAGTAACATATATTTTTAGTGGTGTTGAAAAATTCAGAATGATATGTTACCAAAACCGAATAAATGTTGTTGATTATACCATTATACGGTAAGTACTGTAAGTGTAAGTACCGTTGTGTTTGATTATTTTTCATACGAAGAATTCTTCGAAAGAAATCTTAACCTTTTTAAAACCTAAAAAATGAAAATGTAATTTTTCCAATTGCTTTCCAGTAACGTTCGTGATTACATGACAATAAGTACATTATCTCAAAGATCAGAAAGGATTCCGCCCACTTAGAATGCAATATTTTTTAAGTAAACAATATTAATTTTTGAAACTAGAAACCTACATTTTATACACTGCTTGTTCTCATACCCAACATTAACTCATACCTACACGTCTTGTTTTAACGTTAATATTCTAACAGCGTTGTTAATTAGCTTAAGCACGCCATATTTAAAAATCGTTTTTGCATAGAAACAAAGATCAAAGATTTTAAAGCGGCATTATAGAAAATAAATCTAAATAAAATCAAAACATCTCAAAACAAAGAATTTGATACGCAGTCCTTTATGTTAATTTCTAAACATGTTTTGCAAAATTTACTGCGTGGTAGTAAAAATATTTGATTGAATCGACTTTTACTTGATGAAAATCCATAATGCGATAATTAAAGAAATACAAAGTTGATTTTCACAAAATTTTATTGCTGTCCCATGACAATTGTTTCGCCAAACGTTGGCATCTTCAGATGGTGAGTACAAGACTGACTAAAAATGACAATTTACATACGCAGGTAAACTAAAAATAAATAAGAACATAAAAATTTTAATTTTACACATTTAAGTAAAAATATATTTAAAATAGGCTCCATTAACATTTTATCCAAAATATAGTGAAACAGAAACAGCTACATGCTTTTACAAAGACGAAATAATTCTTATTGGCGAATAAGCTAAACTTTTTAAAGCTATCATTTGTTACAGTTCATAACCTAACCGCTAAATCGATTTAAAAACGAAGATAAATTTCTTAATAAATGTGACAAATTTAAAAAAAGCCGTGGAACATTTCAATTTGATTTGTTAATCTGTTCATCTATGAAAACGCCATGGGACGCCTTTAACAAAAATTCAAGGTCGTATCTGAAGGCAATTTATAAGTTTTATACAAGTCGTTTTAACTTTGGCTATTTTAGATAACTACACAAATATAACTAATCAATATTGCTATCGTATTTTTCAATTATAGATATTAAAATTAAATACTCCCGTGGAGTTAATCTACAAAACTGATTGAACACATATTAGAGAACCACAGAGTTTTGTTATTAATTAAATTGCTACCGAACCGAAACTGTAATTACGTTTTGTTAGATTCAATTAAAAACCAAGTAATAAAAAATATTGAGTTTTATTATTAAAGTGCAACTTAATACAATAATTTGTGTTAGTACATGATATTAATTAGTTGAGTTGCACATTTGCTTTGTTTTCGTTTTTATTTAATTTTATAATGAATTTGTTCTATAACATAAATTTATAATTATTAGTTTTAAATAAAAATAAATAATGAAATATTGGTAAACATTCTTTTCTAATCTTTAAAAAATTATACAAAATTTTTAAAGGATTTTGTGGAATTCTTGAAAAAGTCTACATTTTTTGGAAGTCATCCGTTTTTCTGAAAACCTTAAAACTTTTTGGAAAATTCTACAAGTTCATGTTGAATTTAATAAATCATAAATAAAACTTTGTCGGAACAATTTAATTTCCGATTGTCCGAAAAATCCACGATTTGTCCGGAAACATAGAGGTTTTCGAAAAAATCCGCACGACTCCAAAGGAATTCTTCAGGAGCAGAAATTTAAGTTTAGGATTCGTTTAAACACTTTGAAAAATGTGTAATTAACTAAATCTCCAGGAAACTTTTGAAACTTTATCAAAATACTTGAAACTGTTTATTTTTATTTTATGCTGTAACTTGTACCTCTTATTTAGAATGTTTCATTTAAGTAGTTATATTCTAAACAAATTACATGACAGAAAGAGGCAGGCCTTTACCCTATGTAGGGATGTGTGGACTAATAATAATAATAAATAGCTAATATACGTTAAAATTTTTTCCTGATATATTTGCTTTCCAATACTTTACATTTGCAAGATTCGAGAAAAAATTTTAGATACTAATTATGTAAATATTTATCTAGTTCATGTCAACACAAATTCCTCAAAAAAATCAGGAAAACCAGAAGAATGCGAACGTGATCAGGCATTTCTCAAACTACGCTGAGAAAATTTGAAAAGGCTTGCCAGTTATTTTGAAGAAAGTAGCCACCGTGATGATATTATTGACAGGTGATCAATAAAACAACAGATGTTTATTAAATTTATGGCTTACATTTTCATATACTTATATTATTTTTAGTGATTCACGGCTTGACTTGATATTCAAGCTACTTGACTTGACTTGACTTGAAATCTAGTTAAGTTCAAGTCAAGTAGTCACTGCCAAATATCAAGTCAAGTCAAGCAGTTATGTATCAAGTACTTGAAAAATCAAATAGTTTGACAAGACTATTTGATTTTTTATGTAAAAACCAGAAATTCTGAGTACTGAGTATTGACGCAGCGTATCGCTCTGTTTATTTAAGCATCGATGCCCGTGGCCAGAACTTGGACGGGTGACCCGAACCAGGCTCAGTTTACTACGGCTCAATGTGTCCTCCAAGAAAATTCCCTATGTCCCGTGAGGGAATAATGGGACACATTTATTTTTATAGCAATTGCTTAGCTTAGTTAAAATAAATAAATAAATGTCTCTGCAATAAAGAGTTTTTTATTGTTTATAAAACATAATCTTCCATTCAAATCAAATACATATTTAAAACAGGAAACAAAATAATGAAACCTACCTTCATAACAGTATAATCTGATATTGTCTTTAAATATTAAATAAAATATTTAGTTCGTCCAATGCACGTTTTGGTCTTCAATTTTATTTAATATAGGTATAAGGACAATGTCAGATTAAAGCTGTTATACATTACATACATTTAAAAGCAGTCTTTAGTGGCGTCGTTCTTCATCCAAGAGTTAAGATACATGATGCTTCTAATGGATTTGTCACCCAATCTGTTACGGATTTTTGTGATAGTTAGTGCAGCCCTGGAAAACTGCCTTTCAACAGGAGCTGAAGTTGCTGGCGTTGATAAAAAATCCTTTGCCATTACGGATAAGTTTGGAAAAACGGATTCGTGTCTTTTCCACCATTGTAGGATATCTTCTGAACTGTCGGCTCGTGGATCAGTCAGGTATTTGTCTATTTCATAAAGCCAAGCCATTTCATCTTTTCGATTAATAAGTGATTTCTTAAATAAACCCAATAGATCAATGTCAAATTCGTTACAATCACTATTTTCTTGGTCCTTTTTTGAAGATGATGCGGATGGTGGATTGGAGTCGGACCGAAAGTACTTTGCTTTGAAAATGTTTGACTGCATTCATCTGCAAGTCTTTTCCCCAACTTTTACTAGAAAATGTTTCCACTTTATGTCGCGGGTCCAAGATTAAAACAAGAAATACATCCAGTTGCTTTTCTTGTAGTGTATATTATATAATTTTATCTCTCACCGCTTGAATGCTACGTATTAATTTCTCATCAGTTTCATCTCTTTGTGGATTATTGTCAAGTACATGGGCCCATGTTTCTAGTTTATCTAGAAGCATATTTATACCAATTATTACCGTAGAAAGTGTACAATAGGTTTCGCCTTCTAATGTTGTGGAAATAGTTTTGAAAATTGGAAGGTATTTGCAAACTCGTTCTATTAGTGACCATTCCATGTCCATATCTGTTAGCTTCAAAGGTTTCATATTTTCTGCATTATCACAAAGGATGTTCAAAGCCCTTTTTAAATTTAAGCTCCATGTTGTTTTAAGGAAGATGTCCCGCAATTTTTTATTTTCAAAACCGTGGATTTCGTTGTGTATTTTCCTTGTTTATCAGTCTGCTTCGTACTCTTTGGATTTTGCTCGACTATGAAATAATTTGTAATTTTTTTCTTTTTGTCAGATGTACGTTTTTTACGTGTCGATTTTTGAACGAGTTCAGAATGTTCAGAATAACCTATATTTTTATTCTTTTTGCCACTTTTAACTGCATGTTCTTTAACGATTTCGAAATGTTCGGATGAACAGTCTTCCACCATATATTCTGACCCGCTGCTCTAAAAAGGTTCCGTTTCTATTTCCGATGAATTACTCATTGCTTTTTTAATAACGTCAACATTCCCACATCACACTACTTCATACACTGAGCAAGTCTATTCTAAATTATATGCATATGCAAGCGTTGCAGTTAGCTCGGGGAAAGCCCCAACTTGTATCTGAATACTAAATGCGCGCATGAGCCTGCGATAATGGAAAAGAATGAATGATTCGAGCGTTTTCGCACATAGTCGATTTGTCATCAATTAATGTCAAGCAGCTTGAAATAGCTTGATATCAAGTCAACTAGTAACAAAAGAAAATCAAGTCAAGTCAAGTAGTGAATTTTTGAAAAGCTTGGTTTTCAAGTCAAGTCAAGCAATTTATAAAAACATCACGCTACTTGACTTGATGAATCTCTAATTATTTTAAAAATTACAGCATCTGACGTTTTTGTTCAAAAGTTTATGTCTATCAAAAAACGAGACAGGCTTTCTCACGAATTTGTGAGAAAGTCTATCTCGTTTTTTGATAGACATAACTGGTCTACAGCTTTCTGTTTTATTTTCACAACTATTTTCATGAATCATCTTGATTTTAGCCATTTAAATTGTCTAGGAAACAATTTCCTTTTACAAAATAATTTAATACTTCTATTAGGAGAATACTGAAGGTAAAGCAAGGCCGACAATATGAAGGGTCGCATTCATACCCCCGTTGTGGTGTCGACAACCGCCTACATTCCCTACTTCACTCTACTCCCAAGCCATCATGATTTTTTAACTGTCAAATTAACACCCTCTGTTGCTGTGCAACACACTTTTTTAGTAATAATAATAATATAACATACAATTTTAGACCTCTTAATAGCTCGCAGATTTACCTACTATAAACTTTTCTTCTAATTCTGCAATTTGCTAATTTATGCTGGGCACCCTATTGAAACAGATCGAGACAATGCCAGAGTGTGAAGTTAATGTTTAACTTTGGCAACAAGCACTAAGCCTGCCTAAATTGATAATACGCCTACTTTTCAGTTGTTCTAAACATTATTTATCGTATGCGTCACAATATAAAAAAAATATAAACTCAAAAGAACGCAGTGTTTGAAAAACTGACGAACAGAAGCATAAGGCAAAAACAGTATTAACAATTTATATTAACCAAAAACAAACGCAAATTCAGAATTTCTTGTTTGCAATATAATTAGTTTCTTTCTAAGTTTTTGGAGTCTTTAATGGTTGCTTCACCCAAAGTAGAATAGTATGTTAAGGTAGATTTCGTAATGGATTATTCAGTTACTAATGTCTCTTTGTTTCCTTTAAAAAATCACCGATGTTGCTGCAGTTCTTGTAATAAATACATTTGCTTCAGCGCCGTTTTAGGATTTTCCATTTAGCTTATTTAAAAGCTACGCAGTTAGGTTTAATACTTAATTAACTAACGTGTAATTAGCATTCAGATATTTTAATTAAAATTTTTAATTTTTGCATGTTTAGAAAGTAATATAAAACAAGGACTAAAGAAAACAAGCTGATTTATTGTAATTCATTCAAGCTAGTCGACCAGTAATGCACACCCGCACATCAATATGAAGTTACTCATACACAACACAGAGTGTTATTATACCTTTATATACATAATTTCGCGTCTATTTGTAGGTGGAATAAGTTTATTTATAATTAATTAATGTAATACAATGCCTATAAACCTTTCCAAGTACACACATCTACGCACCATTCAATAGTAATTAAGGCAAATTGAAAACAACACAGCAGATCCGAGATTGAAATAGTTCAACTATAATGAGGGTAATCTATTTTATATAAGCGTTCGATCTGAAACTTATTTAACGTTTTATTTTAAATAACAGTTCGCGGACGCTTACTCTATAGAAATTATTAACTTCTATAATTGAAATAATTATATACTCTGATGGTTACTTTACAGTCAACACTATTTATGTTTATGCGTGCGTTTTCAATACCCAACTGCAACAGCCTTTTATAAAATAATATAAACATTTTGCAAACCTTGGGATATTTTTCTGCCTCCTCTACAAATTTTAACATTTATCATCAGGGAATTAAGAAAATTTAAAATCCAATAAAAAACTGAATTTCTTATTTAACTACCTTTTTAAATATTTACTTAGAACTAAACGTTATTTTTAGATCAAGTACTTAACCTTTGTAACATAGGTTTTTGGAAAAATCGTAGGCTCAAAATTTTAATACTAAATAAGATCCAATTCAGTTACCACTGGATGTAAACACGTAATAGTTGTCCTTATCATATAAAATGTGAAATTTGTCCAGGGGCGGACTGGGTCGGAATTTTATATGCGGAAAATTTTTCAACCGGCCATCTTTTTTTTATGAAAATGTCAATAAATAAAAAATAAATTACTCTTGGGATAATAGTTAGAAAATTAAAATCATTTTATTTTACATTTAATACCACATACAAACACATAAATAAGAAGCATTGAAACATTTTTTTTAACAAAAAAAAGGTTACTCAAAAATTAACAAAAACAGACATTTCTTTGCAAAAAAATTAAATAAATAATATTGTAATAAATTAATACATTAGTACCTAAATAAAAATATTTTTATAAAGGAAGATTTTCTTTTAAAAGATTGCTTTTTTGAGCAACTAAGTACCTATAGCGGGTGTTAATGAAACCTGGAGCACCCCTATTTTTTAAATTATATTTTAAGATATCAAAATGAAATTTGGTATATGCAATATACTCTTTAAATAGTATTTTTTGACATAGAACACACGTTTCTGCCACTTCCGATTTCGCCGGAATTACCCTCAATTTTGTTATTTTAAATGAACAACCTGTATATTTATACATTTTTGGAATTTCCATTTCATTCTACGTATGGTATATCAAGTTTGAAACATTTTGATGACAAAGTAGATGCCATGACCTGCGCAGTCGGGGTGCTACGACACCCAAAACAAATTATTTTAGTACTTCAACTGTAGCAAGTCTGTCACTTTTTTGTGCATTTCATTTGTTTCACCGAATTAAATTTTCATATTAATCCAGCGTTATTGGTATCAATAAAATCCTTGAAAAAAGCTCGTTTTTAATATCCTAGTGTCTCACCCTAGTGCCATTTGAAAAAATAGAGTTATTCTCGAAAAAGCATTTTTGCCAACTTTAGGTTATTCTAATACAGCAACTAAAATAGTTAAAGTTCTAAAACAATTTGTCTCGAGTGTTGGGGCACCCTGACTTTCATTTTGCGTAAGTCATCAAAATATTTCGGACTTGATACTAACATACGTAAAATTGAATGGAGATTCCAAAAATGTATAAATATACAGGGTGTTCCATTTAAAATAACAAAGTTGATGTCAATTCCGGCGAAACCGGAAGTGACAGAAACTTGTTTCCTATGTCAGTAAATGCTATTTAAAGAGTATATACATATACCAAATTTCATTTTGATATCTTAAAAAATAAGAAATTTATGGGGGTACCCCAGGTTTCGTTGACACCCGGTATACAGTATTGTTATCCCGACTACTGAGATCGGTAACGACGGTTTTTCGCGTTTTTGAATTTGTAATGTGTGAAGTTGGTGTGAATCGCGCTATAAAATAATTTTAATAATTTAGGTTCTTTGTCAAACCGGCCCATAATCGGACCGGCCCGTGCGGAAATTTCCGCATCCTCCACATGGCCAGTCCGCCCCTGAATTTGTCAGAAAAAGTTTCGAAAGATGTCATACAAACTTGAAATTCGCAATTCGCAAATCTACCTATAATTTAGTTGGGCGAATGCCGAATCGTGAAATTGTTAGTATATTTAGAGATCAAAATAATGGACGGACGACCTTTTATTGAATTATAAAGGAATGCGAAGAAGGTACACCATGCATGAATTTACCAGAAAGTGGGCGACTCTGACGTTTGCATTCAAATCGAATCAAGAAACTCATCCAAAGTGCTCAAAGACAGAGTTGGATTGTCGTCGTGCAAAGTTAGTTCGACGACTTGGAATTTCACAAATGACAGTTAGCAGGATTTTGGCTAGAAATGATTTAAAATATCGGAAAAGGAAAAAGATAGCGACTCACTTTGAGCGATTCCCCAGATGCTACAGAGCATTAAGACGTCAACAGTTTATAGAAAACAAAGTGATGACGATAAATATTTTACATTGTCCCATTCGGGAAGGGCACTGATGGTTTTTACAGTTCAAGTGCCAATTTGCAGAGGTCTTGGTTTGGTGTGCTCTATCTGAAGTCGATACTTTAAGACCTTACGTCGGGCGAATTGGAGGTAAAGATTTTGACGCAAATGTTTAAATTATCATAGGAATTCCAATGGTCAATTTTTAACATGTAAATTTTTGCTTCCTAATTGCTTTAAACCAAAACCGTAAATATGTTTTGTGTGTTTTGTGATGGTATTTTACAGTGCTTTCGATTTTCTTATAATGGAAAAACTGAGTAAACTAATTCTCGCATTTTGGCAAAAATCAGCGATGCTTTGCAATAACTGAAATAAAAATCAGTTGTTCTTTAGTTCTTAGTCTAACTTGACCATTAGTTACCCTTGTTAAAATTGTTACATTAATTTCATTTCTTGTTCAGTTTGTTCAATAAAACAATTTTCTTTCCTGTTGAATAATTTGAATAAAATGATTTTCTTTCCTGTTAAATTTGTTGAATAATTGTGTGTTAAGCCAAAAAGTGACGTTTTTCGTATCGAAATAAGTACGTAAAATTGCATTTATCAAAGGTTGAGGGAATAAATATTTGTCATTGTGTTGTTACTGCTACATCAATGGATTCAGTATTTTTTTCTTTACAAAACAGTTACTTGCAGACTAAAATAAGGGAAGTAAATACAGTAGACACGCGGTAACGTGAACATCGGGTAACGTGAATATCCGGCTAACATGAACAACATTTTTATTATATTGACCACCGTATAACGTGAACACACTAACCCTCACTAATGTGAACATTGTTTATGATGTATGAAAACAATAAAATATATTGAATTTCTGAAGTTTCCTGTAACTTGTTTACATGTCTATGCCGCATTAAAGGTATTTGCAGACATAACAGCGTTGACGGTGCACAAATGTGACTGCATAATATGTGTTTTGGTTAATTTTGGGTTGTCTACTGATACGCGTTTTTATTTAGTAGACAGTTATTAAATACGGCCGTTTTCCATGGCGCCAAATCTCTTTTAAAGCTGATGCGATGCATTAAAAACGTAATTGTTACTTGTGTTCAGTGTGTTTAATTTAGCAGTAAACGTTTCAATACAAAATTTTCTACAACAGTAGTTTGTATTTTAATATAAAACGTTAATAAACAATTTTTACTTTGTTTTTGATCTTTTTTTATCAGTTTCTAGTAGAAAATCATTACTATTCGATAACATGAACAAATCGCAAACGTGAACACGCCTTGTTTTATTTTGTTCACGTTATCGCGTGTCTACTGTATTTACGTGTTAACAATTTACCATCGAAATTCAGGGTGCGTGAAGCAATCCATTTAATAATTTTTATTTATACTCATCATCATGAAATTATAATTTGGCTTTATCTGGCTTCAATGATTGGTTAAATAAAAATTATTTAAATTTTGTACCCAGACAGGATAATCCTGCAAATGTTCTTCAGGCGCGACCGATTGAAGGCTTTTGAGCACTTCTCAGCAGAAAAGTATACGATAATAATAAGAAGCGAAAACGGACATCAGTTACGTATAATAATATTTCAGAAGATCCTGGAGGCATGTGTTAACCATAGGGGGCGATCTGTTAAAAACATTGGGTGGGTCCTGTCAGGTTCCCGTTGTATGGCAGTTCATGCGCGCGCGAAGCGCTGCGCCGAAGCGGGGGTCCAGGGGTTTCTCCTCCGGAATTTTTTTTTGATTTTTAACGCATTTTCGTGACATTTTACATGAATAGAAAATTTTGACCCACAGAAAACGAATAATTGGTATGCTATATACATATACAATTTATATATGTATTATACACAAGTCACAAGTAAATACACACATCACAAAAGTCTAGGGATATATTTTTTTTTATGCAAAACTGTCAAGTATTTTGATTTTTTTTAGGTGGTCTGCATATAATAAATTAACACAATACTTTTACAACATTCTAAATTAGAAATTTAATTTAAAACAAAAGAAGACAAGTTGAAAAAGCTTTAATGAAACTTATTAGCAAAAAGTTGATTTTATACAATCATAAGAAATTGAAGTGTCAGCACTTAAAGTATTAATTAATTAAATTTAGTAGAGAGTATTTCCTCCTCTTTGGTTCAAAACGGCTCTGCATCTTCTAGGCATT
Source organism: Melanotus villosus (assembly GCA_963082815.1). Taxonomy (NCBI): domain Eukaryota; kingdom Metazoa; phylum Arthropoda; class Insecta; order Coleoptera; family Elateridae; genus Melanotus; species Melanotus villosus. Next base: position 37,114,873 of record OY720419.1, on the reverse strand, counting down.
GATAAAGTTAAATTATCTATTGCATCTTGCGGTAACTGTTGCCAGTGTCTTACAAGGGTATCTCGAAGCTGAATCCGAGTATGAATTTCATCCAATTCACTTTCAATGCTTCTTCCCAACATGTCCCACACGTGCTCAATAACGTTTAAGTCTGGGGACTGCGCAGGCCATGGTAAAACAGAAATGTTTTCGTCTTCAAGCCACTCGGTAACAGTGCCTGCAACGTGTGGGGTGGCATTATCATGCATTAGAATGAACTCAGGTCCAACAGCACCTGCGAATGGAAGCACTATAGGCCGCAGTACCCTATTTAGATACCCATCGGCATTTAAAAACCTCTCAAGAAAACAGAGATCTGTTTTTCCGCCAATGCAGATACCACCCCACATCATTACGGTACCTCCTTTATAAGAATGGACATCTTGAACACATCTGAGCCTTTCCAAGTTACCAGGTCGTCTCCACACTCTAACTCTTCGGCTGTCAGGGTGTATTCCAAAACGAGATTCATCTGTGAACAAAACCCTAGACCATTGCTCTTCTGTCCACAGAATATGCTCTTCAGCCCATTCTACTCTACGTGCTCGATTACCATGTCGAATTGGTGGGGCTCTTATTGGACGTCGGGCGTGGAGATTGGCTTCATGCAATCGATTTCTGATTGTTTGAGAACATACAGTTACATTATGAGTAGTCTGAAGCTGTGAAAGCAATTGTTTAGCCGTAATTATTGGTCGTCGTCTAGCTTCAAATGTTAAGTAGCGATCTTGAACTGCGGTAGTAATGCGTACACGACCTGGATGTTGTTCGCTAGGATCTCCGGATGTCCTATATCTACGCCACAGTCTGCTGATAACACTTTGAGAGGTGTTTAAAGCTGCTGCAACGCCAACTTGTCTTCGACCAGCTTCTAGCATACCTACAGCTCTGTTCATTTCAGCTAAACTTAAATGTTGTCGTTGTTGATTACCTTCCATAATAACAGCACCAATAAAACTTAAATCACCCCAATATAAACGTAAATTAACTGTAAATGACGATTAAATTATTCCCTAACAACACTGAAATTGCTTTACTTTTAGTTGAATTGACAATTAAGCATTTGCATTTGTTTGTTTATTATTGAAACAATTGCTATCGCTAGCCCAAAGACTAGCACTAGCATACTTGATCAATGGTAGAGATATTTAATAACAAAATTGATTTATATCGATAAAAAAATATATATCCCTAGACTTTTGTGATGTGTGTATATTAAATTTAAATAAAATTCCCGAATGTTAATTTTCTTACGTCTGTTTTTGGGGCAAACTCTTTCGCAATATCATTAATATTAACAGCGTCCAGTCTTGTCTTGTGCACATGGCATATAGCGGCACTGTTCAACCGGACTTGACCCATGCTATTTCGAAGCCAATTTTTTAATCGCCGCAGCGAAGAGAAACTTCTTTCCGCTTCGCATGATGATACGGGACAGACAAGCATAAGCGTAATCAAATTTTCTATCTGACTAAATAAACTTCGAACTTCTGGAGACAAATTTCTAAGCATATCTCTGACCTGGAACATTGACTTAGGCTTTCCATATTCACCCTGAAACATTCGAAGCTGTGTTTCTAGCCTGTTTATGTCAATGGTTTTGTATTCTTCCAAAACTGTTCGATTCAACGCTACTGCAACTTCCAGAAGTATTTTCTCAAACATTTGATATCTGGCCAGTCCGGAGGTACCAGAAGTGTCAAAACACCTTACTAACTGTTGCAGAACACAATCTATAACAGCGTAAAATGCTTTGCGAAAATGAACTTGTGGGTCGGGAGCATTAAACGGTTCTGCAGGACCAATATACAGGGAATTTTTCTTTTTAGTATACATATTCCCTATGTATACTTTTATAATAAACGCAAGTAGGCAACCCACTATACACTATAAACGTCAGGTCACGTGCTGCGTAAAGGTTATGTTTCATGTTAGTAAATAAAAAATAAATCAAAATTAGTGGAATATCAAAATAATTTTAATTCAACCATTATTCTAAACCATTAAATATCAACAATGCAAAACAGAAAGGAAAATAAAAACAGCAACAGTTAAAGACTATTTTTTGAAATTAACTTAATTTGATGATTTAAAAAATTAGCATGCTGTGGCAAAAATCATAATGTCAAAAAATTAGTCTTTAACTGTTGCTGTTTTTATTTTCCTTTCTGTTTTGTATTGTTGATATTTTATGTTTTAGAATAATCGTTGAATTAAAATTATGTTGTTATTCCACTAATTTTGATTTATTTTTTATTTACAAACATGAAACATAACCTTTACGCACCACGTGACGTGACGTTTATAGTGTATATTGGGTTGCCTACTTGCGTTTATTATAAAAGTATACATAGGGGATATGTATACTAAAAAGAAAAATTCCCTGCATACCCTATGTATACTTTTATAATAAACGCAAATAGGCAACCCACTATACACTATAAACGTTAAAAAATTAGCATGATGTGGCAAAAATCATCAAATTAAGTTAATGTCAAAAAATTAGTCTTTAACTGTTGCTGTTTTTATTTTCCTTTCTGTTTTGTATTGTTGATATTTTATGTATTAGAATAATCGTTGAATTAAAATTATGTTGATATTCCACTAATTTTGATTTATTTTTTATTTAAAAACATGAAACATAACCTTTACGCACCACGTGACGTGACGTTTATAGTGTATAGTTGATTGCCTACATATTGCGTTTATTTTAAAAGTATACAATGTGTCCACGGATAGGTGATACAAGAGGAAAAACTTTTTTATTATTGATTTCTCAGAAAATTTTATTCTTGATAATAATTTTTGCTGTGTTTAATAGTCTTATTTCTCATATTACTTTTCCTGCAGGTAACCATTTAAGACTTAAATTCACAACTTTCCTTAGTTTTGGACTTTGAAAAAATTTCTGGAATTTTTATAATCAGATCAAGCAGACACTACAACAACTTTTGAATAATTTTGATATTTGTGTTTCATTTATTCTTGAAACTTTCAATCTAAAATAAAGTTTTCGAAACAACATATCCTAATTTTGTGTTTTTGAAGCGTCTACGAGCACAACAAAAGCCTTAAACTAACAAAAATCAATTTTGTCTGAACAACTTCAAATTTTGCATACAAGCGTAATTTTGTGTTCTGAACAACTTTACTCTAACACAATTTTGCGATATTTGTTAAAATACTAAGACTTTACCTAAACCTCACCTTCGTTTTAACAGTGCTAACACAGATGCCTTGATTTAAAAAAATCGAAAGTCTGCTTAAAATGTCTTTAAGAACAAGCAGGGATAGACTGCCAAACAGCGTATTAATATCTAAAAATTTTTGGTCATTTATACCTCTTGTATCACCTATCCGTGGACACATTGTAGGTACATAGGGGATATGTATACTAAAAAGAAAAATTCCCTGTATATTCTAAGCTGTAAACATATTTTATATGAAACATAGCTAAATAAAATCATTATTGTTTTTAATTTATTATTGATATCTTAAATATTTTAAATTTTCACTGCTTTCGATGTTTTACTTTACAAAAAAAAAAAAATTTATGTTTTTGTATAATGAATCGGTTAATGTTGAGCCAAAAACTGGTCTTTGTCCGACTTCTGTAAATATTCCAGATACACGTTATTAGATACTTTCAATCGCATCAATTTGCGTTCTTTTGAAAGTTTTTCAAATTTATTTCTTGGTATTGAACTAAAGGGTTTAGAAAAATTCATAAGACATAAATGTATAAACTTTTTCAGTTATAACTAATTTGTTTTATAATTTGGCAAAGCGTAAGCCCATGATCTTAAGCACTTTCCGTTGATATTATATGGCTTTTCTAAGCCTATATTTCTCTCTCAATAACCTTTCGTTCAATATTCCCATTACTCTTAGTGGAAAGTATTTCTAAAATATGCAGAATTGTTGCTATCCTTTTCCTGAATATTTATAGTACGTATATTATTGATGGATATTAGAGTTATTTTGATGTCCTAGGCTCTGTTGAAAATGTTGGTGAGGAATTTATTTAGGATTTCAGAAAAAACTCCGTATGTGTACTGAACATTATGTTCAGGGTGCGAATCATACAACTTTTACAGGGGGGGATACTATTCCAGAATTTTTTTGTAGATATTTTAATGTTATACATTTACACAGACGGAGAAATATTCATCCCCGGCAGGGGTCCGATTTTTATTTTACAGGGGGGGGGGATATAAGCACAGCCAGGGAAATCCCTGGCATCCCCGGCGGTGATTCGCACCCTGATTATGTTATCTTTAGTAGACCTATAAGAAAATTAAAAATACACAATTATTACTAATACAAAATACGTCGAATTTTAGACGGTTTTGAGATTACTGCTATTAAAGCAGCGATACTTTTACTTTTTCCTGGTCAATATGGCGTTAGTTGTCAGGAGAAAGAGCATATAAAGATTGTTTATATTTGAATGCCGCATAACTTACTTCAATAGTAAACATGGAAAATTTAGAGCTATTTAAACAGTATACCTTGTTTTTATAAAAAAGATAAAACAATTGTAATTTTAACTATAAAAAAGTTAAAGCTGTTTACAAGAATAGGCGTAGCAGAAGTATAATTTTTGATATTAATTTTTCGATTAAGATAATCCTTCTCTTGTACCTTCGTATACTAAAAGGTCAATATTTTTAGAATTACCTTTACCTACATATACCTAGGTATTTTTTAGGGTTACCTAGTTACCTTGTACCTAAAATACATAAAAACTTAAGGTTCTTTTGGGAAATAAATTTATTATTATTATTATTATTATTATTATTACAACTTAAATTTTATTTTCTCTGTAAAACTACGTAAAAAACAAACAATAATTATGGATATAAAATGATAATATCAATATGTTCATATAGTTCGGATTTTATTGGCATCATTTTGGTGTAGCGTATTTAACGGTAAAGAGAAAGAGAACTATGATGCCATTAATATTATCCAAATAGAGTGAAGTATTTTTAAGATAAGTCAAAAAATCTAAAATCCCTATTTACTCGTAATTATGAAAACATTTTAAGAATTTTATACCCTCATCAGTTCCTGTTAAAGACTGTTTAGTACAGGGGGACAAATTTTAATTCCCAAACGAAATATGTAGGCTTTCGAAACTCTATTGTTCTGAAAGAAATAAAAAATGAATGATGTGTATGATTTTTTTGTAGGTATGTTTAAGAAAAACCTTTTTTATTTTATTTAAAAAGTGGTAGTTTTTTTATATTTAAATTGTCACAATCGATCAAAAAAATTATTTGTGCAGTTGTAGCTAACCTGTACCTACAATATTTAGGTACATTTTTATGGTAACTGTAACTGCACTTTTACCTAGGTATTTTTGTAAAAGTATACTGTACCTGTAACTAGGTAATTTTTTCTCTGTGTACCTGTACCTTTACCTAGGTACCAAAAAAGAAGTACCTGTCACAACACTGCTTAAAATCATCCTGCTGAGATATCAGTCGTAATTGCTCCTGCCATATATACCGAATTTGAGGAGTTCTTCGTTTTCCGCAGTAACAAGATCTCGATAGGAGATAAGTGAACAACAAAAACCGTTTTCCAGGAATTAAATTGTTTTTTAAATTAAAATAGTAAGTTGGTGAAAAAATGGTTAACAGTGGCTGGATTGTCACTATAAAAATTTTATTTGAACCTTTTATCAACTTTGTTGAATTGTTTTTGCATTTAAAGGAAAGGGTTTTTGTAAAATTATGTTTTAAGTTAGTGTTCCATATACTATATGTAGGTACATACTTCGCCCATGTGTAATTGTGTATTCCTTTATTCTTCAAATATTACAAACGTTTTAGATCATCTCTAAATTAGAAAAATGTTATTGCGAGATTATTATAACGCTAAGGTGTGCAAACAATTTGAAAATGTTTTTATCTGTAATCTGTAATTCTGTATACACTAGAAACTTTATAACGTTTATAAATCCTTATAATTATGCTAAATGTAGTACGTATGACGTACCTATGTTAAGTTTCAAAAACGGCTATCGATTTTTAAGGAATTAATGAATACAGATTAGTTAATTGAAAAGTCCTCCATTAAGCAAGGTATAATATACAGTAGTTTATTATAAATAAATCGTTTTAATTCAACTTCAGCTTCAACTTCGAAAAAGCATCCTTAAAAATTATGCGTTTTAAATTGCATTTGCAGTATTTATGAACAATTTGTGTGGTAATTTCTAATCGACCGAGAACATTAAACCTACTTTGGCAATAAGTAACACTTTAAAGGTGTGTAGACGATTAGTAGTTGAATTTACTGCAAGGTAATAGTTCATAAAACAGTGTGCCGACGGCTTTCGAAAAAGCTCCAAGTTATTTAGAAAGTTTTAACAGTGTATTATTGGAGCAAGTACGACTTGCCAGATGCGTGGGTGTTCAACCAGGCCCTAGCATCAAATTGATTATATATTTACTCTACATGATTATAGTTATTAGAGAAAACATTATCTGGGAAGAGGAGTGGCCGAGCATGATTTTTTAATAAAGCGAACTTTTAAATATACCTACTCTAAGTCGTATTAGTAAGGAACTATACTTTAAAATAGTTAATTATTTCATTTTTTGCAAATCCGCGACGCGTTATCTGATCTTGAAGAGTATCAAAGTGTGATTTATATCCAGTCTAGGAAACTGTGAAAGTATTTGTAAAGGATTCCTATACCGAGGTCGATATTTCTTTTTTTTCCTAGAGATAGAGATGAATGTACACATTTACGTAACTGACGTATTTGGAATTTGACAAATCAAGGAGACGCCGAGATTGACAGATAAGTAACTGTCGTTTGCCTCCTGCTGATTAACAAACGGGGAGCTATCAATATATGACATGTGATGTGCCCCTAAGCACAAAGAAAGGTAGCACTCCGAGATTACCTTAATTTCGAAAAATAAATGTGTCTACGGACGGCGGTGGTCTTTCTTGCATTCTGTTTATAACATAATTAAAATTCTGGTCAGTGAATGAAGAGTATGTGTTAATAAACGTATTCATACAGTGTGCCGTGTCTGGCACGTGCTCAAATATAAGTATGCCTTGCCCTCAACTTTTTAATATTTACCATCGTCCAACTCAAAAATGGACAAAGAGAAATAAACAAAGGTGTTTAAGCCCTCGATGATTCAATAACACGTATGCACGATGCGTTTTATTTATTTAGTTAGCTCTTTGCCTTTAAATTTTTTTATTATTAAGTGTGCTATTGCCGCGATTTAATTTATTCGAAGAGTTGCTGACATGATTTTGATTAATATCGTTCTTTTCAACAACGGGCATATTAAATAATGATAACATACTCTACGTCTGGAATACCTTTATTTCGCATGTAAAAACCTCTACCTGCAGATATTCGATTCTGATGTGGTCCTACGATAAATTAATCAAATGACGGTTAACAAACACGGTAGTAGATGTCTAATCGAATAAATAACTAAACTTGTATTTTTTTCAATTAGCCGATTCCTTGGATATAATATTACTGATATTAAGTTTAATCTTTTCAGGTTACTTTACGTTGATATTTTAGAATCTGATGTGTGGAAATAGCAAATCATTTTGTAATTATTAATTACACTAAGCTTAGTTTTATTTAAAAAAGACTGATATTAGTAAATACAGTTCCAAAAAATGAAGTTATCAATGTTCGCCGAATATCTCCAGAAAATCATATTAAGATAACAAAATTACTTAATAACTCAAAATTTTTCATTTCTTTGCTCAAATAAACTTTTAAAATTGTAATAATTAAGTATTACTTGTATTGTACGTACAAAAACAAAAACTGTACAATGTAAAACAAACGTTGTTTTGAAAACGTTTAAGATCATTCTATCTAATTAAATACCCAAGATTCAAAAAAGAAAATGTAAAGCTTGATTTAATAGCAATTATTCGAAACCAGTTGTATCTATGTAAACACATAAGCGATATATTTTATAGAATGAAAATTTATAATAGCTGAAACTTCATCTCTGATTATATGATCCACATTTTCTATCAAAATAGTTACGACAATAAAACTGAAAATTCGAAATATGAATTCGGATACAGAAACAAAACCTAAGCATATACATTATATACAAGTCTATATTTAAAAGTCGAATCTGAATTTTATAATGGTAAATCGCTGTTCGAGATTCGAATTCTATTTTAGTTGTAAAGGCTCGAATATTAAATTTGTTTTTTCTTCAATCTTTTCTTAGGTAGGAGTTTTCTAAATCATTATTTTTAACTCTTCACTGTCATTATTGTACAATTATTGTTGAATATTCATTGAATTAAGCATTATAATTTAATACTGGATTCTTTTTATAATTTAAAGAGGTTGTAAGAAGTATCATCATCATCATCAATCAGCCTGAGCACTGTTGGATGTAGGTCTCCCTTAAATTCTTTCACATTTCGCGGTCCCGTGCCACTTGCATCCAATTCCCTCTAAGCCTCTTCAAATAATCTGTACACTTCGTTGGGGGTCTGCCTCTGCTTCTGGCAGTATCTCTTCTCGGTCGCCATTCCAGGATCCGTTTGGTCTATCGGTTATCGCACCGCCTGGCCACATGTCCTGCCCAGTCCCATTTCAACCGCTTCACAATGTATATTGCGTCAGTTACTTTTGTGCGTTTTCTGATTTCAGTGTTAACTAGTCGGTCTCTAAAGTGCAGCCCCAACATAGACCGTTCCATCGCTTGCTGGGCTATGAGGATTTTTGATATGGACCCTTCTGTGAACGTTAGCGTTTCAGCTCCGTATGTGAGTACGGGTAAAACGCACTGATCGAAGACTTTTCTCTTTAAACTTGTTGGTATATCAGTTTTAAAGATATAGTGTGGTTTGCCGAAGGCCGCCCAAGTTAAGCGGTTAAGCCTATCCTTCGTTGAACTTCATGAATCTGATTGTCTCGTCCGACTGTTATTTCGTGTCCTAGGTATTTATATGACGATACCTGTTCGATATTTTGTCCACCCACCGATATTTTTCCACTGAAAACTAAATTCGTCATAAATATGGTTTTCGAAAAGTTGGTCGTTAATCCAACTTTATGCGATTCATCTTCAAGTCTTCAAGCGTTGTCAGCATACTGTTCGATTCGTCTAGTTTGTCCGTTATAAGCAGTAGATGATCTGGAAAACAAAGATGATTGAGCATCTCTTCATCGATGTTAATACCAAACTTTCCCAAGCCGAGATTTTTACACGTGTGTTCTAGTAATGCTAATAACTAAATAGTTTAGGTGAGACAGTGTCATCTTGTCGTACTCCTCTTTCAATACGAAATTTGTTTGTGTCTTCATGTAGTGTTATATTGAAGCTGTTACGTGATCGTATGTATGTTTTCAAAGATAAGAATATCTAAAGTCAATGCGACATTCGGCTAAGGCTTTGAAAAATCTGTCTTGGTTCAAGGAATCAAAACGCCTTCTCATGATCAACGAAAATCAACATAAGAAGTTTATTGTATTCGATGCTTTTTTCAATCAGCCAAATGGTCATCTGTTTCAAATCCAGCTCTGAAACCAGCCCGCTCCCTTAACTGATATTAATCCAGTTTCGAAGATAGACATTTTGCAAGAATTTTAGTTTATATATGTGACTTAGCAGGTTAATGGGCCGGCAATTTGAGAGATTAGTTACATCGCCTTTCTAATGTAAAACGATGATATTGGCGTTGTCCCATTTTGATGGCGCCCTTTCTTCTAACCGACATTTATTAAAATAGTGTTTGCAAGGATTTTTCGACTATTGCTCATCATTCTTTTGTAGCTTCAATCACAACAGTATCATCCCCCGGAGACTTGTTTTTAATCTCGTTTAATGTAACCGCGATTTTATTTGCAGTAATTTCAGAAATATGTTGGTTGGCAAATCATCGGTATGCGGCTCTTTATATAATTGTTTATAAAATTGTTCTCAATATTTAAAGTTTCTTTTTATCTGCTGTTATGTTGCCTTCAGTGTTTTGTAGTTTAAAGGCCAACGCGCACTTAACCACGCCACGGCGCGCCACGCCGGACGGCAATTTTAAATTACATTGGTTGTTATGGAATAACGCGCACTTATCCACGCCACGCCACGGCGCGTTATTCCATAACAACCAATGTAATTTAAAAATTGCCGTCCGGCGTGGCGCGCCGTGGCGTGGTTAAGTGCGTGTTGGCCTTAAGGGTAGTCAGCTTTCCGATGCTAGTTTGTTTTCTGAATACTTTAAGGCTTTTGTTTTGTTCAATGACTTGTGTTATCTTATTGGTGTTATAATTTCTGAGATCTTGTTTTGTGAAGTAATCTATAACCTTCTGATTGTTTGTTGGTCATTTCTCTGCGTTGTTTCATTAGATCTTTGGCATTTTAAGTTTCTCAGCTTTAGAATGTGGCAGGGGACTGCAGGTTTTTATTGCTTTTGTTGCTTCTGTAAGGCTGTCGACTATATTATTATTGAGTTCATCAATAATCATATTTTCCAGGTGTTGTAATTTATCGGAAATTATTTTTCTATCTTGCCCAGGCTGTTGTAATATTTTCTTTTTCGTTATCATCTTCCTTCTTTCTAGTCTAAGGTTGAGTACTATTTCTTTTTTTGTAATACCATTGGGACTTGCCCATGTCTATTTTCTATTGAGGTGTTTTTTAAAGAAAATGTTCATCAAATACAGTGCGTTGTGTAATGATAACTCCACTAGTTTCGCGTCTCTTTCATTCCTTTCTCCAAAACAATGACTTCTCATACATATTTCAGTTTCATCTTCTTTGTGTCCAATTTTGGTATTAAAATCCCCAACTAAGATGGTGAATTGAGTTTTAAATAAGCACAAAGCTTCAGAGACATATTCATAGAATATTTCCAACTCTTGATGTTGGTGCATAGGCATGTATTATTTTTTTTAGCTTGTACCGACTATTCAACCGAAGTATTAGATATATGACTTGAGCTGATACTTTCAAGATATTAATGGAATGTTTTTTATGGATCAGAAATCCAACTCCTCTTAAAGCAGATTCATTCTCTCCTTGGTGTTACAATACGTAACCAGATTTTAAAGTAATTTGATTTTCGGTGTCTTCTAACCTCACTTAGGCCAATTATATCCCACTTTATGGGGCATAGTTCTTCTTCTAATTCGAATAGTTTTTGATCAGAGGATACGGTTTGTACGTTGTATGTGGCAATGTGCAATTTTCGCCGATCAAGCCGGTAACCAGATTTAACCTGAGGATTCCTCGCACCCTCGGTTCGTTTCCTTATCCAAGTGCTACCGTAGTTGGGGGATTTCGAACTGCCGGGGACTAAAGATAGTATCGTTGAAATGTGTATCATGAAAGGGGGAGGTTTGGCCAGTGCGGATTGATAAAGGGAGTAGGTGATATGGGGAGGATAAAATGGGAAGTAGAAGGAATAAAAAGGGAAGGGACATGATTTATCTCGTTTGGGAGTTGGGGAAAATCAAGAGGCCGCAGGGCAAGGTCGCTAGTCCTTCAAGTAGGTCTATCCTTTACTGGGATTATAAAGGAGTACCTACCGCTTCCCTACTGTAAGTATAGCAAATAATAAATCAAACTTTTTATTGACTTTTACAACTTAAATGACATAAGTAAGGTTAAGTTTCGGTATTTCTGTGTTTTTAATTTTCAGTGTGAAAAGACAAGATTTTGTTATCGATATATGATCAATTATTAATCTTATAAATTAAAAATTTTAGATGTATAAAAAATAAAAATTTCCAATGTTTCCTAAGGTTATAAAGTTGTTAAGATTTGAAAATGTTCAGGTTTGAAACAAATCTCGAATATAAAAGGTTTAGGTTCGAAACGAATGCATGAAACTACTTTCGAAAATTCAAATAGTACACTGCCAACAGTAAAAATCAATCTTGTGTTAAAGCAACGAGCAGAATTATTATTAGGTATTCTTTGATTAAACATTGTGTTTATACAAAAACGTTCATTTTCGCATTTCAGTGTAAAACCCAGAATGCATGTCGCCAGACTAGATATTCACATTCGTAATTAATTTCAGAAAATGTATTAAAAAAATTATTACTTCTGGTTCAAATCATAATTAGAAATTAAAATAGCCGAAACTCAAAGTTGGGATTTGCAATACTCATCCAAATTCGACATTTAATTGTTTTTTCAGTTTAAAAGACCAGCCCGCATCCTCACCTCAATATTCAAAATTCAAATGAAGCTCCACTATAAGAAGCTTCTAAATCTGAAAAATTTGAGTGCCCATTCGAGATTTTGAATATGGATTCGCGATAAATGGTCGATGTTAGAACCAAAACCTAGATATTTAAATCCTAACCTACAGACTGAAATACTATACTCCCACCTGAGCAATAGACGTTAGATGTTACTTATATTAAACAATGAGAAACGTACATTGTCCAGTTTTAAGTTTGACTTTCAAGAAGCAAATTTTACGGATTCAAGCTATGACTTTCTTCTTTCTTTAAACGAAACGCTTTTTACCCTATTAGAGTGTCGGGTATTTTTTGTTTATAAACTTTTTTTTGTATTGAGCTAATTTCTCTAATTCTTTTTTTCTCTAATCCCGTTTCTTTTATTATTTCTTCTATTCTCTTTTTCCATGTTTTCCTTGGACGTCCCCTTTTCTTTTTCCTATTTGTTCTTGCTTCTGCCATCTGTTTTGTCCTTCTCTCCGTACTCATTCGTCTTATGTGTGCGTATCAATTTAGTTGTTTTTTCTTTAATTTGTTTAGGATTTTTTCTTGTTTAAGTTCTTCGTAGATGGTGTCATGTCTTATTCTTTCCATTTTAGTAATTCCCATAATTCTTCTTAAGAATTTCATTTCGACTGCTCTTTTTTTGCTTGTGTTGGCGTTATCGCCATTACTTCCATGTTATACATTAGCATTGGTGGTATGATCGTGTTATATATTTTAGGTTTATTTTCCTTTGATATTTCTTTTTTCCTTAATACAGTTTGATTAATCAAATAATATGTGTTGTTTGCTTTTTTAATTTCATTTGCGATATCCATATCCCATTTTCCGTCCTTTGTTATCGTTGTTCCTAGGTATTCTATTATGTTTGTAAAGTAAAGATGTTCAATCAAACAAAACTGGCATAAAAACTAAAGTAGATTGAAAACTTGTTTCTTTAATTTGTTGTCCATTGCATGTTAGTCTTCTGTTTTCGTTGTCTTCTTTCTTATCATTTATTATTATGATCTTGGTTTTGTCTATATTTATTTCCATTCTCATTGACTTCATTTCCTTTACCCAGATATTAAGGTTTACCTGTAGTTTCTTTATGTTATCCGCTATTAGTATAATCTCGTCGGCATATAATAGTGCGTCTATCCAGACAAGTTTCATCTTATAATGCCCAATTAGTGTTTGTACTGTCATTTTCCTGGCGTTTTTCATTATTTGATCCATGCATATTATAAATAGTATGGGGCTCAAGGAGTCTCCCTGTTTTAGTTCTTTTTTCATTTCAAAAGTTGTTGAATTTTGTCCCATTATCTGCACACTACCATATGTTTTATACGTTTTTTATTATTTTTATGAGTGATACTCCTCTCTCCACGAGGATTCTCCAAATAAAACTTCTGTTGACTGAGTCAAAGGCGGATCTTAGATCTATAATAAAGGCAAAATATGTTGTCATATCCACTCAAATCCGTATTTATTGCTATTTCTATAAGTTTTCTCACGACATGTACGTGGTCTGCCGTTTGTTCCCTTTTCCAGTACGCACCTTGCCCGTCTTCCATTTTATGTATTATTTGATTTTTCACCTTTAATTCTAGGATCCATGTGTAAATTTTGAAAGCCACTGAGGATAAGCAGATTACTCTATAGTTTTCGCAATTATTCCTTTCTCCTTTTTTATATATCGGGAGTATGTTATTTTTTTTTTCAATCTTCCGGTATTTCATTTTATTACCATATAATTTTGAAAAATTCATATATCCATTCATCCACTGCTTCTCTTCCATATTTTATCATCTCATGTTATATCTCGACGGAACCCCCTGCTTTCCCTGGTTTTATTTTCTTTATTGCACTTTTGACTTCTTTAAGGCTAATTTATTCTTCTTTGTTTGGTTCGTCTCTTTCTTCCTCATTTTCTTCTTCCTCTTCGTTTCCTTCATGTTCTTCAAATTTTTTCTCGAAATATTCTTTCCACTTCTTTAGTATATTTTGTACTTCTGTTTGTGTTTCCTCGTTTTTATCTTTTATTGCGTTTATTTTTTTCTTATTTTTTCCTTTTAAGGCTTGTACTTTTTCCCAGAACCTTCTAGTATTGTTTTTGTAGAGGCTTTCTAGTTCTTCCCCAAAATTTTCCCAACTTTTATTTTTTTCTTTCCTTATTACTTTATTTGCAATGTTTCTTCTGTTTATATATTCTTCATGGTCTTCTTTCTTGCCAGATTGTATGCTTTTTTCTTTTAATTTATTTTTTCGTTTAGTATAGTGTTCCACCATCTTGTCCTTTGTCCTTTTCCATTTATGTTAATTGTGCCACACATTTCTTGAATTTTCCCTGTTATGGTATCTCTAAACAGGTTCCATTTTTGGTTTAAAGGTAATTCGGTGTCTGTATTTTCAATTTTTAGAGCTTGTTTTAATTCTTCTTTGTATTTTGGTTGGATTTCTGGGTTTCTCAATTTTCCTATTTTTATTTTTGAATATTTTTTGTTTTCTTCTTTCACTTGTGTTTGTTTTTCAATTTCTGCTATTACCATTCTATGATCTGATGTTAGTTCTGCTTCGGCTTCTATCTCTAGATTTATTATCTGTTCTTTTATATTTTCTGTATATATTATGTTGTCTACTATACTCTTGCACTCCCTTCCAAGTGTAATATATGTGAGTCTTTTTTATAACTTCAAGAATCACACACACTTGAAAATTAAAATATTAGTTTGTAATGTAATTTAAGAGATAAACGTGAATTCAGTTTAAAATTGAATCTAGGCTGGACAAAATCTCAAATACTGATCGAACCAAACCTTAAATCTGAAATTAGTAAAGATTCGAAGTTTAGTCGATAAGATTCCATAATATGCAACTTTATTTAAAATCTTAATAATCACTATGGACCTCATGAAAAATGATAAAAATTCAAAAACAAAACAACGAACCTTTTCACAACAATAGCAACAAAATGGAATCTGTAATAGAATTTTTTCTGTAAATACGTCGAAATATTCAGAAATATGAAACATATTTAGGAAATAATAAATACTAGGTATTCAGAACATTTTTCTATTTCTCATTAATATAATTTCCATTAATTAATGCATATTTAAACTGAAACTGAAACTTGGATTTCTTCAGATATTTTACTAGAAACTCTTCGAGGTACGTTAAAAATTAGGTTCTATTAAAAGAGCATCATTTCAATCATGCTATGTGCATTAAAACTGAAAGTCGACTCGTTCTAAAGCGTTCTTTTTACTTAGGGATAGTAATAAGAGCGTAAAAAATCGCACATCTTAACTTTTAAACACGACAATTACATTCAACGAAGTACTTTATTGTGTTGACGAAAACATTATCTACATAATCCTGTTTCGAATACTTTAAATATTAACGGTAATAATCAAAAATTAAATCGAAAGTTAATATTTTAATTTCATTTTCTGGTGCGCTTTTAGTATCATTTTTATTGCTCTTTCGAATTAATCAAAAGGAAAACAAATTTCAATTAAGCGCAGTTATTTCGTGGTATCCGTCGCTTATTTCATAATAACATCGGTTAATTCGTATGCAAGCGGTTAACGTTTAGATAATTAAGTGAAAATTACGTATTTCTAATAGAGCATCTTCAATATGCGCAATTAAATTTGTTTAAAAAATAATCGTACTTGAGCAATTAAAAAATAACCTATAAATGAAGTATTTAGTCACCTACG
This sequence comes from Melanotus villosus, assembly GCA_963082815.1. Classification (NCBI taxonomy): domain Eukaryota; kingdom Metazoa; phylum Arthropoda; class Insecta; order Coleoptera; family Elateridae; genus Melanotus; species Melanotus villosus. Next base: position 37,098,907 of record OY720419.1, on the reverse strand, counting down.
CATTACGAAATAAAAATTAATAACGAATACCTACATAAATTATGAAAATTACTGTGATCGAGGGGAATTGCTATTTTGCAGTGTACCATTATAGATTATCATGCCGGTAATAATAACGTTCAGACCTATTAAATTTCATAAGTAAATATACGAGATCTTGATGCACGCCATTCTAAATTGCCTCAACTCGTGCACCATCGAGTTTATTCGTTGATTTGGTACGCACTTTTTACTTATAAACAATGGTTCGATTTTAATTGGCTATGATGCAAAAAAATCATCTTTTTTAAACGAATCAGTTTAGAAAGGTATTTCTTAAACAATTATTTATAAAGGATACCTATTCAGTAGTTAAATATTGACGAATATAATTAGAAAGTAATTCTGTATATATTTGTACAAAACTGCATCAACATTTACTTCATTTTACAGTTATTCATTACTTGGTGTAAAATATTTGGCAATAAAATTACACATTCTTATTTTACATATTAGCGCAGACAACAATCTTAATCACAGGGTTTTCTTTTAACTTCCTAATAACTTTTACTTTCACGTATCTTCAATACGAGTTTAAGCTAAACATTGGTTTAAGGCAACTTAAATTCGTGTTTAGCTAAACTACAGTAAGAATTCTGAGTAAGTTAGAGCTGTTTAAACTTAAAACTGCACGATATACTGGTTGAACTCCATTAACACAATTGTTTTCACCGATAATATTTGCAAATAGATTATAAGGTGAGTTATTATGAGATCAAAAGACCGGCCCTAAATATTTAAGTCGTTATTCTGAGAATTAAAGTTTTTATATGAAAATTGACAATTTATTCAATGAAAGTTAAATTTTGAGAAATTTTCGATGAAATTTTGAAAATTCTGACCTGTCTTACTACAGGTATACAAGTACGAATTTACGACCATTAAAGAAATACCTGTCACTGAAATGTTTTTAGAAGTTTCAGCCCACGATAGCAGATCAGTTAAAATATTAGGTTTCTTTTAAGAATTTGCAATCTATAATTCTTGTAAGAATTTGTATATGTATAATTTATTAGGCTTTGTATTTTTAAAGAATTGAAAAGAAATTTTAACAGAAATCTAAATCTAAACAAAACTGCAACTATGATAAAATAAAAAAGCAGACAACGTAAAACCAATCGAATTACAATCCGCAATTAAAGGAAGCCCTAACAGTTTGACGTCAATGTGATGAACAATGTTTAATTATTCTTTACATTTGCAGAGCTTCGTTTAAAATGCATCATAAGTTCAATCAATTAGATGTTGCATTCCTTACTCTCTTGTGCTACCGTCTTGAATTTTGTTAAAATTTATCTTGTATCTTTTACGTTTATCAGACAACATTACTGTGACGTCAGTAGGCCTAAAATATAAGTTTTTATTTTTGATGCTGACATTCGTGTTTTGAGTTACAATTTGAATGAATTTTAAATAGGCTGCCTATATTTAGTGTCTTTAACGTCATCAGTTCATAAGAATTGTTACTGGGGTTAATATTCCACAGCACTGCTTACTTTTATTTAAAAAAAGAAAGCATGTAAATCGTAGTTATTCTTACACAGAAAAAAAAATTGTTCAATGAAATGAGAACCGCTTCACTCAACAATCTTTTGGGTTACCTATAATCAACCGTCTTGTTGCATCACAAAAAATGTTGAATATATTTGTTTGTAGCAACAAATTGTAATGTTATCTCAATGCGTATGCTGACCGTTGAATTAAGAGTCTTACCTCCCGAAATTCAAGCATTTTCAACGTAGCCGCTCGTGTCTGTTTTTGAGAAACACAAAATAATTTAAAATAAGAGCTATTACTGTTTACTAAATTCTTCAACGCATTGCTGATTTTCGGTCAATCTAATAAACATGTTAAGACAAACTATTAGTGGGTATGTTAAATCGACAAGCATGTTATATTTATTTTGCTATTACTGAAGCCGTTTAGATCAAAAAATTAATGTGCATTCGGTCTACATATTTATTGCTTTAACGAACATTCCTTTTGCGTCAAATTAACCCTTAAAAATATATTTGATAAGACTGATAAGAGCATCAGGCTAGCGTTACGTTAGTCCCCGGTTAGAATCTTCCGATGGGCAGGATTTTCCTGCAGTTTGGAGGTCGGTATCGACTTCTGGTGACCATTTGTCGTTGGGCACCAAATTAACGGCGCTCTCGTTCGAATACAAGCCTAAGGAGGTATAGTAACAAGGACACACACATACACAAAGTAAAAAAAGAACAAGATACTAAAAGGGATGCATTAGTCTAGCAAACTAATCAGCAATCACCCATCTGAACTTGCTAGTGCACGGCCTAGGCTCCGCTAGGAACACGAAGGACTTTCATTATTTTGTGTATTAATCTGGAGGAATATCTTAGACAACTAAATATTTTATGTAAATAAATAACCTTATTACATTTTTCTTAATTTTAATAGGGATGTTCACATATACTCGTATTAAGTTGCCACATTTGAAAACTGCCATGAATATAATGACTAGAACTTCAAAAAAGCAAGTAAAAACTATGTAACTAGTTTCGGTAATAATTGCTATATTCTTAATTTACGCACTGAAAAGTTATATTTATTTTAAACAAGACGTTAATTACAGAAAAAATTAAACATGAAGTGAAAATATTGGCCTACATCTCTAACCGTTTGCAGCAGGAAAGCTTTGATTCCAAACTTTTTTCAGCCCATCTTCTAGTGTTGGATATGATTCAGTAATATTCGTTGTTGATTGACGAACAGCAACAAAGTAAAGTTGGAGCTTCCTGCCTTGATTATTAACTTCTCTGGTTTGAATTAAACCATCGATACCGACAGCTACCTGGAAATAAAAACAATAAGAAAACAGAAAATTGTGTGTTAGCATTATTTAAACAGCCCAACGCAGTGACTCTGGAGGTTACATTTTTCGTTTGCCAAGTTCATACTATTTCCTAAATGGCGATATACATTTACATCCAGAAAAAAAGGAATTAGAGCAGGCCCTGATTAAGCTGTTAAGGTTGGTAACATTGCTTCTCATTTTTGTAAATTTCATATCAATGGTAATCTGATTTGTTACTTGAAAAATAAATTTGACATTTTATAACCTAAAATAAAAGCATTAGTGGACGTAATTACATTTATGGTTATTCAATAAAGTAAAATTATTTATTTATTTATTGCCTACAACCAGGCAATTACTTACTATTATTTAAAACACGGGCAATAATATTGTTGCATGATTTTAACAGTTAATGTAACCTCTTCAATGGTCAATAGTGTCTCTGTTTACTCTCACAGTAGGCGAATCACGAGATACCAACTTTGGTAACTAGGTCATGGCCTGCTCTAATTCGCTTTTTTTTCTGGATCACCCAGTATATCTATATAATATACTTCGACCGGCAAAAAGTTCGTAACATATGGGAAAAATTTTTATTATTAGAGTCCTTCGATAATGGAAGAAATTCCTCATTTTCTCCACAATTGACAGGACTAAATCTAAAAAAATATATATTTTTCCTATTACAGATTCAAGTTATTAATAATTTTTAGAAACTACACTGTGCGCAGACGTGGGATAATGCTAAATTAAGTTTTTAGTCTTCTAAAGTCTCCAAATAAGCACGCTCAACGTTTGGTATATTTAATGTTTTGCAAATCCTTCCAATCTGGCAAGGCTTTTGATATTCAGGTTGAAACTTCTGGCGAGAAATTTATTCGAATTTCAAGTTCGAACTCTAAAATCCGAATTTCGAATTACTCAAATATCTGGGCCTCAAATCTGTGTCTGAACATTTAAAATTTAAATTCTATAGTTTTTTAAATTTTGGTAATCTTAGGCAGTAATTATCAAATATACATTTTGAAAAGTTAATGTTTCTGATACCTACTGCCTTACATTTCGAAAATTGGAGTTGTATGCTGATTTAAACATTTGTAGTTAAATTTTAAATATTGGAACAGATAGTGGTTACTTACTCATACAAAATATGTTTTAAACTGAATTATATTCTTTTGCTAGAATATCTGTGTGTTTTAAAATTATTAATTGCAAGGTTGTACATATGTATGTCATCATCTCATCATTATTAACAAATCAGCACTACTTCATAAAAAGTTACACGATGAAGGAAATCATTCAATTTAAAGATATTTTGAAGTACACCCGGTATCAATAATCATTTTTCTGATGTAGAAGTAATTAAAACTGTTTCTGATATCTTCTTAACCAAAAAATCAGAACCTATCGCTTCAAAAAAAGAAGGATTGCTTTTAAATAAAATTAGTTTTCAATTTAAAAAAAAAACAACTGAAACTAATGCCTTTTTTCTAGTTATGCAACGGACGATCCGTTAAGCCGCCGCCAATTATTTTGAGTAATGTAGATGACTATGGTGTAGTCAAGGAGAAATTTAACACAGGTAATTTTAAATATAAAACTAGCATGATGAACAACAACCAAATTAAAGTTAATGTCAGCTCTAATGAAGAATATAGAAGTCTTACAGCTCTCATAAACGAGTCTAACATTGAATGGCTTACATATGAAAACAAAGTCGCGGAACCTATTAAGGTAATGGTTAGGAACCTGCATCCTTCAACTTCTGCTGAAGAAATTGCCAAGGAACTTAAAGAAAGAAAATACTAAATCATAGAAGTAATTCAAGAGAACTATATCTAAAAACAAGATGAATCACATTCGCTTGCCGTTGTACTTATATGTTGGTATTTTACAGATCTGAAGATATCAACAAAATCTATGATACCCAATATATCAACTAAATGAAAGTCAAAATAGAGGCAGTAAGGAATAGCAAGCTTATTCCACAATATAAAAGATGCCAAAGACATGGACATACCAGGAAATTCTGTAAAAGAGAACCAGCTTGCGTTAAATGTGCAGGAAATCACCTAACAGCAACATGCACTAAAACTAGAGACACTCCTGCCAAGTGCATAAACTGCTCTCAAGCGCACCCCGCTAGCTGCAGAGGATGTACAATAGCTAAGGAACTACAGAAGAGAAGGGATACTGCTGGCAAGGCCAAGAAAACAATTCCTCCAGATCAAAATTAGCTATCCCTAATCCAGTCAGAATCGGGGTATCTTATGCCCAAGTTACCCAACAAAAACCATTAGAAGATTCAGATGCAGCTTATGCAGAATATGATGAAAACACTTGAGCGAGTCAATGAACGACTCAACAAACTAGAAGCCAGGAGCACTGGTAAAATAAGATTATGGAACTACAAGACCTACGTATCGCTACATGGAATGTCAATGGCATTCTAAACAAAAAATATTACCTTGAAGTCTTCCTCTAAATACTCAACACATAGATATCTGTCTTATCGTTGAGACACATATGACAAAACAGTCATCAGTCATATACAAAAATAATCAGAGAATCAGTTAATCATTTTGAAGAATGTCATTTACAACGAGTAACGAGTAGAATTTCAGCTTACAGTGGTTGGAATTAAAACTACAAAACAGAAGCTGAGAGTTGGTGCTGTCTATTGTCCACCAAGACATAATTTTAAAAAGGAAGATTACCTAACACTCCTGTAACATCTAGGAGACAGATTCATTGTTGGAGGAGATTTTAATTCTAAACATGTAGATTGGGGATCCAGGTTAACGACCACTAATATAGAGAACTGAGAAAAGCTGTCAGAGAATTGAATTGCAATTATCATTCAACAGGTAAGCCTACGTACTGGCCCACTGATCCAGGCAAAATTCCTGACTTGCTAGATTTCTTCATCACAAGAAATGTATCTCCTAACTTCACTGAAGTGGAAGAAAACTTTGACTTGGATTCCGACTACTCAGCCGTCATCTCGACATTGAATGAAAAAATAATGAAATAAACAGCTGTTAACAAAACCACTGATTGGGGAAGTTTCAGGATTGATTTTCAGAATAACATCAATCTGAATATTAATCTAAGAACAACTGAGTAATTAGAAAAAGAAGCTGAAAACTTCGCCAGACTTGTCCAGGCAGCGGCACATAACAACACCAAGGAGATTACTCACATAACCAAAGGAGTAAACTACCCCGCAGAGATCAGAAAAGAAGAGCTAGAAGGAGATGGCAACAGACCAGAGACCCATCTGACAAAACCATCTTGAATAATAGAGCCCAAAAACTGAGAAGAGAAATACAAAAACTCAAAGAAGAATCAATAAATTCCTACCTGCAGAGTTTGACACCTGACAAAGAAACGGACTACTCACTTTGGAAAGCAACCATAAGGATCAGAAAACCAGTTACAACCATACCATCAATAAGAATAGATATGGGACCATGGGCCAGAGATAATAAACAGAAAGATGATCTGTTTGAAGAACATCTAGCTGATATCTTTACGCCCAATCAAACACAAGTAGAAAATCTACTGCTTGAAACCAACAACTAAATTTCGGAAAACATCGCTCTAGCCACTCCGAAAGAAGTAGCAGAGGAGACCAAAACAAACCTTAGCCCGAAAAAAGCACCAGGTTATGATCTAATTACTAGTGAAATCCAAAAAGAACTGTTTAGGAAAGGTATAGTCCTACTGACTTACCCCTTCAATGCAGCTTTCAGTCTAAAGCATGTCCCTAGCTGTTGGAAAGTTGCAGAGGTAATCATGTTGCCAAAACTAGGTAAACCACTTAATGAAATAAAGTCGTATTGGCCAATTTCTCTCTTACCTATAGTTTCAAAACCATTTGAAAAGTTTCTACTTAAAAGACTAATACCTCTTATAGAAGATAACCAACTAATCCAGATTACCAATTTGGCTTTAGACAGAAGCACTCAACAATTGATCAAGTGCATCGTATCACTGACACACTGACATTGTTGAACAAGCATTAGAGGAAAACTAAGTCTGCTCTGCAGTCTTCTTGAATGTAGCCCAAGCCTTGGACAAAGTTTGGTACAAAGGGTTAATACACAAATTGAACAAAATGCTTCCGAAACAATATGTAGAAATATTAACATCTTATATAGCTGATTAGCTTTTTAGAATCAACCAGGAAGAAGAATACTTTGACCTAAAAGGAATAACAGCAGGCGTACCTCAGGGAAGTATCCTTGGTCTCGTTCTTTATATGTTGTATACCAGCGACTTACCAGCATTGGATAACATAACAGTAGCTACATTCGCCGATGATACTGTCCTCCTAGAAGTGAATCAGAATCAAGAAAGCTCCACAAGAAAGCTACAACAAGCAAGCGATATTAAAGTAGACTGGGCCAAGAGATGAAGGATCAAGCTCAATAAACTTAAATCCATCCATATCAACTTTACTATTTAAAAAAAATAGCAGAACCAGTTCCGCTAAATATCAACGGTGCAATTGTACCCTATGAAATGAATGCCAAATATCACGGCAAGCTCAGATGGAAAACGCATGTGAAGAAGAAAAGAACTGAGCTTGGTCTGAAATATAAACAACATTATTGGCTTCTTGGCGGAAACTACAAGTTGTCAATACAAAATAAATTACTGATCTACAATCAGATGCTGAAACTGGTGTGGCTATTCGGCATCCAGCTATGGGGTTGCGCCAGTGATACTAACATTAAGTCAATACAGACATTCCAAAACAAGGTGTTGCGTAGCATAGTGGTATGTTTGTAACTCAGATATTCATCGAGATCTTGGTATTCCAACAGTTAAAAAAGAAATCAAAAGGTTTTCCGGTAAGCATGAAGCCAGGTTACATCTCCATGTGAATGCAGAGGATCTTCGACCGCTGGACAATCAACACCATGTTCGAAGACTGCAGAGAACCAAACCATTCGATCTTGTGTAGTGTGTTGTATGTAAAAGCAGTGCACAGTAGTGTGTGAGTGAAATGTAAATAGTTATTAGAAGAATCTAAAGCACATCAGCGGATGGACTTTAGGTGATAAGTGCTTAATTTAGGATGTAGGAGTATTAGATAAAAATTAATGGCTAGTCTTTTAGACTAGTTTTAATAATAAATATAATCGAAGTTTTTAAATTGAACGGTGATGGAGAGCCCTAGAAATGTACAGATGGCAGCACTGATTTCAGTATAATCTAACGAATACACTCAATTTTTCGATTTGTTGATTTATTGCTTAGTTCTTCTGTTATTGTTTTTTGAGTTAGAGGTAGTCTGTGTTTTTTAACGATTTTAGTGATGAATGATTTACAGGAGCAGCGTAGTAATGTGAAATTTTGCGTAAAATTTGGGAAAACGTTCACGAAAATTTGCAAAATGTTGAAACAAGCTTGCGATGAAAAGTCTTTAAGCCATACTCAGTGTAATGAGTGGTTTACCTTGTTGTGGCCGTGAATCAATTGATGATGGTCCTCGCTCCGGAAGGCCGTTGACGTCAATAGACAGATGAATCTCATGCAGAGGAATGTGGTATTTCAACTAGACCATGCCATGAAGTTTTAACAGAAAAATTACGGATGATGATTGATGATTCAAGAGCAAAAGGAGCATGGAGTTGAAGTATACCAAGAACTGCTGGAATAAGCCAACAACTATTAAGCATTTTTTTCCTTTAAAAAGGATCATTACAGGTGATGAAACATGGGACGTTAAAAAAAATGCAATCATCACAGTGAGTTGGCAAACATTCTTCACGTCCGAAAGACGCTCAAATATCTAGGTGACATTTTTTTTTATTTTCAATGAGGTGTGTATTACAAACTTTTACCTCAAGGTCAAACAGTTAACCGTCGTTATCACGCTGAAATTTTGAAACATTTGAGTGAGAGGATGCGAAAGAAGAGACCCGAACTTTCATAACAATGCCCCCTGCTCATTCCGCTTTGTGAATTCGGGAATGTTATGCGAAAAATCAAATTACTGTTCTGTCCCAGCTTTCTTGCTCTCCCACCTAGCACAAGCTGACTTTTTTATGTTCCCCAAATTGAAATCAGTGTTGAAAGGAACTTTCACTTGTTACTATAATATAATAATAAATAATTTAAAAATCATATTTGAAATTATTTACTTTTACTAGTTTTGTGTCATTAACATCTGACAAAATTGTAATAATAGTATATTATATTACTAGGAGTAGAAAGCGCACTTTTTGTGTTGAGATCAGAAGATTGCAGAATTCCCATCAATTTGGATTGCTCTGAATCTCTAGAATTATAGCTGCATCTAGCTAGAAATGATAATAAAAAAACTTATTTTTAGGTTATGCCAACAATAATCTTTAAAACGGTTTTTTTTTAAATTTTATCAAATTATAAAACAATTTTTATACTATAATACAAAGTCCTACCTTTAGCAATATAGTTTTCATTCATTTTCCTAACCAAAATACGATTTAAAGCGTTTCTATCCTTTCTTCACTTCACCAGTCGATCTCGATAGATGGCTTTAAAACATCGAAAATCACTTGGTTCGTTTTGCCACCAAGCAAATACCTAGTAGTTTTAAATATCGAAATTCTAACCTCTTCATTTACGTTTTTGCTAAATCAAAAAGTATTCATAGCTTTATTTATTTTGTTAGTTGCTTAGATACAATGTAGCATACCAATTCCTGAAAACAAAATATCACCAAAAATCATTTAATAATGAAGCTCATTAAAGCATCAAAATGCATACTAGAATGAAGTCATTCTAATGCCGAAACAGAGAATGGAAATTTTGTTAGTAAATAATAAATTATGTACATAAATACTTGTTTACACCTATTTACTAAAAGCAGCAGAAATTTCTAGTCAGATTTATATACAAATTTGATATTTTTTACCTTTTTTTTCCGATTTATAATGTTTCTTTTCTATGTTTTGTATTAACAATTAACATAAATTCTTTCTTGTTATTACTAAATAATATTATTTTTAATTTCCTGGTTATAAGTTATGAACGTTTTCAGTTTGGAATATAACCCTGACATTACGTTTAATTACGTATTATCATTTTGAAGTGATTATGTAAATTTAATTTAAGTGTTAACAATAGATCAACGTTATTTATGCGTTTGTAACTCGGGTTGCCTATTACAACTGTTAAGGAGCGCGTGTGAATCACTCACTATTTGTAAAGTGAAATTTTTAAAAAATACAGAAGCCGTTTGTAGCACGCCTTAAATTAATACTTAAATATGATTTTAAATTTAGAGTATTTTTTAACCTAAAGTATATGCAAAACGACTATTAGCTGAAAGTAGAATCTTTTGCAAAGTTTATTATTTAAAAAATCTTTAGTTTTCATTATGCGGGAAATCTTTTTTGAATCCATAACAATTTTGGATCAATTTGTCTCGAATTAGTAATTAACCATCAATATTGGCAATGGAGCGTTCAATAAGCATTGATAAACCTTCATAAAATTTAAATATCTACTCGTAAAGAAATCGAAAATTATTAATTTTAATCCGTGTTACTTAGAAGATGCATCTAAAAATTTATATTTTGATCGCTCGAATGCAAGTTCAATACTACATAAATATGGGTTAAGTGAAATAAAGCAAAGATCAGAGCACAGAGTTTTATCCAAAGGCTAGAGCATACGTGTTTTGTGTTATCTGATATTAAAATAAAATTAATTTTTGTTTTATTATTTAAGTGTATTTTTAATCAATTCTTACATGTTACATTAACTGATTAAAATAATTAAACTGAACTTTCTCCCTGGAATGCTTTTTCGAAATTGATCAATTTTTTCACTCCAGCGAAAAAGTATTGCTGCCTGACATGATTTCATTCTTTCACAAATGAGAAATTTCATCAGATTTTAACGTTACCTTTTTTAAAAATTTACAAAGGAAGTGATATTTGTAAAGTACGAGTAAGTACCTATATGGAATAGAGGTACTACGTAACTGATGTGAATATACAGTTCCACTCATTTTCAGTTAGTAAATCGTTTTCGGTAGTTTATTCAGTTATTCAGTACAGAAGAGATATATTGATTAATTTTGAAAATATTCATGTAAACAATTAACAACTTCCAATTAGTAGAGAAGTTATTACGAATCTCTACTTGTATATTTAAGTTAATAGAAAAACGGGAAAGCTGAAAAAAATTCTTTCAAATTTATCTTCGAACTTTATTTGTTAAACGAAAACTTTTCTTATAGCTAACTAGGTATGTTATTCCATTTTTGTGTATATTTCCCAGACATTTCTACAACCTAAACATTAACTGTTCTTTCTCTACGAAAGTTTAAAAGCTCAACAAGATAAGTAAACGTTTTTGCCGTTTTCTTTGTATATTAATGAGAAAACCACGAATGTTTTCATGAAAAATTTAGGTGCTGTTGTTGCCGCGCTCTTATAAAAACCAATTCACCGTTTCTTAAAGATAAAAACTGTTTAAAATATGTGCATTTAGCATTTATTTGTCTAAGGTATTAACATAAAAATGGCATTTACGTACAGCGTGTGTAAAATAGTGACGCGTAGCGTATAATTTTGGAACGTATCCGCCTCGTGGATGCAGGAAATTTAAAAATTTCAGACTGGCTAATAAAAATATACGTTTAAATACCAATTACCCACTTAATTAAGCATAAAGTATAGATCGCAATCAGCAGAACAATGCAGATATTTCACTGTTGCTTAGTTATGGTAATGTGCCGCTCACTGGGAATTCTAACCACACTGTTAATAAGGGTTACTTCGCAACGGCAGCTATTGTATCAAATTTAAAAAGCGGAAAATTAATGATTTATTAATTTGTAGATGTAATGAAAAGCTATTTGTAGCGGTACTTCGCTTTTATCTGCATACATTTTGTGGTCTATGATTTTTAGTATTATGAACGAATTATGCTCAGATCTTATCGTTCTCCTGCTCATTTACTCGTACAACGTTTGATGTACAACGAACACGATAAATTTAGGAACACATTTGCATTGCTATGCTTACGGTACGATATGTTAAATTATTCAAAACTTTATTAACATTTTTATTAAATATGTTACACAATACGTTCATGAGGGTTCATTCATTAGGAATCTCCTTACTTCAGAAATCGGGAAAAAACAAAGGCAGAATAGGTATTAAAATTAAACGAAATTTTATCAATGACAATTTGTAAATCAATACGTTAATAGATGATTAACTGCTTTACTCTAAGTAAGAGGTACTTGTCGTTCATAAAATATGATGTATGCATCTTCATATCTTTCGTTAATTTTAAGCATGAAAAGAAAATTAAACTTTTCGGCTCTTGGGAAACAACTTATCACTCCAACTTTATCGTATAATATATCACCCGTAAAATGAGATGTCTTATCTAAAATAAATGAATTCATAAAGACAAGGAATGAAAATTTAAAATGATAATGAAAACGTAAAATATGAGAAAAATGTAATTTTTGTTAGATAAGCACCATTTTTTGAATAAAATTTAAAAAATAATTTTGCTAGACAAAAGTCTATATATGCTTTGTTGGCGAATGAAATTTGAAGTTACATACATATGCATACTCCTGATTTTATTTTACTTAGGTTCATAAGCCTTGAACTCAAGAGTTTCCTTTTTAAAAGAAAACTCGGAAGATGTTTTTATATTTAGTTGTTTTACACTGTGTAATCTTCATATACCAGGTGAACAACGGAATTCATAATTAGAGGAGGCTGTGGTGCTATTTTATGCTGTGCGGTTGGACACTGTCTCAATTCTGACACTTAAGTTTTTAATTTCAAGTTGCAAACCTGTGTCACCAACTTTATGGTAAATATCACATCCCGCTCAAATTATAAATTCCGTTGATCACTTGGTACTTACTAAAAAACATGGTATAAGTGACAGTTTGCTTAAAACACGTGTTTAAGTTTATCCCCTGTTAATAATTTTATAAATCGTAAAACTTCATATTCGAATCTGTCATTTAATTGTTCAACTGTAAATTGCCTAGTGGCAATAAAGAACAATAAACTTAAAAAAATTGATTAAAAAATATCATAGTCACTGCAAACAATAGCCAATGGCCGCCTGAAAACTTCCTTAAAGATATGAAATTACATCGACCTAATAAAATAATTTAAGGATAATTTAATGACATTTAAAAGTCATTATAAGATATTGAAATGAATAAATTATAAAAATACAATATAGAAATATCCAATAAATAGCTGACGAATAGAATAAACAAACAGATGAAATCGAATTGCCTCTAGGTTTATAACAGACTATTGGAGAGTAGGCAATTTCCAGAGATATGGAACGAAACTGAACTGTTACTCATCGAGAAACCTAAGAAGACCATTGGTGAACCCCAAACGTATAGACCACTGTGCAAATTAAACACATCAGGAAAGCTGTATGAGACACTTATCTACCAAAGGATAATAAATTAAGAATTGTAGGAAAAAGGGGGATTAGCAGAAAACCTGTTTGGCTATAGAAAGGGCCGCTCAACAATAAGCGCAATGGAATCAGTGTAAAGAATGGTAATATACGCAATTAGCAGAGACCTTAGAAGTAGAGACTTCTACGCAAAGGTTACCCTAGATGTCCAGAATGCATTTAATAGTGCATCCTGGGAGGGTATAGTGCAAGAGCCGGAAAGAAGAGAAATATTGCGTTACTTAATAAAAAATAATATGTAGCTATTTCACCAAAAGAGTAATTAGAATTGGCCAAAGACAAAAAATGGATATGACATGCGGCATACCGCAGGCGTCTATGCTGGGTCCCCTGCTACGGAATACATATTATAACAGCGTGCTTAAAACGGTAATGCCAGAAGGAGTTCAAATGGTCGGCTATGCGAACGGTATTGGCATAGTAGCAAAGGGTAGAACTGGAGCAGTGGTAGAAGAGAAAATTAATTTGGCAATCTTAAGAATCCAAACGAAAATGGCAAATAAACAGCTTAGGCTGGCACCACACGAGACTGAAGTGGTGATATTGGCAGGAAGAAACACATTTAAAAGAACTCATATTCCAGGTGGATGAGATAGAAGTAATTAAAGCCTTAAAATATCTTAGTATGCATTTCGACCACAACATGAGGATGACCTTCCACATCAAGAATGCGGAAGTGACGAAACAACTAGCACGCATAATGCACAACCTAGGAGCTGCCAGAGGCAGTAGAAAAATAATCTTAAGTTCAGTATATACTCCATACTATTCTATAAAGCGCCAATCTGAAGAAGTGCTATGAAATACAGAAAATATAGGTAAAGTGTTGGAACGAGTGCAGAGAGAATGCTATTACGGCTGTGTAGTGCATACCGCACGACGTCCACTAAAGCGCTGCAGGTGATAGCTGGTTCTCCACCTGCCGACCTGTTAGTGAAAGAAAGGTACCAACTGCATGCTAATACTGAGGGACGGAATGTCAAAATAATCAAAGAGAACACGAAGAGGCAATAGTAGGGGAGATGGACGAAAATGGAAAGAAAGGCAGCTTGGTCCGTGGACCGATAGAAAGCATAGCGAATTAACTTACTATCTTTCCCATGTGGTAGGCGGACACGGATGCTTCGCGGCAAACTTAAAAAGATTCAAAATTTACAATAATGATGTATGCGGTTACTGTGGGAATTTGGACGACGTTGAACATACCACCTTCCACGGTTTCAGGTGGACAGCACAGAGAACACGATTACAGACATGCGTGGGCAAAATTGTGACACGGGAGAATATTATGGAAATCATGTTGAGCAACAAAGAAAAATGGAACCCGATAGCAAGCTATATAAAAGACATCATCACAAAAAAAAAAGAAGAGGAGGAAAGAAGGTGACAACTACAGGAAAGAAAAATTAGAATAAGGTAATAAAGTGTGATTAAGTAAAATGGAAAGTCATTGAGATAAATAAAGATTGTAACTATAGAAAGAACATCTCCTTCTAAAGTTATGCATTTGCGTTTCCAGAAGGAGATGGTGTCCGAATGACCGATGGTTGGGTTAGCTACGGCACCCACTAGGCCAGGCATGGCGAACCTATGGCACGCGTGCCAAAGGCGGCACGTACGAAAATTTTACCGGCACGCGAAGGGCTGACTTATTATTTTATAATATATATAATTTCAAGTTACCCGACATCTTCAAACAGGAAAACATGTGAGTAGTAAAACATGAAAAAATCACAACAAACAACAAATTTTGATTATGGCTTTGCCAAAACATGAACCGCAACGCTCAGTATTTAACGAAGAATTGTGCAATGCGCTTATTTCTTCTAACATACCGTTGGCAAACATTACCGTTGCAGAATGAGGAGTTTTCTAAGTTTTTGGAAAAATACACCAAAGAAAATACCCCCGATGAATCAACACTGCGGAAAAATTTTGTTCCTGTAATATACAATTGCTACCTTACAAAAATTAAGGGAAAAGGTGAAAGATCACAATATTTGGGTATCACTGGACGAAACAACCGACGTGGCTCAAAGGAGTGTTGCAAATTTCGTATTTGGTGTATTAGGAGTTGATGAAGAAATTGATAAGTCGTATTTGGTGTCTAAAAAAGTGTTGGATAAGGTAAATCATTCAACAATTGCGGCACTTTTTAACAACTCTTTAAGGCTTCTGCGGCCATCGGGCATTTTTTATGAACTAGTGTTAGTGGTATGTACTTATGCCGCTCCTTATATGTGTAAAGCAATGCCGGGGCTTAGAGTACTGTATCCAAAAATGATACATATTTCATGTGTAGCGCATGGACTATATCGAGCAGACGAGTTAGTATGCGCACTTTATCCAAATCTGAATTTATTAATAGCGCCTGTGAAAAAAGTATTTCTTAAAGCACCAAGTCGTTTGGAAACATTTCGAGAAATTGCTGGCGATATTCCACTGCCTCCTTTACCTATAGTCACCAGATGGGGATCTTGGATCGATGCTGCAACATATTATACCAGTAATTTTAAAATTATAAAGATAGTTGTAAATAAATTCGATCCTGAAGATGCACAAAGTATCGAAGAAGCTTAGAATATCTTAAAAAAGAAGGGCATTCGTGAGGATTTACTTTTTATCCGAACCAATCTGATATGTATTTCAACTGCAGTGAAGAAACTTGAAACCAAGGGAATGCCACTCGAACATAGTATTGCTGTAGTGGGAGATGCCGAGGAGCACTTAGAAAAACTGAAAAAGAAAGAATTTATCAAGAAACTCAGCAATGTATTGTCAAAAAACACAGGTTACGGACAGTTAGAAAGTATTAGCGAAGCGCTCCAAAACAAAGGCTTAATTGATAGTAGCCTTAACCGTTTATCAATTAAGGACATATCCACATATCTGATTTAAAAAGTGCTTCAATCGTACCATGCGACGTAGAACGAATTTTTTCTGAATATAAAAATATTTTAGCCGATAATAGACAAAAATTTACTTTTGAACATTTGATGCAGCATGTAGTAATTAAATGTACATAATCTTTGTTCTGTTGTAGTCCAGTCAATAGGTAGTTTTATCTTGCAAAAGGTCGGGGAAAGTTTATACTTGGAAATATCGTTCATTTTGGGACCCTAATGAAATCCTAAAATTTGTAAACACGAAAAGTTGCCGCCGGCAACGCCATCTTGGAAAATGGCGGTCAAATTCGGGTCTTTAAAAATATCTTGTTTCCGCTACATTTTACAGTAAAAATAGCTATATACAAAGTTGTAGGGAATAAAATTTTCTACAATTTTTGTATAAAACAAAGGTTGCAAGTTATGACAGAGGAAATCGGAGTAGCCATGATGTAACCATTTTGTCTCTATTGACTGGACTATTAATTAAATATCAATTTTTTATTGTAATACCCTAGTTCAGATTTTTACTATTAAGCACTTAAAGCATTGTACGGCAAATTGTTGAATAAAAATAAATAAATGAGTACAATATACAGTGACCGACAAAAAGTTCGCAACATATGGGAAATTTTTTTATGGGGAATGGGTTCTGCATGTCCGATAACCTAAAAATAGAATTTGAGGTATGTCACGTGACCATTGGTATGGCGGCAAATTTAAAAAAATTACCGTGAAGTCGCAAAAAGGGGGTTAGATGACAAGATATCAAAAAAGATTATTAAAAAAAGTTGCTTGGAATTTAATTTTAGATGCATATGTAAAATTTCAAACATCTATTTAAACAAATTGAAAATGGCAATTTTTTCTAAATATTTCTTAATTAATTTATAAATACCCAATTTTTTCCTTTTAAATGGCTTGATTGAAGTGGAATGTATGTATTTGGATAACAGTAGCAGAAATTTCTTGTTTTTTTCATAATTGACAGGCCTAAATCTAAAAATTACATAAAAAAGGTAGTTTTTAGTTTATTGGCTATATTATTATACTTTATTTTATAAATTGATGAATTTTGATGACAACCAAGAAAATTTAGCTATTCGAAGTGTTCTAGCATAAAAATATTAGCAAAAATTTTATACAGCCGTTAGATACAAACCATTGCAACAGCGAGCATCCTAGCGAAAACCTGTTTTTTAGATTTAGGCCTGTCAATTATGGTAAAAACGAGAAATTTCTGCCACTGTTATCCAAATACATAGATTCCACTTCAATCAAGCTATTTAAAAGGAAAAAATTGGGTATTTGAAAATTAATTAAGAAATATTTGCGAAAAATTGCCATTTTCAATTTGTTTAAATAAATATTTGAAATTTTGCATATGGATCTAAAATTAAATTCTAAGCAACTTTTTCTAATAATCTTCTTGGATATCTTGTCATCTAACCCCACTTTTTCCGACTTCACGCGAATTTTTTTAAATTTGCCGACATACCAGTGGTCATGTTACATACCTCAAATTCGAGTTTTAGGTTATCGGACATGCAGAACCCATCTCCCGTAAAAGTGTTTTCAATACTCTAATAATAAAAATTGTTCCCATATGTTGCGAACTTTTTGCCGGTCACTGTTGTAGATATGTTTTAACAAGGGTAATGGTTTTTTAACATATACATAACTAGATAGATAATAAGATAAGTATGAAATAAGTACAAAAATAAAAGATATATAAGAGCATATTTTGAAGATTTTTAGTGCATACTTGCATGCATATTTTCCAATTTTTTAGTGCATAACTATCCTAATTTAAAAGATTTAGTAACGGTTGAGTAAGAACCAAAAGAGACTAAAGGAAAATGTAAAAGTCAAAATTAAACACCAAATTAATATTTACATCATACGTTAAAGAAAAATCAAGAAATGAGAAAGAGAGGTAACAAAGCCTATCAAATAAACGAATATATCAAAATAGTGGTGACTGGGAAGAGATTCAAACATAATGAAAGGTCAAATAAAGGAATAAAAAAGGAGGGCAAACTGGCGACTAAGAAAAAATGCAAGCCGAAAGTAGGGACACATTAAAACGAACCAGACACTAAACCAAAGATAAGAAAACGAAGAAGGAATAAGAGAACAATATCTTTATCTAATTTGCTATATAATTCAATATTAAATTGTCAGCCTGAATTAACACGACATCTTAGCCTGTGTGTGTGGGGTTATAAATTCCAAAAATAAAATACATCAATCTTTTTATACTTATTTGAACGGTTTGGCCAATACGAAATTTATCTTAGTTAGCGTTTACAAGATAAAGAAGAGCTGTCATTTATTTTCAATTATTTTGATATTCCTTTATTAACTTACAGAAAAAGTGTCTATATGAAAATAGGCAACTTTTTAAATGCAATTGGGTGTAGTATTAAAATTCTACCTTTTCTTTAATCTGTTAACTGCAAAAATATATTATACAGTACGTTGAGCAAAATCAAAATATCTTTTTTATATTATTTACATTTAAATTAGAAGTCTGAAAAGTCAGAAAACCTCAAGTCTGAAGTCAGAAAACCTCCCAGAAAGTGTTACACGTCTGTTTTGGAGATTTTCTAACATGGTTAAACAACAAAATTTCACCTTATATTTTTAAAAAGGGCCCATTTGTGCAAAAGACATACAAATAATTATTACTTACATAGATGAAATCTGTAAATTAAAAATTTTAATAGCTGCCTATTATTTTATGAACTGTAATTCGTTGTTAGATAATCTTGAAGTTTGACGTTAACAACAAATTAAAAATTTCGAAACCTATCTTAAATAATTACCACAAATTAAATTTGATACGGTTTTCGGCCTTTTAGTAACATATAATTTAATACGAAGCTAAAGGAAGTTCGTTTCTTGATAATTATTTTGTAACTTGTAGAAATACTGGTGCGGCTGTAAGTAAACATTAAGCTTATATCCTGAAAACTAGCATGTCTTGAGCTAGTTAAATCTCGGCAAAAGCAGTTTATATATTCAAAACTATGGGAACTTCAAACAACGGAAGCTTCTTCCGTAATTATGTTACGAAAAAAAATTAACGCTTCTCTTTATAATTATTAACAGATTAGCGTTCCTTATCTTATGTAAATTAATTTTCTTTCCTAGCAAGTACAAATTCGTCCATGCGAGGAACGTTACGGTTGTAAATGAAAGCTACAGTTAAGAATATAAAGTCATAAATAAGCAAAAATGTCTTTATTTGTATTAATAATTACCGTATGTGGGCATACGTAAAAACCATGGCATTTTATTTTGGGTTAACATTTTAAGCATGCTCAAATTGATAATGGAGTTATTGTATTTAGTTGTTGTGGAAGTAATTTAATTATCAAATGCAACACCCCTGTAGGAGTTATTATTACCGTTAACTGTTTAACAGTTTTTAGTTTTACTTTTGATAATAATGACCTAGTAATTTCGAATAAAATACGTAGGCATTTTAGAGCTAATATTATTCTGTATTAGATTACTGTAGACAAGACTAATCCGTATTCTCTTATCTTAACACACATATTACTTTAATTCGCATTAATTTAAATTATTATAAATTAAATAATCTCACAGTTGATAGAATGAAATGGATATGTAAATTAGTAGTTCTTAAATAAAAGGTGAGCTGTATTATACCATGAATACAGGGTTTGTCACGACGACCGTCCAGTAGACGTTTCTTGGGAATTACTTACTTCCGTGCTTACAACATCCAAATGAAAATTTGCACGATAGTGTTTTCCGATGGCACAAACCGATTGGAAGTATTTTTAAAATTTTACAATTAGACGTTAACTAGAAACGCTCTTTGTTATTTCAATTAGAATACGCTATTTATTTTTAGATATTCGGAATCATCTTTGAACGACGATTGCATTAGGGATCTGTCGCTAACAGTTCAGTAGTTATTCAATTGGTTTTAAAAATTCTAACCTCCTTTGTACGAACGCCACTGCGAAATTAATTACAAGTAAGCGTTCTTTCTCGGGATTTAATTTAAGAAGTATATCACCGATGGACTATTCGACACTATCGTTAACGAGTAAACAGGGTGATCGATATTCCATGTATATATTCGATACGCCACTTAAATAAAGTTTTCATAAAATACCCAACTTAATAGCTCTACGATTAATAAGCACGAAGTTTCTGAATATAAAAATTGTTATCGGCTCATATATCAGTTTGCCTATTGCATGGAACATCTTTTTGTACCTTTGAAAAACTATTGTGTAAAAGTCCATCAACAAAATTACGAAATATTAGTTTCTATCTAAAAAATTGAATTTTTAATGTTTTATTGCATTCACGTGGTATAAAAATAGTTTTAATTTAATGTAACACTTTTTATTTTTACTTTCTAGCGACTCCCTTCTAACGTAAAATAATAACAGATGCTTTTAAAACAAAAAATACCTTTCTATTTTTATTCATCTCGCCCCTTGAAGGGCAAGAAAAGAATTTAAAAATCCAGGAAGAATTTTAGATGACTGACTTATACCATATACCTGCTTAACTTGAACCTTGAACATATATTATAATGGTTGCTTAGTAATGAAGGTATGTAAATATACTACTAAGTGTCTCCACGTCAAATCTCATGTACAACAAAAACAATGTAAAATATAGATATACAAAGTGTCTTAAAATGAAATACATCTAGTACGCTTTGAAACAATGTAGTGGCATATAAGAGTTTACATGCAAACAAATTTCAAAGCTAACTAGATGTAATTCTTTTTGAGATACCCGGTACAATGGACTACATAGAACTTTGATAAGAATTTTGGAACGGGTCTGGGAATAGTTTAGATAAAAGGTAAGAAAAATCTAAGTAAAGTGTTTGTTTACAAACCATAGTTTTTCGTTTTTTAGCCAGTATTACTGATAGACTATTTATTTGTTGCGAAAAGGAGGTACAGCAAAAGATATTCACTAGAGACAAAGAGCTTAGGCTGAGTGAGCAAAGTTTTAAGAGCGAAAAACTTATCAAGAAGTATAAAAGTAAGAATGTACAAGACGTAAGTAGAATGGTAAATAGTTAGTGACATGTAAGGAAAACGTGGGTACCCCGAAATGAAGATATAAAGAAGGCAGAAATGTACTGAGAACGATTTATGAAGGAGTAAAACAGGAAGAAATTTGGAGAAGAAGAATAAACATTGAGCTAACCAAACTATACAGGTGTAAGGCCAAGCAATGGGACCCCCACGACTAATCCATCTGTTGAGATAATGCATGCTTAGCCATTCGGTTACTTGTCTTCCATAGTGGGCTGGGGCGCCATCATGCTGGTAGCACATTTGTTGCCGACTGTGAAGTGGAGTATCTCATAATGTCTTCCATCTAGGAAAGTAGCGTATCGTTCTGCATTTAAGCGATCATCAAGAACTTAGATATCAAGCAACCGACTGTTAAAAATGCCAACCCACGTATTAACACTAAAGCGATGTTGAAATCTTGTCTGTACGATGGCATAGGAATTCTGGAGATACCATAGGTGGTAGTTGTGGGTGGTATTAATACCATCCCTCGTAAATTGAGCTTCCTCGGTACACAGTATTCTACCTAAAAAATTTGGATCTTTGGTAATTTTACGTAGAAACCAGGTACAAAACTCCACACGTTGGCCATAATCTTGTGGTTGTAGTGCCTGAACTCGTTGAATGTGATAAGCATGCAATTCTTCGCGATGTAATGTCCTCCACCCAAAGCTCTGCGAAAGGTGTAATTGCGTTGCAATACGCCTAGTACTAAGTGTAGGATTGTCCAGAACTGCATCGGTTACATTTTCTTTATTGTTGACATTACCTTCTGCAACGTGATTACCAGCATTATTAACAGCAGTTGTACCAGTCTCACGGAGTTTTTGAAAAGTACGACCAAAAACTCAATGAGAGGGTTTCTGTCTATTTGGATATCTGAAATGATATTCTCTGTAAGCACAACGAGTGTTACCATTACAGTAACCATACACGAAAACAATATCGGCATATTCAGCTGCATTGAAACTTGGTATTTTTTCAAAAAACAACAATTGTCAATTATTAACCTTATTCTTTTACAGCAAACAACTAACTGTAAAATATTAACTTTGTCAACAAACAGTGATTGTAAATTATTGATGGACTTTATTTTACTTTTTCAATGGTAACTAGATGTATAGATTTACTAGGTACTACACTTTTAAAACTTTGATCTCTTATATGTAGTTCTGCAACGAAGTGAAATAGGACCTAGGTTTTCACTTAAAATGACCTTTGTAATGGTGCGCATGTTGTAGACATTTTAAAATGAGGACTGATTGGCTTTTCTTTATTTTATGTAAATGATTGTACGTAATATTAATATTAACAGTTTTACAATGCTAGATTTAAATAGATTTAAGGGTACAGAGCCATAAACGAAATGTTTCGTTTCGTCTTGTAATTTATGTTTTCTTTCCAGGGATAACAATTCTTTTCAGGCCAGTTCTTTGAAGGGTGTTGTCCGAAAAAGGGTCTTTCTTTGTCCTAGCTAAGACATGTGCTTAACCAGATGCACTCCAACATTCTAGCGTAGCAAATTACCAATTGTTACATTGCGATACTACAAACGGAACTATAAATCTCTTTAGTAATATAAAAGCATTTCTAGGAAAATTAGTTTCTTATGAAGGGTTTTATACCAAAACCGGCCAGCCAATCACGGCTAAACATTAACACAAAGTTCGATTTGATTTGACGAAAGGAAGACCTTCTAGTTTGGGGTGTTCCATAATAAGTGTATAAATACAATTGATCAGTAGATCAAAAGGGACCATTCCTCCTTACTAACCGGCTGGTAGCTACTCTATGACGTCACCGTCATATTAGGCTCCGGTAACCTTCCGTTCCGCATTCCACATACGCGAGCTACTCTGTGGCCTCACACGTCATATTAGGCTCTGGTAAACTTACATTCCCTATTCCACATACGCGAGCTACTCTGTGACCTCACAAGTCATACTAGGCTCCACTAACCCCTTCAACCCCTTTTTGTATGAGAGCTAATCGGTGGCCTCACAAGTCTTCCCTAGTCTCCTACAGTGCTAAACCCTTGGTTATTTTTCAGGAACACAACGTAAATGCTTTAAAACAAAACCCTTCGGCAACACCCTTCCATCAGCGCCCACGGCATCCGCACCGACCAGGCCCGCTGGGTGGAGACCACGCCGTCCGTGCCGACCATCCATCCTTGAGGGATCACACAACGAATTCCATTGAATAAATATATTAATATGTTTGAGATCTGCGTTTCTTTAACTTTTCTTTCCTACCCTTTCTAAAAGACTGGTTTACAAATACGCAACAAAGAGCAACGAGGGTCCAAAACTCCGGGGTTTTCGCCAGTTATTGAAAATTGTGAATTTTCAACAGCCAGCATCGTTACACCTTCCCAATAAAATGCCGAAGTTTGTTACACTCATTATGGATCACCCTGTATATCTTTTGGTGAGTCTTAAAATCGTTATTCATGCCTTTGAGGTTAATACTGTATAATCACTCTAATAACACTTACAGGTTTTCTATTACAATACACTTTGTCATGGAATTCGAAGCTCTACGATGGGCAGCAATACACTAAGAATCGAATCAAAGGAGGCAGTTTCAATAATTCTGTTGCTTAGACTATTTTTTAGTTTTATAATAAATTTACAGCCATTAATAACACTATAATCTCTATAAGAGTTAAGAGTTAACAACAAATCAACATCACTTGCTTGTTTTTAGATTTACACCTTGTATATCGTTCATTCTGTTTTTTTAAATAAAAATTTTATCCCAATTTTAATACTATCACTGTCGTCAGATAGGGACGGAAACAAGTTTTTCAATTATGTAAAAGTATTGTTTCCGTGAAACAGTTTGTGTTAAAACTCAAAAATCAAGAACACAATGAAAGTTGAATAAATTACGTATGTTGAATTCTACACAAAATTATCTGTAAGATAACTTATGCACTTTTACCCTAAATTAAATAAATACATCAAATTGAAAAAGGGACAGTTTTTCGTTTCTTTTTTAATTTTGTATGTTTCTAAAAGTTTACAAATCTAAAAACAGTACAAATCTAAAAACAGTATCAAATTTTCTTTTTAATTTTGCAGAACTTTACTCATTTAACCTTCGACGTAATTCTTTAAATAAAATTACCTATAGAACCGTCAATAAAATAGGAATTGCCGAAGGCCAATGATACAGGAGACAGGACAGTAGTGATATTTTTCGATACACAGATTTATCTGTAATTCAATAAAAATACATTAATAATAATTTTTTATTTCAGCTACAGCACAAAAATTGAAAAATAATCCGAAATGCTTTATTTTTCACTTTAAAATGTAGACATTTTCAAAAAGTGAACTGAATTAAATTGTTGGTTCAAGATTTGTAAAATTTGTCAGCTTTAATAATAACTTACTATGAAGCTATCACTTTTCAATTATCTTAATTTTTTATAGTGTAAAGAACTAAAAGTCACCCTTGCAAACTGATATTTTTACTCATTTCTACTATTATCATAAATAAACGTTGATTATAACGAATACAGGTACTGCCAGTTGCATACATTAGCATTTACAAAATAATGTCAGTTAATAAAGTTTAGAAGTCCAGGTTTGCTTTTAGCATTTAATAAATAACAAATGCAGTTATGCAGTTAGTTAATTCTAAGCTATTATTAATCTGGCAACCCCTTAGAATTGATAACAGAAATGGGAAAATGATTAGAAGGAAAGTCTTTCTAAGTAACTTTTATGAAAAATGTGTACAAACTCTGCAATTATGCTGATGTGTATTGACATCATACCCTGAATCCCAATACAGACTCTTGTCCCGTTTTATATATTAGAACGTTTTTTAAAAAACTTAAATATAGTCTGGATTTATAAATTTACTACAAATACTACTTGAGTAAAGATTTGGAAGTGATTAATTTGAAGATCATTGATTGAATGTTATCACCAGTAACCAGTATCATAACTACAAGCAAGTTGAGTCGTTGATTGTTTTTTGTTGAGTAAACGATATGGCAAAATTGAAAACCGGCTTCCAAATATGTGTTGCTGCTTGTGCTATAAAAACGTATCCCCTTAAGGTAAGCGTTCCCCTCTCCCCCGTATAAACATCCTAACTACAGACCTGTCCTGAATGAAGGACACAGGATTGCAAACACTGAGCTTTCGTTTTGCACTTGCTTTAATTAACTAAAATCAGCAGGGGCGGACTGGCCATGTGGAGGATGCGGAAATTTCCGCACGGGCCGGTCCGATTATGGGCCGGTTTGACAAAAAATCTAAATTATTAATAGTTATTTGTATACTAAGGCCGCGAAATTCCATTTTAGCGTACCGAGAGAAAAACTGTCCCCGAGGCCGCTTGCGGCCGAGGCAGGACAATCTCGAGGGCGCTAAAGAATTTCGCGGACGAAGTATACACAACATTTTTTGTGCAGCTGTAAAAAATACAAAATGACAAATTTTTATCATAAATGAATGTAAATAGAGTCGGCTTTCACGTCACAATGTTTCTATGGAAACAACATAAATAAAACGCGTTTCGCGGCCGTTACCCTTAGTAACGGCCGCGAAATCGGATCTCGCGTCCTGTATTGCGTACGCGAAATGACCACTTCGCGTCCGGTTGCACAAAAAATTATTTTTTTCACTACTAGTATTAGAAGATGTCATTATTGACCTTATTTTCGAGCCCAGAAGATGAATTTCTCTCCTAGTGGTCAATAATTTTTTATTATTGACTACTGGTTAATAATAAAAACAATTGCTATGCATTCAGGTGCCTATTTTAAATATGTTTTACACAAATGTCAATTGAAATTAACCTCTCCCCTTGTTTTCGAGCAAGGCTATTTGATTTTTGTGGATATTTAGAAATAAATATACGCATCTGTCATTTTATTTTTTATTTATGTAAAAATGATTAATTAAAAGGAATAAAGGTGCTAGTAGTGAAAAAAATAGTATATAAACCACGGTAGAGAAGACTTTTCTCAGCCTCTCAACTTATTTCCCTCCATGCTTCGCATGTTGGGAAATAATACTGCTCGGCTGAGAAAAATGTCTTCTCTACCTTGGTCTATAATATACTATTATAGCGCGATTCACACCAGCTTCACACCGATCACACCGATCTCAGTAGTCGAGATAACAATACTCTATACCGGGTGTCAACGAAACCTGGGGTACCCCCATAAATTTCTTATTTTTTAAGATATCAAAATGAAATTTGGTATATGTATACAGGGTGTCCCGGGAGGAACCTGCTAAACTTTGGAAATATGTTCCTGGGGTCACTTTAAGAAAAAAAGTTCCTATAAATAAGGGTCCGAAAGTACTTGCTTTTCGAGATACAGGGTGTCCAAGAAATAAGCTTTTTTTTTAATATCTCGAAAACGATTTAAGATATTAAATTGCGCTTGGGTATGCACTTTACTGGCATGAAGAGACTCTTTTTCGACCAACTAGTTTTGACAATTCCAGCAGTGGCTGGCGTGACAGCAAAACAATAAATAATTCTGACAAAAAAAATAGTACGCCACTGCTTTTTTCAAAATATATATTTGTTTCTTAATCGGACACTAATTCTAAAAAGAAAAGGCCTCTTGAGTTTTTCTGGTAGGACAAACCGTTTTCGAATAATAATCGAAAAACTTTTGTAAAAAAAATAATTTGAACTAGTTATTTCAGAAAACGCTTGCAAAGGAAACGTTTTTAGATTATTACTCGAAAACGGTTTGTCCTACCAAAAAAACTCAAGAGGCCTTTTCTTTTTAGAATTAGTTTCCGATTAAGAAACAAATACATATTTAAAAAAAAAGCAGTGGCATCCTATTTTTTTCGTCAGAATTATTTATATTTTTGCTGTCACACACGCCACTGCTGGAATTATCAAAACCAGTTGGACCGAAAAAGAGTCTCTTCATGCCAGTATAGTGCATACCCAAGCTCAATTTAATATCTTAAATCGTTTTCGAGATATTAAAAAAAGCTTATTTCTTGGACACCCTGTATCTCGAAAAGGAAGTACTTTTGGACCCTTATTTATAGGAACTTTTGTTCTTAAAATAACCTCAGGAACATATTCCCAAAGTTTTGCAGGTTCCTTCCGGGACACCCTGTATACTCTTTAAATGGCATTTACTGACATAGGAAACAAGTTTCTGTCACTTCCGGTATCGCCGGAATTGACATCAACTTTGTTATTTTAAATGGAACACCCTGTATATTTATACATTTTTGAAATCTGCATTCAATTTTACGTATGTTAGTATCAAGTCCGAAATATTTTGATAACTTACGCAAAATGAAAGTCAAGGTGCCCCAACACTCAAGACAAATTGTTTTAGAACTTTAACTATTTTAGTTGCTGTATTAGAATAACCTAAAGTTGGCAAAAATGCTTTTTCGAGAATAACTCTATTTTTTCAAATGGCACTAGGGTGAGACACTAGGATATTAAAAACGAGCGTTTTTCAAGGATTTTATTGGTACCAATAACGCGGGATTAATATGAAAATTTAATTCGGAATAACAGTCTCCGTTAAAAAAAAACGTATTTTGGACATTTAAATCTAGACACTGGGTTTCAAAACAAGTGAAACAAATGAAATGCACAAAAAAGTGACAGACTTGCTACAGTTGAAGTACTAAAATAATTTTTTTTTGTGTCGTAGCACCCCGACTGCGCAGGTCATGGCATCTAGTTTGCCATGAAAATGTTTCAAACTTGATATACCATACGTAGAATGAAATGGAAATTCCGAAAATGTATAAATATACAGGTTGTTCATTTAAAATAACAAAATTGAAGGTAATTCCGGCGAAATCGGAAGTGACAGAAACGTGTGTTCTATGTCAAAAAATACTATTTAAAGAGTAGATTGCATATACCAAATTTAATTTTGATATCTTAAAATATAATTTAAAAAATAGGGGTGCCCCAGGTTTCATTAACACCCAGTATACTTAGTTGCTCAAAAAAGCAATCTTTTAAAAGAAAATCTTCCTTTATAAAAATATTTTTATTTAGGTACTAATGTATTAATTTATTGCAATATTATTTATTTACTTTTTATGCAAATAAATGTCTGTTTTTGTTAATTTTTGAGTAACCTTTTTTTTGTTAAAAAAAATGTTTCAATGCTTCTTATTTATGTGTTTGTATGTATTAAATGTAAAATAAAATGATTTTAATTTTCTATTATCCCAAGAGTAATTTATTTTTTATTTATTGACATTTTCATAAAAAAAGGATGGCCGGTTGAAAAATTTTCCGCATATAAAATTCCGACCCAGTCCGCCCCTGAAAATCAGTATTACTTTTTCTAAAATATGATCTGTAATTCTCTGCTAAAAAATTATTTTTATGTAAATAGGCTACATGGAACTACAAATGAAGTTATTGGTGTATCAGTTGTGACCGTTTTGAAAAATATACCGAAAGTAGATAAGTAAAAAGACTAAATTAAGCCATTTTCGTTACAGCTCTGGAACAAAAGTGTACATATGTCGGACAAGAGTAATTTAAAAATCAGGGAGCGTCTTTTCTCCACGGTATGGATAAGTTGGCCACCAAGGATGGTCCGTAAACGTGTATTCTGTAGTCGGAACGCCAGCTTTAACGCTTGTGTAGCTCGCTAGTTTCCGGTTCCGGTAGGTGAGTGGCGTTTGTTGATGAACCGATACCGTCCCGACCGCTTGGGTCACTGCACATCTAATTAACATTCAGACTGAGAACTTTTAAGTTTTACTGTTTATTGGAATGTCTGTGTGGTTTCTTTTTATGTACTTTTCCTCCAAATATGTTAATACCTACGAAAAAATACGCATTTGAAATTACAAACGGTTCGGATTGAAAAACAGACGAACAATCTGAAAAACGAAGAAGCCTTTTTATGATTCTGTAAATCTTTAAAACTTTCTATTGCTGCAGTTTTTAATCATAATGCAAAATGAATCACAAGCGTGGACGTACTAATGCAAATTATGGCAACAACAAAATATTAGATGATTTTAAGAGTTTAAGACCACCTGAAAATGAAAAGAAATCAAACTGAAACACCTTTCTATCTTCTATTCAAATTACCTTAATTTCCATGTGCTAGTTTTTCAACAAAAGTTTCTCTTTTCAAATTTTTATGGAGCTATGATGAGTTACCGCTTACAGTTTTATTCACACATTTTTTAAATTTATTTCCTTTGTGGTGTATTCTCTGGTTTGACTGACTTTATTTCTTGGAATTTTTTGTATACTGTTTTTGTTTTTCCTAACTTGATGATATTAAATTATACATTAATTTATGAATCCCGTCAAAGATGACTCTCAAGGACGGAATCGAGTTTTTGTTTCTTATTCTTCCATCCAATCTTCTATATCTTTCTCCGTTTATAAGATAGGTTATTTCTAGTTTTTCCTTTTTGATTGTCCTAGTCACACTCAACCAATGAAACATTACTCGTCAGAAACTCTGCTGTTAGTGTTGTTATTGATGATAATTGTGGCATCGTCCGCGTTGCATAGCAGTTCTATGATTTCAGACATTATTATTCGTATTTCGCAAATGTGTGTATCACAATATACGTTCCAGGTTAGAGGGCCAAGTAGCGATCCCTTTGAGACACCACACGTCATATTTTCTTCTTCTTTCTCTTATTATTATTATTATTATTTTCGAATGTCATCGCTCTGGTCTCCAAGTAAATTAAAATCATTTAAACGTAATATTCTCGTTTAATTCTATAATAATTTTCCCTATCGAGAGGATTCGAATTAATGCGTTTTCACTTACTTGCATTTTGTCATTCCATTCGTTAGTCGAAGCATAGAGTCCATTACTAACATCTCTGTTTAAAACGATATTAATGTTCAGATATTACTTCTCTTTCTTTTATTTCTCTAAACATTAATCTAAATTTAGAAATCAGACATGCCTATATATTTTTGGGTACATTATTATGTCTCATCTTTTTGACAAAAACCGTCTTAGTTCTCTTTTTAATGTCTAAGAAGTTACCTGATTTTAATACTGTAATTCGGCACTTAGCCCATATGGATAAGGTACTTCAATTTGTTTATGGACTAATTTAATGTCTCGATCTTTGGTAAACGTTCTACTTGATAAATCTATCGACTTTTTCTCACAAGTAATGAATATGTCTTCGATATTTAATTTTCTCTTTGGTCTACTTACTTATGGTTACTCTAGGCATCGCTTTAAATTTCTTGATTAATTTTTGCTACTAAGCATTTAATTGCTCCAAACTTAGTTAACTACTAGATTTTTACATTAAGCCCTCGCTTGTTCATTTTTGTGTCCCTAATTTTATTTTCTCCCATGTTGGGGTTCTTATGGAGACTTGCTTTTTTATTACTTGTTTCTCTCTTTTTCGTGTCTACGAATGCACTGGAGTTTCTTAGCCTTTATTTACTTTTGATACTATGTTTCTTTGGCAACTTGTTTTTCCTCCGAATCCTCCTAATCTTAATGCCATTTTACCGATTCGAGTGTAAAGCTGCTGGGTTGTATTTTCCAGGTTTCTATCCATTTTATTCTATGTTACGTTATTAGACCTGGCTTTACCTACAGTTTCTCCCGGTAAGTTGTATTTATCACTCTGTCCATGACCGTTTTACCCTCTATTTTTCTTAGAAATCTCATTTCAGTGCTGCTTAATTTGTTTCGCTAATTTTCTGTGATTGTCCACGATTCTGAACTATATGTTAGTACTGGTACTGCTACTTTTTTGTATATTTGCACTCTAGTTTCTTTTGGGATCTCTTTGTTTTTACTACTATGAAAAATCTGCCTGCAACTCCTCTCCTTTCTTTCATCTCTTGTGAAATTATCGAACCTAGACATTTGAATCTCTGTGCTTTATCACGGCTTTTAAAAGTTAAGTAAATTAAGTGTGATACCTCCCTGTCGTTCAAAGTTTAAGCTTGCCTGAAGCATGCAGAAATAATTCCAGTTCGGTATATTCTTGTTGAAATCCCAAATATAGTGACCAAATACGATGATGTAATATTTGTTCGTAGGATTTCTTTGTTAAGAATCCGGGGAACCACCGACCCGATCACGAGGTACGTCAGAGTGGCGTCATGTAAGGTTTCTATACTTCCGCCCCCCGCGTAGAGCAAGCGTGTGTTTGGTAGTAAAATACCCGTTTGTCAGCCTCTCGTCTAGTTTTGGGAAATTATTGTACGACATATTGCCGGATTATCTTAGAGAGTGTCTTATCGTACCGGGGAAATATAAGTTCCGTGTGAAAGTTTCGTTTGAAGTTTAGCGGCGGACTCAAAACAAACCCCTGCCTCAGTGCCTCAACCGCTTTGTTGTTTCGAACAGTGCTGATTCTTCATGCCTCGTTCTTACATAATTTATTTATTTTGATACAAGCTCTGCACACTTCTCACTACGTTCTGCTGTACTCCTGTTTCTTTTAAAACTTCCCATATTATGTCATCTCTATTTACTCTGTCGAAAGGCTTTTCAAGGTCAATGAAACTTAAATGTATTTTCCTCGATTCCCTGATTGCTTTTTCACTTATTTGTCTGAGATTAAAGATGGTGTCTGGTACTCCTCTATTTGACCTGGATCCGTATTGATTATCCTCTATCGTTTCTTCTATATGCGTCCTTATTCTTTTTTCCAGGATTTCTGAATATTTTTGGTACCGTGCAGTCGTGCCAGTCCTCTGGTGCTTGTCCTATACTCATCACTTTGTTAGATATATTTCTGAAGTGTTCCCTTGCTTTATCTGATGTTGCTTTTACTATTTCTGCGATTATGCTTCTTTGATTTCTTCTGTTGTAATATCGTCTCTTTGCTCTTGTTCTTGCGTCTCCCTTGCGGTTTTATGTCCATCTTTTTCTAGCTCCTTTCCCTCTAATAACCCTTTAAAGTAAAATAACCTTTCCATTATACGAGTATCTTCTTCTTTAGTATAGTCTCTCCAATTTCATCTTTTATATTATTTAGCGTTGGCGTTCCTTTCGTCATATTTCTCATCGTAATGTAGAATAACTTTTGATTTTCTCTTTATGCGTTCTTCATTTTTTCTCCGAAGTCTCTCCGAGGTTTTTGTTTTTCCTCCTTTAAATAATTCTTTTAACATGCCCTATTTCTATTTTATATTCTTGATAATCATCCTATTTTCTTGGGCCTAGGTATCTTATCCATTTTTCTTTTTTCCCTTTTACTGTCTCTTTTACTCTGTCCGTCCACCAATGCGATTTTTTTACATTTTTGTTACGCCGCAGCTTTCCTCGGCTACCTCTATCTAGAGACCCTGTATATATTAGGATAAGAGTTGGGAAAATGAGACTATTTTGACAGCAATTTTTGATCCAAACACGTGATCAACACAAACGTCATTTTAATTGTCATCACAGTGTCACTTAACCAGTCAAATATAAAAACCGCAAATATTTTAACACAAGATTTGTTTGAACAGATTAACATTATTTTCCTTTATTTCAGCTCTATTATTACAATTTCTTGCGCTGCAGCCAGTCATTTTGTCGTATTTATTAATAAACATCAAAAGTGTCTTTAACAGATTTCAAGTAAATGCATTTTAATTAAGTAGTCCATGCAAAAATTGATCCAAACCAATCAAACTGTATCACGGCATTTTCCCAACTCTTATCTTTATATATACAGGATCTCTACCTCTATCTAACCCTGTTTGCATCTAGCCTGTTTTGAAATTGCTGCTTTACATTTTGTTTTTTTAGTCTGTAACATTTTATCTTTTGGTTCGTCAGTTTTCTTTTCTGCTCTTGTTCTACAACTTTTCTGTTGTTTAATGTTATTGTTACCAAGAAGTGCTCACTTCCTATTTTCAACTCTCCCTTTAATTTTATTTCTCTGACTTTTGGCCTTATTTGTTTACTGAATAAAACGTAGTCTGTTATGGATTTCTAATTTCTGCTTTTCCTTTCTCTTGTTATTTTATGAATTTCTCTATGTATGAAATGCGAGTTTCCTATCATTTTCATTTTCTATTCAAAAAATTCCAGTAATCTTTCGCCGTTTGGAGTTCTCATGCTTTCTCCGTGCTTTCCTAAGCACCATTCGAATCCGTCATTCCTGTTTTCCACTCTCCCATTTAAATTTCCCATTATAATGATTGAATTGTTAAAATTATATATTTGTTGCTGTATTTCGTAGAAAAAATTCTTCTTCTCTTCTTTTTATCGTCTTCGTTAGATCCACATACGTGTTTCTGTTTTTTAAACGTCTTGTGAGTCATCTTCTGCATTTCGCTAATATCTGTCTGATTTTTTCCATTCTCGCGTGATCATATTTTTTATGATTTTTGACTTATGATTTTGATGCATATTTAAGCTTTCTTTATATAGCTTCCAGTCTGTGAACTTGTTAGCTTTCGAGCCTTTCGAGTACATTGATGCGACTGTAAAGGATTATTGTTTATTTCTAATAAAAATTTAGGAGTTTCCAACCTCCGCAACTGCTGAATCGTTTTGATTTGCTCATACAGTCAGTTGTTAGAAAATCTCAGAAGGTTTATTTGACTTTTAAGGCTAGCATTTAGTAACTTAAATTTTCACGTTTTGCATGTTTGGTGATTTTTGCATACCCCTAAATGCAGGCAACTAAACAAGTAGGATAATAGTTTCCAAGAATTTTATAAAATCCATTAGTCTTATCTACAATCTTCACTCTCCAGTATTTAAGAGGCTTAAGGAGACTTAACTTTTACCAGGAAACATTAAATATTTGTAATTATAACTGCAGTTAGATATTCACCATTCAGTGCTACCAGAATTGTGTTCAAGTCAATATTGCAGACGTTAGTGTGTTGAATTGTGAAAATGGGTAAAAAATATGGAAAAGTGCCATCTGATCATCGAATAAGTATTAAGAAAAGAATGAAAATTGCTTGGAAAGCTTCTGCTTTGAAAAGAACAATGAGGTAAGTTCGGCCTTTTCTATTCATTTAGTTTATGTAAAATGGATATTTTGATAGTATCATCAGATCATGACCCCGTTTAACTTTTGTAATATAGAAATTTTAAAAGTAAGTCATCCTAGCTGAAGCAGTTCTCAACAGTAGGTAAGATCACCAGTGCTCAAATTTTGTCGGAAAGATTTTAATTTTTATATGAGTTTAGTTGCTTGGCAATTAAATCAGAACAAATTTGACGAAAAAAATAGATTATAGAAAAATCAAAAGCGTCAAGTTTAGTTTGACATATTTGATTAAAGAAATAAAATCACATGCACCAACAGCGCCTGCTAAAATTATTTATTTTTTCCTGTTTAAACCCACTTCCATTTCTAGTTTTTAAGTTTCTGGGTTTCCTTTTTTTTGAAATTACGTATTTACTCTTTTGAAAAATTTGCGAATGCATCAACTTTCATTAGTAATAGATATTAATGCAATATAATTTTAAGATCTACAATTTTTGCTCACCGCTTAACCTATCATTAAAATCTCCAGAGTAACGTAACGGCATCAATTGAACTGCGTTTCTGACATATTTCGAAATTGTCGAAATTTCTTTAATAAATTTTAACAAAGTCGCGTTTGTTCAAAATAATTCACTGTAAGTAAGTACTAATCAAATATTTAAATTAATTAACTTTTAGCAGTTAAAAAACATGCCAAATAATGCGATAAGCCTGCAGGAAGCAGGGTTCGTAAATTACGTTACTTATATATTTTACAAAACATTTTAAAAGTTAACAGCAATTAACTGTTAATCTAGTGAAGACAACGTCAGATCAGCTATAGATAAGCTCAGAAGGAACCCTTGAACTTTCTCCCACTACCGTATGCCAACGCACCAAACCATTCAAACCCTTCAGAAGGACCTTCATCACAAGCTTGTGTGTATTTGGAATTCAGACATGATAATCACAGTAAATAAGGGCGAGGTATACACCATACACCTACTATTTAAGAGAACATAATGAGTGGCAGGTTAAAACCCCTACACCTGTGCCGTGACGTCACACCACTTCCTGTTCTCACGAGATCCCATCGCGCCGAAATAATTACATCCGAGCGGACATCGCACTCCTTCACCACTGACTTATTATTATTTTAATGTTTACAATGTTATGTTCAGCATGAGTAAGAAAACGGCAGGAGTTCAAGTCATAGAGTTATAGATCTACCAGGAGGTTAATTTAATATTGCATTCTTTCAGAATGCATAGAAGCAAAACCCACATATTAACTGAGCTTTAGCACCGATTTTTGAGAAAGTAGTCAACTGTAAATTTTCAATTATCTTTTCATATATTTTTGATAAAAAGTAATTTAATCACCCTCTCTTTTTGTGAAGCTTTTGGATGGTTTGTACAAAAAGAAAGCTTTAGAAATTGTATTTGCAAATGGATGCGGGCAAACTAGCTAGTAAATTTTTGATAAAATCTGTAGACATACAACTTCTCTTAGAATTAGCAACTAGTTCTAAATTAATTTCAAGGTAGACCTTGAATTAATTTTAAGGGGTTCTACGTAGTAGGTAGAATCTTTGTGTTATAGTTTCCGAATAGATGTTAGGTAGCTTAGACATTTTAACGAAATCAAGAGTTTTTATTCCTATTTTTAATATTTTCAAATATGGCAAGTTATTGCTGAAAATAAATCATCGAATCATTAAATATTCATGCTTGTCTAATTAATACTATTTTTATGCTTACTAACAAATTGAGATAATTCTGTTCAATGGTCTTTAAACCAGAGGTGAGCAAAATAAAGAATCGTGTCTTTAATTAATCTGAACTAATCAGTGGATTAGTTTTAGCACTATCAAGATCAAAATATTTTCAAATTTCCAACCTAAATGGGTCGAATTTCCAAATCTAGCCCTAAAATTAGACTGTTCGAATTCAAGTTCAGGATTCCAAACTAAGTATAAAAGTTTTGATATTTTTAACTCATATTTGAATTTCCAGCTTCGAGTTTTCGATATGTGATCTTAAAATTCTTTGATTTTGAATTATAAGTATTGAATCCTATTTTATTTAGAATACTTTAAATTCAACCCAACTTTTATATATTTCTACTCAAAATTTAATGCAAAATCACATTTAGGATTTAAAATTAAAATATAATTACAACAAATTACAGATTTAAGACTAAATTTGCATAAAAGTAAGTTCAAATTTGATATCAGCTTCAGATTTTAAATATGGAATCCGTGATTCTTTTCCAAATGGAAGGTTACTGTAGCTTTCATAATTTTAAATTTAATGGGTACCTATATTAAATAGCCAGAGTGGCACAGTGGTAACGCATCAGGCTAGCATTCGGTTCGAATCTTCCGCTGGGTAGGATTTTCATGCAGTCTGGAGGTCGGTATCGAGTCCTGGAGACCATTCGTCGTTGGGCATCTAATTAACAACGCTCTCCTCCGAATACAGGCCTAGGAGGTAGAGTAATAAGGTCCTACACATACACACACTAACACTACACACATAGTGCAGTATGTAGGTATTAAAAATGGTGCACCAATCACGTAATCTGCAGAGTCGGACCGGACTGCGCATTTCACCCGTAGAGCCTCATACATTCACGCACCGGCCTCGACACCGAAAGAGGTTACATACATTTGGTATATAAAACTCTAATTACGTTTCAAGAATCTATGCTTGAATCCTCTTTGTAAATTTGAAACACAAAACTCGGTTTTTGTTTTTAGGAAAAATTCAAAAAGTATCGGGTTTCTCTTAAGCTTTTTATTATTTTCGGAACGGAAAAAATGTTATTATTTTTTAAAAACATTTATGTGATTCAGAAGGAGAAATACAAAATAATTACCAAAAGCTCAGACAAATATGCAATTCAGATTATAAATTCTCCGAAATTAATTTGATCACAGTTAATAATTAACAGATTTAGTGACGAATACTTACTTGGGTTTGATTCAGATTTATGATAAAAAGTTTAATTTTTCAAAGAAGATAAAAATTATTACATTTTAGCGTAAAATATCAGCACTAGAAAACCCGCAGATAAGAGAAGAATACCAAAGAACACTTAGCATAAAGCTGAATTCGTTAGAAGAAGAAGAGAACCTACAAGAAACCCCCTGGAACCTGAACGAAAGATGGGGAAAATTTAAAGAAGCCATACTAACAACAGCTAAAGAAACATGTGGAATAAAACGAATAAGCTTTGGTGACCAAAAGAAGAGAACGAGGTGGTGGACTGAAGAGGTGAAAGCTAAGATCAAAGAGAAAAAAGAGGCATGGGGCAGTTTCAAAAGGACAAATACAGAAGAAGATAGACTAAGATACATACAAAAACGGAATGAAGCAAAGGAAACTGTAAAACAGGCAAAGCGGGCATCTTGGGAGGAGTTTGGCAGAAAAATAGAGAATAACTACTTGGAGAACCAAAAACAGTTCTGGAACATAATAAAAAGACTTAAGGGCAACCGAACAAAGCCGATACGAAACATATTAAACCAAAAAGGAGAACCTGAAACAACAACAGAAGGAGCTCTAAAAGCCTGGCGAGACCACTACGAAAACAAATTCAAAAAAGAAAGAAGAGAACAAAGACAAGAAGCAGAAACAGAAGCCATTGAAAAAGCAGAAGAAGTGAGCACTATAACGGAAGAAGAAATCAAGATGGCCATAACAAAGACACGAAATGGAAAAGCCCCCGGAGAGGATGAGATAGCGCCTGAACTACTTAAAAAAGGAGGGGAAGAAACACATAAGTGGCTTAAAGTAATCTTTCAACAAGCATGGGAAACTGAACAAATACCAGCGGACTGGGAAAAGAACATCATAGTGCCCATACATAAAAAGGGCGAGACCACAAAATGCGATAACTACCGGGCAATATGCCTTTCACCAGTAGCTCTAAAAATATACTCAAAAATTATAGAAAAGAAATTACGAAATGAAATCTAAGAAAAACTAGAAGACGAGCAAGCTGCTTTCCGCCCAGGAAAACAAACACAAGATCACATATGTACGATCAGACAAATAACAGAAAAAGCTATAGACAAAAATAAAGATATCTATCTAGCCTTTATAGACCTTAAAGCAGCTTTCGATGTGATATCACGACACCATATATGGAAGGCACTGGAAGAACTGCAAGCAAGCCAAAAGCTTCTAAGAGTAATTAAAAGTTTGAATAAAAACATGATGGGAGTAGTAAGGATCAACGGGCAAAAATCACAAGAATTCAAGTTAGATAAAGGGGTGAAACAAGGCGACAGCCTAAGTCCACTGCTCTTCGTGGCGTATATGAATAGCATAATAAAAAAATGCAAAAATGAAATTAGGAGGACAAGACTAGGATTTTACAACCTGAACCCTGTAATGACACAAGATCTAATATACGCAGACGACATAGTGATAATGGCAGGAAATCCAAGACAATTACAAAATAACTTAAATATATGGAAAGATAACCTAGAAGAGAAGGGAATGACAATAAACACTAACAAAAGCAAAATACTACACATTAGAAGAGAAGATGGGGAAGCAGCAGGTGCACCAATTAACATAGGTGAAAGACAACTAGAATATGTAGAAAAGTATGAATACCTCGGAACAATAATAAATAACGACGGACGAATAGACGAAGAAATTAAAAATAGAATATCAAAAGCAAATAGACTTGTACTACCAAATAAATAACACCCTTATAGGAAGAGAAGAATTAAGCACCAAGGCGAAGATGCACCTATGTAAAACAATATACGTTCCTACACTACTCTATGGATCAGAGACGTGGAATATACTTGACAAACATCGATCAAGTATAACAGCATCAGAAACGAGATACCTGCGAAAAGTACTGGGGAAAACAAGAAGAGATAGAATCAGAAACAGTAGTATAAGAGATGAGTTAGAACAGCAACCAGTCATAAATGAAATTGAAAAGAAACAACTAAAATGGTACGGACACCTCACTCGTATGGATGCGGAAAGATACCCCAAAATAGTATATGAAATGAGAACAGAAGGAAGAAGAGCAAGAGGCAGACCCCGAGTCCAGTGGAATGAGAACATCAAGGAGATAGCAAGGAAAAGAGGAAAAAACATCGAAGAAGTAAGGAGATTGGCGAGAAACCGAAACAACTATAGGAAATGGATAGAGGAGGACCCAACGCCGTAAGGCATAAATGGGAAAGAGAAAGAAGAAGAAGAAGAAGAAGTAAAACTGACCAATGCTTAAAATCCATTGCAAAATTGTAAAGTACCATCATGGTAAAGTATTTATAATTATTAACTTAATTTCTGCAAAATAATCTTTTACATAAAGCACAAAAATTACAACCGTTTTAACTGTATGTTTTCAGTCATTCTTCTAATTTCCAAATTTTCTACATTTTCATGCTAGAATTGATCGACCAGTAGACCAAAATACGTTCATTAATCTTAGATAATTAATGTACCACTGGAAAACTCAATTTTTATAGAAGTAAAGTACAAAGAAATACTAATAGGTATTGCATAAGTCAAAGTCATTTATTTATATTTTGCTGAGGGGAGGGTGGTGCTCCGTACTTGTATATGTGTTTAAATTCAAAATTATAAATCCATACTGGCGTAAAAACATCGAAGGATAAATTTTCATATTTACACTCAAAACATCAAACATCAATCATGGGTCATATTACGATCTTATGTTAAATCGAAAATAATGTTGAAATTCTCATTAAAATAAACAATTGCGTCCTTTGTTATTTGTTTCAACCACGATTTTTATTAGCCTATTTGGGTTTAAAGTTGCAGAGGCATCTTTAAACCCAAATTCGTAATAAGAACTATTATCTTAAATAGAAATTCAAACCGTTCTCCTGAAGTCCTTTCGCCAAGGGGCGTTGAAATTTACAGTCCCCGAAGATGCACAAACGGAAAGCCTGAAAAACAAATATCTTATTGATTCTACTTAGTTAACTGGGTATCAAAAGGTAAAAAAACCTAGATATTTAGAAATTTAGCAAATTCTAAGTAGAATAAAATAGCCTTACACGACAGGTAGAAAGGTTGGCAATTAAGTAAGTAAGTAAGTGGAATAAAATAGTAATAGTAAAAAATTGAAAAAGAGTTAAAGAATTAAATTTTTGCTATTGTAATTTGTCTCTTTAATTAATCTAATAAAGCAGTCGATGTGCTTTGATTTACATAAGGAGTGATCTGATAGAATATTTATTATTTTATGGCTGCCTCGATCAGAATGCTAATTTGTTAATTCATTTACAAAAATTTTAAAAAGTTTACCTAGAAATAAATAACAGAAACTGAACATTTATGCAAACGCACATTTCTTGGTAATGCTTAAGTTTAAATTTAGCATTTTAAAATAATTTTCCGGCATTAAAGTTTAAAATGTTGTTTTTGTTGAAGAATAACAATTTTGGGAAAATCACATCGTGAAAATGATACGGTAATCTTTAATCTTCCTGGTATTTCGTAGAGAAAATAAATCAAATTCTGCGTCACGGTGAAGGAACTCCGGGAAAGAAGGATGTCAAAACTTTCTACAATCGCGAACAACAACTCATGGCAGTTATCTGTTTCAGTTGTAGATTAGTATATCTTAATTAGCATCTAAAAATAATTCACCATTAGCGCAGAGAAAAAAATGACCAGAGACGCAGTTATACATTTAATATGTGTGAACCTTGGTTAATTGCGGATTAAAATGAAGTTCCTTCCTAAACCACCTAACTGTTCATGCCGCTAAGTTGGTAACCTTGCGTTCTTCCAAACAAAGGCTCCCACACTTTAAATCTCCCATCATAAACTATACTTGCGGAAATTTTCCAACGTTTGTTCCTTCAACGTAAAAAGATTTTTGCTCTGCTATGCATCGTTTCTCTTTTATCTCGAACGTTTCTTTTATTTTAACAAAGGATGACGAATCAGGGAATGAAGTGGTTTTTTAACGAACCGGATTAATTTTTTACTGGGGTACGAAACCGTTGCTTCTTTATATAAATTGTTAATCATTACGTGTGAATGACTTTAATTTAGCCGCAAATGTTTTACATGTAGTAGGTTTGAAAGATGAACCTGCTATATACCTACTTTTCGCCTATCCATTGTTACAAACCTATTTCTTTCTTAATGAGGAAACGTAATCGTTAATTAACCACTTATTTTATATGTCTCTAATTAAGTGGACGTGCTAGTTTGCAAGATTTAGAATGGCAATCGAAATCCAAAAGCTCTTGAAAGTAACTTATTTTAAATATTAGTGATTTCTAAATAATTCTAATTTAAAAAAAGGAAAACGCGGTGCGGCACATCATTTAAGATAGTCCCCTTATTAGAAGACAATTGCATGTAAAGTGAAGTTTCCCAAAGCTGCAGCCACTTGAATTGTCAGTTTGTTATGTAGGTAGTTAGATATTTCATCAACAAACAAAAAATGAAAGCTGTACCTTATGCTGTAACAAGAGAAAATAATAACAGTGAAAGTGCCAGAAGTTC
This sequence comes from Melanotus villosus, assembly GCA_963082815.1. Classification (NCBI taxonomy): domain Eukaryota; kingdom Metazoa; phylum Arthropoda; class Insecta; order Coleoptera; family Elateridae; genus Melanotus; species Melanotus villosus. The sequence continues at coordinate 37,057,162 of OY720419.1, read as the reverse complement.
TCGTTTAAATAATCTAGTTCCGTATAGTTAAAGATTTAAGAAAAATAGAGCACTTTTAATAAGTGTACATATAAATGTTCACTTATTGAGTTATTAAATTAAACATATAACTGTTTACTTATTAAAAAATATACCTACACACTTGACTTAATAAGGAAACAAAGATTTAATGCCCAAAATGAAAATAATAACTTAACGTTAATTATTAATGATTAAGTTCTACCTTTAATTACTTTTAGAATAGAAAATATTGAGATTTAATCTATATTGAGATGATATTGGTGATATGATTTTAATGTTAATGTTGAGTTGAATACAATATTATTGTCTATTAATCGTTAATATGTTATGTATTTTATGTTAATGCAGATTTAACTTCATTATTAAAAATGTACATAATTTATTATTAAGAAAGACCAATGTAGCTAGAAATGGGGTTGGGCAGTGAAGAAAAGCCAGTATTTGCAGTTGTCTGGTAACAGAAAGGAGTTTTCTTATTGCAATAGAATTATATGAGAACCGGGGTTACAAGAAAACAAAAGAGGTGAATAATAAATAAAGATAAGTTGGAAGAAAATAAGTTGTTTCTTCAAGAAAAATAAGAAATTGATTTAAAATTCCCACAAATTTAGTGAATGACAATTAAATAATTGTTAAATAAGTTATTTTCGTCGAGGAAAACGAATAATTGATAATTCTGGGAATTCTTCTAAACAAGAAGATTTCGCAATTCAAATCTTGTTGAAGATAAATGAAATATTTAATTATTGTGAGTGTTTTTGGATGGAGTTCCATGCTGGAAAATTGCTATTGGTGGAATTGAATGTTATATGAAAATTTGGAATTGGATGGTGATTCGTTAAATTAATTGAAATGGTTTTGGGCAGTTGTGGTGTAACAGTGAGTTAATATTTGGATTTGATAGGATTAAGGAGGATATAAATTTTAGATAAGAACTTTGTAATAAATCTGCATTTTAAATTTGTATAGTTTAGTAATAAATAATTATTAATTTAGAATATAAAGATTATATTAGTTTAAAAATAAATAAAAAATAAATACCGAACCCACGACGACCGCAATTAACATTAATACCCCAAATTAAATTTTATATAGGTACAAAAAATATAATTTTAGTGGGGTAGTTTTAACAAAATTGCAATCATAGCAATATATTTATTATATTTTAAGTTTGTGGGTGTTGAAGCGTTAAGGTTTAAGGTTTAATGTCATAAATTAAATAAAGCCCAACCAACACTCTGGGCCTAAAATTCACAGATTAAAGGTTTTTGCTAACTTACACGTTCCTCAAAAAAAGGGTGGTGTGAATTGCAAGTTATTCAGTTAAAGAAAATTAGGTATCTGTAGCAAAAAAAAAAATAGAAAAACGTAATAAAATGCGTATTTCTATACTAAAAGTAATATAACTAAAATGTATTCTAGATGTTTTTAAATCACAGTATATTAGGAAGGCAATTTTCTTGTAATTATTATATTTTCTGGAATAAATCTGTTTTGTTAATAAAAATCACGCTTCGTTAATTTTAGGGTTATGTTGGATAAGTATTATTCATTGAGGGTATTTAACCAAATTAAATAAATATGCTTTAAAGTTTTTATTTGTTTATGCGTTTTTGACTCACTAGTTTGTGTATTATGACAATCGCTACGTACAATGCCAATACACTTATGACAAATAATAATTATAATAATAATAATATATGCGTATACAGCCGAGCTGTATACGCAGCCGCCACTTTTTTATGCGTACTTTACGCAACAACAACCAAAACTTACGTAAGGATGAACGGCGCATACAGCAGTTGACAAAACAGGTGACGGTTGCACGACGAGAGACACCCAAGATACAATGTGTGATGGATGTTCTTAAGGGCATTATCCGCCCTACATCAAAAATTAAGCGCATTATTAGCAGGTTTCGCGCTAACTATCACACGCTCAACCTATCTACAATAATCCTTATGAAGCGAAAGGCAGTAGATAGAGTTCGAGCTTTGTCTTTCGCCAAGAGGAAATTGGTTAACAAAGTAAGGTGGATTAAGGAAGAATAACATCTTCAACTCCAATCTTTCCTCACTTTTCCGTTCAAAAAATGAAGCTCCTCGCAACCCACCTTCGGCTGACGTTATGGAGGCCTTCTGGAAGGGGATCTACGAGAATGCCATCCCTGTGAGAGAGTTCCATGCTAGTACAGTTCCGGCAGTATTGCGATGAACATCAGAACATCTTCCGCAAGCCGAAGAATGCCCTCCCATAACGGACATTGAGATAAGACGCGCCCTCAGAGGAAAACGCAATTTTTCTGCCCCAGGAATTGACGCCATTAATAATTTCTGGTGGATATCCTTCCCGTCCGTGCACCCTCATCTCACGAGGGTGTTTACTGCATATATCTCGGGCCACGCAACTATCCCAGAGTGGCTGGGGGAGGGCAGAACTGTGCTGATCCCGAAATCGGAGGATTTGTACTGGCATGCCAGGATGGTGTCCTTAACACGCTGGTGTATCGTAATATCGTCTTTCAGGAACATCTTCCTACTGCCTGTAGAGCGTGTAAGGCCCATCCCGAGACACTTATGCATATATTGTCAGAATGCCCCTCATACGCTGTGTCGTTATACATCAGAAGACACAATGCAGCCCTGAGAGTGCTCTATTATTATCTAAGGCACTCTTACGGTATTGGCAATGCACCTGTAATACCGTATGTCCCCGTTGAGATCGAGTCCGTGGTGGAAAATACCAGATGTCACATATACTGGAATTATTCATTTCCCACCACGAGGCAGCTCCAAGCAACCAAGCCGGATATAGTCCTGCTGGACTTAGATGTCAAATGTTTGTATGTCATCGAACTTTCTTGTCCAGCAGAACCTAACATCACATCTAAGGAGATCGAGAAGAGGGAGAAGTATAGAGATCTCCTGTCCGAACTTGGAAAATTGTATCCAGGACATAAAGTCAAGTTGGTCGTTTTGATTATTGGGGTCCTAGGCGGAATAAAGGCAAGCTTCGTCCGGGAACTTGAGATCATCCCCGAATGCAGGTCAGTTTCGGCCTCCCTGACCTGAAGAATACAAAAAGCCGTTCTTCTTGGCTCTCTCCACATCGTGAGGGCGCACGAGGTGGTGTAATCCGTGCTCGCACATCACCAGGGTTTGAGATGCGAGCACGTAGAAGGGCCCTACAGGTGATGCCAGGTATGATGAGTCACCCGGCCTGAAGTTGGTAGAGACTGTAGGAGTTCTGGGAACCCTCAAACGTGAGTGATCGGGTGCTAGGTTCTGTCCTATTCCCGGGGTGAACGAAGGAGGGCTTCCCAGAGAGACCATCTGTCCCTAATGGATAATAAAAAAAAAATAATAATAATAATAATAACCCCGCAAGGGGTAGTACCTACGGTACTATTTGGGGAGTGACGACCCTACGGACCCTGAGTTCCCTGGCAGTAGGGTAAACATGCCGCAAGCCCTGCGTTAATGGGCAACCCATTTCAAAATGGAGACGAACCATGAGGATAGCCTCGGAACACAGTCGCTGCCTGGGGATCGCCAGGGCACTTCTGGAGCCACCGCTGGAAGTGACAGCATGCGGGACGGTGGTGGTAGGATGTTGAACAGGCGGACGCCTACCATGGGTCCTACCCTAACAGATACAGCCGAAAACTCAATAGCCCAAAAAATAATTACTCAAAACCAAACTGCTGGAAGTGTTTTGTCAGTGAATCAACCGGCAACCACTAAGGCGGGTAAAACAAGACAACGCATGCAGTGGAACGATGAGATGAATACAAATCTCATGTGTTGTTATTACATTGTTACCAAAGGAGACACATCAAAAGCAGCTTTTAGACAAGAACTGCATAAGATGTTTACTGAAATATATCCAGAACTCTCACACCTCTCAGAGCAAAGATTAGCAGACCAAAAGCGGGTTATAATAAACAACAATAGATTACCACGACCAGCTTTAGATAAACTAAAACAAGAAGCTTTAACCTACAACATACCTAACCAGAATAATCAAGAAACAGGAGAAAATGAAGACACATAAACACACCGAAAAATACACTTAAAACCAATAAAATAAAAATAAAACAAGATATTTTCCAGGGAGACTCTCTAAGCGCTCTCTGGTCCAATATGCTAAAATCAACCGAATACGGATACAGAATAGAAAACAAGAACAACACGAAACAGATAAACCACCTCCTATATATGGATGACCTGAAATTATATGCCAACACCGAACATCACCTTAAAAACATTATTAATATAACAGAAACGTTTAGTAGAGACATCAGAATGAACTTCGGACTTGATAAATGTAGAACGTGCTCAATAGTCAGAGGTAAAATAAAACGTCATGAAGGTCATTACACAGACACCAACACAATAGAAGGACTAAAACCGGAAGAAACTTATAAATATTTGGGACTATTTCAAAACCCATCTATAAATCATGCACAAATTAAAGCAGATATTAAACATAAATTTAAACAACGTCTAGAGCGCATATATAAAACTGAGCTAAATGCAAAGAATAAAACAACAGCTATTTTAAATACATACGCAATCCCTCTTATAACATACACTTTGGGACTAATAAGATGGTGCGACACAGAACTAGAAGAATTAAATAGATTAACAAGAACGACTGCTACTAAATACCGTATTCATCACGAGCACTCCGCAGTGGAAAGATTCACTCTCCCTGGAAACGAGGGAGGAAGGGCTTTTATAGATATAAAAAACATGCATTACCAACAGATCAGTAACCTACGAAAATACTTTTACTCAAAGAGAGACAACCCTCTACATAAAATAATAATTAAAGCCGACAATTCCATACCCCATTAAACTTAAAAAATGAAGAATATGACCCAGAACAAAAAATCGTAATAAACAGTAAAAAAATAGAAACTTGGAAAAATAAAACACTTCATGGCACATATCCATATCATGTAGCAATGGAACACGTTGACAAAGAAGCATCTAACAAATGGCCAAAATCAGGCACTCTTTATGCCGAAACAGAGGGATTTATGATAGCCATTCAAGACAGAACTATAAAAACCAAAAACTATAGCAAATACATCTTCAAACAAGAATTACCAGATGACAAATGTAGAAAATGCCACAAAACATCAGAAACAATAGAACACATTACCAGTGCTTGTATTGAACTAGCTAAGGTGGAATACACAAACAGACACGATAACATATGCAAAATCATACATCAAGCACTAGTAGACAAATATAAGCTACAAGAAAACATAGAACCATCGTATAAATACCAACCGGAAGCAGTGCTTGAAAACACTGTAGTGAAATTATACTGGAATAGAAATATCATCACAGACCGAACAGTGGCACACAATAGACCAGATATCACATTAATAAACAAAACAACTAAAACCACATACTGCATAGACATCTCCATACCTAATACACGTAACCTGCAACAAAAACATAATGAGAAAATTCACAAATATACTCCTCTCATAGAAGAAATCAAAGGAATGTGGAAACAAGATAAAGTAGTAATAATACCTATCATTCTATCAGCTACAGGAGTTATACCGAAACAAATCCACAACGCAATAAAACTGCTAGATCTTAATCCAGACACTTATGCAATACTACAAAAGACAGTTATCATTAATACTTGCACAATAGTCAGACGATTTCTCAACATACAATAAAATTAGAGTTGCTTGACATAGTCCGCACTCTAATCATAAACTAGGTCTTTCGACCTATGAAAGTGAAACATAATAATAATAATAATAATAAATGGTCTTTATTTTCCAAAGTATAGAGATAAACAATTAATTACAGCAGGATTTAAACAAACAATGTTGAAAAAATGCCGAAGATCAGATGGCCTATCCATAGGGGATAGGCCCCTGTTTTTCATCTTAAGCATTAATGGCAGACTAATGGAAATAGAAGAAGAAATAAGAGACAAAAAATGGAACATTATAGGTCTATGTTAAATATGAAGTAAAGAAGGGGCATGCAGAAAACTACAGTCCGGAAACTTATTCTACCATTCAGAAAGTATAACAGAAAATAATATCAATATTGCAGGAGTGGGGTTTATAATAATGAAAACCATATCCCCAAGAGTAGCCTACATAATACTGAAAATATCAATATATAAGTACATATATACATATACACCTACTTCTAAATATGGTGATGAAGAGATTGACTACTTTTATGAGGATCGGGCAAGGGCAATAGAGTGTGGCGGTACTCGCGCCACTTGAAATACAGAAATATCGAGGTGGCTAATATTTTTATTTTAGTTAGTTTTTGTCAAATATATAAATTTGTCAATAAATAATTTAGTTCGTAAAAGTTTCGTTATATTAATAAATATAAAAGCAAATACGACATTGGTGACCCCGAATAGAGTTCGAAATGGAACCGAATCACGCGTCCAATGAAGCTAACGCCACCACAGCAGCGTCATCATCGCTTAACGAGAGCGGTTCGACCACGCTGGAAAATTCTTCGGAAGAAATACAAGCCATCCGACAAATAAAATTGCCATCATTCTGGCAAAATCAACCAGCACTTTGGTTTGTCCAAGCTGAGGCACAATTTTATGCCTACGGTGTCCGGGCCGACGCAACAAAGTATTTTACAGTCATCGGTACGCTCGATTCTGAAACCTTGCAGGGCATAGCCGATATACTAATTGCTCCCTTACCAGAAACCGGAAGGTATGAATATTTAAAACAACATATAATTAAGAGGTATGCCGATTCTGAGGAAAAACAACTACGAAAAGTGCTAACTGACATTGAATTAGGCGATAAAACTCCATCACACTTATACCGTGAAATGAAAGTTTTAGCCAACAACAAACTAAGCGATAAAATATTGCGAACATTATGGCTACAACGACTACCAGCTGCGGTCCAGCTAGTGTTAGCGTCCGCAGATGTCTTAGACATCGAAAAATTGGTCACAACAGCTGATAAAATTGCCGAAGTAAGCAACTGCATGCAACCCCAGGTAGCAGCCATTACCCTTCCAACACAGACTCATCCAACTTCATCCTCGTCTACAATAGCAGCGATTTCAGACGTAGCGGCAAGTTCAAGTACAAAACTGGAAACTCAGGTAGCAGATATACAACAACAGATCATAGAGTTAACTAGGATGGTAGAGCGCATAGGAAGCAACAAACATCAGCGCACCAGGAACCGATCACGTTCCAGGAGCTGTCAAGATGGTACCTGTTATTATCATCGACTGTTCAAACAAAACGCACGTAAGTGTGTTAAACCGTGCAATTTTTCACAGCCGGAAAACTAATTGAGCCGTCGCTGATCGGGGCAGTCAGTGACAATCCGGCAGCTACAAATCGCCTCTTCGTAACAGACGCCAAATCCGGAATGCGATTTTTAATCGACACCGGAGCAGACGTTTCGATAATACCGCTGCCTACAAATTCGCGAGTGCACGCTAAACCGACAGATTTTAAACTATTCGCGGCAAACGGTAGTGTTATAGATACTTTCGGGACTACATTATTATGTTTAAATTTAAAACTTCGGCGACCATATAAATGGCATTTTTATACCGCGAAAGTGTCAAAACCGATTATAGGTGCTGATTTTTTAAAACACCACGGACTATTAGTGGATCTCAAAAATCGTCACCTTGTGGACTCAGTCACGAAACTCTCAGTAGAGATGCAACCTACTACCGCAAACGATTCAATTTCTACTATTAACAGGAACGCCAATTCACATTTTATTCTGGCCGAGTTCCCGGACATCACTAGACCGTCACCTTTCCGAAAAACTACGCAACACGATGTCCAGCATCACATCATTGTGAAGGGACCTCCAATATCCCAGCGTCCTAGGAGGCTGGCACCAGAAAAGCTCAAAATCGCCAAGGCTGAGTTTGAATATATGCTGGAACATGGGATATGCAGATCATCCAGCAGCCCATGGGCCAGTCCACTCCACCTGGTGCCAAAAAAGGAAGCAGGAAGTTGGCGTCCGTGTGGGGATTATCGGCGTCTGAATTCTGTCACCGTCGCCGACAGCTACCCAATACCACATATTCATGACTTTACGCATCTTCTTGCGGGTAAGAAAATGTTCTCAAAAATCGATTTAGTGCGCGCTTATCACCATATTCCAATTTCTCTGGAGGATATTCCGAAAACAGCCGTAACGACACCGTTTGGACTATACGAGTTTGTGTACATGACGTTTGGGTTATGTAACGCGGCGCAAACCTTTCAACGTTTTATAAATAAAGTGTTATATGGGCTTGATTGCTGCTATGCCTATATTGACGATATCTTAATTTTTAGTAATAATGAGGAAGAGCATGGACGACATCTTCGTCAAGTTTTTCAGCGTTTAACAGACTACGGAGTGTCCATAAATGTTGACAAGTGTGTTTTTACTCAAACTAGTTTGGAGTATTTGGGATACCAAATATCTTCCGAAGGCACGCGTCCCCTTCCAGCGCGCGTTTCAGCTATTAGTGGGTACAAACCTCCAGATACAGTAAAAGACCTTCGTAGATTTTTAGGCATTATAAACTTTTATAGACGTTTTATTAAAAACGCGGCACACGTGCAAGCTCCTTTAAATGAGTTTTTACGCGATGGTCGCAAAAATGACAAAAGGAAAATCGCCTGGACTCCAACAACGATTCAAGCATTCCAGGACGTCAAGAATCAACTGGCTGATGCAACCCTCTTGGCTCATCCGGAAGAGGCAGCACAGTTGTCGCTAATGGTCGATGCTTCCGATTTTGCTGTTGGGGCTGCACTTCAACAGTTGAAAGAAAAATCCTGGCAACCACTAGCATTCTTTTCCAGGAAACTGTCACCTTCGGAGCGCAATTATAGCGCTTATGATAGAGAATTGCTGGCAATGTACGAAGCTGTGAAATATTTTCGCTTCATGATTGAAGGCCGTGACCTTACAATTTTAACAGATCACAAACCGTTGACGTTCGCTTTCAATCAAAAGCCGGAAAAGGCATCGCCACGGCAACTTCGGCATTTAGATTTTATAGGTCAATTCACAACACGTATACATCACATTGCAGGCACTTCAAACATCGTGGCAGACGCCCTTTCACGCGTAGAAGCTATATCTTTACCAACGTTCGTTACTCCAGAGGAACTAGCCAGAGAGCAGGAGCAAGACGAAGAATTGCGTAATTTGTCAGACACATCGTTGAAATTGCGTAAATTCGCGTCATCGGGAAACGAGGTGCAAATCATGTGTGACGCATCTACCGATAAAATACGCCCCTATGTTCCCAGTTCATTACGAATGAAGATATTTAATTTGTGCCACACACCAGCTCATCCCGGTGCCCGAGCAACCAGCCGTTTAATTAAGGAAAAATATGTATGGCCAAAAATGAAACAGGACATCACGCGCTGGGTGAAGACGTGTATTCCGTGCCAAAAGGCAAAGATACACAAGCATACAAAAAGCCCGTTGAAGGAATTTCCAATCCCAGAGGAGCGATTCCAACACGTGCATCTTGATTTAGTTGGACCACTTCCAATAAATCAAGGACAACGCTATCTTTTGACAATGATTGACCGATTTTCCAGGTGGCCAGAAGCGGTTCCGTTAGGCGACTGTACAGCCCAAGTTATCGCTGAGGCATTTTTTAATCATTGGATTTCCAGGTACGGTGCACCGAGCACAATAACAACTGACCAAGGACGCCAGTTCGAGGCCTCACTAATGACCTCGCTAGCCAACTTGACAGGAACCAAAAGGGTCAGAACGACTGCTTATCGACCCCAAAGTAACGGCATTCTGGAACGTTGGCACCGAACTTTGAAAACGGCAATTACGTGCCACAACACTGAAAAATGGCTCGAAGTTCTCCCAGTAGTTCTGCTTGGGTTACGCACAACTTACAAGGAAGATCTAGGCGCATCACCCGCGGAAATGCTGTATGGCACTACACTGCGGCTTCCTGGGGAATTCTTTGTAAGTACAAACACTACAGATGACTCGAACCCAGCCCACTTCTGTATACAACTTCGCGACGCTATGAGACGCCTCCGACCTGTACCAGCAGCCTGGCATGGGAAGTCCACGACATTTGTCTGTAAGGACCTCGTTACCTGCACACATGTGTTCCTGCGAGATGACCGAGTGCGTCGTCCGCTCCAACCCCCTTACTCAGGCCCCCATGAGGTTTTAACCCGACGAGAAAAAGTTTTTACAATCAGTGTTAAAGGGAAACTTTATCACGTTTCAATCGATAGATTAAAACCAGCGTTTCTGGTACAGAACGATGAGACGGTAGCAATCCCTCCAGCTGCACCGATACCTAAAACGTCACGGGATGGCAGAATTATAAAGCAACCAATCCGGTTTCGTGACGCAGTTACCACCTAAGTCACTGGGGCGGGGGTACTGTGGCGGTACTCGCGCCACTTGAAATACAGAAATATCGAGGTGGCTAATATTTTTATTTTAGTTAGTTTTTGTCAAATATATAAATTTGTCAATAAATAATTTAGTTCGTAAAAGTTTCGTTATATTAATAAATATAAAAGCAAATACGACAAGAGGAAAATAAAGTACACCACTGCATCATAACTGTAGGCCACAACACTAAGGTATAAAAAAAGAAGACAGCGAAGAATCAGTAGGTAATTTTGGTATTAACCTGAGAAATGAAAAAGGACACAGGCTAGTTCAATATGCCAAGAGTCGAAAACTATATACACGGTGGGCCAAATTTATTTGGAACCCTTTTTGGACTTGAATAACTTTTTTGGTTTTGGTCCGATTTTGATGAAATTTGAAACCCATATTAATAGAGCATATTTAAGTTAAAATGTAAAAGACTAACGGAAAAACTTAAGGGGGATCTAAGTAAGGGGCATTATTATAAAGCCTTGCTTTCAAGGTCGTTGCAAAAGTTACCCTGTTAATATTTAAATTCAAAAAATAGTAAAAACTATTAATAAGTATCCCGAAAGACTAGCCTTAAAATCGTATTAAAAAACTTTAAGCGGTCGGAGCAAAATGAAAGGCATTCTGAAAGGCCATAAATATTATTTTTATTAAATTTATTCCATCGAAATTTCAGATTGCTTTCGTATATCGTAATAAACCTTTTTTTTCACTACTAGTATTAGAAGATGTCATTATTGACCTTATTTTCGAGCCCAGAAGATGATTTTCTCTCCTAGTGGTCAATAATTTTTTATTATTGACTACTGGTTAATAATAAAAACAATTGCTCTGCACTCAGGTGCCTATTTTAAATATGTTTTACCCAAATGTCAATTGAAATTAACCTCTCCCCTTGTTTTCAAGCAAGACTATTTGATTTTTGTGGATATTTAGAAATAAATATACCCATCTGTTATTTTATTTTTTATTTATGTAAAAATGATTAATTAAAAGGAATAAAGGTGCTAGTAGTGAAAAAAATAGTATATAAACCACGGTAGAGAAGACTTTTCTCAGCCTCACAACTTATTTCCCTCCATGCTTCGCATGTCGGGAAATAATACTGCTCGGCTGAGAAAAATGTCTTCTCTACCTTGGTCTATAATATACTATTATTTTGCTAGCGCTGTTATAAAACTTTTTTATTTTAATTAATCTTCGATATACGGATGTGTTTAGTTTTGTGTTATGTTTATTAACAATGGTTTACCTAACAATTGAAGATAAAAGTTTAATAAAGTCTTTAAGTCAAAAAAAATTATGGCGCCAAAAGAATCACGAGAAATGGGGATGTATGCATTATCCTGAAGAAGATCATCTACTTTTGACACGTATTGAGTTTTATCTTAGACGACTGTGGCATTACCCTTGTCAGCGGGTAATATTACAATGTTAGAAATGGATTGAAGACTTTTTAGCGCAACTCTTTCTTCCTTTGAAATATTGCAAGAAGGAGGTTTCGTAGAACGAAGACACCTGTTTGTTTCGAAACTAATAGTATCAACACTACTTTTAGAGACTGTACGTAGCGACGACTCAACCGAGCTAACAATGTCTTCGATGGGAATTTTGGAGGGAGCTACAGAAAAATTGTGACCTTTAGATAATATTGAAGACTCGGCTAAAGTTAAAGTGTAAGAAGAAAGATTTACAACTGTTTAGGAACGTACATCACAAGAAGAATTGTTTTTGGGTCTAAGAGAATCAAACTTACGGAGGTGGGCAGAAATAGTAAGCTCGAAGGTAGATTGAGCTTGGATATAGGTGATCCTATTAAATAAAGATCAATCATTGCTACTAAGATTGTTAGAAAATTTTCGATGAAGGCTCAAGAGTTGTCGTGGCACAAGGTCAAGGTCCCGCCTCGTTTGCCTTATACGGGTTGAGACCGTGCCATTGTTGAGATAGAAGAACTCAACGTTTCGCCCACTTTTTTAATGGGCTTCATCAGGAGCAAACGGGAGCACTAAAAGAGCACGGTAACACAACGTGTCAACCACGCCAGAGGCGAAACCCTTCTGAAGAAAAACAGAAAAGGCAGGGGTTGGAGCCAGTAGTGATTACAGACTTCCAAATGTCGGATAGATGATAACCAGTGTCACGATGCAAGTTGTTGGGAGTCTTAATGATTTCAATGGCCTCGCGGATTTTCCTGAAATGAAATAAAATGACTACTACTTCTAACCAGGTAATATTAGTAGTCGACGCGCAATCCTTGGCACCCGTAAACTTAGATCTCGCCCAATAAACAAAGAAAAAACAGTGCAAATATTTATTATGTGATGACTTGATATTTATAGAATATAATTTTCTTTAAATAGTTGTTCACTACTATCGTTTTTTTCTTCAGATATTGAACGGCACTCGAATATTATTAAAAAGTTTAAAGAAAACCGCAGCATTTTAGCTGTTTATGTACATTTCACTTATCGAAAACATGCAAAATGAATTTTGTAACAAAAAAACAATTTTCCCTTCAAACTTGCTTATCAAAAAATTAAAACAGTTTTACCTTATTTGCTAAATGAAATATTTAGTCATTATTATAAAATTTACGCGAAGAACTTACTTTCCAAATTCAAATTTGATGGCAATGTCACATATAATATTTTTCAACAAATGTATAAACCTTCCCTGTCAATCTTTGGCCATCGTAAATCTATTCAACACATTATCAAATAGGGCGCATCAAACCATCTATCGTGTTATGCAAATATCCACTTGAACTGTCGCATTCAAAAGGCATAATAGACTAACACTTGCTGATTATCTTCAATTCCGCATTCTCTCTGCCAAAAGAGGAGGCGAAATGGTCGTTCGTAATTTCTGAATAACTTATTTCACGAAATCCCTTTTCATTGTTCTATATATGCAACATTTTCTCCATTTATTAATTAGATTTTTTATATCAATAATGTTCATCATGGTTTAAAAGAAAACTAAGTTTATAAACAAGTTTTCAGTGTTCACTGTTTGAATGCGAAGCAATTATATGAGTTTAAGTTTTCTAAACTAAGTAATTCCAATTGTTTACCTCGTTTTCTATATTTTTTGCTACTGCTACTTAATACGACTTAGTTTCATAATGTAATGGGTCACAGTAAACAATTTATATATCATTTACGAAATTTATGTTACGCCTTGCGCAGATGAGTTTTAAATTAAGCCCAAAAATTGATGTCGTTTTGTCGTTAAAGTTAAATCCTTAAAGTATTTCATTCTACTTTTACTATAATATTTATGTATTTAAATTTAAAATATTTTATAAAATAGCTTTTTAATAATTTAAGTTTTTACGTTACATTATTATTAAAATTTTCAAAATCACACCAAAATTTAAATTGACATCGTAATAAATATTATACGTAAATCGGTAATTATTTTCCGTGACTGATTAATATAACTATTAATTAAGTTTGCAAAAAACAATACGGTGTGGTAAAATCTCCTAACAATAATAGTATATTGCGTCATAAGGGAAGATATAGGCATATTTCATCCCGAAGATTTCTGCTGCACGAGCGAACGAAGTGAGCGAGGGCAGCAAAAGCCGAGGGATGAAATATGCCGTTAGATTCCCGTAGGGCACAAGTTATTTTTCCGCATCCATAAGAAGTTCGTATTAAATAAAAATAGTTATAATATAATATGTACCTACGTTTTTGACATATAACCTCAAATTACACATGTCAAATTTTCGTATTAAAAATAACTTCTATAATGAATTTATGTAAAAAATAATCGTATTTGCTTGAATTTTAAAAAATAATTACACTTATCAATCACTTAAACGAAGATTTTTGTATAATCAAATAATAATTTTGATTCTAAATTCTATCAGTAGATGTCACGTCGATAGCATGCACGGTAAAAACCCGCAAATGTTCATATCGTCCCGCTTTTTCATATTTACCCGCAATCCGCCATTGTTAACCTCAAATGAGATAAATAATCTGTCAATTACATACCATGGATACGGAAAAATGCATTTATTTCATTATTTTATAGAAATTAACTTTTAACTGTTATTTCGCCATAAAATTTTCGATTTACTTGTAGCGGTATGATTAACCGTTGTAGTTACCTTGATAAACTGCAAAATGAGAGGTTTTACAAAGCATGATTTTGTGTCTGGATTTAGAGTAAGGAATGTTGGTTTATTTTAAGCGATACGCAAAAGAAGTATTAATTACACATAGTTACAGAATTAAAAATGTATATATTGTACTGATCCTTACTTTGGGAGCAACTTATGTTATAACGCCTCACGTTGGATTGACAATTTTTAAAAAATGTTTTACCCTTTAATAAAGTAGAATTCCGGAGAAGTTAAGAAGGTTCGTTGTTGTTGTTGTTGTTGTTTTTAATTAGTTTAATAAAAATAAAATTTCACTCAATTTTTTTTTTAATGCTGATTTTTTTATTTACTTATTCACCCTATCAACCCTGCTTAACTCTAACTTAAAATTATGGTTTCACACTCACTATCTACAACAGTTCCAAAATTTACCTCAAGTTCTCTTCATTTCCAAGAACTTCTATCTTACCCCCAAATCCAATTTGCCTCTATTTCGAATTCAATTTCTAATTGCCTCTGCTTCGAATTCAGTTTTCTTTGAAATCCAAAACACTTTCACTTCGACAATTATATTATCGTTTTACTTGTTTATTGAATTATTAATTGATTCTAATTATCGTTAACACTGTTTCAAATTAAATCTTTGGTTGAGATTTAATAATTTTAGAGGAGCAAACCTATTTGGTTCTTGCCCTTTCGAATGCAAATTATAATCTCTTATTTATCAATTTGTTTTTCTTCGTATCCAAGATATTTTACATACAATGTTTTTCACTATAACAACTATTTACAAAGCTTCTATGATAACCAATTTTACATTTTTATGACTACTGAATTTAGCTAATTATACTATAACAATGATTATAACAATAATTTATTTACATTAACAACTTAAATTTAATCTAACTACTTAAAATTTATGTTACAATTTTTTATAATAAAATCTGCATTAATAATCTTTGGAAAAATAACTTTCGTTAACAAAAATTACAAATAACAGAATCTCTAATCAAAGGATCCAAAAGCAAATATCAGATTAATATATTATATAATTCAAATTCAATTTTCTTTAGTTGCCATAGTTCTTGAGATGTCGGTTTACAAGTAGTATTATATTCGTTTTTAGTAATGATGATGATAATAATAAGTTAATTTGACGGTAATAAGAACCATTTACAAAGCAGTAGGGTTGCATATACATAAATAAACCCAAGCGACTAAACGCTAAGTACAACCTATAAAAACAGTGACCTAAACGTACACAATTATTCATGCATACTTTACATATTCAGTATGTTTTTTACTTTTCTAGTGAACATAAAATATTAAAATGGGATATGCCAAATACATCGATATTATTGCAATGCACATTACCTGTTGTGATTGTTCTAGTAAGTGGGCAGTTGGCACCATAAGTTGTTCTATGAACATTTGTTGCAGAAGCAAATGATTTCTAACGTTAATTTGGGGGACGCGCAAGTTAAAACAAGCCAAGATATCAGAACAAGCTATAACACTGTTTAGAACTTTATATGCTAAACAAAGTTCGTAATAATTTCTACGTGCTTGCAGAAGACTCAGGCCAAAATATTTCAAGTTATGCATATAATTTTCAGAGTTGTACATCATTCACGTTTTAAAACAAAGGATTTTAATAATTTTTTTTAATGGCTTCTATTCTATAAATATGTATGTACAACGTTATATGCAGGAGCCCAAATAATGCAGTTGCAGGCTCAAATAGCACGAATAAATGCGGTGTACAAAATAGTAAGGCAACGAACATTTGTGAAGTTGCGGGTAAACTCTCTTCACAAATCCTAACATTCGTAGTGCCTTTGAGACCATAAAGTCAGTATGTTCTGTAAACGACAAACCGCTGTCTAATATAAAGCCTAAATCTTTTATGGTTTGTACAGTTTCAAGCCATTCTCCATTTATACTGTATCGATTTACACTTTTTGATATTTAGTGTCATATCATTTGATTCGCACCATGCAAATAATTCTTCAAGGTTCCGTTACAAAACAACATGATCATAAGGTGATACAATTTTTCGATACAATTTAAGATCATCTACAAATAAAAGGCAAGGGGATGAGATTACATCGACTATGTCGTTTACAAAAATAGAAAACAATATCTTCCCAAGATGTAACCCCTGGGGAACTCCCGAAGGCACCACAAATTCAAACGAGTGGTAATTATTTACTCTAACTAGTTGTACCCTGCCACTAATAAATGAATTTAACCACAACAGAAGCGAAACGTTTTAAATCAAATGATGTACAGTTTATACTTTTTTCTTTCCTCATCCCTTTCTGGTACATCGCATTATTTTAAATTTATGTTTAACATTCTGTTCCTTTTCTTGTTTCGTAATTTTCTACTTTTTATAATTCTGTATTTTTTCTATTTAGAAGTAACCATATAAAATCATAAACGTGTTTATATATTTTAATTTAAATTGTCGCTTGTTCCACTTTAACCATAATATAAGAGTTTCGTGTATTGATCAACTTCCAATTCATGTTTTCTAGTACCTACTAAATTGCTTCTTGATACCGTTGTTATTTTGTTAATGAACTAAGTATATTAGCAATCAGAGTAAATCGAAACTTTCATTCTGTGAGCTAATAGTATGTAACTACAAACCTCGAAGATATACAGTGATATCACCCCTTATTCCATAGGCCATTTTTTTCTGTAGTCTTGGGACTTCTGGTCCTTCTATGAGTGGAGTTCCGATTGTATTGGGATCGATTTTAAGGTGTTGTGGTGCTTTATAACGTTTTGTTTGATTACTTCTGCCACGTAAGCAATATTGAGGTCAGTACGTAGTGTGAGATTTTTAGACTAAAAGGGCTGTATGATGTTAAGGGTCAAGTTACTGGCACATTCTCACAGTTTACACCCGTAGGTCCAGATAGGACGGATAATAAATAGTCTTATACAATAAGAACTTGTTTTCTAGTTTGACTGATGATTTGCTGCCAATAAGCATATTTTTAAGTTTTAAACCCATTTTCCTGCGCTTTATGGTAACGTGTGTCTTCCGTGTGTCTTCACCTATCTAGATGTAGGGCTAGGTATCAAACTTCGTTGGCTTGGGGTATTACTTATAATGCTGTTTAGTGTGGCAAGAGTGGCCCTAATACGCTTCCCTGAGGAACGCCAGCATTCATAGGTTTTGCTTGAGAAGTTTCATTGCCAATTTTTGTTTGAAAGTGACAATCTGCGAGATATGATTGCAGTATCAAGTAATATTGGTACGGTAGCAGTGCTTTTATCTTATATAATAATCCTCGGTGTCATACCCGGTCGAATGCCTACTTAACGCCTAAACATACTGCCCCACAAATTCTTTGGTTTCTAAGGTCGTTTTTATTATGTTTATGTTTGTTAACCGATGGCACAGTGCTTGTACATGTACTTGATGGGTTATAGAGTGTTGGTGTCGGAAGCCGAATTGATGACTTGGTAATCATCTTGTGACGTGTTCTCATTTATTCTCTTTAGAAGTTTTTTTGCAGCTTCGAGATTAACGGAAGTAAGCTAATGGGACGGTAAGATTTTAACTCATTAGGAGGTTTTCCAGGTTTGGAAATTAAAATGATTTGGGAGAATTTGAGCTGGAGTGGCCAGTGTGTGATACGTAGTACCCCATTGAAGGGAATTTGTAGAAATTTAATCCCTTTCGCTGGTAAATGTTTGAATACGGTTGCTGTGGTGAGATCTTGTCCAGGTGATTTTTTTATTATTTAACAACATTATTTCACTTTCTATCTCATTCTCTGTAAAGTTCCCCATTGGAGGAGATAACTGCAATGCTGATTGTATGTTATCTTCGATTACGCGGTCGACTTCACCAAAGTTTGGTTTAAACACTTCTTTTAGATGTTTGGCGAAAGGTTTGGCCTTTTTCTTTTCCTTTTCGGTTACCTCTTTGATCTCTCATGGGAGGAAAGTGCGTCATTGGTTGATTACGTAGAAAGAAATTTTATATAGAATTGAAAGATTTCATTGCGATTTCTTTTAGTTAGTCTATTTTCAAGTTTGTTGTTGAGCTGATTAAATGTTGTTTTATCATTAATGTTACGACTGCGTTGCCACCTAGCCC
Organism: Melanotus villosus; assembly: GCA_963082815.1. NCBI lineage: Eukaryota > Metazoa > Arthropoda > Insecta > Coleoptera > Elateridae > Melanotus > Melanotus villosus. The sequence goes on along the minus strand of OY720419.1, from coordinate 37,038,460 downwards.
TTGCCCTCCTTTGTTCTTTAACTAGTTCCATTATTTCCTTAGGAACGTTGAAGTTATTAGTCCTGCGGTGGTTTTGTGGCGTAGTATTTCAAACAGCTTCCTGTATAGTAGTTATAAGATGGTTTCTGATATATTCCAACTCGTAAACTGTTTTTAAGCTTAAATTAAACAGATTAATATAATCTTCAAAGCAGTTCCAATTTGCATTTTTGTTGCTGAGAGTAGGTGTAGTTTCCTTGTAGATTATCGTTATGCTTACGGTGGATATTAAGGGGGTGTGATCAGATGATAGGTCATTGTTGGATTCTACATCCATATAGTTTGGAGATGAAAAAGTCCAGAAGGTCAACTTTGTTATGACCTGAGGGCAATACGTTGGACTGCCAGTTGATTACAATAAATTGTAGTCGACTACAACTATGAGGTTGTAAAGTTCTCTGCCTTGTTAATCGTGACCCCAGGGGGTGTTTGCAGAATTATAATCACCACCTACTATGAACCTAGGGCCTAAGGAGTAAAAAAAGGGCTCTAATAACTGTTCAGTAATAATATGTCTTGGTGGGCAGTAGACTGCTGATATGAATAATGGTGCTGCTAGCTTCTGAACTACAAGAGCTACATGCAGTAGCTTGTATGAAATCTGTTTTAAATGACGGTAATTCGGGACGTTGTATGGAGTTTCGGATTATTACTGCGGAACCGCCATGGACGTCCCATCAGGATGTTCTGTGTGATAAATGGAGAAGTGTGGTTTTCTTAAGTAAAATCTTTCAGTGAAGTGTGCTCTCGAAATCAATAAAATGTCTGTGTTGTTTATATTGCGATGATATTGGTGGTATGATTTTAATGTTAATGTTGAGTTGAATAGGGTACAATTTTTTTTATTAATCGTTAATATGATTTGAATGTTAATGCAGATTTAACTTCGTTATTAAAAATGTCCATAATTTATTGTTAAGAAAGACCAATGTAGCTGGATATAGGGTTGGGCAGTGAGGAGAAGCCAGTGTTTGGGGTTGTCTGGTAACGGATAACAGAAAGGAGTTTTCTTATTGGAATAGAATTATGTGAGAACCTGGGTTACAAGAAAGAAGTGAAATTTAAAATTCCCACAAATTTTGTGAATGACAATTAAATAATTGTTAAATAAGTAATTTTCGTTGGGGAAAACGAATAATTTATAATTCTGGAAATTCTTCTAAATAAGAAAAATTCGCAATTCGAATCTTGTTGAAGATAAATGAAATATATAATTATTGTAAGTGTTTTTGAATGAAGTTCCATGCTAGAAAGATGATATTGGTAGAATTGGATGTCATATGAAAATTTGGAATTGGATGGTGATTCGTTAAATTAATTGGAATGGTTTTGGGCTGTTGTGGTGGAATAATAATTAGGCTGACCATAATTCTTTGGGGCAAAAACGAGACGGGGGGGGGGGTAATATTGTTCAAGCAGAATATTTCCTTTAGAATACAAAATTGTGTATATTTATATTATTATATTCAGGGTGGCACATTGCCTCACGCACCATAGAAATTTCAATGGTAAATTTTTAATTTGTAAATATTTGCTTCCCTAATTATTTTAGACCAAAGGTGCAATGATTTTTATCAAAGTGCAAGAATTAACTTCCACAGTTTTTCTGTTACGGAAAAATTGAAAAACTGCAAAATAGCATCACTGGATGGGGTATTTTTTTCTCTACAGAAAACATATTTGCACTTAATTGAAATTTCCATGGTGCGTGAGGCAATGCACCACCCTGTATACATATAAAAATATATATTGTTGTGATGTTCAAATTTATTTTAATTAACCAAAATAAAACGTTACTCAAACTTTATAATGCAGATTTCTTTTATTATCTTGTTTTCCCTATCAGCCCTACTTAAAATTATCTTAAAATTATTTTTATACACTCACTATCTACTTTTAACTTCCTCTGCTTTTCCAAAAAATTTCTTTATCCCCAAAAACCAAAAATCCAATCTGCCTCTACTTGACTCGCTCCTGCTTGCAGTTTCCCCCGCTCGAATTGCTTTTATTCGAACTGCTTTTTCTTGAACTGCTTTTGCTCAAACTGCTTCTGCTTGAACTGCTTTTGATCGAACTGTTCTTGATCGACCTGCTTATGCTTGAAGTTCAGTCTTCACTTGATTTTTCTTCAAATCCACTTTCTTTTTATTTAATACTGGTACTTTATCTTGTTAATTGTATTTATAGTTGATTATTTATTCAATATTTATTCTTTTTGGGACGAGCAACTTAATTTTGTTGTTGCCCCTTCGAATGCAAAATATCAACTGAATTATAAAATTGTTTTTTCTGTATCCTGGATTTTTAACTAACATTTGTTTTTCACTATCACGTTTCTAAGTCTATTAATTTAGCTAATTATTTACTAACAATGATCACTATAATAACTTACATTTAATCTAGCTATCTTAAAATTACAATCTTTTATAATTTAAAAAATATCTGCATTACCAATCTTTGCAAAATAATACTTTCGTTAATTAACTCAAAAATAACATAACCTTTTATTATAAGCATCCAAATTAAATATCACTTCAATATTAATACAAATTTATTATTATTATTACAAATTATATTTTATGAAATTATTATTACCTATTACAAAAAAGATTAGTTAGAAGTAGAAGGTGGCTCTTCATTTTAATTCTTATTCCAACAATAATTTCCTGCTGAGCTTATTCTTTGTATCAAATCTTTTATCTTTTGCAATCTTTAAAGCTTTTAAATATTATTGCAAAATAGAAACCTTCTTGTCTCACACACAATCGCCAACGATAAACAGAAATGAACTGCACCGCCGACTAACGAATGCCGCCACCGGCTACCAACCCCCACCACTTGCATACATCAACTTTTTTTAATCGTGACAGATAATAAAATAATAAATAATCATTGCGCGGTTTTATTAACGCGTTTTCTTTTTTCAAAAAACGGGACAAACCTGGCATATTTGCCAAAAGAACGGGACAACCAGTATATACGAAAAATACGGGACTGTCCCGGTGAAAACGGTACGTATGGTCAGCCTAATAATAATGGTACAACTTAAAGGTGCACCAATAGATATAAATATCATACAAGTGTACGCTCCCACTATAGATGCAGATGAAGATGAAGTAAATTACTTTTATGAACAACTTACGAACATTATGAAAAGTATAAAGAAACACGACATCAATATTATATGCGGCGACTTTAATGCCAAAATTGGAAAAGAAAGAGTAGATAATATAACTGGGAACCATGGACTAGGAGACAGAAATGGACGAGGAGATAAGTTGGTCGAATTCTGTCAAGAAGAGGAAATGACTGTGACTAATACATGGTTTTTCTTACCGCCTAGAAGACGGTATACATGGACTTCCCCACAACATAATCATCAACGAGTAGTACGAAACCAAATCGACTCTGTTCTTGTTAATCAAAGATTTCGGAACACTGTAATAAGTGCAAAAACATATCCCGGCACTGATATTACATAAATCAGATCATTACCCAGTGCCAAAAAAACTAGGGATGGAAAACTACCGGTTGGCAACAATAGACGACGAACGCGACGGAAAGGAACACGAAAAAGGTAAACGCAACAAATTAAATCAGGATAGCACAAGAAAAAGGTAGCAAAGAAAAAAAGCAGTATCCGACTTGCAACATGGAATGTGAAGAGTTTGATGAAACCAGGGGCACTGCAGAATTTGAAAGAAGAAATCACACGATATAAAATACACATTACGGCTGTACAAGAAACGAGGTGGAAAACGAGCGGAATTTGGGAGGTAGGTAACAAATGTAACAATTACACCATATTAGGTAGTGCAGCAAAAGGGGGACGGTACGGTACGGGTTTTGCAATATTAGCACATTCAGTGTACACACACCTATAGAGGACCAGGAAGGGGACGACAAAGATTTATTCTATGCACAGATACAAAGGGTCAACGATGAGGCAGCAACACATGGCGTTAAACTGATAATGGGGGACCTTAATTCAAAAGTAGGAATCGAGGAACAATACGCATCGATTACAGGTAAACACAGTCTACATCAAGTAAGCAATGATAATGGAAAGAGGATGATAGATCTAGCAAGTACTAATAACATGGTAATTAGTAGTACACGATTTCCGCATTTGCGAATTCACAAAGAGACGTGGGTATCCCCCGACGGGAAAACAAAGAATCAGATCAACCATATTATGATTGACGTGAGGCATATGTCCGATATATTAGATGTTCGTAGTTACAGAGGAGCAGACTGTGACACCGACCATTTTCTGGTAAGTGTAAAATTGAAAGAACGAATTTCATTCAAGAAAGAAGGTGGCGGAGTTAAAAGTCAAACATTTAATCTAGGAAGGCTGAGAGAGGATGAAGAAATTGGGGAAAAATACAGGGGAGTAATTTCAGAAAAAATCAAAAAGAAAGGGCAAAAGGAAACTTCGGTGGAAGAAGACTGGGAAGAAATTAAGGATATACTGCCGTCTACATCAGAGATGTTAGGAAGAAAGAAAAGAGAAAGCAAGAAGAAAGGGTGGTACGACGAGGAATGTAGAGCAGCTATAGACGAAAGAAACAAAGCTAGACTTGCACTACTAAAGGAGACAAGCGAAGAAAGAAAAGAGAAATACAATGAAAAAAAGAAAAAGTAAAGAAGCTATGCAGGAAAAAGAAACCAGAATAAGAACGAAAAAGATTAGCCGAAGTAGGGGTAATGTCAAAAGCCAAGAGAACAAGAAAGTTCTATAGAGAGGTGGGAGGGGATCTGATCGGGGAGAAGCAAAACAGAATAAAGAGATGGAAGGAATACTTCGAAAGATTGCTAAATATAGGAAGTGAAAGCGAGACAGTAAACGGGCAAAATGAAGCAGTAAGGCAACAAGAAGAGGAAAACGTCGAAACGCCAACAGTGAAAGAAGTGGGAGAAATTATAAGAAACCTAAAAAATGTTAAGGCTCTAGGGGAGGACGAAGTAGCAGCGGAAATGCTCAAGTTTTCAGGTAGTGAAATGGAAAGTCGAGTGTACAGTCTAATTAAAACGATTTGGGAGAAAGAAGAAATGCCTAAAGCCTGGAGTTCAGCTATAATTTGCCCTCTACACAAAAAAGGAGATAAAACGGTATGCGAGAACTATAGAGGAATAACCCTGTTAAGTATCGGGTATAAAATACTAAGTTTAGTAATAGTTAGAAGGGTAATACCTGTAATGGAAGAGATGGTGGGGGATTATCAATGAGGATTTAGGAGAGGGAGATCCACTTTAGATCAGATCTTTAATATACGGCAAGTAATGGAAACAAGCTACGAGAAGGATCTGGACTTATTCTATTTATTTATAGACTTAAGTCAGGCATACGATTCGGTCCAAAGGTCACGGTTATACGAAATATTAAATAGCTTACAAGTACCATCAAAATTAACAAGTTTAATTAAACTATGTCTAAAAGATTCACAGGCAAGAGTAAAAATTCAGGGAAACCTATCCGACTCATTCGAAATCAAGGTAGGACTGCGTCAAGGGGATCCGCTATCAACGAGTTTATTTATTCTGATATTAGAGTGGGTCATAAGACAAGTAGCAGCAGTAAGAAAGGGGACTATAATGAACAGATCCACGCAAATCCTCGCATATGCCGATGACCTGGTTATTATATCAAGAAATAAGACCGAATTACAAGAAGTGTTTATAATACAGCTGGACGAAGCAGCAAGAAAAGTGGGTCTCAGCATAAACCAAAACAAATCCAAGTTTATGTTAACATCCAGAGAAGGAAGAGACGAAAAATACCTGAAAATAAACCAAAACGTTTTCGGTAAGGTAGGGATTTTTAAATATTTAGGAACGGTAGTGACGGAAAGGAATATAATTCAGGGTGATATAGAAGCGAGAATAGCAGCCGGGAATAGGTGTTTTTGTGCATTGCGGCAAATATTTCAATCGAAAGACATCTCAAATAGCTCAAAAGTGACAGTGTATAAAACAGTAGTGAGGCCGATCCTAATGTACGGAGCAGAGGCATGGACCCTCACCAAAAAAGAAGAAAACGCACTGGAAAACTGGGAAAGAAAAATTCTAAGAAGAATATACGGCCGGTGATGGAAAACAATGGATAGGAAAAAGTGGCGGGAACTGAAAGAAAAAGTTAGCAAGGCCGATGACCAGGCGTAAGTCTAACTAACTTGCCCTGGTAGGAGTAAATCAGTTTGGAAACTCGGAAGAAAGGCTTTGGCCCTTAACGGGCCGTCAACTGCCAAGGAGTCATAAACCCAGTGATAGCAAAACTTAGACTGAAACTAAAAAAGATACAAAAACCAAAGAAACTAAAGATAGACATAAGAGAACTAAAAATACGAACAAAAGCTTATGAACTGCAAGAACATTTAGAGAAGCAATTTAATAATATTGAGAACGACAAAATACAATGTGTGGAAAACATGTGGGAACAGGTAAAAAATGCAATCTCATATTCAGCCGAAGAAGGTAACATAATTTATGCACAAGGCAAACTCCCTAATGAATGGCTACAATCGATATTTGTGACAATGCCCAAGAAAACAAATGCAAGTAAGTGCAACGATTGCTGAACCATCAGCTTGATGAGCCATGTACCATGAGATCGAAAAAAAGATGATTCTGAGCAGGCCTTGACTAGTACAACACGGTTGGCGACACTGGTTCTAGAATGCCTATGAATTATAATGTGACAGTGACATTTCAAATGTAAGTCAGTTTTGCAATCTTGTTTCCAGAATTATTTAAGTTTATCGTTGTAATACTAGTGAAGGATCACATTTTGAACACCTACTCTAACATGTATTCATCTTAGTTTTCAGTTTGTTCCCTAAATAAATACTGTTTTGTGTTTTAATTTATTTGACATTTATTAACCTCTAACCTACTGCCACATTTTGAAATCAGTCTTGCCAATCGTGTTGTACTAGTCAAGGCCTGCTCAGAATCATCTTTTTTTCGATCTCACGGTACTTAAAATATTTCTCCGTGTAATTTATGAACGAATAAAAAACAAATGCGAGGAAAACATAAGTAATACGCAATTTGGATTTAGGGCGGGCATGGGTACTAGAGAAGCACTTCTTAGCTTGACAGTTCTGGCTGAAAAATGCTTAGACATGAGACATGATTTGTACATATGCTATATTGACTTCGAAGAAGTGATATAGGCTGTTTCACTTTTAAAAAACCACCACCTGTTGAATTATGTTGGCAAAATTAAAATTACCCTAATATTGCGATTTTTGAAATAAAGGGTTGGCATTATCATTTGTCAGATTTGAATTAATTTTCAAATTCAATTTGTCGAACATTTTTGGAAAAATGGGACGTAAGAACCGAAATTTATTAGATCGAAAGATGAAAAATGCGTTAGTCAAATGCTTTGGTAACGAAAGGTCATAGCGAAAGATGACAGAACAAATAACATCATAACTGATCATAACCTCTAAAAGTCAAGCTGAAATATTTCTCACGAAACATTGTTGCCGGTTGTGTTTCTAAGGTATAATGTGACGTTGGTGGTTTTTTTAAAGTGAAATGGAGTAGACACCAAAAACTTATAGATATACTTTGCTAACTCGGACTGGACGAAAAAGATATAAGAATAATTAAAAATCTACATTTGAACCAAAAGGCAAGAATAAGAGTGGATTATGAGTTAACAGATGAAGTAGAGAACAGAAGAGGAGTGCGCCAGTATTCTCTCGCCCATATTGTTTAATGTATACTCAGAAAAGATAATAGAGAACGCTCTTGCAGAAAGCTCAGAAGGCATGAAAATAAACGGAGTTTTGTTGAATAATATAAGATATGCTGACGACACGGCTCTAATAGCGGGAAGTGAGGAAGATCTGCAAAATTTACTAGATCGAGTAAAAGAAGAAAGTACTAACACGGGATTAAAAATAAACGTTAATAAAACAAAGATCATTGTCATAAGCAAGAACAACATCAACACAAATATTACGAGTAACAACATCAGAATTGAGCAAGTTAATAGTTACACATATTTAGGGCGTATAATCAACTCAAAAATGGAGTGTAAAGATGAAATAAAGAGAAGAATAGAGATAGCAAGATCAGCCTTTGTTAAACTTAAAACGATATTGAGCAACCGTCACCTTAATCTAAATCTAAGACTACGTCTTCTAAAATGCTACGTTTGGTCAACTTTATTATATGGCTGTGAAACATGGACCCTCAAAAAGGACATGACTGATCGATTAGCAGCCTTCGAAATGTGGGCATATAGAAGAATGCTAAAAATCTCGTGGACACAAAGAGTGCGCAATGACGAATTGGAACGGAAAGGGAACTGGTAGATAATATAAAGAAAAGGAAGACTGTAACGGAACTACTTATGTTCTGTGTTACTAATATTGTTATGTTCTGTGTTAGTCAGTATTGCCTTGTTTTGCTTGAGTATTGGTGTTTTGTTTAGATAATAATAATCTACACTGTGTAATTTGTTTTGAAAGGATGACAGTTTTGGTTGAATATTAAATAAACCGTAAAATTCATCAATAGAGTCTCAGTAAAAGCTAAACCGGCGCCCAACGTGGGGCTTTACGTTGGGCTTTACGTTGGGCGCCGGTTTAGCCAACGCTGGGTTTGCAGTTCGGAAACCTACCATGGTTAGTAACTTTAACTTGGGGTAAATGAAAACGCTTACAACGATTTTCGAGATAGTGTTTACGAAAATAGTTGCAGAACTCTACTATAATTTTCGCAGTAGTGCTTCACGAAAATTATAGCAGTGGAACTTTTATACAATTTACGCGAGTGTTTAAGACATTTCGAATTATTGGGATTAAAGTAATCAAAGTGGAACTGTATCACGTTATTTATTAATCCGTTTTGCAACCATTTACATAAATTTCACTTTTAAAATAGTGCGTGTGAATGTCAAAAGGTCTCCATCGGAGTGAAAGACTACAAAACATTTCCGGAATCAAAGGGTCTGTCTGTCCGCCGGTAGTTGAAACGGTAAATATGGATAACGACAACGCACCCGTGGTTCAAATGACTACGCAACAATTACAGCAACTACTTGCTGGCGTACAAATGCAAGTAAACGAACAGATGCGACAAATACAGCTCGATTTCCAGCAAGCACGGTCCACATCTGCAACCCCGGAAGTACCGACAATTACAGTAAAAGGAAGTTTCGCAAAATATACTTCACGGTTCTCAGGAGCGACCGATGAAGACGTTACCGCGTTTATAGATGCGATAAACACGTATAAAGAATGCACGAACATTTCTGAGGAAAACGCGTTACGCGGATTGACTCTGCTTTTGACAAGGGATGCGGCTACCTGGTGGCAAGGAGTTAAATCATCCATCTGAAGCTGGAATGCAGCTATGGAAGCGTTAGAAAATTCGTACGGTCGGCGAAAGCCTGCTTATCAAATATATCGCGACTTATTTGCAGACGAACAAGATGATAAAACGTCGTGAGTCGCGCAAGAGCAATGCTGTAAAAACTAAAAGAAGCTCCTACCGAAAATATTCAAATTGACATGATTTACGGTTTACTTCATCGACGAGTTCGAAAACGGGTAAAACACGACGACGCGAAAATGTGGCGACCCCCAATTTTGTTGACAGATTTGTATACTTCGTGAAATTCTAAGACCAAAAATGTCAAAAAAGTATGACCTTGAACTTGAAAATTTTCGAACTAAAAAATCGCGATGACGTCATAACTTTTTCAAATATGGCGGAAAAAATTTTAACGATATGTCAAAATGTGTGCAATAAAAAATAAAAACGGACAACAACTTTTTATTCCCGGGTTTCCAGACTAAACGACCGCACAGTATAAGAACTTTATAATAAATCCGCATTTTAATTTGTATATAGTTTAGTAATGAATAGTTATTAATTTAGAACATAAAGATTTATATTAATTTAAAATAAATAAAAATAAATTAACGAACCTTCACGACGACTCTCAATTAACATTAGTAGGGGAAGGTGGGGCAAAGTGGACAGCTTAACAAATACCACCTCATAAAAAATAGATTTTTTGATTTATGGAATTTATCGTGTGCTTAAGTTTTAGTGTATTTATTAATTTACAAATGTTATATTTCTAATGTGCACAAAGTTTGAAACTTTTTGCAGTACAAACATTTTAGTAAACCTATACAAAAATTTCACTTTGCCCCTATATGGCGTAGTGAAAACCAACGTGGGGCAAAGTGAATTCGATAATTTTAATATAACAGAAACTAAAAAATGATAAGACAAGGTTGGAACTAGCAAAATATTTTATTTAACGTAAGTATATGTATTTTATTGTTCATAAGAAAACAAGAGGAAAAATTGATACAAAATAAAGTAAATAAAAAAATTATTTCATCTGCAATTTGATTTGATTAAGTAACTAGACGACCGACAACTTCACTGAAAACTATTTCGCTTTCATCAGATATCTCAGGAAAAAAGTATGTGTCGAAGTTTTGCCTATATTGGCGCATGAACGAAACTGTAAAAGTTGCATCCTCAATGTCCTGAACTTTAGCTACAAACATTTTTCTGCTTTTACTCATTAGATCAAGAAGTTTGACTTTTAAAAAATCGCCTTCATTAATATCTTCAATATTCACTTGCACAACAGCAAGGCTTTGATGCAAGGGTTTTGATACTTCATCAGCATCATCCTCAGTTCAACTGGATAATGAGTCATCACATAAATCTTGATCTTCTTGCACAGAGAAATCCGAGCTCGATTCTTCAATTACCTTTAATTTCTTGTTTTTCCTGGCGCCAGACAAAACCTTCCGTTTAGCTGGAATCTTTGATTTTGATTGGGATAGCCTAGTGTGTTCTTTAAGTTTTTCCATATTAGGCGTAGAAGTTAGAATTATTGTCCTCCCTCGTTTATAATTCCTTTATGGTTTCTGTTTATCAGCTTCTGGAATAGGCATGACATCCTGTGGTGAAAAGTATAGCTGCTGATATTGCTACTCCCGTTGTCTTTCATGAGAGCAACCAGGTAGTGGAGATGAATTGGCGGCATTGGATTGTGGAGTAATAGATTCAACTATTACAGGTGAAGGTGTACGTTCTATGGGACGTAGAGGAGTGCTGCTGTCATCTTCTGCGGCAATTTCTTCCTCGTCGTTTCCGTTGTTGGCTTCTCTGTTAGTTGTTTCGGCCGGTTCAAATAAGTCGTCAGGGAATATTCCTGGATTATATGGGCAAATACCGGTATTTTTGAATCCATTTAAGGCGTTTTGTGTGGTTGCAGCCCGTTGGTATGCTCTGCCTAATAAGTCTCCACTTACATGTATCGTAATTACTTTTTCAGGATTGTTACACAACCAATTTTTACATTCTTGCCCATAATAAAAACTGAGTGGAAACATAAACGATACATCTAATGGCTGAAGGCAGTGGGAAGTGTGTGGTGGAATTACAAGAATATGGACATTATTTTCTTTTGACATTTGAACCAACTCTAGGTTTTTAGTATGAGTGGAGTGCCCGTCTAAGATAAGCAGGAAGGGTTCTTATTTTGTCGGTTTGGAATATTTCAGAAAATGGTTAAACCAAGTAGGAGCAAAAATGTGGGACTGCATCCACCCTGATGGGTAACACTCCACAAGAGACTCGAAGAGAGGATTCCTACGCACTCTAGGAAATATCAACAGTGGTGGGATGTAAAATCCAGCGGCGTTGTAGCATATTTCGACGGTAATAAGGCCAATAAGGGTGCCCCTTTCTGCTGAAGATAATATACCTACCTGTTTCTTCCCCTTCAAGGATATAATTTTTCCAGGTTTGTTTGGTACATTACCTGTCTCATCGCAGTTGTAAATACGACTAGCTGGGAATTTACATTTGGAAATTAATTCTCCGAGTAGTTCAAAAAATGTTGCTACATTAGGTCTGTTGAAAGCTGATACTCGGGCAGCTGATGTTTTTTTCTGGTAGGCGCATGGAGAGTCTTGGATGTCGCTTCAAAAATCCCTGGACTCTGTCACGTCCCGCCAAACCTGTTTCTCCATCGAAGTTATTAGGAATATCTGTGAAATAAACGTTAAAATAAGAATAATTTAACATTGACTATATTTTACCATTCTTTGTTGCGAATTGATAAGCAAGAAAACGCAAATTCATTTGACTCAGACCAAACAGTTTCTTTTCCAACAGCAAAATGTATTCTAAGATTTCGTTTTCTTGAATACGGTTGTAAACCGCCCCAATCCCATTTGGGCAGCTTTTGACACATTTTCCTCATTGCCTTTTTTTGTCTTCTATATAGGGTCGTTTTGGCACATTGTATTTTACGGCTGCATTCTTAACAGTTAAACGTCCTCTCCTTACCTCCTCTATGACCAATTTCATCTACTCTTCCTCCCAAGACTGTTGTGTGGTCTTTCGTTTATATTTTCGGACCATAATTCTAAAATACAAGGAAATATATTAGCGTAAAATAGCTCCTGGGTAAAAGTGGATTTATTCCACTTTGCCCCCAAGGATGTATTAGGGTAAAATATAAAAGATTAATATTGGATCGTATTTATATTTGAAAGTGTGATGACAGATTTCTCCTCATACTGTAACACAAGTAACAAACTAGGCAGGAACAATTTTTTTTAAATAATAATTAATTTAAACGTTATTTACTTACCAGGCAGAATTACAACATATGAACAGGTAAACAGTTGTCACTAATTTTGAGGTTACCTGCTGGAAATACGCCAAAATAATTTTACAGTGCGTTTTGTAGCTAAATTAAATTGTTTTTAGTTTATGGTCTCATAGATGGAGCCAATAATTTAAAAATTATTTGTAAGTTTCACTTTGCCCCCATGGTCCACTTTGCCCCACGTTCCCCTACCCCAAATAAAATTGTATGTACTAAAAATAATTTAGAGGGGCAATCATAACAAAACTTTTACCCTAAATGTGGAACTGTTAATAAGTTTTGAATAAATTGCAGTCATAGCAATATATAGGAAATTTTCTAATTTTCTTTGCTGTAACCCGTTGGCGTTCCACAATCCAATCTGCAGAAGTGTAGCCATTATTAGATTAATTTGTTAATGACAATTGTCAGCATATTCCAAATAATACTATTCTGCTGTAGGAGTTGATTAAATATTGTTATGTGAGTGTTTCTTTAAAAAAAATTAAATTTTATTTATTATAATTAGTCTCACATTCAATATTTGAAATTATACCTTGCTTTGCTCTTTAATTTAATTAATTGTTTGCATGGCTCTTATCTCAAGGTCGTTAAATAGGTTCGTTGTTTATTATTTATTGATTTAACCAAAATAAAACTTTACTCAAACTTTTATAATGCAGATTTTTATTTTATTACGTTCAGTTTCCCTATCAACCCTGCTTATAATTAACTTCTTTACACTCACTATTCAGTCTTGATTTCTTCCTCTTTTCCAAAATTCCAATTATTTTAATAACAAAAATTTCAATCTTCCCCTGCTATCAATTCGTCCTTTTCAATTTTTCCCTTCTCTCAATTCGTCCCCACTTGAAAACTGTCCTTATTTTAATTGCTCTCTCTCCAACTCCTGAACTTCTTTCGTTTGAACTACACTCGTTTAACTGCTTGAAATTCAATCTTTATTTTTCTTTGTTTCAAAATTCACCCTCCTTTTACTGGACACTGGTTTCTTTAATTATCACCTTCTATAATTGATTATTTTATAATATTTACTCGTTTTTATAAGAGCAAACCAAATTTTTTTGTTGATCCGTCGATTATCAAATAACAACTTTTTATTTATTTTTTTCGTCTCCTGGATATTTTATTCCACATTTGTTTTTCATTTTTTTTTTAAATTATTTACAACGTTTCTACAACTACAAATCTAGCTAAATTATTTACTAACAAAAATCATAACAATAACTTATTTACATTACTAGGTATTCTAGGTAACTTAAATCTAATCTAGCTATCTTAAAATTATATTACAATTTTTCTTTTTTTAGTAATTTAAAAATCTGCATTACTTTGTAAAATAATATTTTCGTTAATTAATTAAACAAACAACATAACCTTTAGTTATACACATCTAATTAAATATCATCTCAATATATTGTTATATTCGTCAAGAAATTGACTAAGCCTTAGGTCGCCAGTGATGATGTTTTCTGGTTAGTAGTGGCTTGATTATTTTGTCGTGATACTAAAGGCGAAAAGTTTTGGCTAATTAAGGTTGGAGGTGTTTTGCTTGGGGGTTGTCTATTTGGTTGATATTTTCTCTACAATTCTTGATAAACCGAGCATCCCTTCTAATTGGCTGGACGTGGACCACCGCACAATATACCTACATGTGGCTAGTTTTTTTGGCAGTTTTTAATGCTATGTTGTCCACAAATGGTCTGCTGCAATATGCTTTGGTGTTGTTATAATTTTGACACCTAGTGCACTGTACGATATCTGGGTTTGTTCTGGGAAGTTCAAATAGAACTTGCTTATTTTCAAAGGTGTGTATGTCATAAACTTGCTCATTATTTATGGCTGGTTACAAATACACGAAAAAGGGCGCTAACGGATCCTTTGTCTGTCTGTGTATTATATTCATTATATTTCGAAAGGTATATTTTAATTTTTTAAGAAAATTAATGATATCTTCTGTTGGTGTACTATGGTGTAGGTGTTTTAAAACTACTGTATAAAGGCGATCTTGCTTAATTTCATAAGTATGATGCACAATATTATTATCCTCCACGTACTTAATTAATTTTCTTTGTTTACCAATGCTTCGGTAGTATATTGCTCTTCTTCAGCAATCATTTTATTACACCATAGACAAATATGGGTGGTGGTTTCGGTATCGGTGTTGGCTGTTGTTCTTTACTGGTGTTTGTGGTTTCATTTTCTTCATCGTTAGTACTGTGTATCTATTTTGATGGATTGTTATTGACTGCTTACTTAACGAGTAGATTAGTTATTGTTTTCATTTTATTGGTTGATATTCTTTGCCAGCTGTTAGAAGAATTAGTCCATGTCTGAATCGTCGTCTTCGTAATATTCATTTAAGCTACTTGCATTTTGTGTTA
Organism: Melanotus villosus; assembly: GCA_963082815.1. NCBI lineage: Eukaryota > Metazoa > Arthropoda > Insecta > Coleoptera > Elateridae > Melanotus > Melanotus villosus. The sequence continues at coordinate 37,023,364 of OY720419.1, read as the reverse complement.
TATTGGTGGTGGCTAATATATGTAGTTTGTTGTTGAAATTAGCGTATTTGAGACTCTCTTGGTGATTGTGAATACCACTATTATGAAAAAAATTCTATCAAAAAACTAACAACAATCAAAATAAGGAACATAGGCTTCCAACGTGATTAGATAACTTAATATTACAAATTACAAAGAACAATAGTGTGCTTATAATTACAGTACATCTTTATTTAAAACTAATATTATATTATTGATAATAATTAAAATAATAAACACCTTTGTTCTAAAATGCTGTTACATGTATGATAACTATGTAATATAAAATATAAAATGAAATGTTATTTTGGTTGTATTACTGAATAAATTGATATTAGAAATGTGGAAGTAATAGTTCAGTAGAGAAAATTCAAATAGTAAATATCTAAATTTTACTTGAATAACCAATTATAAATTTTACTTGAATAACCAATTATAAATTTAGATATTTACTATTTGAATTTTTTCTACTGAACTATTACTTCCACATTTCTAATATAAAATGAAATATTACAAAAAAGTTACCAGAAAATCAAAATAAACCCTTAAAGTTTCTATCACAAAATCACGCCAGAATCGCCTTCTCAAAAGTTCTCTATAAATTATTTATTAATTGCAAAATTCCTGTGCTAATATAGAGTGGGGCATATCTTAAAACTATTCCTAGAGTTATCAGATTCCGCACTACAGGCAATACGATTAACTATTAGGAACAAAATACGCTGCTTCAGAATCTACTATCTGTGTCTATATTTCCTGGAAATAAACACTGATTTAAATACGATATATAAATATGACACATAAATTAAATGCCTCGTCGTATCTCTGCATAAAGAATAATTACTTTTTAAAGTTCCAGTTTAGTATAATACTATAAAATTATCATTTGGACACAAGAAAAAAGAAATCTGAAAACTACAACACCATATACGCATTTGGCACCAAGTTTCCATCATCAAATCAAGTGGGGTGCACCAGAGCTGCTGAAGTTCACGTGGTGATAATGAAAGATATGAGTTATCTGTTTTAGCCAACTTTCCTCAGTAATTCACTAAACTCAACAAACTCAGGGGTTAACGTCAACCAATTTTTCAAGAGAGTCTCCCACTAATAAAATAGTATTAGATACAGGCTTCTTTCTAAATTTATAAATTATCTTTTGTACTAAAATTCTGAAAATATAAAATATTCGAAGAACTTTTGCAACACACATAATATTACAAATATATTTATTTACTTATGATCAAAATTAAATAATAATTGCAGTGGCGGCTGGTGCAGGAAGGCTACAGCGCGGCATCCTCCCTAAAAAAACGGGTTCAGAAAAATTTTGTATTTTGTACTCCCTTATTTGGTCAACTAACATTTAAAATAAATAAATTGATTAATAAAATTAACAAAAATTACACAATTAGAACATTCTATTGTTTGTTTTGTGTTGTGCATACACAATTCCCTTAATTTCACTCGAATGGAGCTGACAAAACTGAGCCCAATATTGTGTAGTATAAATATGCTGCGTACGCGAAGGGCCTTGTTAAGATTCCATGGCAAAGACACGCGTTTAAACTGACCGTGCGGGCGTAAAATCGTCAGCCCTAGCCATTCTCTGCGCTGCATAGATACAACATGAAAGTTGTAGAAATTAAAGTTATCATTTACTTCTTTAAGTTTTGCGAATAAAATTAGAATTAAAAACAAAGACCAATTACGACAGTAGGAACAAAAAGATGATTTTCTACTGTTCAATTGATTAAAACTTATTGAAAAACACCATGGCGGATTGGCACCATTGCAGTGGTCATGTTGTCGATTGAAAATGACTTAAGTAAATACAGAATCTATTAGTGATAAAAATAGGGCATTTATTTGAAGATATAATGCATTGGAAACATCGCAAATTTGATAAATAGATAGGTACGTTTTATGGACATATTTTACTGGTATGGTATCTGTTATCATTTCTAATTTCCACTCAGCCTTCCCTACGGAAAATGTCACGAGCCACCACTGGTCATTTGCATCGACCTTGTTTCAAATTTAAGCTTATTTTAAACTATAAATTTTCATGGTTATCATTATACGGTGCTATTAACATTTTTTAATTTAAATTACGCTTGTATTTTCAATGCATACAGTCCTGAATCCTGAATGATTAATATTCATATAAACATAATCGTAAGTGTACAAGTAATAGAAAGTACGAACGACTTCTAACCTCACAACTTTATTGATTTTGTTTAAATTGTGACCTTTCAGATATCGTAGATTTTTGAATATTTTATAATTCGGGGGCTGGAGGTGTGGGACCTGCTTTAGACCAGTATTGGTAATTGGTTTATACAGGGTGTCCCTAAAATGCATTAAAAACTTTAGGTAAACGTCTTCTTTTGTAAATTATTAATGCAAAACTGCAAGAAAAAATTTCATCCGCAGCTTAATTTTCTTCTACGAGGGTGCTAAAGTTCATATCTTTAGTACCTACTGAAATTTATTGAAGTTTAGCCAAACGATAATGAGAAATTAAGTAAAACATGTATTTGAAATTGAAATTAATTTAAAAACGGTAATTATTATTGAATTGGCAATTTACCTTAGTTCTTCCTTTGGAAGTGCTGATAAAAATCATACTTTTGGTAAAAGTACAATTTGACAACCATGCAGGTGCATGGTAGTGTGATAATAAAATTCGAAATACTGTTGGCCATGATTATGGCGTATGCTACAAACGAGTACGTTGATATGATTTGGATCCTTGGGGAATGTGAAGGAAACTGCAATGAGGCTGCTAGGGTTTATGCTCAGCGTTTTCCTAACACAGACTTCGAGAAACTGGAAATATCCTTCTTGTTCAAAGTTGGGATAGAGGTCGACCAAGAACTGTTAGAGACAATAATTTAGAAGAGGAGGTTCTTGTTCTGGTAACTGAAGATTCAGGTATTAGCATCCGTGCCTCTCTAGAGTTGTTGGTGCATCAAAAACAAAAAACACCGTTCACTAGATCATAAAGGATGATGGCCTTTATCCCTACCACAAAGTTAGAGTGCAACAATTATTAGAGGAAGATTATGGGAAACGTATTACCTTCTGCAACTGGTTGTTACAACAACATAGAAGAAACCAAAGATTTGTAAATAACATTTTATGGACAGATGAAGCCATTTTTACACGAAATGGCATTTTTAACGTTCATAATCAACATAATTGCGCCCATGAAAATTCCCACGCCATGATGCCATGCACGAAGGGAATTATCAAGTTAGGTTTTCGGCCAATGTATGGATAGGAATCGTAGATAACAAATTGGTAGGTCCCTTTGTACTACCTCAGCGATTGAATGCTAACAATTACTTGAACTTTCTAAACGACGAACTCCCAAAATTGTTAGAAGATATACCTTTATTGGTTCGCCGCCATATGTGGATGCAACTAGATGGGGCGCCGTCCCATTATGCGGCTAGAACGAGAAAAATTTTATCCAAGAAGATTAATCGGCCGCGAAAGTACAGTAGTCTGGCCTCCAAGAAGTCCAGATTTAACTCCACTGGATTTCTTCTTGTGGGGCCATTTGAAAAACATGGTGTATATGACGCCTATTGAAAATGAAGAAGAGCTAGTACTTCGTATACCTGAAGCAGCAGCAACTGTTAATGAAGCAATGCTGCAGCGTGTCCAACAGGCCATCATTACAAGGGCACTCAAGTGTCGTGAAGTTGGTGGCAGAAATTTTGAACATGTTCTGTGAAATAAATACGTATATTATTTTTTTTACAAAGTAGTTTGCATTTGTGTATTTTTCCAAGTACCTAAACAAGTTTCAACAGTGTTGCCAAGTGTCAAATTCTTTAACTGTCTTGTATGAAGAAACTAAGCGCGATAGGAAGTTCATGCTTGCAATTTTGGGATCTCTATCAGTTGTAGCAAAAGGCTACCTGAAGCTTTTAAGGCATTTTAGGGACAACCTATATAATTATATCGAAGTTTCAAATTAAATTTAAGTTTTGTTTTTATGGTTTAAAAAGACAGTTTAATTCGTCCTTTAATTAGAAAACTCAATTACGTTTTATTACATATTTGAGGCTTCATTTATTTAAATTTTTATTAGTTTTATTTAAACATGTTATTTGAAACTGTTATTATTAACGTTTTGCTATTGGTTAACCCGACAAGAGCTTTTATGGTAGTAAGAGCTTAATCTAATTATACAGTGCGGTCCTTAAGTAATATGACAGTTGGGCACTGTAGATTCGCGTGGTCAAATCGTTACGATAAGATTATCTTCGTCCAAAAGTTAAGATTAAAATAGATGCAGGGTTTGCCAAAACTTTAATTTTAATTTTCTTCTGTAATCTTAAAGGTTTTTGAAATATTCATACGACAATTGGAAAAACTAAGAAAAACAATAATCTAACTCAATTTTAATGTATCTCTTGTTTATGCCGTTCACTTTTTTAACCTCCACAAAAAGATCGAAACAAAATTCGCATGCTTCTAGTGAGTTAGTTCTTCAAATTTATAGTTATTTATAAAAACGGACACAGAAAAACTATAATCTGAATTAGTAAATTCCTATTCAACAGCAGCAAGGACTACGAGAAACAAGAATATCTTACAACTAAAGCGCAGAAAATATATCTACAGTACATTTATGTGTATCATCAGATCAAATAAAAATGCCAGAATTGAGGCTGAAATATCTTAGGTATAAGCATATTCCTTCAGGAATTCTATAAGAAATTTGTTGAGCGTTTTCCAAAAGAAGTTTCGAGACAATACATACAGCGTCACCGCACATTTTTTTATTATTTGGTTTATGCAAAATTAGTTTTTATGAACAGTTTTTGCTTTGAAAATATTGCAAAATGACGTTGACGATTTTTTTATCGATCGGCTATACCTGTCAAATTCGACATACATATTTTCAAAAATATTACAAAAAGTTAGGTTATTTTTCAAAATTTCGAAAAGTGTTAAATGCAAAAGTTGTTTCTTTTTCAGTTTTCTATCCACACACCAAATTTGATCAAATTTGGACAACCTTGATATTTTTCTTAAATTACTGCTTCATAATTTTAGAGAAACTGTCAAACATTTTGTTTTCTTAATTTCCATGACATTTAATCCTTTTCTTTCCAAAGCATACTTGTTAGCTCAAGAGCAACTTGATTGATGATTAATTTTTAAGTATTAGTCCAAAAAAACATTTAATTAGCATTTAGTTATTTATTATACATGCGGATTAAATTAATGTTTAATGAGCGGTGCGTTTAACCGCGCGAGCGGCGGTAGCCGTAAGCGCGATAATACCGCGAGTTAATACATTAATTTAATCCGCAAGTGTAATACAACTGTTTATTCAATTTTGACATTTATTTGACATTTTTAAAGCGATTTGACATTTTTAAAGCGCTAGCGGAATAAAAATTTTAAATCGCTAGCGGAATAAAAATTCTAAACGATTGTTTATAAAACATCAACTTTTATGGGCAGGCCAGAAACAAATAAATTAATTTTATTCAATTTTGTATATGAATACCACGAGTGCGCAGCAAATGATTCGATGGAACTGATTTTTTTTCGTTGAATAGTCTCTCAAATACCATTCATGGTCAAAGAATTGTAGATTCTTTTTGCTGTAAAATCACCCATGTTCCTTGTGATTGCGAATACCACTCGTGCTACGCACTCGTGGTATTCATATGGAAGCACAAGGAACATTCGTGATGTTACAGCAAAAAAATAATCGAAAATTCTTTGACCACTCGTGGTATTGTAAGTGACAATTTTTTCTAGTGGAAATTGTCGAAACAATTCGTTTTGATTGGCTCAAAAACGTCAAATCTTGCATTTTGATTGGTCGATTTTTGACAGATGACATATGAGTTGAATAGTCAGTGTAATTTTGATGCTATTGGTCGATTTGAAATTTTTTCTCATTATGATTGGCTGACAGGACTGTTTAAAAAATAATCCTTCTAATTTGTCGAATTACATCTGTCGTGTTAGATAAAGAATTTGAAAATTTAAAAGAATAATGCACTTTTGCAAATGAAGAACAACAGTTTCAGAACATTTCTGATAATTGTACCTAAATGCTATTTTTTCTTGAAATTTGTTTAGAAATTGATTAATCATGAGATCATGACTTTAAACCTTTTTTATACATTTTACGTTTATATAACTTAGTTAATATTTGCATATATGTATGTGCATATTTAAGTACGTTAAAACATACATTACGCATATTTATACTTGACTATTATTAGGAAAATCCATATGCATTTGATTATAGTTTAAGGATTTCTTAAGGATTATATTCGCTTAATTTTCCATTTAATAGAATTTTGCAAACATTTGTTTCTGTAATGTTTGCTTCTTGTTTGTTATACCTATTTGAAATATCTATATTTTTACACAAAAAAAGGTCTTGTGTTAAACTTGCATTAATTTAACAAAGTTATTAGATAAAGTAACTGAGTTACTGAGTTATAGTAAAATTTAACTTCTTTTTGAATAACTTCTACAAATTCTGTAATATGAAATCTGTAACAAGTTAATAAAAAACGCAATGTAGAGTTAGCAATATATTCTTCCTTTTGCGTGAAGTGTAAAGTTAACTAAAATATCAGTCCAAATGAAAATAAGTTTTGAAAAGGTTGATCTTTTAAAAGTCGATATAACTTCCAGTTGTATTGTTTTTCTAAAAGAATATTGTTATTAATTTGTGCTATTAATTTTGTTAGATATATTAAATAGTCAAACTGCACAATTAACTATGAAAGATAACAACAAATGGAAATTTTTACGCTTTATAATGCAGTTTCAACTCTGGAAGTTAATGAAATAGCGAAATTTGTAATACTTGCATTTCAAACACATAGTTTGCTTAAGTGTTAAAAAATAAGATTCATTCTCTTTCTATATGAAACTGAATCAAATAATTTTGCATTGATTAATAATAACGAACGTTTCCATTTTGCTATTTAGGCGGTTATTGAAATCGTGAATTTTCCTTAAATACCTGCTGGCAGAACCTGCTTACACAATCACACAGCCCTAAGCATTTTATGTATAGACTGGAATGTATTTATCTTGTTAATAATTTAATGTCTATTTTATTACAGGGTGAGATTTATAAAAATTGGGTATTTCGAGACAAATTAGGGTGCAAAATTGATAGTAAATATGAACACGATTAAAGATCTTTACTTCTACCATAAGTAGTGATGTTTGCGCTAGTTGAGTAAATTGTGACACTTGCATTCTTCTTAAAATTGTAAATTTAACTCCAAATAAGAGTGAACCTGTTGTTACAACAAATTAGTGTTAATACAGCACTGGATTTTTTACTGTTTACTATCCTAGCTTTTATACAAACATCTTATTTTTAATTGCATATTTAAATGCTTTTTCTAATACATATAAAATTTATCTTCTGACATTTTATTCTGCATATTTATCCGAACCGATGCGATACAAATATTGGAAAAGGGGTAAATATAAAATTCAGCTTTAAGAAAGAAGCTTCAATCAGTATAGATATACGAGTATCTCTGGATACACGTTCATTAGTAAAGGTTGAAACTCAGAATAAGCTGTAAATTTTTGCCATACCTTTTGAAATTATGGCGATATAATATTCATATTTACATATAACCTCATTTAAAATAAGTCATAAAAAGAAGCTGCTATAATGCTCATTTTAATACGAGTCCGCGAAGTATAAAAATATTGCGAAGGGCATGATAAAATAGTTTTAGATATAACAGAAAGATTAATTAGGACGTATGGCAATAATATTTTCGTACGCAAATTTAAGCAAAAAATTTCGTTATAATAAAAAAGCAAAACAGACGTAGATATTATCAGAATAAATTTTTAGTTGATGGTAAATTAAGTGTGATGACACCGGCATACGTTTAACTTGTGACCCGCGTTTCCGTTGACCCTTGTCGTCATGTCCGGCCTACTGAGCTTAAATTCTTGTAAAATGTACGTTTCTTTTATAAATATTCATTAACTTCATATTGATTATGATAAATTTAAACTGATTTGAATTACACAAGAGTAATAAAATATAATTAAATGCCGTTTTGAAACACAAAACCTAAAAGGTGGTTGCTAAATTCCCTTATAATTATTCAGCGCTTTACAGAGGTTTCTAACTGCTTTATTGCCAAACGTTAACATTCAAATACGTACTAAAGATTGAAGAACACTTGTTATATTTGAGGTAATGAAAAACGAACTAAAAATTTTTTATTACATAGCCATTTATCTGTGCATCAAGATTAAAATTAAATTAAGCAAATATGGATATTTTAAGTAAAAGAATATTTGTTCGTTTATATATTGGGGAAAAATCTAGGATTGAACGTGCCAAGTGTTTAAACGCACGTTGACTATAAAGTTTTGTCGAACTTTCACCCCTTGAAGGGATCTTTATCTTGCCAAACTTAATATTGAACTTTACCTGGTATTCAAAAGAGAACAAAGTTTAACATCCGACTTAAAAATTTCAATTGACCTCGACTAGCATCGAACCCTAGACCTTTGATTTCAAAGGTAACCTTTTATTCTATATATCACTAAAATAAGCAAAAAAGAACCAATTTATAACAATTTTAACTATCCGACGGCAAAAATAAATGGACGGCTGATACCGGTCAAAAATTATCCGAGGTAGGTATACCTACTTACACAAATTACGCAGTAGGTATAATAAATATTAAAACATTTCAAATAGTAATCTATATTCTTTGCTAATAAATTTAGGGATTTAGCATTGGCAGAATTTAGTTGGATTTACTCTTTCCATATGTATGATTTAAAATAATTGCGCCTTACCACCAAAATAACGAAGCAAAGGAAAAATCTTTTGAAGCAAAACATGTTCTCCGTTAACAAAAAGCTGCTCCGGCGATTCGAAAAGCTATATAATTTTTCCGACAAACGTTTAGGAATGTTACTTTCCCAAACTCATTTTGCGTGCGGGAAAGTTAAACGTTTGTAGGAAAAACGTTGTTCATAACACTCATGCAGGTACAGAAACTCGCGGCGCTCGTTTCTGTAACGTCCTGCATTCGTTTCGGAATCGCTAACTTCCCGCACTTGTTATGAAAATAACTAACATATTATGACAAATTCAATCCTTCCAACGAAATAAAATTAGTTAGTTAAAATACCGTAATTCTTTATTTTAAAAGCATTGTTGAATTTAAAACATACTTCAAAGCACAGTAATTATCATAGTTAGCTAGTTGAAAACAACAACTGTGCGTCTGTACCGAAAAAGGTAACTTGCTTCCCCATTAAATATTAAATAATAGTATATTATATACCAAGGTAGAGAAGACATTTTTCTCAGCCGAGCAGTATTATTTCCCGACATGCGAAGCATGGAAAGAAATAAGTTGCGAGGCTGAGAAAAATCTTCTCTGCCGTGGTTTATATACTATTTTTTTCACTACTAGCACCTTTATTCCTTTTAATTAATCATTTTTACATCAATAAAAAATTAAATGACAGTTGCATATATTTATTTCTAAATATCCACAAAAATCAAATAGCCTTGCTTGAAAGTTAATTTCAATTGACATTTTGTGTAAAATATATTTATAATAGGCACCTGAGCGCATAGCAATTGTTTTCATTATTGACCAGTAGTCAATAATGAAAAATTATTGACCACTAGGAGAGAAATTCATCTTCTTGGCTCGGAAACAAGGTCTATAATGATATCTTCTAATGCTAGTAGTGAAAAAAATAATTAATGAATTAACTCACTAATTAGTTAATATTTTATACATCCAAAAGTTTAAAAATCTTTTTATGCTAAGTTTTAAATAGTAGTTACGTTTAGAATACAGACGTTTATGACTGATAACTATGATAAACGTTCAATCTGGAATCAGCAAGTGATTTACGTAAAACTGGAAAATACTGACGAAAATTCAGTTATTGGAATAAGCAAACAATGTTTGCATACGACATGGCTAAATCTATTATCGCAATCCATTCATTAAACTGACGTAATATGTTAATCATTGATTTATAATGTGATGTTTGGTACGGTGCAGAAAAAATCATTTTCATAAATTTATCAAGAACTTTCAAACCAGATACAAAAATGAAAAGTTTTAATCAAATGCATTATTGCATTTATACAATTTTCTAAACAATTATAAAATGTTTAACAGAATATTAACTAGTATACATATAAAGGGCCATTATCAGAGACTTGTGGTACACCTTACTTGCAATGTCTCAAAGTCAAGAAGATTAACAGACTAAGTCTTAAATTTAATTAAAATAAATTTGAACGAGAATGTGAGTAAAATAGAATCCATGCTTCGAAAATTAACAATTGTTTGGAACCAGATACAAAAATGAAAAGTTTTAATCAAATGCATTATTGCATTTATACAATTTTCTAAACAATTATAAAATGTTTAACAGAATATTAACTAGTATACATATAAAGGGCCATTATCAGAGACTTGTGGTACACCTTACTTGCAATGTCTCAAAGTCAAGAAGATTAACAGACTAAGTCTTAAATTTAATTAAAATAAATTTGAACAAGAATATGAGTAAAATAGAAACCATGCTTCGAAAATTAACAATTGTTTGGAATTTGAAACCTTGTGTTACTTTTCACAAAAACCCGAAAAACAAATTTCATTCAGGCTTTAAGTAATTACATAAAGAAGATTTGAACCGTTTGGGTTAAGTTTAAAAAGCTACTATCCGGTGCAGTTGATACTAATAATTAGAAAAAATCAGGAAATATGAAGTTTCTTAGACATCTTTGTTTTCAGTCTTTTAAGTCTCTTAGAACGAATAATAATAATATGAATCCGCAAAAATGTACTTCCTTCCAATAAGAAATTACAATTCAAGTTTTCGTGTCATTTTAAACGGTCATGATTTCGAAACAACAGCCATCTTCGCAAGTAAAGAGCGGTAAACTTTCACAGCCCCGTTGATTAGAAGCACATCATTTCAGCAATCAGGGCGAGAGAACTGTCACATAGCACAACACACTCGTCGCGCCAAATTTAACAAACGTTAGTCGTGCTTCGATGCAGCAAAAGTGAAAACACTACTTGCATTTTGTCACTTTTTATTCATCTAATAAGGTTTTCCTTTTATTTATAATTGGGTTTGCTTACGAACCCTTAGCTAATAGGGTATGCCTTCGTTTTCGTTTTCACTTTTATAAAAATAATGACATTTTGATGGGCCACCGAAGAAAAAGTAAAGTAAAAGTGATAGTAACGTTCAAGCATAACGAATTTTGTAGGAAGTGTTATTTTTCAAAACCTTTGTGTTCAGATTTAATCGGAAATTATCAAATTACCTAACAATCGAGAAAATCAAAGATTAAAGGCGCACTTTAGGAATTAAAATTAAATTGTTAATTTCGGTAACAGAAATGGAATATTAATGCCGTAGTTTTTAATTAATAAACAAAAAATCGCATTATGTACAAACATAAAACGCAATATATGGCGTACTTATTTAAATTACCAATTTAAATTGGCTTTACCCAATTTAAGGACCTCTATAACACAAATAAAACGAATTTCAACGCCCAAAACTGATAATAAGAAATATTAATTGCGTTCCTCCCTTAATAATTAAATCTGATAAACGTATCATTTACGAATTTATCAATTATTGTCTCCCGCAAATGTCAAGTGTTTTTTAATTAACTACTGCAATTATTAACAATTAAATTAAATCTGATGAAAAAATTAATAACTTTAAGTTACTTGTCACACTTTCGTTATAAGTTTCATAATGAAAAGAACTTTTATAATTAATATCCCACATTTACTTTCCACGTCTCTCTTTACATCTCCCATGCAAACGTCTTAAATGGAAATTTCTTCGTTAATTAAAATGATTAGTTGCTCTTTCCTACCTTATTATAAAAAATACACGATAATATTTGCTCTTAAGATTCGTACATTAACATTTACAGGAAAAGCTTATTAATTAACCTTTTTTTAGTAAAAGGTCCATCACCAATTTAAATTATTGGGGGAATTCTATTATTATACACTTTGTTTGGGTTTACGAATATCTTGTTCGACTTTTTAATTTTGTTATAAGATTTTGTTTATTTTCTTAGCATTCTTTGGATTGATTTATCTAAGTTAATATTGGTTTCGTATCAATAGGAGTATTAAGATAAACCAGGTAATTTTATTAATTAAGTATTACGGGTTAATAAAATTTTATGGATATTGATTTTATTTATAAAATGGTAATAAAATCATTTTGCGGCAGTTAAAGTTCAAATTAACATTGGTTTATTTAAAATTTACTATAATTTAACCATAAAGAAAAATATTCCGTACATAAAATAAATTAGTTAACTAAATTTAATTTGTGTGCAGAATTGTAAAGGGACTATGCCGAACAACAAATCGAAATTGCCCTAATATTTTGTTGCACCCTTTTATTTAAAAATTAAACTACAATTGCTTGATAAAATTAAAACTGCTAGGTACTAAATACTAACAAATTTTAGCAATTAAAACACGTTAATACTTAAATTCATGTGAGTAAGCACCTTTACTTTGAAAACAGTCTGTTGTAAGTCTCCGAAAGCAAAATTCCGAGAATATTTACGAATAGTAAAATCCACTAAAATAAATATTTATACAAAAAGTTCGCAGAAAGATTATGGTCCAGTTCGAGCATAATTAGTATGATTCTAATTAACTTGGTAATAAATGACCTTAGTTTCAAACAGTGGGGTTACATACCGGCTGACTATTTGAGTTTTTGTTAGAGTTTCTAAGAATAAAGGAATGATTCACTTATAATTGGTAAAATTAGAATTTAAAATTCTGGACCCTTGGGCTTTGTTTCTGATTTATTCCACTATTCTGTTTTTTTCTTTGTTTATTGTATTACCAAAAAAGCTAAATTTCGTGTCAGACATGTGAAAATTGCCTTTCGTAGGTTATGCACAGCGTAAATGCTAAAAACTACGATTTTGTGCAGCCTTCCTCATTTTTCTTTAATTTAAATAAATTTGTTTATTCCTTCAGTTTATAAAATAATCTTAAAGTTAACCCCTCGTACTTGATGTTTACCAACTGGTGTATTGCACTTTTTTACACATTCTCTTTTAAGCACATTTTTTCCTATAAAATTTAAGATAATTCGTTCATATATCTTCCTGTTCTTGTACGAAATTTATATGCAGTTGCTGAACAAATTTTTGAATCGGGATTAACTCCAATTTTGGGTCATTTTCCAACATTTTTGATTTTATTTTTATTATTTTCAACAATCCTTTTCTTTTCAATTCATAATCCATCCACACTTGGTTTTATGCCTTTTACAGTAAGTAAATAAACAAACAATTGTTTCACGTAAAAGACTTAACCCAATTTCCTCTATCTTCCTAATAGACCAGAAAAAAACGGTTCAGTTATAAAATTGCAAAATCCACAAGTAACATGAAGTATATCTAACGTAACTAATTGTGTCAAATTTGGCATACTCTCTAAAAACACAAAAATTTCAATATTAGATATGATTGGGGGAAAGTTTTTAATGTGTGCGTGGGCTCGTCACACGCTCTAGATGTCTTTTTAACACGACAAAAGCGATTCGTACTCTCTTAGGTGGAACGTCTTCAACGGAATCCTACAAGAGTGAAGAAACTGTGACAGAAGTCATCAAATCAAAACATCAAAATGTTATTACCAGGTGGTAATGCAATGTAGTTTTATATTTCGTTTCTTCGGCTCAGTTATTAACGCCTCTTATTTTTTGTTCTGGTTATCAAAACATCTGTTATCGAAAAACAAATTTGTAAAGTAAATAATTTACAAAAAAACTTTTCGGTAGGGCGATTTTTACACAAATAATTCAACAAAAAAACTTTGAAATATAAGGTATTAACCCTAGAACCACAACGTGAAATTTGTGTTACAATAACCACTACGTGGCGTCGTATAGGACCCCATAAAGAAAATTCATACCTTGTTTACGACACTGTAATTAGTAGTTCTAATTGTCAATTAACACAGTTTTATTCATTACTAATAAGCATGTAAGGTAAAAATAACAATAATTCTTAAAACAAATTCAATAATACAGAATAAAGATAACTATGGTTTTTAAGGTGAAAATAACACCTCATGAAAAAAAATCTTAATTAAAAAAGACACAAATTAATACATTCAATTTTTTTCCTGGCAAATGTTTAAGTAAGAGTCCGGTGTGTCACCTTTCGTCCAATAAGTGTGTTTTACTTGCAGTCTATTAAAATGCTGAGGCGGTGTTCAGCACATATACTTTTATGGCAATGTTCACATTTATTTTGTGCTTTGCGGTTTTTCTTGCGAGGACAAAAATCACAACGGCCTAAAGGACGCTCAGCTCTTCGCAAAACTTCTTCTTTTTCTTCACATTTTAAAATCTGACGAATACTAGCTCTCATTTCTCTTGAAAGTCGACCGTTATTCATTCTCTCTCTGAGATGATCTTCGACTAGAGAGAAAGAAAGATCCTTTAGGAATGTTGAACGTTTGTGCACTTTATCTCCTGTCACATTACATTTATAAATAACATACGAGTTGACCCCTGCAATGTCAACCATACCATAAAATATCCTGAGAGGCCATCTGCGGGTTTTTCTTGAGACTGTCGTTAAATGACAAAGATGATCAAACGTATCAACTCCTCCTTTCGCGCGATTATAGAACATAATCATTTCTGGTTTTTGAGTTTGATCATCTACATCTTCTTGCGTATGCATGGTTGACAAAAGAATGACAGTTTTATTCTTTTTAGGAAGATTGAGGACTTGACGTCCTTTCCTTTTGTTTCCAGCAGCTGCTTTGGTATAACCGGTTTGTTTTTTCTCATTGTTCCGACCATAGTTAGCTTTTTTCTAATAATTTTTGTGCGACTTCATAAGAGCTAAACCAATTGTTCATCGTACAGTTTCGGTTAGTGCCATGTATTTGTTCGGTCAAATGTAAGACATACTGTGTAGGAATAGAATATTGCTGTTCTCTTTCCTCTTTTCCAATATAGGGCTTCGCCGAACACACATAAAATGTTTTAGAATCACACATCGTAACCAATTTTAAACCATATTTGTCTGGTTTGTTGGGGATGTACATTTTAAAGGGACATCTACCCCTGAAACCCAACAAAGTCTCATCAATTGTTACGAATTCTGAAGGGGTATAGTGTTGTCTACAATGTCCTTCAAAAATATCCCAAATTTGTCTTATTGCCGCGAATTTGTTTGTTTGTCTCCTCTCTTCTCTAGTCGTTTTATCATCGAATCTCAAACAATTTACCAAAAATTCAAAACGATTCTTAGGCATCGTTGCTCTGAAAAGCGGCGGTCCAAACTCTGTTGACCAAATATCTGTTAATGTAAGATGCGCTTTTTTCATAACGCCACTGAGGTACAAAAGACCAAATAAAGCACAAATTTCAACATTATTAGTTTTGTCAATATAACGCTGTTCAGTAGTGTAACGTGGATTTGACAATTATGTTCAAAATCTCATCAGAAAAAAATAAATTCCATATTTTTCTTACGTTTGTTATATTTCTGGCAGAATGTTTTGGTCCAGGTAAGTGAAGCACTATATTTCTCTTAGAAGTTCTCGTATTTTTCGCATACAAACTATTCAAATACCATTTATGTCCGTTTTTAGAATATAAGACTCTTTTACGTTCTGATGCACAACGGCTTGTAGACGGTATAGAGCTGTCAACTACATCATCCTCTTCTTCGGAATATTCTGGGGTAACTGCTTCAAATTCGTCATCTTCCACAATGCCATTTACTTCTAGATCTTCATTTTCGCTATCGTCAGTCTCAATAATCGCATGATCGTCATCCTCGTATTCATCGGCTAAAATTCCATTTGTAATTTTTTCTAACTCACTTTCAGTTAACGGACGTTTTTTGTCATTGATTATGTGCTACTTCTAATAGCTATTTATGATACAAGTTCGAAAAGTGAGTCTTTAAGGCACGCATGTGAAAGTTTGCTGAACGAGCCTAGCGAGTTCTGCAATTCACATAAGTGCCTTAAAGACACTTTTCGAACGTGTATCATACAAGATTTTCTAGCTACGAACGTTCAAATAGCTCTAAGTAAATAAATAAAATCAAGGGATAAAGACAATCAAACTATCGGAGTAAGAATATTTTTCCGTATCCATAGTAATAGATAAGTAATTTTACTTTTCGCACTGGTGGTAATTTTACTTTTCGCACTAGTGCGTTAAAGTGGTACTTTTCACACGGAAATCTGTGTGAAAAGAGTCATTTTTCGTATGTGAGTGCTAAAATAGTATATTATATACCAAGGTGGAGAAGTCTAGTATTATAGCCAGAGGGCCAAGATTAGATCCCGAGGCGCCTAAGCGCCGAGGGATATAAGGCCCGAAGGCTATAAGAGACTTCTCTACCGTGGTCTATACATAGTTTTTTTCACTACTAGTTTTATTAAACTCATATAATTGTTAAAAAATAGCACTACTAATAATTTAAAACACTTTTCAAAATAGGAAACAAATGACAGTTTTTTGTTTTGTTGCTGTGACAGCTGTTTATTGATTAAATTAATGTTGACATAAAAGTTAAAATTGTAGTTTTTTAGCCTTTAGTAGGTTTTCTTGCTTTGTTTTTGAAAAGCACTGGAGTAGTTTCGCCTGAAATATCTAAATTAATAACAATTTTATCTCTACCTTATGTGGTGTTGACAGTTGAGTTCAAAAGTAACGGATCGATATATGGCGGCAATTCAAATATATCCAAGTTTTGAAAATTAAAATGTATGTGTATTAACTGATTTTAACGTCTACAAAACTGTTAAATAAAATTTCCCCATCATGCTAAATCGTTCTATCAACATTTTCTCTTTAAAACTGTCACAGGATAATTGAAAAATGTAAATTTGTTCATTATTTACTAGTGGTAAATAATGAAAATTTTTTTACCCCTTACAGAACAAAAGGTAGAGAAATGTCATTTCACAGCATTCTGTCATATGCCAAAATAGTACACCATACTACTAGTAGTGAAAAAAATATATTATTTTTATATAAAAGCGTGAAATGCGATTTGCGCATATTACGTACGTATGAAAATTTGATAACGTAGAACACAACGTGGTGTCTTATACGACCGGGAAGCAAGCGTAAACTGCGATTTTAGTTTCCTATGGTCGCGGGCGACATCACGTTGTGGTTCTAGGGTTAAATACTATTGTATAGGAAGTGAAAAGAATGTCATCAAATATTGAAGAATAGAACCACGCAATATTTATGAGAAAATATTAAAATTTTAAAACAAACAATATTCTTATATTTGGAAAATTTAGAACTAAAGTTTTTGAAAATTATCTCTATTTAAATAAACTTTCAATCATAACTGCAACTCGAAGTTCTAAATAAAATTACCAGCCAAATCGTTTTTCTTCAGTAGGTACGCCCTGATAATAACTTTTTCTTTCCCAAGAGAACAAAATGAATTCCTGTTAACATCGCAATTTTTAAGCCCTTGTAATAGGGAAAAAATAGAAATTCAAGATCTTCCTCGCCATTTGTCTCCTTAGTTTTAGGAATAAAGGGAATCGCAGTTATAATTTCAAGGTCCTTGATTGTAATTTTATAGTAACATTAACGGTATCAAAAATAATGTGAAGAAATGTAAAAAGATCTATCAAAAGAATAAATTGGGGATTCAGAGTAATGCTTGCTTGAAAACTATATCCTCAATTACTACTCATGTTCAGTGCCATTAGGGATTAGGCATGAAAATTGAAAATCTTGGAACCCGGTTCCTATGAATGAATTTAGATGCGACTTGTTCCATTGTATTTCTAAGACTAAAATGTTTATAGAATAGAATTTGATGTTTTTTTTTAAATTGAAAGTTTATTGAAAAAATCTAAAAAATGTCTTAAAAAATTACTCAATCTACAATAGATTGAATAATTTTCATTTTGTAGGAAAGGAAATTGTATAATAGGAGTAATATTTTTTAAGGTTCGCGATGACATGTATAACGTAAAAAAATTAGAAATTAAAAATGTAGGACACAAAATTTCGGTTAAGAAGCTTCCGATTGGGTAAAATTGATCAAAAAAATCGATTTTTCAATAGAAATAAATTTATTCAACTTCAACAAAATACACTATTTATTTTCAATATCTTCATTTTCAATTTCATCTAGTTGTATAATACGAGAAGGGTTGAGACAACTATCACCATTGCATTCTGAACAAGCTGCAGTACAAGTTAATCCATGCTTTCTGCATCCACAAGCAGCTCCGCATCCTGTTTTACATGTACAGAAAATCATTTTGAGTATATTTTCTGGGGCTGGTGGCCGATTCATTGTTATTGGCCTCAACATTTCGCGATCATATTTCCATCCCCATTGTAATGGTGAAATATCATTTCCCAACCATAATCGTGTTTGTAAGTATACTCTCTTCAAATGTTCAAAGACTGCATCAAATGTAAGCACTAATGATGCCAATCGTATACAGCTATTTTTAGTTGTAGCATTCATGAAAGAATTGTATTTAAATCTGTTGTTTTTTTTGGGGCGCGCCATATAGTGCAAGAAAGCATTTCCGGCTTCACAAATATTATTAAAATCTTCATTGATATTTGTAAATACTTCAGCGGCATCCTGAAGGTCTTTCATTTTTTCAAACATTGCAGCAAACTTATTTTTACCTTTATTGTAAAAAGCTGATGTAGTGTCACATCCTGTGAAATCATGTAAAAACAAAATATGCTTTTTACAAATAGGTAATGTACTTTCTACACTCTTGTAAAAAAAAAACTTTTTGTACAACTTTACCCTTTGCTGGTTTTCGAAAGTAAATTTCTCGATCATTTGCTGTTAGGGCTGTTAATAAAACCAAGACATCTATATCCTCCAACAGTCGTTGATTCCATATTAATAGCCATTTGAACTATTAATGTATCGGCATCAGCTTCTGCTTGACATGAAAAAATATTATTATCAGAAATTTTTTTTTCTTAACATATTGACAAGTCTGCTTATATTTTTACTGTTACTAAGAAATTTCTCTTGTCCAATTTTAAGAGGCATATCTTCTTCGATTGTAAAATCAATCGATACATTATTTTGCGATCGGCGATGTCTTTCAATAGATTTTGTGCAGTCTTTATTATATCCATCAAATACGACATAAACGTTTCTTCCATAATTATTTCTCAAATACCTCACATATAGCCCCAAACTTTTCTTGTAATTGCCATTTGCATCGATGTAATAACATGCCTCTATCAACTACATTCGTGAATTTATCAATATCATTAACATTTATTAACAGTTCGGAAAAAAGTTCGTAAAACGTTGCTTTATTCGTCTTTCATATTTCACAAGAATTAAAGATAGCTACAGGATAAGGAGCTAATTCGAAAGTTAGGTATGTTTTCAACTCCTCTTCCGATTTTTTACATACACAAATCCGCTGTTAAAGTAGTAGTGGTCCTATTGGAACTACCTCATCATTAATTTTCATTTTATTGTTTATTGCCAATAAAGGAATAACTTTATTTGTATGCGTTAATTTTAATTGCTTAAAATTCTTTCCTTCGAGTGTTTTCATAGTCTCCAGACCTTTGTTATAAGCGTCATAGCAATTTATTGTTTCGTTGCCAGTTATTCCATTCGCAATATAGACCGGGCTCCCAAAGGAAATCCGTTTGCAAAATATGCAGACCGCATTCTGGCTTCTGATATACGTTCTAGTGGTCCCAGACTTCGATATTATCGATGTTGCCAGTAATTATTATGGTGCAATAAATAATTAACGCCCATTATACAGGGTGTTAAAAAAAATGTGTCACAAACTTTGAGGGGGATAGTATGGCCCAAAATATGCAGAAAAGTCTTAATGAACTCGGGTCCGCAAATGGACGGTTTCGGAGATACGGAGGATTATTCCTTTTTGTAGCAATTGTGCATTTTTTCGCTTATCTCTTATTTCAGTCGCAAAAACTTGTATTTTCTTATCATAGCCGACAGATGTTTTGTCAAACATACAGTTTGTAGTTGACATTCAGTGGTTAGTGCGCAATTTTACGAATTTTCGCTATGTCTATTTACTCTGACATTGAATTAGCCGATATGCATTTCGCGAAAATTCATAAAATTTATTTTTAATATAATACAAAACAAAATATTAGGAGTATTTTTAAGATACTTAAACATAAACAAGTGTTTAATTTTGTTAAAATTTTTTACAACTATTGTTTACACATTTACACAAAGAAATACAGGTCAACGTTGATTTTTTGCAACTACATGACATAGTGCGACAATTGGATTGACATTTGCATGGCTTAATTAAGGAATCTGGTAGAGATTTCTGTGTCATTTGTTTAGGATAAAAGTTACCTTCTCGTAACTCATAGCCATATTGAAGAAAATCAATGGGCTCAAATATTGGTTTAGAAGAGCATTTCCATAGATAAACTTGTGCTGAAGCCCTTAAACAGTGTAAGTACAATGCATCAGAGGTACATATCACACTTGACAAATTTAAAGTAAAGCCTATGTTTTGGTAAATCAATTTATGTCGAAGTTCATCCGCTGTTGATTTTTGTTTAGAAATTAGGTAAGTACAAACTTTTTCCAGGTCTTGCTGCTTACTCAAAAACCCATTCCCCAAAGCTAGAAGTGCACCCTGAACAAAATCCAGCGACGCGGCGCTTAAACTTTGCTTTTTAGTTCCGATGCGACTAGTGGTATCGCAGCCTGTTAAAGAATGCAATGCTGGTAGGACATTACATATATTTTCGCCAAGAGATTCTGCGGCCAAATGGCATCCTAAAACACGGTTTTTCTTTGGCGATCCCTCAAACCACAATCCTCGGCAACCAATCTTTACAAGTTTATGCCACAAATAAATGCCTAACACAAAAACATCTGTGTCGGGACTCAGAATGATAATCTCCGCGTGATTATGCAGTTTGATAGCATGAAATATATGGCAAAACATTCTTGAATCAGCCTCTAAGTGGTTAGATTTTAAGTCTGTAACTGCATTGAAAGTTGAACCCTGCAATTTAAAGCTTTTTGTGGGATCGTCAAACCCGCCGCAAATGTACAACTCACTGTTTTCGTCGATTTTTGCATATGTGGGAGCATATTTGCAAATAAATTTCACTAGTTGTAATTTGTTTTCAGTACTCACAAAAACTAGTTTTGACAATTCCAGCAGTGGCGTGCGTGACAGCAACAAAATGAATAATTCTGACGAAAAAAATAGTACTCCACTGCTTTTCTTCAAAATAGGTATTTGTTTCTTAATCGGCAACCAATTCTGAAAAGAAAAGGTCTCTTGAATTTTTCTGGCAACGGCGCAAGCGCATGGGGCACGAGAGTGTAGGGGTGGGGGAATGGAGCGGCAATGCACCGCACGGGTGCTCGGCAACATGTTTTTTTATGCAGCCAAAGGTCTCAGGTACGTGCCTCACAAAACAGTTTGCGGTCTGCATATTTTGCAAACGAATAAACCATTGGCGCCTGCACTAATAGACATTATAGCATTGATAGTTGTTATCAGGGAAGGGATTATGTTGCAAAAAAATTCTTCGAGTTTTTGAATACGTTTCGTATTCTAACAGTCTGATAGTATAAGATTTCATTTTAGAAATAAAATTTCAACTTTGCAGTGGAAAAAAATACCTAGATAAAGAAATTCATAATTTTTCATTCTAAAATTGTAAAAATAAAAAAAAATTTCAAAACGTAAAAAATCCAAATATAAACATTTTAGTATGTAGTGTTGAAAACACATTGCAATAGGTCTACCAAAAATTTATTCATAGGTTTATTCATAGGAAATGGGTTCCTAGGTATAAACCTAACGGCACTCCACTATCAAAACTGAAGACAACAGAGATCGATCTGTAGCTAACGTTATTCGAACTGAATGAATAGTATCCTGGAACCTAGTTTTCAAAACTCTTCTCTTCTTCTTCCTTTTATGGCCGAAGCCTAGGCCGATGGCCTGCTATACACTCGTAAGGACGAGTTCTGTGAGCTCTCTCAGCACGTATGCTGGGCAGGAGGCTAACCTAACACATCGAGAGAGGTGAAGAAGACCGACCCGCAGTGTTGCGAGGTTAACGGTTATCAAAGGTGTTCAGTATGATAACAGGGACCGCCGGCTTAACGTGCCCTCCGAAGCACGGAAAAGCGTACGACCTTCTAAATTCCAGCGAGGATATCGCCGGTCTCAGGAATCGAACCCAAGATGCCTAACGTGATAGACCGAGGCCTTTTACACGCGGCTATCCGCTATTGAAATAAAAGTACAATAGTCAATGAACAAAAAAGTAAAGAAGAAGGAAAACTTTACAAAAAATTACATTCAAGGAACAGCCTGTGTCATGATTTAACCGAATATCAGAAGCTCTGCAAAAAAAACTAGTAATATTAATAGAACAAAACTTATATTGGTAACTAAGTTGGCATCTTCATTGTTAAGCTTTTTTGATAATGTTGGCCTATGACTTTACTTTTGTAATATTGTGAAGAAAATACCTTCAGAAAACCGGCTCCAACTAACACTATCGAGAAAACTTTACACTGAGGATGACAACGTGTTGCCGAAATACGTATTTGTTTTATGAATATTATTGTGCTTTTTAACACGGCCAAAAAGTGACACTGAAAAGGCTAACATTTTCAGAAACCACCTTATAACATTTTCCTCTTCACATACATGTTTGTCTAAAAGCAAAGAATTTGTTCGTAATTATCTCGAGACGCTCTTCAATGCTGTCTGTATTGGGAAGTTTTAGCCATTTTATAAACATATGCAAAGTAACAAAAACTACGAAACTTATATGTGTAAGCTCTTACTATTTATTTAGCGCGTGACATTTGTAGCCAAGAGATCACGTAATGATAGTTTAGCTACCAGTAGTGCTAGTTCTTTAGCGCTATCCAAGGTGCAGCCTAACTTTGCTACGGACGCGTACTAGCTTTGCACTGTGTGTACTCGTAGGTGGATGTGTTGCTATGTGTGTGTCACCTTGTTATTCTACCTTTTAGGCCTGCATTCCGAGGAAACTGTCGTTAACACCAGAACTCGATACTGACCTCCAGACTGCAGGAAAATCCTGCCCATCGGGTGATTCGAACCGTGGACTAACGTAACGCTAGCATGATGCTCTTACAACTGCGCCATCCTGACAGCTGAAACCCAAGTACTTATTTGTTTTATTAATGAATCACTTTACTACACTTGTTAGGTAAAATTTTATCAAGAAATACCTATATAAAGCTAGAATCAATACACGTAATGCTCACGAAAAGGCAACTTTTGCTAAATCACATACTTAGACAATTGCCTGGACAAAACATTAATGTGAAATGTGGTTATTGCACATTAAACTATTAATGAGAAACCTAAATGTAAATTGATTTACCAGATTGTGGGACGTTGATCGCAATTACATATGTTCAACTGTCAGGCTACAGTTTTGACGGCACATTAAGCAGGTAGATTTTCTTCTATTGCTAAAGTTGATAAGGCCCAATATATGCGCTAAGAAGACTCAAAGAACTTACTATCGCCTTCTCAGTTACTGAAGTTAGCAATTAATATAGCAAATCACTCTTTATAGCGGACAGTTGATCATCAACGTCGGCCGTCTTCTTCATTTGCTTGTGTTTCCGTCTATGTTTCTCTCTAGTAAATCGCTTCTTCACTGTAATCATTAACTCCCCTTGGTGATGCAAGCGTGCTAGTACTTTTTCATTGGTCAGCACATTTTTCTGTAGGTTTAAGTACTGCTAATTGATTAATAATTTCTTCCTCCAAAGTCCATACTTAATTCTGAGTCCATAAAAAAGAATTGACCATACATATCATACAGGAATCGAATTCAAAGTTTAAGTTTGTGTTATGTAACATACTTTTATGTTTGATGAATACCAACCCGTGCTAATTCAATTCTTGTTTTTATTTAAACTTCACAGTGAAGCTTATTGTCTTATCAGCCCACCTAGGTGTTATCATCCTTTTATTAAGTGTAATGTTTGTATCTGCATTAATAAGACTAATAACCACCTATAGTTTTCTTTGTATTTATTTCAAGTTTCACATTAAAGTTTTCTGTAACTAATCAGTTCAACAATAGTTGCAGATTTTTTTTTATTACCTACTTATTAGAGTTGTTCCGCCCACAAACCTTAAATTATCCAGTAAAACCCTATTTGGGGTTTTTCAGCTAAAGTATTTTGTAGGTTTCTCTTATAACACTCCTGGTAGATCACCTTTTAATTTCGACTTCTTCGGTTAGATTTTCGTCAATTCTATTGTTAAATTTTTGTTTCCAATACAAGTTCTTAATAATGCAAACATCTTTCTGGTGCAATACAAATTGATATAATATTTGTATTAACTTTTAGTGTTATAGCTTATCACTTCTTCAAAGCCAACGCAACAAAAGGATCGATCGCATATCTAAGCATTTTTCATTTAAGATTGCATATTACCAATATTTTGTTTACATCTATTTTTGTTCTTTAATATATTTATTATACGTAGAAGGTTTGTTGTAACGAGTTTGACATTTTACACTTCTTTTTTAGGTTTCGCCACTAGTTGTTAAAATAAAACCGATATAGATTTTTTACACACAATGTATTTAAACAAATTAAAGGCATTGTCAACTTATGCAACATATTTAGTAAATATCAAAATACGTTAGTTAAAATAGTCGTAAAACTACCCGCAGTGGTAGAATTTCAATATCTTTGATAATAACCACAATAAACGGGTAGAGAGAA
The DNA here is from genome assembly GCA_963082815.1 of Melanotus villosus. NCBI lineage: Eukaryota > Metazoa > Arthropoda > Insecta > Coleoptera > Elateridae > Melanotus > Melanotus villosus. The sequence goes on along the minus strand of OY720419.1, from coordinate 36,998,490 downwards.
TTCATATCCCGATACGTGACGTCAACAGTGTCGGCCTCCTGAGGCTCCTAAACAAACACAACACCCGCGTTGCTGGGTTACTAGTATTATTAGTCGACTCGCCAGTCCGCTCTTACTGGCACGCGACACTCGTGACGTCATATCTTAAACTTTTAGCTCCCATAACACGGTAACGAATTAAAATTCGGCCGTAAAATTTTGCACAGGTGCAATACTCACTTTACTCAATCAAATTATAAAATAAAAAAAAACGACTTTTCATAAGTTGACAATGCCTTTAATATTCAATTTGGAGTTACCAAGGCTTATTCTAAGTTGTTTTGAATAGTTTCACTTTTTGAAAAGAAATTATTAATAAAACACTCCTGTTTAAGTTTACCCATAGATTTTCAGCCTCTTTGCTTGCTTGGGTCGCATTGAGTGAAGAGGAGTTGTCTTGCGACGCATATAAAATATACAGTGTGTCCCAGGATAGATGTTACAATAGGTGTGATGGACAAAAAATTTTTGAATTTTATTTTAAGATTGTGGAATTAAGCCCTGCTTGGTTTGAAGAGAATTTAAAGAATATTTTCAGTTTTGGAAAAACAAGTCGGCCTTGACATTGAAGCGAAAACTATTTTCTTTCCAGGTAAAGTACCCTTTTTGTTCATGATACGGCAAAATTTTACTAAGAAACGTTGTTCATAATAAGAAATTATGGCCTTATGCAAAATTTCAGGAAGATTAGTCAACGATAGTTTTTTCATGGCCTCCTGGCAGTTATGTGGAATAAATAATTTATTGTAGATCAGTGTTATTATTATGTTTCGTAAGTTAAATTTCTTGTAAATGCTAGTTGTTTCGTTTAATGTTCTACAAAGAAAATTTTGAATAAATACAATTTATTTTGTTTAATCTAAAATGTGGCGGTTTAATCAAAGTAGGTAGATCTTCCTGAAATTTTGCATAGGGCCATAATTTCTTATTATGAACAACTTTTCTTAGTAAAATCTTGCCGTATCATGAACAAAAAAGGTACTTTACCTAAAAAGAAAATAGTTTTCGCTTCAATGTCAAGGCCGACTTGTTTTTCAAAAACTGAAAATATTCTTAAAATTCTCTTCAAACCAAGCAGGGCTTAATTCCACAATATTATAATAAAATTCAAAAATTTTTTGTCCATCACACCTATTGTAACATCTATCCTGGGACACGCTGTATAATATCGGCGACATATTATAAGTATCAAAACTTTATTTTTTGATATTTTTCACTATAACATTAAAGATTCTGGTAGATTCGGATTACTAGATGTAATAGAAATTATAAAATAAATATGATAAAGACGAAAAATATGTATCAGATAACTGGAATTCGAGCAACTTTGTATTACAAAGATCAAACAACCCGTAAGTATTTTATACCTATTTTTATATTTTAAATTTTTTAGAGCTAATTCACTGCAATTATTATCTATTATAAAGTGTTGCCGTAAATTTATAGGAAATTCGAAGTAATTCTAATCTACGGCAAATTTCCCAAGCAAAATGAAAAACCAGCATGCATTCAGTAGATACGAGATCATAAACCTTTAAACCGTTAAAAGATCGCTAATGATTACTTTTGCAGGTATTTGTAATATTGCAATAACCATAGTGACGTTCATTTTTTAACAACTTATTATGATCATCTTGAGATAACCTTTCATTACTTTTAATTTTTGGTTAAGTAACGTTATTTGGATAATAAGTATAAAATTATTACAGTTCCTTGAATCGGAAAATATTCTCAACATTCGTCGCATCAGCCAGTACCAATTAAATTTCCAGTTAATTAAATTTAATTTCTTAAAAAACAAAACATTGTTTCGTCGAACATCAAATCTACTGAGGTTTGTTTGCGTGATCTTCTTGCTCGCTCAGTATATTTAGTACCTCTGCAACTTTCTTCTTCAGGGTAACCATCGAACACAACTACGGCACTGTCCTTGTACTTGGACTTAACAAATGAAACGTAACTTTCACAAATTGATGAAAATGATTGACCCTTGCTCCACACGACTCTTTGCAGAAAATATTCTCCATCTATGACATACACACACCCTTGGAGATTTGGCTTTTCAGTTGGTGTAAATGCTTTGTATAAAGCAGACTTGGTTCCTTTTCGCATACCACAATCGTCAAAAAGAGGCAATGGATACGGGCACAATTCGTATTTTAGAAACTCTTCAAGATCTTCATCAGATTGTTTAGCAATCGTGATTCTGTGAAAAATAGTCGTCGGATTGATGGGGATAGTTTCATCATGTTTTTTGATTGCATTGTTCATCGTAGCAAGTGGAAAAACTCTGTCTTTCCTGTACAATTTAACATTTTGAAAATCACCACCCACAATTCTATCAATTGCGAGGAGACCAATCTCCTTGGCCATGTAACAGTTGATACTGCTGTCTCCTACAACACCAGTGCTAAAAGGCAAGATTTCTGGGACATTAGGAAAAGGATAGTGTTGCATAAACCACTCCATCAACTTTTTTGCTTCTCTCATCTCCACGTGTTGTTCTGAACTGGTGAATGCTACCCCACACATCTTCTTCATTTCTTCGCAAATGTTTTGGAGGGAACTCATTCCTCTTGTTCACCTACAGAGGATACTTTCGCTGACCCCACGACCATGAGTCAGCCCCCCTGCAATTTTCATTACCCTCATGAGGGGCTGTTCAATGGTCATATATGTCCATGTTCCGCTCCAGAATTTGCTGGTCCTTCGAACAGTGAACCCGCCATCCGTGAAATTTTTATATACAAATGCTTACTTTTTGTGTTATGAACGGAAAGGCTGTAAAAAAATTTGTTTTTGCTATTTTCCGAAAATTTCTGATTTCCGCCGGTTTTTCAACGTGCCTATGTCGTACAAAAAAATGATAAGAACTTGAATTTTAAATAATTTTCTCATATTTATTTTAATATAGGATCACCTTTTGCGTAAAAAGCTTACTTTGCAAGTTAGAAGCCTAAAATCAAAAAAACCTGTGATTTTTAGTGGTTTTTTGATGATTTCGCATATTTGCCGAAAAACATTTTGTTGGACAACTTCAGATTCGTGTTCAGCACCCCAAAAAACATAAAGTAAGCCAGTAAAAACAATTACACCAGAACTTTCTCCACTTCAAGCCCTTTTCGAACAACATTTGACTGGACTATTTAGAGATACCTTATTTCAAGAAATGTATCCAGAAGAAATTGTGGATTGTGAGCAATTCTGCTGTGGTTTAATATTTTATACAATCTTTTTGTGGACAGCACCTATTACGAAGGAACGCCGCGGTGGTCGACGATCTCCACTCGTCTTTATTCGACATTTTTGCATTTTATTTCTTTATCCTGCAGCACTTGCCTAAATATCCTATTTATTATTAGAGTATCGAAAACACTTTTATGTGGGATGGGTTCTGCATGTCCGGTAACCTAAAAATTGAATTTGAGGAATGTCACGTGACCACTGTATGGCGGCAAATTAAAAATTATCACCGTGAAGTCGCAAAAAGTGGGGCTAGATGACAAAATATCGAAGAGAAGTATTTGAAAAAGTTGCTTAGAATTTAATTTTAGGTGCATATGCAAAATTTCAAACATTATTATTCAAAAAAATTGAAAATTGCAATTTTTAGTACATATTTTTTTATTAATTCACAAATACCCAAATGTTTCATTTTAAATAACTTTATTGAAGTGGAACCTATGTACAATGGATAACATTGGAAGAACTTCTTCGTTTTTTCCATAATTGACAGGTATAAATCTGAAAAACACGTTTTCGCTAAGACGCTCACTGTTGCAATGGTTTGTATCATAGGTCCTGTTTGTATCTAAGTGCTCCAGCATAAAAATATTCGTAAAACTTTTATACAGCTCTCAGATACCAACCATTGCAACAGTGAGCGTCCTAGCGAAAACCTGTTTTTTAGATTTAGGCTTGTCAATTATGGAAGAAACGAGAAAGTTTTTCCACTGTTATCTAAATACATAGGTTACACTTCAATTAAGCTATTTAAAAAGAAAAAATTGGGTATTTGTAAATTAATAAAAAAATATTTAGAAAAATTTATGATTTTAAATTTTTTTTAATAAATACTTGAAACTTTGCATATGGGCCTAAAATTAAATTCTAAGCAACTTTTTCAAATACTTCTTTTCGTTATTTTGTTATCTAACCCCACTTTTTGCGACTTCACGGTGATTTTTTTACATTTGCCGCCATACCAGTGGTCACATGACATACCTGAAATTCGATTTTTAGGTAACTGGGCATGCAAATGACCTTTTGTACTGTGATACATTATAGTATATTACGTACCAAGTGCTCGTAAGTAATATTTTTTTGGATGAGCACGCAGTTTGGAAAACCGAGCCATAGCCAAGGTTTACTAAGCATGCGATGCCAAAAAAATACTTACGGAACAAGGCACATATACTATTTTTTCGACCGCCTAGAAAAAATATCAAAAAACGTAATAATATTAAAATTTAATTAACATGATTGACAGTTGTCACAATAAAATTACGAAGTAGGTGGAGTCACATGGTGGAGTATAATGTTCACTCACGAGTATAGTAGGGTGGGGCAGAAGTACGCACTTAACGTTTGACGATGTACAAAAACTTTGAATAAGTATAATATGCGCTACAAATCCAGTTTATAAACTGTGAAGGGTCTATGCAAACATTTGATATTGAAAAAATGTTAAATTTTATATCTGAATTTCACTTATTACCGAAAAGATGGATGGCTGTACTTTCGTACTTTTGCCCCACTAGTAGGGTAAAAGTACGCATGTGGTGGAGCACACGCATCCTCTGAAAATCCAAGTTCTCTGGGCCACTTGACGTTGAGACAAGCCGGTTTGCAGCAACTCCTTGGCTCTTCCAAATATCACAGATGTGATGGGATTGTGTCCCGATTTCCATTTACATGTGTGCGTACTTTTGCCCCAATTGAAATTTTAAATTTGGCACCACAGATTTTTCTAATAATGCGGAAACAGCGATCCGAGCGTTGGAGTCTACGAATTTTTTCGTAGGTTGGACTGAAGTGGTGGACATTTAATTCTGACTATAGAGGGCGCTGTAGGTTACTTGCATATTTAAATATGGCTGGTGCGTACTCTTACCCACCGCGAACTTTTGCCCCACCCTACTCTACGCCGAAAAAACCCTTTGGCAGATGAGTGTATTACATCTTTACGGGTCTTTTCGGATTTTAATAAATTCGAATGAGACAAAAAATTGTTATGTTAAGAAAACGTGAAAACTATCAAGGTTGTCAAAATTTGTTCAAATTTGGTAGATGAGTAGAAAACTGAAAAAGAAACAACTTTTGTATTTAACATTTTTCGAAATTTTGAAAAATAACCTTATAACTTTTTGTAATTCGTTTGAAAATATGTCGAATTTGACATGTAGGTATAGCCGATCGATAAAAAAAATCGTTAACGTCATTTTGCATTATTTTCGAAGCAAAAACTGTTCATGAAATCTAAATTTGCGTAAACTAAATAATAAAACAATGTCCCGTATGATGCGAACTTCAACGGTGACGCGGTAGAATATAAGATGTCCGAAGAAATATTTATTTTTTCTGATAAACATCACTGTAATCTCATTGATATAATTAACATTCAACAGACAACGATTAATTGACCCCATTCCCCATATCTTTTGAAATGCACGATGACGAGCTATAAACTTTCAAGAATACCCACAGCCAGTTCAACCATTGAGTTGTTACAATAATTTTTTGATAATCGCATAGCTAATATACATACCTACTCAAAATCCTTTTCCCCCATAGCCGTACGATTTAACATCTTTAGAATTTTTGTTTCCCTTTATATCAAAAACTCGAACTATAAAACGCCTCTAAATAACTCAATAACGCACTCAACCTGTTACGTTATGCTATGGACAAACTTTTTTTTGCATTGTACAATATCAGCACTAGTTTAGAAAGTGCACATAGTGACCACTCAACCGAACTACTGTCTTCAGTAGATATTTTACAGGGAGCTACAGAAAAATTAAAATCTTTGGCTAACAATGAGGACTCAGCTAAAGTATAAGACGAAAGCTTCGCAACGGTTTTGGAACGTACATCGTTAGAAGGGCTGTTTTGGGGGCTAAGGAAATCAAACTTACGAATGTGTGCAGGAGTAGTAAATTGAGAAGTGCTTTGTGTCTAGATATAAATAATGATCCTATTAAGTAAAGCCCATCGGTCATCGTTACTGAGAATATTACAACGTACTGCGAAAAGCAGGGGCGGACTGGGCCGCCGGGAGTCCGGGAACTTTTCCGGTGGGCCGGTAGTACTGAGGCCGGTCAATATTATCAGAAATTGTTCCTATGGTATGGTTTTGACTGCAGGTAAATCGTTTACTTACTCGCACCCGGCGACTTCAAAGACCTGTTCGCCGTATTTATTTATTATTGTTTCCCCAATTATCTCTTTAATATGTTTCATGCCCATGCCGCTGATATTATTTGTTTGGTATCTACTTTAATACGATTGCTACATTGAAGGTGCGTCGTGCATTTATTTATTAGTTTTCTTTATAAGGATTAGTCATTTACGTAGTATTACGAAGTAGACCCAGCGCGCTCTATGCTGTTCCACAGTTTGATAGTCATATTTTGACAGCCTAATTATTAGGGTGGCCCATAAAAAATGTCGTTTTTTATGTCCAGTGATTTTAGCATTTAACCTCTAAATAAATACTGGGAAGTGATTTTTTGCACGCACCTTCATTTTGACATTACGTGCAGAAAGTCCATTTTGAAATTGTGTTGGCTTAGCGAATTATTTAAGGTCAAAGGTCAAAAAAATCAGTTCATTGCGAATATCTCGCTTTCTATTGGTTGCACCCTAATTTTAGTTATTAGAAAAATTGTTTATCAGAAAATTATCTACAAAAAAGGTTATATACAAATTTTACGCACGAGCAATAGTTTTCGAGATATAAAGTCGAGAGGGTATGAACTGTACAATGCATTCGTTTCCCCTTCGAGGTAGAATGCAAAAGGCGTTTTTTTACATGGTTTCCCCGTTAGGCATATACATGATTTATTCAATTACGACATTTCTTCATCATTTTGTTCCTCTTCATTAACTTCTTCTTCTTCTCCTTCTCCTTCATCTTCTTCATTATTATCTTCGTCTTCAATACAGGTATCGCATTCAGTTATATTTGATGCTAAAATATCAATGGGATCGATATCATCATCGTTTATATTGACAGATGCGACTCAATGTCGTAGTTGTTATTATGATTATAAGGAAGGGTCTTCTAAAGAGAAATACTCCAATACTAACTACCTACTAACAAATAGCTGAAATATTAGGATGTGTATACGTATCATGAACTTTCTATGGTCTTTCTATAGAAGAATCATATTCTATGTATCGAGTCTATACTATAGATTATATACAATGTGATTTTTTAAAAACTCAATTGCAGCAGGCCGTATTCTGTCTTAATAACCTTAGAACTGTCTGTATTTAGTCAGAATGCGGCCTGCTGCAATTGAGGTTTTAAAAAATCACATTGTAATATGTACTGTGGAGTATACACCTTACTCCAAAAGTTTAGATCTCGTTTTCTCGAAAACTATTGGTGGTGTGTAAAATTTACATAGAACCTTTTTTGTAGATAATTTTCTAGTAAGTAATTTCACTAATAACTGAAATTAGCGTACAACCAATAGAAAGCGAGATATTCGCAAAAAAGGTGATTTTTTTGATCTTTGGCCTTAAATAATTCGCGAAGCAAATACAATTTCGAAATGGACTTTCTACACGTTATTTGTAATGTTAAAATAAAGGTGCGTGTAAAAACTCACTTCACCAGTATTTATTTAGAGGTTTCGCCTTTTTTTCGCCTAAAATTACTGGACTATTTTACTCGCGTTTGAAAAACATTAAATGTGCTATTATTATACACCATCAGAAACTAGTCAAGTAGGTGAATATCTCTGCCCGATTTACTTTTGTTATTCTTTTGTTTTTAAGCTACCACAAACGTCATAATGGCAGACGAAAAGCATGAAATTTTGATAATTTTGCGTCATTATTGGAAACAAAACGTTTCTACAACCGCCGCAGTTGAAAAAATATGTTAAGTGGAAGGAGAGGGAGTAGTGAACACTCGCTCGGCACAACGTTGGTTCAAAAAATTTAATGAAGGGGATAACAAGTCTCAAGAGGAAACAAGGTTCTGGTCGGCTTAATTTGTTGAGTAACAACGAACTGCGAGACGCTGTTGAAGTTAATCCATCTACAAGTACTCGAAGTTGTCAGCAGAACTTATTTCAAAGAAACCATACGGCGCCATTCACATCAAATTTGAAAGGCCAATAGATGCTGCAGAGAAGTTTCATATGAATTGACACTAGCACTGGCAGAAAGACGAGTTAAGGTCTGCAATCGGCTGCTTTCAAATTTTTTTAAACGAATCGTTACTTGCGACGAGAAATGGATATATTTTAATAATCCTAACACAGAAAATCAATGGATTACCATCGGACAACCTGCGTTACCTGTCCCAAAATCAGAAAGGTTTCAGACAAATGTCATGTTGTGTGTATGGTGGAATTTTCAAGGTGTTATTCACTTTGAGTTGGTTCCTGATGAATGAACCATTGATGCCAACCTTTATAGCCAGCAGTTGGACAGGGTGCATGATGCTCTATGTCGGCGTTACCCTGGATTGGTAAATAGGGGGTGCGTAATTCTACAGCAATATAACGCCAGACCCCATACTACTATTGAAACTCGGCAGAAAATTAGGGAGCTGGATTTAGAGCTTCTACCTCATCCAACTTATAGTCCAGACCTTGCACCTTCAGATTACCACTTATTCCGATCGATGGCACAGTTCCCACGTGGAAGAAATTTCGCAAGAGTTGAAGAAGTTGAAGCTGCATGCCGAGAATTCTTTGCCTCGAAAGATCTAGCGTGGTACCGTCGCGGCATTGAGTTACTTACAGAAAGATGGCGAAAGACATTGCTTCATAATGGTCTATACTTTAGTGAATAAGAGTTGATGTTTGTTGTTTTATTATTAAATAAATTTATTCCACAAAAAACGACATTTTTTATGGACCACCCTAATAATAGTGAGAGGAGGCCGGTCCCTACTAAATATCGCGGACCAGTTAAATTTGCCAGTCCGCCACTGGCTAAAAGAGTTTCGCTTCTAGCATATAGTTCTTAAATTCTAAGCTTAATACGGAACCACTCGTTTTCAACGAAACCCTGCGATCAGGTAAAACCAATAGTTCCACCGGAATGTCTTCTATTCTGTTCTTTTGCATTATACTAATGGTAGTTTATCACTTTATCACCATTGGTTTTGCCTGATCGCAGGGTTTCGTTGAAAACGAGTGGTTCCGTAGTAAGCTTAGAATTTAAGAACTATATAGTTGACACGTTGAGCTACCGTGCTCCTTTGGTGCCCCTTTTTTCCTCTTGATGAAGCTCCTTAGAAAATCGGGCGAAACGTTGAGTTTTTTCAACAACTACACGGTTCCAACCCGGAAAACTGACACTGGCCGTAAAGTCTTCGAATTCAGTAGATTTATGTACTCAGAATAACTGCCATCATATTCAACATTCTTTATAGTGTTCTGTAATTTCAATGTAATTTTAATAATTAATTACTAATAGCTAAACCTGAATTTGATCTTTTTTATTCATGTGGTCGTATTATGAACTGCTAAAAGCAACTTAAAAACAAGACAATATTTGCAAAACTTGAAACTTCTTAAAGTGACAATGTCACCAAATGTAACTCGCCCACTGGCATAGAAAAATATTATAAATGATTTTTTAAAATTAATTGTTTTATGGTTCATTCTTTTGGGGAATACTTTTAAAAATGTTATTTTACATTTTTTTAAATTTATCAATGTTAGACTAGCTATCGTAACACCGAATTTGTTTTAATTCATATTACGATAAAAAATTATACACTGCGGTACAAATTACTAATTAGTTCTTCAAATAACTAATGTGCCTTCTTCTTTCAATTGCAGTTTTATAACCGCTCTACGTACAATACATTCATACTTCAAAATTGTAAATTGTATCCTTAGAAAAACAGACCTTATACAGGGTTATTCAAATTCGAGGCTCACCATTGGGATCTCGGAAACCGTAAGAGTTACAAAGACGGTTAAATTGGGGCAAAGTTGCGCTATACAATGCTGATTAATATTTAAAAAAGAAATTTGACCTATCTATCTTAGTTTTTTTATTAAGAACAAAAAACAAAAAAATGGCAATTTTGTTTTTTGAACATAATTTGGTTGTTATTAAAAAGTTTTCAAATCTGTTAAAACATTCTTTAAGCAACTTTTTGGCCGTAACACTGTAGTGGTATCGAAAATTTTCTACAACGTTTCGGTTTTCCGGAATCATCATCAGGTTCATTTTTTCTTATGGGCGCCATGTTGGATTTTTCTAGCATCTCATAGAGTTTTTAATGGTGATTTCAACGATGTATGACATGATGGCGATTCACTTCCAAAAACTACTGTTATTTACAGAAATAGTAAATTTCAATAGATTGCCATGGAAAAACAAACAGAAACAACACAAAAACGGCCTTCAGTTTGAACTTCTCCTGTAATAAATAAACTAAATAACTAAATAGCGCTTTTCTGTATTTTTGACGATAGTGAAAAAAAAACTGAATTAGAAAGGTCAATTTTATTTTTTATTATTAATCAGCATTTTATAGCGCAACTTTGCCCCAATTTAGCCGTCTTCGTATATCTTACTGTTTTCGAAATCCCAATGGTGAACGTCGAATTTTTTTTTGTGTTGTTTCTGTTTGTTTTTCCATGGCAATCTATTGAAATTTACTATTTTTGTAAATAACAGCAGCTTTCGGCAGAGAAACGCCATCATGTCATACATCGTTGAAATCACCATCAAAAACTCTATCAGATGCTATAAAAATCCAACATGGCACCCATAATAAAAAACAAACCTGATGATGATTCCGGAAAACCGAAACGTCGTAGAAAATTTTTGATACCACTACAGTATTACGGCTAAAAAGTTGCTTCAAGAAACTTTTAACAGATTTGAAACATTTTTAATAACAACCAAATTATGTTCAAAAAACCAAACTGACATTTTTCTGTTTTTTGCTCTTAATAAAAAAACTAAGATAGGTAGGTCAAATTTCTTTTTTAAATATTAAACAGCATTGTATAGCGCAACTTTGCCCCAATTTAACTGTCTATGTAACTCTTACGGTTTCCGAGATCCCAATGGTGAGCCTCGAATTTGAATAACCCTGTATATGTATATACGAGTATGTATAGTTAACTCTTGGTTGATACACTTATGATATGTTTTTAGCTAAATATTGGAAAACATTAAATTTCTTTATTTTTATAAAAAATATAAATATTCCACTAAAATGTCCATAACACTTGACACCGAAAAAACATTCCTTTAGAATGTTTAAAATAAAAGGTTCTAGAAACCATGACTAATTTCAATATTTAGTAATTATAAAAATTACTTCTTCAAGTACACTTGCAACATCAAAGTAATCGTTAATCGTCCTTGAATTATCATATCTATAAAACGACCGAAAAGATAAAAAATATACCTATCATACACGAAAACCCTTTTAAAATAGATCATCTGGAACAATAAAGTTCCGATTTCATCCAAACTCGGGAAACTTTTATTTATGCGTAGAATTACGTTCTTAGGAGTGATTTTTTACTTCATTAATAGTTAGTGCCCTCGTAAATATTTAGTACCGTTTTTTATGTGTTACATAGTTAACGTCGACATTATTGAAGTTATTTTAATCTTAACAAAGTTGATAAATTCCTTGATTTGATATGAATTTTCGTAATTTAGTTATTCATAGCTGGTTATTATCAGTAATACGTCACAAAATATTTGCGAAAGTATTTTGTGAAGTATTGAAGTACAAGGAAGAATTTCCGTTACAAAAATAAAAAAAGGCAATAAAATATAATTATTTTGAAAGACATAAGAATGCTGAAACTCGCAATAAACAATTTTTTATTTATTTAGTGTATAGTATTTGTAGCCTGGAGATCACGTAGTGACGGTTTAGCTGCCAGTTGAGGGGTATCAAAGCCACATTTTTAAACGACTTGGCGTCGTGAACTTTGTTATATCCCCTTTATGCTAGGGAAATGTGTTCTCTGCAGTAATTTCCCGTTGCCTTCTGCAGAGTTTGTGGTGTATATCGCGTATGTGTCTTGTTATTATCTGCAGTTGACCACTTTGCAGACAGAATCGTTAATTATAACCAAACGATTAAATGGCTTCACTCGCTTAAGTACCGACCAGTGGGGAATTCTTTATAAAAATGCTTACCACAACCACTGCATAAGATTCGAACCCAAGACTCCTAGCTCCTCCAATAAACAATAAAAATTGTTAAAGTGCGGATGTTCGTTATCAAAATGTTACAAAGGTTGCTTTGAAAATAAGCTTTGAAAACTAAAGCAAATTTTATGATTCTAGGTTTGAATATTTATCAAAATATTTATAACAAGTGTGTCAAAATCTTGAAATCCTGTGCAACTGTTACTGTTTAAATGTAGGTCTTAACCTAACCAGAATTGAGTAGGTAACTTTTTGCATAAGTTCATTAAAACTCCAATTCATAAATAAAACGCCTTGTAATAAATTATAATGGCAATGGTCAATTAAAAGACTTTTGGTAAATAAATATTAGATTACATTTCATACCTATGTAACAGTGGCGTAGCTACCGTGGAGCAGTTGGAGCAAAATGCTCCAGGCGCACGAATAATGAGGGCGCAAAATTAAAAAGGGCGAAATGAAAATTTGTAAAAACATTTGTATAAAAAACAATTTCGATTTGCCAGATTTTCTATAAAATATACAAAAAATAAAAAAATACATATTTTAGATAAATAAAACTATCTGCACCTAAATATTTTAGTATGCACTTGACTTATCATAATGTTGATTTCAGAAAATATACATTATAAATTTAACATTTTATACACCTAAACCTGTAAAAATATATGATGATTGCTAACAATATTTAACAGCACAAAACTATAGGCCCTCACTATACGTAGTAGAAGTAGTGTTTTACAGCAAAGAAGTTACATGTATCCGGGGAATCCCACAAGCGCATGTTAACATCGGCGCAGAATACAGGTAAATATTCGGGAGTCTGGATATACAAAATGAATTAATTAATTTGATTGCCCATGAAATTAATGTCTAAATTAAAAGTGAAATAGAAGAAGCCGCTTTCATAACAATAGTAATAGATACAACGCAAGATCTATCAAAAATCGATCAGCTAAGTACTATACCTATTCCGTTATGTTTTAACAAAAAAAGATGAAACTAAAAAACCAATCGAGCTGCAAATAAAGCAAACGTTTTGTGGATTTACTTAGGTTGCTGGTCAAACATCGCAACGATTAGAAACAACAAGTTTAAAAATTATCGAAAATTTCACTGATCTATCAAAATTGCGTGGTCAACGTTACGATGGGGCTGCGAATATCAATATGCGTGGTGCCTAGTCAGAGTTACAAGCAAGAATTTAGACAACGAAACCCCGCTGCCAGATTTGTGCACTGCTGTTCTCATAATTTGAATTTAGTGACAGTGTCACCATTGGTGAAATTAGGAAGTCAGCCAATTTTATGAACAGTTAGAAAAAATTTACGTTTTTTCAGTTCTGTTAGGCGTTGCGCAATGTTAATGGAAACGAATCAAACCAACTTAGCAAAAACATTGAAAAGAGTTTGTCCAACACGATGGTATTCGTGTAGTCAGGCTCTTGATACATTACGTTCTCGTTATTTTGATGTAATTAAAATATTGACATATTTATCGTTAAATGGAAAAAATTATGAGCAACGTGAAGTTAAAAACTTCGTTAATTATTTTGAACAATTTTCAACAATTATTTTGATACATAATAGTTATTACATACATAGTAAAATACTGGAACCTATTAATACAGTCTGGAAAATGCTGCAAGGTGCTCATGAAGATATAGGGAAATCCGTTGAGATGCTTTCATCACTCCTAACCCAATTCCAGAACTTAAGGAATAATTGCGAGTTTGTTAAAAATGATGCCCTTGAGTTATCAGCTATATGGAATATTGAACCTTCTTTAAAAAAAAAAAAAGATTGCGTCGTGTGAAAAAATTCTTTGGCGAATTACAAGTAGATAAGCGCATTAAATTTGAATTTATTTGTTATTAAGAAAGGTTGTAAATCGAAATAAGTACATTTTTTAATGTTTTTTAAAGTAAATGTTCAAAACAAATTTCGCCAAACCCCTTCCGAGAAACAAGGGGGCGCATCGATTTTACTTGCTCCAGGGCACTGAATATGTAGCTACGCCACTGCTATGTAATAAAAATAACCTAACTAAAATGCTCCCTGAATTAAAAAAAAAAAAATCTAAGAAGCTAAACATCTGGAACTGTTTGTATTTTTTCTCTTATTATTACTTATTGTTATGAGCAAAAAGTGCAGAGAATGCACTTCCTTGTTGATATCTACATTGCTTTAAGCGAGGAAGTTTCTGTATGGATTGTTAGATGTTGATCGCCTCTCCGAGATACGCAGTTCAATATTACATACATATAGACATATAGAGCATATTTAAAATACCCACGCTTTACAAATAATTCTGCTTTATTCAGGCGTTTTCAAAATATCTTAGTCAAATGTTAGGTAATTTTTACATGTCCATAAGTTCAAAATTAAGCAAAATTAAAGAAAAAATAGAGAAATAAAAATAAGATAATACAACAATAACAAATTAGTTATGTACAAATTGTACGAAACAAAATATAGATTATAGATTACAAAAACAATAACAGTTTTTATTATTATTTTAAAGTTTAAACATGAGGGTGTTTAAATCAAACGTGATTTTAATTATATTAAGGTGTAGCAACGCCAATTTTAAAAATAAAACAATGGCTGACCTATTAGACCAATAAGCTACTGATAGTTATTTGTATACTAAGGTCGCGAAATCCCTTTTAGCGTACCGAGAGAAAAATTGTTGCCGAGGCCGCTTGCGGCCGAGGCAGGACAATCTCGAGGGCGCTAAAGAATTTCGCGGACGAAGTATACACAACATTATTTGTGCAGCTGTAAAAAATAGTAATTACAAAAATTGTAAGTATCTATTACGTCAAATATTAAAGTGAGGTTTAGTTTCGCGACCGTTACCCTTAGTAACGGCCGCTAAATTGTATTTGGCGGCCTAGGCCACGAAATCGGATTTCGCGTCCTGTATTGGGTACGCGAAATAACCACTTCGCGTCCGATTGCAGAAAAAATATTTTAGAGTTTAGTTAGGAAGCTAAAGTTTCATTACGGCTTTCCGCCGTACACCTAAAATAGAAAATAATTACAATGATTTCCTTACATGTAAGTAGTTCATATTTGAATACCCGGATAAATAGATTTACTCGTAACTGCGCACATAACAATATTTCCTTGAATGCTACAAAAATATTCATAAATAATTCTAATCAATTGCGCCTTTTAAACGAAGAATCGAAATTAAAGCGATTCAGTTAGTGTCTTACGAGAAGTTCAAAAAATTCCTAAAGCGCTTGAATTGTAGATTTTTAGGTTGATGCCCTAAATTAAATTAAATCGGAAAGTACTTATTTACGGTCCTCATGTGCATTAATTTGCATTGATTAACAAATGTTTTGTTTTGGAGTTCCTGCTTTACCAAGCTCTTCCGTACATTTGCGGTTGTCTACTTTTGGCATTTTTGGAAATAACCCAAAAGTTATTTCTAATCGAACATAGTATCAGTAAACAATACACTTTTAATTTGTTGTTTATTGATATTTTTATTTTGTTTTATTGGGATGTATTCATGAGCATTCGAAATTTTACAAAATAAATATAAAATCCTGGATTACAGGAAATGATTTCTTGCTAACGTTAAAAAACTATAGAATAATCTGAATAATATATAACTTGCTCTTCTATTTTTGAATTTAACCCTATTGTTGGATTTTATTGAAACGGATTCTTTCGTGCTTACCGTCTAAAGTGGCACTGTTGTGACAAACATTACTCGACAAGAACGTGCTAAAAATGGAGTAGCTTTTAAAAATTGAAAAACAAAGTTGCATAAAAGGAATCTCTTTCACACTAAATTTAAAAAAATAGTATCTACGAATTTTTTAAAACACGCTGTACATATAACGCAACAAACAAAATAAATATTAATTTGTTAAAACTGTATTAAGTTCCAATCACAAAGTTGCATATGAAAACATTGAAATGACAATTCGAAATATTACAGTACTTTCTAATTTGAGTTTTGTTAATTGTCATTAAATTTTTCAAAAAATTCTAAAAAATATTTAAGCAATACATTTCAGAAACTCAGAAACTCTGTTGGTATAAAAACTAAACGTGCATGATGGAACTATTTTAGAATGAACTGTTTTGTCTGGGAATTAAGTTTCAAACTCGGAAACTAGTTTATTAAACTTTATTGGTGTAAGCAGAATATAATTTTCGTTTGTTTTATTCTAGAATACTCAGAAAAGTGAATAAAATAAAAGCATACCAAACTTATACTTAGGAAGTAAAGAATCCTTTAAAATACGTTTCCCTTAAAAATAAATTTAATAAAACCGCAGAAGCAATTATTTCCATATTGTAGTAGCACATGAGTTACTAAAAAAATATTCTTTGAAGCTGCACAACGACAAATTAACAAATAGTGCAGTATTTACAAAATAATTATTTTAAGAATTTATTGTAAAATTAATGTACCTAACAGAAATTCGACATTACTAACGTAATGTTAAGTTAAAAAGTTTTTTAAGAAATTAAAAAACAAATTTTCAAATATTACAAGTATTTCATAAGAGGATTTCATAATTTAACGGAATGTAATTAACGAAAATCAATAGATTTGCAGCTAAGTTTCCGCATTAGTCACTAAAACCTTTAAAACGATTCTTGCTAGATGTTTGAAAGCTTAGAGAAAATATTCCCATTCTCTTTCAAGAATGCACAGAAAATATCCCACGGAAGATCACAAAATAGGAATATAGTTTCCCAAACTGTTTGGTTTTGAGACAGGTTTATTTGGATTTAAGCGAAATAATAATATTTAGATATACGGAACAGCAAGTTACCTTGCACCAAGATTATTTTTATGTATTTTGGAGATTATTAACAGTAATCCATGTTAAATCATTGGTTAAAGTAAAACCAATCAATATTTAAAACAATTGAACTGAACATCAAAAGCTGATAAACATAAATATACCTATGTTACTAATACGGCTTAAGAAAATTCTTGCAATTAACTTGGCTTATCACCTAAGTCTAACAAAACAACGTATTAATAGCTTGTCTAGAAGGTCCTGCACTTTCTTAAATGATGACGTCATTACTTCACTAAGTAACTCGTGAGAAAAAAACTGATAAAATTATGGAATCCAGAGAATGAATGTATTAGAATCAGAACTATCACCATCGTTTACTTACGTTACAATAGAAGAAACATAAGAAATTAGTTAATTTTTAAATAGCTCAGTACAAATACAGAACAGGGTGTCCTAATCTTGACAATCTATGCGGTAAGCATGGTAAAATAAACTCATTAAAAGAATCATTACATATTACATTAAATTTTAAGCTAGGAATTTTCCTCAGGTGAAAATAAATATTATGATAATAAAATCTCAAAAAAGCCCGGGTATGGTAGGCACACAGGCACCGTAGAAAATTTCCACGAGTTGACAGTATGTGAATTTTCTGTTGGTTGAGGTTAAGTTAGATTGCGTCCACAACACCAATCAACTGTTGAATGAGTTTAATAAAATATGCCAAAAATAAATAAATAACCTTTTTTAGTTGGCCAAATTTGTATGTAGAGCTAAAAGTCAAAATTCTCAAGTAGTTTTCTATATTACTTAATAGTAATAGTTATCACGTTAAGCACTTGCAGCTGCTCTTAAATTTAGAAACTTGGTTTAAACCAAAAATTACCTTAGTTAACTAGTGTTGCTTTGCATTTTAGATGAAATTAAAAAACGGAACTGAAATAAAAAGTGGGTTAAAAAACTAATTACCACAGTAATGACTCAAAACTAAATGGAAAGCGATTACGATAATTCAAGTGACCTATCTTCTATAAAGAAACAAGAAGAACGTTGACACTTTATTAACTTTTGTAAACATTTAAGTATATAAAATATAAGTGTTCCATGTATTAAAACGGGGAAAACGTGCAAAAATAGTTCAGATAAACCAAAATAACTTAAGCGCATTTTTAAGATATAAGAAGGAAAAAGTCCAGGTTATGGATATAATCATAAATATTGTAGTATGATGTGTATAGAACAGAGTGGTAGACCTAAAGTGTAACAATAAAACAACAGCAATTGCCAATGTATAATCGCATAAAATATTATATAGGATTGGTCGAACATATTGCATTGAGGATAACTAGCTTTTTGTTATGAACAATGTTTAAGTATTACATAATATAAATAAATGCCAAATATTAAATATGTCAGAGTATAAATTAAAAAAAGTCAATCAATCAATAAGTTCATTCATTTACAAAAGTCTCTTTTAAATCAGGGTGTATTTCTGTTCCTGGGATGTTTTACGGAGTAATAAATAATAAAATTATTTATTTATTTATAGAAAGTTATGTACGATTTCGAAAAAGATGTTCTTTTATTATAACTTCACCCTTCTAAAACTGAATTTATTGAAATCATTATTTATAAATGTGCAAAATTTTTAATAAATTAGTGGTGCATCTTTGTAACTCTATTACACTTACCTATTAAGTATTTCAACAAATTAACTGGTTGAATATTTTTATATAATTTTTAGATACTGAAACAGGTCTGTAGAAGATTTCTGAAAATGTTTAAGTTAGCTGCTGTTATAAACAATTCTCCTAAATGTTTAAAAATGATGGATATGACGTCTCTTCAAGCAATTTCATGAAGGAAAGTAGATACCAATAGAGGAAAGGCCTATCTACCTTTTCAAAGTAAGCAATGTGAAAAGTCCATTTTATTTAAACTGTACAGTGTTTGAAGCAATTTGGCATTTGAGACGACGATTAGCGTTAGTATAAACGTTGGCAGAAAACAATAATAATAAATTTATTTTGTGAGAAATCGAACAAGACAATAGTGTGTCTGCTATTGAAAATTTTCCAAATAATTTTTAAATGCTAATAGATATGTAAACCAATTAATTAAGGTTAGCTATTACGTTGTCAAAATAGAAAAAGGATTTTGATTTTATAAAACTAAGTTTACTAAATTTGCAGTTATGACTGCTATGGTAATTTGGCTAAAGCTGTCTTAATCTGGCCTAACTAAGAAAATCTTCAAGCGACTCGGAAACATTTTCCGACATTAGCAACTAAATCTAAACCCTATCTACTATATGAATTACGTGCAAAACAGACTTCTAATTTTAACCCGCTCCATCCTCTAAACTAAACATTAATTTCGTTAATACAATTTTTAAAAGATTTAGTAGTTATACCTGATGGTCCCTGAGTAAATTATCTTCTTCTTCTTCCGGTTTAATAACCCTTATCCGAGTCTTCCGGTGTTCAATATGTTTTTCCACTGGGCTTTGTCCCTCCACTGTCCATCCTGAACTTGTCAATGTCGGAAAAATCATGCTTTCAAAAAAATATTACCTCTGCAAACTTTTGTTTTGTTTTACTTTTTACGTTGTACACTAAAATTTAATGCTTAAAAAGATAGTTTGCATTCATTTTCAAATAAACTCGACGTCAAACCTAAAAATATACTAAATTTCATTCAACTTTGGTAGTATTATTAGATATTTTAAATAGTATCACCTGTTCGTGGTTAAATTTTATTGATCGTACGGCACATTAATCGCATATCTAAGGAAAACTTCTTTATAGAACATAGAAAACTTTCAAATCAGAATTTTGTTCTTATTAAATCAAAAAAAGGTTTTCTTCTCTTAGTGTATTATCGCACTTCTTAAAAGAGCAAATTCTCCACGACCACCTTGTTATTAAAAGAAAGATGATTTAAAATAAGGAACTTCAGAAGCAATGCTCAAGAACCAAAATTTTCCGTAACCGTAAGTTGAATTCATAAGTATGTAGGTATAAAATTCAAGCCCATTAAATTAAATACGATACTTCTGCTATAGGTAATCGAAAATTTGAAATTTTGGCGAAGAATTATTTTTAACTAAATTAATTGCAATCCGAAAAGAAGTTAAAAGAGAAGATCCTAAGATCTCAAACAGTTTAGTACGAAATCCTGCCACGAATAGGGCAGCGCTGTAGACAAACCACTCAGGTAAGCAAGGTAAAACCAGGCAGGTATCGCGCGTTACCAGCCCACTATTCGAGAGTATCAGTATTCTAAAACACGGGCTTTGAGCAACACCGCGTGTGCACCTGTGTTGCTTCCATCCGACGGCTCAACAAGTGTTCGCATGTGTGTATACGTTTGTGTCAAGACACCAACGGTCACCTACTTCGACTTTGTGCCCTTTGTCACTTTGTGCCTTAAGCAACCTTCACTAAACTGCGAGTGATTTAACAATTTTTGTGCCTTTTACTCAGACTGATATTTTTTCACACAACAGCAATAACCGATAAGTGCCAATTACTTAAATTTGAAAATATTTCCGAAATTTCGGGAAGAAATTATCGTTTTTAGTTTTGTTTTCGCATTCGAACTTTTAAAGCAAAGTGCGGGAAAAGTAATTTCAGCTGAACGTGACTTAAGTCGTTCTAGCGCGCGCATTAAGATTTTCTCGAGACCCCGAAATATAATTTCTTTAAAAAGTTAAACGAGTTATATACGTTGAAGTTAAGCAAATAATATAGTTGAAATCCACTTATTTGCTAACCAAACACTTGAACAAATAATGATTTCTTAATCTGACATGAGACAGAACAAACTGTAAAATGTAGTAATAAGTGCTGATATCTTTAACGAACTTGTGCTTAAAATATATGTTATACGAATAATAATTTAGTGTTAAACTATTGTTTTTCAATCAAATATGGCTTCCGACGAGGATTGTAATTCCACATTTACGTATCCGTAAGTATAATTAATGAAATGTTCTCAAAACCCGCAAAAGCGTAACTCTATATTATAGAAGCTAAAATCTTATATAGAATTACTGCTAAATCGCTTCTGTCCAAAATGTTTACTAAGATTTGTATCCGTTCCCATAATCAATCAAAAAGCGTTAATCCAAACATACATTTTTACCCATACGGTAGGCTCATCTGATTATAATTAAGATACCCGTACAACAGCCTAAAAATAACAGGATGTCATCACTTAGATTAGGTAAGTTTCAATAAGATCAGTTGTTATCACCAAGGATGATATAAATTCGTCATCAGCAAATTATAAGATAAGAAGTATAGCGAAAATTTATAACTGAGCATCCACCAAATGTCAACGCACACTGAAAATGTTAATATATCGCAAAAACTCTTGTAAAATCAATAGAGAAAGAAAAACCGTAAAAATTAAGACTAAATTTGTGTTGAGATTATGCAAACAAGAATTATCTGACAAATTCACTTTATAATTTTAAATTATTTCGGCTTACTAAAAGATAAATAATTAATTACCTGAAAAACCTTTTTTGTAATATAATACCTAAGTATAAAATATCCGGAAGAGTAAAATACAATCATTGGTGGATTCCACAGAAAATAATAACCCTAAACGAAATTACCTTTTCACATGTAAAAAATAATAGTATACCTTATAAACTAAAATTCAGAAAAGTGCCTCACTAGTACCAAAGTTAAAATCAAAAATAAGCATTAGACTTTGATCAGACAACACAAACAAAGCACTTATTTCCAATTTTGCGCTCCATATTCATATCTGTGATCATTAGCAATAAACGCGATAAACGTCTGAGTTCCATCTACAAAATCTTCTGCAAATAATCCTATCTTTAACAGTGTGTTCCATCAAAATTGGTGATTTTATTACCCAACGCGCGAATTTATTTTAAAACCTTTTGAAGACTTTACAAGCAAAGAAGGTTTAATTTTCAATTAGTTAGATTTCCCTTTTTTGTGCCTCCACTAGACATTTATCAGGTATTTTTAATAAAGTACTTGATACTATTTTAAAGAAAAATGACTAAAGTTTCGAAATTTTAAATTCATGTTTAATATATCTGTTAGTTAGATGTTACATTACAGTTTAAAGAAAGAATTACAAGTAACAAGTTCCTCTTCCAAGATTAATTTTGGTAGATGCATGGAACAACAGTTTTCAAAAAAGTTTGTCTAGAGCGACTAATTTTGTGTAGATGCATGGAACAACAGTTTACAGACTTCTTTCATATATTTTCAAAAAAACTAATTTTAAAGCAAATAAAATAAAAAAACATACAGACATAATTCCAACAAAAACGGGTACAAAACATCGAAGACATCAATACAGGAAAACTGATAAACCATTTTACACGATATGACTTGTTTGCGAACTCCTGTTTGTTAAAGCAAGCTGACTGTAATCTATAAAGTATCGTCATAGTTATTAATTTTATTATTATCAGAAATTAATTATCTTTTTCTCGGAAGCGACGTTCGATTACAAGCATAAAATACCTTGTAGAAATGCTGCATTTACTCTACAGTTCTTCCAAAACTAAGAATTTTTAACAATTTTTACAAAGTCTATCATGAGTTACAATCTTAAGAAGTAAAACGAAATCTAAAACTTTGCTGCAAAACAATTTTACCGAATTAATTTACACCAATAATTAGGATAATTTATGTAGCGAATACCCGAAAAGAATGAAAAAATATTTGGCCACGTGAACGGTCAAAAGTCCATTTAACATAAATCAATATGCAGAAACATAAATTTCAACAGAAGACAACCAATAGTGCATCTGCCTTTTTGCACCCGAATAAATTTGGATATTTTACCATAATATCTGCGGAATTTCTTTCTTTAAAGCAAATAGCTGGACGCACAAAAACTGTGGAGGATTTTTATTAAAAAAAAAGTCCATTGACGGCACATAACATTTTTTTTACAAGCTAATGTTAAGGTAAAATTGTCACACATACAGATAAATAAATTGTAATTCAAAAGCTAGGTCAAGGTAGGCTTAGTAAACAATCGGATCTTGAAACAATGGATTCAGAAGAATTCAATGCATTTCTGATATCAAATTCAGAAATTGATTCAGTAAAACACTGAACGCGAACGCATTCACGTTTGTTTTTCCAGTTTTTATGTGAAGCGCGAGTATAAATGGAATCATCAAAGGATTTTATGTTTTGTTGATAGTTCAATAACTAATCTTAACTTTTCAACATTTTTATTATCAGATCAACTACGAACAAAAACATGATTTCAAAGCGAACTTTGATCTTTTGGGTATTAGGAACAAGCGAATTTACTGGGTGCATAAGGGTGATTCTGAACCGACTGAAGTTTAAGTTATTTGTACATTTGTAAAAATAATAATTGGAGAGCTAACGAATATTATAAAACAGCCACATAACTCACGAATGAAGGAGTTTTATTATTTAAAGTGATTTACATTCTAAATTTATTCTCGTACTAATCTATGATAAGCTTATTTAATTAGATTTAAAAAATACATAATGTACGATAGCTATAACTAAGTACTATCAAAAAACGCACAAGAAACGATATAGAGTATATAGAGCCTCAATTTAAATTCTTAAAATAGCGGCCAAATGGATTTATAAAAGAATATATTCTAAGAGCATTAAATTAAAACACAAGTTATATATTTGTAACATTAATTTATTACACAAAAATCAAAGCGAAAAATATTTTTAAATTTAAAAATGTTAACTTCAGTTACTTTAATTCAACTTCCCAAGTCAAAGAACCAAACCCAAGAAGCTTTAGAAATAAAAATTTAATAAAGGACTCAGGTGCTTTGGAAATTTTGCTTTCACCCCAAAAATTAGAAAGCTTTTAAGTGGATCCGTCTTATTGAAAATAGTGAATTTAAATTTTAATGAAAAGTTTTCTTTAAAACAATAATAGAGAGCACCTCTATTATTGTTTTAAAGAAAACTTTTCATCGCCAATCACAAACAAACAACAAAATAATTTCTAAAAATAACAACCGAAAAGTATGAGAAAATTGATAAAAAATTTAAAAAACGCATTAATTTCTGCAAAAAATACACAACAACTTTTTTCTGAGTGCAGGCTTTGATTAAAAGCGTTTTAAACAAAAAATAAATTACAGGCAGCTTTATTGCCTGCAGAATTCATTTTATTACTCATTGTTTGAGTTTTTGGAAATGTTTTATTTAAACACTGAAGTGTTGACTGTTGACTCGTTCAATATTTGCACAAAATTCTTTACTAAAATGCCCAATAATAACTGAGTTTCCATGTCCACTTGCATAATTGTTTTTATTTATTTATTTTATACAGTTTTAACTCGTTATTAACAATTTTTTCTTTTGCATCTCGTTTATAACAAATATGTTAAGATTACAAATAAAATTCGGGGTTTAATATTAAGCCATTAATTTCCAACACATTTTCTTCTTCTTTTGCTCTATCAACAAAATCTAATAAAAACTTCAAAAATAATGTCATAAATTACAATCAATTTTATGCACTAATTTTTTCTATGTAATCCAATAGGCTTGTAACACGCTTATTAAATGTATAAATTTAATTATAAAACATCATAGGTACAAATTAAAATTCGTGAACGCTTCCGTTAAATTTTTAATGGTCCTGAAAAGGTAATTTATTTAACTTCTTGCTAATTAATCTTAATTTGACTGATGAATCAATTGCCGTCGGACCACACATCTACTTGAAAAGTTCCATACGTTACTACACGCTCGGAACACAAAATTGGGTGTGCCTGAATTACAAACACAATTAGTAATTGTCATTAAATTTTGTTAGAGTTAACATTTTTGTTACCACAAAAAGTTTTAACAGACACCTAGTTCGAGTTCAAGCATATTTGAAAAAACTGTTGAAAATGGATTCTTTTACAAAGAAGAATAGTTATATTTATTATTAAGAAAGTTTTTATAATGAAATTTGAGATTATTTGTTTTGAAATAAAAAAATTATAACAGTTTTTGGTCAAATTTAAATAGTAAAGTTAAAGAAAGTTATGTCGGATAATGGTGGATAGAGACCAATCGAAGACGAAGACAATGAAGAGTAAGAAGGTAACAAATTATCACGTTTTAATATGATGACATCTTCCAAAAGAATCAGCGAAGCATTTTATCTTCAATCAATCTAGAAGGAGCAAGTTATGACTAAATTAATGTAGTTCTTGCCGAGGTGGTATTTTATGAATATTTATTTCGGCTTGAACTGCCCTAAAACAACAAAACTTCAAAATGCTGAAATCCTTACACATAAAAATTACTTAATTGATGTGCATTTATCAAGCTAGAATTTTTAAAAGAATACATCTGCGGCTGAGAAATACCGAAAAAGTTCATTTTTATCAAGAACTTTTTTCAAGAAATTTCAGACCAATAAAACTAAAAAAAAAATATGAAATGCTGAATAAAATAACATATTTAAATCCCAATTAATAATAAAACATTTTTCTTTCACCGTTTAATCAAGGAAAATCACCTTAAAATCACATTGAAGGTATCCTATAAGCTTACAAAAATACCAAAGTGCTAACTGAATCAGTATAAAAGGAAACTAAATTAACAAAAATCAAACGTTTCAAAAAAGTCTACTTTGTTATTAACAAAGATATTTATTACACTACCAAATCTGCTAATCCAATAATCTGATTATCTTCAACGCTGTGTTAATACAAGCCACAACGATTAGGTGTTGTGTTCAAAAAACCATTGACAGTTCATGGATCAAACAAATCAAATTCTGAAACCGACGCATTTCATGGTCAATTAAGTTTTTTCTACAACTTACTATATTAACAACCTGTGTATAAGCGTGTAAGAATAAATATGGCCTAATATTAATCATAAATGCAAATACTATTTCAACTATTGTATGAATAATTCAACAATACTTAGATTTGAGTTTCCCAACTGTGTGTAATAACAGGTTTTAATTTAAGTCTGTAAACTAAATACATTACAGAGTGACAATTTATTGTTACTTTTAGATTTTATTTTTTGGATTGTAATGCGCATATTCTTTTTATGGAAGGATTAAATTGTTCTAAAACGAATCGATTTAATGAGATTGGATTATTTTTTTTTAATATTTAACTACATTCAGTTCAAATAATAGTGGTCGCAAATGTAAGAATCAGTTTTTTAATTTCTTATTTTTTGAGAAATTTTGGTTCAAAATAAACCTTATGTAAAACGTGTGGTCTGCCCAACTTAGTTAGAAGTTTTTGAAAAAAGGACTTACTATCCACGTATCCACATACCTACGTATTTCGACCATCTTCAGTGGAATACTTCCTAATGGTTGAAGTTTGGCTAAAATGATCAGATTATTTAATATTCGGTAATTTAGAGAAAACAATACCTTTAGAGACCAACTCGAATATAAGGAAACAAAGAACTGTGGTAATCAATTTAGTTCCACCGTCAATAACGAACACAATAAATTTATTTTTAAATGCCCGGAATTGGAAACATTATCTGAATGTTTTAGATAAGCCCTGACTAAGCACTTTTTTCAAATTTACAAACTTTGGTTCTATGCGCATTATTATTCAAAAGAAAATTACATTTTGAAATTACCATAAAAATAATAAACAGCAAGCAAAGGCAACTCCACTTCGTTCCTAAAGAAATGAGATTTGTTTGCCGATCATTTTTAGTTTTGATTAACATCGTCGTAGGTTTGTTGAAAAAGTTGCAAAAGTCACTTTTTTGCTAGTATGGTTTTAAACAATATGGTTTTGACTTTACCAGTTTGAGTTGGTCTTATTTAACGTTAGTATGAATTCAGGCATGGGAATAAGCAAGCATTTTCCTAACACCAAGCCAGGCGCGTTCCCCTAATATCCCTGTTTGGAAGATTTTGGGTTTTGCGTTTATCTTAAAAAATAATTTATGCTAAGTAATCTTAACTATAATAAAGATTTGAAAATTTCAATTGTCCAACAATATTCGCCAAGATTTATTGCAAAATGTTGTTAACCGTATACAAAAAATATTGTTGCTTCTAGGAAAGCAACATGGCGTACATATTCAAGATTTAAACCGAATTAAACAAACCTTTATTTGGTGCACACCTTAATTTTTGAAAATAGTACGGCCAGTTGCTTTCTTTTAAATAACCCTATACATTAAAAGTGCAAAAAATTGAAACTTTATTTGTAAACTTAAGTTGGCTCGGAGTCAACATGAATATGAAAAGTACAGTAGGTATTAAGAGAAGATATAAAATTAGCTTCCTATATGCGTCAATTTTTAAGGCTTACCTATGTATATATTTATTTGAAATCAACCCAATTAGCCTTTGTTTACATTCGGCCCCTGAATTTCTTCAAGTTTTTACAAAAACTTAATAATTGTTAAAGCTTGAATTCAACTTTAACTAAGATAAGTTTTATTCTTATTGCAAGTGAACTTTGGTGAATTAGTAAAGCTATAAATTTTATCACGGATCCTTTTCACTTACTGGTATCGGCGATATCTCAAAATTATCGAACAGTCTGTGAGAAAACTGTAGCGTTTGTTATTGGTTTAAGTCGTTGGTAAATTTGTAATTGGTTATTTAAAAATATAAAATCGAAGCCAGTGAGATTCGAGTAGAGTTTGTAAAAGTGCACGTTCCTTTAACAATAATAAAAAAGGAAGAAGACAAAAATCTCAGTTTTCGGCCAACGTCTAAGACAATAAAACGTCTAGGTTTGTAGCAACGTTACCAGTCTGGTCAGTACAAAAATACAACAAAAACTGCACAAACGTCCAAAAATTCCACAACACTAAAATTCTCGAGCTAAAAACTGGAAGCCGGTAAAAAGGGAGTTTTTCATTGGAAATAATTCACGTCTAAAATGCCCGTTCAGCAATCCACTCACGTTCAGTATTCAAGACTGTTCTGTTTTTGTATGAAACCTGGCTAAGTTGGATCTCCTGAAAAGGCCTTAGTAGACCGTTTAAATTCGCGCCGTCGCATTGGCCAATAATTAAGACATTTGCTACACGATATCACGTTTAAATCAAGGAGCAACTATGTTAATGGTAACTGCTTAAGAGAACCGTTTTTCTGAAATATTTGTATTATTTTATAAATGTTCGGGTTTATTTCGAAATCGATTCTAATAAAAACGATTAAATTGTGCTTATGTCTCCACTTGTTACGCTAAAAACGATGATGTATGACAAACAAGTTTTAATAAGGAATAAGTAGAATTTGTTTTTCAACAGCAGAAGTACAGGAGCGAGGAAGAAATATAGTCGTACCATATACACGGACTTAACTTATAAATTACTGACAACCGATCGAATTAGTGCCATTTGTGCAGACATTAAAAATGTTGTATATTAGCGCAAAAAAATCTGTCCCAGTAACTAGAATGCTATAAATTTCCATCTTGTCATTTTATAAATCGATTTTCGTATTAAACGTTAGTCAACCAACATCGTCATTTTTCAAAAAACTTAACAGAATAGGGCGGTAGAAACCTGTTGGTTTGTATCTTTTTCTTTGAAATTCTATTTTTCATGTACTAACTGACTCTTTGAATACTAAACGAATAAATAAAATAGTTTTTTGGAAACGGTATTAAAAGCATATTTCTGCAAACATATCTTTCTTTGGCTTAGTTTATTAGTTTAATCTTTAATACATTTTCATTTTATTAGAAACAACATTTAAGCAAACAAAAGAGATTTTTAAATGTTTCACCAAACTTTGGGAATAGCTTTATAATGACAAATAGACCAAAAAAGTATTATACAATTTTTTTCTAATATCCATAGTTTCTGAGAAAAGGCATGCTTTAATTTGCTGTACCCCATTTTGAGAAAACAAAAACGAGGGGTTAAATGCAACTGAGAAAAAATGGCATAAGAATTTTTTATTCCTTTTATCGTTACAAACCCACTCCTAAAGTATGGCAAAAGCATTACCTAACACCTTGTATACCCATATGTACCTATATCAAAAATCTAAAGAAAATGTTCTTAGATTATTATCTGCAGTGAATATAAGAATTTGATATATGTACAGGGAATTATCCTTATTATCGGAGATAGACAAAATCTGGTGTCGGAGCAAAGGGCTCTTTTTTAATGCTGATGCAAGTTCCGAAAACAACATTCCCCTGTCTTTTACTATTTCTTTAGTTGTAAGCCAAAATTCAAAATTTGGCCATTTTCAAAACTTCAAATAACTCCTTTGTTTCTGAAGATATCAAAAAAGGTGAAATCGTTCTACAAGCATTTTTTCATGTAGAATACAATAGTTAATTTGGATATATTCTGATATATTCATATTTTAAGACTTGTGACGTAATCTGGGTATTTTTTAAATATAAGTCGTAATTGGCCACGGTACCATTAAATTGCACATTTCTTCTGCTTCTTCTGTTGCAAAAAGTTGCTTAAAAAGTCTATACATGTGTAGCTCAGTTTTCAAAGTAACTTTTTTAGTTGATTGTAGGAACTAATTACTCTAAAAATGAAATATATGATTTGATGACTTTATATTATTAGTACAAGATAACAGCTGTGAAGCTGCTGGTTAGTATTAAGAAACTTATCCAGAAAATGCCCTAAAGACATAGGTGTGAACTAAGAATTAATAAGAATGGTGTAGTTTGAAAATACATATGTATGCTTTATTATATTAGTGTTAGATGTGAAATTTGTACTTTTTTAATATATTGCACAGTCTGTTATTTTGCAACATCTTCAAAAAATTTAACTTTCCCAAAAATGTTTTGTTACTGCATTTAACCCTTAGAAAGTATATATTTTTGGAAAACAGATAAAATATGCGATTTAATGGTTCCTACGATTTTTATTCAAAATATACCAACTTTACGTCATAATTATTAAAATATGAAAATTAGAATATGTCGGAATTGACTATAGTGTTCATATCTTTAAAAACAAAGAAGTAATCTGAAGTTTTCAAATGGCAAATTTTTGAATTTTGGCCTATAACTAAAAAATAACAAAAGATACCGGAATTTTGTTTTTAGAAGTTGAATTGATATCACAAAGAGCCCTGGAGACTGACATCAATTTTTGTGTATCTCCGATATCCATTTAAAACCATCGAAAATGGTCCATCACCATCATGTACATACATTCACATGTGATGTACATATTTTACGCGAGAGCTCAATCGCGATACAATGGAGTTGTACCAACCCTCCAAAGTTTTTCACTTGTTCCTAATCCTTAACTAACGAATGCGATGTTAAACGGTTCCATTAACAATCCTGTTTACCACTGAAACCAAACCCATTTCATGTATTATAAATAATTCACCGTTTCTTAAACAAAAGTTTTTGCTTTTATGTCACTGTTTAATACTAAAACCAAAACGTTCATATTTTGACAGTTGCCATTACTTTTAACATTTAGCAAAGAAACTATTATTAATATTAAAAGAGCGGCTTGTGTGTAAGCTTCATTTGGATTACGTATTTAAAATTAGGCATGGTCAAGTAAATAATCTTCTTCTTCTTCTTTTCCTCCCTCTTATGGTCAAAGCCTCTGTGAACCGTTTTCGTACGTATGCTAGGCAGGAGACTAACCTTACCTATCGATAGAGATGAAGAAGATCGCCCGCAGTGTTGCAAGCTTAACGGTTATCAAAGGTGTTAATATGATAACCGGGACAAGTAAATAATATAATGCTTAAATATAAACCCAGAAAAGAGAAAACTGAAAATAACTTGCGAATACTCTTCATGGCTTTCTTGAAGAAGAAATAAACTGTTTCTTTGCTGCTTGTTCTACTTCTATTCTATTTTAATGTTTTACTTTTTTCTTGGAATCTTGAAAGTAGTAAATTAATGCCATTACTTTTAACATTTAGCAAATAAACTATTATTAATATTAAAAGAGCGGCTTGTGTGTAAGCTTCATTTGGATTACGTATTTAAAATTAGGCATGGTCAAGTAAATAATCTTCTTCTTCTTCTTTTCCTCCCTCTTATGGTCAAAGCCTCTGTGAACCGTTTTCGTACGTATGCTAGGCAGGAGACTAACCTTACCTATCGATAGAGATGCAGAAGATCGCCCGCAGTGTTGCATGGTTAACGGTTATCAAAGGTGTTAATATGATAACCGGGACAAGTAAATAATATAATGCTTAAATATAAACCCAGAAAAGAGAAAACTGAAAATAACCTGCGAATACTCTTCATGGCTTTCTTGAAGAAGAAATAAACTGTTTCTTTGCTGCTTGTTCTACTTCTATTCTATTTTAATATTTTACTTTTTTCTTGGGATCTTGAAAGTAGTAAATTAATGACTACCCTGCTCTAGTAGAGATAGTTTTGCTGTGCTGAACTTTGCCTTGGGTATTTCCTTATTATTTTCTTTTTTTTATGTTTTTCAAATTTGTGTTTCTGTTTTTCAAATTTATGTTTCTTATTATTTTTGAAGGGAAAATAAAAGACGTTTATTACTATTATTAATTATTATAGGATTTTTTCTTATCATATTTCTGGTGAGGATATTCATCCGCGTGCGGAAGTTGAACAGACATTGTATATTCGACAAGAGCTTGCGCAAATAATACGATGAAATGCAGAATCATAATATAATTATACTAAAACTACGTAATCTATACACCCTCAGTATCTGATATAAAATATAAATTCTTAGAAGTAATAAATACAAATTGAAAATAATACATTTACACTACAATATGTGTTTAGAATGAGTCCCACCAGAAGTGGGAAGCCTTCTAAATTTTCCAGAATTAGTGGGGTTGTATTAAATCAGCGCATTCATGCTGCTTTAATAGAAAGACGTTAAAGAAATGACAAACAGCAGTCACTATTTTTAATTTAGGAGTTCTAGGTACTCAGATGATGGCCTACTATCACAACCTAACAATTCATCTATACTAAACGATCCGTGTAAATATCATAAAAAGGCAAAATAAAATTAAGAATTAAAATTCGTTCCTGTATAAAATTCATCATATCATCATCATCATCAGTTGACATGGAGTAGATCCCCGTGCATCAATCCTGGATTACGCCAGGTCCACCCCATTTTATGATAAATTAAAATCTTGAACAATTTCTATTGAGCTAGGTTACCGGATTCATACTTTTCCCCAAATTTAGGTAACTTAATTTTTAAGGGTATTATTTATACTAATAATTTACAGGCGAAACTGGTAAAATTATTTTTGATAAAAGTATTTTGAGTTTTTTAAGAGATAGTTATAATAGCTTG
Organism: Melanotus villosus; assembly: GCA_963082815.1. Taxonomy (NCBI): domain Eukaryota; kingdom Metazoa; phylum Arthropoda; class Insecta; order Coleoptera; family Elateridae; genus Melanotus; species Melanotus villosus. Next base: position 36,966,021 of record OY720419.1, on the reverse strand, counting down.
GAGAACATATTTCTTTACAGTCGGAAAGTATATTCGTAGCCCAAATCTTTTAAGTGCCTAATGGATTATGAAATATTACAAATATCTGCTCCGTTACCAAAACAAGTGTTTTCATATGATTTGGAAAACCTTTTGAAATTGTTAAATATTATATGATTTGCTGATTTATTTTAAAAACCTTCAGGATCCGTCTATTTATCGTCTGGAAACACTGATTAAAGTATAGTTGGAAACAAGTAGATACCCTAAACTGCTGAACACAATTAATTACTTTCCTTTGGTTATACAATAAAGAATAATAATCAAATTTATTCATTTTCGTTCAATTTACATGATCAATATAATGAATAAATTTAAAAATATTTCAACGAAATGTATTAATTATAGAATTAATTATACCTTCGCATCTACTAAATCCGTCGTCACTGAAATATCAATGTCTTTATTAGAATAAACACAATAGCTTGTAAAAAAGAAAAAACTATCGGTGAACATTTTATAATAAATAGTTTAAAGAATAACTATTGACGGATGTAGGTATTTATCAATTCAAATCTGTTTTAAGGAGTGCCTGTTAAACCAAAAATGTATTTCTTTTTAAAACATAAAAATACAATATCCTTGATGTATAAACTTGTCGGAACATACTTATATCAGTGGATTTAATTTTTTAACATATTTATTTGCGGGCTGTCATTGTAGTCCCACGCAAATGCAAAAATTACCACTTTAAACACCGGATCTAACTTTAACAATTTTCTCTATGCTGATATATGGATTTTTTTCATTTTACTGTTTAAGTTACATTTCAAGTATTTGTAGCATTTATAGGTTTAATTTATTTTAATCAAATTAAAACGAAAATTAATTAAAAGCATTCAAAACTACTAACTTTGAAGATTTTTTAAAATCCGTATGTAATAAGATAACCAACCTGATATAATAAATTATTGATGGGTACCTACTCTAAAATTATGGTCCCAAAGTTGATGTAAGTACTGCGAATACTTTCGATAAAAATAATAGCTCAAAAAAGGCATTTAACAAACACAGAACTAGTTATTCGCGTCGTAAATATTTCTACACGAATTTTTAGATAATCTAATCAATCTACTAATCAAAATCATAGCACATATCAATAACTGTTAAAATCGCAATGCATTTTGCAAAATCATATCCGATTTTTATTTTCATAATGTTATCCTGCCATTAGAAAAACACTGCTAAAGAGCGAATAATTCAAAAAAATATTGATAGTGACTTTAGGTCTTGATTAAATAATTTGATATAATAAACGAAAAAGTTTTAAATACGTAACAAGTAAAATTAACTTCAAATTTTTGAGAAATTAATTTTTTAGAGCAGTTTAGGATATCGCCCTGTATGAATCAACTGCAACATAATTATTCGGGAAAAAAGCTTTTAAATCCTTTTGTTTATTACCTTTAAAAAATAATCTCTGACTAATAAAATGTACAAAAGGCAAAAGCTTTGATTGTTTCAGCTTGTACTCCGTCACATTTAATTTTCTTTTTGTGCGTTTATACGTATATTTTAATGTTCCTCTCGTAGTAGTCGTAGTTATCAAAAATATAATATCTTGCTTTATATTAAAAATGCATTAAGCAACCTTTTTCGGTACTTCTACAACATAAAATTTCATAAAACCTTAACTGATTTCATTATACTTATTTTTTTGTTTATGGTAAACAGGTTTTATTTGCGTTATAGCTATGTTTAACTTCAGAATTTATTAAAAATGTAATGAAGTCGTAAACACGTACTTAAAGAAGTAGCAGACTTAAAAAATTAATATTAGCTACATTCCAAAGCATATTTAATTTTAGATTTACATATTTAATTTACAAGTCAAATCATATTTATTTATTCTTATCTGGATGAAGATAGCACCACACAATTCTGGGAATGTATCAAAATTATTACTGCTTATTGCTCGTTACTTTGCATAATATGTTTGTTGCTCAAAAATAAAAATTTTGTTGCAAAAATAATGTAATTTCTAATTTTAAACTCGCTTGTGGTTTCGTTTAATTATTTTGACGAATATTCAAAATTGCAGGTATAATTTGGTTAAAATATTACTTTTAAGGTAAAAAAATCTGCAAAAAGATTTTATTCGTTCATTGTCCCAAAGACGCTTTTCTATTTATTCCTTTAAGCTGTAATTTGAATTCGAATTAAGCCTATAATGTCTAAAGCAAGCCAACGAAGTTTTTAGTAACTTATGTCATCTAATAAGAAGATTTTATCGTAGAACATAAAGCATTTAGATTTCCGCTGTATAATTTTATATACCTAAAAAATTGAATTCAAGGATTCGGTTGTACGTGTTTATAGCTACTCGTGTTGTAATATTTCTTTATATTTAACTTTAAACTCGAAAATAGAAAGCTTAGATAAAGTTACTGCTGAAATCCTTGTCTCAAATGCCAACTTCCAGTTAATCAGGTGACTTTAAAGATGTAAAAAAAATTGCCAAAATTATAAGTTTGGTACCCAAAACCGAATCCTAATATTTGTTTAAGATTAATTTAAATTAATTTAAACATTACGTACAAACGAAATTTAAACGAATAAAAAATATTTCCACTTTTACCACAAAGAAGACTTCAGTTAAAAGTAACAACAAATGGGACACAATTACGAGTTAATACTTTTTATCTCTAGACAGATTAAACTGGGTTGTTACAATGAAGTTGCATCAGAATTATCGCTTTAGCTTACATAATATTTTGATTTTCGTGGGACATAAAATTTAAGTGTCAAGCAATTACCACTTATTTCTGACTAGAAACCCGAGCCTTTATAAATAAAACTGATATAACAATTTATACTTCTTTAATAATATATCTGCATCATTAAAATAACAAGCTATAGATTACAAGTAAACTAAAACATATTCTTTGCACCTTTTAGTTTTATTAGTTAATCGGTTACCTACAGGTGTAATGAATCAATCTTGATTTTTGTTTCTTATATCGAGGTTTAATTACTATCTGGTTTTTATGTCGCAGAGGAAAATTCCACCTTAACATTATCAAGGTAGCGAAAAAATTATTCAGCTTTAAAATCTCAAATTTGGTGTTTCATAGGACTCTATTCCTGGGCCTTTGCTATTGCAAATGTATTTTACAAGGCATTTCGGCTTATATCACTGAAGTGAGTGCAATATTGATTAAAAACGGATTAATAAACAAAACTACTAAACTAGGAGTATGTTGAATTAAAGCTGGACTCTTCATTAATTACTCATGAATCGAAATTCCGACAACGAAGATAATTTTTTAGTATCAATCTGAAAAAATGTATATGACTTGTTTCCATCAGAAAAAAAAGGCTTTTTCCACATGAATAACAATATATTTTTAAAATTAAAATATTTACAATAAAATCAGCTGATTTTAATTTATATACGACTGTAAGATTTGCCATAATATTAATCTATCATCATATATTAACATGTCTAACATTTCAAGATCAAGAAAGGTTACACATGTATCCACACTAAAAATTTTCCCGTGTTTCGTTTGGTATCGTTTATGTCACATGTAAATTAATTATCATATAATCTCATCTGATGCAGCATGACTGATAAATGCCCTATCTTAACTATTCGTGACGTCACGTCTCGTGTAGTATTTATTTAGATTACTCGTTCGGTGCTCGTTTATAACAATTTAAAAGGAACAAATTTCTGAACGGAACGTGGCATTCGATATTTGCAGTTGCAAGTGGTAATTTAAAACTTTTTTCTAAAAACTAATGATTAATGCAGGTGTTTCGCAAATATCATTAAATATCTAAATGTTGCCTAAGGATTTTATTTTACTAGAACTATTTATCAATAAATGTTAAGTATTTAGACACGTATCATAAATTTTTATTTAATAATTTAAATTCTTACTTGAATGAAAACCATTGAATTGTCCTTCATATTCGGTTTTCAGTCACAGTAAACCGTCAAACATCCGTTATCTTGCAGTTATCGATGATTGACCTACTGTCAAGCATTTGCAAAAGTACGAACGTGATACGTGAGCTGTGAATATGGCTTGCAATACAAAATTGCGGTAAGTTTTTTGACGCCAAATTAAGTTATATAAAAACTTTCACTTCGATTTTTTTTTAATCGTCAGGGAGGTATTTTAACAAGGTTATGTTCAGATTTTTTTATCTGAATATTACAACGTTTAACTTATGTTCAAGATATATATTTTAATATTAATATTCCGCGTCATTGTAGTTCCTAGTGTAAAGAGTCAGCGAAACTGTTCTTCAAATTTAAAAAAAAAAATTAAAGGGTACGGATAGTTAGAAAGAACTTGTAAGTTAATATTTGAAAAGGAATTTCATAAAAACGTAATAAAAAATAAGTTTGATTTAAAAAATCAAATTACATGAAATTATGCTGGAGTAAAAACAGAAAGATAAAAAATATACAGAGGAAGCATGTAATACAAAGCAAAAATAAATTTTATACCAAAAAGGAAAAGTTCCATACATGCTTTTAGCATTCCTTTTTGTTAATTAAGTCTAAGAATTTTTGAAACCAAGAAATTTTTACGTTCTTAACTTTATTCTCTCGTGTAATTACCTAATTTTCAATGTTATAATAGTTAACCTACATAGCATTTTAAGAGCTCTACTTGAACATCATACGAATATAAAGTTGTTACTAAAGAATATAAAAATTTACTAGAAATGAAAACACGAAAAACTTAACGAGACAAAGGAAAAACTTTGGCACTAAAGATGCTTATCCCATTCGACATGTAAGTAATGTACTTCTAACCTTCAAATTCCTTTTTAAAGTGTTGTTTATTTAACCTTACTGTATTTGTGGCTAAACATTTTCCATTTCTAGGTGTGGAGATTTTCTCAGTGATAACTGGTTAGGGATATTTTATACCAAGACTTTGTTCAATATCTTATTCATAGTTTGTAGCTTATAATATGTTTTAACTGAAAATAGCAAATTGCCTTGAAGTTTTAGAAATTTTCTCAAGGGTTTATTTCTACTAAGAATTCTACTTAAGCTTAGGTTGCAAAGAATCTTGGCGATAGTTGCAGTCATTAAATCAGTTCACTCAATGTTTGTTCAATAAACTCCCACAGTTGAATAAATGATCATATTTAAAGAAACCCGCTTTTCCCTGGTAAACACACTTAAAAAAATTTTAATTACAAAACCAGGAAAATGATTGCTGACATGTGTTGGTTAAAAAAAGAAAAATTGCAAATGTATTATACATACTAAATTGTTTTATGACATTATGTCTTAACTGAGGTTGTTCTGAGGTAAAACTGTTATTTGATGTTGGTACAATTTTTAATTGCTCTCCTCCAAATACATGCCTAAGAGGTAGAGTAATACGGTCTTACATGTACACATAGGCTACACACTTACACAATACACATGGTGTAGTATGTAGGCATTAAACGGCGCACCAATCACGTCACTCGCAGATATGCGTCGAGTTGTGCATTGCACCCGTAAGAAGTACATACGCTAACGCACCACCCTCGACACCCATGATACAACAAACTTACTCGACACCGAAAGGTAAAAGAGGTTACGGATACAAATACAGGGAGTAGTTGCTACTTGTTGATTTACAAACTTGTTGAAAAAACTAAGATTTAATACATCACTCTATTACAAAGATAATTGTTGAAAATGGCATCACTCACAATTTGGCCCGTTTAAAGAACGTGCCACTGTCAAGAACTGTATCGTTACTAATATCTACGCGTTGCAACCTAGGTATATAATACTTCCCGAATTTTATTCTAATGTTAATATTTTTAGGGAGACAAATCACAAAATTCTATCTCTCACACTAAACGAGTATTTCAAATGTCTGTAACTCTTTAACATTTGAAAATCGATGTTGATTCTTAACTCACCTCATGCGTAAGTGTTATGTGGTTATGAGGTTATGACACACAGCACTGCCTGTATATCCGTACTATATTACACAAACAAACCTTGTTTACTAGAAAATGATATTTTGTTTAAGGAATTCAACAGGAATACCGCCTGAAATTAATAAAATAAAGGACCAAATAGAAGATTAATTGTAAGTTTCTAAAATAAAAACCACCTCGAAACTAGTAAAAAGTATTAAAAGAAATTGTATAAAAGGCTGTTTTTGTGATTCTTGAACACTATTATGTAAATTTTTTGTTTTCTTGATTTTTAAAAATTCTATCAATTTTTTGAATTTAAATTAAACACAATTTTCAAAAGAAATTAATCCAAGACTTACGACAATTGGAAAGGCAATGAGGTACTTTCAACTGTGTTTAACACACATTTAAATTAAAACATTTTCTTCAATTTCACGTGTAAATGATTAATACTCATTATTTGAACTAACGCACACAATCTGTAAGCAAAATTATAATTTAGTTTACTACTGGGCTCCTGTGATCTGTGATTAAACAACCTTTACTAAGGATTTTCAAGCATTTCGTAGATTAAATTCATTCATCTGGGCAATTTTGGTTAATTTTTGTTAATTATTGTGAGACCTGCAGTGGTCGAAGTGGGAAAACATTACAAGGGGGATGCTAGATTTTCGAATATTCAGTGCCCCCCCCCCCCCTTTACGTGTGTGAGATAGTTTATCACTTTAGGAAAATAAAATAGCGATACTACAAAGACAAAAAATAAACCTGGGTTATTTTTAATTTGATCACTTTAGAATATAATACTTGATTCCACATACTCCAATATTTTTTACTTTTTAATACACGCAAATTGATAAAAGTGTCTTTATTGGTAATGGATAGCTGTTTTGTCTGTGGGTATTTTAAAATAAATAAATAAACCCCACGGGAACCGCGCGGTGCCCAAACCCAAACAATGAATCATATTTTTTGAAGAATTGAACCCTAGTTACTTACATACCGGCTACTGGCTACCGGCTACCGACTAAATAGTTAATTTTAAAAATCATATTTGAAGGATGAAACCCCATAGTTTAGCACTGGGATGTCTTTTAATTTTTTTTTCAAAGTAGGGGATGGTTTAATTTTCTTTTCAATGTAGGGGAACGGCTTAATTTTTTTAACAAACTAGGGGGATGACATCCACCCGCATCCCCCCCCCCATTTCGACCACTGGAGACCTGAAAATATGTCAACCATAACCAGTTTATGCCAAGTACAATATCGCGCCTACGATACGTATGTACAAGGTGGTCCAAATTGGACACTTTTGATAGGAAACACCAATTTCTAGAGGAGATAGAAAAAAACTAACCTACATGTTACGAGCTCGATTTTTGTGAGAAAGTGAATGCCGAAAACCGCACATCGATATCTTGAACTGTTTAGAAGATATAGGGTGGTTTTCAATTTTGTGCATTTTTGACCCACCCCCGTAATTTATTTATTTATGAATATTTTTTGTTTCTGTAAAAACATTCTTAAGGCACTTGTTTTAAAGGAATCCAATGGTGTCCCAAGTTTTTTTGTAAAAAGAATGGTTTTGAAGCTATGACATAAACTTGTATTAAACCCTGCTTGGCTTGAAACTAATTTTAAGTATATTTTTGATTGTTTCAAATCAAGGGGGCCTTGGTGGTAGATAAAAAAGTATTTTGTATTTAGTTAAAGTAGGTAGCTCTTTTATACTAACTACGGCAAAACGTCGCTAAGAAAAGTTTTTCGCAATGTAAAATCATCGATCCATGCAAAATTTCAGAAATATCGGCTTACTTTTATGAAATCGTGTCTGCTTATTGTTAGACTTAATCAATTTACAAAACGTTTAATTTCAAATTTTATTTACGAAAAATTATAAAAAAACAATTTATTCAAATAAACCACCTCCTAAATTAGCGATGATGTGAATTTGAAACTAAAGTTCGCCTACTTAAGTTTTTCATGAATTTTAATACAACATTTTCTAAGTCCAAAATTTCGAGATAAATGTGAATAAAAAAAGAACTGTAACAGTTAGCCTAAAAATAAAAAGTGCTTTAGGAATCCGAAAACAAGCAGACAACTTTATCAGAGTGACTTTTTCTGAAAAATTGAAAATAAAATTTTTTTTTCTCTTTGTAACTCAATCTGTGGACATACTGTATATGTGTTATGTGGTTATTAAAGTATTGCCGGAGTGTCCGAGTGGTTAAGGCATTCGACTACAGTGCACACGATCTCAGGATCAAACCCGAGTCCGATACCCGGCGGTTGGCCTACCCAGTCATTGAAAATAATTGGGAATCGAAACACAGTGGTGGTTGTATGCAGTTGTTGAAGGCGCAGTGCTTACTATTCCGCCCGGCACGTATAGCGTGTGAAACAACCGAAGTATGAAAAGCGACCTCCATGTTGCCGACCATGCTCCGTCGCAGGGCGTTAGTGCCAATACCTTTGGTTATTAAAGTATTTTATATTTGTAACTCTACTTAGTACCTACTACTTTCTAGTTAGTTATACATACATAGATATACCTACACAACTTTTTTGAAGGGATGAAGTAATTTTTCTTGTACCTAGTCAAAACATTTTGGAGAGGCCCTATCAAAAAAAAATTTTGTAAAAGATTGTTAACATATTCTTCTCTATAACTACAAATGCACTGTTACCGTAATTTTACTCACTCTTCTTTCCTGTTCACCTCCATTCTAAAAGGTTATATTTACAACATATTCACGTTTCTTTAAAACTAGTTAAATAATAAACTCATTAAAACTTAAAGGGAATTGCAACTTACTTTAACCCACAGTATACTAAGCGATTAATAACATTTCAACTACAGTACTACATACATTTGAAATTCAGTTTTCGCAAACATTTTTTTTATTTCTTATGTTTCTTATGAAAATTAACTGATCAAAATGGTTCAAAAGTTGAGAGCAATAAAGACTACTGAACTACAATGTAAAATATAAAAATTAAATAATCGTCAACTAAAACCTAATAATTAATAATAAAAAATATAATCTCAAGAATAGCTGAATTTAGTGATGCGAGAGAGGACGAACGTTTTCAAAAGCATGGCTTAGTAAAGATGAAATGTTGATCATACGAGTATAATACATTTAAGTACATTTGCTGAGACTCGCACACTTAAAAAGCAAAATTAGAACACACATAGATATGTAGTATGTACTATGGGTGTTCTAACTGTTCTTTCTGTAATAAAATTAGAACATATCGATGTTATGTATTAAATGATTTTTATCTAACAATTTTAAATGAACGCCTAGAGTCTGTTATTAGTTATTTTGATCATTTTCAACTGTTTATAATTCCACTCTAAAGTAAGTAAGGTAAATTTTTAAGAGAAATTCCAAATTAAGACTTTAATTAAACCTGCAATCTGCAATTGAGACTGCGGTCTGAAATAATGAAATGCTGATAAGCACTGAAAACCACAGTAAAATATTAAAACTAAATAGTGAAATGTTCTATCTCAACTAATGTTACTATTCTAATTGGGAAAAGAGAAAGAGAGAGAACCGAGAATTCAACTTAGTCTCTTTTTTTATAAAGTATGGGCTAAAAGTATCCGGAAAAAGTTCAAGGTGTTATAAGATGAATAGCATGTAACTTACGTAAACTATATTTTATTGATGAAAAATACATATTTTTATTAACAAATATTTAAAACTATAATATTGAGAACGGCCCTCCTTCTTCTGTTGCTCGTAGTTCTCCCTTTACACTACGCATCATTCCATGGGCGAGAGTTACATCTACTTGCTCATTTTTTGTCTTTATTCTAAGTTTCGGACCTTGGACTGTTTTGGCTTCAGTGTAAACTATTCTCGCCAAAATAGCCCAAAACTCCTCAATAGGTGATTTCCGATAAGAGAATTTCAGTTCCCATTATTAGGGATTCAACAGCTTGTGCTATTAATGCTGACGTGTATCAACAATGCTGTCTCCCGATTTTAAATCAATTTATTAACACTCACCACTCCGACAATAATTATGTATTTTGGCTTAATTTGGCCACTTCTCACTATGCCAAAACTACCCAAAATTGGCTGAGGTCGCAGAGCATCAATTTTGTGTCAAAGGATCTTCAACCGCTGAATGTGCCGAAAGCAAGACCTATTGAGGAATTTTGGGCTATTTTGGCGAGAATGGTTTACAGTAAAGGCTGGGAAGCCAAAACAGTCCAAGAGCTGAAACTTAGAATAAAGAAAAAATTAAACAAGTCGATGTAACTCTTGCCCAAGGAATGATGCGTAGTGTAAAGGGAAAACTACGAGCAACAGAAGAAGGGCCGTTTTCAAATATTATAGTTTTTCATATTTGTTAATAAAAATATATATTTTTCATCAATAAAATGTAGTTTACGTAAGTTACATACTATTCCTCTTATAACACCCTGAACTTTTCCCGGATACTTTTAGCCCATACTTTATATAGGTACAATCATTGAATTAATTTTAAAAATTCGACATACTGCACCATTGTGTCTTTAAGTTATCTGAGTATACTAATGTCGTGACTAAAATTTTCGTTCGCTACTTTAACGTTCTGTATTCTTTATTTAATATTCTGTATTGCGTCAATAAATATTTGCGCTACCAAAATTGTAAACTGTGAGAGCACGTTAATTAATATCGAACTAATTATTAATGTTAACCAAACATTAGTATTAGGTAATAAAACAAACAATGATATTATACAGATTGAGTTTACTTAAACTAAAAATTATTAGACGGTTATTTTGTAATCTCCGGACTACTAATAATGTAATAATCAACTTTATCTTGCTTTTGTCCAAAGATTAGGTAGGAAGTTCGTATTTAAATTCGTCTGTAATAAACAACACGCGAAGTATTTTTAAAATGAGAAATATCTAATTTGGTTTTAATAATTATAACTACACTTATTTACATTTCTGTCCCTACGTAAAACTTCACAAATAGGAACATTTCATAATTTCGTGTGAAAGTTTAATTTTATAGTCACGGTATCTTTTTGTTTATTTTGATAACCGCCGTTCTAGTTAAAACTCAAGTAGCTAAATTAATGATAAAATTGATAATAAAAAGAATTGCTTAACTTGATTCACAGCTCATTTTTGTTTTTATAACCAGTTATCATTAAGTGATTTCATAAGTCATTTTTTAAATTAATACGAACGTGTGATAACTAGTAATCAAAAGGGACTTTTTACGAAAAATAACCACAAATTATTTTAATTAACGAGACAACGTATTAACCGCAGGAAGTATTAACAAATAAAAGTTTGTTTTTTTATTACACACCGTTTGCGTGTTTCTGAAAATTTCTTAAATGAGACGGTTCTGACAGAGAATAGTTCAAGGTTTAAAGTTGCAAAGTTGATGTTGTTTTTGACATACGAGAGCTTGTTTTGTTAATATGGGAATTTCGCTGGCTCTTTTGTATAATTTAAAATACACAAGACCAAACTTAATGTGTTTTATCAAATATCCTAACGTAATTTTGTATAAAACGGAATCGAAGCTTCGAAGACAATGAATTTGAAAAACATATGTAAATGTAGAAAAAGCTGCAGAAGCTTTATGAAATATCGTCAAAATGGGCCTCACAAAGTCTGAAAGTGTTTATCGTATTTCTTATCGTTTAAGATTACCCTGAATTTTATCGTCTGTCTGTAGAAATTGAGTGGGTTAAATAAAGTTACTGATGGGTCCCAAAATAAACTCTCTTAAAACGTTTCTGCTCATATTTAAATTTTAATTTTTTAGAAAGTATTTTTCGAGTTCAATTCGCGTCGTGAGAAAATTTTAAAATAACAAAGTCGAAACGTGTCAGAGCTCTTGTTTAAGCATTGAAATAATTTATAATAATGTAACAGCAATGCTTTCTCAAGATTATAATGCACATTAAAATTTAGTATATACAACATACAACTAATGTGGTTACAATGAATCCAGAGATCTACCGCAATTTAACCAAATGAGAATACTAATAAAGTTCTTTCTTTTAGCATTCCATTTACAAACTGAAAATTAAATTTATGATATCAAAACTTAATTGAGGTAACTTCAGCTGAATTTTTAAATGAATAAATCCAAGAGACGATGATTTCTCTTCGTTGTTTCTCTTTTTTCTGTTTATTTCTGTTTCTATAAGAGACAAACGTAATCTAAAATTCTAGTATTAAATTTAACTCAATGTTTTATTGCATAGGCTTGAAAATGTCTAAAATTTGTCACATTTATAAACGTTTTAGTACCTACAATCTTTTAAAAAAAATTTATTCTTGAAACTACTTTTACTCTCACAACTAACAATATAATAATGAGACAAAATGTGCTTTAAACAAGACTTATTTTTCCAATTTTTCTAAATCTTAAAACAATCGAAATTCGAAATAATTAAATTGTATTTAACAAATAAAATGAAGACATCAAAAGTAAATAAATAAATACGATGCAATTATTTAATATGAGACTAACCAAAAGACAAAGAAAAACAAAGCAAAATTTAACAAATTCTTAGGAATATCCAAGCTTTTTATGTATATAAATTAAAATGCAATATTATTTTTAGAATTTGGAATTTAAATCAAAAATCAAATTATAAATAATCAAAATAATTTTATTAATTTCTGAAGCAGTCCCTCAAGAACAGTTAACTATAGCGATAAAACATTCATAAATATGTGACTCATACTAAAGAAAATGTAATAAAATTAAATTTGCGCGAATAAAAACATTCAATTTATTTTCTCGGTTTACTTTACCTGTAACATCAGCGCTGCATAGATGCATGAAGTTTGTTAATTAAGCAATTAATTAAACTGTAGAAATACATGTTGGAGTGTTACGTATAATTACACGTACACTTAAAAATTTAAGTTCGCATTTTCGAACTGGCTCTTCGTGAATTGAAATGTTACGTCTGTGTCGGTGGAATTTTGATTTAAACCGAACCGTGACTGTAAATATGATTAACAATCAATCAACAGTTCAGTTTTACAAATTAATTTCGAATTTAGATCTCCCTTCGGCCTCTTAACAACATGTTAATTATGTTTAAAGTTGCTCGTTTCCGGTCTAATTTTATTACTTACTTTGTTTTTTTTTATCCAATAAATTCTCCTAAAGTAGAAAAGGCAATTAAAAATGTTGTTCGAAACGATTTAAGCAAGATTTATGTAAGATTAAATTCAGCAGTATAATAAGCTGCTAATGTGTTAAGTTGTGTAACGTTATTAGAAAACCAAATGTGAAACTGTTATTGTAAACAATATTTTTGTGCTTGAAAAACTTACAAAATTGTTTAGATAATTTTCTTAGCAATTACTGATGAATTTTGCAAGCTTTGTGCAATTTGAATTAAGCTTGTTTTAGAATTTTTTATACGAAAAAGTTGTGTCAATCTGCAATGGCTTCATGGAACGTGGTTCAAGTCGTGAGTTTGTAATTAAGCATGTACAAACGAAATAATTTCGTAAGAAAATTTCTGAACAGAAATTAACACCGGGTAGCAAAATTAAAACGCCATTTTTATAATGCAAAAATATGAAACACACGTTGGAAAATTAAAAAAATACCTTTTAGCTATTAATAAAAGTTATATTAACGCTGGATTAAAATTCTTTTATTAGGTTAATATCAAGGTCTTATTAATAATAAAGTAGAAGAAGCGATACTAAATTTGGATAAAAGCTATTAACAATCGGTACAGAAAAATTTACTTTATTTCATTACGTAAGAGACACAAAATTTGGCCAGAAAAAAATGGCCTTACTTCTATCAACAGCTTCCCTTAATCCGGCGCTGGTAGTTAGGTATAAAGGTTTAACCGCAACAGAAGTAGCTATCTTTCGTTACAAAAGCATATTCATTTCTATTCTTCGAAATGTAAACTATAAAAAATTGTCTTCTAAATTAGCAGAAGTTAACATATTATAATTTAACAAAGCCAAAATCCATAGCAAGATCCAAAACTAGCTCAATAACTGAAAAGGAGAAGGGCTAGGTTTTACTCTAATGTTTAAACAACAAATAGTAGAAAAGTATTTGGCAAAAGTGGCCATTCACATAACAGCAGATAAACAGTATTCTTAATGGCAAACCCACATGAACGGGCTCTAATCGCCGCATATGCAGATATTGATAACATGATAACATACAAACCTTGATACCACACTCTGTTTTAAAAAAAATACTTTTAATTTTAATTTAATTTAATTCTTATTTTATTAAAATAGCATTCAGAGCATAAATTCCTTCTATAATCAGAATATAAAAATGATATACTTATTTTAACTTTAGTTGTAAAATAATATACAAATATTTAGATAACTAAATAAAAATATATTGTCGAAATTACATAAGTTCTAACACAATTTTAGTAGTTAAAACAATTCCACAATTGGCCAATTATGAGACTTTTTAACATTTATTTTTCAACATTCAAAGTTAGAAATGTTAATTACATCCAACACCAACACTCTTTTATAAAGATTTCTATGAAGAATATACACCGTTCATGCCAAATAAAACAAAATGGTATAAAGGACTTGGAAAAACAAGCATGATAAATTAAGAAGACTATTCAACTCATATGTCATCTGTCAAAAATCGACCAATCAAAATGCAAGATTTGACGTTTTTGAGCCAATCAAAACTAATTGTATCGACAATTTTCACTAGAAAAAATTGTCGATAAAATTTCACTAGTGATATGAAGCGACAATTTTTTGAAAACAGTTTATTGCTACTTATATCCAACAGAGAACAATTTTCATGTAAACAAACTTGAATGTGGACTAATTTATGAAAAATGATTCGATGGAAATGTTTTTTTTCCGTTGAATAGTCCCTCAAATACCATTCGTGGTCAAAGAATTGTAGATTATTTTTGCTGTAAAATTACTCATGTTCCTTGTGATTGCAAGCACAAGGAACATTCGTGATGTTACAGCAAAAAAATAATCGACAATTGTTTGACCACTCGTGGTATTGTAAGTGATTATTTTTTATCGAATTAAATATCAAAGAGATTCTTTCTAATTATATACAATAAGTGATTTTATAAGGCAGTCTACCTTTATATTAAACACAGACTTAACCATGTAGTTTGAACAAATATTCCGAAAATATGAGAAAATCAAATTAATACTAAAAAATAAAGTTTATTCAAATTATATGCACGGTAAAACTAACATTTTTCTAAACATTTTCTATTTTTATTAAACTCGTAGAAAATGTCATACAAAAAAATTAAATATCTCACTGTTGGCACTTTGCAGTTTGTGAAAGCAATTTTCAGCGTCACTGGCACTACCAAAAATTCTTTCTCGATAATATATTTTCGATAATGTAGTTCGATAAGCTTTAAACTTAAGTAAATCCCCTTATAAAGGACCTCAATTATCACTATGAAAATAGCAAGCCGATTAATTTTGGGTTACACGAACAAGTAAATTGTTCTTAGATATTAAATCGAACAAATTATCTCCACCGCACCTTAAGAAACTTCCAATTTTATTTAAAATATTAAAGATGTGAAGAAGTACATCAAACCAATTCGCACTGTTAGTGTGGTTTTCCCAGTAATAAATATTTATTACGTCAAGTGTATACACGCAAGCTATTTAAAAACATCCTACCGCAAATCGTAAATAGATCGTCACAAATACACTTTCAATCGAGTTTGGGAAAAAATTAAATGAAGCATTATAGGAGATCAAGAATTGTTTGTCATTTCATTGATTAAAAAATTAACAGGTGCTAAGATCACGTTTATATCGCATGGATACTTAATCATAACCATAATCTCCGAAATAGTTAAGTGCTTGTGACAACAGTAATTTTGTTTCCAAACACTCAGTTTTGCAGTAGCCTCTTCCCTTTGTTCATCGTTTTTTTGTTCGTGGCCGTATGTGCGACTTACATTTTTGCATGCGTTAAATAATTTATAGGTGAAATGGTAAATAAATCCATTTTAACTAAAGATCTACCATTTGAAAACTGCACAACTATTAGTTTTTTGAAGTTTTACTTAAAATTTCTTTGTGTGAAGTGCTACCTAGAATTAGGACAAAATCATCGTTCCTTACAACGCTGGCCTCTTTAAAGGTATGAATTTTACGAAGTTTGCCTGTAACAAAGAAAAATTCGGAGGACTTTGTTTTTTGAGATAACAAGATGATAACGTGCTTTGAAGTAACTCAGTGTTTTTAAAGGATGTTCTTCTAAAATTAAATTAAGGACCAAAGTAGTTTTTGAGAAACAGTTTTTAAAAATTAAGCAAATGAAAATACAATGGGATGGGAAAAGTTCGGATGAAGTGAAAAATTTGTATAAGTACCTAACTAAAAATTCGCCATCTGAAAATCTTGTAACAACTATTTTTCTGAAAATTAAAATTGAGGAACTAATCGCCGTTTTCTAAAACACGGGTCTATTAAGAGAGATGAAACCTATAAAATTTGCTTTTGACGAAACAATATACAAAGATGTTTTTTAAGTTAATAATATACAAACGTCCTTTTACGAACCTCCGGGTTTTCCTGAAACTTATTCTTAATAGTATCAAATAAAATTATTGAAAAGATTACAAGATTAAAACCTTGCGAAACGGTTTTCGAAATTCAAATAAATATGATTTATATTTCAATTATCAATTTAAAGTCAATTACTCATTCATATGTAATAAGTAAATTTTCCAACTCACCAAAATGTTTAACTCAATATTAATTCATGCCATTTTTAAAAGAATAGAAAATATTTCATAAAAATTCAAAAATGCACAATTTTAGTCATTTAATTTGGTAAAAGCGTAATGGTAAATTTAATCTCAGTCTTGCAACCATTAAAAAAAATCCTAAAAGTACCAGTTTTTGAGTGGAGACATCAAATTAAGTATTACTTGAAAAAACGCTTACTTTGGTAAACTAAAATAGATTTAAAAATATTACGTAATTTATGAATTGGGAATCGATTTCCGGAAAACAAGGGCCGCTACAAGGCGGCATCGCCACATAAAAATAACAAGTAGGAAACAAAAATAAAAGTATTTGTTTTAGTTTTGTGTTTGTTGAAATGTGAAAATAGCAAAATAGCAGTCAGGTTAAAATTTAATATTACGATGAAGTGTAATAATGAAAGAAATTAATAAAAAACATTTAATTAAGTTATCCATGTAGACCATGGATTTGAAAAAGAGAACAAAGAAATACAAAACAACAAAAACGTTTTACCCAACATTTTTTCCCTGCCTCTAACATTAAAATAAATACAAAAACAATTAACCTTCAATAAATTAATTACCGAGATTCACAGTTTATCAATGATTATTTTTTGTTCCAGAATGATGGAGGATGCAAC
Organism: Melanotus villosus; assembly: GCA_963082815.1. Taxonomy (NCBI): domain Eukaryota; kingdom Metazoa; phylum Arthropoda; class Insecta; order Coleoptera; family Elateridae; genus Melanotus; species Melanotus villosus. Next base: position 36,948,694 of record OY720419.1, on the reverse strand, counting down.
GCCATCACCCACAACAACAAATCCTTATTCAAATTGTCTTTCACCATCAAGTTCCCCTTCACCTCTTTTAACACAGCAATATCCTTTACACATGACTTCCCGATATGAATACCAAGACGCAGATATGATTCCCGCGTCCCAGGTGCTCCCTCAAGTTCTTCCGAAAACGCAAGAAATGTGGGACATGGGTCAGAATATCTATGCAGATTATCGCACATATGATAACAGCAGATTCCAGAACGATTATATTCGACCGAATTATTCGGACGCGATGCCAGTATTTGCACAAAGTAGAAATACGAACTTCGTTCCTAAAATCGGCGGACAAGCGCAAAAAGTTCCTAAAGAAGCGAGAATACGGAGACCCATGAATGCATTTATGGTATGGGCTAAGGTGGAAAGGAAGAAACTCGCCGATGAAAATCCCGATCTCCATAATGCGGATCTCAGTAAAATGTTAGGTAAGTCTAAACACTTCCTTTTAATTGTTTGAGGTTTTCGGTTGAATGGGCCCTACTTAGGTAGGAATTTAATAAGTTGTTAGAGCATGTACAGGATGGTCGAACTCACAACTATAATAATTATACCTTTCTCCGTTTGTTAAAAGATTTTGATTGATCGCCTTTCTAAATATCCCTAAAAACCTACCATAAAACAAATTTTATTCTCTCATTCTGCTTTATGTTAAGATAAATAAACCAGTTTTCCAAAAATTATGTAGTTTAATCCCGCAGTACTTATCGGGACACCCAATTTTTAAGAAGAAAAAAATTATTGATTGGTACCAGTTTAATTATTTACACAGTCTGAAAAAGATACGCTTCTGTAATCGAAAGACAAACGCTGCAAAAGCAGAGATTTATTTAACCCTGAAGAAGTGTCCTTGTGTTCATTCAGCTATACACCTAGGTGATAAATGTAATTTCCTTAATGAAAATGCAGTTTTCTGAACAATTTATTTAGGCAACATAGCAACGCCTGTTGTTCCCATCAGAGACCTATTTTTACTGAGTAATTCGTAGGTAGAAGTCTTTTTTTTGGCTCTTTTATTGTTGCAGTGTTCATTATACGATGAAATAACTCGCATTTTAGTGTTTCTTGTAATATAAATTTAATGTGATTAAAATACGGTTTTAAAATTTTGCAGTTCTAATCTTCTGATCTCAGAGATTAAATTTTAATCAGTTTAAGATAATAAATTAACTTTTCAATAGTTTTATCGAATGCAAAAGATTATTGAAAACTGTTTACAAGAAGCTGCTTTTATCAATTTGCATTTAGTATAAATATAAAACATTAAAGTAAACAATGTTTTCATAATGCATTTACGATCTGTTTAGATCAAAGTAGGGGACATGATTTCAGTGTGTTATGCTGTTACCTATTTTGGCAGACATTGAGATTACGTAAACGATACTAAGTTGCACAACAAAATTAAATTAACGTAAACCACAACCTTCAAATTAATTCCGTATTTTTAACTTAATTTTTGTCACCGACTGCTTTGGTCGTATCGTCAACCCAACCTATACATAAATAACATAATTTATATTACAACGGACTTTGAACATTTTGCACTTCACTCCCCAAATAAAATCTTATGAACAGATTATTGTACATTTAATAATTTCGTTATTTTTCTATACTAAAGGATTCGAAAGAACAATAATAATTATTGAGCCCATTTTTAAGACCTCGAACTAAATCATTTTAGTTTTTTTAGTTCCTTAACCCTAATTCTAAGTCGATACTTTGTTTGTAATTTGTATGTAATACGAAATCCACTACTTCAGCCAGTAGAGAATATTTTGAAATAATGTTAAGTAGTTTTCCTCTACTACAACAGCTTATTTATTGGGCGAGATGCAGGCTTATAAGTGTAAAACATTTCGACACTGCCCTAGTCAGTAGCACTACCCGACTAGCATTTTGCTGAAGCTAAGGGGCTTCCAAGCATAGTACCTACGGTTTTTAACTTCTTTCTGAAAGAAGGCATACTTTCGTATTTTTTTCCACATCTCACTTGATCTCAATAGGGTTGAAACACGAAAAATTTGGTTTGCATTGCAACCTTGTACTCCTTTACATCACTGAAGCCGGCTATTCAGTTGTATCTAAATTATGTAGTAGGTACATAGTTAATAGTTACTTATATTCGACTGAATCTTTCAACAATCAATCAAATCCGTATATATTTTGCGTCATAAAATTTTAATAAAAAGACAACATGGTGGTTTTCTGGGGCATTCTATAGTTGATCCAGTGGTTTAAGGAATACATATAATAAAGTGGATTTTAAATTGAGACTTACATTTTCATTCTGGATGAAGTTCAATTTTAATTTGCCGGAATAATATGCTTCTCTCACTTTGTAAAAAGAAAAAAACATTTGGTTATTCATAAACGACGATTGTTTTTCTACCTGTACTGATTTAAGCTAATGACGTTCCAGAATTCTATTTAATATGTCGACCATCTATTGTTTTATCAGAAAAATTAAAATTTGTAATTTGCCCCAACAACTACGTACTTCGATACTATTTAAACGTTACCGTGTTCATAGGTGAAACTATTATTGTTTTTTTTTTATTTAACGAAAGCCTTGATGAATTTAAACATCATCAATTTCTTTGTCAGTCATAATTTTTATCATTTTTTTCAAAAAACCTCTTTAGTTTGGCGGGGAATTCAATAGTATCTACTTCTAAATAATACTATTGCGTTTAGATTATTGGGTTTCCACTCATCATCTGGGATAAAACCAGTTTATGCAAATATTAATGAGGTCACAGCAATTTTTTTATGAAGAAATATCAGTCAAAGAATGTTTATAATGTAATACTTAAAATGTCACATAAAACATACAAAAGTGAGAGGAAGTTATGTTTCCTTCAACTAGTGGATCAAATTAGTACTTACCTTTCGTAATTCATATACGGTGTTCACATGCTTATCTTGATGGTATTAAGGAGAGATCATATATGAAGGTAGATTACAAAATTTCAACCTCGAAACGATATTAAGGGATTGGAGGCTTCGTTACTAACAATATTTAAAACTAAATTTGTTTAGTTTTTATTCAATTTTCAGTCGCATTCGTTTTAATGTTACTTATTTTGCTCTAAGAACGATCTTTAAGAGCAGATGTTATTGCACTAAATTAATTCTGAGTCTTTTAAAAGGTTGATAATAACTTAATAACCATAAGTCCCTGAAAATATTGTTCTCAAAACTACATACTGATTTATTTGTATATTATCTTCCCCATACAATACCCTAAAAATAAATTTATAGCAACAGCCTGAAAACCGTGTCTGCAGCAAAGTTCATTCACAATGTTTAAGGTGCTATGTGTGTTATAAAAATGCTAGCTTTACTCCTTATTCATTATATGATGTTAGATGAAGTAATTTGAAACCCAATTATATTCCAAATTTTCAGTTTTGTAAATAAAATATAATTCTAATGCATTACATATTAAATATAAATAAATAATTACGAAATATTAAGAAACCAATTTTTAAATATCTTTCAATAGAAACGCCATCTAAAAGGACATACAGAGGGTTGGCTTTAATTAAACTTAAATGGTATTTTCTCTGCCTTCGAACTTTGTTATGTTGCACTACAACGAAATTATGCAAACCGTAATAAATTTCTTTTCTGTATCCAAAAATTGCAATGAATAAGTAAGGTTAACAACTTCAGTAATGAAAAATTCATTATAAAATGAAGTACATTTTCATTTAAAAGGAAAGCCATTTAAAATTTAACATAATCAAATGAATCATTTTACATTTCACGTATCTAATATCAAAATACAACAATATGTAGATTAAACTACATCGCAAATGCAAATGAGACACATCCTGATCATTTAAAAATATAAAAGCGGACGGTCCAGTCGAGGGTTTGGCTCGACCAGATTTTTAGGAGTGCCCTGAAGGTGTGCCCTGTCAATCACCGAGGTCAATAGGTCACTTTGTCTGCTTTTGATGTGTAATATATAACCTTTATTTTGACTTGCAGACTAAAATGTCATGTTAAACGACATCCAGCGAGCACAAGCTATGAAGGCGTTAACAACGTGAAAACAATGTAGAGACGGTGTGGATGCTTAAATTTTAGGCTCTGCTTCACTTGTATAATATAACCTCGGTAATAATACATGAAATCTCTTTATGTAATACTTATAAATTCATCAAAAATCCTTCTGAGTCATACTTACATACGCATTGCGTGATTCCTTAGAAAAAATTGAAAGTTGTCTGGCAGTTTTTCTTGCCTTTTAGTTTGTGCTCTGAAATTAATTAGTATAATATTTAAGCAAAAAATCATTTGCATTTGTAAAGTAATGGAATTTGTTTATCCACCGCACTTTTAGTCCTGTTTTACCACGCCAGTAGGTTTGTTAATAATCTTAAAAAGTAATTTTCTTACATGCCAAATTTTTAAATCGTTCGTCGCTTGCATTTCAAATCAGTCTGATTCGATTTTGCTATAAAAGCACATCTAGAAATCATATTCTAGCACCCAGCTAACACGTTTCCATGATATCAAGGCGGCAGATTTTTGGCCTCGGGATTATTTTATAGATCAGTTTCTTATAAAAATTCTTACGGCTATCTAAGAGCTGAAAAACTACAAAATAACATTGATAGTATGGAAAAATATTGTTGTTTGTTGCTTGTTGAAGAGTAGGCAGCGAACATATTCGACAATTAATCTGAATTAAATAGATCCACTGGCTTTGTGAATAAGAGCTTTTGTTTTGAATAATCTTATTTGTACAAATATTCTAAAATGTTCTTAGTTATTTAAAAGCAGAAATTTAATTATTTTGTTCATTAAAGGATTAACGATAACCATCAATAACATTAACAATTCCTCAAGTAACCCTAATAGTCTCAACAAATATAATAATCAAAGATTTTCAGCAGGAATAACGAAATAAAAGTTAGCTGAACAACAATTAACCAAATTTTTTGATTAATTTAACTTATTTAAATTTCCCCTATCCTCTACACTGAAAGGTAGAAGAGGACCGGATAAGTAAGTAAGTAAGTAAGTAAATTTCCCCTAATGAACTACAAACGCTAAATAGATAAAATTTTGAAATTTATAAATTGGGAAGCACTATAACAAGACTACAAAAGAATTTTAAAAATATCATTAATACCTTTGCATAAACAAATTCATTTTATTTGTCTTGACTCTGTATTTTTTGAGAACTTACAAATAATACAGTAATAATCAGATCAAAATTTTTTATAACCGACACAAAATGAAAATAATCAGCAACACAATAAATCAAAAATATACAAATAAATAAAATATAAGTCTAAGTAGGCCATGATTTCGAAAATTAAGGCAAACCTCTGTGAACAGATTGTGTATAATCTTTGAAAGGTTCTCTTTTTAGTCCATAGTCCTGTTTTGATTCATAATTTATTTATGTCCAAAACTTAGGAAACGAACTGCAAATTCCACCTAAACAGTCTTTACAATGAAATATAACCCGCTACCGACGACCTTTCTGTCAGTTCAAAGCTCTTTTAAACCCTAAAAAATTATCATATTTCTAGAATCACGTTACCTACTAAAATCAGCAGGAATTAACTATTAAACTGTTATTTCAAAGTTCAGATTATAATAACAAAAATTCAGTATTACCAAACACTAGATTTTATAGCTAATAACATCGGTATTGTCTAAGAATACAAAATATTTGTAATTTATTACACGTCACTGAAACCTCCTTGCTAATTTATAGATATATTTGATGCTGGGAATTTTTTGAAAAAATTAGTCGTCATGATGCTTTTTAAATGGACATAACAATGACAAGTAGGTATTTAATTACACGCAGATGTAGAAATCTACAGGACCGAAACTAAATATAATTAATTTTAAAGATATCATTATTTAAACATTATGACATATTTTATTTGATTAGTATGAAAAATTGAGTTTTGTTAACTTTTTTTGTCACGTAATTAAGTTGTTTTTAAGAAAACATTTAGATATCAAAAGAGGGTAAATGTTAATCCTTTGTATTAATAAAAAACACCTTATTTTCCTTGTTGCTTGAGTTGGAAGAATAATTAGCACTGGTATTTCCATCGCCTGACATACTCTAACTTTCAAAAGAGCATTTTCAACTTGTCATTACATTTTTAACAATTTTAAATCAAACTTTTTATTTTTTTTAATTACTCATGAATTGACGTTTTGACTTTAGCAGTTCGAATCAATCTTGATTAGTGTTTTACTATGATGCATGTTTGGCAATCGCATCCTAAACAAAGATTTTCCTAGCATCTGACCAGCACCATTGACTTAAAAAAATTCAAATAATCCTACGACTATCGAAAAACTGAAAATTCGCATTTGACAACAAATTGAAACATTCAACCAGATTTGCTGCTACATTCTGTTCACGACATAAAAGAAGATTGTTGCTTATCGAAGAGCAACATTTAGGATACATTCAACATTTACACTAAACTAAGTTTCCTACTGCTTTACGAATGCTAATATGTTATTTTTGTGGTATTCGATTTTCAAAAGATTTACGCAAACTTCAAAACATTCTTTTGAATAACCTTATATTAGCAAAAATTATTCAGAAAAAATATCTGAGGTTGTTAGAAAATGATTCTTAGTTATAAAAATTTTATATTCAATTTTAAAATGTATTGAAATTTTATTCTTTTAGTCTTAATAAATAAATAGAGATTAACTAATGAAAAATAGCCCGCAATTTGTACAATAAATATCAAAATTTATATTTACAAAAAAGGACGTTTAAACTTTAAAATTGGAACGCCAACTAAAAGACAAAATACTGGGCGTAGTGGTTTTTCCTTATGTCCAAACCTACTATCAGATTAAATTACTATCCGGTTTAATAACTAAAGTCACTATGATACAGCAAAATATGATGTACGACTAATTTAATTAATTAAACTAGTAACTAAAACTGTAAATGGATCTTGCTCAATACGTGCGGTGACAGTTTAATATGTTTTAAATACTTAATTAATAATAAATAATTACGATCGATTGATTGTAATTAATTTGTTTTACTCAAACTATAGACATACTTAATTCACCTACTTTTATGGATATTTTTCGCATTTATTTATTTAAAAAATACTCAGATGTTATTAGTTGCTTGATTTCGAGAATTTGATACTGTTCGCGACGTTCCCACACTAGAAGCAAATTTCCGCAATACCAAGTTGACTTGCTAGTGCTGATTTAAACTCTTCTGGTTGTCAAAACAAAAATTATAAATTACAAATATAATTCAAACTTTGTTTGTTTAAACCCTTTCTGAAATAGATGAAGATACGTTTGAATACCTGGACTAGCTATTAATATTTAATTAACAACTCGTGTAAAAACTTAAAGCAGCTATATACAATAAATATTATCTATTACTATCTAAGACGATAATATAATCGAAGCATGAACAACACTTTTATCACAGTGTTAATCTAGAAATTCAAAAATTCTACAAAAAACACCAAAATTATATTTTAAAAAGTACAAAATTATTAACTTAATTATTACCTAACTAAGATTTTTATATATTTTTAAATTAAATAAACGTAATATCTTGATATTAAAATATTGGAATTATAAACCACAGGGTGGAGTAAGCACTTTTTAGAAAACTTAACTAACAAATTTTCCAATACCTTGTGATTTATTTTTACAAACCAAATCAATAGTTACTTGTAGTTATCTTTGTAAAAATTGCAACAATAACTAGCTCTTGAAAATTATAAAAAAAAATGAGGTCTTACTAATTCCTTACAAACAAAACTTTCATATTAAATATCATATGATCAAAAAGTCCCTGGATCCCGGTTATTGTGGATATTACATTTTATGGATTCTTAATTTTATATTCTTCTTGAAGCTTTTTTAATTACTCACTTTTAGAGGATGCCAAGTAAACGTCAATGACATAAAAGTAATAGCAGTATATAATTTCAGAGATGACTCCAATTGCACAGCAACCGCTATCTTAAGATTTTTTGATCATACTATATATAGCCACACTTCTGTATTTAGCAATGTTTATTTGAGTTTTTTCCGTAACTTGGTAACAAACTGCAGTGATTAGTGGCGCAAATTGGAACACCCCAAACTCTGTATTGTTTAATTTAATTTAGTTAATCTGATCCAGGCAAATAAAAAATACATTTATGACAAATCATATTTTAACAAGAAATATAATAATATAAAACAAAACACAAAGTAATTAAATTAATGAAATATTTCAAATACATACCCCACGTACCATCGGGAGCATTTATTATTGAAGGCAAACGACTGATTTTAGCATTATAAATGTTACTTAGTAGTATCCACTGCTAAGTAACGACTGAAACTGTCAAAAACATTTAATTACTTAAAATGCAACGTTTAGCGTAAGATCAAGAAATGTGAGTAGCAACCCTTCTTATTCTCAAAAAGGGTAATAAATGATGTGGGTATTCGCAAAAGTATATAAACTCAACAGAAAATGGGTAAAACTCATAGGTACTGTTGCCTTTGTTCATGGAGGGGGTTTATGCAGAAAATATTAAGCCAAGTACTTATTACACACTCGTTTTTCATTTGTTCTAAATTTCAGCAGTATTAATTAATTGAAAATTATTATAATATAAAACAAAGTGTTTTCAGTTCGTATAATGTTAGTGACATCAATTGAATAAACAGCACATTTTTAAATAATATTATAATAATATATCATTTAAAAAGTTCATTCACACACCCAAAAAATAGTCAAAAAACAGAATGCCGTGGTTAGTGTCGTTTACTTTCAATTGTTCCCGATAGTACTATCTATTCACTACTATGAAAAGCACTAAATTGAAATATCTGGTGAATTTTTTTGTTATTGAATTGACAGCACTACATGTTTTTAAAATTTAGTGAGATATTTAGTTCCCTGAAATGTTGGGTTATGCTGTCATGTTAACAGATATCAAAATCAAAATTTTTATAAATAGTTCCATATGCAGTTTTTAATTCTTCGTAACGTAGATAAATTGCCTTCTGCCCTCTTTCGGTAAAATTCATGGTTCAACAATTAGGTTACATTGCATGAAAATTTTTATTTTATAATTAGTTGATTTGTTTAAATGTCAGATTTCAAATTTCCCTCCAATCATATAGTAACCAGAAATAACAACATTACAGAGCAAATTTTCTGTACCAATAGGTACCAATTGTTCAGCGCATGCCATCATAAATCTAGTGTGCGCGAGATCAGTGAATAGAATATAACGTGTGTTCACAAACAGTCGTCATCTCGGTTGCTTTGAAAAACAAATTACAAGTCTTAGATTAAATCATAGACAATGACATTTTACAAATCTTGACATTTAGTTTTGTGTTCTGAATCAAATTACGAAATATGTTTATGAAATCACAACCTACTGGGATGACGACTGTTTATGAACACCCGTTACATTAAAACACAATTTACAGAAAGCAACGTTTTCGCGCACGAGTCCGAAATTTGGACCCGAGCCGCGTAGCGGACGAGTGTTCAAATTGCTTTCTGTAACGAGTGTTTTTATACTATTTTCTCTGTTTCGGCTTCCAATTACATTATTTATTTTCTTTTTCTAAATATACTTGACAATTTCCATTTAGGGAAATTTTAGTAAAATAGTTAGGTTGGTAACAGCAATTTATGTTTGGCAGTTGACAGAAGTTTGACATTTTTGTGGCCTAGCATTGAATAAAGAACAGCAATGGTTGCCTAGGATTTTGTGTCTCATTTAATGCAGCTTACCAATTCCGGAAAACAAAATGTTACCGAAAATCATTAAAGAATGAAACTCATTCTAGCATCAAAAAGCGTGCTACAATAATATCATTCTAATGCCGAAACAAAGAAAATATATTGCTGGGTTTCTCGCAAAAAAAGCAATATGTTTTCTCTAACATTAAGCAGCTTCTGTAGACATTAAGAATTGTTTAAAAAATAACATTGATTTCTATGTAAATCAGAGGCAATATATTTCTGTTACGCCAATGTCATTAAAACAGATTTTAGGTGTAATATTTTCCACATTTTGTCAGTTATCCACAACCTTACCTACGAACTTTGTGCAAAATATTTACATAAAACACTCGATGAAGAAAAATAACACCTTGTTTTCCCCGTACTAAAAATAATTTATGTTTTTTTATGAAAATTGTACCGAGCTAGTTGACGTTCGTACCAACGTACGACTCGGTGAGTGACGTTTGAATAAATACTCCAATATAAACTGAATTAAATTTACGGCGTATGATCGATCAATTTAACAGTAACTATTTAAAACTGATGGATAAGACTCGTTGTTATTATTATTATTTTTTTAACTTAAATGACTCTTAACTACCCATAATTTTTAGTTCTTTGCGGATTAGATGATAACAATTTTATTTATAGATTTTCTGCTAAAGGCAGAATTTATACGAATACAAACACGAAGTTGTTTAACAGTAAAGTAAGTTTTGTTACTGGCGAGAATTAAAATATCGAAAGATTTCATGTGTAGTTAAAATGGGCTATGGTTGCTGCTGGTTAGGTACATATTTGATATTATCGGTATTTTTGTAAATAAACTGTTAATTCAACTGAATTTATTTGGCGCATATAACACGACAAACAATACAAAGCCAATCCTAATTACCTAATATCTTTCAATATTATCGCTTTAAAACTGAACTCGATGAAATTATAAATTACTGAAAACAAATATTTTTATTAATCGTTATGAAAACATCTATAAGATTTCCGACTTATATGCTGTTACTTTTATAGATAGTTTTATAATATATTTTTCGTTTTATAATATTACAATACTTTCCGGGAAGTGAATGATAAAACAATCCCTCACGTTCTAGTAAATTCTTTGAAATTTGCTTGCGAATAACTCGTGGATACTTTTAAATAATAAATCTTTGTAAAATTCCTTACCTTTGCGTGCATTCACTTCCAACTCTAACGTTATTTCTAGCTTCGTTTCGTGCAATTAACGTAAAGTGCAACAAGGATTGAAATTTCATTGTTTCATCACAAATAATTTTTATTTCAAAACTAATTCAAAGAAAAACTCTTCATATAGAGATTAAATTTTCGCTAAATATATAAACATATCCGGCAACCCTAATCGTTAGAAAATATTCTTAGAAATACTTAATTAAGTTAAAGATGAAAGATAATGCGATTTATTCATTGGAAATTAGCTTTTGCACAGCTTAAAAAGTAAATCAACAAGTTATTCGCTAATACTTTTAATTAACTATAAACTATATCTATGTATACATAATAACATAATCATAAAAATAGGTGCTACTTGTTCTGTTTTGTTTATTTATTAACACGTTATGTGTAACTAAGGAGATCACAAACACCCAGTCAAAAATATTTTGTTAAACTTGTACCAATTTGACACAATTATATTGGGTGTTTATAAACTATCAACATCGTAGTGGGTTGTGCTTTCAAAAGCTTATTTTGTTCAATGATTTGAAAAATTAAATTTTATTTGCCAAACATCTGTCATATTTTTAGAACATAAAAGGTGTGGATATGTTGTCCATGTTGTTACATACATAAATTAATCCTTTGTTTCATGCTCACAAACTATCAAAAATAGATATGCCCGAGAAACATGGATTAGTCATTCAGTTTTGATACATTTAAAATACCGACCTATTAAATCATAAGCATTTTAAATAAGAATTGTTTATTTGGTTCTTTTCCTAATTTATTTGCTCTAGAATAAGGGAATAAGCCCTATGTTTGTAATGTGCAATTTTGAAACATCCCGAATAAACACCCGTTAATTAAAACTAACTTCCTTTTTAAGTAACTTAGTTTTGCAAAATAAAAACTATCTTTTAGATGAAGCGTAAATCCCAAGTTTATGATTTTTCTAAAAAATTAGTAGATGTTAATTTGTGCTATTAATTTTTATATTATAAACATTCAAACCACACATTTAACTATCATTTAGATGACAACAAATCAAGACTTTTAACGCTATTTTTATGTTGCAGTTTCTATTCTGGGAGTGATTAAAATAGCGATATAATTTGTAATATTCGTACCTGAAACGTATAGTTTCAAAAAAACAATGACGTACTATAGATTCAGTCTGTTCAATTTGCAAGTGCGTTGATCATTTTTTTTTCTGTGTAAATTTTTGATATTTGTGTAACGGAAAATTTATTTCACTCGCAAGTCTTAGAAAACTGATCGTTACAACAAAAATTGTTAAGTATTGGGTATGTAAAACTGAACAAAATAATTTTGCTGTTTAGGTAGCCATTAGAAATAATAATAATAATTCTTTAAGTGTCGTTTTTTTCTGACTGTCAGAAAATTATTATCTAAAAGAAATATTTAAACAAACCAATTAGGATATTACCAGCACTTTTAAACGTGAAATTGTTCTATCTAAACATAACCAGTGGAAGGCTAATTTTCCAGAAATATCGTGAATAGCCTGAATATTGAAAATGCAATAACTACGATACAAGTAATTGTATTTTTATAATATTGGTAATTTTTTCAATTAGATTGGCTTGCATTTTCAAGTTACCATAACTAAAGCATTGGGGTTTATTTGATTCCGTTTAAACATTAAATATGTCCACTACGTTACCCTTCCTTAACGACAACAATTTTCTAACATTGCAGAAAATCTAATTGAAATCTAGTTGAATAACTATTTACAATTTATTATGACGAGGAGGGTTCAAATTTAACCCGGAATTTTTTTGTAACTTTTTATTTAAACAAGATTTTTACAATATGATTTTCCCTACATTTCAATATATTTCCCATCTAACTCTACATACTTTTGCCATCTCTCTTAGAGAAGTTTTTTGGCTGAGTGTCAAGCCAGTTTTGCACAAAATTTTTGATCTCCTCATCATATTCAAATCGAATACCATCCATTGCTTCCTTGAGTGGCCCAAGCAAACGAAAATCACATGGAGACAAATCCGGACTGTAAGGAGGATGTGGAAGTGTTTCCCGTTTCCCTAGTCAATTGGGCGGTGTGCGGGAGAACATTATCGTGGAGGAGAACCACACTCCTAACCGAACGCTTCCGTCTTTTCGTCCGAAGCGCAGGCTTAACTTTTTCGGCAAGCAGTTGAGCGTGATAAGGCGCATTAATTGTACGGCTATCTTCTAAAAAAATCTGTTGACAAGGCCCCTTCTGCGTCCCAAAACGCAGTGGCAATTATCTTTCCGACTGAAGGGATAGCCTTTGCTTTTTTAAACTGCGGTGAAAGAACCATATATCCGAGTATCGGTTGGCTCGATTTTCATACACAAGCATGAAGATCCGATGGTTCCAAATATTAAACTATTTTCTACTTTTCGAGTCATATTCCGATGAGAATTCACACAAACAAAATAGAACGTTTTTATTTTCTACAAAAGCGGTACCTACCCTAAGTATAAATAATCAAGGTGAAGAGCACGTTTTGCTGTAATAAATACGATTGTAATTGAACGGTGTACAAAAAAATAAGTTTTATTATTGGTTAAAAAATCTAAATCGAATTCTCTGTTATTTTTATCATCTAAAACTTTAAATAATTTTGCTTAATACGTAAACAAAATGTATAATTTAGCAAACGCTTTGTTACACAGTGATAATAAACTAAGTTATTACTTACATTTCTTTATGTCCTGCCTGCAAAAGAACTTTCCTATTGACATCAAATTTATTTTCATAATAGTTAACATATTGTTATTACTAAACAGTAATTGTTCATAAATAATTTAGGGACAAAGACTGCTTGGCATTTGACATATTAGTTCTAGAAAGTAGTAGGTATGTGTACGTATTGTACCCAAATTTCCAATAATATTAATTCGTTTTATTACCCTAATTAAAGTATTTAGCAAATTTAAAATACTTTTAGCACTATTTTTATATATTTATTATTAATTTTCTATTACCTAAATGTGATACAAAATTACTGCTGTAAAAGGAATTATTTTGTCTCAGGTATATTACCTACTAGTATCTATACTTATACTTCAAAATCAATTAAACTTATGCACAAGAAACTCACAATAAGTTTTTTACATAAATCAAACAAAACACTTTCAAAGTCAATTTAAAACGTTTTCAAGTTGGCAAGCCAAATTTACTAGAAAACAGATATTGTATACTTGCCTGGTTATATAATTATACATATGTACGAAACTATCATATTTCCACAGCTCCTCGTGGGGATGAAGTACATATATTAGTATGGTCACAGCCTTTTAACTTTGTAAAAGAAAGGTGCTCCACACAATATCCCAAACTAGCCCTCAAATTATCAATTATTATTGATGTCTGCAAATCTAGTTAAATAACTATGAATTCAAATCAAATATTAAAATGAAAATTTCTGTCTCAGGGCCGTTGAAAGATTCGTTTAATAAATTTTAATAACTGAATAAAGTAATACGTTCAATCCGCCTTTAAATATGCAGGGTTTATTACAAAATAACCTATACCTATCCTTAAAACTAACACAAATCTATATCTAAAAACACTCACTCACTAACAATTATTCCTTTGATTTCAGCAATCCCACCAAAATAACGTTCTTTCTCCAATTAATGATCTGATTCAATTATCATTTCTTATTATTACTTGTTTAACCAATTTCCATCAAAAATTGTATTAAATAAATCCAATTCCAATATTAATAGTTTATCTTCACTTCGTAATTATATTCTATTATATTCTTGTTGATATAACTTTATTATTATATGAGTTTTCTCTCTTTTTCGTTTTATCCAGTTTTATCAACTGCTGTTTATTATTCTTCAAATTTTTTGATCTTCCCTAGTTATATCCCAAAGATCTCCCACTTCTTGGTTTTGTTTTAAAACAAACATCCTTCCACATACATACACATAAAACATTACTATGACTACTATTTACAACAAATACAATAATATAATACAGGTTTTAACACAGATACTTAAAATTACCTTAACCTATTTACATAATTTAATATGTAAACCTTGCATCTTAAAAGGATATTATTGTATTTTAAATAAAATAATATAAATTTTCTAAAAGTTACCTATATCAGTTCGATATCTATTAATATATTGATAGCAACAGGACTGCTTTGATTTCGTTCTCGTATTCTTCTTCTTCTTCCTCTTATGGCCGAAGCCTAGGCCGATGGCCTGTTAGAAACTCGTAAGAACGAGTTCTGTGAGCCCTCTTAGCACGTATGCTGGGCAGGAGGCTAACCTAACCCATCGAGAGAGGTGAAGAAGACCGACCCGCAGTGTTGCGAGGTTAACGGTTATCAAAGGTGTTAGTATGATAACCGGGACCGCCGGCTTAACGAGCCCTCCGAAGCACGGAGAAGCGTACGACCTTCTAAATTCCGGTGAGGATATCGCCGGTCTTAGGAATCGAACCCAAGATGCCTGCGTGAGAGACCGAGACCTTTTACACGCGGCTATCCGCTCCTCGTTCTCGTATTTGAGATAAAAAATTTAAAAACTAATATTACTAACATTTAAAACATTTGGGAAAGTTACAAAGATTTAGGAGGAATATTAGTTACTTATAGGTATGTGTATGATAAAAACTGCCTTGTCAATCGTTTCAAAATAATAATCAATTAATCCTTATCAAATAATTTAAACGAATTCCTAAACATCTCTCTAAACATTTACATACAGAAGAAATGTTTCAATAATTATTTCATATCGAAAATTTTCTCGAATCTAAAAGATAAAATATATGGTAGATATCAAAATATGCTTCGTATTTTTAGGTTAGTAATATTTCCAAAGTAAAGAGGCAGAACCAAAAGTTTTCAGTAACATTTCATATGCTTCAAAAATTATAAACGGCAAACTTTTAAAGAGCAATAAAGTGTAAATACATGCATATAAGTACCTACTGAAGGAATTTGATTAACTTTGATGCTACGTTTAATTTCATTAAAAAAAATAATCCTTTCAAGAATATACATATAATTACGAGTAAAATATTCTGTGGTAATATCACAGATAAAAAATCACGAGGGTTTAATTGATACGATCTAGTTTTTGTTTTTTTTTTTGTGTAGGATACTTTCTCAATATTATACAGGGTCCGGCAACAAGCTCTGGGCATTTTATGAGTCGAATAAAAATAAAACCAATGAAGTTACAATACAAATGCGGCACCATTTTTAAATAAAAGAGGAGACTTGGGAGTATTACGGTTTGCTGATTCAGCTCCTGATATTTCGATCCCCGATTTTTTTCTGCTGCGTTTTTTAAAAAATCTGGACTATACATTGAAATGGTCTTGCTCTTTTAAAAGATTTTATTTAAATTTAATTTATTTATTATTAAGCCCACATTCAATATTTACAATTATCCCTTGCTTTGCTCTTTAATTTCACTTAATTGTTTGCATTGCTCTTATCTCAGGTCGTTAATTAGGTTCCTTGTTTGTTATCTTTCTAAGTATATTTTTACCCAAATAAAATAAAATTACTCAAATACTTATAATGCAGATTTTTTTTTTATTATCGTTTTTTCCTATCAACCCTGCCTTAAACCTATCTTATAATTACGGTATTTACACTCACTATTTACACCGGTTCCTGGGTTTTGTTTGAAATTTCTATTTCACTCCCAAAATCCAAATTGCCTCTGTTTCAAATTTAATGCTCAATTTCCTCTGCTCCTTATTTCGACTTTCAATTGCTTCTGCTTGAAATTCAAATTTTCAATTGCTTCTGCTTCTATTTCGCTTCCTTTCGATTCAATAAATGATTCTTATGATTATTAACTCTATTTAAAGTTAAATAATCGGTTGATATTTATTATTTTGGAACGTGCAATTGAGCAAACCTATTTAGTTGTTGCTCCTTTTTTTAATGCAAAAATATCACTTATTTATTAAATTGTTTTTTTTTGTATCCAAGATATTTTATCTAAATTGTTTTTCACTATAACAACTATTTACAAGGTTTCTAATAGTAACTTATTTTACATTTCTATAACTACCAATTTAGCTAATTATTACTAACAAACATTATAACAATAACTTATTTACATTTTCACATAACTTAAATCTAATCTAGCTATCTTAAAATTATATTACAATTTTTAATAATTTAAAATCTGCATTACTTATATTTGGCAAATAACATTTTTCTTTTATAAATTAAACAAACAACTTAACCTTAATTATATACATCCAATTAAGTATCATCTCAACATATAGCCTAAAAACGTTAGAACATTTGAAGAAGATCAACGAAGATAAAATTTGACATATCCACCAATTAGCCATTGCGGGTTATGTTTGTAAAGTTCATCTCACTTTTGGAAATCATATTGGTTTTTTATTTAATTTACCAAATGTTAGTTTTATAGCTATGCATAAGTACACATAATTCACCTCGGTTATATAAAAACAAAGTTATTACTTATTACATACTAAAGGTGTTCGGTGAATTTCATCAGTCCTAAAATTTCAGATCTCATGTGGTATTTAACAAAATTATTTTGTAAACACAAACTGTAATAAAAAGAACGCGATTGTTTTTCAAATAATAAGATGTACCTACATTAAAATAATAAAATTTTACTTGTTGCCATGGAATCCTACTTGCAAAATTATCGAACTAATTTCATGCAGTAAAGTATGTCAATCTATCTTTCTAATTTATCAATATATCTGTGTCTAAACTAATCCGTGAAATTCCCACATTAGGTATATCTTTTCAAAACCTCAATTCTTAAACTTAAACCATGGTACAAAGGTGTAGTTTTATGCCTACGTTGCTGAGAATATTGCCTCTCCTTTTATTAAAATATCTCGCCAGGATACGAGAATGACCTTCTAAATCTCCGATAAACCAACGTACGTTCATTTGTCCATTTGTGTAACAATAAATCTATATTTTTACTTGCGGTGCCGAATTTTTATAATCCTGTGGTAGCCGCAACCGCAAGCAAGAATTGCTAAAGGAGCGCTGCCTGCAGGAGTGTGTATAGGTACGGTTCTGCGAGTGCAGGCTGCAACGCAGGATCGAAGTGAGTGCACAACCGTTAGTTCCCAAGTATGCGAGATGCGAGGGACATATGATAATACCCATGGGACAAGATTTGTGCATCTCATTAGTTACGGATTAATGGACCTTTGCGGCACAGTACTGGTCGGACTGCCCTCTCCTCTCATTGGAGAGAGAGCAGCTGGTCAGCCAATCCACGCTGGCCTCCAATTATTCCCGTTTATTTTGTTTTAAGGCCAACTGGCATATAAAATGGCCGAATTGACTTGTTTACTTTATATAGTTGCTCTGAACCGCCGATCTATGCGGCCACTGCAACTTTATCGCACCGAGAAGCTGAATTTCATGTTTTCAGGCTTCCGAGTACCGTGTATGGTCTAATAACGCTATGGTTTCCTAATGCGGCGTGGGACTTATATTTAACGATAACATTTTTTTCTGTGGGCGGTTTATCATTGTCGATATTAAAAGGATTTATTTAAACAACTGTCTTTTCAAACACTCCAAATTCAGGCACTCCTAACTATTACCGTCAGTCATTTATACGGTTAATATCGATTGTCCACACACCTACTAACACCTAATAGTTCTTAAAACTATATTTGTTCGTTACACAACTAGAGCAGAAAAATAATTTCTCAACTTATTTATGTTACTTAATATCAACACTTGAACGTCTCTTTTTGGATGCATAATACCTACAATAATTATCATACAGTAATATGATCACTGGGCAATTTAACTTTCGTAGATGGTATCGAAATGGTGCCTAAATATTTCAGTTTTAATGCAAGCTACCGCATTTTCCTATAAGAATACAAATTCATTAGGTACTACATCCACCTTAAAATCACGTATAGTATCTATCTTACGTGTATTTAATCTCAAAAGGTCTTCTTGTTTTTCATGTATAGGTATGTGTTAAAAATTCTTCATCGTATGGATGGTCATTATAACTTTTGAATTTATTAAGAAACTTTTTGAAATAAATAAATTAATAATGTGCTTACATAATAACTAATAACAAAGACGAAAAAGAAGAAGTGCTACAGTACTAGTAAGATTTACAAGATACCTATAGAGCTTTATGTAAAATCCCAATGATATCCGTAACGTGCAAAAAGGAAACATTATTACATTAAACTGTATTAGGTATAGAATTATTTTCTTAATACCTAGTACCTAATGTTAACTTTTTTCCTCTTTTTTTAAACCGTAAACTTAGGGTAGTTACTAATTAACAAACGACCAAAGCGGACAGATGAGCTTCATTGTACATTTATATATTTGAAATATAGATTTCTATTGTGAACTTAAACTAAGTCTTAAAAGCCCCTTTTAAAAATAACAGCTAAATCCCTTCGTCTAAAAGTAGGTTTAGAGTTCAACAGTAGGTAGTACGCGATATTCTAGTTAAAGCAAAAAAAGGAAGAAGAACATCGACGTTTTACCCATATAAAAGTACAAACATAATGGAATGGGTGAAGGAAATGTAAAGCTCCCCCTACAGGTTGAAATTATAATCACAGTAAAAGGATTAAAAAAATGCTATTTTTGAAACAGTGAATCACTTCCACACGCTTGCTAAAAAATAAATACGCACACTCGCTAAAAATAAGTTATCATAGTTGTTTTATCAACTTTGATTTTTATCTTATCAAAATTGTCAAAATCGTCATTACAATCAAATTTTTTTGAAGGTTGTATTTGCCACGTGTCTGCAAACAATATGTTTATAGTTTAAATAGGAGTTCACAACACAATCAAAACTATTTGAAGTTTTGTGAAATTCAAACAATAAAAAAAGTTAGCTATAGGTACATTTTATAAAAAATAACAGTTCCTTTAGAAGACCATCTAAAATAATATTAAACATTTGTTCACAAATTGGCTAATTTTGTGATGCTCCAATCTTCTTAAATGAAAATGGTTAGCCTGTTATTAAATAATTAAAGAATTTTTTTTTGTTGTTTGACACATGCAAATTGCGATATAATAGGTAAGTATATAAAAGTGACTCAGAAATAATTCGGTGGATGAACTAGCTGTTAAAGTACCTGTAATAAACCACAATTCTCCAGTATATTTGCTTTTAATTGCAGCCCTGTTTATTTCGGTAACAAATAAGTACAGGGGCCTTGAAAATGCCAGAGTGACAAACAAAACCGTAAAAATAACCTGTCTTAATTAATAAATTGTATAAGGTAAATGTTTATTTTCTGTGCAACGTTTAAGAGTAAATTATATCTCATGTGGAACATGATATGAACGAAAAGGTTACAATTATCAAGTGCTTGTTTTACGTAAGATTTTTTACATTTTCAAGGGTAGCATCGACTTTACATACCAAGTTTCTTTAACAATTTTAGATCAATAGTTAACTAAAAGAAACAAATTCAAAGTACCACAGAAAAATGTTTAAAAGTTTCTTAATGAAAGTGGCACATATTTTTTTTTAAAACTGGTGGATTTAATTACCCTTTTTCTATGGGATGCATCAATATAAAATACATTAAATTAATGGTTAACTAGTAAAGAGCCAACTTATAGCTAATTTCAAATATCAATTTAAAGTTAAAAAGTTCAAAAAAAGGCGCACTCTGCTGTAATTTTTGTTTAGAATGTCACAAAACAAAGTATAATTGACCAAACCATCATTTAGTTCCAACAAGCCAAAACTTTAACATTAGGTATAGCACTTAATTGAGTAATAAGTAGGTAAACTTTTTTGTCAGTGTGTGTGTGTGTCATCTTAAATCTATCCTAGGTTAGATTAACAATTTAGAATCTGGCAGGCGTTACTATAAAAACGTTTCCGTTATTATAAGTCAGTATGTCGCGCACAACGGATGTGGCGACACGTGACTTGGCTTAGGGTTCGTGTCTTGATTCACCGATGGAATCTCCAAGCCCCTTAACCGCTTATGATGCATTTTTCAGGCGAACTTTGTGCAAATTTTAATTCTGAATTGACAAATAAATTTACAGTTACTTGATTTGCATTACTAATATGTCCGAGATGAATTTGGACTTCGGAATAAAATCGTACAATGGAAGGAAATACTTTTTAAAAGTGAAAGTCAAGTGATCATGTCACATATACATTATTTGGTATATAAATAAATTGCCTTTTCAGTTAATCTGCTTATAATATTTTCTGATTTGTGAAATTTAAGAGATTTTTGTAAATCGTTTTATGTAAATTAACAAAAATTTTTAATTTGTTTCAAAAATAATATAAACTTGGGCGAAAAATTAATACAATTTTAAATAAGTATATAATAGTTTACCAATGATATAATTTAATACAAACTTTATACTTTATAACTTTATAAACAGAACGTAAATAGTTTTTGACTAATGCCGCCTTCTTTATTTAATACTGTTATAAATAAACGATTATTTTATTATACTTGCGCTATGATTGATTTAAATAAAGAGATTTAATTATATTAATTCTTGACATTTTTCAAACAAGAATAAACAGGCGCAATTTGTATAATAATAGGCAACAAACGAACGTTATATCATAAAATTCAATTTTTAAATAAGACAAAAAAACTTGAAATACTTTAATAAGCGGTTTAGAAGAACAACAAATTGGAAACAGGCTACAAGTAGCTAGTTCCAGTTTACAAAAAAAATTAGCGCTTTGTCATTTAACGTGTCAATCTGTAACGTATGATTTACTTTATTTGTCAGCACCAAAAACTTTTGGGTATTTTACTGAAAGGAAGTAAGGTTTTAAAAAAAAATTGGCAAGTCACTTATGTCATTATAAAATTAATTTAAAAGGATGCATGACTAGATTCTTAACTATGAGAAAATATGCGACCGTTTAAAGTTTGAAAATGTGTATTTATTTATAACACCTGTTGTTGAAGGGCCTAAGTAAGAGTTTATTTAAAAACTCATTGGATTCTTCGCCGAACTTACGCATTTTTGAATTAATCTATCGCCTTCTCTGAACTTGAATTCCCTTAAAGGATTATTAAATTAAATAAATGTTCATATAATAGGTACAGAACACAGAACTTTATGTATCTTCCAAACAAAGTAGGTGCTGTTAAAATACAGGAAACAATTGAAATAAAAAAGTTGCTTAGTAACAAAAAATTAATAAATTCAAAAATAAATTCCATCGAGTAAAATAATAAATCAGCCAGAACAAATTGTAACCACACCCAAATCAAAGCTCCGCGTTCATAACTAACTAAGAACCGCAAGTTGATACAACTATCAAACCTTTATGGAATAATCTGCTTATTATTTTGAACACCTTAGATTTAAGATATACCATTGGTGTCTTTGATGTCGCGCAAACCGACTTTACGATAATTACGTATTCAAGTTACGACCTTAAATACTTCTAGGAAATCCGTTACTCATTGGAATAAATCCGACCGCTATGTTCTGCCGAAAATAAAATTTAGGTAACATACAGGAAAATTTCGAACTTAATACTTTGTTCAAGTGAAACGAGATTAATGTATTATGTGCGACGTGCGAGTACTTTAAGAGGTGGTCGAAGTAAACGTCATCTTTATTTTTAGATTTTTAAGCGATACAAAGTGATTTCTTTATTTTTATGCAAACAATTTATGCAACAAATGCTTTTAAATGATGCACGATGAAGAAGACTTTAGTAGAAAATTTTTTTAAACAATTTATATTTGTCTACTGCTTTTGCTTTGTTTTTCAAAGCGTAGAACAATATTTATATCATAATTATTGTAGGGTCTTCACACAAAAACAAATGTCAGTATTTCATGCAAAGATGCAAAGTGGGTACTTAATGTACCAAAATCCTAAAATCCACATTCCCTTTATTCCTGTCTAAAAGCACACTTGCCAGATTGAGTTACTTTTCGCGCGAAACTAAAGAAATTTGAATTCGGTGGGATCATTTTTGGGAATCCTTTAGGTAGAAATATTTTCAGTAGGTAGTTGTGAAAAAAGGTGCAAAGATTTTTGTTAAAGATTCACATTTTGTCTCGAATTTCAAGGTTGCCAAATTGAAGAATATACTCCCAAAACTAAAAATTGTTTACAGTTGAGACGAGAAAAAATGTCAGAAAATGTGTTTAGGGATGCGGGATGCCAACACTTAGGTACATTACATTACATTATAAGCTATACATTTCCGGGGAAACTGTAGCTGCTTCTTAGCTCTGTTGATCCATTTGCCTTGCTGGATAAGACCACATTTTCTGTTTGTGTTCTATCTTTTCCTACAGGACCTGATACGTTTTAGCCTGGTTTACTATCTTCATCCATTCTTTTCTATCCTTAATCCGGCTCTTCCAGTTTTGTATCTTCATTGTTCTTATATCCTTTTCAGTTTGGTCTCTCCATCTTGCTTTTGGCCTTCCTCTCGGTCTTCCTTCTGCTGGGCTCCATTCTGTTATTATTCTTAATGGTTCTTTATTGTCCTTTCGATATACTGAACATGGCCATACCATCGTATTCTTTGTGATTTGAAAATCCTAACTACTTATATATTTTCTTCTTTTAGCAGAGTATCTATTTCATGATTAATCAATTGTCTTATTTCATCTTCTTCTATCTTTTTTGGCCCTATTATTATTCTTACGATTTGCCTTTCGAATATTTTAAGTTGTTCCTGTTCTTTCTGCGTTAGATTGCCTTTTACACTGCGTATGTTACGATAGGTCTGATGATTATCTTATAGATTCTTATTTTTGTGTTTTTGCTTAGTGTCTTAACCCTCAGCAGCTGTTTATTGGTATAGACAGCTTTGTATCCTGCTTTCACCTCTTCTGTGTATTGATATTTCTATATACTTAACTGTCTCTACTTCTTCAAAATTGTACTGCCTGCTTAATCCTGTGAACATTACTTTCTTTTGTCTACTACAGTGCATATATTTTGTTTTCTTTTCATTAATTGATAATTCGTTTTCTTTCACTTTTTCTTCTTTATTGTAAATGCATCTTCTAGATCCCTTCGACTCCTGGCTACAATTACTACGTCATCAGCGTATGCTATAATCTGCACGGATTTCACGTTGATTATTCCATTACTTTTTACCTTTGTAATTATGTCATCCAATGATGTTATAAATAGCAATGCTGACATGGCGTCTCCTTGTCGTACTCCTCTATTTACGTCAAAACTGTCTGAATTATTCTGCCCTACGATGACTGTTGCTCTTGACTTTTCAATTGTCATTCTATCAGCTTTTGGGGTGTTTTTATTAGTTTTAGGATTTGTATTATCTTTGTCCTTCTCGGTTGGACAAATGCTTGCTTGAAATCTTTGAATAATATATGAATATCTATGTCATGTTAATAGCATTTCTCTGTAATTTGCTTCAATATGTGCACTGCGTCGATTGTGAATTTGCCTTTCCTTGCCGAACTGCTAATCTCCGATCACTGTCTCTGTATATTGTGTTAATCTTTCTTTTAACGGTGTTGTTAAAATTTTATAAGTATGTGATATTTAACAACGTTAATTTATACATTTTGTTAAGTCCCTTGTTTGGGAATGGGCATTATCATTCCAATTGTCCAGTCCTCTGGCATTTTTTCCTCGTTCCAAATTTTAACTATTAGATTGTGTATTTCTTATGTAGTTCTATACCCTCTTTTTTGATCAATTCTGCACTTATTCTGTATGTGCCTGTCGCTTTATTATTTTTAAGTTTATTTATCAAAAGCTATAAGTATTTAACGTTTTGTGTATAAAATCCAGATATGGGAATTTCTATCAAAACTAGAAAAAATTAAACCTTGGAATTTTTTAAGATAAATTCTATTGCATTCGGAATATTCAACACAGAAAAAAATCGTTAAGTTCTGTATAAATATGCAGCTTCAATCTTCAAATTGATAAATCTGATATATGTTTTTAATAAATTTCGTTATTCTGGTTTAGCTTACCTTTATAGCAGAATTTCTAGATACGGATATTTTCCCCAAAACTAGGGAAATTTCATTCATAGAAGAAATGCAATTACTTGGAAAATTTTTGGTATTAAGTATATCAGTTTTGGATATTTTCAATTTACTATTAAACACAAGCAAAAAATCCGAAATAAATAAATATAGGATACTTATGATATTTCTTAATGGCCAAAGTAAATAGTAATGTAATCCTGTAAATATTTAAGGTAAAGGTATCGGCACTAACGCCCCGCGAGGGAGCATGGCCGGCAACATAGAGAGTTAAGGCCTCTTAAGTCGCTTTCATACTCGGTTGTCTCGCACGTTAAGCGTACGGGATGATGTGGTAAACACCACGCCTTCGACAACCGCCTACCTTCCCTACTTCATCACTGTGTTTCGGTCCCCAATTATTTTCACTGACTGGGTAGGCCACGCGCCGAGCATCCGACTCGGGTTCGATCCCGAGACCGTCCGCGCTATAGTCGAATGCCTTAACCACTCGGCCACTCCGAGGATCAGAAATAAAATAGATGCACTTTTATAATACAAACAAACCTTTATGAATGCTTACTATTTTTTCATAAATCTTGTTGAACTACTTATTATTTACCAATTTATCAATTTTCTCTTTTGAAAAATATTTCATTTTAAGACATTTTCAAAGCGTGACTGAAATTTAAACCCAGCAAACTATAAAATATCGTGAGAAATAGGTTTGTTGTCAAACGGATGTTTATTGAGTTCGAACTGTTTTGAGATGTCTAAACTGAACCTTAGAGATTTATTTTAATTCGCAATTTGAAATAATTCCAAGATATGTCTGACAACTGTAAAATATCTACAAATATAAGTATTATTCATTATTTACATGATTACTGCATATGAGCCGGTTTCACAGCCTGCAAAGTATAGGAGAAAAAAAAGTTAACAAACTCTAAGAAATCATAGATTCGACATTTAGCAACAAGAAAATGTAAATAAGATTATTGATAAAATTCGTAGCTCCCTAGACTTACACAGGCCATTCATGAGCATAAACACGTAGAAATTTAAAAAACATTTCGTAGAGACTATATGGCTTGAATTTAGTTTAAACGCCAAGAAGCTCTAAAGCGACTGCGTATTTTATTGAACGAAAATATATTTTGACAACGAAACCCCCAACTTCACTAGAAAATAGTTTTTAGTAAAATTTGAGGGAATGTCCTTATCACCAAATTACAATGTAAAGTTAGCAAAAGCCTGCAAAGAGATGCTCTTGACAGCGTTAGAAATTAAGTGTATAGTGTTTTTCCATAGTTCTTTACATCTGCAATTTTTCTTAAAATGCTGACTTTGTTTTCCGCTTTGAATAATGTAGTTTAGGTACCGAAATAAAAAATTAGGTTTCAAAAACATACTCTGAAGTTTTAAGGTTTTTCAATGCTTCCATTAGTATTTTATGAAGAATTGGGCAACCATAGATATGCTAAAGGTGGGTTGCACAAAATCTGTTGGTTTAACATATGATTAAAATTGACAAAAGAGCATCATTTTTTGTTTACTAGGCATATACATTTGAAATTTTGATTGTGTTCCTTTTGACGAATCATTAAACTTATTGAAGCTATTAAATCGTATGTGTATAACCCACCCTAATTCTACTATTTTTCATGAGAACTGTTTCAACTGCTTAGTGAACTTGATATTTTAGAACTTTCGTCAAAATACGACGAAAATGTTGGAGTATTCTTTTAAATAGCATTGAAATGTTCATGAATTGATTTGGCAGTTAACGGTAAACTTGGAATATTATGCAACAATGCGTGTTAAATCGAAATTCAAAAACTGATAATCTCCAAAGC
Organism: Melanotus villosus; assembly: GCA_963082815.1. Classification (NCBI taxonomy): domain Eukaryota; kingdom Metazoa; phylum Arthropoda; class Insecta; order Coleoptera; family Elateridae; genus Melanotus; species Melanotus villosus. Next base: position 36,921,858 of record OY720419.1, on the reverse strand, counting down.
ATGCTTTTTGTAATAAAAAGGCGAAAACCCCATAAACGGTTACAAAAGGTCATAAAACACCAATACCGTCTATTTGCGATGTTTTGACGATTAATTCAGTTTCATATCAATGTTTAATAAATTCCACTTCTGAATAATAACAACCCGAGTTTGTGTATTTAGAATGGTATCGTAATAAATACCGGGAGTCGATTTTTTTATACCGTTAACTTGCATTTAAAAGCAAAGAAAATTATTATGTTCACACCCGCCGGTGACAATTGTCTTCGCCCATGTTCAATACGAGGGCGTGAAAATAGCTAAGGAAAGACACCTTGGCAGAGAAATTAAGGTGTAGTTTAAGTGCGATAAAATTTACAAAAGGTTAATTAAAGCCGCTATAAACGTGCGAACGGTAAAAATTCTCGAGTTTAATTCAGTAGCGGGTTTGGGTAAAAAAAATGCGAGATAAAAAGAGAGCTCGGGTGTAAGTTAACAGTAAATAGGCTATAAGTAAAACAATTCAGATCCCAGCGCTCATTGTCTTGAACGTGTGACTTCACGTTCATTCATAGAGTTCATTCATTTGCCCTAACGGTTCACAGACGGACATCTGACAGATTTATTCAAACATGGCGCTTCGAAGATTGTCATTGTTTAGGGCACGCGTCTCGAGGCTTTGTTACCCGTATTGTTATTTCATTTTACTTTCTCATTGTCAATGCGATTTGCTCCGATTGTACTCACGTATGCAATACTAATATTCTGGATGTAGGATCTAAGGATAACTCATTTTGTTTTAATAACCCCTTTTATTGCATCTAGAATATTAAGCTATAATTGATTAATTAAGTGGGTTAACTTTCTAATTAGTTTGAAAACAAAGGCTGTAGGATGATGAAGTGCGTCTCAAGCCTACAATGTCACGTGACCTCTAATTAAACTTTTAAGCTGCATCATTAATAATAATATAATATAATATAAAGAATTTATTCGTCGTCGATGCAGGTAGCTTAATTAGAAACTAATCTAGTTCATCGGTTCTTTCCATGAACACACTAATAACGCCGACGGTAATCGGGAAGAATGCGGAAAAACAGCCCTAGATTACAAACAAATGATATTATTCAACTAGAAATCAATTACAATTAATTAAAATCAATTAGAAACTACGCTCGCATGTGTAGGAACTTTATGCCCATTATCATAAAACCTTTTGCGGCCTGCGTCCCACTAATAACAAAGTATACCTATTTCTTGTATTTGAAACAAGAGCATGGCAAACTACTCTTGTGAATAATATATGTACCTTTTGATTTATCAATCCTAACCAAAAATTATGTCGTAAAAATTAAAACTGAATTAAATTCACTAGAATAATTTAAAGAACTGTTCTTTTTCCTTTATAAAAGCAATTGTTTAGAACTTTTGGGTAGGTATTTGTTGATTAATTCTTGATTGAAAAGAGTTTATCACAAAGATTTGGCTAGTTTTCCCCAAGCAAAAACGATAAAGTTAAAAGTTTTAAAGTGCAATCTGTGCATTTACATACATACCAATCTGTCGATTACAAAACTTACCAGCAACCTTTCAATTTTTTTAACACAAACTCAGTTGAGATATTCGGCACTCCTACATTTTACCCAGTAAATAAATAACCAAATAAATGAACGTCTTCATTTCTTCATAATAAATTGAGAAATTTTTAATAAAACTATAGTTTCCCTGATAATACGGCGAAGAGTACTTATGTCTTTAAAAGCTTTATTTTAGCCGAGTTTGTTTTACCGATTTAGTAAAAAAAGCTTTCACCACTTAACTTTATAAAGAAATACGACAAGGAAATCTTGAGATTAACTACTTAATTTCAGAAATACGCATTTGGTTTTATAAATGAAATATACTTTAGAAATATCCATTCACTCAGATATTAATATCAAATTCTCTCAATGCTAAAACACACCATGAGAATATGCCATTTCAGTAATTTCCTCCAAACATACACAATATCAATAAAGAGCAATCTCTAACTAAGTTTCATTGTTAACAAATAAAACTGTTTGTTTTAATTTTAATGGCTTACCCATTAGTAATTAATTTTTTAATTAATTAATATTAATTCTATAAACAACATCCAATCGATTAATTGCTTGAAATTAATATTAGTTCAAAATGACTGTTTATGATTTTTATCGTTGGAAATGTCTTCAGTTTAAGATTTTTAACAATGCCTATAATTACAACTTCAGAAATTTCATCCACTTTGGAATTCGATTATACATATCTATGGCTTGGTTCTAAAAAGGCCAAAGTCTTAAAATGCGAGTTTAGGCAAATCAGTTTTAAAGTTTTTGCTTTGTTTTTCTGTAGATTTTCGAAGGAAGGTTGATTTCTTGTTTCACAAATGTAGATTTCTTAATAAAGATAAAAACCGTCTAAAAGAAACACCAAAGAGAACGCCAAACGGGCCAAAGTTGTGTCTATGTATGTTTAGTAAATAAGAAGGGCAATGTCGACTTAATAAACCTATACTAAGACCTATGCATGTCCGCAATGGACGTTTTATCTTTCAAAATAAATCTTTATGAGATTTGAACACTTGGCCCTAAGCAGCTTTGTTACTACAGAGAGACATTGGCCCTTTCTACACATAAAAGTGCAATCCGAAAATGTAAATAGTCCCAATGACAAAAATTGATATTGGCCCTTTTAGAACCAAGCCACAGATATGTATTGCAGATAATCAGAGCTAGCTTTTACCCCCACTACTGCCAAAGGTAATAATTTCTGTTTTCTATGGCCACGCTCATTATTGATTATGATTGTTTATTAATAGAATTTATTTTCAACTTCTGAAAAACATTTCAACCACCGAATCCCCTAAGTAACCTATCCAGAGAGAATATTTACGATCGTAGTTCTAATAATTGAGTTCGTTCCAAACAAAATCAATGAAGGCAAAAATACTTTGTAGTCTTCGTGCGAGTAATAACAGAAAAAAATAAACATGGTTAATATAATGTTTGTGCTTTACAATATTGAATCTTAAAAGCGAATTTCAATTTCCATACATTATCATGATACTAATTTGATGAACTTTTAATAAACTAATACCTATTAACCACAAGAAAATGCTTATTTTTGTCAACAATCTCGCTTAGGGTTATTAAAACTTCTATGAGGTTTTATTTTTACCAATTCACTATAATAACACGAGGCGGCATCGGCATACGTATTCAATGCAGTTAAGGATGTATACAAATGTGGTGCCCTCCTAACATAATAAAAGGCGGATTTAAGTACAAAACTTATAATAATAACATAAAGAGCAGATTTTAAAAGCGGTCGTTATATTACCTACACTAAAAACAAAACAAACTTAATAAATTACAAATTTCGTCGCAAATCCCGATCCCCCACACAGTAATAAAAGAAAGATGATTAAGTGGGTTTTAAGATCGATGTGGGTTGGTCATGCTTCACTTAAATGTGCGAGTGCGTGGTGACATTACTCTTAAAAAGTACAGTAAGCTTCATTAAGGAATTATTAACGGTTACCTTTCTGGTAGGCATTGGTAGACCATACTCGTAATTCATATTAATGTGACTTTACAACGTCTGCTATTTGTACGGCGGTATTTCAAGCGCCTGCCAACTACGTACATAGCAAAAAGAAATTCTGCAATTCTGTTATGTTGTTGTCAAACACGAACTAAAAATGGAAATACCACCGGTTCGTTCTTGCAAAATACCGAGAAATTATGAAAAAAAGGCATCCTTATGGTTGTATTATAAAGTTATAAGAGCCTGCTTTACTCGTAAAAGGTATGAAAATTCATAATTACAGTTCGTTTCCCGTTTCTCCACAGACTCTTACTTTACAACAGAATTTAATTTCAGATTTAAAAACGTTCGAGGATAACTAAATACGTATTTACTTGCAACAATGCGTTAACTTAGCTGAAGTTACAAACTACTGCAAATTTTGACTCGTCCCACACTCATTATTCATGTTGTCATTTAAAACTTCTGTTGTAGGTGAAACAACTTTTTTTTTAGTAAAGATTCATTTTGTATGCATATCAAAGGAGTTGCGTGTTAAATTTAAGTAACATGACAAGGTATTTTAACACAAAAAATTATAACTAGGGACATATATTATGTAAAAGCAAAACTATTCTCTGCAGGACACGTTAGTGTTCAACAACAATTTCCATTATGTTACAAACGAACAAAATTGTAAAAAGAAAAACTTTATTATTACTGAAAGGAATTCGTTTACTTTATAAACTACGACGTCCTTTTCAGTTTTGTATACATACAGGGTGCCCGGATTTCGTAGGGACAACATGGGTAACTTTTGTATTTGAAGAGATAGAGAGATGGTTAAATTAGCAAAAAGGTGCAGGTTCGAGAGCTCATTAAGAATCCATTCAAATTTTACTTGTCATGGCCCACTTGTTTAAAATTTTACAAAAACCAAAATCTCCTAATTTCTTTTATTTGCCGTAACTTTTTTGTTACTTAAGATATTGAGCTGCAGTTTGAACTAATTTGCATGGTCATTTAAATACTTTTCTTTGCACATAATAAAACCAATTTCATTTGTGCAAATTTTTAGTAATCTAACCTAATCCCTTTTAAGAGAGGATTTTTTTCTGTATGCAATGATGTATCACATGATATGGAAACTTTTTCAAAATTTTGAAAAACTGAGCTTATTCTTTTTACAGGCAGAATCACTAGTGCCATGATTTTTGTTTCGAAACATAATTTCACAGATAAAGCTAGGTTCATGCACTCGCTCTCGCTCTCGAACCTGCACCTTTTTGGTAATTTAACCATCGCTCTATCTCTTCAAATACAAAAGTTACCCATGTTGTTCCTACGAAATCCGGGCACCCTGTATAATGTTTCTAAATTTTTTTGTTTTAAAAATGTAGTGTAGACACAAACATATCTAATTTAAATTGCGTTTCGCACTACATAATACATATACTATGTATGAATATTTCTATTATGATTCCACAACTGATTGTGACCTAAGATTTTGACTTTTTTGATGAACAATTCCAAAAATTAATTTTATCAATAAATAAATGCTGAAAACAACTGACTAATAACAAAACTATGGAATATACCACAAAAACAATTTATAATATCTTTCGTATAGAAAGACTGCGAGGGGAAAGATTAACCACTCTAACAAACAAAAGTTAGCATGTTCAAAAAATAAAAAAGTGTAACTCTTTGCACCTTTTAATCGATAATTGTAATTCTAATTTTATAACCCGACCCAATATTAAAGATTCTTCAACCACAAGCTTCTCCTTTATTTATTCTTTTTTAGTCCACTTGTTATAGTTTTTCTGTAATCTAAATTAAGCTCGTAGTTAAACAGCTTTTTATAAAAACATACTCCAAGAAACTACCTGGGCATTGAAATTTTATTACAATTAATTGTTCATTTAATTTATATCGCAACAGTAACTTGCCTTTAGAATCTTAATAGTAAAGCTTTTCTAACTGCACTTCTGAAACTATAAATCGATACTTTTGTAAAAAGATTGAACAGTGAGTTTTATCCTACCCCTGTACTAGGGAAATGTGTTTTCTGCGATGATATTCCGTTGACATCTGTAGAGTTTGTGATGGTCTATTGCCGTCTGTAATCGGCCACTCAGTAGATAGAATGTTTTTTGCATTAATATTCCTGATGTGTCAAGCTAAAATGCATGTTGTTCATTACTTCCATTTAATTTTAAATGGAGTTACTCAAAACCAACTAATTCCGATATTAAGCTAAAGCGGATTTATTACCTATCGCTATCATCAAGGGTAGTAGGTCAAGGGTATTGAAAAACCGTGCCCTAATAGCACATTGTAGTATGAGGAATCGTCACAAAATAAAAAAACTATTATCTCAAGACTTCATAGTTTGATGTATTGCAATTTATAATGTCAGTTTATACAGGGTGTTTTCAAAGTTGAGGCATTTATTTTAACAGGTTGTAGAACTGTTAAAAATAAATCATTTCACCAAAAATAGCTTATGTAAAATTTGCAAAATGACGGAGATATGAAGAAAAAATTATAAAAATTGTTCAAAGTTGTTACCATTTGTTTGATGCGCGCACAATCTTGCCCGACGTATCCATGACTCTGAACACGCCGCGAAAATGAATTGACGGTGTCCGCGAACAACTTCACAACAGTTTTCTATTCGCTCTCTTAATTCTTCCACGTTATTCACTTCTCCATTACGATAAACTATGTGTTTTAGATAACAAAAAAAAAAACAACCGCAAGGAGTTAGGTCCGGAGAGCGTGCAGGCCAAGGAACCGGTCGATTACGCCCTATCCATCTATTGGGAAGAGACAGTATCTGAATGGTCTTGAACCTCTCGTCTAAAATGTGGCGGAGCTCCATCCTGCAGAAACTACATATTCCGTCTCACATTTAGAGGAACATCTTCTAATAACTCTTGCAAATTCTGTTGAAGAAAATTTAAATAACTTTTACCTGTTGACCTGTTAATCGAGATGGAAAAAAATGTGGACCAATAAGCATGCCATTAACTAAACCTGCCCAAACATTAACTGAAAATCTATGTTGAAAATGGCTTCTTCTTACAGCATGCGGATTTTCACTGCCCAAACATGGTTGTTATGACAGTTATTTACTCCATTTCTTGTAAATGTGGCTTCGTCAGTAACCAAAATAAATTTAGTAAAATTGGGTGCAATTTCTGTAGAAGCCACTGACAAAATTCAATTCTTCGTGGATGATCTTCTGGCTGTAATGCTTGTACCCTTTGGTAATGGAATGGATATAATTGTTCTTGTCGTAAAGTTTTTCCATACTTTACTATGACTTACTCCAACTTGAGATGCTATAGACCTGGTGCTCGTTGTTGCATCGTTTTCGACAATTTCTAGAATTGCTTCCTCCCTTTCTGCCATTTGTAGTGAAGCAGGTCTTCCTGCGTGACCTCCTCGTTGTTCCTTTAAATAACCTCTGTCACGAGCTCTTAAACTAAATTAACAAATAGCCGCGGCGTCGGGTGATTTCTTATTGAGGGATACCTTTCAGCGTAGAAACGAGATGCCGCGGATGCATTTTGTCCGCACTCCCCGTACGTTAAAATCATGTCTACTAGTTCATTGTTTTCAATTTTTATAATTTTTTTCTTTATATCTCCGTCATTTTGCAACTTTTATATAGGCTATTTTTGGTGAAATGATTTATTTTTAAGAGTTCTACAACCTGTTAAAATAAATGTTTCAACATATTTTTAAACATTTTTATTTTTTATGTTATTCAAAATCAGACATTTTGTACCCCAAACGCTTTATAAGCATAAATATTTTCTAACTGCACTTGGTCATTGACGTTAAACAATGTAAACTACATAATGCTTCTATGTGAATTCAATAAATTAATTATTTATTGCTATTAATTAACCTTTAAGTACTTATACTGTTATGAAAACGATAACCAAAATTTAAATTATTAAATAACTATAATAATTAAAAGATTTCCAGGACCATAAAAACATTATCTAATTTGTAGGGGCCAATTTAATATTATGAGAAATAATATCTCAATGGACCAAAAGATATACGAGAGATGTTCAACTCATAACCGGAATTTTTATTTTATTAAGAAAAACAAAACAATAACGCTACAAATTTAACTAATATTTCTCGACGTAGTCCCCTTCCTTTGCGATACACTTTTACCATCTTTCCACTAGCTTCCTGATTCCCTTTTCATAGAAGGGTTTTGGTTGTTGTGGTAGCCACAAATGCACAGCTTCGATAACAGCATTATTGGACTCAAATTTCTTGCCGCTTAGGTGTTCTTTTAAAGGACCAAACAGATAAAAGTCACATGGTAACAAATCAGGACTATAAGGCGGATGTGGAAAAACTCCTCCCAGTGAAGGTTTTATAAGGTTTGGGCTGTTTTGAGTGAAAAACTGGCTTGATTTTGTTTTGCAGAAAATTGCTGTAATATTTAACGTTGGCAGTTCTACAGTCTTCAAGAAAATTAGAGAAAACTTTTCCTGTTGAGTCCCAGAATATGGTTGCCAGAACGTTTCCAGGAGATGCACAGGCTTTTTTGGGAGAAGGAGATGACGAATGTCGCCATTCCATTCAAGCCAACTTGCTTTCGGGCAGGTCTCAACACACGTGACTATTTATCTTAAAAATCCTCTTGTTCAAAACGTTGGAGTAAAGCGGTGCAGACTTAAACTCGGTGGGCTTTCTATTCAGTTGTTTGGGAACCCACCGAGCACTGAATCTGCTGAACTGCAGTTTATTATGGACTATGGTTTCCACACTTCCAACATTTATTAAAAGAATATCAGCAATAATTCTTACAGTTATTCGTCGATTTTCACTAATTGATTAGTCAGCACAGCTCGTTCAATATTGATTTCGGAGAGGTGGAGGTACGCGGCGTACGAGGTGCGTTAGTTACACCTTCTCTTTCGTGGTTTTTAAAAATTTTGCACCAGTCGTAAACTTGGGTGTTGGATAAATATGTTTTCCAGAACTGTGCAGAATGTCTCATCAAAATTTCAGATGGCTTTACCCCTTCTTCAACTAAAAACTTTATGATTATTCTTTGTGCAACAGAACTTGAAACATCCATGTCTGACATTCAACAATTTTATTAAACACATGAATCACTGTTGCTCTTATTGCGACAATAAGTATGTCTAAAAAGGATGACATTTTAATATGAAAAAAGTTCGGTAGCTTTGTAGCAGAAAAATAATTATTCTGGTTAGGAGTTGAACAATTGAACATCCCTCGTAATTGAAAAACAATTCAGCAATTTATGGACAAAACAGGGATTAGAATTTTAACTGATAATTCTTCGTCGGCGATCCAAATTTTTAAATTTTGTGTTTTTAGCAAATTGAAAGCTCCTACTAATAATGATTTGCAAATTTCCCTCTTTCGCCACTGAAAACTTCCACATAACATCTCATTATTTAATTCCATAACAAGTTTTGTTATGTAATTTGTACCTCTAAGCGGAGCTTACTGATTTACCCGAGAATTGGTAGATAATTAAATTTACATACTCTATCTACAAACAATTGGAACGGTTTTCACTAAAAAAATTCAATATTTAAAAACAATAACCAACTAATAACCCACCAACGGTATTTTACGGTGAATATTAATTATTACAGCGTTCCCAGTTTTTCTTTGCCATAGTAAAAAAAGCACATTTATTTCATCTAAGATTGGGAATAAATACTGGACTAATAATTGATGAAACTAAATTTAAAATACGACCGCACAATCTGATTCACAAATGAGCTCGTAGATGGTGGTGCAGCAACAATATTGAAAAGAAATAGCGAGCACTGCTGGTCTGTTATTGTTGCTATTATTATTATTTACATTTAAGTCTCTGTTTTATGTTTACATTTTAACCCCGCACGCCCGTTACAATAACGAGATGTCTTGTACGTGTAATTTATTTCCATGGTCTCTCCGATTTTACGATGCCAGGGCGATTGATTTTACGACTGTAGATTGATAATGAAATTGCGAATGTAATGAAGATTTTAATTTAACTCCTTCATTGCGTGCTTATCTTAGACCAACGTAGGCCGTGGATTTATTTACCTCTGCTGATACGCGGATACTGAACGATTATTTTGTATTTTCACAGTTTTTATGATCCAATAAGGAAGTTGTCGACATGTCAAACTATTTGTCGCTTTTTATCTTAATCCGATATGCCTCAATTATCCATACTTAATTACACGGATATTAAAGAAACTTTCTGAACATCCGCCGTATGCCTCTAAACGCGGGACGAAAATTTCGTTTTTATCGACTTTAATTAATTTTAATTGTCGTACTTATTTACAACCGAATATTAGTTACTTAATAATTAGAGTTAGCTTTTATTTTATCATTAACTTAATAATAAAGGTCGTTCCTTCATATAATATTTTATTGCTTATCAGTCTGTATTACGATCTACTCCCACTGTGGAGAATAAAATGGCGATCTTTTACTTTTATGCGATGATGATACTTGTACTGCTGACAGACGAACGACAGACTGTCAACAATCCAATTCAGAAACGAACATCTTGACCGTTCGTTTAAAATCACGGGCTGTATACATATTACTTCATTATAAATTTAAGTTATAAATAAAAATGTAACGCAGCCACCGCATTGGTTATAAATAAACTGCATTGCATTGTTTGACCTGTTTGTCTTTATTTTGACCTGCTTATATTCAAAATGGGTACTTGCTTTAGTTTATTGAATTTACCTTTTTGCCTTTTTTGTGTGTTATATATTGTTGCTTTCCGTTGTATATTTTAGTTGCGTCATTCACTTCCAATCGTAAGTTTGTAAATTCCTGTTCTTCTAAATCAGTCTTTTGCTGCTTTCTATGCCCTTACGTTGCGAGATTTCTTTATAAGTTCTTAGCAAATGTTGCTGCAAAAATCTTAATATAAGCTTTCAAAAGCAAAACTTGTAGGTACATTAAAAGAAAATAGAAATTTGGTATCTCTTTTTAAGGAATTTTTGTTTTTTCTTTCAAATAGAAGAATTGAAAAGATTATTCAAAAACCCTTAAATACAAACGTGTCCTTATACCCTTCAAAGTGTTAAAATTCAAATTCAAATAAGAAGGTCAAAATCCCATACTTCTTAATTTAATAAAAATGAAACTGCATAACTTTCAGTTCTCAGCACACGAACTTCTTGGCCTTTGTTAAAATAAATCAAACATTCAGGAATTGTCAAGGCCCTAACATCATGAATTAAAGAAGCACCACCTTATTAAACCTGAAATCACGTTTATCTTGCGCAAAATTACTGAAATCAAGGATTATAATGATGTAATTAGGTCATTTAGCCTTAATTATAATCAAGGGGTGAAAGTATCAATTACTTATTCGCCTAATATGTGTATGAATATAATTATACATGAGGAATACCAACAATAAATTGTAATTAAATATTCGGTTCTACGGAGGAAAGAGCGAAAATTTAGTAAAATAACGAATTAATATTAAATGAATTAAACTAATAAAAGGTCCCCATTTGAATGTCAGTTAATTATGCAACATGTATCAACTTCTTAAAATTGTTACCGCCCACAAACTCATCTCCTCAATAAAATCTGTTATTAGTAATGATCCTTGATGTACTAGCGAATTGCAGAACGACAAATTAAACATTCCGTTTTAATTAGTTCTTTTAATTACAGTGTTCAAGGTTTCAGCAAGCTTCGAGTCTCTGTTGTAACTTTCTCGGGCTTTTTATCATTTTTATTGCTCCATATGCAGATAAGATTGAAATGATGTTTACAAAAATTTTAAAATTAATTATAGGCTAACAAGTGAACCGAAGTCTATAATGAATAATTAAACTCTTTTGTTTACTCTGATAACAATCGTATTTCTAAGCAAAAGGTTTCCAGTAAAAAGTAATTAGAAACGTATCAACTTAAATTTATTTACGCAATCTACTTCACGGTTTTAAATTAGAATTTACAATCTTTACTTATAGCTTCTTTAAATGAGTAGTATATATTTAAAGTAGGTCTGCAACGATTATTAAATTTTTTTGTTGATATAAAATTGATAACCCAGCTCTGACGTTTATTAGAAAATATAACTTTTTGAAACTGACGACATTAAAAAAAGAAAAAGGCAAATACATTTTAATACAAAAGCATTGAAGCCTATTTAATAATACACACTGTTTTCCTATTCGGCACAATTACGAATTATTCGAAACAAGAAAGAGTAAAGCATAAATATTAAAAATTAACCCGTAATGAATCATCTAACCCAACCGAGAAATGTTAAAATTCATAAATCTCCTGCCAAAATTAACAAGAATTTTGTTACTAAATCTGTTACATTCTCATTGTTAGCTTGTACCACAATTATTCCGCTTCGATGATTGTTACAATCGGCAATGAAGTGAAAGGTGTATCCTACACTAAAGAGGAAGTTGAGAAAAAGTGTCAAAAATTACCAAAACCTTCATTTATATTGATTTATTATTCTTCCTACCTGTAATCAAAATTTTACGCCAATTTCTCAATAATATCATCGTATTACTCAAGATTAACTAAAAAATGACAGGTAAATTGAACAACTTTATAATTTAAATTCTCATTGTCTTATTTTTAACTTGCACGAATTTCAGGACGGGGATTTTAAGAACCCAAAAGGTCACAAAATTGGCTAAAATTATTAACAATAAAATGAATCTGTACTTCTACTAAACCTGATTTTTAGGGATTTTTAATGTTTTCGTTTTTGTCGAAATTTGTACTAAGTATATAAAATATTCACAAGCTAATGGCGTATTTTAGGTGACAACCGTTTTCCTTATGAATTATTTTTTTGTATCTTCAAATAATTAAATTTGCAGGTTTATAAATAAATATCAGCCTATTTGATTTTACAATAGATAGGTACTACTAAAATAACATGCATTAGATGTTGTTTAAACTCTTAAATGTTTTATACGCGTGCCATTATCTGATTTGTTTGATCAGGAAGCGAGTTCTGTAAACATAAACGTATTTTGTAAAAACAATATCAATGATTTTGCAAGCACAGCAAAAATTACATAACCCTTCCAGATTTCATAAAAATTTCAAGAATAGTTTTCTAGATTTGATTGGTCTCTAATAAATTTAAAATGTTATCTACGTATTGCATTTTCGATTTTTCAGTCCACAAAAGGTTATGTCATGGAGACATTTTCGTTTGTACCATATGAACAAAAATTATTTAGATAAGGGATGGCCATGGTGAACAAAATCACTGTCTTTGATAGGTCCAGCTTGTTGTTGGTTCTACATGTCAATTAAATGTCAGTTTCGATTTGAATTTTTATTCATTATGGTATATTCTCGCAATTACATAAGCGATTCATTATTGAATCTTATTTTCGTAATGGAAATCTTGAAAATGGGGAATGGATATACACTTATACAGTACTCGAGCTTGCCTGGTTGAATTTCGACAACAGTTTCCTGATCTTGTGTTCTTGGAAGCTGACTTTTTCAATGTGGTCCGGAATTGTACCAAGACAACATCTTAGAACTAAGTTAACAACATCTGTGATGGATTAACTATTTTAACTGATTTTGAGTATTATTTTAAATCGAAAAACCAAATAAAAAGCTATTTACACAGGTCGGTACTAATGCACTGAAGCGTTCCTAAGAAAATTTATTCAGCATATAAAATTTCAGATAAATTAATCCAAACAAAATAAATACCTTTGAGTGTTCACTAAAAATTGATACATTTTTAAAATTAAAATCAATCAATTAAAAAGAACTCCAATTAATATTTATCTTTTGTACTGAAACTGCTAGACAACATTTCATGACCTGCATTCTTCAAAATAGATAAGTAACATTCATATTTGACTTTTACTCTGTCGCCAGATTGTCAGCACCATTTTGACATTCAAAATTAAATGTCGCTTCAAGTAAATACCAGTGTAAGTCGGAGAAACGTAAAATATTCAATACATTCATTAAAATCTCATATGAAATAAATATTATTGATAAATCTAACGTGGTCGAAGTTTGGCAACCATATTCATATATTCATTTAAAGAGAGCGAATATCTCTAGCACTTCTTAAACAATTCACTGCAACATATTGTATGAACGTATTTTAGATGTAAAAAATGTCAATTTCATCAAAGTATGCCGATTAGTCTGAACTTTTGCACAGAAACATAATTTTGTATTCCGAACAAATTTTCGAAGGGGCACTTTGTTAAATTATGAATGGATGAAGTACTTTACCTGGCGATATAAATAGTTTTGCAGTCGCTGTCTTAATTTTAAGAAATCCTAAATATATTCAAACTCAGTTTCCAGTCAAACAGCGCTTCATAAAACATACATTGAGAACGTATTATAAAGAATTTTAGTTTCTTTTCGCAACAATTAAGTTTTAATAACTCATATAGCAACATTTATTAATTATCTAAATCAGGGTGCATACATTTTAAACATGGCAGAATGATAAGTTTGATTGATTAAATGTTATAATTTTGAAATTAGTAAACATTTTCTCAAAGTAATAATTTCAATATTTTGAAAAACTGAAAAACTTTTGAATATACCATCTGTACTTACAATAATACTCACTTACGAAATATTATATTTTGATAAGAGGCGTGACATACCATTATAATAATGAAATTGTCAGAAAAAAAAACAAAAGAAATTGTGTTTCAGGCCACGCATGTATAAAAAACAAATGTTAAACATTCAGAAAGTAATATAGAAAGAAACGAACACATAATTGGCAGAGAAACTGAAAAATGTGGAAAGTGTGTGGGAAAAGAAAAGATCTGATAAACGACACCATTCTAAAAGAAAAAGGATGACTGTCTTTATTACAACCTACTTAAATCAATTTGAAAGTATTTTCTAAAATACTTATTTTTTCAAGTATTTCGTGTTCTGCCTTTTATAATATTCGATAATCAATTAAACACTATGCTGAACTAATCAAACTTATGAATTAGCTATACTTGTTAGGCAGATCAAAAACTCAATATGAAGAAGGTTCTACGGAAGCCACCTTTCACCAAGAGTTTTGCCCATAAAACAAGAAACCTCAAAAAGGTTTTCGTGATGCAACTGTATAAATTCCATACACGTACCAGTGGTACCATCATCTACCATGATGCATATACGAAATTAATTCCAAACATTTTTACATATATTTATCCCTGCAATAAATTACAGCAGAGTACAATTTCCGGTATACTTTGGAAGAATCTTTTATGGAAGTAGTTCAGTTTCAGTTTGGGTATGTGGGATAACCGAGAAATGCATACAATGAAAGAACCTATAACTCATTAGAATTCGTCGGCTCTTTGTTTCACTAATTTACAACGATTATCTTTTTCGTCAATAACGGACTCTTTATCTCTTATCTTCGTTTTAGATTAGCACAGTTTGAAAACGGTGTACGACTTTTAGAAATTGCTGCAATGTAAAGGGGAATTGATTGCGCATGTTAGCGGTCAAGTAGCCTCTCGTGTGTGATAAGGCTTATCAACATCAGCTTATCGCGACACCCGTGACAAGTGGAAACTACTAGTGATAAGATAAAACGTCTGTATACACGGGTCGCGTTATACACCTACGCTTTTATCAAGTTTAGAACTATTAAAACTTGCTATAGCGTATTTATTGGAATTCGCCGCATATTCCTGATCGGAATTAATTATAGATAACATCCGCACGATTATAATAAGTACTTTAGACGCATATGCTAAAGTAACTTCGTTTACCAGAAAATGCAATTAACTATTAAATATCTTTAATTATCACGCAATCGCTTTATAAAACTATGAGTTTAATTAAAAATGTTGTTTTAGAAAATGTGAGTACTAAATAAATACATCGCTGGTTAAGCAACAGAAAAATAAGTATGTAAATTAACTGATTTGTATTCTTCAGTAAATTTAAGATTATTTTTAATAAATAATCAACGAAACAAGTTATTTCAGCCTCTTTAATACCTAATTTAAAAAATCCCAAATAGTCGAGTTGTAGAACTTTATTTTCTTCTTGCTAATTTAAAGTTGTTTTCAAGGGCAAAAAATTAATCAGATTAATTTACATGTACCGTGGAATACAAAATATGTAAGTAAGCAAACGAGAAATAAAGATTGACTTTACCTCTTATAATTACAACCACACAGGACCTTCAAATTTTATGTTATTTATGTTATTCGACTTGCATTATTTTTCCATCCATATTTTATTACCTACGCTTTGTAGTATTAACTGCTACTTTACGCATTATTTACTAACTAATTTATTAGCGATTATATGTACGAAGAAATCTGTTTCAGAATTCGATATGCTCTTGCAAAAAATAATTGATTTACCATTTTAGGAAACTAATTAATTCTAAAGCAAATATTTTGAATAATTAAAGCGTAAAACGTTATCTACTAACATATACAAACACTATCATTTGTAAATGATATTATTAACAAACAAGAATCCTCATTTGTTAATACGTTTCCAATACGACGGGATTATGAAATATTCAAACCACATAAACGCGAAATACTTCTTTTAAGAAAATTTTCAATTTAACGATTTAGTTATAAAAACAACAATAACAACATAAAGGCTTATCTTAATATTACTTAAATTGATTATTTGCGATTATTTTTGTAGCAATACTGAAGTAAGAAAATTAAAGTTAAAAACCAAACCTACAACGTTAGGTATATGAAAGTAAAAACATATTAATAACTAAAATATTTAAGAATTTAATATTTTGGAATAAATAGTCGATTATTAATTATAGTGAAAACCTACGTATTTTACAAGCTTTAATATTTCTCTTGTTATTCTTTGCGCTACTTGCTTATCAATCTGTCTCATTACTGATGCTTTCTAGTTCTGGCTAAACCTTTTAAATCCATCTCTTTGAACTGGTCTTCTTGCTGAAATACATTTAACTAAAATATTTTATCCAAACATTTTATTGAATTTTACTTTTTATCCAAAGCTTTTTTAATTTAATTCGTTTAAGTAATCATTTAATTAATCTTAACGATTTTGGAAACTCTTCGATGTAATTTTGTGGTTTTAATTTAGAGTTCATCTACTGAAAGACTACTTTAAAATATTATCCTAAGTTTGGTTCTTTTTAACTTTTCATAGCTATAAAGAAATAAAAACAGTTTCGATAGATGACGAAGAAAAGATTAATTCGCGATTGAATTTGGATATAATTATGGAACTGAGCATCATGTATCTAACAAATAGAATACCTAAGAATCTGTCATTTCTACAGTTTCAATTACAGTTACAGAATAGTGAAACGATTTTTTATTTATTTTATATCTTTAACAATGCCCGAATTGGTTGGAATTTTACTGGAAAACTTCGTGTCAATTCAGTGAAATTCAGAAATTTCCAGAAACTGTAAAGTCTATCATAGTCTTGCGTACATTTCTAAAAAAAAGTTTGTTATTGGTGCAACTTAAACAAAGAAATGTATTGGCCGATTCTGGGTCTTTCATTTTATTTTATTTTTTTTAATTTTATTTAAAGCTGCTAAATTAGGGTACATCTCAAAATTTGCTAAACTTCTGCATGTGCTTCTTCGGATGAAGTGCCTCACATTACACTCCGATTAGTTTGTTTATTTAGCGTTCATGATTTTTAAAATCAGTTGAATTTATTTTTTTTTTTACAAATAAACACTTTTGTTGTTACCTTTTGGTTTGATCTTAGGTACAGTTTTGGAATGTTCCAAATAGATGAAGGTTCAAGTAATTTAATTTTTTATTAATTTTACAACTTCCTTCCTTATATTTATGTCCATGCTTATTGGTGCAGTTTTTAAAATCCGAAAATTAAATTTTGTATCATGCTGAACGTAACAGATATTTTTAATTAGCTTAGATCAAGCAACCTTCAGCTAGTAGATAACATGGGTTTGAGTAGTAATTGGTTTAAGAAAAATGGCAAATAAACAGCAAACGGGCCCTAAAATCAAAGAAACATTGCTTCGAAATCCTGTAACTGAAACTGTAAATAAGCCTAAGTGAAGGACGAATGTAATCCTATTAAGTACGTTAGGTTAGATATAAGTACAAAAAAAAGAAATTCAGTAATCACCATAAATCACATCGTGTAGAAAAATAATTACACTTTAAATATGCGACTTCTTCAGTAGTTACACCTACACGTTCTGAATACTTTGCCAATTTTTGTGTGTTCACATAATGTATACATTAGAAGTGTATAAAAGATATGAAGGACAGTTTATTAAGTACGACCTACAATAATTAGTCAAATGCACCTAAGACTATTTTAATATCAGAAGGTTAACTTTACACAATGTATAACAAATTTCGATCACATAAATTGTATAAATTCACTAATAAATCAGAAAGTCGTTTGTTCGAAACCATTTGATAATTTCAAACTAATAATGTCATAATCTAGTCGCAACTTAAGTGCACGTGTAGGATGAGATGTGTTTGATATATTTTAATTGAAACATCACAAATGCGTTATGATAATGCAACCAATCGCAAAATGGATTAATTCTTTCCGGTTTCGTTATCTTTCATAAATTCTATTTTATTGCGGCCGAAGGTGGATCCTTGATTTTGAATAAACAACAATGTTAGCCTAACATAAATCAAATCTTCTTTTGTAACCAGCCCTAACCACAACAAAATACATACATGTATATATATAAATTACAGTTATGTAACAATAAAAGTACATATTATGTACCGAACCTACTCGATACGAAACCTATAATTAGTAATTAAATGAAAAGTGTTTAAACAATTGTAGGACGATAGGAGAGAAGTATATAATCTAGTTTTATGGCATAAATGTGGGCAGGTGTTAATGAGAGAAGTATGATGATATATAATAACATGAAATTATACATCCTTCTTATTAATTGACTGTGATATTGTTAATTATCTAAACAAATACTACAACTGGTAGCACTTACATACCGTAACATCGGTTATTAGCTACTAACTATATTCGCGAACGATCCTAATCGCCCGCCCGATTTAATCTCCGTTCGAACATTTTCGAAAACAAACCTCAAAATTAAATCTTTAATTCTTCGCTTATCTCCATAAACGCTAAACAACACTTTAAACTCGTTGATTCATATTTCATAATCAGCGAGAGCTAAACAGCATGACTAGTAGTTAATTTGCAGCGACACGAAGCCGAGCTCGTTGAAAAAAAATAATAATAAAACATTTCGCCCAACGAATAATAACTCTTCCACGGTGAATATAGAATAAATAAAATTAATAACCCCTAACAGACATTAGCATTGTTTTGAACATAAGAATCCGTCTTTAACAACAGAATTAATCGGCGTGTCTACATCTTTCAAGAATTATAACAGTTTTGTCTGTTGCAACCTCGATTTCACCTACTGAAATTATACTGCTTTGAAAAATTATTCCAGTTTTCGTTATTTTTTACTTAACATATCTATAAACATAAGCTAAAAGCAATTCTAACATCTGATAACGAAAATGTTAATTAAAAGATTGGATTCAAATTCTTTTATATACGGATTTAGTAGGTAAGCAATAATATTAAAACTGTGAAATGAGCTTTGAAATTTGTGCATCTTATACTAAGAAACTACGAGGAGGGTTCAAATTTAACCCGGAATTTTGCCGCCATATACACTATAATTTGTATATGGCGAAATAGCTTTTCTTGATAATACATTGGACAATCTAGAAGCCGTATGTGCTGTTGTTATGGTTACAATTGTTTTTGTTTAGTGTCTGCAACCATGACGGAACAACCAATTCATAGTTCTGTTGTGCAGCCAGCGAATTATCATTAAATTTCTTATTAATGAAAGCTTTTTTAAACTTAATCCTGACCTGTGACGAAACCTGGGTACACCATTTGGTCCCAAAATCAAAAAAATCAAGCATGGAATGGTGACATGAAACTTTAACAAAGCCTAAAAAAGCAAAGGTTATCCCTTCACCTGGGACAATAATGGCCACTGTTGTTTTGGGAAGCAGAAGGGGTTTTGTTTACATATTTTTTCGAAGATAGGCGTAGAATTAATGATCCTTATTACGCTCAACTGCTTGCCGAAAAAGTTAAGCCTGCATTTCGGACGGAAGCTTTCGGTTAGGAGTGTGGTTCTCCTTCACGACAAGGCTCGCCCGCACACTGCCCAATTGGCTAGGGAAACTTTAGATAAATTACACTGGGAAATACTTCCACATCCTCTTTACAGTCCGGATTTGTCCCCTTGGGACTTGCATTTGTTTGGGTCACTCAAGGAAGCAATGGGTGGTATTCAATTTGAAGATGTTGAGGAGGTCAAACATTTTGTGCAAAGCTGGTTTGTCGCTCAGCCAAAAAGCTTCTATAAAGAAGGGAATGTGAAGCTTCCAAAGAGATGGCAAAAGTGTATAGAGTTAGAAGGGGGATGTATTAGGATAAATCATATTGTAAAGATTTTTTTAAAATAAAAAGTTACAAACAAATTCCGGGTTAAATTTGAACCCTCCTTGTATTAATACAGGAAATATTAGATATGTTGTCAATGTTTTAGAAACTTTTAGGAAAAAATTTTTTGATCTATTTTGAGCTTTGCTAATTAAAAAAACGTCGTTAATACCTCACCCTAGATTTTCAAGTGAAATTTGGAATTTTCCGAATATTCTGAAGTGATTTTCCTTAAATGTTTGGCAGAAACAAATTTTCTTTTGGTGTAAATTGGAGAAAGAAATATTCACAATATACGTATGGCAGCTTGTTTGTTAGGGTTTCCTTTTTTAATTTTTAGAGTTTTATAACCCGTTTCCGTCAAAAGTGGACAATTAAAAGTATTTTGGTTATAATATATAATTTACATTGATTCTCATGAGTTTGCAATTTGCTGTATTTTTATTTGTTAATAATACTAACGCTGTAAATCGCCGTAAACTCAAAGAAATCATTACTAACTTACGATGTTAAAGTTAATTTTCGGAATTAATCTTATTTCCTTAGAAAATTTTAAAATCTAGTTTAATTTTACGAGGCTTGTCCGTAATTTAAATACCGTTTCGTTCTACTGCCACCGCACCGCTAGTGCCACAGATCCGCTCATGCGCACTCGTCTCTCTGGTTCATTTGTCTTTCCACTGATGCCATTACAGCCGGATTGTGTTGTGTTTACATTTGTTAGTGAGCGTTCAAAATGTTTAAGACAATTTCTGAGCCCGCGGACTGGTGGACGGAATGGTGAGAAAGTGGGTTAGGCGCGGAATTCAAAAGTCAAGGCATTGTGTTGCTTCATGACAACGCACGTCCCCATTCTGCTGGTGTCACTCAAAACCTTATTCAAGCATTCGGTTGCGAGCAGTTCGATCACCCGCCGTACAGCCTCGATCTCGCACCTTCTGACTACCACTTGTTCTTGAAGCGTGATTTTGGAGGAAGGCGCTTTGACAGCGATGACGACGTAAAAAACGGTGTTCAGCAGTGGCTGTCTTCACTGGCGGCATCTTTCTATGAAGAGGGCATAGAAAAGTTGGTTTCCCGCTACGACAAATGTCTGAATAATGGTGGCAACTATGTTGAAAAATAGTTTAAGAAATGCTCTTTCATGTAAAAATAAATTTTGTTTTGAAAAAAATGTTTTGAAGTGTATTTTTCCAAAACGGTACTTAGTTACCGGACAAGCCTCGTATATTACGTGAAGTACCTACATAATTTTTATTAAAAGGTTACTAAAACTCATTTTGAAATTTAATTAATGTTACCACAAAAATATTTAAGGCGCATAACACAAGTTTTGAATTCAAAAATTATATGAGGTGCTCTTAAAAAATCAAAGAAATACAGAAATATTTTGATTTAAAGCAAAAAAAATAGTTTCTAAGATTCAGAAAACAACGCACTAAAGAATTTAAAATGTATTATAATCAAAACGAAACACTTTTAAAGCCATGCAAAAACTTGGCAATTATTTTAGAAATTATTATTACAAAAGTACGAGGCATTTACAAAAACCGTAACAATTTTAAGACATTTTGCTGATCGAAACAAAATACTTAATATAAAATTAAATCCGAGATCCAATACTTGTAGACTACACTTTTCTGTTTTCATGAATTAAAATATAGCTAAAGGACGAATGCATTTTCTTTTTAAAGCAATAACATTGCTGAACAATTGACTTTATGCAGATTGGTATTACAATATCTAAAAAATTTAAAATAAATAAATTAATTCAACCTTAGTTTCTTAAAACAGTGATCCATTAACCTGTTAAAATGAAGGTTATTCCCAGAATATTTACCACATTGCTAAACAACAAGAATAGCTATCGGTAAACTTCCATTAACCGTTAAACATTTCATATTGTTTTACATTTACGATTTTTTTACACTTACATTCTTTTTTTTACTAAGGTTAATTAGCATAATATTTTTTTAGCATTTTTATGTTGTATAATCGGAGTATCGAATAGATAAAAGAAAAGATTTTAATAGGCATGTTTAACCATTAAATAAAAATAAATTTATAAAACACGCAACTTGTTAATTATGCAAAATTACAAAACCGTTCGGTTGTAAAAAGATTTGTCCAGTGAGAGGCCGAGGCGTAATACCTCCAACTAGTTGGTATCGCGTGGACAACACACGCAAGAAGTAGCAAGTGTAGTACACACATTGGCACATGGCGACATTGCGTATTCTTAGGTTACTCCACATAGATACGAGTCTAATATAGAGTGTGGGAGTATTCTGATGGGAAAATGACCCGACGACCTCTCACCAGGGCGTTCCCAGCATTGTGTGCTACCGGCCCCGTGGTCTTGGTGCAGGGGGGGTTTCGCTAATTACCCGGTAATTGAGGCAGGAAGTTGAGAAATCACAACCTGCTCACTATACGCCTTGGTTGTCTACTTGCACTCACTCTCTTAAAAATGGGACAAACAAGAAAATAACCTAACAGGTACTAACTAGATTCTGCTTTCTTATTACCATAACTCTGCGTGCACCTTGCAGAATGCACACAATAACTCGACCACTCCGGGCATTAAAATTATTAGTGGTAATTTACGACGATTTCAACGACTACAACATTAGAATGTACAAACGTGCACTTCCGTTTAAATTTTGTTACCGTATTTTATTACAAATAATTTACCATCGAGCAAACCATGCTTTTGTTGTTACGTTGGCAGGTTTTTACTTGTGTAAATCATTTGTAATGTCAGCGTCCCTCTGCAGTTGCAAAACATTTACTTTTCACAACTGAAAATTTATTTTGCTATAGTTAGTACTTATAATTTCAAATGGATAAAGATTATACTGGTTTACACCTTATGTTATATTTTTACAAATCTATGTACCTGGCAACTTCCCTATCTAAAAGATTGCACTTTTGAAAATGAAGCACTAAATCAAAATAATGAACGTTCTTTAACGATCAATTCCGTATCTTATCATTAATAACAACCTAAAAAATATAACCTCAACGAATCACCAATCAAAACCTTTATTTACATAGACAAAACTGTCATGTTACGGTAGCCTATTTAATAGCAAAAAGGACATGAAACCTTTATAGGAATGTCTTTGTATCTTTGCTTGCGTTTTATCGCTAGAATATATTTAAAAAGTATTACCTCTCTGTAGCAATTAAGATATCCTTTAAGTAATTTATTAAACTGCAAATATTTGGCTACCTACCTACCTTTAAATAATAAATCGTCAGATCCATTTAGCTTGCTGTATTAATTCACCTTAAAAGATTATTTATAGATCTATGCAATTTATACGATGATTTTATTTAAAATTTCTTTCGGAATGTTTCAGAATGTTTCTCAATTATTTTTATATAAGTCAAACTTAAATAAACTCAACGCTATGACAATTCGAGCTATTGGAGATTCACACTGATGAACTTTGCTTATGTCTTGAAAACGTTTTCTAGTTAATTCGACCACCAAATCATATTCAGCATAAAAGCATTAATTTTTCAAAAGATTAATTTTATTCGTTTGGCATAATTTTTATGCGCAAGCTATTTTCAACTGTTATTCCAGGTATACTGAAAGATTAGAGGAGGGTTTTCTATAAACTGAAATTATCATGTTCTCTTAAGCTCCCATGATAGTGCTGCAAAAAGGAACTTATTAGGTATTTCTGATTACCTAATGTGTGGAGCATAGCGATTTACCAAACCACCAAAGAAATTTCATGAAATATAACATTTAATAGTTCCAAATTTCAAGTCCTCACTGATTTATACCGGAAATTCATTTCATTTTTCAAAATAGAATGAAGGGATCGCAAATATATTCCTAATATTTTTTACATCAAATAGGACATTGTAAATAGGAGATATACATTATTATTAGTTATCTTTTTTTAAGTTATCAGTTGTTATTAATGAAATACTCGAATTATAAATTATTTTAAAAATTTGTTTGCTTAAACAAGTGCAATGTTTGCCTGCCAACAAATTCCTTTGCCGTTTCTCTCACCCACGTACCATCCGGAGCAATTGAAAGTAAACGACCAATTTTAGCTTTATAAATGTTACTTAATAGTAACCGCTGCTAAGCAACTACTGAAACTGCCAAACAAATTTAATTATTTAAATTGCCACGTTTGCTGGAAGGTAGGGTTAAAAAATGCAAGCAGTAACGCTTCTTGTAAATGGGGCCTCCTTACAATAATGTAGGACTTAGCAAAGATGGTGTATATAAACTTAACAGAAACGTATACAGTGGCCTCTGTTCTTAGTGGTGCTTGACATCGAATTTCTACAACAATACCATGAGTTAATAACTCATTTAGAAACGATCTTTTACGACCGCTATAATAGATGCCAGCAAGCAACTTTCCTGGATCGCGATGAACGGCGTACAAAAAATAAAATCTTTGGAATTGCATAATTTTAGTGTTGCCAGAAGTTATGCTTTAACTGAAGACCACGAAATAAATAGACACAATTTCGCAAATACTTTTGTTAATTAAGACGATATATGGTGAAATGTAGTCTTCACTGCGAAGAAAGTATTCCAGTAAGTACACAATGGTAGCCTTCGTGATTCACGAATTTAGGCCTCCAAACAGCAGATACCTACATAGAGCAATATGTTAAACCAACTTACAACAGTGGTCGTTTTTCTGTAACTATATGGGACTGAATTACAGTGGCGTGTCGTGGGGTTTGAGTTTGGAGGGGCGCACCAGAAGTCAAACACCAAATAACCTACCAAAAGTTACGGGAAAATTTGTCTCTTTATTTTCCGAACCAATTTACATAAATACAAATCTGAAAATTGGCACATTTAAGTAAATATTATAACCGCAAATAAATGTATTCGGTACTTCTAGTGATTAGTTACTATTATCATTCTAGGTAGTTTTACTCGGCCTTTCACGAGTTCTAATAATTGCTTTCAAAATAATTAGGTATCGATTACTTCATTCTCAGTCATAACAAATATTAGACTGCATGACGGTTATTGCGTAATTTATCGAAGCTGAAACCCAAACAATATTTAGATTTGAATATATCCTTCTTTACCCACTTTTTTAGATATTTTAAATCGACTGTAAATAAAATTGTAAATATTTTTAGTTATCTAAGCAATCGTACATATTTTAGTTTGTTTTTTTTAAAATACCTATATTTTCATAATATGATATTTTTCTTTAAATGTTCTTGAACACCGAATATTGTAATGATATACAAATTGAAACAAACAATTTCATGTAACTGAAAGAAAACCATCTTTTTGTTACAAATTTAAAGTTCTAAAAGGCTCACTAGTTATTTTTTATTTCTTGCAGTAAAAAATATATCTACTAATTGCATTTATTATGAAATAATTCTGTAAAACGTTTCTTAATAAAATAACAGGATTTGAATAGCTACGAGTAGACGAGTACGAATCTTTGCGATGCTCCGATTAAATGAAAGAAGATTCATTGCTCCAACAATAAGTTACAGCAGGCCACGCTAAAATCGCGGCCTGCTGTAACTTATACAATCGGCTATTATCGGCTAGTCTCCGGAGTCGTTTGGCGGCAATGTATAATGTTTGTTAAAGGCCGCAGATTTTCCGCGGCCGTTGGTTGAGGACGCGGATAATTAGAGATCTCAACGAGGACGGACAATTAGAGATGGGAGCGGATGTTTGGATAGAATTGAATTTTTTGTTGAAATTTGAACTTAGTCATAGAATGTATGTAAAATAAATATTAATAATTTAGAAAAAAATTGTGTGTTCCTTGGCATTTCTTAGGAGGGGCGCGCGGCCGCGCGGCCTTATGGAGCAACCGCCACTGCTGAATTAGTTTTGAAGAGCCTGACATATATTGGAATCTAAATGATCCATTCACTAGTGGTTATTACTGCGATTTATATTTTTCAACTCGCCAATTCATACTGCTTCAATAAATTTGCATTATTATTTGCAAACTATAGATAAATAATAATGCAAATTTATTGCTTATTTCAGCCAAAAGTACAGACCTTCACCCAGTGGAAAATATTTGGACTATTTTAGTTTAATTTACAAGAATAATTATTATAGGACATTCAACAAAGATGAACTTTGGGAAGCAATATAAGAAGCATGGGAGCATCTGGAAAACGAATACAGCAGAAGCCTTATTTTGACGATTCGAAGTCGTTTGCACAACAGTAGTTGTTGAAACTAATGGTTCATAGGCAAAATATTAAGCCGAGTATTACCTCGTATTATTAATTAATTAAAAATTATACTTTTAAACAAAGTATTTTTAATTATCACTAGAAAACTGGCAAAAAAACGAGTTCCATGGTTAATACCGTTTACTTTCAATTGCTCTCGATAGTAGGTACCTGTAGCAAATTTTGTACCTAATTCACTTCAGAAACATATCATTTTCAGTATGTTGATACCAGCAACTGTTCATTATGACAACTAATAAATTGTACTTACAAATCATACTTCAAACGTTATTTAACTAAAATAGTATATTATGGGGAACAGCTTAAAAAAAGATGGCGTATTTCTCTGTGATCTCATATTTTTCAATTAACTTTTGTAATTAACTCCAAGTGATAGTTTAGTCTAACAACTTTTTAAAGAAATTAACAACTCATTCTTATTCAGATTATCGTGATAAGAAAACGAAATTTCAGTTTATTTATACAGGGTGTTAAAAAAGAGCGTAAGTAGTACAGCCCAAAAGAAGTGGAAAGTATTAATACACGCGGTCCGCAAAGGACTTGTTTTGAATATATTTAGCAATTTTGTGTGTAGATAGTGTTCGCTTTAGCTTGTCCAACCGATTAAATGGTCAAGTATATCTGAACGGGCACGTTGCCTCTACCACTAGAAGATGTTTCTCTGGACATCAGACGTTGATTGCGATTCTTACACAATGGTAGTCTAGCACATTTCTCACTGACAGTTCGGGAGCATCTTAGCGAACAGTACCAAAGAAGGTTGATAGGCCGTGGTGGGCCTCCTAGATATTGATAATCTTGAAGTTTTGTTAGATGCTGTTGCTCAAAAAGCATTTTCGGGAACTGAACGATATCTATGTGTTTAAACATATAATAGATTGATTACTAAAGAAACAATAAATTCACTTTTCAAATTTTCTTTTTACAAATTTTCAAGTTTTACTTCAAAAAGACCTATACCCAATTATTTTTTCCATTTCTAAGAATTATTACTGAAGATTCCTACCTTTATAGCAGATTTTATATAGTCGTAAACGAATTTACATACCTACTTATATTTACAAACTATAGGTCCGTGTCAAACTATCTTTTTCAGGTTTTTCCATATCAAATTTATGTATTACATACGAATTTAGCAAAAATAAAAGCAAAAACTAGTATAAAGAAAAACAAAAAAGATTAACAAAAGTTGACTTAATTTCGTCTCCTCCTCCGCCCGTTTACCTTCGTGGGGGTTTGGCAATACTATTAAATTTTGGTATCTATTTGTTGTCTCCATGTATCTCGGTCTTGTACCAGGTGTATAGTTATTATAGTGCTTGTCCTGTTATTTCTTTAAGTCTGTTCGTCCACCTCATCGGAGATGTTCCTCTGGGTCACCTGCCTTCTATTTTTGCTTCTACCGCTTAAGTTTTTCATTTCGCCCGTTCTTCTGGCTATATGTCCAAAATAGCTTCAATGTCTTGTTTTAGTAGTCTGTATTTTATTTATTCTTGTAATATGGATGTGTTAGTTCTATCTTCTATCCCATAACACCCTGAGGATACGCTTTTATACCCATAGTTCGAAAGCTTCGATTTTTTTTTTTCTGTCACTTACCTCATCGTCCAGGTTTCGGAAGCATAGGTGGCTATTGAAAAGATTAAGGATTTAACCAGCATTTCCTTTATTGTCTTGGTAATTGTGTGATCTTTCCATATTTTATTTAACTTGGTTATTGCTGTTCTGGCTATGGCCAGTCGTCTTTTAATTTCATCAGGGTAACCTCCGTCGTTGGTTATTAGTGAACCCAAATATTCGGTTATTTACCGTCTCATATCCTAAATCCTGCTACTTTATTGAAGTTGGCTGTTTCGTTGTTTTCCCTTAATCCATCGATGCTGTGTATACCAAAGTGTAAAACTAACCTCAAACCTAACACTTGTCATGTTCCATTTTAACAGTTTTTGTTATGCTATGAAATGAGTATCACGACCTACTCTAATTAGATCTTATTTAATCATAAATTCATTAACTTTACAGGGTTTACAGTACATCAGTTACAACGTTTTTCGTAACAATTTTAACTAAAGATGGATTTCTAAAACTAAATTTAATATTTAGAAAATTTGATGGATTCATATAGGCCCTAACCTGTTATAACCATAATCCTCATTTAGAAAAATTTTAGACAAAATTGGCAAGAGGAAGTGGCATCCTACAAAGGAAAAATTTACAACAATCTAGTATCCTATCGAGAACCATACTAATGACGTGAAAAACCCAAAACTTCCATATAAATAGCTTTCTTACTTATACAAATTTTTAATCGAAAATTTCCAGCTTAAATTTTACTTTTAAAGTATTAGATTACATAATTATTATGATAAAAACGGCCAGATCTGCATACCGCTTATGGGCAGAACTTTTTAAAACTTAAAAAACGTCAATGACCAATTAGCAGTTTTTTAAATACGGGAAATAGTTATCAATTTGTAAAATAATTACATGAATTTTATTCACATTAAAAATGTTAACTGATATAGCTGGGAGCTGGGACTTCAATTTTGAAAAGCTGAATCAGCAATATTCGCTACACGGTTTACGATTTGTTTACTATTTTAACGCTTTAACTTGTAATTACATAGCAATCATTTAATTTAAAAGAATCAACCAAACAAAATTTAAATAATCAAGCATGTTCATACAAAGTGAATAACATAACTGTATCTAGGCCCCGCTTGGGCGCTCCGGAGTATTGAGCTGTGAAGAGAGGGCGCACCCCAGACAGGATGGGTGTTCCATGGCCCCCTTGCTCCTTTCTTTTACTAGTTCATGTAACCACGGGTGTGTCGTATAATTTTTTTTTAATTCCACTTACTATTAAAAATAGAAAATAAAGTGATAATTTTCCGCAATAAAAAGAAAACAAGGAATAAATGTAGTACCAATTCGAATAAAACTAACTGACGTTTATATTAAAGTATAATTTATTTTCCTGATCACTGCTCTGCGTTTAGCATACAATGATAAGCGAAATAAATATCTAGATAGCTGATAAAATAAATTAAATTTTAAAAGTTAAATCTGCAATGAATTATTGACCGGCTTTAATTGAAGAATAACCTAGCATGAAATCAGAAACCAGATTCCTTTCTAATTTAACATGTAATTAATAACCATCTCGGATATAAAACTTGGTGTTTTTAATTTCCTAATTCCCATACCTATTATTTTAAACTAAATAAACTAAAACATAAAAGTTAGAAGGAAAAGTACTGGAACGATTAATTTATATTTAATAATTTTATTTGTATTACACTTCGTGTTGTTTTTCATCATTCAGACTGATATTTCATGTTATAACCACCAAAAATGTTTTAATCGCATAGAATAAATAATCCAAGCAAAACAAGTTACAAAAATGCTTACCAAGAAAACGAAAACTTACTGTTGCTAACACCATTTAAAGAAATAAATGTAAATCAATGGATTTTAAATCGCCCATCGATTATTTCCTTTTTAATTTTTAGAAAAATTATGGAAACTATAAGGCGTATTTTTTGACTAGCTTTATATTCGGTAAAAGCACGGGGATGTAAGTTACTACTAATTTTAGAGATTTTTACTCGAAACTGGAAAGTCATAATTTTCATTTTCGTTTTTTTTTTTAATAAGCGTAATTTTTTTGTTCGGTTAATTTAAGGTCAAACTTTTCTGCATTTTTATTTAATTAATTTTCTTTAATTATTCGTCCAATAACTTCAATCTTATATTATTTTCAAGGCATAAGATTTTACAATGGCTTCAAGGGTAATCTGAAATAACTTTGTCACGTTACATATTACAGAAATGCTTGTGCAAGTGAAAGTAAAATTTACTATTATTAACAACTTTTCATATATTTCTGCAAGGCAAATGTACGACAAACAGCGCCATATTTTGCATGTGCTGTTAATGGGAATAAGCCTGTGGTATTTTAGCGAACTTTTATTTAAGGATCGTCTTGATAACAAAGAGATCTTAACAAAAATTTATTGGTCGATAGCGGATTGGCGCTTGTTTGACGATATTATACAATGGTTATATATTACGCTTTCATAGGTTATTTAACCGAAGGCTAACCCATTGTTCGATTTAATGAATGAGCAAAATTCCATTCAGTTTTTTTTCTTACTATTTACCTGAGTTTTGCAAAACATCACGTATTCGGATTTGATTTCGTAAATTTTTTTGAGTTAATCTTTTCCTACTATACCGAAATCATTCATGTTTTGCTACGTAATTTTCACAAACTGGTAGTACTTAGAAATTTCTAATTTTTTAAACAACACCAATTTATGCACCGATAATCGTGCATTTATGGTTTCATTCACTGAAATGTTAAGTTAAGTATTAACAATCGAAAATAATAAATTTCCAGTGTTAAGATGACATAACGATAAAACTCGACTTAATCCTACAGGATGTAACCAATTGAAGTAGTATCTATTTTTGTTTTTTGTAGTTAATTGAAATCCTGGTTAAAGTTAATTCTAGCAATTCGCATCATCGATAAAGATTAGATCATTATATACGTATTTATTCAATTACGAAGCAAATCTTTAATAAAATAACCCCAGGTCTTGTAGTTCTAGTTATAACAAAAAGTGCTTATTATGAAGTACTTTAGCTTGGTATTGAAAATTAAATTATTTGTTTGTTTCAGGTAAGTGGCACTAGGAAGTACGAGAATTACAGTCTGATTCATTTCCAAGTTCCGGTGAGTTTACTAAAATCATAGGCGCCGACTTCGTAGAGGCATCGGGGCCTATACCCTCATAATGAAATGTTTATGGGGCAGTGCCACTATAAAGCAAATAGCAAAATTTGGTAACTGAAGCAAAGGCTTTTACATAATTAAGGTTAACTGTTTTGCATATTAAGATGATTAAAAGTTAGATCGTCTAAGTGTAAGAATGTTAGTTATTTTGCCGTGCCTCCATAAGACTAAAATTATTATTAGTACAAATAGTTCATCAATGTAAATATCTATTCACAGAAGTAGTTTAATGTATCATCAGCAATAAACAATTGTTGGGTAAAATTCTTACTATCAACTGTTAACCTCTCAAAATTTAGAGCGACATCTGTTACAAGAAATAAACAAAATATAAGGCAAGCTAAGGAATAAAATTCAAATACTTATCAAAAATTTTGAGTGATGGCCAGCAGGAAAGAGCTTTGAATCCTCAATTCAGCCTTGAATTGTTTTTGCAATAACTGTTGTTTGTATCGCCCTGATACCGTATGTACGAGTATGTTTTAAAACAAAAGTCAAATGTAGTAAAATTTGATCCAAGGCAATGTAAAGTTGGTTATCAGTCGAGTGAGGAATTTAAACCTAGAATTTGATAATTGATTGTATATTAGAATTCATACCTCGAATTTACCTATCTGTTTCAAATCTCAATCAATTCACAGTTTTAAAAGTTATTTCGAGATTTTGATATAAAATTCAAAGAAACATATCGAATCTGAAACGGATTCGGAAATTCGTCTCGCATTAATATTACGAATCGAAATTTTTAATTAGAATTCATTTTCATTCAAAATCGCAAGCTAAAGGAAAGTCTGAATCTAAAAATTTTTTATCAAAAATATTCATTTGTTTTTATATATGAAAAAATTAATTGGAATGAATTGAATATTTACGTTTTATTCACAAAATAAGAACGGATTTTGAATTTAGTTTTCGATTCTCAAAATTAAACTTAAACTGAGATTTATAGTCTGATATCGAAAACATTTCTAAATTTCTAATACAGATTTGAAGATTAGAGTTCGCATTTAAGAATTTAAACTTGATTATAGGTTCGAAACCTGAATATTTTCTTGTCCTCACAGGTATACTTATAAATGATAATACCTATATGCTTCAAATATTGTGCATTTTGTAAGTATCAAAGTTTTTGCCGTTTTAACACAAAAGAAGTCTTTGTTCGAGTTTTCGCAAATACTGATTCCAAATGATTATACCTCAATTTGTTAATTTTCTACAAGTAAGCTTATTAAATAAAGTTTTGAACGCAAAAAATAGTAATAAATCGCAACCATACACAATGGATAATTACTTAAAAATATCCAAAATTCAGACCATAAAAAAATAGAAGTAGGATATAAATCAGTGGCGGCTCGTGGCTTGAAATTATGGGGGTGCTGCAGCTTTCGTAATATATTTACATACCAGTAACGATCCTTGATATTTTTAAGGTGCCTTTTAAATAAAACAAAACAAATCGAAATTTTACTCAATTTATAAAAAAAATAAGCTTACAGGAGAATGAAATAAAAAGAATTTTTATTTAAATATAAAATCCATTCTACGATTTTTAGCTTCACAAAATTTTTCGATCACCTGTTAACTCTGGAGCAGCCTTGACCGTCTTCGCAGTGATGTTGCAATCAAGTTGGAAATACGAACTACTTATTATTTAATTTTCCTGTTTATATTACACATACCGTGCGTGGTGTTTATGTATCAGCCCGTTGCCCCAGACGTCCTTGCACAATTATTATTGTTTTTGTTGGATCGGATGTCCAAGAGCTGAACGGCATGTTGCAATAATGCTGAGATGCTGCTCAGACAGCAGCTTTCGGGCTACTTTTACCATGTATTATTAAAACAAACAAATCGCGGCGAAACTTGCACCGAATGTACTACGTTTTCGACACTGCTACATTCCTCAGCGCTCTGAATGGAATCTACAGCTTCGGTTAAAATAATTACTTTTAAAAGCGGTTTAATTAATTAAATGTATGTAATAATTATGCAAAATATTGAATGATTGTTATATTATTGATATTTTCAAGTACAAATTTAATAGGTAATTAATTTCCGTACTTTGTTCTGGGGGTGCTGCAGTGTCGCAGCGCTTATGGACCAGCCGCCACTGATATAAATTAATAACAAAATCGTTTAATATACATTAATGAAAATTCAACTTATTCAAGACATTATACCTAAATCTCAAACAGTTCAAAATGTTGCGTGCGTTTTATGTGTAGGTACATATAAAAAAGATTACTCAAAGCTTCTGATAAAACAGACATGTAAGTTGCCTGAAAGGATACAAGACTACAAGTTCACACAAGACATAAAACCTTAAATGCGTGAACCGTTACGACTGTTAGGCGAGTATAAAATTGAGAGAAATCAAATGACAAAGTTTACACCCTACAATCAGTGAGTGTGTGCGGTGATATATGGGCAATGGGCAGGCTGGCGGGACTTAATAACAGAGCGGCGTAATAATAAGTCTTGTGGCCGGTGTTGGTATAGCACGGCGGCCTCACACCGCACGGGCCGCGCCGCCGTCAAAGTGGTCATGCCTTGGGGGCCAGAACGTAACGCTAATGTATGTCAATCGAACCACCACTAGATTGTAATAAAAATGTAACGTTGATCCGATGCGATCTACTGATAAGATGCTTACGGGCATCGACGCTGCTTTAATTAATACCCCACTTTAATTAATTACACATAACTTAGGTGTGCAACCTCTAATTAATTGGTTTGTGATTTTCGGAACAAAAAAAAGCTACTCGTAAAATGATATCGAAACAAACGTAAAAAACACCTAAAATCGTAATAACGGCAACAGCATCGTTTTGGTACTAAAATGAAATTACTTATATACTTATTTATACACGTATTTATGGTGGATAATTATATTTACCGTTCTAATTAAAATGAATAAAAGATGGATTTTTCAAAAGCTATAATGACAGAACACTTGATCAGTTGCAAATATTTTCTAAAATATCCCCTATGAAAGTAAGAAAATCAAAAGTAAAGCAACAACTTATAAACTTATAAATTAAATTTTCTTGACTCAACGTAATTCCTGAATCCTAAATTGATGATAATCACGAATTTTCATTCTTTTGATATTTTCATCTTCCTCTACAGCGCCCTCAATAAATACTATTTCAATCGGCAATAAAACTGCAATGATTTTTTTTGTCAGTTGACGTAGCTTATTAACTAAATGTGTTGATCAAATCGACAGGACTACAATTAATAGTTTATGGGACAAAATACTTAAGGAGGTAAAAAAATGTTTTGTCGCTGAAAATGCAGAAAAATTATTAACTCTAAAGTACCACTCGAATTAGGCATGGTTATTTAATAAACATAAATGAAATTTAAACTTTAAAAAAGAGGGAGTGAACATTACACAGCTTTCAGTTTCAAGTAAAAAAATTTATTGCCCCTTGAAACAGTTTTTCTTGATCACACTGGATTAACTCTAACCAATAACATACAAATTTTACAAAAATACATTCGTTTAAAAAATTAAAATGCCAGTAAGATTAAAATATCTAAATATTAAGGCCAAATAAAATTAAACTGCTGCCTGCTTTTAACGGTACAACAATTTATAGAAATTGCAGAAAGATATTAGGGCAATGTTAAAAAAAAAAAATAAGTAAATAAAATAAAATATATATTCTAACCCTTCTTAAGAAATTTTAAGGGGAGTAATGCACAAATAAATATGGAAGCTTACTTAGCTGAGAACCTATTTGGATGCCGGGATTATAAAGGAATAAGGGAAGCTATTGTAAATGTCCGTATGGGCGTATGTTAACTGTAGATAGCTCGAAAGTAAAAAACAAAAAAATTAACACAGCTTTTGTAGATGTAAAACATCAGTTTTGCAATGTCAACTGCAATAAATTAATAGACTCCCTGAAGTCAATAAAATTAAAGGACTATACAAAATAGGAAACGGCAATAATAAAGATAATGTGGTGCAAGAAACTCGATTTTCTAAAATACGTATTTAGACAAAGATGTAACCTATCTTCATCCTAATTCGTTTCATACATAGAACAAGCAACAAATTAATGTAGAGACATTAAATTCAAGAAAGAATACCTACAAATGCTTCAATTTGCAAAGGACATAGTATAGCTGTGATAGTCCCAGATTACAGAAAAATATAAAATGGAAATAAACACGAAATTAGTATGCTTGAAGGAATTGGGGGAAATTAGGATTACAATCGAAGAATGTATAATAAAATAAAGAAATTTAAATTTAAATACATCTCTAAGAAGGACAAGACAATAGGTAATAAAAGCAAAAGAATAGAGAAACCAATGGACGTATATCAGAGAATTTTAAAAGAAGAATTATTATTAAGAATATTAAAACATACTAGATAACAATCAAGAAATAGAAAAAGAAAGAGAAATTAAATTTGCCTTAAGTATTGTTCTTTTAAAAGTAAAAGTGTCGGCACTTAGAGCACGACCCCCCCCCCCCCCCCCCCAGACCAGTTCAATAGCAAACACAAAGCAAGGAAAATAAATATTATACACATATTTTTTCAATGAAAAATAAAAAAATTAAGTGTATTATTGTTTTATTATTAATAACTGTACCGACTTTCACGCTTTGGGAAACCGACTGCACCAACAAAAACAGTGCTTATGTCAGTTTTAGGTTTAGACTGGAATTAGGGGTAGGAAACTAGAAGGTCATGTGCGGGTGACGGCGGGGGGGGGAGGCTGGAGTTTGGTTTGAAGTATGGACTTGCCCCCCCCCCATGAGGAATTTCTGGATACGCCACTGGAGCACGATAAATTCAAAGCCGCCCAAATTACACCTTTTGGTTTTACAAAATTTCTTTTATTATTAATTCAACTGCATGTATCTTAACTGTAAAGATTTACAAAGCTTTTTGTTAAGTCATACTTCACTGCCCTTTGCAGTTTGCACTCTACCTTGCAAACATATAAGTACTGAATTCAAATTTTTAATACTTGTAATAGTCAAATTCCAGTCGTGATCGAATTTTTAAATCCATCAACTAAAAAAAAACATTTGATCTGATTTCTTTTAGATCTTATTCTCGAGTGAGGTGCCCTTTACAAGGCGTTGCCTGTCTTCTTCTGGATGAAATGCAATAAATTAAATAGCTAATTATTTAGCGATCGCCACTGCGAGGAAACAAAGAAAAATACAGAATCCATTTCCTTGATAGATGTATAGGCAACTTTGCTGAATCAAACAGTTACGACCAATATTAACTAAACAAAATTGCTTAAAATTAAAAGGTGAATTTGATTTAATACAATAGTAAAATGCGGAATCTTATGTATAATTCAATAAATACAGTAGCAGTTGCATAGGACCCTTAATTTTCGAGTTACAACACAAACTTGTTTTTAATGGAATACTATTTACTTTTTACATCATTAAAATAGGCTAGTTTGTCTTTTGCCTTGCCAACAACAATACGTCACTCGAGATTCAATTTTTTCCCCGTACCTTAGTGATCAGGCCTACTCCAGTGAAGGAGGAAGGTTGATAGAAGGCTGAAGGGACAGGTTCAGATTCTGTCTCGTTTGATAGGGCCTGACCCGATGCTTAGTGCTCATAGCGATATAGTGCAAGGGACGAATGCTCATTACTGCTCAGGGACCGCGTTAGATCTTCTGATCTATTGTGGTTCACCGATAGATCGAAAACAGACGCAGGCTCCGGTGCTGGCCTTTATGATGACCAACCTACAATGAGATTGTCTCTCGCACTAGGCAAGTTTCTTGCCATTTTGTAGACTGAGGTCTTTGCAATCTTAGTCTGCGCCCAGGAAAACCGCGCCAGAGGCTATCAAAACAGGCATATACAGGGTTTCCATAAAGAATACCGGTACTTCAAACGAGAGTATGTAGCAGATAATTTATTTTATCATCATGCAATTCAGGTTGTCTTGATTTTCCATTCAAATATTTTGTTTCTATAGACGTGCGTTTGTTTATTTTTAATTGTACGAGAGAGTCTAGACAACCATTTTCCGGAAAGGTGGTTAGGAAGAGGAGGGCCGATTCCTTGGCTTCCTTATTCTCCAAACTTGACTCCTTTGGATTTTTTTATGTGGGGGTATGTCAAAGACTGTGTCTACGCCTCTAAGCCTAAGTCACTAGCAGATCTACTCAATAAAATCAGAATTGCCATAGAATCAATTAATCGCAAAATGTTGCAGAACACATGGCAAGAATTGGCTTACAGGTTGGACGTATGTCGAGCTACACACGGGGCCCATGTTGAACTAACAAATCCACAGTGAAAACTATAGACCTTAAGCTATTAATCACTATTTTTGTTATTATTCTTTTGTTCCTATTTCAATAAAATCAATATGTTTAAAATACCGGCATTCTTTTATGGTAACCCTGTATATGCCCCGACAGGCAAGCAGCACTCAAAACCTTGAGCACTGTAAAAACCAAATCAAAACTGGTCACGGAATGTCGATGACCGATGAGCCCTGGAAAGGCTCGGCTGAATCAACTGGGTTCGACTAATCTGGGTGCCCGGTGAAGGAAGCCGACTTCCTGACCAAGGAGGGCTCATTGGAACCCTTTTTGGGCCCTGAACCGGACCTCGGCCTACCTAAAGGCAAGCATTCAGCAAACAATTATCTCACTCTCAGTTCAGCTTCTTAGGTTTAGTAGGAAGCACCTCAGGATAGTCACAGGCCTCCTTACGGGTCATGGCTTCTTTAAAAGACATCTGCATGTGAAGGGTCTCTCGAAGAACCCAAGTTACAGATTCTGCAATGAAGCAGATAAAATCTCCCTTCATCTCCTTTTGCGATGCCCCAGACTAGGTACATACTTCTTCTGAGACATCGCCTATTTGGTGCTGGTATTCTAGAGCCCGATGACACACGGAGTGCCTCTATGGACAAAATCTTGGCTTTTAGGCTAGGTGCCGGTCTCTACGAAAGCATTCCTTAATTTGCGGCCGATGCACAATAGACCTAGGGACTGGGTGCTGCTACTTCCCACCGCCAAAAGAAGAAGAAGAAGAAGAAGACGAAGATCAGGCCTACTAGAAAAACAAATACAAAATACCATAATATGCAAGCTTATGTAGATAATTTTCGATGTAATTACCATTTATATTCTTTTTGATAAAACTTTTTAACTTGATGTTGCAGTTACAACGTTAATACTCGTATTTTAAATTAATATTCCTATAACGTAAAAATAAAAGGTTATTTTCATTTTAACAAAGAAGGTTTGCGTTATAACTTATAACTTATAACTAAGTTTTTCGAATTATACACGAAATTGTCTATATGATACAGTGTTCTTACTTTTGCATTAAATTAAATATTATGAAAATATATGAAATTAAAAAAGCTGGTAATTCTGTGCACCATAGGTTAAGTGTAACTCCTAAAATAATATTTTCCGACAAACGTTTAGGAATGTTACTTTCCCACACTCATTTTGCGTGCGGGAAAGTCCACTTTCCCGCACGGAGTGCCGGAAAGTGACCGCGATTTCTGAAAAATCAGAAAATCGCATAGCAACCATCCTTACTAGATTATTACTTTAAAAGGAAATGTCAAATTTGACAACTTGAAAACTTACAAAATGATAGTTTAGGACGATTCCTAAACGTTTGTAGGAAAAACGTTGTTCATAACACGTGCGGGAAGAGCGATTCCGAAACTCATGCAGGTACAGAAACTCGCTGCGCTCGTTTCTGTAACGTCCTGCATTCGTTTCGGAATCGCTAACTTCCCGCACTTGTTATGAAAATAACTATTTACTACACATTTATTTTTTTATACGTTTTTCTAAGCCAACTATCTTTTAATGTACAAATTAAATATCTAAAAAGGCATATTAAGTTAACAACTATACATACGAAACTATGGAATTCTTTTAATTAAAAAAGAAATCAAATTCCTGAAAATATTAATAAATAGATATGAATTCAACAAACTTAATAAAAATGATTCAACTCGTTCAAAAATTTTGTAAAAAGAGGTTGTTGGAGAAGCAGCTTAGAATATTTGTTAAGGTTAAGATACATATTTGATTTTTGTTAATACAAATAAGAGTTTAATGCGCAATTTTTTATTGTCTTTGATTAAATACAATCCCCCATCATTATTATGTAGATTCAACAGTTTTTTGTAAGTTCAGAAAATACTAAGTTAATACAAATTTGTAACGGCAATAAGAAACTTAATACTCCATAAATAAATTATAAATAGAAACATCAAGAAAGCTCGTCCTGATTTTAATAACACCTACGCATGACTATTTCAAAAGAAACTACAAAATATGCACGGCACACCATGCTATTAAAAAATAAATAAAATAAAATAATATGAATTTCAAATTGTAATAATAAGTTTGCATCACGGACCAAAATGCCATTCGCAACACTTCTATCCTGCCGAATCTGTTGAAGTAAGCGCACAGTTTTGAGGCGGGTCCAAATTAATAGTCTTATTGATATTCGAATTGCGACAGCTATAGTCCTATAATTTAGCGCTATTAATTATTGATCATGTTTCTTAATACGTAATCCATGTCATCATGCCATATGTTTTTCATCAGGATACGTACGAAGGACTTTATTATCTCTTCTCTTGAAGTTTGGAGTTCATACATACGTTTTAAGAAATTATTCTTAATACAGCTTTTTTAAGGTTTAATCTGTTGCAACACAGGCAACTTAATGTTAGCTTTGTGTTTATATTTGCCAGAAGTTCATTTGCCGAAACTTAAAATCATTTCACTACAGAATTATTTTCAGAAGCCCAAAAAAGCTTAAATTTTAAACTCAGTAGACATATAAGCAAATTGAAAAAATACATAAATTACATGTAATTTCGAATTTAAAGACAAAAATTTTGTGATAATTCGAGATAAATTAATTTTGTTTAAGATAGATTCATCTAAAAACCTTTAAGTATTTAATTAAAAGGTGATTTGACATAATTATCAACGCCAACATAAGTCTATAAAAAAGGAAAGCAATTAAAAAGGTTTTTAAAAATCTTATTTATATAAATTATTAAAACAAACTGGTAAAGAATAATTTATTTCTAGGTACGGAACACTAAAGAAATCAATAAAAAATTTATACTAATGACACTTTGATAAGGTAGAAAACAGATGATAGTAAAATGAACGTGTGGGATTTTAATGGGTGCTGTTTAAGCTCAATAGTAAATGATCTAATTAATAAGTGCATATTTAAAGTATATTAGAGACACGTGGAAAAGATTAATCTAGATTAAAGCATGAAGAAGATAGAGACATGAAAAAGACATTAAAAACATGTCGAATGAATGAAACAGAACAACCACTGAAGATAAAGTTTTTAGTTTAGAAAACAAAACAGAAACCAAAATTGATGAAATAACAATGCAAAAAGTCAGTCTCCAAATATTGATTTTAAACTTACTGCATATTTATAAATCTGTGAATGGTTGAAATATATCAGAACAACATAAAACTCTGTATTTATTACGTCTTTCGAAGAGCACTTCGGAGGAAGTCATTAAAAAGTTAACTTTAATGTTCCTACAAATATATACAATCTTTGATTATAAAGAATATCCCACAAAACAAAATTAAAAATTTGGAAGTTCTAAAATACAAAAATACCCTTTCAAAAAGTGCAACACGTTTTGGGCTTCAGGTTCAAACGAAATAAAAAAAATATTAAAGTTAGGCGTTAATGAATATATCATTTAAGTTTATAAGTAAAACTACTTCCACTTTAAAAGCTATTACATTTTGAAGTAAATACATTCGCATTTTGTTTTATCTGAAATATTCATAATCGTTTAACTGAAACATACCAAATATTAAAACCCGGAAGTTTCTAAAACCAAAAAAGGCATTAGCAAACACAGAAGAATAAATCTGTTGCTGTTGATTAAATATTTAATATTTCGGTTTTGGTACGCAATTAAGTAGACACGTGCCATATGATTTATAAAACGATTACTTAAGGTCAATTTCACTGAATTTTCATGACTCAATTCAATTTCATATACCTATATTATCTCATTTTAGTCTTGTTAATTTAAACCTTACCTCTTTCGCCGTTTTAAGTAGGAATTATGTGATGATCATTGATAAAAAATAACAATTGATAATTAAATCCGATTCGTTATGAATTTGCGTAGTTTTATTAATTTAAATTAAAAGTCTAAATACTAATAAACGAATTTTTACACAGACCAATCTAATCCTTAATTTTGATCAACTTGGAACAACCTTGTATATAAAACTTATATGGCCTATACTTAAAATACATCTTAATATTTAGCTCTAATTTTCTTCGAAAAAATTCTTTAAACGTTTTGAATAATTTATTTGAAAAGCAATAAACATATTTTCTGTTGTAAGTATTAACTTATTAACAAGGTATTTTCTAGTTTACCAAGCTGTTAGCAACTTATTTAATATTTTTGAAAACAATCTTTAATTTTTAATAATGTTTAGAGGCGTTGCCAAATATGAACATTATTTCTTTTTTCTATAGCAACTGTTAAAGTGCTATTTTATCTATTAATTTGAGTAGATAAAGGAGCACTTTAACAGTAAGGGTAGATAGAGTACTACTTTAACGACAGTACGCCCGTACTAATGACATTTTAAAACGTGACTCGATTTGTAATTTTTTAAAAGTCAATGTCAAATAAAAGTCAAATAAAATTTATTTTATAATTTTGTTCCTTTAAAATAAATGCTATAGAAAAAAAATAGAGTATTGTACACGACGATAAAATGTAATTATCTTCTCGAAGCCCTCGAAGATAAAATACAATTTTATCGTCTTGTATAATAAATAACTATTATGTCATACTCGTTTCTAAAGCAACGTTTTTCGAACGATTTATAGGACGAAAAGTGACACTTTAAAGTGCTAGGACTTTAAAGTGTCATTTTAAAGTCCTAGTTCTTTAAAGTGTCACTTTTTGTTCTATAAATGCTCGTTGCTAGGAGATACGAATTGTTGCGCCTTAGACTACTTACTTAAAACTAATACTGCTACAAATTGCTGGAGATTTCTTTTAATAATTTAACAACTTTAGAAACCAGTATGACATAAAATTATGTATGTACCTCAGACGAAAAGTGTCTTTAAGGTACTCGCAAGTAATTACGGCCTCGGCTACCCGCCTCGGCCGTAAACAACTTGCTCATACCTTAAAGACTTACTTTTCGTCCTAGATACATAAAATACTATTATTTAATTTCTATTTAGAATTTAGAACTTTACATGTTAACATTCAGAGTAATGTATCAGTTAATTCTTGTATTAGGTATCTGCTTCTTTTTTAGGATATTATTATTGTCTACGTAAATGCAAGCAATGCGTTTAAGTTTCTCGATCAAAACTTACGTTTTAAACTAAGTAATGTTTCATTAACTTAGGCCAACGTTTGGCTGACACAACAAACCTTGTTAGTTTACTTTTACTGGTTATCACTACAGTACGGAAATAAGCGTAATTTACCACCCAAGGGAAGGCAGTGACATATTATCATACCAAAATGTATTAATTTTTTAATATTAATTCATATATATGAAGTGAAAAAATCGAATGTACTGTTCGAAAGATTAATGCCTTTAATCAGTTTTGGACCTTGATATAATTACTGATAAATGACATTTACCCCCCTTGATACATAAATGGCTATCGATGGCAACATTTAAAATGTACATTATATTATTTTAATTATTTAGAATTATTAGAATTAAAAATTTCTTGAAAATGCAGGAAACACTATGTAACTGAAAAATTTGATAAAATCGCATCCTATGAAGTCCTTGTATTGTCAGAATGTTGTTTTATGGCTGAGATATAAATTTAATATCGATTATTTTTCAGACTAATAGGGGTATAAAATAGGAATAGGTACCTACTTATGTTTGTATTTCCATATCCTTGTATTTTGGCAAGAACAATATCCCTTAAAGCTTCCGTCAGGCATGTACATTCACATAAATAAATACACGTTTTGTAAAATACTACACAAAACTAAATTTTAAAAAATACTTCAATTGCATTATTCCTCCTGGCAAAAATTTAAGACCGAGTACAGTTTCGTAGTACCTATCTACATAAAAAATGAATTTTCTCTATCTATATCAAACGCAAATCTACGAGATGACTTGGATTTATATCTCTGCGTGTATATTATGATATATTCGAAACAACTTTGAATGTTGGCAGTGATTCATAATAATGAGTTAGAATGAACTACCAAAAATAAAATAATTATATATTCCCGGTCGAGTTTAGCATAGACTTAAATTATACTAAATTCTTGAATAATAGTCTTTTCCACGTATGATCTTCAGAATCGAAGATTACTAGAATTAAAATGACATCAATTATTTTAATATCTCTCCTTTGAACGCCCACACATCGAGGTACACGACTCTATAGCCGCAAAAGCGGAATGCTTTCGAACTGGCTCGAACAGCTTACATAAGTAATGGGTAATGTTCATTTAGCATAGATAAGCGCAACCTTTAATTAATAAAATTTAAGGAAAGAACACGTTTGCCCTACCTAATTATTTTAAATTGCTTTATTGATTTAAAGGCGGTCTTAATGTATTAACCTATAAAGCATTTAAATTATAAGGCAGGATATTAAATGTAACCCAAAATTTTAATACCAAAATGTGTAATAAAACAACCTAATCAAATAA
The DNA here is from genome assembly GCA_963082815.1 of Melanotus villosus. NCBI lineage: Eukaryota > Metazoa > Arthropoda > Insecta > Coleoptera > Elateridae > Melanotus > Melanotus villosus. The sequence goes on along the minus strand of OY720419.1, from coordinate 36,878,068 downwards.
CATAGTAATTCTAAATGCAGTCGAGTAATTTTGAAGATTGCTTCAACTCTATAATACTAAGTTATGTGAAGAACTTAATTTAAATTTTCAAAATGAATTGTGAGCTTTTATGTTTTAATTCTATTTTCATAGCTGGACTCTATACTTACTGTTTTAAATTTACCAACATTGCTAACCTTTCCTGCATTTAGTTATTCAAACACAACAATCTGTTTTGTAATCAAGAAAACGCAGGTTCGAATTACGTCCTCGGTAGATGTTTAAAACACAAAGATGCTTTAAGAATAAAGCTGAATAAGCGCGAAGAACACAAGTTTAAGTCTGATTGAAGAGTGTTTTTTTTTTAACATTTTCGGAGCGGGTAAGATTTAAATTCCATGAAGTAAATCATTTTAAGACGAAATGATAGTCAAAGCAAAAGATCTACATTTTCTCTGTACTTATTTCACTGATTTTAGTCAGTCGTTCGTGTGGTACTTGACAAAATGTGGAGTGGAATCCTAGTAAATTAAGACAAGAGGCCAATAAACTATGCTTTGCAATTCAAAAAACTATGTAATTAGAACTAAACCAAATAAAATTCATAGGAAATAGTCAAAAGATAGAGAAAATATTATGAACAGAAATTCCTGGCCGAGGAAGAGAAGTAAAGGTTTCGAAAAAATTTCGAACCAGAAAATGAAGGCGTGAACAATAAAAAAATAGAAATAACAGAAGAAGAGGTAGGAAGGAACAGCTGTTAAAACCTAAAGAATGGAAAAGCAGCACGAAAAGGCAACATAATTCCTGAAACAATAACGGAATAGTACAAAAATATACAAAAGGGCTTAGGAAAAGGGGGCCATCCCAAAAGAATAGGAGCATAATATAATAATGCTTTTGCACAAAAAAGGAAGAACTAGTGAATTCGATACTTAGAGAACCCTATTACTATAAACGTTAGCATGAAAATGTACACTAAAATATTGAAAGGAAATTGATAACTGAAGCTGAAAGAAGAACAAACCGCATTTGGACGAAGCTAACACAAGAAAATGTATACGTCTTAAAAACAATAATAGAAAACATCTTAGGAAAGGGAAAATGGTTATACTTGGCATTTATCGATATAAAAAACGCGTTTGATGATAACATTTCGAGAAGACAAATAAGGAAACCACTGAATACGCAGGAATAATCTATAGTTATCTGAACAATTTAAAATATAAATAAGTCAGTAGAGCTACTGTTCAGTGTTCATACTAGTAATAAATGAAGTGGCGGAAATATAGAACAGTGAGCACTTGAATATGAAAAAGAAAGATAAAAAATAAAACAAATATGAAAGTTTATACGACGGCGTTCCTTCCAACTTCAATTACAGCAACAGAAATGAGAAGAATGACTGAAAACACAAGAAGACATCGAATGAGAAACGAAATATATTAGGAATAAACTGAAGAACCAAGAACCAGGAATAGCGACCATAGAGAAATAACAATTATTATTATATATTAAAATGGGTAGGATGTAGGATACTACTGGAGGATGGATGAACATAAACTGCCTAGGATAGTATTAAAAATGGCAATAAAGGGACGTAGAGCAAAAGGATGGCTAAGGAAAAAGTGAGAAATAATCATAAGGGACATAGCGGAAAGGAAAGGAAAGGAAAGGCAGTAGCGAAAAGGTATAGAAGATGGATAGAACCCTAAGGGCTTACAGAAATAGAGAAAGGGAAGAAGATGACTGAAGTTGATGTAGAACGTATAAACGCGTGTAAAAAACCTAGGTTTTTTACAATAAATTGCGGTCAGGCGAACGTTTGGGAAAACATTGGGACTAAAACCGAAAATGGTTCAGCGATATTACACTACGGTTTTTAGACCCATGGTAGCATAGTGCATCCTAGCTTGGTGGACAAAATTAAAACAAAAAACAGCTGTCACTAGGATACAGAGACTAGCGTGCGTGTGCATCTGTGGAGTCATGAAAAGTACTCCTACAGCTTCTATGGAAGCACTTCTAAATCTAATCTCCTTGGATATACATTTACAGGGGGAAGCCTGGATTGGTGCACATAGAATGAAATCCACTGGCAATTGGCAATTGTACAACGAACGGTGTGAACACAAACGAATACAAGAACGCTGCAATCTCCCTGAGTATTCCTTTAATAACAATTCATGAGCACAAGCAACCCCACTCTACATGACAAACGGACGAGTCTGATACACAAATGGATCCCACACAGCTCAAGATACATTAGTTGGAAAACATGGCGTGAGACAAGAGAAACCCATAAGTTTATCTTTGGGTACCACCGTTTTCCGAATTGAAATTTTTGCGATAATGCAATATACGAGCCCTATTGCACAACAGTTCCCCCATATATAATTTTATATAATTATCATATTATCAATGAATACAATGCGAATATCCATTTAATTTTAATAGCAACACCCTAAATTATTGTTTTTACTTTTTAAGGAACAGAATTTTACAAGATAATTAATTTATTTGTAAGTTTTCGAACATATTGATCCTGACACAAAGAAATAAGGCTAATTTTGAGATTATTTTAATTTGGAACTCCTTTACTGCAGCCTATTGCAAAGAACCTGTGGATACTATGCCACGTCGGATTGATGCAGTTTTACAAAACAAAGGCGGTGTTACACAGTGGTAAAGCGGCTTATTCTTTGACAAGTATTTTCTATGCGTGTACTAAAATTATTTCACATTCATTTAGATTAGTTTATAAGTTCTACTATGTTTAAATTCACTCTAAATACATATGTTAAAATGTAATATCATTAGCTAAATAAAACATTATATTTACATTCATTTAATTTAGACGAAGCTAACATACTAAAAATAGAAAACATAGCAATGGGAGAACTGTTGTGCAATAGGGCTCGTAGATATATACAGGAGAATATAAGACGCGGGTACACTCAGCATCGCAGCAGTATTCTGACCCTAAAAGCACTGTACTCACCTCGAATTAACTCCAAACTAACGAGGGAATGCTTATCTCAACTAGTAATCCTATGTCAGAAGAACAAATTTGAGCTCATATGGAAACGAAAAAGCAGGCGCCTTCGCAAAAAGAACCAGAACCTGTACTTGGTATATCCAAACGTAGCATCCGAACAGCAATAGAAGCATGGCCGAGGACACAACATGCTTCTCGCTGGGTTGACACACAACGTGCAGAGACTAAGAAAGGAACTAATCGGGAAGTCTTCTAGTAGATTAATAAGTAGTAAGTACTGACATACTCCATTTAGGACGAAATCAGATGAGACAGCTGGTAGCACTGGCAGCAGTGTACTGCCATCTGAAAAAATACCGTCATAAAAGGGAAATGCATAGAGGAGGTACACTCGGCAAATAATGCGAAGAAGAAGAAACAGTCTCGCACATAATCTTTGACTCTCCAGCACTGCATCATATAAGACAGCAGCTCTTCGGTGATACTCTTCGTGAAATAGCATTTACACACGGCAACCTTGTAAAAAAATTACTGAAACTCGTTAAGAGTGCAGGGCTTCCATGATATGTTTAGGGGTGCAGAAAGGACCAAAGAGTCGAAGTGCCAAAAGTGGACTCATAGCCTAGCCGCCTAGCGTATATCCTATTTATAATCAGTCAAACAATCAATCTACAATTAATGTTTATTAAATTGAAATCGACCAAAATTTGCATCTTGATACGTTAAGTGTGATTAAAAACGAAGATTAATGGCCAATATTACGCGATGTTTGAACAGAATAAAAAGCTAAACCTAAAGATGAACATTAAATTCGCTTAAATTTATAGCTACATGAACGAAAAGTAATTTCTTTATCAGAAACAACTGTTATCATTCCTAAACAACATTAATCTTCCACATCGATTTAATCCTTTAACCAACATTATTCTGTAAAGCTCACTTCCCGTAAACATCTATAATTAAATTATCAGTTATGGAATACCACTCACTTACAAACATCGTAATCAGCGATGCAGAATTTGCATTTCAAGTATGCAACTCAAGAAATCAATAAAGTGACTTGTTTCGATATTATAATTAAGAATTTTATACATTACTCGCATATAATTACTAAGAAAAAAGGAATTATTTAAAAAGGAGTTGGAATAAATAAAGAGAATCTAATATTTAAATTTATATACTTAATATTCTAAAAATCCTAACATTTTCTGCAACAATAAGTTGTTTCGTTACTTTCAACTTTTAAGTATAATTTTATAAAAACACACTTATTTTCTATCCAATGTAAAATTCTACGTGTATTCAGTAGTTATTGCGGCCAGCCGAGAAAAGTACAAAATGAATCTTAACCATTCAAAAAGCTGATGTTTTTAGTTGCTTTAATTTTAGGCTTTAATAATATAAGTGGGATAAAACAATTTTTAAAATATGATTTACATTAAATTATGAACTGTCTACTGTCTCCATCATCTTAAAGCAGTTCAATTGTCACCACACCACGTAATATTTTCATCTAAACTGACAATATTTAGGCATTTACGGACCGACTTGCGGTTAAAATCGAATATTTCTGTCATCGATGTTTATTAATGAAGATCATAAAATCTATTTCCATCCACCTGCAAAGGAGGATAAGTAACCATAACGAAAATTAAAAAACATTCGTAACGTTTATATTAACTGCAATTAATTCATTTAGAACTAAGATTATCTTTTTTAGTGGAAGAAAGTGTACGTAAAGATGCAATGATTATTGTCATCACCGACACAGGTACGCGATTTTTTCGCAGTAACACTTCTTGTTGGCAATCAGGCAAGACCAATCAATGTAATTTATTGCAAGGGTTTACGATGTGACGTCAGTTTATGCGTTTCTCTCCGTGCTTGTAGTGCAAACAGCACAACTCTATCGCACCGTAAACGTAGTTTTAGGTCTGCACTGGATGGAAGGAATATTAAACTGTTCGGCTACAAGGCGCATAACGCACCAAGGAAGTTGTTTAGTTTTATGTAATAGAAAACAGCGAATGGAAATAAAATATTGTAAATTGTAAAACATACATGTCGAATTCTAAGAACTCCACCGCTCATATTAAACGAAATAACACCCTACCTGAGACGTTTTACTGCAAACCACCTTAAGCAACATAATGTTGTCATGTCGAACTTGTTTTCTGATTTGACAAGGTTTGAAATTAATGACTTAAAGTTTAATGGATTAATAACTGTCGGTTTTAGATGTTCACATTATGTTTCAAATTCTGATAGTGTAAACGACCTGAAGATTCAGAATTTACAAAATAATTTAATAGACAAAATATTCTTTAGGTGCCGTAGAGTAAGTTGCTAGGTTATGTGCCCTGACTTGTCTGCCAAATTTATACGTAGAGAAGAAGGTATAGATATCTAAAGATTTCACTTTATTGTGCAGAACCTCATGGTTTAACCTTTAACTTCCTTTGAAGACGTTTGGTTAGTATTTTGTTCTACAGCTTAAAGAATGCCTGTTAAATATTGGCACTCCCTTTTTTCCAAAAATTCGGAAACCATCGTATCAAGATTCATTAAAGCTTCAGTATGAAACAGCCCTGTACTGATTATTTCGTGCTTTCGCAGATTGTATATCAAGAACGTGTGCATCCTCAGAACGAGTCTTTAACGTTCCCGACAAAAAGAACAACAAAAGGTTAATTTGGCGTATCAAAACAACAAATTGAATGTTATACAATAGTGTCTGAATGCATTTAGTAATCAGGAAAATCCATTATATTAAGACAGGTATGATTATTAAATTATAATCCTTTTGTACTTTCAGCACGATGGTACGCAGCCTTGATCTACTGATCTAAAAGTAACACTTTAGACTTTGGTTTCATTACATAACTATTTCTTTACTAATTTATCCTTTGATGTTTTAAATTTTTTTAAATTTCATATAATTAAAATTAAAAAATAAATAAATAAAACGCTTTTGCTTCTACCACAAGAATATTTTTAATTACTAAATTAAAAGCCAGATTATTTGGAAAATTTTAATTTCAATTTATGTGCACTGTTAACTTTAGTATATCATATTGGCAATAAACTCAAATAAACTTACTAGGTGTATCGTATATCGCCCTATTTCTCTCTTAAATTTGTTTTTATTATTTCGTGCTGCTATAACTCAAATGCTTCAAAAGTAATTTGTGAAGAGATAAAAATCGTTTTAGGGAAAATATTGCATGAGTTTTATTTTACAACATAATTTTTTATAACATTAATGATACAAACATATTCCCTAGACTTTTTCTTGGATTTTCTGTTCTTTAAAGGTGCAATCCATAAAATCGTTTTAAGACATTTTTTTATTTAGCCTTTCTTTTTCTCATCATTTTCACATTGTATCATACACGTTTCTAATGCGTTTGAGAGCAAGTTTATAGAAAAACCAGTGGAAACCGTTTTAAGTGTCCAGATATCAATGTCTTTGATTTGTTCTGAATTTTTTTGTTTTAATTATTTAAAACGTATGTTAAGTTTCTAATTTAAACAATTTTTCACTTCACTAATTAAAAGTGAGCTTTCTTGGAGCAAAATAAGCTTGATGCTTATCTATTTCGTTACATTTTTAATGCTGTCCCTCTGTCCTTCTCATATTTCATCGTTAGTGTTGCCACAAACCTTTGGGGACTAAAATACTGAAAAGAAAAGAATCGATTTTTTACAGAGAGAATTAATTAATGCTTTCAAAAAGCTTTAGCGTTTGGAATATAATATACCAGGCTAATTATTAACCCTGATAATTACTTTCAATACTTGATGGATCCACTAATATATCTTATCGTAGAACTATTTTATTTATTTCTTAAAATTTCTCTTCCGCTGAACGATATTACCTGGTTACGTGAAACTGATGGGTAGTAAGTAGTAACCACTGCGAAATCATAATCGTGTACTGCCAACTGATGCTTTTCGATAGACTTATGACTATTAATTAGATAGGACATTTGGAAACCTTTTAAGAAATATTTATATTTCTAGGAATTCTAATTTTTTGTAAAATGTATAACGCATTCTTGAGTATGTTTTTAGCCCACAATAGACCATGATTTTAATTTATTACATTGGTACTGAAGTTGTCCAAACATCAAACTTGTTATTTTGTAAAATATCTGTTGTTATATTATGCACAGGACCCCTGTTGCCAAATATAGCCGGTTTTGTCCTGAACCATAGCTAAAGAATTAATTCAGTGTGCTTTTTTTAACAAGCCGGATTTGAACCAGGAAAACTCTTATCTACACCAACGAAATTGTCTCTTAATATGGCCGGCTGCGGTTTGAAAAGATCTTAAATGCATTATATTATGCGCCTGATGTGGCTGCAACTTCGGTTATTTAATTTATTTATAACAGTATAATTTAATAGTTCAAACCTAACATTAAAAAAATATAGTCAGTTGAAATGCAAAATACAAGAACTTTTTTCTATGTAACGTCAATATTACAAACATAAAATCTAAAATTGAAAAGTTGCCAAACGTTCTCCAAAGTTCTGTCTGTTTCTTTACGATTTTAATCTTAAGAAAACATCGAAAGATCTAAACGAAAACACGAAGAACTTGTTATGATCGACAATGATCTATAATCGGCAGTTAGTAATAAGGCATTTATTATTCAAAAATCTATCATCAATAAAGTAATGGGGCAGATGTTTCGTTTGTTGGACTAGGAAAGAAGGAATTCGAAAATCAATTTATACACTGATTACTCATCGTCAAAGTCGAATCATTAAAATTGTTGGGGTAGTGTAAGCACGTCAAAAGGAGACACTCAGGCACAGCAGCAGGGTTCTGGGGTAGTGTATGAGCGATGTGTACCTGTCTGCGGTACTTGACACCGCATTCATCAGCTGTCTGGACGCACCGTGTCGGTGTCCGAAGCCCGATATCATTATTAATACCCGTCGATCACGAACCTTGAGTACGATGCATAAAGCCTATGTCATACTTAGTGTTATAAATATATCTTGCGAACGTTACAGGAATAATGTGCAACTCTTGAGTTGCATCGTGTGCAGCTAATCTATCACCGTACCTGCTTTAACTTATGATTAAAGACATGCTAATTCATACTTCTTATACGGTTCCTTAACAGTTAGAAGCGAGTGTCTGGACAAGATTTCTCTTGGAAAACGTATATTGACTTGCAAATTAATAATTAAGTCGGCATACCTCGACGTTACGATAATAATGATTAATTGATATTACTTCAAACTGTCTACTGCTTTAAAATTGTACTTACTAATATTACGTGGAAAAACTCCATCCATGTGGTTATTCGTACAGAGACATGTACGTTACATACTTAGAAAAGAATTACTTTTTTAACTGTTTTAGTACAACAAATTTTGTTTTCAGTATTCGTTTGAACCACATTAAAAAAGGAGTAGTGACATGAGTAGCTTTTCACTGTGAACAGTGTGGACATATTAACCTTCCAGGTAAAATTACAGGTAAAACTGTCATCATCTTGCAAAAATACAACACATAACAGAAAAGTAACCACAAATACGTCAGAATTAAATTAGCTTATTTGATAGGCCAATATGCCAAACCGCTTCCTGAACAATTTAATATAACATTTCGTAATTTAGTTATTCTCGGTTGATTATTACCTATAATACGTCACCAAGGTATTGATAAAAGTATTTTGGGCTTTTCGCAGAACACTAACTGTTAACATAAACTTGTAAATGAATTAAAAATTGCAATTTGCAATTCTCATGGTTTTTAATAATTATAATTAATAATACCTTTACTCGTAAAAATCACATCAACATTTTCCTAGCTAAGTAGCCTAATAACCTTCATTAAAAAATAATGCACTTTTAACAACTACTTCACATGTTTGTCGTATCATTTCGACATATTCTAATATGCACATGAATACAGCTCGTTTATTAAATTAATGTGCACATAATACAAACCACTGTTTCGATTATCTTTATATAATCTATCTTGAAAATGGGGCCGTCTTACATCGGAAAATACACAATCTCGTCGGTAAATTACCAAAGAGACTTGGGCGGGTTGAGCATAAATGATTTAACAGCTTCGTCAAATTAATCAATCGTCAAAATCAAGAATATCTTATCAAAATTCAGATGCAAGTGCAAATAATGCATCAGTAAATCAAAGCTACTTTAATTTGGTTAATATTAACTTTTTGTCGCTTTGTTTTCGTTTTATCGAAATAAATTCTACTAATTTTGCGTTAGTTAGAAAAAAGACCAAATTATATTGAAGCTTAAATATGATCTTTTTATCAACCTCAAATTAAAAATAACCTATTACTACATACAAGTCGAATTTATACAGTAATAAAGTCCAGTTTACACATGTAAACTTTTAACTCTCATGGCCGATCTATATTCAAAATACTGTAAATAAATTATAAACCCATCTAAGGACTTTTTAGTTATTGTTAATAATAAAAAAATATGAACAATTTTTTTTTAAATTACTGTTTCATGAAACAAGATATTTATTTGTCCTGCTTCCTGCTTGACTACACAAAACGTTTAACAGATGTCTTCTTTGGCTTCATTCTTTCAATAAAAATCTTCTCTTGCTTTTCGGCTAAAACTTTGTATTTTACAGCTTTTCTAGCACGTCTTCTTGGGCACTTGTAACTCAATGATTGATAGTCGATCTTGTATTGATAAATCTGAATTATGCAAAAGAAAGACAAGAATGCAAAACTGCAGTAAAAAGTAACAAATTCTTCTTATTCTGGTACTTTTCTTGCACCAGTTTCTTGCCTTGTCTTGAAGAAATATATACTTCTTATTATGCCTTTTCTGCAAAGCCAAGGCAAGAATGAGAAAAATGCAAGGCTCTTGCGGAATATTATTTTAAATCTTGATTTTTCAAATATTTTAAATTCAGATAAATTAAAATTGAAATTACTATCATTGATAAACAATGTCAGAGTTATTAAAAATATTTGTAATTACCTAATTACACTAGCATAGTGTTAAATAAGTAGTATGACGTGAGTAGTTATTTTAATGATATGTTCTAGATCAGATTTTTAAAATAAACTATTTTATGCAGAATTAATTTACTACCAAGCCTTTTTTCTTTAAATCAGGCCAGTTTCTGAAGACCCCCTCAAAAAAGGCCAAAGAATCATGAAAAATCCATATCTTAAAGTCATATCTGAATCAGGTTTTTCAGAAACAGCCCAGCAAAAATAACCCATTTTTTAAAATCTGGTTTGAACTACATTTTTTTACTTTAAAAATAGCATAGTTTCATCAAAATTTCATAAAACTTTAACAAAAACAACCCATTTTCAACATCAAAAAAATCTCCACTTCTGAAAACAGACTAAAATACGAAAATTAAGGCTATTTCAACGAATAAACAAATTTCCACTTCTGAAATCAATTTAACAAACACAACAGACTTGTACGAGGAATAATTATAATTCGGCATATTAGAATTTGTTTGTTTTTTATTTTTAGTGAAAATTTTTACTTTCATAAATATCTGGTTCGGCTTTTTGTCTACTTAAAAATGTATAATATTTGTTAAGGATATTTTTCATTAAAACAGGGTGTACGGAGGCACACCCCGAAATTTTATTTCTTTTATTTTCGGCCTCTTAGTTTTCAATACCACTCAAAAACCACCTCATTTGTTTGATATTTATATGAAACTAAGGAAAAAGAGTTTAATCAAAACTTCATACCTATAAATTAGTTTGAAGGCTATGAAACAGGTGTAAAACGGTATTTATTTATTGCAATACATCTTTAGGGCGTCAGTTAGTTAGTTTGTACATCACAATACAATTAATAACATAATGCGATATCGAAGAAGCCATTGAATATAAAGTGTACAATTTTGTCAATCATTTTAAAACTTTCAACATTCACACATGAATTTAATAGTATAAGTAACAGTGAATGTACCTGCACAGGGCGCGATTAAGCTACCCTTTAAATTTTGTTCGTGCTTTAGAATCAAGTGTAGAGCAATTTATTGCAAACGAATACCTCGGAAAAAGCATGCATTACATCGATTAATTCATATAACACATGGTACATGCAATCAGACGTAAATCAAAGAGAATTTTTATTTACTTTAGCTATTGAATAATGTGTAGGTAATTTATGACTTCTATTAAGTGTAATTTAATTAACCGCCTCTTAATTTCTAGGTTTGTAAACAAATATAATACCCCTTTACCCCTTCGTAAATGCTATTATTGTGCACGTACAGTTTTACAGATTCGTATGTTCTCTAAATTATTATTTATCGTTATTTGACAAATGTCTAATTAGATTTGTGGCTACGAATGCGATAAAACATCGGCCGACAGAATTCATTATTCGTACCTGAATTTCAAGATTCTTTTAAGCATCCTTATTTCAGTATGAAACAGTGCACTATTCGTATCCTGTTTATAAATAAATGCATAACATTTCTGATTACGTAATTACATCAATTTTTCAATACTTCTTACTGACGCAACTCAAAAAATCAAAAGCGAAAGTTCGCACTGAAATTAAGAAGATACATTTAAATATCAAATTCCTAACTCTTCACAAGATGTTAATGTAACCTTAGTGAAGGGAAATCTAAGAAGTAATTTAATCAATTATTATATTACTAATAATCCTTCGAAACAAATACGACGGCGTACAAAAGAAATAAATTAGTTTGACTCATCATCAGGAAGGTTAATCAGTTACACGTCTTATAACGGTAGAATTAAACAATTTTTATAGTCGGTTTCTGTTTCACTTGATTCCACTGCTTAAATAACTGTTCAATGAATTCAGGTGCACCACCGATTGCCTCGTGACATTTTTAAATGTTGCCGTGCCTGTTCCGAATGACAAAGCAAATTCTATCAAAAGATTTTAAAATCGATTTGTTAAAGTCAAATTCGAGATATTGATAATCTAACCGGTCTGATTATAAGAAAAATTAATTATTAATAACGACGTTCAAGCTCACACGCTCGCAACAGATGGATTATTCATTACGAACAACTTACTGAAAATTAAATATCTGTTTTAAAAATTAAATAGAAATTATCACTTAATCAAATTTTTGTATAAAATATCGAGTAAATTAAATTTAATGAAATTTTTAAGGTCGATTTTTAAAACAATAAATGAAGTTTCAAAACCAGATTAATTACATACACCAACTAAAGCAATTACATACATGCAAGCTATTTGCAGTTCTTACAAAATTAATTAAACAATATCTGTTAAATTCATTAAATGCCGTCAAAGAAAACCGGTGTTGTAATAAATTTTGGTTAAAGTTATAAAACATATCTGAGTAAATGAATGGTAACTAACAAACAGGTTGTGTCTATACTCTATAACCACGAACAACAGTCTCTCTTAATGTTAAAAGTGATAATTGCCCAATTGGTTTGTGTAACTGATTTCTGTATTTGACAATTCGAAACGTACCAGGTTGTCTTTATCACTTCGTAATTAAAAAACAAGCGATATAATTTCTGATAGTAAAATTATACGATCAGTTATAATTCTACCACAATCAAGTGCTTTACGGATTGCTTAAAATTTTAATATGCAAATTATTATTCATGTTTTGTAAAAGAATTGTAAAAAGTAATAAATTCAAGCCCATATTTTGTAAAAGTATGATGAATTATAATTAAAATGCATCGATGAACTTTCATAATATACTGTAATGATATGAGATGCTACCTCTTTGAAATTAATTGTAAATTAATTATTTTTTTAAAAACTAGCACATTTCACACATATTGCTCCGGTTAGCTCAGCCTGTATTTAAATTTACTAATTTAAAAGAACTCTTATCTAAAGAACGTTAAAGGGATCGATTTACCAACTTTTGACAATTTAATACACAAAATTATTATCTAACTAAACACTTTAAGAACCAAAATTTGTTTTTATAAATACCTTTAATCACTTTTAACCACCACACTAATAATCATGTAATCCTATTTTCAGCAATATCCCACGATAGCTGCAACACGTTCCGCTCCTGTCACTGTTATCTTAAATTCCACCTTTTGACTCTCGTCCAATAAATAAACTTCCAACTCCAATCTAATTCCAAGACCAAAATATCCTATTTTGCAATTTCAACCTCTTCCAATAAAATAGTTGTAACTAAGAACTGTATTTTTATTTTTATAAATATTTTCCATTTATTTTTAGTTTATAGGTATCATTAAACATTTTCTTTATAAACTTTGATAAAGGTTTTATTAAATCTATTTTGTTTATAATTCTTTTTTCAAAATTAGGATTTTTGAAAAAGAATCTTCTAATTTCAAAATTGTTTTATTTATTTATTTTATTCAATTTTTTTTTATTTTAACATGGTAATATTTCCTTGGGTATCTTAATTTTTTAAATATAACAAAACCTTTATCATTTACAACATTAAATTAACAATATTTATATAAATCTAATATTCTACAAAATTTAAAATTATTAACATTTATCTTAAAAAATTTACATTATTTACATGTTATTAAAAAATTAGACTTGTACAATTTTAAAGTATACATTTCAAAATCAAATTAATTAAAAAAAAATATTTATTTATAAATTTATCCTAAAGATATTATTTCAATACATATACATATTTTTTCTACTCCCATACTTTAATTGATTTATTAAACATTTACTACCTGTACCTTAATGATATTCATTAAGATACAGATTTTTCATTAAGATACAAGTTTATAACCAATAGCAGCAAAGTATTTTATTTGGTAACCATAGTTACGCGAGTTGTTGGTGTTTCTTAATTGAGATAACCAATAGCAGCAAAGTTGTCAAAAATAAGTTTAGGTAGCAGCTTTTCAGAAGGTGCCTATTTTTTCATTATTATAACTGGTCGTAGAAAAAATAATGTATGCAACTCGCATTTAATGGCTATTAAGACACTCGTATTCATATAGACACTCGCCTGCGGCTCGTGTCTTAATTCTCATACTCGTGTCTTAATAGCTATCATTAAATGCTCATTGCATAATATACTATTATTTATTCTTTTTAAATTGTACCTTATTTTTATCTTTTTTAAGGCAATTCGTCTTATTGTGTGTTATTATTAGCTGCCTTTACCACCTAATTTACAAAGAATGTTAATTTGCACTCCTGCTATTTTTATTGTTATAGAAACAAAATCCTCCTAGTCATTCATACCTTGACTTTTTCAAACTTCAAGACATCATAGATTTATTTTAGTTTATTCTGTTGAAAATTTCCAAATCTACTTCCTTTATACTTACTTTTACTCTAATATCCAAAAGTTTCAAAACCAAGTAAGATATACAAATTACAATAAACTAAACCTATTATTAAGTCTTTAAGAATGTAAATACAACATCTATCAAAATAAGTTACATGACGTCAAACAAAGCCGGTGTTGTATTAAATTTTGGTTTATACCGGTGTTCGGAATTAATTCGGACAAATATTCAAACATTTCTTAACAACAAATTCATACTTCGAATTTGAATATGAGTTTCGAGCCAGAACTAGATTTCAAATCTTAATCTAATCCAATTTCAAGTTTCATGTTTCGATCCTTAAGTACGAATCTAATTTAAAACGTTGAATCAAGAGTTGATTTTTTTTAACATACTGGATTCGCCATTAAAATTCCGACTCATTTAAATTTCAAATCGCAATTGGCATTTTGAATCAAAGTCTCAAATTTGAATAATATATTCATAGTAACTATGATTTAATGAAGAGTTCTGGAGTTTGAAATAAACATTCAAATATGGCCTCCAATTTTTAATGTGTTCAGAATTAAATAAAACGCTACTTCGTTGTATTTTTTCGAATTTTCGAATTTATAATATGGTTATGGTGTTGATCATCAGGATGTAAGCGTCTTCCAGATCATTACTCAATTAGTAAATTAACAGTTGTTATAGCGGGTTGCAATCTCCAAATAATATTAAAAAGAAAACTGTTTTCGCCGATTAACATAAAAATGTCATTTTTCCGCCAACGGACAGGTACTAACATTCCACTTTTACTGACTGCAGCATTAAAACAAACGGCCAAGAGGCTGATATTTATAAAATTTGTATTTTAATAGAAACCCTTTAACAGCAGATCGTTAGATGATAATAATATCTAAAAAATATTAAAAATAATCATCAAATTAATATTAATTATAAATAACAGGCGACAACACGACAAAAATGCAGTCTTGAAAAGTTTCTCAGCCTTAATTTCGCCTGGGCTGTGAAACACCGGTACAGCGGCAATAAATTTGCTTGTTTTTTGCCTTGTTAAACAAACTATTAACCCATCATTTAGTAACTATTCTATCTTAAACTCACATGGTTATCACAACTAAGACTACATTATTGTAATCTGAATTTGAAACACCAGAAAAACTTCATTTATTCATTAATTGAATATTAACTCTCAAATAAGGTAGGTATTTGAATATCTACTATAAATTTTCTGAAAACCAAGTTTAAATTCTAAACTCAAGAGTTCAAAAATTCGAATTTCAATCAAAATTTGGAGGTTTAAATTTTACAAACTTTAAGCTTTGAAAATTCGAAAAGTCGAATGCATATTTTTTAAGGTAAACTTTAAAATGCATATTTTGGGTATTTTATTATTTCATTTCAATAACCTTTTTCAGTGCTAAAATCAGATATATTACTGAAAATGTCCCCTTTAAGGTCCTTCCAATTTACAATATTTCTTCTTTATATCTGTAATTATTTCATCTTATACTTTTGGAAATGTTTTGATTAATTTTAATTGTATACAAAAAGTATTAATGCTAGAACATTAAACAAAATATATACAAACGTAACAGAAACGAGAGGTGAGAGCAAATTCAAAAATTTAGCGATTTCGTTGATGTTTTATTATTTAAAAACCACTTCCGCTTTACTAATTTAAAAAACAGTCTGGGATTTTTACTGTAAGTAATTACCCAAAATCAGACGAATTTCAAATCAAAGATTTGTGATTTACTTAAAACTACAAACAGATATAAAAGGTATGATGAAGAACATTTCTGTAATATTTATTTTATTACTTTAATACATACAAGGCAATTAATAGGTTTTTCCCTTTCGCTTCTTCAGTTATTTTTGATTAATTAAAAATTAAGATGATGAAATTAAATTCAATACTAACTTATTTATAATGTAACTGAAAGCTCCAAGTAGATTATAGTAAATTATATAAAAAGAAGAGCTTCGGGATTTTTAAATACAAGTTCAAGTAAATAACCTATTGTGACATTGTGTAGTTAAATGAAGAAATAAATAACCAAGTTTATATTTACTACAGCAGTATACATATAATTTTTAAAGAAAAATATTCCAGAATGCTATTTCTAATTGGATTAGTTTCATTTCACGTGTGAGTTATAAAGTGCAAGCAATTGCGCCGGTTTGTCGCACGAACAACGTATTGTTAATGCAAACAAAAATTGTTTTGCATATAAAATCTCGTACCAGTTTCATGCGCAAGATGTAGATATACTTATTTATCGATATATAAAATTATTATTACTTTTGGTATTAGAAAACATAACCTGTAAACATTTCTTCGCGTTATAGCCTTACCATTCGCATTTATGTTATTTTTATGTCACGTACTCCAATCAATGATTCGTATACAAGAAATATACTTTACTAAGATGCAAAAAACGTACATAAATTCCTGTAAAAATATTTCATAGTGGTAGTATAACACTTGTTGCTACCTTCATTTATAGTTTACCCTTGAGTACACTTACGTTCAAAAGTGGCCGCCTATATTAAAACGTTCACATTAATTTCCGCTTTTGCAATTTAAATTGTTGATTTGTGAAATATTTACACGAAAATATTAATAGACCATACCAAAAACCTGTAGTTTATTCGTAGTACGAAACTATATTATGACCATAACGTTTTTAAAAATTACAAATTAGTTCCTCCTTGTACTTTACGGAGCATTAATTTTACTTAACGTGCCACAATTTTCTGCTCTTAAGATGTTAAAGATTAATTTACTAGTATGCAAAGACATACTTAAACAATAATAAATATATACAGAGTGATTCACAAAGAACGCAACCCCTTAAACATTCTGCAACCCAACTTACGCATATTAATCAACTACTTTTTTCTTAATTAAAATTTATATTGTTTTTAAAATAATCTTTTAACATTTTTTATTTATTTGTTTACATCTGTGAAATTTGCAATTTAGTGGAAACCAAGAGCAAGAGCTCGCAAAAACGCAGATTTGGCGGTCCATCTCCACCGTCTGCGTTACCCTGGGAGATCATCTGGCGCAAAGCTGTTCAAACGCTTAGAAAAACATTTTGAATATATAAATTAAAATGTTTGTTTCTACCTTCTTAATTTATAGATTTAGTTAGTTTTTTAAAAATTATTATTAAATTTTGGAATTAGTAAATAGCCACTGCTGCTTTACAATATGGTTCTCCTTTTCATAAAGCCAGCTATCCTGATGTATTTTTATTTGTAAGAAAAAGGTTGATCAACTATAGCAGAACATCATAATTAGTTGCCTAGTCAATTTGTTATTAATCACCCTCTATAATAAGTTTTGCTACAGTTAACCAAAAATTCGGAAAGAACTATTATGAATTATTAATTAAATACAAGTTTGCTATCAATAACTACATCTTTGTTACTTAAAAACTTGGAGGGCCTTTGAATTCAGTTTAACTAGCTCATATAAAACGGTTTTATTTTTAAGTGCTATGTTTACATTTTAAAAATGACACCAGAAAATATTAAAATCAAATATTACGAGTATCTTTCTCTTTAAATGTAAGGATGTGGTATACATATAAACATTAAATGTGCAAAAGAAATCTACGATTTTGTCCTCAAAAATAATCTCAACATAAATTGTTTGAACCTACGATCATCCATTCAAAATCTTTTTTCTTAAAAATTGTTCCCTTTTAACTTCTTGTTCTAATTCGTTTAAAATTTCCCCAATTTTGTCACTTATTGTATTGCCTACTTATAATTGAGCTGAACTTCTTCAATGCTAAACATCTCAATTCACTAACAACAACAGTTTACGTATGCAAAACCTAGAAATTTTCATGGTTAACCTCGTCAAAATATATAAAAGAGCACTAAAGGCCTAGAAGGCCCATGGCATGGTTTATCACTTTCTTCCATTCTTTCCTATTTCTGGCTCTATCTTCCCATCTTGTAATGTTCAAACACCGTAAGTCCTCCTGTAATTCCTTCTTCCAATGGCTTCTGGGTCGGCCCCTTCGTCTCTTACCACCAACTTTTGCCTTATATGTTTTACTGGGAGTTCTTTGGTTGTCCATTCTTATTAAATGACCTAGCCATCTGAGCCTTTGTGCTTTCACTACACCAACTATATTCGTCTCACCAAATAACTCGTATAGTTCTTGATTTGTCCTTCTTGCCCACTGTACCTCAGTACCTCCACACATCCCTACATTCTCTATGTAACTTCTCACCACCATATTTGATTGCCTCGGTTTGGATTCCATCAGCACCTGCACTTCTTCTTCTTTAGGTTTTTTTTTATTATACTTAGTACCTACTATTTCTTCATAATCTGGAATATTTTCTCCGTCGTTATCGATATTTTGTCTTATTTTCTCTTGGCTTTCATCGTATTCAATATCTTGGTCTTTATTTAGTAAATCCCCAAAATGCTCTACCAATCTTTCGTTTACTTCTTCCTGTGTTCCTATTAATTTTCCATTCCTACCTCTGTAGAGTATTTTCCTTGGATGGTAGCTCTGTCTAATTTTTTTTTGTCCTTGATAAAAGTTCGTAATTCCTCTGTTATTATACCTTGCTTCTATGTCCTCGAGAAGTTTTATTTCTAGTTTGCGTTTTCTTTCTCTACACAGTTTCTTGCAGCTCCTCTCTTTTCTTCATATTCTTTTTTTCCAGTTTCTTTTTTCCGTATGTATCAGCAAATCAGCATATTTGGTCACTTATCGTATTGCCTATACATGTAATTGAGCTGAACTTCTTCAGTGCTAACATTTCAATTCGCATGTATAACAAGAACAGTTTATATATACAAATTTTCACGGTTAACCTCGCAAAAACACGTCAGAAAAACATAAATATAGGCAATATAGCCATAAAAATACATTTTTTAAACAATGATCAGTTTCATCACAATAATTTTAATTTTACAATTATTATAGATAGACACATTTTAGTTTAATTTTTCTGTTTTTCTTTGCAATTCTATAACAATATTCCAGAAAATATACTCACTGAAAATTTGGGTATTCTTAGTATCGCAGTGTAAATTATTTTAGCAATACACCTAACTCATACAAAAATAAATTTCAATCTCTTCGGCATCTTTTGCTATTTCAGATTAACCACTAAATCTAACCGCATATAATAATAAAAACTTTTCGATTACACTACCAAGGCACGCTTTAACTTTTTCTGTCAGGAAACTCATTGACTCGTATAATTTGCGGTACTCCTCCATATAATCACTATGTTTTTGGAAGTACTTCATAATGCTATACCATTTTTAACTCAATTGAAGCATTCACTCCTGGTTAAACGTTATTAATTATGAAATCGGTTGGTTGGTTTTAAAAATTTAATAAACTAACTATTACACTTACCGCTTCGTGATTCTCATTTAAAATAAAATAAATTTCCTGTATTTATTTAATTTATTCTTCGTTTTTCATTTGACGTTACCAAAATATGTTTTTGTTCTTATTTGTTTGCTAAACTAATTTGTTTCTTTTCTTATTGCAGGTAAGTTAAAGAAAATATGGACCATTTGAATATTTCTACACGTAACGTAACGTAAGTCCTTCTATGGCGGTGAGTGCAATATAAATTATAAAAATTCACGAAAGGTATACAAAACAGAAAACCATTGCAAAGTTATATACAATTTGTAATTCTTTTCAAATGATACGCTGAAAACGCAGTTGCGTTAATATAAACTTTTTTAAATTTAATTACTTTCCGGGTGATTTTTTAAAATTATTTTTAAAGTAAACCATGAAAATTTACATGTTCGTCTTAGTGTAAATGTTATACAATGAACGCCCAGATTTTGATGTAAAATGTTTTTATTCGCCGTGATCAAATGTCAGCTTCTCCACATGCAGTCACTTTCCGCTGGAATCCGTATTTTGTTCGTTGGTACTTATTGACAAAAATAATAATAATCGCATAAATTAATACCTGCCAATAACTATACCTAAGTTTCCAACCATAGGCCGTAACTAGCGCCATGCGGAGTAGGGTTAATGGCATTTTTAAAATATTATCAGGCCGGACAAAGACGTTTGGCGTCAAAAGAAGGGCGTTATTTGAGTAATCTAAGACACTGACTTTATTTTTCGTGGCAAATAAAACTTCATAAACGATTTAAAAAACCCACGTGGTACGAAGCATTCGAGAGCCAACGTTATAAAGACTCTTTCCTTGGTACCTTTTCTTTACTTAAATCGGCTTTGTTAGCAAAAGTATCTATCTAAAAGAGATATATGTAGGTACTGTGTTTGTATAAGAATTTATTCAATTAAACTTAGTGCCTACATAATAAATTATAATTACCGATATCTATGATTGAAAAATTAATGAGTATATCGTATATTCTCATTTTTTTTTAAATAAAATTTTCCTTTTTACAAATTCTTTAATAAAATGTTGTTTTTGTTGGGTCTTTTGCAAATTGAACACAAATCTTTAGCTTAAAAAATTTCAAACGTAACAGTAAATTTACAACATACACATTAATACATCAAACAAATACCAGATAATAAAACTATATTTTCTATATTCCAACATTAACATTTTTAAGGCATATTTTATACAAATTCTGCACATATAAAAAACCTGTTATGCGTATTTTACTATTGTTTATCTGTCTGACTGAAAAATTCAAGAATTTGCAATTCATAGAATTTTAAATGATCAAAGTTACTACATTCTTTCTGTTCACTGTTGCAAATAATTACAATTTTTAATTCGTATTCCAAATTGATCACCATTTAATTCATCTATAATGTGCGTTGTAACAAGTCTTTGTTTGGATGCACGTGACATAAATTACTCTCTTAGCGTAATCGAAATCAGGGGCACAGTGACAATGTCGGGTTTCCAAAAGTATGTCTGTAAAAAAGACATTAAACATACCGTGAAAAGGAGTGTCCGGAGCAATGAGTGTGCATAACTTGCGCGCTTCCGATGACGTCACATATCCGGTCCATACGTTGTCGCCAACGATTAAATAAAATTATTTTTACCTTTTTACACTGCGTAGTATAGTACGAATTGTGAAATCGTTAACACTTATAATAGTCTCGACTTATCACTCAAATGGCTGTTGCTAGCATTTATAATTTTTGCCGGTTCTGTTAAAGTTTACAATTAATATATTATAGAAACAATTTGCATTTTTCTTTCCTTACTGAGAAGAACAATCTGCCAATTTTCTGAAAAACGGGTATCGTCAGCACTGGAATGTATCGGTAAATTAGAGCTATTTTCTGTTATGTTTTTTTGGATGCATCGTGCATCAAACGAAGCCAAAATGTTAAGAATTTTTTCTATCTTAATTTCTTAAATTACGGCATTGCTGTTGTCTGTCAAGGAATTTCAGAGAGTAATAAAAATACAGTTACATTAATTTTTTGGGAATTATATTCTAAAATTTACATAAAGCTTTCCATCACCTCATACATATGTATGTGTTTACAATGGCAAAGTCTTCCATCATAATAACTTCCACACTCAGATGCTTCGACACGTCATTTTCTCAGCTGAATAACCTAGACTTATTACGGCAACGTTGATCTATATTGAAATCTAGAAAATCTACATTTAAAGTAGAGCTACTTGTGAACTCTTAAATGAAACCGTTTTTATGGTTGAAATTGATTTCATCTCCGAATTTTTTACACGTGCATATCTCGTACGGATATTTGTTTTTCATTATTTTTGTCGATTTGTTGGTTAGGTCGGTACTTAATCTATGACATAAAATTGTGGTAATATTTCATTTGTCGTTAAGGCAGTATACAACTGTTGGATGTACTACAAATGTTCAGTGCTAATAATATTCAACCAATGATGGATGTTATTATTTATTACATGTGTCTGTCAGGTTTACGGATGTCTTTAACCTCAGCCGCAAGGAAAAACTCTGTACTCATTCGCTACACATAGTTCAGTACTATACACATACATACATTCGTACATATGTACACATGTAGGTAAACATTTCGCACGATTGCAATTTCATTTGCCTTTCAGGACTTTCTACTACAGAAGTACTTCTATTAAACGTGAGAATAGGGAGATTTCGATAGTAGGTCGCAACACGAACCCCGCCATCGCCGTATAATACCAACTAAATTACTAGAAATAAATGTACCTACCACTGCAGGAAACTGAAATAAAGATAAACTATCTTGAATCTAATCTGAATTTTAAATGTATACTCAGTAAATAAAGTAGTCCACTTTTATGAATAAATTTTAGGTTTTTTAGAAACACCTCAATTTTCATGAGAGTTTTTATAGAGTTTAAAATAAATGTCGGCATCTTAGACAACACCGTTAAAATCCCAGTTAAGTATTAACTTTGCTACAAATATCCAATACATAATCTAAAAATGCCAATGATAGTAACAAGAAAATATCCAGTAAAATAAAATAAGAGCATTTTTTTATCAAAAATCAAATCGTAGTCGTTAACTTATTCTAACAACTTTATTTACTACAAAATGCTTCTTTTTGTGCGAATAAAATAAAAATAAAAATTTCTCTGATGTGAGTAAGGTTTCCAGACTTGTAATTTGCGATGTTTAATAACTGAAGCGTATGAATTAAAAGGCGATAAAGTCAATACTGGAAACTTACCACAACCTCAACCTCAAAAATATGAATGAAAGGTAAATAAATAAAGATGTAAGGTACAAGGAAAGTAAAGAAAAATACAAAATGTTCAAGAAATTATGACGAAGAAAACAATAACGGAAGTAAAATCTAAACTTCAATAAACAATCAATAATACATCGCAAAGCAGGAGACATAACAGCTGACCGAGGGAATAAAAGGAGAAAGGTGAAGATGAAAAAAAGGTTGAGCAACATATGTATTATTAAATTTACATCATAAGTTAAAACTAAAAGAAAATAGTAAAGGAAAACATGCAAAAAACAGCAAAAGCTAAATGAAAAGCACAGTAGAGATGAAAATAAATCAGAAAAACAACAAAAGCTGGATCGTCCATGGAAAGAAGAGGATAAGGTAATGAAACAAAAGAACAAACAGAAATGAAAAGAAAAAACTGAATAGCACAACATCATTACATTACATTATTTAGAAAAAAGAACCCTTTTTTTTCTGTCAAATTCGGATTTTCTGTAAAGTATTTGTAAATAATCGGAAAGTTAATATGATTTTTTGAAACGATTTTACATTTTGAGGACGAAGAAGGGTAACATAACCCCCTTCCCCAACCCCTACTAATTTTGGAGCTGATACTTCATTAAAACTAATAATTTTTGCTTACCTTTTTGTCTTTATTTGTTTATTGGGACTGTTCTATATTTTCCGACCAAACTTTGAAACGAAATTTGATATTTTTTGTTATAACTCTGTTGAACCTGTCTCATAAAACATAAAACTTGTTTGATGATTTCAATTAGTTTATCTAATATGACAACAATATCCATAGCTAATCTACTCTTAACGTAAACCATATTTTTTGCCTCAAGACAAATTGATGGAAAGTTATCATCTAGTTCGTAGTTATTTTTAAAAATAAATAATAATCACTGCCTAAATAAATAAAAATCATAAAGAAAAAATGAGAAAAGTGTTCTTTCTTATCAATAATTGTTTCAGCTTCATAGATATTTTAAATTTACCTTGACCTTCCGTTAATAGTTATTTATTATACATGCGGATTAAATTAATGTTTAACGAGCGGTACGTTCAACCGCGCGAGCGGCGGTAGCCGCAAGCGCGTTGATACCGCGAGTTAATAAATTAATTTTAATCCGCAAGTGTAATACAACTGTTTATTCAATTTTGACATTTATTTGACATTTTTAAAGGGATTTGACATTTTTAAAGCGCTAGCGGAATAAAAATTTTAAATCGCTAGCGGAATAAAAATTTTAAACGATTGTTTATAAAACATCAACTTTTATGGGCAGGCCATAAACAAATAAACGTCAGTTTAAAACGTCAAAATTGAATAAAAGATTTTAAACAAAATGGACATTTTTCTTCATTCGCATATTTAATGATAATGTGATTCTAATCTTAATGAAGATAAGAAATCTAAAAGGAAACTACAGTTATAAAAACTTACACAGTTCAAGTACTATATTTGAATTCTGTATTTTACTGATGTTCCGTTCAACCATATTCTCCTAAAATAAGCTGTAAACATTGCAATTCATAAGGCGTAAAATTTACGACCGAAGATAGTATAACTGAGTTTGTAACGATCACTTTTAAAAGTGTGAACCGAGCCGTCACTTCTTCTCTGTCTAATTTATCATCGTCGATTGGTTATAAAAGAGATGCATACTTTAAACTGGTAATAACATGCTTACTTTAAAACTCCCGCGTTTGCAACGGTAAGCCCTTGTTACACTACAAAATTTAAATAATCTTACGAGTTTCGCCAAATTCTTCTTTTAATTTAATTATTGCGACAGAGGCTTAAAAACGAGACCATACTTCGTTAAAGAAACAAATCTGCATAGTACTAAACGAAAATGAGTTGCAGTTAACGTTGGTTTTGCACAAACGAAAATTAGATGTTGTAAATCAGACCGTGCGTTTTATGGTGCGTTTACGATAACATCAGGTTGAACAGAGCATTACGAGATATTGCTATTGGGGTGTTAAACATCTTTGTTGCTTTGCTTCTTTATATTATGTCTATACACTGCATAAAAGGGTTTAGTATTTCCTTACAGTACAGTTTGATTCAAAATTTAATATTCGCAGTAGCAGAGGCAGAACCAAGACTATTCTACAAAAACCGTAAAAGTTCAAAGCTCCTAAGATATATCCCCGTGGAACTTCTTTTTAAATATTTAAATATTTTGTTCCCAGTCAAACTTCTCATATTCTACTTTATGTATAGTTACCCTTCACTTTTTCATTGAACATCGATATTTATGGAAAACCTAATTCAAAATTCTTGTTTCTTTTGCACGTACATATTAGATAATTAAAAATCCCTGATAAATGAGTACAATAATCTGTTTCCAGACGCTTAACACAACGTTGTGTATTAACAGTAATAACAAATATAAATAATTATTTTATGTTAAGTGATCTTTACTTACTAGGCAACAAAAACATCCCTCTTTTTGTTTTTCATCTACGTATGTAGGCTCACTGAAACCATTTATCACAAGAGACTCAGTTTTCCTCTTTCTATAATGATAAATTAGTTTTCATGCGCTGCAAAAATACTAATTGATCATACGTAAAAATAGTTGCATCTTCTTCGCGTTTTTATAAGATTACCAAACAAACCGACATCATTTAATGCATTTTAATGATTGCAGCTGTAATATTACCTCGTGTAAGACTGCCGCAAAAGATGACAAACTCTAATCGACAATAAAAAGAATTAGTACAAAATGAAGCACAAAACGTTTCAGTGGATATTAACAGGTAGCAAGTACTTAGAAGATAAAGTAACGTTTATATTTTTACGACTTTTTACCTCGTAAACTAGGTACTTTTAAAAGAACGTAATAATCCAATCAGGTAAATTTTATATCAAAAGAAATCCTCTGAGGGCTTGAGTTTCTTAACCAAGGTTAATTTTAATACATAAACTTCTTCGATGCTTTACACCTAGAAAATTCAGTCTTGCAATACCGAGTCTACCAGGTAAAAATTATGCTTAGTAATAGTGTTTAATTATACAAAATTTAAAACTTACTATTAATGAAATGTTAATAATAAAATAGTTGGCATAGTTTTAAGAATCAAGGCAATACATAAGGAAACCAAAATGTATTCCTTCGCAAAGTGGAAAAATTTTATATCCGTTTAATTTAGAGTATTAAAAGTTTCTCGTGGATTAATATAAAATAATATGCAGATTCAAATTTTCAAAAAACAGTAGTAACACAAAATATTGTAAAACTATTAGTGCCAATTTTCCGTTGGAGAGTTTAGAAATTCGTCTAAGGAGTAAAGATATTTTGTTTTCAAATACATTTATTTCTTTAACCCTTCGACTTACAGGATATTTTTGCCACGTTTCCTGATAACCTGGGTACATTTTGTACCCACCTTATAAAAACTAAAATTAGGCATGTAAACATTACTAGCAAAGGTAATAAGTTTTGGTATGGTCAAATAAATAATAAAAATATATTTGAGAGGCTTTATTCACACTACAAGCATTAAAACTCAAAAAAACAAGAAAACAGAAAGTAAAGTGAAAAATACATTGAATACGATTAGTAGTACAAATTAATTGCATGAATTGCATTTTTTTATCACATGTTTAATCATGATTTTTACATATCCATTTATGACAAACTTCACATTGGTGGTCTGCCTTTTTATCCAAATTTGTTGGTTTAGACTTAGTTACAACCTGGGTACATTTTGGACCCTGCATCAAATATTATCCAAAAAAACTAAAATAAAGGGATTAGCGTCAGGTATCTTTTGCAGGCACATTCCTAGAGGATACATGGACAGCTACTGAACGCCTTGGGTACGTTACATGATCAAAATACATTTTATTCCAAAAATTAAGCGCATGGGTACAAAATGTACCCAGGTTGTAAGTCGAAGGGTTAAGAAACTCCGGTTAGCTTTAGATGATACCAATAGTATCAAACAGCTAATTAAGAACGCGCTATACTACTACCATAATACTAGTTAACAACAAAAAATATATAACTTAAGAATAGAAACACATTTTATATAATCTTATAAATAAGTTTGGTTAAACTACAAAAAAATGAAATTAATTTCAGCACATCTTTTTAATGAATTTTGTGTACAGTGGTTAATATCACACGTCGCAGCTATTCTATTGAAATTGTTGCACATTACTTGTATTGGCGATTTAAGTAAAACATTAGTGCGTGCAGTGGAACAGTAAAAAGTTATTGTGTTACGAGTTGCAACACATAGCACGTGAAAATTTATCAGCGATACAAGCTTTATACAATCAATTTTATTGTATAACAATTTATACAGAAAGGTTAAACTAATAATAACTCTTCTAAATTCTAAAGATTCTAAATCAAATCTTGCTCGTAAGAGCTGTTGTTCAATGCCATGTACAGGATAGTGACCATCAATTATTCTATAACAAAAGAATTTCAAAAATCTTCTTTGAATTGCTTCTAAGCTACTTTTATGATAGGGATACCATATAATGGCTCCATATTCCAGTTTTGTTCTGATAAGTGAACAATATAATGTTTTTAATTTTCATTGGCATTACCATTAGTAACAAAGTTATTTACTAATAAAAACCAGTTTGCCTTATGCACTTCAAAAAAGTAAGAAGTAAGAACAGAGAAAGCAAAGATCCGCAAAAACCTGGTTATCTCTCGAATTGACATAAACATCAGTGAAGAAGAACTATTAAAAGAAGCAACTACCAATATGCTAGATAAAGAGGGGTTTGGAAATTGGAACAAACAAATCATATGAAATAGGGAATTCATAATACAAGTTAATGAGTGGCCACAAAATACATATGTATCGGATAGAATCCTTACTGGCTTACTGCCAAACTAATGTCTCCAATCAGAAACATAACCATAATACAATGATGTGCTCCTACAGAGGTGTCGGAAGATGAACATAAAGATGTATTTTACCAAGAACTGACAAGCACCCTACTAAAAGTTAAAAAAGGTGATATAATAATTCTAATGGGTGATCTAAACGCCATAATAAGAAACAACAATGAGGGGTGCGAAAATATCATGGGTCAGCATGGTTTAGGTCAACGAAATTCCAACGCTGATTGATTCATAGAACTATGTATGGGGCATGATTTGGTCATGGGAGGAACGCAATAGATATCTCTCGATCAGCAAACGCAAAACCGAATCGATGATATCGTTATAAGCAAAAAATGGAAAGGCTGTCTTAATGATGTGAGAAATAAACGCTTCGCAGATGTTGGAACCGATCACCACTTGGCACTTACTAATAGGGAAATTCAAACTTAAGGTGTGCGCTATAAAACACAAGACATAATATAATAAGAGAAAACGATACAATGTACAAAGACTGAGAGATGATACAACAGCCACAAGTTGAAAGAACGAATGGACCCGCTGACAAATGAATGAAACGAAAGAATCCAAAGCGAAGGAAACATAGAAAAGAATTGGGAATACTTAAAAGTTAAAAGAAGAAATTCAACGCAGCAGAAGAAATAATAGGCTACCAAGAAGAAAGATGAAAAGAGTCAGATACCACCTGCTAAGTAAAAGTGAAATAATCAACATAGAACAAGGGGTAAAACAGGGGTATATTCTGTCACCTCTTCTTTTCAACATATGCCTTGACCCAATCCTGGAGAAAGCCATTAGAAACAAGAATGGAACCAAAAAATTTGGCCGACTTAGAATACGTAGATGACATACGCCTAATATCATGCCACAGCACGGATATGAAATCAATGATCAGAACCCTGGAGAAAGAAGTGGAAGAAGTGAGACTGCAAATTAATGTAAATAAAACAAAGGAAATGCTAATCGGAAAAAGAATAAGAGAAATGGTGAAATGTTCTAAGATTAGCTTAAATAAAAATAACCCTAAATATTGGGAAGTAAATTTAAACTAGAAAAGTTATTTATATCCATGACTACTGTTTCTTCGTTTTTCCTAATGAAGATGCCTCCGACGTAATCGATGGAAAAGATTAAAATTCGTAAATCAAAATTATATATCTATCTATCTTGTAAATATATCTTGTTTAAATGGTTAAACGTCTCCGTGGTTACGAAAATAGTTCATTGCCACTACGAATTTTTTAACCAACTTTCTTCCCACCTAACCTTGAAATAAAAGGAATAAATCACAACGAAGTGCAATATATTTTATTCTATGGATGTGGTATAGTGATAGAGACTTTTATATTTAATAAACGATGACGTAGAGTAATTTGTATGTTAATGAAGTAGGTCGGTATTAATTGATTTGAAAAGACCACACAATCGTGAGCGATGCTATCATAATATTTCAATGATTTTCAGATAATTGATTATATTCCAAGCTTTTTAAGTCCTGACAATATATGGCTGGTGCAAAAATAAAAAAAAATTAAGTGTTAGGAAACATAAGTGTAACAAAGACGATACAAGAATAATCTTTATAAATATGTTTCGATAGTGCCTCTCCTTCAGAACAACAGTAATGCATCTCTAATTATTTCGATATTTACGAGTTCAAATACTCGTAGCTTGTTTGATGAAGACACCCGCGCAACCGGAAGGGCGTAGATCTGCCTTAGTTCTTTGCTCTAAGTTACGTAGGTATTTAAAATAAAGAAACGAGCGTCCGTGAACGGGAATCCACCTTTTTTGTCGAATCAAGAGAGCCTTATATAACGTACACAAATTCTAAACACAATAACTAAAAGTCATCGAATAACTTGAAGAGGTACATATAAATTCATAAAGCTTGGCTAAACGAGCGATGTAAGGTATTAGTAGTACTTATAGCCGGCCGCACCCAGCCAAGGCGGGCCGACACGCGCTAACAGACCCACTCTGCATCACAATGATGATCGCGGGCGGCCCTGCTCACAAATCTGACGTCACGCATCTTAATTAATGCTGAAAAAATGCAGTAATTGTAGGATAAACTAAGTTTTTTTTGTTACTTAACTTTCTAATTATCTCATACAGAAGAAACGGCGTATACCGTAAGCATGAGAAAATTTTACATGGAACCTGAACAAATACATGGCCGATACAAGGACAACCGTGGTCTTATTTGCATTCGTCCGAATTGATAAAAATATGCACGTCAAAACTTGCAGTATTATAAATAACAAACAGACAGAAAAATACCATTAAAAAAACTCTTAACGGTTATCGCAAATTTAAATCATTTTTTGGCACTGCTTGGATATTTTTCTGGTAGCAGAAAATGCATAGGTATAACCGAAACCAGTTTGAAAATTTGCTTATCAGTGATACTAGTTTATTCAATTTCTCACACTTTTAATTTGTGCCTATGTCGTAGGGAATCACTGATAATTTTCAGCATAGATACATACATCCATTACTAAAAACTAAAGCTGTTATAAAAAGTCCAATGTCATTTGTTACCATCTTTACAAAGTTTATAACCCATTTATACTGTTGCTTATACAAAAATATAAATATTTTATCAGATGTTTGAATGTCAATGCAGTGACAAATATAAACTAAGTCACTATAGGCTGTACATTTTCAACATTTCAAGAACCACAACATTTAATTTAAAACTTAAAAAGCAGCAATCCAATTTTCCCGACAATCTTTCAAGGGCTTTACAGTCTTTTCCTTTATTCCAAGAGACCCATAAACCTAAAAAGTGACTTAAAAATAACAGTGGAAATATTTTTCAAATTGTCATTGTATAACCATTTTGATTAGGATCCTTCAGTATAACAGAAAAAATAAAATGAACAAGATTATTCAGAAGCGAATTCGAAATCAGTAAAGATTAAACTCATGGTCTCATCTCTTAATACGTTTCAGCTACGACGTTCTACCTACTACTATCAATTTATTATGCTTATCCACTTTACACCTATTGTTAACCTGACAGTGTGATTACCTAACATTTGTCTTATTCATTCCCTTATTAATTTCTTGCACTACAAACACATATTACTACCGTTTTGCATTTAAGTAAACACAAATTTAAATTAGGTATTTACATGTTAATCAGGTTTTGGTTTGGTTTGGGCAGTTTTGTGTTTATTTCAATATATTTAGATAATATTATGAACGAAAAATGTTTTATTTTAATGCACGTAAAACAGTTACACCTTTAAAATTATTCGAGAGTCTAGCAGTCTAGATTAGATTTTTAGTTCAAGGGTCCTTCACATGCTAGAATTTTCGTTTATAGTATAAGGCTATAAGGTACTTCACAGTCTGTTTAGAGTGCAGTAGATCATAAAATTAATTTATTATGTTGGCATTAAATTTCTTTTTTGTGTTATCAGATGTTGATCGTTGGATTGGATTAGATGATACTCCGTTGCTAAATGTAGCTTATTACTAGAACTTGAATTAAAAATTAATTATACGGCTGACAATACTGGGTTTATTGTGAACCATATAACTTCAAAATTATCGTTTACGTGGCCTTCTGTGGTCTCAAGTTAGCAATCAATGCATTTCGTAAAACAGTAATAATTACACATTCTGAAACCTTGAACATAATATTCCGCATATTGGTTTAATACTTTATTCTTTCATTATGACAATAATTTCGATAAGCTTATATACCTACCATTGATATTACTGTACAGCTTTCAAGTTAAGTAATTCTTAGAAACCGGCTTAAAGTAATTTCCCAATCAGCATTTTTCCTTTAGAATTTATATCTAAAAATCTTTAAATATTCCTTACAATCGAAAAATTCAAAACTAGCAAATTCACCAACGATATTTAATCAACAATTTACTATGTATTTTACTTAACACTTACCTGTTTGATTTCAAAGTTATTACCGTCTAAGCTTGTTTCAGAAGTTTATTTACTGCATTTAATGTGCTGTTAAATTTAATGAAAATTCTAACTTTAATCCATAATATAAGGTTTAAAAGAACACATGTTAAAAGCTCTCATACTTTAACAAAGCTTTAATACACAGTCTCTAAATTAATTATTTGATTAGATGCTTAAAGTACGCGTATAAAGGAAAAATACTATTCTGGGTACTTCTATTTTGGATAAGTTTTAACACTGCCATGTTTGTCTAACATGCAACGAAATGAGAGATTATAAATTTATATTTAACAACTTTTGGCAATTTTTTATAAACAAAATTGCAGATTCCTTTAATTTTTAATCTTCGAAAATTAATCAGACTAACCATTTAAGAATTACTATAGAATAGATTATGATTATAACCTTTGCGCAATGTGATAGTTCCAACTTTTAGTAATCGAATTATAAAATAAATGTAGTAAATTAATAACAAAAACAACGATTATAATTATACTGCATTCGTTATCGTTATATTTTTAGATGAAAGCAGGATATGTTGGGCAAGAGTTTCGCTGGTGTTTTTCTATACTAAAACTGGTACTTATCAGACTATGGTTCAGTATAGAACCAATTTTGCCTGTTTACTTTAATTATCTTATTCAAGGTAAAGCTAGTCTATGTCCAATTTGGTAAAAATATATCAAACTGAAGCATTAAACAGGCTGTTCGATTTTTTAAGTCAAGTAATGCCAACATAATAAATTACAGTCATAATATAGACACCAATACTATGATCTAAATGGATCATGAATCCAATATATGCTACAGGATAACATTTTTAATTCTTTGAGGCATATATCATTCTTCGTCAGTACCATGCAAGTTTCAAAATCTTATCCTGACATGTTTGTTTTTTGATCTTCAGAGTAATAACTTGAAATTATTATCTAATATTAACTGCTTAATTTTAAAATATATATCCACACGAAAACTAAAACATACGAGCACACATGGCACATCTGCGCATTTATCAACACTGTTATAAC
The DNA here is from genome assembly GCA_963082815.1 of Melanotus villosus. NCBI lineage: Eukaryota > Metazoa > Arthropoda > Insecta > Coleoptera > Elateridae > Melanotus > Melanotus villosus. Next base: position 36,845,287 of record OY720419.1, on the reverse strand, counting down.
TCTAAAAATATTTAGAGCTTTACGCAATTTTACCGCATTTGTGAAAGATATTGTTGTTTCGTTACCGGTAATTCTACGTAGGCCTATGGCAAATTGTCAATGGGTTAACATAGGAAAGTCGAGGATCCGGACGATTTCCCCATACATTTTTTTACAAACGCAGAGTAGTCTTATATATTGTATCAGTTATTAAATTGTAACAATTTGTCTTTAAAATAATGGCTTAAATCTAGTACGTTTAGATCCGCACGTCTGGTTATTAACAGTTTTAGTTCTCAACAAACAGCCAAATAAATTCAAAGTCAGCTGTTCTGCTATGCTAAAATATGTCGAACAAATTACAAAACTAATGTAATTAAATACATTTTATTATTTATTGATAACGTATCACAACTAAGTATGTGGTACGTAAAATCAATTTGATATTCGAATAAAATTATGCGTGACCTCTTTGTTATATTTACGCAGAACGTTTTAGATATAACGGTCCAAAGCTACTGTAACAACAATAAAACGATTTTTAATACTAATAAAATATAAGCGTATATTTGCATTATAAATATTTAATTTCGGAGTGCCTAGTACGGCTTACAAAATCATTTTTCGAATTACCATTAAATCTATACACGTAGCTATAAACCTTGAGGAAAAATTTTTATTTTTATTATAAAAACTAATTAGTATTTTGTTTGATTTATTATGTGAGCAAGTTATTAAATTTTCTTAAAATATTGAAGCTTAGAAAGATTTTTACTTTAAAATTACTTCTAGAATCGTTAATAATCAGATCCGGAAATAACTTTTTGCAGAAATTTATGAACATCTCAAGAACGCATAAATTTGAAAATTGTTGTAACTTTGCCTGTAGCCTGAAAGTGTTTGAGTACAAAAATACTTAGCCTAAATATTCTTTAATAGTTTATCTAAACAATAATTTATAAATTTAATTCCAAATTAGTTCTGAGCAACGGCAATCAACATTACATGATTTTAATGCTGGCACTAAAAGCCAATTTATAATAGGTGTTGTTAAGAATTAAATTTGGTATTAAATACGCTGTGGTTTAATGAATCAATAAAGTCAATTTTCATATTCGCTCTACAGAATAGACAGTTTGTTACGGATCCTAATTAAACTATTCTAATCAACTGTTTGAAAGCATAAATAGTTAAGGTTATTAATTTCGTCGTATGTACTTACAGTATATACAAATAAAAACGCAATGTACTGACGTAACAGTTCCCTATTACATCACACACATATTGATCTGCCTGTTTTTTATTATTAATTATTTATTGTAATTCGAATGACAATAGATAATTGTGAATATTTTTGTTTGTATACATTCAACACGACGCTCAAACACCCCAAGAATCTATTTTAATAGCATCACAAAAATTAGTCGCCTACTTAAATATTTTGTTTATGAATTCAATATTTATTAATCGTTAAAACTTTGTAAATTGTATTTAAAAAACTGTACAGGGACGCAAATATTGTTATGGTCATATTGTACGAATCATTTCTTATTCTTAAAGAAATTTTAGATACATCTAAACGAAATAATGAAAGTCCTTAACACGGAAATTCCCTAGAATATTCAGTTTTATGTAACAAAAATTTTTTTCCGACAAACGTTTAGGAATGTTATTTTCCCACACTCATTTTGCGTGCGGGAAAGTCCACTTTCCCGCACGGAGTTAAGGAAAGTGACAACAATTTCTGAAAAATCAGAAAATCGCATAGCAACCATCCTTACTAGATTATTACTTTAAAAGGAAATGTCAAATTTGACAACTTGAAAACTTACAAAATGATAGTTTTGAACGATTCCTAAACGGTTGTAGGAAAAACGTTGTTCATAACACGTGCGGGAAGAGCGATTCCGAAACTCAACGTCCTGCATTCGTTTCGGAATCGCTAACTTCCCGCACTTGTTATGAAAATAACTATATGCAAACCGAGACACCGCCAAAACTATTTAAAATTCTTCTGCATTGCTTAGCAGTAAGGCTTTGTAGTGATACTTAAATTTTTCAACAACATAATCGAAAAACAGGGTTTCAATTATTTATAGATCACTCTGTATATTAAAGACGAAACTGGTGTCGCAAATGGCGTCAACGTAATGACATACAAAATGCCAATCGTTTTCTGCTTGGGGATTATGTAAATTTTGAACAAAATATTAGATGTTCTGGTACTCCATGGTTTTTTTTCTAATATATAAATGCGAGTAACAAGAATAACACTAAAAAAAATCCCAAACCATAATCACAAGAACAAGTGCCGCACCCTAAACAAAACACTGTCATCCAGACAGGCAATGACGAGCAGAGTGCCATGATGTGTATTAATAATTCATGTGTTCAACCGCGTGTTGGTGGAACATCTTTTTGGGTTGAACTCGTGTACTGTTAATTCAGAACTTATTTACAGTTTTTATTATTACTCCTTTTTCCACGATACGAATTTATTGGAATAGAAAATGATAGATGATACGACATAAATGCAAAATTACCCGTTCAAGCTTGTGGTTTCTGGTGCTGTTTGTTGTAGGACGCGTGTGGTACTCGATTGTCGAGAGGTACAATAAAACATGGTTACTAAAAGGTGCTTTAATAAAAATAATTCTTTTAATATATGTATGATTTTGTTTAAGTGTACTACGTGTCTGTGTTCTCGATTAACGTCTGTTTAACTTATGTTTTCTCTGCTTGTTTAACAGTCATTGAACAAAATAGGGTTCATCTATCCTTTGTAGTTTTACATTCTATCACGATGACGTCTTGGACATAAAGACTTATAATTCGTTTTATAAAATCGCGGAATAGCTTCAACGGTTTCTATTCAGAGCAAAATAAACTACAAACTTCTAGATCAGAGAGAGTTAGTTTACAAATTTTCATTATTCCGAATAAAGATGCTAAAAGAGCCCATCTCTTTTTAAACCAATTTGGTGGAAATATGTTTTATATTGAAACAAATAGTTACCTACATCATCAAGACGTATTTTCAGATACAAAAGTATTGCACAAGCAACCTGATGGTTACACAATCATTTATTTATTTAATGGGCGAAATGTAGACTTGCGAGTGCCAGGGATTTCAATGCGCATCAACTGCTATGGTTATTAGCACCACCTAACTAGAATTTTGGCGAACCCAGGGGATTTCCACCCCTGAAAAGGATCTTTATCGTGCCAAACATCGTATGGACACGGGACCTGCGGTTTTACGTCGTATTTATTCCGTATTACAAATTTCACCGACCTGGGTCGGGAATCGAACTCGAGATCTCTGGTTTACTATGCAAGTATGCTAACCTTGACGCCATCGAGGCCGACTACTTACAGTCAGAAATTATTATAAGTACTTTACCTAACCTCAAAATCCCTAGTAATTTAACCAAAACACTAAAGAGGAACTTGCAGTTTCTTACCTTTTATTCAAAGATCCTACAAAAAACTTAAAACTGATCTATTGACTATCAGTCTTTTTAAAATAAACTTCATAGTAGGTAAACGTCAAATATAAGTATGTTTGGTGAAAGATCACGTAATATAGCAATACAGGAAGCAATATGCATCTAAAGTACCTAATGCAACTTCAACTACCGGCACATCGTAAACTCGGTAATTTAAAAGTGTAATTAAAGCTGTTGATGACATCTTTCTCTTGAATTATTAAACTCTTACTAAAATTGAGGTTAAAAACTTTTTATTTATGTCGTTATTAAATAAAAACTTAATCGGCGTTTAACTGAAGTTTTAAAAAAAAGGTGCTGCAAAATAATAAAAATTATCATAGTTCAAAGAAAATCTTAGCTTTATTTCAAGGCTTTTTTTTCTTGCTTAAACTGAAAGCTTCAAATTCTTTTGTTCCTTCTGTACTTGTCATCCAAAATAACTCACACAAAAATTCCAGAAATATCTTCAAATTAAAATTTAAAGTTTCAGTTATACTCGAACACAAAGAGTTACCAAGGTGATTTCCTGAACCATGACGAACGTCTCTTAAATTAAAGTTAAACCTTCCAAGAACGACATTTGCATTCTATTTTTATGTTTATATCTCATAATGCCTTCGATCTAAATATAGAATGCAGATTAGTTTCACCACACCTTAATTATATAAACAAAACAAATTTCTTAAGTTATTGACCCTTTGTTTCCAATAATTAAACACTTCTGAAGAATTATTAAGATTCTTGAAAAAAAATTCAAGGTTTTCGTTAATTTTATGCTCCTTCAAATTCAGAAAATTGGATACCAGAAAGTACTATTCTAAGAATTTTAGCGTTGGTTTTATTCGCTGGAATTTTAATTGAGTTATATACAAAAAAAATACATTTTCTTAAAAAACATTTTTTCGTATGTATTTAAATTTATTTGTTTCTGTTTATGTATTTTTTGGAAAATTTGATTTCCTAATGTTTGTGTTTTATTTGCTTAATCCTTTTTGATTGTAAAATACGCCTCTTTCTAAAAAATATCTAACATTCTTTTTGTATGTTAAAACATTGATGTAAAATTCATTCATGATTTTTAAAACTTAAAGGTGTGTAAGGTCCTAAAATTCAGATATTTAGCTTCCGAGTGCTACCAGTTATGGTTAAAATATATCCACACGACCACACCGGACAGAAAGTGGACATTCGTAGTATTAAATTTCATAAATGAAGGCCAGTAAGCTCTTCCTGCGCCAATAAAGCTTGGTTTTTAGTCTCAGTGTGGCGTATGTTAGTGTGATATCCTGCAGTTAGGCTACCTAACTAAGAGGGCTCCTTGCAGCGACCGAAGCATTAACTGAGCCCCCTGCCGATGTGCATCAATCAATGAAATCGCGTTCATACGCTCTTCCTTTACAAGAATTGAATTGTTGGTGTAATATTAATTTGATTCTCTTGTTTTTGACTAAATTAGTTTAATCTCAAATTAACAATTTGATACCGCTATCAATGTTTTAGATTGTGGTCCAAATTTTTAAAATTTTAAATATTTCATTACAGGATGAAAAATATATTTACAAAAAACGCTTTAATCTAGAATTAATGCAGATGTGGAGATAGAGAAATCACGTTTGATCATAATTCGTAGGAAAGATGCCCTTCTGAGAAACTAATATTTTTCCACTTACGTAATTGTAAAATTACATTTGCGATCTATATGGAAATGCGATTTCTTCTAAAAATGACAATAGTCTATTTTCCAGCAACTGCTTCTTTGCGCTGTTTTCTTTAAATGGGAAATCCATGCTTTAATTTTTAACTACAACACATCAAAGAAAATTATAAGATTCTATGACTAATTAGTTTATTGGTAGTGATCTCAAGCTAGATCTTATAGAAAACTATTTCCAAAGAATATTTAGTAACCTCAGTATTTATTCCTCCAATCTCTAATCTCTTTCATTTTGAAAACGTGTTTGCGCAAATCATTTGTTCCAACCTTCAAATTCGGTAAAACACAACTAAAAATTTCTGTTGATAAAAATCGAAAAAAGTCAAAGTCTAATAAGTAAGAGTTATATAAGGTGCTCCAGTTTTTGTTCAGCACTGATCTCATTCATTATATCCCAGTTAGTTTATTCAGAACTATATGCGCAGTTACTAATTATAAAAATTATTAAAACCGACAGAAGATCAGATTTCCAGTTTTATATAATTAAATAACTTTATTTTAATTATTAACACCACTAAAACGTTTTTCAAATGAAATAAATTCAGCTACTTGATTTTTAAGTATGTTATGCATTAAAAATAGCTATTTATGCAACGAGTTGCAAAATGATGGACTTTTTATCACCAGGCGTGAAATTGTTCGTCGAGGCGAAGCCGAGATGAACAACACGCCATGTGATAAAAAGACATGTTTTGCAACGTGTTTCAAACAAGATTTTATCCAATTCAGATAACAAAATGTAAATGCCACATCTTCTTAAAAAAGGAGTTGGGTCATCGTGATAAAATGGGAATGATAAAATGGGAGCATATTTTGTAACTAGTTACAAAATGAACCACTTTTCGCAACTCAAATCATCTTTTTGTAACTAGTTACAAAATGGGAGCATATTTTGTAACTAGTTACAAAATGAACCACTTTTCACAACTAAAATCAATGTCGAAATGTTGACATTTCGTAACTGAATTGGATAAAAGTATTTTACATATTTATGAATAACACAACCAAATAATTTAATAATTATGGCGATTTAAGTTTGCTAACAGTAAAGTAAAATGCAAAGTGTCTTAAAATGATATACATCTAATATGCTTTGAAACGATGTAGTGGCATAATTATAAAAGTTTACATGCAAACAAATTTCAAATGTAACTAGATGTAATTCTTTTTAAGACACCCGGTATGCGTTTCAGTACTTCGAAGTGTTCTATAAACAGAAACTTTCTACGTGAGATGATCTATCATGATATTTTCGATCTCTACCCTTGCGTTTTATTGAACTCTTATGTAAATAATATCACAATTTAATATCATCGCTATTTAGCTTTCTGAAATGATGGATCTAAAGGAAAACAGGGCCCACTCCTTTTTCTAATTTTCATCTTTGGAATTGAAAAATGGAGTATGCAGGACTCAATAAAAATACCACTCCGTGGGCTCAAAAACATTTTTATAGCACATCTACATTCACCTAAAGTTACACCAATTTTATTTTTTAAATAAACCCCTGTAACCCTAGAAGTGTGGAAAGACTACTTTGCCCAAAAATTTGATACTGCAGAAAATGAATACGAAACAGAATACATAGAAGAAATTGAGGAAGATGACATATGAGACACGATTAATAGAGAGGAAGTAGTAAAAACGATATCAAAAATAAAAACAGGAAAGGCATGTGGAGAAGATAACATTCACCTGGAAATGCTAAAATTTCTAGGAGAAGTTGGGATAAACTGGCTTCGGGAAATCCACACCGAAATATGGAATACAAATAAAATACCTCGTGACTGGGATAACAACCTAATACTACCCATATCCAAAAAGGGAGATAGATTAATATGTGACAATTATCGTGCTATACATATGTCTGTCCTCAGTGTCATACAAAACATTAACAAAAATAATTGAAGAGAAATTGAGAATACATGTTGAAGATCAATTGGACGACGAACAGGGGGCATTTAGAAAAGGTAGACAAACGGTAGATAATATCTTCACATTAAGAAATATAATAGAGAAAAGGGCACAGACTGGCGAACAACTTATACTTACTTTTATAGACTTAAGGGCAGCTTTCGATACAATATGCAGGAAAGCCAGTGGTCGAAGTGGGAAAACATTACAAGGGGGATGCTAGATTTTCCAATATCAGTGCCCCCCCCCCCACCTATTTACGTGTATGAGATAGTTTTTTATCACTTTAGGAAAATAAAATGGCGATACTACAAAGACAAGAAATAAACCTGAGTTTGTTTAATTTGGTTAATTAAAACCTCACTTTTAAGAATCTAATACTTGATTCCACATACTCCAATATTTTTTAGTTTTTAATACACGCAGATTGACAAGAGTGTCTTTATCAGGATATGGATAGCTGTTTTGTCTGTGGGTATTTTAAAATAAATAATAGTATATTATACACGACGCTATAATGAATGCTATTATTACCGAGGATAATGTTTGCAACACGAGCGAGCGAGCGAGCGAGTTTTGCAATTATCCGAGGTAATAGTAGCCATTATAGCGAGTCGTATACTATACTTTGTCCACGAACACAAATACGAAGAATTTTTAATTAAAAATGTAAATAACAACGCTACTAAGACCATGTGGTAGGACTATGTTAAACGAAGTGGTAGGATTAGAAACATAACCTATTTCCTTCATTATACACCATAGACAATGATGTTACCATGACACCGTGAATAATGATTATTCACTGCTGGCAGTGTATAATGGATAGCATTATGTTTGACCAAACACATGAATAATTGACAGATTATTGACTAGTCGTGGACAAATGAATAAACTCCACTGGAGCCGCGCGGTGCCCAAACCCAAACAATGAATCATATTTTTTGAAGAATTGAACACTAGTTACTTACATACCGGCTACCTACTAAATACATAGTTAATTTTAAAAATCATATTTGAAAGATGAAACCCCGTAGTTTAACACTGGGATGTTTTAATTTTTTTTTTTCAAAGAAAGGGGATGGTTTAGTTTTCTTTTCAATGTAGGGGAACCGCTTAATTTTTTTTAACAAACTAGGGGGATGCCATCCCCCCGCATCCCCCCCCCACTTCGACCACTGAGGAAAGCTCTACAAAAATGCCTCAAACAACTAAATGTATCAAATAAAATAATCACTTACAATACCACGAGTAGTCAAATAATTGTCGATTATTTTTTTGCTGTACCACGAGTGCGCAGCACGAGTGGTATTCGCAATCACAAGGAACATGAGTGATTTTACAGCAAAATGTAACAAGAAAGTGAGCCATTTATCATTCATACTCCGTAGTACAAAATGTAGCCCTGCTTGCTTACTTTTTTGTAACCATAGATTACGCCAAGCCCAATTATTGGCTGACAAGTTCAAGTCCGAAATCACCTATCCTATCAGCTTGATTTGAGTTATAATGGGGAGTAGAAATAATCGCAGAAAAATTTCACATGTTAATTCTTATTTTCAGAATTGAGCTATAACAATCGATATAAAGCAAATGTCAAAATGAAGAAAAAATAATTACTCCTATTAATTTTTAGTATGGTATCCAGGAAATAAACATATTATTGTTATTGTATTTACTTTTACCCGCAAGTTCATGCTTAAATATTTAACAATTTAAAATCATACAGTATAGAAACGCTACCTTTAAAAGATCAGGTCCGGTTAATTTTTTTTCTCTGATTATCCAAAACCTATTTCTTCAACCTGATTATCAATGACTATTCAGTAGCTGTCACTCAAAACGACAAAGCATTACTAATAATTTAAATGTTACGTAACTGGAGGACACACACGTACATGTATATGTATACGTTCAAAAGCTTCAAGTTAGATCTCGATACAAAAGCCCGAAGAAATGGTATATGAAAAATAATAACCCTTCCCAGATGAATTTGAAAGATATCCCGGGAGATATGCGACTAAACATTCTGTAAACGGAATAAACGAGTATAAATAACTTGGTATAACTTTGGTCGAGCATGATTAATTATTGAGGGGCGTGATCAGTGATTGACAGAGCGATTGCAGCACTGCGGGTGGCCGGACGAACTACAAGCATAGACCTTGTATTCCACCACAAACTACCAAATTCGTGTAGGATCCATCCTTTAGGGGGTTTATTTTTAATACTTTTGTGACACGATGACGGATATGTGAAATTTTTTTCGTTAATAGAGAATCCTTGAGAATACCTCTAACCCAGATTAAAATCTTTCAATTAAAACTTTTTTCAAGGCTAAGGTTAATCAAATCCACACTTTGTTTTATAAACAAAATAATACCTTATTTATTACCACGAAGATACATTAATGCAAAGGTGTAGTTATTTCCATTTACTAATGAGCGTGCTTTATGTAGTAAATCATTAATCGGATTGATTGCAAATATGATTCAGCAAAGATTAATATAAATGATTCAAGCTTAAGGCAGAGTTCCTTTCTGCATTCTGCTCTTCCGGGATAAGCTGTCGTAGCTTTCAAATTAAAACTTAATTAGTTTTGATTAACAAAAAAATTTTCATTAATTAATTTAATAAATTGCGCCGCTCGACAAAACTACGACCTAATGTAACCTAATACCTTATTAGTTTCAAAAAAATATAAGAATGTGCAAATAAATAACTTTTAAACCACAAAAAAAATTAAAAACATCTGTCCCACATTCCTAACACACAATTATTTTTTTTTAACATTTGCTGTTAATAAACTCAAAATGAATATGTAGTCATCTAAATATCTAAACTATTTAAATGGATACTTGAAGCAGATACGAGGGCTGTTCTGTATATTGTTAGTAGCAGGCCATGGATGCAAAGAAAAACAAAAACATTTGCATCAATCGAAAGCTAAGGCTGGTCGCTGACATGCAATTTTTAGTTTTGCAATAGTTGTGCAACAGTTTGATCCCCGAACTGATCAAACGCGCTCACATACGCAACTAAATCGTCGATCACACTAATGTAAGCACACATGCAACTAAACTGTTTAGTTTCATCATGAAGTTTAAAATTAATAAAGGTGTAAAACAGGTGGACGCACTCTGCAACTATATTTAACCTGGTATTGGAGGGAATAATTAGGGGCTAAACCAAACAGTACAATAATACAGCAAGAAGCCCAAGTAGTAGCATATGCCGATGAGTTGACAGTAATAGCTAAATAAAAAAAAAACTGCAAAAAAAACTTGCAAACATAGACATTGAAGCTAGAAAATATGGATTAAAAATAAATGAAAAGAAAACTAGGTACATGAAGTGTGAAAGAGATTCAATGAATAAGGAAGATGTTTTACTAGTGGGAGACTATACTTTTCAAGCAATAGAGAAATTAATTATCTTGGAACAACGATTACAATGTTAAAAAATAAAAAAAAACTAACAAAAATTGAAATACATAAAACATTGATGAGGCCTACTGTGACATATGCACTAAAGACAGGAACATTAACAAAGAAAGAACAAGAGGAATTAAGGAGATTTGAAAGAAAAATTCCAAGAGTAATACTGGGTTCAATAAGAACTGAAGAAGAAGCAGGATGAACTTTGAAATAGAGAAAGAAATTAACGAGGAAGATATAGTAGGATTCATCAAATCACAAAGAATAAGACGGTCTGGACATGTAATGAGGAGGAAACCACAAGAAATGTTGAAGATTACTGAATGGGTGCCATACAAAAAGAGAGAAAGGGGTAGAGCAAGAAAAAGGTGGCCAGATGAAGTAACACAGGACCTGGAAGTTATAGGGATGAATAAATGGAGGGTGGCAGTCCAAAATAGGAAGATATGGAAAAATGTGATACAAAAAACCATATTACATAAACAATTGTAGAAAATAGAGAGCAGAAAGGATTAATCCACCTTAAAACAAATGGTTTGAAGTCTTCATATAAGAAGAGGCTATAATCCATAAGCATTGCAAGGCCAGAAGAACAGTACAACTGTTTGGTTGCAAGTTGCAAGTCAGCTTTAACGTATTTGAATCTGTACGATACAAAACAATTGCACGGAATTGCGCAATCAAATAGTTTGTGTCAGGATACAAACTTTTTAGTTGGGCAACTGAACAGTTGCATATCAGTTGCATGTGAGCGCATTGTCATATAAACCCTTGGTAGTCACTCTCACAACCAAACTGTTGCGCAACTGAAAATTGCATGTCAGCGACCAGCCTTATTCTTTTGACAGTTTCCAGTTGCAATTTTGCAAGGTTGAAGTTAAAGCATATAGAGATCCTAATTTTTGATTGTTATAATTCGTTTGATTATTACTAAGCATTATGGAAGTGCCGCGGAATGCTTTTCGGGCTATGATTTTCTACGATTATAAACGAGGCTTAACATACGACCAAAGTCACCAAAATTTAATGGCAGCTTTTGGAGACAATAGTCCATCATTATCTATAATTAGTTACTAGTTCCGTGAATTTAAACGTGGAAGGAGTACGTTAGAAGATGAACCAAGACCTGGACGACCTGCAGTAGCTGTTTGTGCTGAAAACATTATTGCAACCGAAAAGCTGATTAAGGAAAAACGGAATATCACTCATAGAGAGATTCAAGACGAACTAGGCATTGGATCAGGGGCGGATGGGCAAGATAAATCCGACCGGGAAAAAATGAGTAGGCGGCCCGGGGGGGGGGGGGGGGGAGAGCGCCGCAGGCAAAATTTTTGAAAATTGTCAAGGTCACGCATTCTCCTGGCACTTTAGAATTTCAATGAAATATTCATTTAAACAAAAATATAGACTTTTCACGAGGATCATTTTCGGAATAATGACCACGATGAATACTTACTCGGTGAGTGGATTTATAGGAAAATCCAGGTGCCTACTTACCATTTGATTTTACTTTAAAAAACAATTTATAATAAAGAAAAAGCAGGAACAAAGAAAAACTAACAAAAAGTCAATACATTAATGCCTCCTTCATCAGTTTGGTTGTTTGGCCCAAACGATTGATGATTTCCTCGTTTTTGATATTGTGCAGAATGTCATTCTCAATATTCATCAACATAAATGATTCGAGTCTATTATCAGACATGGTATTCCTCAATCTAGTTTTAATGAATTTTAAAGTCGAAAATGACCGCTCACAAGCTACCTGTGAAATCGGCAAGGAAAGAATATATTGATACGCGAGCACCAGTGTGGAATACGCTCCTTTATGTAGGTTATACTTCAAAATTGCACTCTAACAACATATTACGCAGTTTTGAGCTTTTTTGACTCAGTGCACGCTTTGGATTTTTTTGGGCTTCCTTCATCTTCCTTCGTGTTTAGTTGTTCTTCAGAAGAGACGTCTGCATCTGAATCTTCGTCATTAAATCCGGCATAATTTGTTTTGAAAGAATCTTGGATTGTTAATTTCATAGTCTTCCAGTTTCCTGCAAAACTTGTCAGCTCTTCCTTTAATTTTGCAGGGGTTGCAGAAGAGTCAAATTTGATCAATTTTTCTGACAGTATTTTCAAAGAGTTCTCTGGTAGCTCACCTTTGGCGATTTCTTCAAAATTATTTGGGCTCAGAACGCTCAAATCCTTACATAATTCAGCGTTGTTTACGAATCTTTTGCTGAAAGATTCTATTACAGTATCCATAATGACGTTGAAGAAGCCAATCCTAAATTTATCTTTCGGACTCACTGGCATTTCATCAGAGGCTTTCTCATCAAAAAATCTCTTCTTCCTTTTTGACCGCGTGTTTTCAAAAACGAGTTTAGCCCAATTTATAAATTTATCTGTAGAAGCTTCGATTTCTGTCATATTCCTTTGAAGTTTTATTAAATTACTCAAAGAGTTGTCAACCATGGAGTTACATTTCAACAAATCTAATCCTGCAGTCTGCACGTACCTTGATAGAGGGCCAGTTATTGAGAACAATTTAAGGAATATCTGCGCAATCAGGATATTTTCATATTTCAGTAATTGCCCCTTGTAATTGGCAGCTGTCGCTCTTGCGTTGGGTTTGATTTTTGTTGTATTTTCTATCGTATTAAGAACATCGATAAGGTCCACATACAATGCCTTATCGGGTTCATTAAAATTACCAAAAAGTCTTTTGACCACCATCGAGTTTCTCCTATCAATTGGAGCTTCTTCGCTTTAGGATTGTTGCCAATGTCCAAGCAGTAGCCCATTCGTTGATGTGATTCTTTGAAAAATACGGCTATACAGTTCAATAACGAAAAAAACGAGGATGCTTGTTTATGTAAGGATTATAATTGCGTAGCGGCGGCCGGCGATTCGCGCTAAAATAAAACAGGTGTTCTGCAACATAATATTCCGTCGGGGCCGCAGTTTTATATATTTACCGTTTTTTTTCTAATATTATTTTTTCTTCGTAAATGTGTTCTAAGATCTAAGAATCTCTTAGCATTCTTAACAAAAATTAAATTAAATTACAAATTACACAGTACACAGATATATTTAATTGGTAAATTTAGGGCCCACGGCGGCCCACGGCGGCCCACGGCCCACGGCCCACCGGGAAATTTCCCGGTATCCCGGTGGGCCCATCCGCCCCTGCATTGGATCATCTGCAGTAGATATCATTTTACATAAACATCTGGGTGTAAGAAAGCTGGCAAGTCGGTGGATTCCACATTTGTTAACCGACGAACAAAAACAAGCACGGGTAGACTGGTGCAGGTTTATGTTAGAAAAGTTCGATGGAGGATCTTCAAAGCAGGTATTTAGTATCGTTACGGGGGATGAATCGTGGATATATAATTATGATCCCGAGACAAAACAACAATCAACTGTTTGGGTGTTTGAAAAGGAGGAAATGCCAACAAAAGTTATTCGCGGTAAAAGTGCAAACAAAAAAATGATTGCCGTTTTCTTCAGATACAGTAGTCCAGTTGCAGTAATTCCTCTTGAAGATCGTAAAACTGTAACTGTTGATTGGTATACAGAAGTTTGCCTTCCTCAAGTCTTCGAGAAATTGTGTAGTGATCGCCCAAGATCTGGTTTGCGTGGAATTTTGTTACACCACGATAACGCAACTCCGCATACGGCCGCAAAAACTTTAAATTTTTTACACGAATCCGGAGTCCAACTGGTCACTCATCCACCATACAGTCCAGATCTTGCCCCTAACGATTTCTTTTTGCTTCCGCTGATTAAAAAACTCATGCGTGGTAAGAGATATCCTGACGCCAATGCGGCTGTTGCTGAATTTCAGCGAATTCTTGACGACCTTCCAAAAAAAGAGTTTTCAGCGTGTTTCGAGAAGTGGTTTCAAAGAATGAAGAAGTGTATTATGTCTAAGGGGGAATACTTTGAAAAACAATAAAATTATTTTCTTTACAAATTCCGTAGTTTTCTTCTAACTAACAATTTACAGAACAGCCCTCGTATATATGAGAGGAAAATAAAAAATTCAGTTTTGTTTTCTAGTTTAAAGAGATTACAGCTTCAGAAAATGCTGAATTAATATAAATGCTCAAATCTTTCTACAGTGTGATCAGAAAAATCAGGACAAGCGTGGCCATGAAAAACAAAATCACATACATTCACCCATTCACGTGCTTACAAATAATTTATCTGCCAATTTAACAAAAATTGGTATCGGAATCGGTATCGGTATCGGCGATAAGCAATTATACCGGGTGTGGCCTGACATGTGAGACATAGGTGAAATGCATGGGAAATTGAACATATGTGAATATTATCTTCTTGGCTAACTGTTGCTTACGTTGTAGCTGTTCATCGAAAAGTACTTTTTTTTTCAGTCGATTATAGTACGAAATTGATCTGAAATGAAGGAGAAATCGTATTTTTTTCCTGATTATTAGACTGATATTAATTCTACAAAAATTTGATCAACTAAGCTTGTTCTGATGGGCTGCAGCATTACTATGGAAATTTCAGAATTTAGTACGTACAAAAATGATGCGCAGCAGGCTTTAAGCAAGATGTCATAAGGCGCATGTATGATTTTTTATTTAAAATATTTATCTACTTTATTTTACGTTGAGGAGCTAAATCTTCCTAATTAGTTAAGAATCAATTGCTTAATAGCATACTCATCCAAACAAGAACGTACAAAAACTAAACGATTCAGTTGGAGAGATAAAATTAAGCAATTATCAAAATCGCATGTATTTCTCCTATGTCTCACATGTCAGGCCACACCCGGTATGTATATGAAGCTAAAACATTCAATATTCGCAGTCGCCCTTGTCCACAGATTTTTGCTTTTTTTTATTTCATAAAATTCCAGATAACAGCATGTTAATTCATAGTGCAATCGTAAAAATATTTGGACAAATGCTTATATGATTTCTTAGCTTAATTTATATTCCATATAACTACATTTGATTTAACTAATGTCAAATTAATAGATAAAGATAAATAACTATGAGGAGATCCCCTTTCAACTTTCCTATTCAACATAGTACTGGAAAAAATAATGAGGGATAGCAGGCTGAACCAATGAGGAGACGTAATGTATAAGGAACTCCATATAGTTGGATATGCAGACGACATGGACACCATAGCCAGAACCATAGAGGAATTAAAAAAGGCAACAAGCAGACTGGTAGAGGAGGCATTTAAGATGGGATTACAATTAAACCAAAAGAAATGCAAAGTAATGAGTTAGATAGCAAGCTAGGTAAAATGAAAATTGAGGAGGTTGATGAGTTTTTTTACTTGAGTCTGGGTGCCAGAATAACAAATACATACGACGAAGAGAAAGAAATTGATTATAGACTAATAAAAGCCAACAAAAGCGCTGGAGTTCTGAACAACATATTGAGAGCAAACAAATTATCTAGAAACGCTAAGTTTCGACTCTACAAAACAGTTCTGAAGCCAACCGCTATATACGGATGTGAAACTTGGATCCTAAATAAGAGTACACAAGAGAGGTTACTAAGGTGGGAAAGGAAAATAATGAAAAGAATATTGGGAGGTAATAAAAAAGAAATCGGACACGAGAGAAGGACAAACATGGAAATCTACAAGGAGCCAGACATAGATAAAGTAATAAAAGCCAGAAGATTGTAGTGGTTGGGCCACATTGAAGAAATGGTAGAAGGAAGAATTCCAAAAGCTATAGCGTGGAAGAGGTCAGACTATAAGAAAAGGACAGGGAAACCAAGAAATAAGCGATGGCAAGAAGTTGTTAAAGCTGATTTGGAAGAAAATGGTATAAGAGATTGGAAAACTAAAGTCACAAATAGGAAAGAATGGAAACAGAGATAACGAAGCTGTGGGCCTAAATGGCCTGCACAAAAGCTATACATATTTTATATAACTACAAGTAGGTGAACTTATCAAAAACAGTGATTTTATTTTGTACAGATCCAACCCGTTCTTATGATCATATTGTATGTTACTGTAAATGTTTGGCAATTTGAAAGTTTATGAACTACATAAATAAACGAAGGAAAAAAGACATATCATTATTTTAAAGAATCTCCCATAAATTAACAGTTACAAGATTTGAAACTTGCAAATTATCAGAATTTTTAACTCTTCAAATAGCAATAATTATTATTTTCTATTGTTGCTTTTTAATTCTTAACAAGCGGATGCAATAAGGAAACTCTAAATAAATTAATGTTTCCAACTTTACTTACACGAAAATTTCTGTAAAATTCCAATATCCAAATTATAGTCGAGTCAATAAAGCGGAAAAATCGTCAAAACTTCTAAACCCGCAAAAACAGAACCGATTTTGATGATTTTTTTTTTAAATGTTTGTTATGCTAAATTATTCAAAATCAGAAACATTTCAGCTGGCGCTATCAATTATTTATATATATTTTTTTTTAACAATTTTTTTTTCGGTGAAATTTTAACTAGTAGTGACTAATTTTGAAAATTTAGTATATTAAATAATTTTTGAATTAAAAAGTTTCAAATTTTCCATTGAAAAATGTTAATTATTCAATCATTCGGATGCAAAAATTGAATTCTAAACTTGAAATTTTTGATATATTATGTCCGGTTTTCGATGAAAAAATATGACTGGGGTATGGAATAAATGAATCTTCACTGAATTTGAGCATAATGGAACAACTGCTTTTAGTGTTGGCAGTCCTCTTGTCACTTGTGTAAGTTTTTCTACACTTTTACTCGAAGTACTTGGTGTATCTGAACTCTCTTGTTCTTTGCAAATGCAACAACAATTAACTGTAGAATCTACAGTATCTTGTTGCTGTTGCTGTATCATATAAAAAATGTTGGGAAATGCTTTTAACACGTATGATTTTAAATATGAGGATCAAATTCAAAGGGAAATAGAGCTGTAAGACAGAAAATGTATTTCTAATAATTTAAAAAGATTTCATTACATTCAAAGAATAATTTAACACAAATTGTTTTAGCATTGAAAAAAGTACCGTAGAATTAAAAATATTACACTTAAAGGGCTAAAATTTTTAGAATCGTTAAATCAATATGTTTCAAATAAGCTAACAAAATTTAGTTAAGATTGAGTACTTATTTATTAAACGGGAAACACTTTTTAACTTACATGCAACACAAGCCAGTTTGTTGTAGTCACCAAAATTACAAAAAAAATATGATTTTACAGCATATAAATGTATCATAATAACTGTAATAATGTAATATAAATGTAACATAATAATAAGAATAATAATTCGATTCTTCAAAATACATAAACAAACTTAAAAGCGAATGTAATCCAATTATTTTCAATACAAACCAAGAATACATGACAGATAATTACTTTTTCCATCGTGTTTGTACTTGTATCTTTGCACTTTTTTCTGAATTTTAACCAATAATTCAGTTCTCTTCAACAATTTTCACTAATATTTTCAATATTTAATGTTAAAAACTTCTTTTAACATATTAATAACCTCAAAACACATGCGTTCACTCCGAAAATCATGGTGAAACATCTGGAGTTTGACCTGGAATTCCCCTACCTGTGATACAAAAGGTCAATTTCTTGTGCCTGTTTATATATTCTCATAAAAGTATTGATTTTTTAAGGTGAAAATATATATATGTCTATATTTTGTATATTATATTCTTGCATCCGAATGATTGAATAATTAACATTTTAAATGGACATTTTGAAACTTTTTTATTCAAAAATTATTTATTATACTAAATTTTCAAAATTAGTCACTTCTAGTTAAAATTCCATCGAAGAAAAATTTTTTTTAATAATTTTTTTTTTTTAATGTTTAAACAATATAAATAGTTGATAGCGCCAGCTGGAATGTTTCTGATTTTGAATAATTTAATATAAGAAACAATTTAAAAAAAAATTCATCAAAATCGGTTCTGTTTTTGTGGGTTTAGAAGTAAAAACCTTCATTGACTCGACTATTAGCCTGGTGTTATTGTTTGCTTTGTCCATTAATTTTACTTTTTTATCGCAAATCAAAGTTAGAATGCAAACAGAATACGAAAATATCACACATTCACGTTAAAATTCTCTCGAATACTATTACAAATCGTAGTCCTGAAGTGTCAAAGATGATAAAATTTATGGAAGTACAAGTTTTCGAGTGTACATACTGGTGTAAATGTTGATAATAAATGCTTTATCTTTACCACTGGTATTAAACTTTAAATTTGCTGTTCTTCTGAAATCAAAGCACTCGTAAGCTTTAAGTCATACCGGGTGATATTTTAAATTTTTAGTATCTTAAAAACTTGGCATGAAAATTGTAACACGTCTTACCTTACGTAAAAATCAATTATGTAGGTAACTATAATTTTCTGAACGAATCTAAAACTTCGAAAACGTTTTACGTACTAATGTCTCATAAAAAAATGACTTGCCATGTAACCGTTGAAGTTTGTTAAGTAATGTATAAAATTATTACGATTACTTAAAATAATTAGTCATTCGTCTGTTTTACATAATTTCACTAACTTGAAGTGGCAGTCCATAAAAAATTAAATAAATCAAGCTAGTATACAGTATTAAATTAAATTACATCTTATTATTTGCTAATTGTAGTAATTAACGACATTACAGTTGTAATTAATAACGTAATGCATTCTAGTTGTTGCGTATAAAAATGGATGTGACAAAATTTTTAACAAAGTTTAAAAATTACAACTCCGACGTTAAAGTGCCAAAAGTAGGTAAATTTAATTTCACGAAGGATGGACTTAATAATATTTTCTCGACGTTGGGCACAAACAATCGACATAGCCATATTTAATTGTTAAAAAAGTGTAGGTGTTATTAAAAGCATTCACCGCAGTTTAATTTAATTTAACTTAATAACATTAAAACAATACGTGTGTAAGCTTTACTATTGTAAAATTTAGTAATTTTCTACGTTTATTTTTTAATGGCCTTTAATTATTACCTTTAATAATTCGTAAAAGTATATTGCATAAGTACCTACCTTTTTTATTTGTATATAAAACAACATGCGTTTCACAAACCTCACTAAAATGGATTTAAAAATAGGATGTAAAAAATATGTAAGTCAAGGATATACAAAAGGTATGAACCACAAGCGAATTTTACGTTTAAAATCTGAAGTTATGTATAAAGGTACCAGCAGGATCAAAAATTAACTTACTGATCGTATCTAAAATTATACTTAGGGTGCAAGTAATTGTATGAATCAAAATGTTCTTTTACAGTGTGAAAGGCCTGAAACAAGTTCACTGTATAATATATTCACGATTATTTTGGCCACAGTAGACCATGCTGGGAAGACAGTTTGTAAATGCCATTTTGTCTGGAATAACCATGTTTTGCTAGTAAAAATAACCCAAAATCAGTTGTTTGTTAATTTATTGGGCGAAATATTTGAAATTAATTTTAAGGCCCTTGGCACTTGCAAGCCTAGATATTAAGCTACATGTAAATATAAAAACAAAGCACCATCTACATTATTTAGAATGGGATAAAACTGATAAAAGGAGCCATTACCTGAAGTCATGGCCAAATTTTATTCGCTCGTATACTTATCATGAACTTTTTGCAATCAATCAGTCCTAAATTGAGACGAAAATATGAAAACTATGCTATTAAAAACTATGAAAATTCTTTGCACTTCTTCAGATTGTCTAAATATTCCACAATTTAAAAAAAAGTAAATTTTAAAACTTTAAAATATTTCAAATTCGCCTCATTGTAAGTGTAATTTCCAACAGTTCCTTAACAAAATATAATCTCAGATAGTGATTAGATTTTTTTTACAAAATCAAAAGCATTTTTTAGGAATATATTTTTCCGGTGTTTAGAATCAAAAATGACGAAAAATAATCTATAATTTTGCACAGATAGGCAATTGCGCATAAATGTCATAGCCTTAAACTAAAAGAATTTTAATGAAGTGGAGAATGTACCATACAACTAAATAAACCGTGTGGGGGAGGCCTTTATCAGAGCTTTATCGGTAATTCTAATTTATTTTTATGTCCATCGAGTACTTATTTAAAGAAAAAACAAAAGCAACACTGTACTTGAAATGCTCCACAACAAAACTTTGCACTCACATCTAAGTATTACATAATACTTATTTTCAGTGTTTAATTTTTAAAAATACGTGTACTTAGGAGATTAACGTGGTGTAGAATTTATTACTAATTCCGGTTCATTTATGTAATTAACTTGGGTGAAGAATTTAATTTAATTTATTCGCAAAATGTTTTTCGATTTCGGTGTTTTTAAAAACCACGTACTAACCTAACTATTGTTTTGCTTTTTTAGATTTTTAAATTGCTTTTTAAGCAACTAAAATAAATCAAAAACAGAAAATGTAAGCTATAAATATTGCAATTTATTTTTCTGAAAACTGCCATACAAATCAGCAGATTACTAAACAAAATATTTTAAAGTTCGAAGCCTTTTTAAAATACAATTAAATGCATATTAAAATCGCAAATAAATCCAAAAAGGTTTAAAAGAAAATTAAATATCCCATTTGTCCTGTACAGTTAAACGTTATTCAGGCTAGAAATGTATTTCACATAATAATAGATATACGTTATGAATATTTATTCGAAGCATACTGAAAATACCAAATTTTTAATTTACGACAGCAATATTTAAGAATTAGAAAATTAAAAATCGGTTTGCTTCTACAGAAGCATTCGTAAATTCTAATTCTATGTTTATAAATTCGGGATTTCTTATGAAATATAGCCGATAATAAATAACAGAATAGGTAAAATTGACTGTAGTAAACATAATCAAAGACTCAGCATGCACAAATCAAGCCACTCAAAAAGAAAGAACAAGGAATTAATCGGTTATTCCCTATACGTAGCACCAACTGATCGAGTTATTTTTAAAGGAAATGTGCCTTATTTATTTGATCTAAAATTGATCTATATACGGGTGATGTACAATTCTGATTAAAATTTTCTTTTACTTATGATGTTGCCTCAGTTTTCAAATTAATTGTTTTTCCATTGCTTTATAATACTTAAGTATTTAAAACCAAAATGTGATATAAATAATATTTAATCTAAATCTGATTAAAAAAGAAAAGCAGCTTTTTGTAAAAATTCGGAGATATCCTTGTATGGGCGGAAAGTCTTTTAAAAAACTTACTGTCTGTCCTACAATTTTATGGTCTGTTTTTCTACAAGCCTTTATTAATAATATTTTATGTCCAATATAACCACGTTCCAAATAAAACCAGTTTAAAGTTTTGGGTTTGGTTTTTTCTTAAACAAATTATTGTTGAATATATAAACATAAATAATAAGGAAAAAGATAACATAAAGTTAATAAAATACGTTAAAGTATTTAAACTCTTTTATAAGGACCTGGCAGTTACAATTTCTTCCAAAATAAATTCAGGATCATTTACTGTTTCATAAATTTATAACAGACATGACACAAAACACGTGTTGTAATTTTGTAAAGAGCAGGTTTTGAAATTCATTGACCAGATATAACAAGCATGAATGAAGTCACCACGTATGCTTTAATGTACCAATTGGCTCAAAAAAGATAGAAAAAGACCCTTATAAATCATAATCTGAACACAATGTGGTGACACTCGTTAATAAAATCTCTAATAAAAACAAATATATTACCCCGGTGTCATAATATATTCAAATTAAATACGTTTTAACGTTTAGTGAAACGTAGGTGTTGGCCAGCGAACATCGGTAAACGTGAAGAAAAAGTACCAAACGAAATGAGAGTGTCAAACGTAATAAATAACAGGTGAATCTTGTTAATGAGAAAATATTACAGCCGACCAAATGACGAATGGATTTTTAAAAAGTTGCCTCACCATTGTCCACCTGATTCAGGAACATCTGGTTTAGATCAACTTTTTCTGATATAATTCGACTTTTGGGAGGCGCGCCCTTGTATTATATCGCTTTGTAAAATGATATTGCGAATTTTAAAGTCATTCTCGATTCTTTATACAACATCAATTTCAATGTGCGCATAAACTAAACGATTAGCCCTTGAAGCTTTTTTATTTCAATCCGAATTAACTTTTTTATATTCACGGGGCAGATATGCTGTCAAATAATAATTGCTGAATCTACTAAACTTTATTTGATTCTTTCATCAAATGCGATATTACAATCCGTTTCTCTCTTTATGTGGGCCAAAGTAACTCTGAACTTATAAAATAATTCATAGGGTAATTTAAAGTTTAAAATACATGTGTGATTAAGAAGTACCGTTTAATAAAAATATGAGGATTCTTTTGCACGTCGCTTTGTATAAATTAGACCTTAGATAGGTGAAACGTCGGATTTAATTAAAAAATACATACAGAAAAGAAGCAAAAAAGAGGTAACCCCGGTACTGGTGGTTTCGCGCCACTAACTGTGCCGCTTCAGTACAAAGTTTCACATTAAAATAGTATTATTAAGGGGTAATATTTCAGATAATTAATTTAGTAATCAGTTACATTTAACATAAGAGAAATGTAAAATCATTATTTGCCCAAATTTTATACAAATATCAAAGACATAAAAGTTGTAATTTTATTATATGATTAATCTTTTTTGAACTGATATCTTTTTTATTGAAAATAAATCCTTTAAAAAAATGGTATATTTTTCATATTCCTAGATGTGGCGTGAAAGAAATTTTGAATTATAGGTGATGGGAATAAAATTTTCTAGTTTTTGTTTTGATGGTTTGTAGAAACTTAATTTTACATTACAAGCCAATATTCTTCATTGTAAAATTATTATTATAGAGTATTTTATTAAAAGTCAGCATAAAATTGTATAAATTGTCTTGAACGAACGTACAATTAGAAAAATGATTTTTTTTAATTAAATTAAATTAAAGTCGTTTATTTACAAAAACAAATCAAACGTGCTAGGTTAATACAGAGGTTGAAGAAATTTTAACATAAAAGAACAATTACTGGAGTGCGTGAAATTCGCAAATTATTTGCTAAGTATTTCCGTCTGTTTGTTTTAATTAAAAATGTAATAAACATTCAACTGCACTTATTTTTTACGGGTTATTAAATTTACAGAATTTTTATTTTATAATCTTTCATTTCTCAAAAATATGTTTCTTTGTTTCAGGCAAGAAGTGGCGTTCACTGACACCTCAAGACCGAAGACCGTACGTGGAAGAGGCCGAGAGGTTACGAGTGATACACATGACCGAACACCCTAACTACAAATACCGGCCGAGACGCCGGAAACATAATAAACAGAGGGCCACTTCCGGCGCGGGGCCTCGAGTAGGCTCTTCTTTGCCGAGCCCAAATCTCCCTAACATGTCACCCCGTTATACCGGTTACATTCCTAATTCGAGCCTTTCGCCGGGCGTTCAGCAAAACAACTTTAATTCTATGGACTATTCTAATCCGGGAAGCGTAGGCGATTTTGGACAAACTGGAGATAAACGTTACAGCCCGGTCAATTTTCAACAAAAATATAATCAATATAACTACGTCGGTTATCAGCAAGGCTTTGCCCAAAAGAGCCCTTACGCCCTGCATACTCCCGATGCTTCGCCGACTCACAGTCCAGAACCAAAGTCTGTCCTAAAGCAACCGAAAAGTCCACAAGAACCGAACGATGGAGGAAAAGAGGAAGGCGCACCCGCTTTGCCAACTCCAGAGCTTTCTCCGTTAGAACAAGAAAAAGACTTTCAATACGGCGAAGAAAAGCAGCGAATGTCTAATATACAGCATACTAGTAACGTCACTAACGCAAATTTAGGTACTAACGTAAACGTTAACAATTTAAGCCCGACACAACAAAATTATACAAGAGTACAAAATTTCCGTCAAACTAACGCGGTTAATTACACAGACTCTCAACCCATAACTTCGGTACCAATGGCTAATGGTATGTACGTTATGTGCGCAAATAAAAGTTCAGTAGAACAAGGACACGTGGTGACAGGAACGTTTTACCCTCCAGTGGCCACGTCTCAAGATCAGCAGCTCCTTGGGGCCAGTCAACCCCAAAATTCTTTAAGTAATACCGTAGCTAGTAGTTCCGGTACCATACACTATTACAGCACTAACATTCAACAATATTACCCTAACAAGGAGTATTACAAAGAAGACATGCCACTGATGAACGATCATGAACCCAAAACTGACTACTTAAATTATAATCCTAATCTTAAAAATGACGTAATCATGGAGAAACCTGAATACGATCTCACTTATAAATCATCCATGAATGACCCTTATCCTTCTACATACAACGCTCCCATGGTGCAAAGGTACATTCCTCAAAACGAGGAGAGGAGCGACGTTGATAGCGACGTCGATGCTAGAGAATTCGATAAATATTTGAAATTTACGAATACAGATTCCCACATGATCGATTCTAACCACAACTACCACCAAAATGACAACGTGTCAACTAACATTACATACAACTTCCAAGCTCAGCATACGTCTGTGATTTTGCCCAACACTAACGTTAAACCAGAACCGGTGTTAACACACTATCCCGAGATTTACAACACCCACGAAATAATCCCGAACGGCGTACAAAAAAACGACGACGACTTTAGCGAAATTCTGGCCGATGTTAGAAAAACTTGTTACAGTAACTGACCAGTGCTTCCTATAGTATATTAGTGTCGAAAATGTGTAAATAAATCGCGAAGTGCAATAAACCACGTGACCGTGATGTATATGTAATTAATAATGATTATTCTCCGCGTATTTCAATGCGATTTTATAATGTACAAAGCAATGCAATTAGTGCCTTAAGTAGTGTCTTATCAATTCTGTAACGTGTAACAGATCTTATCAGTGTTACGGCCAGTACTTATCTCCTCGTAATTTAGAGGTTTTAAAGTTCATCACGTAATAAATAATTATTAATTTAAATGTATTGATAAACAGGTACCTACTACTTACGGGAGGTGTTCGTAAAATTACACAATATGTTGTTGGTTCAGATTCAATCAAAAATTTACTCGATTGTGGCCAAGAAGAAAGAAGAAATAAGAAAATAAACGAAAAAAATGTGATCGATATAAAATAAATTCAACATAAAATAAACACAACATAAAATAAATTTTAATTATATACTGCATTTCCTTTGCAACACAGAGGACATAGATTTACACGATTTTTAAAAATCTAAAGCAATTAAAATGCAAATCCCTTTAGATAAGATTGATTACCAACAATCCCAACAGTTAAATCTGTAAGTTAAGTAAAGAAAATACAGAGTAAATAATTATGATATTATTTCTCTGAATGTACAAAATTTGATCATAACTAAAAAAATTGATTTTCTAACGTCGCGTCGGCAGCTTTGTAGATCTAATGAAATTCGCGGTTGTATATTATTATATTAAATATTGAATTAGAGAACGGACCTGTGTTCTTTTAATTTAAAAAAAACCTAAACTACAAAGAGATTTCTCTGTACTCTCTAAATGGACAGCAAATTATTTCAATTATTTATACCATCACTCTTCTGCATCAATTTTAACTTTGAGATAGTGTTGTTAGCTGTGTATGTGAAAATGTGCACAACAAGGACATGTAGTGTTATCAGCTAAACGTGGCCTTGATCGTTTCAAGCGTGTCTATTCTTCTTATGTTTTTATTATAAGATTTGGCGTGTGTGAAACACATAATCATGTCGTTACTCAAAAAGGGTAATTATATCTACAGTGTGATAAAATAAAATGTTTGGCTTAATTTTTAGTTATTTGCTCCTTGCTAATTACATAAAAATTAGCCAAATCTTTATGTTTACAAACTGAACTTCATATTGTAATTTACCTAGGATTTAAAAAAATTACTCAATACCATCAATAACGAGAAAATCTGAAACGTGCAATCGAAGTAAAACATAACATTTTTAACAATACACTCAAACAGTTATTTTTAATAATGACGGGTTTATTGAAATTTCTGAAAAAGTGTATTATATAGCAGAACTGATTGAATTCGTAGAAGTGGGATCATCACTTTGATTTAAGAAAATCTACAAAAAATGTAAATATATATACAAAAAAAAAATAAATAAATAAATAAAACAGATAAAACAAAAAATACTCATATAAACTCAATTCTAAATACACGAAGTTTTTTTACATTAATATCTCTTCTGAGAAAACGAAATACATTAAACCAACAACATATTGCAATTTTAATTGCTTTCATTTATCATATTTACTATAATATAGTGGTCTTCCATAGTTAAACTTTATATAAATTTAGATAAAACAATAAGGGACATAAAAATAAAGTGCCTTTCATGGTTATTTCAATCGTTGGTTATCTAAATTTAACTTTATCAATGAAATCGGTCATTTTATAAAATACCTATATAATTTGGATTAGCTCTAAGTTTTAAGTTAAGTAACTCAAGTCATTCTTTAAAATGAATGAAATATAACAAAATGTTATATACAATTGCTAAATAAATTTATTCAAAAGCTTCTATAAAATTTACAAAAACAGAACTGAACAATCAAAATGTTATAGTTATATTAAAACGTTGTAATACTCAAAACTCAAAACAAAAATAAATTGAAACATACTTTCTCAAGACATCTAAATACTCGTAACAGATCTATCGGCTTACCAAACAATACGTGAAGAGATTGTATAAATTTAGATTGTTTCTAAGGCCTTACATACTTAGTGACTGGAGATTTATAATAATAAAGGTGCTCACTGCATTAAATGAGATAAAAGTACCTCCTCCTACATTTATTATTGTTAAATTAAATTAAATACTTTTAAATATCATTGCGTTTTACGTATGACATTCATACGCCTTTTGGGTTAATTTTTGTTAATTCTATTTTGTTTTAATACTTTTAATAAAGTGGTTCAAGGCTGATTGAATATGCACCATAGCAGCCTAATATACCTATATATTTGTAAAAA
Organism: Melanotus villosus; assembly: GCA_963082815.1. Classification (NCBI taxonomy): domain Eukaryota; kingdom Metazoa; phylum Arthropoda; class Insecta; order Coleoptera; family Elateridae; genus Melanotus; species Melanotus villosus. The sequence goes on along the minus strand of OY720419.1, from coordinate 36,817,812 downwards.
AAAACACATTATTGTTGTATAGTTTTAACAATAATGTTATTGTTAATTAATTAGAAAAATAAGAAAAAGACACGGCAGAAAGTATAAATAGGAGATTTTTTAAAATTTTTATTTGTATATAAGGATAAACAGATTTATACCTTTTTGCCGTGCTTATAAATTCCTGTTATTTAATTGCACAAGTTTTGTTAAAACCAAAGTTTGTATATATTGTATTATAATGAACTATATTTTAGATTTTCGACAATTACCTATAAATATATAAGTATTTTGATGTCTAAGCCATTATGGGAAAAATATACATTATTTTATTTTATTTTATTTTATTTTTCATTCCTATTCACTTATTTTCAATTTCAGGATTACTTGAATGTGTTGAGTTAATAGTAAAACCTTTCCTTTATTTTGTTTTAATTAAATACTGCGTGGCTCTTAAACTGTATTACTAATAATTTTAAAAAAAACTCTAAAATAAAGCGAAAGTGTTTTTGTCACTTCACCCTAAAAGGTAAGTCAATTTAAAATTACTATAAATTAAATTCCTCGCTAAATATTTACTAGCAAATTAAAATAAGCTAAAATTTTAAGATTCCAATAATAAAAGCTACCAGGTCCCTAATATACTGCAACAAATTCCGATCTATTGCGTGTAACTAATTTCATTTTTAATTCCAATATATTCTGGGTTTTCTTGCTTTTCAAGTGTCCTCATAAGAAATAATCAGGAGCACTAAAAGCTGGAAATCTGGGACGTTATGCAAAATTTCACCCTCTGATACCGGGTGTCCACGATAAGACGCAACATAAGGAAACGCCAATGTATTTTAGAAAGGATCCGGGCTACCTTTGGAATATGTAAGGATTCAGTGCTCAGCGTGTGTTATTGGGCTTAGTTAGTGCTAGAAAAAGATAGAAATAGTGTTGGTGTCTGTCGCTGTTTATTTTTTATATTTGTCGATTTTGACAGCAACAAAACGACAAATTATTAAACTAGTTAGATTTCTGTTCTGAAAAGTGCAAATTATTAAGTGAGTTTATAGTAGTGAGAGCCATCGAGACACTTCTGCTTTAATTACCGCTTTACTATAACAAGATCGACCGATGCCCAATCCCACAACAATTTTAAGAATTGTTCATTTGTTTGAAGAAACCAAAAGTGCCATTAAGCAACCAGGTAGGTAACGCGTGCAAAACCCAAAAGAAACAAATGAAATTGATATATTGCACCAGTTAACTTTAATCCAAATGTTAGTGATAAGTAAATCAGTGAAGATCCTGGTTTAACCAAAAATTACGTTCACAACGTCCTAAAGAAACACAAATTCCGTTCTTATAACTACACTCACCCAACAACCTAAGGGGTAAATATGGGTTTAGAAGAAAGTAAGAAAGAAAGATAACTACACTCGTCATCGACACAATTTTAATAGAAATGCTAAGAAGAGAGCAGAGTTTAGTAAAACTCCATATTTTATGTACGATCGAGAAGCTTTCATTAAATGCATTTGCTTTTCCGATGAATATTCATTCACGTTGAATGGTACTCTAAAAATTATAGGTATTGGAGTACAGCAAATCCACATCTTTATGAACCCACTCATACAAAAAAAGTAAATGTTTCGGCTTTAATCTTTCAAAACACCATTCTTGGTCTATTTTTTATCGAAGATACATTGACTGTCTTTAAATTAAATATCAGAACAAAATTCTGTTATATGGTATCAGCATGCTGGCTGTCCAGCTCATAATGCTCACATGAGTTGTGCTTTGTTGGATCTAACTTTTCCAGAAACTTGAATTGGCAGAGGTGGTTAGATACAAAATGACTATTTCTAATTAGTAATTATCTAACAAGATTTATAGAAACAGACCCCCTGAAGCTTTGAAGTCTTTAAGAGGCAAAATTGTTGAAGTAGGTTTTAACATCGCTCCAAATGCAATAGCTAAGTCACAAGAATATTTTTATGATAGACTGGGCCACTGGCTAGCAGTTAGCCTTTGAACATTTGATATAATTTTTTAGCCTCACCACTTAAACCCGCAATGATAAAAATTGCCATTTTTATACAGGGTGTTTCAAAATTGCACGGCACAAATATAAGAGCATATTCTAAACAAAACATAAGAAAAAAACTTTAATAAACATATGGTTGAAAGTTTATTTCAAAAATATCCTTGATCAAAGAATTAAAGCTAGGAATATTATTATTTAAAACAGGATCTAATAGGCTGGTATTTTAAAAAACCAGGTAGCTCAGTTGTAAGAGGTTAGGCTTGCATGTTGCAAGTCTCGGGTTCAAATCTCTACGTTGGTGGAGATTTTTCTCAGGCCTCTGGGATCGGTACTAGGCCTGGTGAGACCATTCACAGTTGGGCTTAATTAACTGTGCTCTACTCGGAAGTCTGGTCTATGAGGTAGAGGAACAAGACCACTACACGCGTAGTAACACACACGTGACACAGCCGTCTGACATGACGTGATGCCTAAAAAGGCGATTCCGAACAGATTGGCTATACACGCATAAAAGACACACAAAAAGAAAAAGGCTGGTATTTTAGATGTATCAAAATTATAAGACACTGTTCTAGGGATATTCTGTAGGTGAAAATAAACAAAAAAGTTCAGATAAACATTTGTCTTAAATTAATTTATTTCCAATAAATTAAAAGATAAAAATACAACTTTTTACAGTAAAATATTCAAAGTAAATGTTTGAAGCGATCTCCTCATCAGGACTATTCTTGACAGTTGCTGCAGCAAATAAACGATATGCAATTCTTATGAAAATCACTAATAGCCACAGTCACTTGATTAACACCATACTTTAATACATATATCTTTTCCTTTTATTTTCTCAGTAATCAATCAACTTGGACATATGACATATATGTTTATTGTTTATCTGATTTTTTTTTACTGAGTTGCGAACAATAAGAGAAAAAAAATCAAAAACCTTATTAATAAATAAAAACCTTGAGTTAACTCATAAACGAATTTTTAAATCGAAGTCATGAGAAGCTTTCAAGGTTTCAAGTGATCCAATTTAAAGCCATAAATAGTATGAAAAGTCAAACTAACGACAACTAATGAAGGGAACAGTTTTTAGATCTGTGTGATTGCTATTTTTTTGTATTTTATCAGCACTTCCCGGAGCAAGTTGAAACATTATCCCCAACGCCACAGGTCATTGAAGATGATTGTAAATTGTGTATCATGCTGAACAACCAACCTTTCTCCTAAGTCGCTTTTCATACCTCGGTTACCTCACACACTGTACGTACAAGATGGTATGGTAAGCACTACGCCTTCGACAACTGCCTACCTTCCCTACTAGCGACTTAAGAGGCCTTAACCCTCCATGTTGCCGATCATGCTCCCTCGCGGGGCAGTAGTGCCAATATCTTTACCTTTGATCAACCTCTCAAGAATCTATAGCCTACAACTTTTTCAAAATATAAAAAAATATATTTCAATAAACATCTAAGGAACACGAGAACTTATTACAGAAGAAAGTGTAACAATAAAACGGGACACAAATTTATCATCGAAATTAAAAAAGGTGCTGAAAATATTTCTGTGACTGCGTAGTGTTTCAAAAGCTTAATCTAGACACGAACGAACCTCTTCTATTTATTGAGGCGTAGTGAATTGTAGGCACCTCAAGTGTTTCAGACACATCGTCGAATTCGCTTGAGCGCTCGAGCATAAATAAAAATGTGTATAATTAACGAAATTATTACTTCTTACATTTAAAACGGTGTGTGTTTTACTAATTTTCCTTGTACCAACTTTAATAAAATTAATAGAGTTCGTTTACACTTTAAAAATTTTATCGTGGGTATCCACCATTTTACAAAATTGTAGTTAAGACAAAAAAATATTAAAATTCATTTAGCGTGACTACTTCAAAAATTAACCAAAGAACGCGAAAATTAAGTTATTCAGTTCTACTTTGCCCTAGTTTTGTGGCTAAAAATTACCAAAAGTGTGTTGGTAAAATAATTAATCAAAAGTCAGGATTAATAACACTTACACATACATTTATAAATAATTTGAAGTAGTTTTTGAAATTCAATACTGACAACAGTAATAACTAATAATTTGCTTTACAGGTACAGCTTACTTAATGGGGGTTCGCGGTTTTTTAATAAATAACTGGTGCTTTGTTCTTAAATTTAACCCTAATTTAAATGTAAATTTATATCGTTAATATACAAATATGTAAAATAATTACATGCACTTGTAAGTACAGCACCTAAAACAATATACTTACTATATTAATCATATTTTTATTATTCCATTCCATTTGTAATTAAAAAAAGGACTAAAATTTTCCTGTAGTAAATAATTTAAAATGGACATAAAAACCACCTAAAATCACCAGAACTCATAAACATTAGGAAATCCTTAAACGTAATAAAAAAGAAGCACACAACATTTCATCACGTGAGAGTATTACACCATGAAATATTAACAAATTGCTTAAGTAGGGAGTAATCAGCGTTATTTCTTAACAGTGCAGTTTCTCATATCTTCAATTTGCATACGCTCTAAAAACGAGCCATGCATAACTGGCAACCGACCCGCCATATTGGAATCAACCGGAAGTACTGAGATATCATCTTTAGTTTGTATCACTGTTTTAAGATACCACATAGTTAAAATTCGAGGAAACTAAGTGAAACGAAAGCGTTTTTGGACATCGTTTGGATTGTTGGAAAGTAACAATCAGGTCGAATGAATTGCGATTTAAAAATATGCGATCATATATCTCCGTATTTGTTTTAGATCTGATGAAATTTGTTAGTGTTTTAAGTAAAATCTAAACGCAAAGTGAAAGGCTTGAAAATATTTATGCAGACTTTAAAACACCCGCACTTTCATATTTAGAAAATTTTGTTTAACAACTAATATTTTAAAACAATACCTGAAATGAATAGTTTATTTTAATATTTTTATTATTATATTAGATGTACACAACGAATAATTTTTAAAAAATCATTTAAAACTGCTGTCTTTGTTAGTCACAGCGTCCATTTGTTGAAACGCCGATTTTTAAACTTTAAGTTAAATTAGAAAAGGGCAAAATCTGGAAAATTTTTGTTAAAGAGCTTATCTTGGAAAACACTTAACGAAATCAGGAAATTTTCGTGGTTTATAACGTTTTTGTATATTTCATAACCAAATTTGATTTTTTAAAGTTTTTGCTATTAAGCTTTCCAGCAACGGTATCCAAGTGAAAAGATGAACATCAAAGCGAAATTGTTCTCTCGGAATAATAAATATAATAAGGGTTAAGAACAAAATGTTAATATCATGTTACTTCACAATAATAATGCTTCTTTGTCAAATTCTTTAACAAATTTAACAAACAATGTCACTTTTTTATTATAAAAGTTCTAAGTAATTAATAACATTCACCGACTCTGCCAATGTCACTGTCAATGTTTACAAAGAGGTTTAAGAGATTAAAAATCGGTATTCGCAAATACTTATACTGAATTTTGAAGTTTTGTTAGGTAGAAGCCGGTAGAAGCAATACTAGAAGATCCAATCCTTTCTTGGCTGGTTTTAAGTCAGGCAACCCAAAATACTTAAAAACGAAAAATATTTTAACTAAAACCCACACTTATGTTTGTGTTCTTGTACGAATATTTGCATTTTAAGACGAACAGCAAACGTTGTTTCGTCTAGAGCCGGCAAAATATCACAAATCAAAGAAGACGAATAATCTTTCACGATCAAGTACTCTGCAAATTTATCGCTTATTGTTTTGGCAATATCAGATGGCTTTCGTGGAACTTTTTGAAGAGATGTGAAGCATGCCATATCTTGTTGATTATTACACCATGAACTAAGTTTTAATTCCGCACTTTCGTCATAAAAACTTAGTTAAAAACACTTTCATAATGACAAAATTCTAAATACATTTTCAACAATTCGGCGCACAAGAGAAAGACGGTAGTTAATTATTCTTTTTGTACTACCTTTTCCGTGGAATCCAGGATAGCGTTTCATTAGTCCATAAGTTAAACCAAATCATCATCTGCTACAAAAACATACGGCAACATAGAATTAGTGCCTGGTAAAGCAGTATCTTTAAGAAATTTAGCGTTGCTGTCGTAATTTTTTATACAATAAGCTATTCTGAAACAAACCCCCATTAGTAACTCTTCCTCGGCAACCCACATCAGCAAATGTAAAACAATAATGACTGTCTACAAGAGCCATAAGCACCATACTGAAAGTGCCTTTGAAGTTATGATATTGAGATCTGCTATTCGTAGGTGACTGAATTACAATGTGCTTGCCATCAATACAATGAGGAAATTGCCATAACTTCTCAAAACCATTGGATATATTTGTCATTCGTCTTCTGTTGAAGGAATCTGCAAGAATATTTCAATTTATTTTAGGATGCAACTGAACAAGATGTAATCTCTGATTTAGAAGCCAATGATGATACACAAAGGATGGTAGAAGAAATCGATGATGAAGAAGAAACAGGTAATATTTTGTTCGGTGGTAGAACTACGTAAACAGTTCTTAATTAACAACTTTTGGTAATCATATCTATATTGGAGGTGAAAATAACGAAGAAAATAATAACATTTTACAGATGATCTGATGATTCTTCAGTTATTTCCACCCGTAAAAATATTGGTAAAAGGGGCATTAATGTAAATAGAGAAGAAAAATGTTTAAATGAGGCGCATAATTTATTGAAGTTTTTTTCTGAAAAAGGAAACACGAAGAAGATGAATGTGATGCCTACTCAAAGTTATGGGCAAAAAAATTAAGAAAAGTGAGTGAACTTGACCGTGAAATTGTAATGCATGAAACTGACAACATAATAAAACAGTTACATTATTGTTAAATTTGTTAAAGAATTTGACAAACAATGTCACTTTTTTATTATAAAAGTTCTAAGTAATTAATAACCTTGCAAATCAATTGATTAAACAAATAAAACTTGACTTTATATAGCAAAATACACTTTATTATTTCTAAAATTCCACGGCAGATTTAGAATTTACTTAATACAAGCTTGAATTTTAATTCTCAAATAATAAGTAATTTGCAACCAGAATTTTGAGCTCCTCACAGATAAAAATTTTCAAAAACTCCTTTCTTACATCTAAATCAAACCAACAAATATAAAAAATGTATACTGCTATTATATCTGTATCTGTAACAGTAACCTCTTTTACCCTGCGGTGTCCAGGTCCAGGGTCAATTTACATGAATACACTTATTGCAACGTTCTAAAAGTGTTTGAAAACAGTCGGAAAAGGCGTCCGAAGGAATTGCTTTAAATTCGGCGGTTACGTCTTCCACGACCTGAAACCGTTTTCCCTTGAGAACAGTTTTCACTTTAGGGAAGAGAAAAAAGTCTGCCGGTGCTAAATCTGGCGAATAGGGTGGGTGGTTGATTTCAGCAACGCCGTGTTTTATGAGAAATGACTTCACAATCAGTGCGGAATGGGCAGGCGCATTGTCATGCCACCAGAACCAAAAACCATTTTCTCGATATTGTGGTCGCTCTCGAGAAATGCGCTGTAATAATCTCTTCATCACTTCAGCGTAGAATGCACTATTAACTGTTTGCCCTTCAGGTACAAATTCTTTATGGATCACACCCTGTTTATCGAAAAAGGTAATCAGCATGGTCTTGATTTTGGATTTTTGCAAACAAAACTTATTAGGTCTTGGTGATGATTGTCCAGTCCACTGCATGCTTTGGTGTTTCGTCACAGGATCGTACTGAAACACCCACGACTCATCACCAGTGATTATACAGTTAAAAAAATTCGCGTTGGCACGACAAGTCTGAACGAAGTCTGCACACGATGCAACTCTCCTGTATTTTTGCTCATCCGTCAGATTGTACGGAACAAACTTTGCACAGATTTCCTCTTTCCCAAATCTTCATGTAAAATTTGTCAAATTGTCTCCTTATTAATATTCAACTCATCTGCAATCATTCGGAGAGTCAGTCGGCGATCTTTTTTGCCACAATTTCACTGACCTTTGTGATCGAATCTGCATTTCGAACAGTTGACGGACGCCCGGTTCTTGCTTCATCTTGAACATCCTCACGGCCATCTTTGAAACGTTTAAACCGTTAAAACACAGTAGTACAACCTAAGGTGTTATCACCATACACACTTTTTAACATTCGTAAGTTTCTGTCGCAGTGTTTCCTAATTTACAACAAAATATTTATTTGTTGCTCCATGAAGATTGACAGAAACACGATTTGCGAACCATCGTTCTGCGAAGTAGCTGACACCTATTCGATGTTTCTATTAGCCAAGCCTGCTTGATAAAAGTGTGAACTAAAATATGCTGCCTTAATTTTGGCTTAATATCACGTAACCTCGTATATTCGTCATTCGTTCGTAGATGTAGGTATTGGCACATGATGGGTAAAGCAAATATACGCTTTTAGATTATGTAGTGACGAAAATGAGTAGCAGTGGGATAGTGGCGGCTGCTTCGTAATTTTTAGTGTGCTATGCCGCAAAAATAGCAAAAATTACGCCGTAAACGTCGATGATGTATAGTAGCTTTACAAAGAAGTCGAGCAAGGGAAGATTCGGTTTATATTTTCTCTAAACCCCGCTGTTGCCAATAATTTCTTTATAGGTATAGTCAGTGGCGGCTCGTGAGTTTTTTTAGTGGGAGGGCACATCAAAATCGAGTTATAAACAATATCTAAAAACACTTACCTCCCTATTTGAATAGAAAGTCCATCCTTTTGTTCTTCTTACTGCTGAATACATCAATAACTTTATTGTCGAAATCGGGGATCGATTGTATAAACTTTTTTCAATCGACAACACTGGTGCTTCTCAAAAATGTTTTTATGCGCTTTAAAGTGGAAAAACATCTTTCACATTCAGTCGTAGACATCGGTGTTGTACAAATAATGTTAACTAATTTCTTAGTTTCTGAAAACACTCTTGTGAGATTATTATCAGCAATAAACAGCAAAAGTGCTAATTGAATTAAAATTTAAGGAAAACCCTTTTAAAACGAAGAAACGAACGTTTCAGTTCTCCAGACGTAACTCTATACAGGGTTATCCATTTTTGACACTTTTGCTGGGTATCTCGGTAATTATTGAATATATCAAAAAACTGATGCAGGTGTCATGAGATGTTTTTGGGAGAAATTAAAAATGGTAAAAGCAGAATTTAAAAATATTCGCTCTTATAGAAGATACGGGGGTAAATTGAAAAATTGGAGATTTTAGAATTGACCACTATAATCTTTATTACTAATAATAGAAGAAATTGTTTATTATAAAAGTTTCTTAGTTTGCTAAGTAGAATATGAGGCCGCTTGAAAATCGCATCTACGGGGTCAGGTCAAAAAGTTATCGGAGCTAACTTTCTTATTTTAAATGGCACACCCTATATATTTTCAGCCAAAAAATATGCATTTTTAATTCTTGTTTCAAACATATAACATACAATATATTTTATTATTTAAATAAGTGAACAGTTTCAATTTTTATATTAAATCAGTAGTAGGCCGTGCATTATGAACTAAGAAACCGAAATAAAAGATCCCATTTTTCGTAAAAAATAATTATTGTTAGTTATTAAAGTAAAATAACTTGCATCTAAAATAATTTTGGTACAAAAATATCAATATCATTATCATTACTGTTTGGCCGTTAACTTAAATTATTTTTCCAATATAAGTAAAAGAAATTAAAAAAATGTCAAATTGGTTTTTATATTATATTAATAACTAACAATAATTATTTTTTACGAAAAATGGGATCTTTTATTTCGGTTTCTTAGTTCATAATGCACGGCCTACTACTGATTTAATATAAAAATTGAAACTGGTCACTTATTTAAATAATAAAATATATTGTATGTTATATGTTTGAAACGAGAATTAAAAATGCATATTTCTTGACTGAAAATATATAGGGTGTGCCATTTAAAATGAGAAAGTTAGCTCCGATAACTTTTTGACCTGACCCCGTAGATACGATTTTCAAGTGGCCTCATATTCTACTTAGCAAACTAAGAAACTTTTATATTACACAATTTCTTCTATTATTAGTAATAAAGATTATAGTGGTCAATTCTAAAATCGCCAATTTTTCAATTTACCCCCGTATCTTCTACAAGAGCGAATATTTTTAAATTCTGCTTTTACCATTTTTATTTTCTCCCAAAAACATCTCATGACACCTACATCAGTTTTTTGATATATTCAATAATTACCGAGATACCCAGCAAAAGTGTCAAAAATGGATAACCCTGTACATGTTAATTGCGTCGAAATTAGATACGGGCGAAGGTCGTGTGGCAAATTCGCGGAATAATTATGCCGGACTGTTTTGTACAGATTATATTTGGTTTATACATATTTAATTATAAATCAATAAATCTGATTGCAGACAATTAGCTACCGAAATTTTGTAGTACGTTGTACCTACGAGATCGCATAAGATCTTTGGTTTCAAAATTTCACGTACTACTGGATTTTGTAGAAAACACTTTCCTTTGATATCATAGCCATTTCTGAGACCTGGCTAACGGCTGACATGAGTAGTGATTGTTTAATTGTTCCTAGCTACAAGCTAATTCGATTCGACAGAGTTGGTAGAGGTGGTGGAGTCTGCTTTTATGTTAAAAATTCATTTACATTTGAACACTGTAACGTAAGTATAAACATAACTGAACAACTTTGGATTTCGATAAAAATTAATAAAGTAAACTATGCGTTAGGTGTAATTTATAAGCCTCCAAACTTAAATTACAAAGAATTTTGCGATGAATTCGATCAGGTATGCACGCAGCTTTATTGTATCTATGATAAATTAATATGTGTCGGTGACGTAAATATAAATTTATTAGAACCTAATCAACCCGAGTCTGTTTATTACTGCTCGTTACTAGACACACTAAATTTAGTACAACTTATCAATGAACCTACTCGTAATAACTCGCTTTTGGACCACGTAATTACTTCCGATACGATCGAAATTACTGAATCTGGTCTACACGACTTTAAATTCGCTGATCACGAAACTGTCTTTTGTAAAATTAATTTAATCTTTAAAAATGTTGTAAATATATCAAAGAAAGTCAGAAGCTACAGGCATTTTGATCCTGAACGTTTTCAGCAGGACCTTCATCTAATCGCATGGCAGCGTATATTTCATCTGGAAAACGTAGACGATAAAATCGCTTTATTAAATAATAATATTCTGTACGTTGTCAATAAACATCTTCCATTTGTGACCTACAATAATACTAGAAAGTTTACCCCGTGGCTCTCCGAAAACACGAGATATCTTATTAAACTTAGAAATAGTGCGTATAAGAGGTATAGGACATCCAAAAGACTCGGTCATTGGGAATACTACAAAATGTTGCGTAATCTGACCACAAAGATAATTAAAAATGAAAAAAAGGCATATTTTGAACACGTGTTGGGTAGTAGTGATTCCAGAAAAATGTGGAAATGTATGAAAAATCTTAATATCAAATCCTCGAGACGCTCAGATTGTCATATACCTGAACACTTACAGAAGCCAGAGGACTTAAACAACTTCTTTATTGACAGTATTCCAAATTCTACTTGTAATCAAACTGACGCTTTACTCTCATATTACAATAACCTAGACACTTGTAGTGACGATTCAATGAAATTCTTAACTGTAGACTCAGACACGGTTAGTAAATGTTTAAACCAAATTAAAAGTAACTCTTCCGGTTGGGATGGTATCAATATAAGTATTATAAAATTGTGTTGTCCTCTGATTGTGCCTTATATCACACACATCATTAACTGTTGCTTGTCTTCTGGAACATTTCCGACAGCTTGGAAGAAGGGTGTAATTGTACCCATTGCAAAACCTTCAAATCCGGAAGATTACAAAGACTTACGTCCAATTGCTATTCTTCCAACGCTGTCAAAAGTTCTGGAAAAGGTTATTGATATGCAGCTGAGGCAACACTTGATGGTTAACAAGATTATGCCTGAAGTGCAGTCCGGCTTCAGACCGAATTATAGTTGTACGACTGCCTTGCTGAAGGTAACTTGTTACAATTTTTTGGATTTCCCAAATTAATTGTAGCAGTTTTTGTTTTTTTGCCAATGTTGTGAACGTTAAGAATTTTTGTTTTGTGTTTGTTTAACTTAAATTCACTTAATTATTTTCAAAATTTCACTTTTTCTTCATCAAATTTTCTTGATGCCTGGTTATTTAGGGCAATAGCTTGTCTTTATTATCGTTTAAAAGTAATTCTTTCGGATTTTCCGAGTCTATTATTTTCATATTCTATTTCGCGTTATTCAAATTACCTATTACTAAAAATTATTTTCATTTTTGAGTAAAATCTCCGCCTAGTGTTATGCAACTGTATTCGCATAAGCGCTATCTGGGTAGTATATGTTTTGACTTGCGCAATATTCATTGTCAGGTGATGTGGTTTCTTGACCCAGATTTTTCTTTCTTTTTGGGTTAGAACTTCAAGTTGAACAGACGTTTAAGATTTTAAAAGTTCATCATTTTAGTCGTTCAGATATAATGACCGTCATGTTTTAAAGTATCCGATATTTGGATTTATAGCTTCTATGCTAGTTTACAGTTCGTTTCGCACTATTTGGTGGTAAGATAGTTTTTTTATTAATTTTTGCTTAATCTTCATTTTTTCTGATTTCATTTGGAAATTTCAGCTTCAAGTTACACCTATAAAAATTTGATTGGTGTTAACTTATATTATTTTCCTTCTGGAGGAGCTGTGGGTATTTTCCTGTCTGGACTAATTATTATCCGCTGGAAATTAATCCTTTTGGTAATTTTTCACTCCCACGTGGAGGGACGCCATTTTCCTATGCAGTTCTGCGGTGTTATCTGTTGAACCATAATTCTCCGTTTGGAATCAAGTGTTGCGGAAATTCCAGCTTTTGTAAATTTTAATCATCTGAAGCCTAAGATAAGTGTCAATTCTATTATTTAATAATTAATAAAATTTTACTTTTTGATTCAAATTTATATTTCGCACAGGTGTGTGTACACCTGTTCGTTTTAGTAATATTCAATGCTTAGATAATGTGTGCATTTTTTTTTGTCATGGTATTTCAATTTAATCATGAATTAGTTTTGGATTTATCTTTTATAAATTTTCATTATTTAATATTTTGCTAATTCATGAATGAATTGATAATTTTTTTCTGTTATATATTTAACTTTAATATTGTATTCTTTAACATTGTATTTTTAAGTACATTTAAATTCTTTAGGTAATTTGACAAGTCTTAATTCATGTTCTAATCAAATTGTTAATTATTGTTTTTTTGTAATTAATTGGAATCCTGGCCTTGCGCCGAATTGAGTCCGACAAAAATAAATTGTTAATGTTTGAATAAAAAGGCTTTTTATTATCATTTTGATAAGTTTTTGTAGCAAACTGATGACTTAATATGGTCTGCTGAACAGAATAACCTAGCTATCTTAACTCTACTAGACTTCAGCAAGGCATTCGACACTATAGTTCATGAAGTTCTATTGTCTATACTACGTTTCATTGGATTAACCCCTAGTGCTATTTCCCTGCTTCAAAGTTATTTGACTGACCGGCTGCAACTTGTAAGAATACGCGACACAGTTTCCTCTTGGAGACTTATCAGGAGAGGAGTTCCACAGGGTTCAATTTTGGGCCCTCTCCTTTTTACCATTTATACGCACCATTTCCATAATTTTGTTAATACTTGTTCCGTTCACATGTACGCCGATGATACGCAACTGTATCATTCCTTTACGGTGGAACAGATACATTCAGCACTTCATAACATACAGTTAGATTTAAATAACCTTGCTGATATCTCAGTCAGGCACTCATTATTGATTAATCCTGTCAAATCTCAAATAATAGTATTTGGAAATCCACATAAAATTGACACCATCAAGGATCAAATAAATTTAAAAATTAACGATACACCTATTCCTATCAAAACGGAAGGTAAAAATCTGGGTTTGTTTATTGACAACAGTTTCAGATACAGAACCCAAATCAACAATTACATCAGACAAGCGTATATGAACCTAAAGCTAATTTATCCCCATCGTCACTACCTCTCCCAAAAAATTAAAACGATACTGTGCGACACTCTTGTTTTAAGTCAGTTCAATTACTGTTCTGCGGTCTATGGACCTTGCATAACTGATGAATTGTCGTGTAGGATCCAAAGGGTACAGAATGCCTGTTTGCGCCTAATCTTTGGAATAAGAAAATACGATAGAATTTCACACAAATTACCTGAACTGTCCTGGTTAAATATGAAAAATAGAAGACAGCTGCAGTCTGCCTGTCTCTATCATAGAATCATTACAAACAAGCTGCCTACTTACCTTTATAATAAAATAACATTCCGTACAGACGTGCACAACTTAAACCTTAGATACAAGGGAGGCATAACGCCCCCACTTCACCACTCCGCTTTGTACGAGAGATCGTTTTCTTTCAGCATATATAAAGTCTACAATTCAATTCCTGCTCATGTCAAGTCGTTGCCTTTTACAAAATTCAAAGCTGGTTATCGTAATCATCTGCTTCAAACTCAGTCAGTAGGTACCTAAAACATGATTGAAGTGGGACCTAGCAGCGTCTGCCCCTGCCTTTGCGGAATACTTAATTTTATTCATTATTATTATTATGCAATAGCGTAGGCATTAAATTCAATAATTTTTTAGTACTGTTAGTCAAGGTGGTAGTGGTAGAACAGTTGGAAGTTATGCAACTGAACTACCACCTTGTGGTTCCCAGTGCATTTTTTTTTTGCAAACTTGTTTACCTATATCTAATTTTTGTTATGTACCTGTACTGGAAATAAAGTTATTATTATTATTATTATTATTATTATTTCATTCGATTAAAGGACCTTCAAAGTTTCAAGTTTACAAGACAATCAAGACATACATTATGTATGCATGTTTGATTGTGTCTAAAAATTACAAACCTTTAAACACGCAAATACGAGTTTCCCTTTTAACAAGTTTCACTGTAAACAACAATAACCACTATAACCAGTAACGAACAAACAGTAGATCACAACGAACAAACCACAAAGTCAAATAAAAACAACAGTTAAACGGAACATGCGCGCTTAACACAATTCACCCGTACACGCACTCGAATTGTGAACCAACTAACTTGAATCTGTCACGTGCCAACGGCCGCGATTTAATGTGCCCTTACCACGCCCTATACGCCGGTCAAGCAGCGGCGAAATTTTGCTGCAATTTTCCGCTGCGCTTGCGCAAATACGTATCATTTTCATCTAGTCCCCGGATGAAAGTTTTGATAACTTCGTTTCAGCAGCAACGCGACAATGGACTATAATATTGATATTATAGGTATAATAATATAGATTGTTGTGTAAAAAAAATAAAAGAAGTGAGAAGTGTTATTAAGATATTAAAAAAAGCTTTCTTTGTCTCGATTGTAGGGAGGGCACGTGCCCTTGTGCCCTTTAGCACCAGCCGCCACTGGGTATAGTGGTACCGATTTACTCGCTGACTTAATAAAAGAACCTTGAGGAGAATTTCACAAATTTTGAAGAATGTCCTCAGCAGATTTTGAATATTTACTTAGAATGATTCAACCAAAAATTTCAAAAAAAGATACAAAATGGAGAAAGACAATACCAGCAGAGGTTCGGTTAGCAGTTCGATTTTTGGTCAGTGGTGACAGCTACCAAAGTTTACATTTTCCATTTAAAATTTCTCCACAACTTACATGTATCACAATTGTTCCTGAAGTATGCAAGGCGATTAGTGAAACATTGAATGAACAATGAAGGTAAGAAAAAATATCCAAGTATTTCTGTTTATTTTACTGAGTAAATACAAAGAAACAAATGTATGATCGGCAAACTTAATTAATTATAACCAAGTAAATATTGAAAAATAAGCACTGGTATCCTCTAAACTCGCATCGTTAGGGTTCGGAGAAAGAGGATGAGAAGTGGTAGATGATAACGCGGGGATGGTAGTGGCTGTAATGTAGAACTAAAAGTGTTACTCGTAGGTTTGAAGTTATTGAAACCATCCTCCTTTGAAAAAGTATGTTGTCAGTTTCATGCATTACAATTTCACGGTCAAGTTCACTCACTTTTCTTAATTTTTTTGCCCATAACTTTGAGTAGGCATCACATTCATCTTCTTCGTGTTTCTTTTTTCAGAAAAAAACTTCAATAAATTATGCGCCTCATTTAAACATTTTTCTTCTCTATTTACATTAATGCCCCTTTTACCAATATTTTTACGGGTGGAAATAACTGAAGAATCATCAGATCATCTGTAAAATGTTATTATTTTCTTCGTTATTTTCACCTCCAACATAGATATGATTACCAAAAGTTGTTAATTAAGAACTGTTTACGTAGTTCTACCACCCAACAAAATATTACCTGTTTCTTCTTCATCATCGATTTCTTCTACCATCCTTTGTGTATCATCATTGGCTTCTAAATCAGAGATTACATCTTGTTCAGTTGCATCCTAAAATAAATTGAAATATTCTTGCAGATTCCTTCAACAGAAGACGAATGACAAATATATCCAATGGTTTTGAGAAGTTATGGCAATTTCCTCATTGTATTGATGGCAAGCACATTGTAATTCAGTCACCTACGAATAGCAGATCTCAATATCATAACTTCAAAGGCACTTTCAGTATGGTGCTTATGGCTCTTGTAGACAGTCACTATTGTTTTACATTTGCTGATGTGGGTTGCCGAGGAAGAGTTACTAATGGGGGTTTGTTTCAGAATAGCTTATTGTATAAAAAATTACGACAGAAACGCTAAATTTCTTAAAGATACACTGCTTTACCAGGCACTAATACTATGTTGCCATATGTTTTTGTAGCAGATGATGATTTGGTTTAACTTGTGGACTAATGAAACGCTATCCTGGATTACACGGAAAAGGTAGTACAAAAAGAATAATTAACTACCGTCTTTCTCGTGTGCGTCAAATTGTTGAAAATGTATTTAGAATTTTGTCATTATAAAAGTGTTTTTAACTAAGTTTTTATGACGAAAGTGGGGAATTAAAACTTAGTTCATATAATAATCAACAAGATATGGCATCCTTCACATCTCTTCCACGAAAGCCATCTGATAATGCCAAAACAATAAGGGATAAATTTGCAGAGTACTTGTTCGTGAAAGATTATTCGTCTTCTTTGATTTGTGATATTTTGCCGGCTCTAGACGAAACAACGTTTGCTGTTTATCTTAAAATGCAAATATTCGTACAAGAACACATGCATTTTATCTTAAAAGTGTGTGTACGTGTAGGCACTTGTTACTTTACCTCTTATTAGGGCTGTACAGTGCATTTTTTAAGCCAAAATCACTGGGCGACAAAGCCCAAAATATTTTGAACCTAACCTGATTTTATTGTTAACGAAATGTTAGGAATTTTACCTAATAAAAGGAAAATGATTTTCAATTATAATATTTTTATTAAAAAACGTATTCACTTAAACAATTGGTGTGTTACATATCAGTGCCAAAAAACTTTTTTACAAATTTCCTATTTCTACGGGCACAACAGTTCGCCCATTACTATGTTTTATATTTTTAGTGTGTTAGCTCCGTCTAAATTAAATGGATGTAAATATAATGTTTTATTTAGCAAATGATATTACATTTTAACATATTTAGAGTGAATTTAAACATAGTTGAACTTATAAACTAATCTAAGTATATCAATGTTAAATAATTTTAGTACACGCCATAGAAAATACTTGTCAAAGAATAAGCGGCTTTGCTACTGTGTAACACCGCCTTTGTTTTATAAAACTGCATCAATCCGACATGGCATAGTACCTATCTACAAGTTCTTTGCAATAGGCTGCTGTAAAGGAGTTCCAAATTAATATTATCTCAAAATTAACCTTATTTCTTTGTGTCAGGATCAATACGTTCGAAAACTTACAAATAAATTAATTATCTTGTAAAATTCTGTTTCTTAAAAAGTAAAAACAATAATTTATGGTGTTGCTATTAAAATTAAATGGATATTCACATTGTATTCATTGATAATTATATAAAATTATACAGGGTGGCCCACGGAAAACAGTAAACGCAAGTTTTGGCCACTTAACATCAATTTTGCGAAAAATGCTCGAACACGTCAATTTTAGTATCAAGTGGGACACCTGAATTGATTAGTATTATTTACACACCTTCAACCCTAAGATGGGGGTGAATTTCACCTAAAAATTTTAAATAGAAAGGTGTATCAAACGTTACACAACTCTAAAGGCCTTTCGATTCTCTTTCCAACAGTCTTTTTATTTTTCAAATCCGATCATTAAATCCAGAAAAAAATACATTTAAATTTTGATCTAGTAGGCTTAAACAGTTGAACGTAGCAAACAAAAGCACTTCATTTGACAAGTTGTTTGTAATAAGCAAGTACTTTGTGAGTTTGTCAGCATTTAAATTGATAATGTTAAGTGGCTAAAACTTGCGTTTACTGTTTTCAGTGGGCCAGTATGTATATGGGCGAACTGTTGTGTAATAGGGCTCGTATAATATAGTCCGTATCTGGAACACTATATCGGCAGTGAACTGAACTGTGTTGTGTTTGTTATTGTTTGGTGTTTGGCAGAAAAATATAACACAATAAATTGACCAAATTCTTTGTCGCCTAGTACATCAAAATTTCAATCACTGGGCGACTAATTTTTACAAGTGGGCGACATTTGTGTCGCCCACTTCACTAGTTAAAAAATGCACTGGGGCTGTATTCGGAGAAGAGCGTCGTTAATTGGGTGTCCAACGTCGAATGTTCGCCAGGACTCGATGCCGACCTCAAGACTGCAGAAAAATCCTGCCCATCGGGAGATTCGAACCAAGAACTAACATAACGCTAGCCTGGTGCTTTACCACTCCGCCACCCTGGCATCTACACTGCTCCTATATGATCAATAAAAATTCAGTTCTAGTAGAGTATGCCTAAAACATCGTTATGAAGCTTCCTGTATCGTTAAATGAGAATAGGAGGTTTTCTCGGACCCTAATTTATTTTTTTGTTACACATTTAGATTTGATAAATAAAACAGTTTGATATGAACAATTAATGTCAGAAACAGCAAACTTCATTGTGAAACGAAAACGTTCCGCAAAAACGTAATCTAACCCCAAAATATCCTGCGACAGTTGCATTTACCATGCAGAAAAATTCAGAATGGCAAACATGACAAATATGTTCAAAAGCTTGGTAACCCACTAGACCAGAATTATCTTGATCTCGTAGTACAATAAAGCAATAAAAAAAAATGGATTTTTAATGTACCTAAATATGCGAAATTTCCTAAATTAATTGCATAAAAATATTTCAAAATTAAATCATGAAACCTATAAAGTGCATGTTATTTAAACTAAGAATCACGCATGCAAAATAATAACAGATTATACCTAAATTGTGTTGAAAACACTTATCCACACAATTATTAAAAAGCACCTACTATCCTTTGTGTTTTACTCCAAATATACATTTTTCTGCTTACGAAAATTATTAACTCATCTCTGTTTAAACAATATGCGATGTTATTTAAAACTGGTTCGTTTGAAACTTATATCTGCTTTTTCTAATTTGCTCAAACAGTGTTTATAGTTAGTAATTCATTGAGTAATTTCTTCTCATTATAGTTTTATAGGACAAAAATTGTAGGTACTTATAAACATTATTAGTACAAAAATTTATTATAAAACGTAAAATTACAAATGCAAAAATTCATATAAATTTAATAAATGTTCAGCTTCAAAATGAAAACATTAAAGTTCTAAGTTAACGCCCCTTTTAAAAGCTAATTAATTCATATTAATTTATTAAAATTATCATAATACTTGGTAGAACAAAAACTGAACCGTTAACACTTCTAGATTTCTACGTAAGATTACTCTTTTAGTTTTTATTTAATGTTAATAATGCGAAATTTTAATAATTTTAACCATCATGCAAAATTTACCGAAAAGTTTGTAATATGTAGAATATACTAATAAATTTAAAAAATTTTCTATCGTCGATAAAAAAATATTTTACCTCTTATTACTAATTATTACTTTCTTTTTATTGCTGACGTTATGTCATAAGAAGTTCAAGATATTTGACACCGAGATTTTTTCTACGTATGAATAAAAATATATTAATTAAAAATATAATCTTCTGATAAAAATTAATATTTAGCATGTTGTATATGGTGGAGGCGCCAAAGTGATCGAGATGTCCTAAATTTGCAATTTAAATCTTATTTTGGCCAATTTTCTCACATAACAAGACTATATCATGACGATTGGAAAATGTTTAATAAAATAAAAATAAAATTACGCATTTCACTTCTGCATAATTCACCTAACCCAATGCATTTAATTTACTGAATTTCAAACTATTTCCAGTTTATTCAAGTTACCTGAATTGTCGAAGAAAAAGCTTTTATTTCGAAAATAATTTGTAATAAAATTAAAAATAGGTTCAGTCTCATATAAAGAACAAAGACTGCGACTACGTACTCAGTTAAATAGGTGAAAATTAAACAGATGGAAGGTTTCGTTTCTAAGTATTTCTTACAGTTTGTGTAGTAAACAGCTGCCTGGAAATAAATATTCAAAAAAATCCATTCATATTTAATTTATAATCTGCAATTATGTAATTAATATATCTTAAAACAAAATGTAAAATAATATGTTTTTATTTTATGTGAAATCTTTCTTCCTTTCCTTCTTCTTCCACTTTCTCCCCTTTTCTGCCTTTCTTTACTTACTTCTCTCTTTATTTTTTTTTGGTTTCAGACTAGTAGTAAAAATGATTACAAATTTATTATAAGAGTTTGTTAGAAATCAAAAACATTTTAAGAAATAATCTATACAGAACCAATAAGAATTTTTATAATTTTGAATAAGCTTTTATTTTTCCTATAAATAATCTAAATTGCACGAGTCTTGTAATTTACAAAATCTGATTAAAGATATATGCAAGAAATCTAAATAGCTATGCGAAAACCAAATAGGAATACATACAGGTTACAAGCATTTTCAACAAAAAAAAAAATGAAGGAAACGTTAAAACAGAATATCGATAATGTGCTGAACAACTGTCGTGCTGAAATATCATTCGCTGTCTCACGGCGAGAGGAACATCTCCTAGAAGCACTGGCAGTTTATCTCTTAAAAAATGTTCATCGATTTCCCCGTTTAAATTTTGGGGAAGAAAGTATGTCCCTTTTAAATAGCGGCCAATGACTCCCATCCTCACATTTTCAGAAAACTTTATTTGGAAACTAGTTTCCCTTATTAAAAGGGGGGTTTTCGTCGGCCCAAAAATGTAGGTTGTGGAAATTTGTTCTGCCCTCGCGATCAAATTTCGACTCATCCCTCCATAAAATGTTTAGTAAGAAATTTGCATTGTTTGCATCTGAATTTAACATAAAGCCGCAGAATTCCACTCTCCCTCCAGGATCACCTTCATGAAAACCTTGGGCAGGAATATAGTGGTAAGGATGGCATCCGACATTGCGTATCGTAGACCAAACTTTCCATTGTGACGTTCCGGTTAGTCTTGCGACTTTATTAGTTGAAGTTCTTGGGTCTTCATCAAAACGTCGCAATATTTCTTCCTCATCATCTGGTTGATAAATGCGAGGAGCACCGGCGTCACTTTGTCTACGTTTCACGGAGCCATTTTCAGCGAAATTTCGATATGTCGTACTAAATACATGAACATTTGGTATACGACGGTTAGGGAAGCGACGTTCATATTCTCGGCGAACTTCAGCAGCGTTGCTGTCACAATATCCGTAGACAAACAAGATGTCAGCGTATTCTGCATTGGTGTACGTGGCCATGGCAGTCGCGTACTGAGGGGGTGCTCAGAGTGTTCGAAAGACACGGGCCTGCAGGTCTAGGGGGCCCGGCGGCCAGCCCCTGTAATATGTTACTGGAATACTGCAACATAATGCTGTTTCCTATTTCTTTATAGATCATACAAATTTGACAACCCGTAATTTTGATTGTGGATGTACCGAACGAAGTATTCTTGCGTGATTGGTTGAATATCTTGCCACTTAAAATATTTTAAATAAAATTCTTGTAGTTCGCATATTTTCCGATTCTCATGTTTGCTTCGGCGCGCTGTATGCGATCGTAAAAAATTGGATGGATGAGTTTGAACGCTGCCGTACCTACATCCACTGCCAATAAGTGTCACGACGCCAGAAATGGTCAACAGAACTCACGATCTGATGTTAAAAAACAGACGGCTCAAATTGTGAAAAATAGCTAATGTTACAAACATCTCAAAAGAGCAAAGAGCGAGATCGGTGCCACGATTGCTTACACCTGCTCTAAAACACCTTCGAGTACAAGATTCCCAACGTTTACGTGTCGATTTGTAACTATAGACGAATGAACAGAATCCGGTTACCCAACAATAGCCATAAAATCAGCTGGCAGAGTAATGGCGTTAGTTTTCTGGAATGTTAAAGGAATTCTGATGATAGACTATATCCCAAAAGGACAAGCTATAAATAGTGAATATTACGCTAACCTTCTAGAACAATTGCACCAAAATTTCCAAGGAAAAAGATCAGGTTTAGCATGAAAAATAACAACAAACAAAATAATGCACGCCCCCATACTAGTGTTAATGCCTAAAAGTCAAGAAACTAAACTACCATTTGCTTCTGCATCCAGCTTATTCGCCGAATTTAGCTCCCTCTGATTGCCATTTATTCCCTAAGCTTAAAATGTTCTTGGGAGGACAGAAACTTTCAACTGACGAGAAAGTCAAGCTTATTTTGCTGACCTCAAGGAAAACACCTTTTGTAACCGGAACAGAGCATTAGAACATCGTGAGGAGGCTTGTTGTTGTTGAAAAATAAATATCATTTTAAAAACATATAGCTAATTTCACATTATTAGGCTATTGTTAACAGAAGAATTCGAAATGCACAATTCTAAAAGATTTCCAAATCGAAAGAATTTGTGTAAAAAACGAAAACTCTCCTATTCAATTTGAATATGAAAAATAGGATGCTTTATGCAGCAAACTATAGACACTCAATAAAAAAACACGAAGATAATAAATTACACTTTTTCGTAAATAGATACATTTTTTAAAAACTTCAGGGATATATTGTCCCGAAAAAAACAACAAACGAACAACTATAGTAAAGAATAAGTAAAAACGCCAGTGGGGAAGATAATAAAAAGATAAAATGAATGGTAAAAACATTAAGAAAATCAAACTCAGATATATGTAAATAACTAGGCACTAGAACATGCGCGTTCAAATAAAAGCTAAAACAAGAGAAGAAAAACCAGTAAAATATAGAAAAAAATATTACACAAGAACACGAAACACGAATATAAAGTGAAGCATACAAAAAAACGAAGATACTTTGAAAGATTAAGTGGAGAGCACCTTCGGTAAAGAAAAAGGGGAACGATTTACCAACCTCAAAGAAGGCAGCAGAAAATAAGTGAAAAAGATAGAGAATAAATAAGCCTAACAACCTTACCTCCAATATAACCATAGAATTTTCCTTGGACTCCCTATGCTCTGTTACTGAAGGAGCGTATACAAAATGAAAATACATTACCCTCTTATTATACTTTTTATACTTTTATGTGCTATTTCGCCGGTACTTTCTAAAAATTAAAAATTAAAACAGAATTTAGAAGATACATTATCATACGCTGAGGATAAGTCATCTTAATCACTAACAGTAACTAATTTATACTTTGTCGTACCTTATACGAAATTTCTCTCCCTGTTAAATTGATTATGCTCTTGCATTTATTAAAATAATTAATATTACTACTACCACTACCAATATGTTAGATTAATAAGGATACCGACAGTATTTCTCCAAAGGAGCAAATTCTTAGAGAATTAGTTTCTTAAGAAAATAGTTGTCGAAGGGAAAATACTTTGCTGATTTTTAAAAACAGACAAAAATTCCTTAGTTAACAACCATAGTCGGCAATAAAGTAAATACGGGTTTCAGTAAAGACGCATTAAACATTAGTTTTATGCAGGCGTAACTATTATTTACTACAACAATATTTACCGAACAACTCACTGTAAATATTTTATGAATATTTTAAAATCCAAATAATCCCTTAAGAACTTCAATTATAACCTTAACTTCTTTGTATAATGTGATGTAATTAAGTATTTGATTAAATTTTCAAAATAGCAATTGGCCAAATCCTTTTTGGCATGATACTGTAAACAATTTTTAATATAACTTTAACTAATTTTAATTTGGACTTTTGAAGTGTCATCTTTATTAAATCAAAACGAATTAAACCGAAAAATAATTAAGATCTATAATAATAATCTACAGGCGAGGCGAGAATATCTGCATGGCGTAACCCACATTTTAGTTTTATTTGTATTCTACTAATTGCACTTTAACAAAAGCATTCTAAACAGGATTTATTATTTTTTAATATATTCAACGTTCTTCAAAAAAAAAAAAAACAAACAAACAAATAAGTACGTTTTGTATGAGTGGGTGTTTAAAATACAAACTGTTTTAAAATTCGACGTGGTCGTTGAATAAGATACAAGTACAGCCAAACAATTTCCCCTTAAAAAAACTAAAGAGTTGAGAATTACCTAAACGCAACAATGTCATAACTTGTTCTGTTATAAATTTCTATGTTCTGATGCACATTCAAAAGTAACGTTATATTAATGCAATGTTGGTTAATCCCGTTTTCCCCGCTTAACATAAATTCCGGTCCGAACTAATCCACGTTCTCAAAAGTCCCACGACATAACAATTGCTTTCTTCCTACCCAACTCTTAATTAACCGTAAAAAATACTCTTGTCAGTTTTTTCTAAATGTTCTATCTCGGCCGGAAGCAGAGGTTTCGCCATTTTAATTATACAGTTACGCCACATTTGGGTTACTTTGCGACGCTCCATCGGTAGGCTGATATTTGCATACCTTAACACTGCCTTTATTGTTATTAGTTGATGCATCATTGACCATAAATACATTTCATTGGCCGAAACGGCATAGAAAGTACTAAATTTTCTACTTACGCACTACTAAAGATGATACTAATACTTTTATTAATTTTATGGAACATTTTATCTACACTGTTTTATTAATTATAATTTAAAGAATTTATTTACCAGAATCAACATAAATATTGCCTGCTTTACAGTATTTATTTAAATGGCCACTAAAAATTCGTCTTTTTTTAATTTCAAACAGCTGCAAATGTATTTAACCAACAATAATTGTCTTCCTTGTTAAAACAATCGGCTTTACTTTAAATTTAAACCTCACAATTAGCAAATAAACGTAATTTATAAGAAATTATAGACTGATTTTATTTCTACAAAGTTAAATTAATTTCTAATTTAGTAGACATAGTAGTAGATATAAAATTGCATCTAAAATGTTAAATTTCTGGTAGGTAGTAAGAATTTCAACCCAGTTAGGCGGATTTAACTTATAAACAATAAATATTAGTAACCTATTGTAAAGTAACTTTCAATTTGTTAAATTCATGCTGACTTTTAAATTGCAAATTTAATTAGCTATGAATGCTGTTTGTCACAAATTACAAAACGTTAACTAAAATTTTGGCTATTTTGTGTAAAGGTGATTTACTAAATCGAAATAATCACAGTGAAATATTTTCTGTGTTGAGTTTTATATATGTATTTATTTCATTCAAATCGATAATTCACAACTCCAACAAAACTTAAAAACTACTTATGCAAGATACAGTAAGAATAATTTAAAAAATGTAATAACTTCTTTGGTACAAATTACTTTATCTAATATTCAGATTTCTTCATTGTACGAGTACTTTAAATTATTCATAATTTATTGACAATTTTTTAAAGTTATGAATTAATAATGTCAAATAATGAACTAAACACAAATTTATTTGAATTTAAAATTTTTATATGTTATTTCGATTTCCCAATCTCGAAGATTCCTATCCACATTTGAGAGTTATACTACAGCTTTCTATTTAAAAAGCGCAAACTTTATTTTCGAGCTTAAACAGAGTTTCTAGTTTTGTTTTTAATAAAATAATCAAATTTTAAAGTAATATTCTACATTACCCTTACCTTTATAGCTGCGAATTAGCAAACAGCAACCGGCTTTATAAATATACTGTAAAATCATAGTGCAAATATCTCAGAATTATTTATACTATATAGCATAATCAAAAAGAAACATCTTACGGACTTACGGAATGTTGATCTTTTAAAAATTCACATCCATGTGTTTTGAAATTACTTTTTTATTAAACTACTTATATCAAAACATCTGTGTTTGAAAATCAAATTTGGAATTGTAAGTACACCCAATGAATTCTAAATTCGAAATAAAATATTCAGATTTCATACACAAACTTTAAAGCCGAATATGATATTCGACAACAAAATGCTGAATTTATATAAAGGGTGGGTCATCGAAACCTGACAATCTTTAAAGAGTAGTAGGTTGGTGGCATCGACATATTAGACACCAAGCGAACTCTTAGTACTTAGTGATTATAAGTAGAAACAAAGTTATAATTGATAATAAAATATATTCAGTAAATGCGATCCACACCCCAAAACATCATGATGATAAACCTAACGATTGCACAGAAATCACAACAAGTGAGAAGTCAGAAAAGCAAGAGTAAGCGAAATCTGACCAGAGAATAAACTTAGAAGAAAAAGAGGGTCAGGAAACTACTACCCACAGTGTAATAAGACAAAATAAGAATGAGCACAAGACGGGATAAACAACGCAAAAGAAGTACAATTAGCCAAAAAAAAAATTTCTTATTACAACGATAACAAATGCGTTTGCACCTGTAGCCACTTGCCACAATAAATTGAATAAAGTATAGATATAACTAAACTAGAAATAACACTGCAATAGATTTTCAATTTTTATTTACACCAAAAAAATGGAACAATATATTCGCGGTGTTAACATGCAGAGCAGAGAGCAGATGATTGTCCGCACACGCCTAATACAAACATCGACATGAAAGAACAGTTTTACAGTATACTTACAAGGCACTTTAGAACGGACACGAAAATATAACACCTTAATTATAAACGACTGATTTTAATGCTCAGTGATATTTTATCGCCAGATATACAGATTGTCTGCAGGTACTAGGTACACATGGTAACTAGATACAAACAAATAAAATGGAAATATTGTAATATTTACAATAATACATTAATCACAAGAAGATCACAAGGGTGTGTTGCTTAACAACTACTTAAAATTTTAAACCGTCTCTGTATCTAGTACCGTCAGACAAACATAAGAGACAATGTACTTTCCTTTACAGCAATTTGCATACAAATCAGGAAAATCATGTGAACTAGCAATACTTGAATGAACATACCGAGTAGAAAAGCTCTGATGAAAAGGATTTTGGGGTCGGGGTCTTCCTATCGACGCAGCATTTGATAAAACCTCGTTTCAATCAATTCAATGGCCAACATAAAAAGGAGGGATTCGCCCCATGCTCTGCAAATGGATCAGCAAAATACTTCATAGCAGGATAATTAGCACCTCTCTTAATGAAGTAACCGTGAGGGTGTCTACCACTAGGGGATGCCCGCAAGGGGTGTCATATGATCTCTGCTTTGGTGAATGGTGGTTGACGGCCTCTTACTAGAACTAGAAGAGAAAGGGTTGTATGAACATGCTATGCTGATGATATAACCATCTATACCCACGATCCACGGTAAATTTGAGGGTGTGGTATACGAAAAACCACATTTGGTCTTAAATACCGTGGTAGAATGGTAAATCCGGAGAAAACATCACTTCTCGTAATAACGAGAAGAATGTAAGATCCTCAAACTATACGAGTATGGCAAAATAATTCCAAAAGTAGAAAAGGTAAAATATTTGAGAGTTGTATTAGATACCAGCCTTACCTTTAAACACCATATCGAACATATAACAAAGCCTTCTGGAGGTACAGAAAGCTGTTTAGCAAAACATGGGGGCTACAACAGTCTGTGATACTCTGGTTGTACACAAAAGTAATTGTGTCCAGAATCACATTCTCGGCCTTGGTATGATGACACAAAGTAATGGCTAAAACAAAACCAATGGTCGTTATGGGCAGAATACTCTAAAGCTAAAGCAAAACATTTTAAAGTCTTTATGGGGGAGCTGGCAAAGCTGACGAGACAAAAACTTCTTACTTACGGAAATGAAAAAATAAGGCGCATTACAAAGGTCCTTACTGGACACTGTGGCATGAACAAACATCTGCACAGTATTGGATACTCAGAAACACCACCATGCAGGTTCTGCGAAGACAAGGACAAAACTCCAATTCACTGCCTATCACACTGTGACAAATTAACAACTCTCAGGCAGAAACACTTCGGGGAAGAAGACATAGAACCCGAAATACTCAAAAATATTAATATAAACAATAGCGTGGAATTCTTTGAAGAAACAATAGTGCTATTTTGAGGCATCTATATTTGGTAGCACAAAAGGTTATAAGGCCGCGTTGCAAGGGTGTTAGAATCAACCTGGATGGAAAAAGAAGAGTACCTAAAAGGCAAATAAAAACCATACGCCACATTTGGCGATTATTGAAAATTGCAATTTGTCATGTTAATTTGCAACAATCAGTAATTTATTAATAGCATTGTGAAAAATCCAAAGAAACATGACTCTGTTCAAGTAACGGACAAGTCTATCAAATTGATCATATCTTAGTAATAACGAAAAACTCCTCATGTGTCCTGGATGTTAAAATAAACACGAATGCATTATTACAAGTCAGATTATTTCCTCGTCATCAGCAAAATATGCCACGGATTAAAAATAGAAAACAAAACAAAGAATACTCTGAAAAAGTGTAACACAAACGAGCTAATAAAACCGAAACTTAAAATGAACTACACACAACAGATCAGCAATACTTCGGCGAAAAGAGAACAATCAATTGAAGTTGAAGAAGGGAAAAATATCAAACAAGAACTTGAAATAATTTTATATGAAATAAAACGGCAACAACATCAACATAGGCAACCTCCCAATGATATATAAATATGCATAAAATAGAGACATAATTACTAACGAAAAACAGACACCGGAACGCTAGAGAAGATGAGGGTAGAACACCGACACAAACAGCTTAAGAAAACATATTCGTTTTAAAAGTTGGAAGCCATGTCTATTAATTTGAGAAATTAAATAGTAGGTATTGAGGACGATTTATTTCCATTGTTTCCGATCTTATGCTTGTCTTATATTGTTCTTTAGCATTTTCCCGGTCATTTCTTTTATTTGATCCAACCATCTCTCAAGCAATCCTCCTCTACTGCGCGTGCCGTTTGT
Organism: Melanotus villosus; assembly: GCA_963082815.1. Classification (NCBI taxonomy): domain Eukaryota; kingdom Metazoa; phylum Arthropoda; class Insecta; order Coleoptera; family Elateridae; genus Melanotus; species Melanotus villosus. Next base: position 36,788,396 of record OY720419.1, on the reverse strand, counting down.
TTTTCCTTGAAGCAGTAACTTTTCCAGATTGCCATCTAGTTGTTTTACAATGTATCGCAGTATTCGGCGTCTGACGATAATTTACAAACGATTTACAGTCTACAGATCTTCCAACATGGAGTTATTCAGACGTAGTGCTATTCCACGAAATGCTTAGCATTCAAACGAGTCCGGGCTTTTTCTGTAATTTGATTTCATGTTCTAAGCCTCAGCCCCGTACAGTGTTAACGGAAATATAAGGGTGTTTACTAGTTTTATTTTTAATGCTTTAATTACATTCCTATCTCTCAATAGCTTTTTTAATTTATTCATTGCTGTTTTTCCCATAGCAATTCGTCGACGGATTTCTTCTTCACAGCCACCATTCTCATTTGATAGATTAATAGCGTACCTAAATACAAATATCTACAATTTTTATGCCTCCTATCTTTCCATTATGTGGATAGAGAATGTTGTAATCTATGAACATTATTTTTGTTTTTTGGCGGTTTAACTGTACACCGTAATAGCTACTTTTTCTTCAATCCAACTGATGACTAGTGTTTTCAGCGTAGGTATCGAAGATTATTTATTAGTTGGCCGCCTATGCTAACTGCATCTTTCCATCCTTCTAATGCTGATCTTATAACAGGTTCGCCATATATATTAACCAACAGTAGCAGAAAGACGCATTCCTATCTTACTCACTATCTGATATAAAATGGTCTTGATTGTCCATTGTCTATTTATATTATTGCTTTACCCCCTCCGTACAATTTTTTTATCGGTGAGGCAATATGTAGGTACTGGTGCTTTTAATTTTATCAATATTTTTCATAATTTTGGCCAAACTACACAGTCGAAAGCTTTTGAGTAGTCCAGAAAGCATATTTAGGACATGTTCTCTTGTTCCCCTAACTCTTACGAACCCTACCGGTTCCTGAGGTATTTGCCATTCTATGTATGTATTTTCTTAGCCATTCATGTTGTATTGAGCAATATTTTGCTAGCATGCGATATTACTGCTTAGTTCGATAGTTTTAGCATTTTTGGGTAGACTTTTTTGGAGTATTGGAATAAACGTGGACTGCAGCCAATCTATAAGCCAGATTCATCATGTTTCCGTATAATATTACATATTATAGTTATTTATGTAATAAGGATTATAATGACGATCATGATGGTACTAGCCGTGAATATTATCGAGGCGAGACGTTAGCCGAGGCCGATAAGACCATAATGATCGTTTATGATCACATATAAATAATACATCTACGTAAGTACTGCATATATTTCTGCCAGAAAGACTGTGGCGAGTTTTCCCAGGGGAAAACTAAAGTCTCTGCCTTGATCTCTCGCCATAAATTCCTGATCCAGCACCGGAATCGGCTTTGGGGCCATCCGTGTACCAGCCCAGACTTCCAGCAGAAATTTCTTGTTTGTGTTCGTTATGCTCTCCATGATTTGATATTTTTATCTTGAAGAGAGAGTTCATTAGATACCTTGGAACCATATATGCATATTACCATTATGCTATCGGTTATCGTTGTGTGCTTTATTCCCTCGAGGATACAGTGAATTCAGCATTCTGTATACTCCTAATCTCACCTCCCCCAGTATTACTATGTTACAAGGGGGAGGGAGATCTAAAAAGGTTTCCATTGGAGCTCTGGGCGTGGTTCTCATTGCTCCCATAATACTAAGGCAGGCAAGCCTCTGAATTTTGCCGAGACTTAGTATAGTGGTCTCCTGCTTCACCTTGGCCGTATATGTAATGGCCGGTATGACCATTCTGGTACACAAACAGTGCACCATTTCTGGTCTAATGCCCCATGATTTGTCGTATGTTTATCTAACAATTCCTAGAGTTGTTTTCGATTTTTTGAGAATTTTTTCTATGTGTGGGTTCCAGATGAGTTTGGAGTTTAAGATGATCACCAAATACTTTACCTTTGCCGACATGTCAAGTAGGTGTCCGCTGAGGTATAGGGGGCCAAGACCTTCCAGGGTTATTTTTCTTGTAAATGGTATTATGGCGGTTTTCTGGGGACTGACTCTTAGGCCTAGACCTTAACACGAGGTTAAGGACCCATTGTATGGGCTTCCTTATCGTACCTATAAATTTCTCTTCTACTGCTTTGACTAAATCATCAGCTTCTCTGTTGAGTTCCGCGAGAAGTGCATCCATAACGAGGTTCCACACTCGCCCCTGAGGACAACCCCCCGCCACTCGAATCGCCACTGTTTTCTCAAACAGTATTATTTATACCACCCTGCCTCGGGGCATGCAGTCTATCCACCTGCAGCAAATCTCCTGCATCTAGAGCTGTCTTAGAGCTGTAGATGTGTAGTTAAAGATTGTATTGTCAAAAGCTCCTTCTATATCAATAAAAGCTCCTAGAAGGATTTCTGTGTTTTGCAGCGTTTTCTCCACTCTTTGTACTAGGTAGTGAAGCGCTATTTCAGTAGATGAGCTTGCTATATAAGCAAATTGGTCTGGGTATGGAGGCCTTGGTCCCAGTATACCATCCCTGATGTGACAATCAAGCAGTTTTTCCATAGCCTTAAGTACAAAAGGCATAAGACTAATCGGTCTAAATAATTTTGCCTAAAAGCATCGGCTCTTCCAGTCTTTGATATAAATACCACCCTGGTTAGACGGCATACCCTTGGCAAATAATTAAACGCCATACTGGACCCTAAAACCATGGATACTTTAGTTAGCAGATGATCCCATCCCTTCTGCAGCATGATTGGCACAATTCCGTCTGGTCTCGGGGATTTAAATGGTTTTGCCGTTTAATTTTATCGAAAGTTATTACTCTCCTTACCATCTGCCAGGTCTCTCTTGTTGGCCTTGTTCCAGGAATGTTTTGTCCCTGGCTTAAAATGAATATAAATGAAATTTATCGAAAGTTATTACTCTCCTTACCATCTGCCAGGTCTCCCTTGTTGGCCTTGTTCCAGGAATGTTTTGTCCCTGGCTTTTATAATCGGATGTGCAATATTCAATATTGTATGTCCAGGGAAGTAAACCCGAAAGTCATAATTTCATAGTTCCACTCGTAAATTTATTCAGAATACAAATTTTAAAATCTTCAGTGTAATTTTAAAAACTGCTTTTATAACAAATTATATTAATGCATTTAAAGGCATAAATTAGTACCTTAAATTACAATAATATAAATTTAACCAAAATTATATTGATGGTGATTTTAAAATGCAATAATTATAAATTATAATAATCATTAGTAGCCCAGTCAAATTAGCCAAATTAGCCGAAAAAATTCACGTAGTTTCGAAAGTTGGTACAGTTGTTTCTTGAGGAGTATTTTGACGAACATACTACAAGTCCCGGGGGGGGGGCGGGGGGGGGCTGTGGCTGTTTAAAGGTCCCTTTTTTCAGTTTTTCGCTAATAGCTCCAAACCCGTAAGGTTTTGCGTTACGACCATTCTATACGAAAATAAAGTAGACAACAAAATTTCTTACCAAAAAGGTTCTATATATGTATGTACTACTATTTTTAGCGTAAGATCAATACCTTAAGAGTAGAAGTGGGACGAAAGTAAAAAACGTTGGTAAATGTTAATTTCTGTTAGTAGTTCTCGCGAAACTTCCTAAATGTGTTAAGTTTTTGTCTGATTGGAAAATTTTGTAATCCATGCCATTGGGGTGCTGGATGACATTTCTAATAATTTACGAGTTTTCTGTATGCTTTGAAACACGGTGGGTGTGCGTGACGTCTTTCAGAAAGCTGCCTGAGAGGGAGCTATACTGGGTCGCTATAACTTTGTGTCCGACAGGTAGCTGCTATGGGCAGGTGAGGAGGAGAATGACGGCATCTTTGGCCAATCAAGGGGTAGTATTTCTGAGACGCTGCCAAATTTCTATACAGGATGATTGAAAGATTAGCATTACCTCCCACCGCCAAAGATGTTTAAACGTTAGATGTCCTGCAAATACAAACGTTTAACAAAGTCACTGGGAGGGGGTTAAAGCAGATTCTGATAGAAGATGTGGATCAACTAACCCCCCTGCCAATCAACATTCCCATACCCAGTCTGTCTGATTTATGGATATGCGCCAAGTGGCTCGAGATTCCAGATACCCCGAGTGGAGGGGTTTCATGCGTTGTATTGGCGGAAGGTGGAGCTTTGATACAATAGCTGTGATCCCCCAGCCACTAATCGATTCACCACCAAGTGATTACGAGACAATATACACTTCCTTGAAATATGCTGTGAATCACTGTCTGATAGATACTTGCTATGCAATATTTTTGCCCCCAACTCACTTGACAAAATTTTGACTGGCCATGCATACGCCAGAGCAGTTCGCGCGCACTTGCTCGTCCAAGCAGCTTTAGCATACATAATTTTAAGCTATGTTGATGTTTCCAGTGAGGAAAAGGAAACCATCAATAACCTTTTACATAATATTCTAAATGAGACATTGACCTAACAAAGAATAAACAATGACGAATGCTTGGCTTGACTACGGTCGAAAATAACAACTGAATTGAACCGTCTGAAAGAAAATAGGTCTACTGCTGCACTATGGGCGCAATACTTTCACATAGTCATTATTATGAAAGATTTCATAGCTGCAGAACGTTTTGGTGACTGGGAGGCTCACCTTTGCTGTGTAAAGAGGATGCTTTCATTCTTTCATGCTTTACCTTGAGACAAGAATGAACCCCAGTGAGTTCGAATCATTTGCCCATCAAGGATACTTTACTGTAATAAGAAGTGATTCTTTCTGGACCAGAGTTTGGTCTGCCATGACAATTGAACAGACACTAATGCGCAGCATGAAGAGCTGTGGAGGACTGACTCATGGAAGAGAAATCACGAATTCGACCAAATCAAAATGGTTAAGGGTGGCGGCAACAAGCAAAGCCATCTGCTCCTCACACGAAGAATTCATCGGAGCGTTTTTTTTTTTCTTCAGGAGAACAGCATGTCGATTTACGCGTGTCACGTCAACGCAGGGATGAAGAGGACAGTAAGAAGCTGCGTAATTGATTCAACGATCACCACCCTTTTCCAAATGCAGAGGAACTTATGCCCTTATCAACAGGGATTGTTGGAAACTCTCACGTAAATTGCCACTAATCAAAGGAGGTTGGTAGATAGCTTATGGCAAAAATGGTGGGAAACAACTTCGCTTATATGAAGATATCACGCAAAGACCAGGTTCTACCCTTAGCGGCCATGACCAGCGCTATTAAGGTGAATGATGAGACTGCAGTCGTCGACCCATTGCCTTTGTTCCAGAGGATCGCGATTGCGAAGAAGAGCGATGAACATTTGGCGTCACTTTTTGAATATGAGTTCACACCGTTTCCTTGGGATCTCTTCAATGAAGGCTGCATGAGGAAAACTAACAAAGCAGCTCTGTATGACGTTCTACCCGATAGCGACACCACTATCAATTTTAATGCGGGTGCCGAAAAGCCGGCATTAAATGCAGCCTAGTTTGACGCTGTCAAGGAGCATGTGCCAACGGTGCGCCCGCAGATTTGTGATAAGAGGTCGAAGATGACGAAGAAGATGAAGAAGATGACATTTTCCTTAATAATAAATAGATAATTACCTATGACTGAAATTTTTCAGCTTTTTTTACATTCACCCCACTTATACTCTTAAGGCATTGATCTTACGGCAAAAATTCATACGACCTTTTTGGTAGGAAATTTTGTCTACCTCATTTTTGTAAGAATTGTCGTAAGCTAAACTATGCGGTTTTCGAGCTATTAGCGAAAACCTAAAAATGGGGACCTTTAAACAGCTCCCCCATCCCCCGGACACCTCAAGAAACAACTGTACCAATTTCAAAAATACGTGATTTTTTTCGGCTGTTTGCCATTTTTTTGGCTAATTTGACTGGGCTATAGTTAATCCTTCAAAGTTTATAATAGTAAACGTTGTAAGGTTAGTGATCCAATACATTTAGAAATATTATACTTATACTTATACAAACAACCATCCAATTTGGATTTCGAAAAGAACACACAACCAGTCATCAGCTACAGAGAATAGTTGAGCTAGTAGAACAAACATACGAAAACAAACTATTTACAGTGGCGGTCTTCCTAGACATTACCTAGGCTTTTGACAGGGTATGGATAGAGGGACTACAATATAAAATTCTGAAAACACAAATCCCACATTATATACTAGCAATCATTTCTCCTTCCTAGAAAATCGTACATTCGCCGCCCGCATCAACTCCACCATCTCTAGTGTCAAGGAAATACACGCTGGCGTTCCTCAGGGCAGTGTCCTGAGGCCAACACTCTTCAGTCTATTTATCCACGATATTCCTACTCCGAATATGAGCGAAATTGCACTATTTGCCGATGACATAGCCATTATCACCCAACATAATAACCTCCTCACAGCGATCAACCAACTTCAATCGGCCATTGATACCCTAAGCCTATGGCTGAGAAAATGGTGCATCTCACTAAACTCCACCAAATGTATTGCCAAAATATTTACACTCAAACAAATAACGGATCATCCGAAAATACGAATATCAGGAGCAGAAATACCATGAGACCCTAAAACTGGGGCAGTTAAACACCTAGGAGTGCATATGGACACCAGATTAACTTGGAGTTTTCACATAAATATCAAGCTAAACCAGGCTTACGCAAGATTACACCAACTATTTCCCCTAATCAACAGAAACTCTCCGTTACGCAAAGAGTGTGCCATCTTGTTGTACAAAACACTTCTTAGGCCAATATTAACATACGCCTGCCCTGTATGGATAGCAACTTCAAAAACAAATATTAAAAAAACTACAAGTATACCAAACCAAAGTACTCCGCATTGCCATCAACTCTCCGTGGTTTGTAAGGAACAAACAAATCCACCAAGAACTCGGAATAGACACAATAGAACTGTTTATCAGAAGATTGACAAAAAATTTCATCGCGAACACCAAAAACAATAGCAACGAACTCGTACGACAGTTATGCCAGAAGAATATCCACACGAGACTGAAACGCCAGCTACCGCAAGACTTGGTAGATATATAGACTAAAACTCACATACATTAAGTACTTAGTCATTAAGCTAGAGGAAATAGTAATCCTCCATGTTAATATATAGCGATATTTATTGTAAAATACCTCAATACCATGTATAACATAGTCATATATTGATCTGGTGCACTAATTTAAAAAAAAAAAAAAACACAATAAAAACCGGAAATTTTATAAGCTCAATTTACAAAGTAAAAGTTCTCGCACCTTCCACTAGTTAAATAAAATATGAAAAATGAAAAATAAATACACATCTCTACTTTGTGGTTTGATTGCAATAAAAAAATACACCTGAAGTATTTCTCAATTACCAACAGTCTAAAATTTGTATTAAATTAAAACAGATCAAACTTTTCGACCAGCTAATCAGTTTTAAAGTTAAAAATATTGGTAGATCACATTTGAAATATTTCTTAATAAATTCTTTTTATTTAGGGTCACATATTATGCAAAAAGAGTTTCTTATTATAATTAACTTATTGATTCCAGCTTACTTTATTTACTCTATGACGTAAACAGTTTTTTAATATTTCCAATTTCAGACATCAACATTTTGAATACAGAATAGGTTTTTGATGTTGATAGCATACTTTAGTTCCTAAAATCAAAGCTATTCGTAATTCTGTTGCTTTTAGAATAATAAATTATGTAAAAGTGGAATGATATGAAAAGAATCCGCCAATTTCGCTTGCTAAAATATTGATATGATATGTTTTGAATGATCTTTTAATAAAGTGAGTTATAAACACCTTTAAAATTATGTAAATTTAATGTTAAAGAAAAAGTAAATAATATGTAGTTGTTAAGTTAAAGATTTAGTATTGTATATAAGTAGGATAGAATATCTAGATAGTTAATTTCAAAATATGTCATATAAAAATGTGTAGAGTGTTAATTTATAAGAAATTAAAAAAATAACCAAGGTAATATAAAATAAATAAAATAGTTGAATATTAATATGGGTAAATGAAAGTTTGTTTTTTGAAAATTCTCAAAAAGCTTTATTAAATACCATAAAATAATATTCTAAAACCAAATTAAAATATAATTAGTTGAAATATTGTGTGAAGAGGATTATTGTTATATGAAAATATAATTTTGGATTTTGATAAATAAAAATTTTATAAAATAAATGTTATTTTGGAGAATTTGTTATAAATTTGGATATTGGTGAAGTATTAATTTGATAAAGAAGGAAAGCGTGTTGTTGGTTGAAAGATAAGAGGGATTTTTGCTGGAGTTGGAGTCAGGGGGAAAGGTGTATTGTTGGAAAGAGGTTGGAACAGTGTTTCGTGAATTGGAAATCGAGGCAGGAAGTGTAATTGTACGAGTTGTTTTTGAAAAGGTAGTTTGTAAATTTTAATTTTAGAAAGTGTTTATTTAATTATTAGAATTTATTTTTTTTTGTTTGTTAAGATTTGCATAATTTTGAAGGTGTCTGAAATTTAACTTTGTGAATTTTATAAAAGATTAAAGTTCATGAATGCGATCCCTTATAAAAAATTATTTAACAAACTGAGCTAGCTGGAATTTTTAAAAATAATATTGTATGCATTTATCTTAATTAGTAAGAGCATAGCAATATATTTATCATCTTATTATTTAAAAAAACGAAAACTACAACCATCACAGCAGCTTATTTTCCATAAAACTATTCCGAGTAATATTAAAACCTTTCGTTTTAATATTCAAAACTAGTCCACGCCACGTTTTGATAATACAAATTTAACTAATTCATTAAGAATTATTTTCCACGATTCCAGAAAAGTTTAATTCTCAACAACATCTAATTAACATAGTTCAATGTTCAAAATAATCATTATGCATTCCATAAACATTTTATTAAATATTAAAAACCGTGTTCGTGCTGTCGGCACCAGTTTGTAAACGTCGTTTGAAAACGCAGTGACATATTGACGTGTACTGATTAATATTAATATGGTCTGGCTTGTTCAATCTTCTATTTCCTTTCTCTTGCCACACTTTTTTTCGGACTTTATAGCCGTATTATTGTATTTAAATAATTTTATACAGTTATTTGTTCGTGATACCCTTCTGACTTACATTTTTGAAATAACACCGAAGATCTTTGATAAAATTTTAATCGGAAATCCAAACGCTTCTTTCTCGAAATAGTGAATGCACTTGTGTAGATAAAAATTCTCTTGAAGTGATTTTAAACTAACAGTAATACAACCTATACAACAGGTATATTATTATGAAAAACAGGGCGTTATACACGTTTATTAAACCGTGACCTTTGATTTCTTACAGGGTTTGAATCCAAGTACGCCCAAAGTCGTATGTTCACATCAATAATCACAGACAGAAAAAGTGGGATGAACATTCATAGAAAACAAAATACGTTCTTACACGGTGAAAATGTAAATTAATGAATCCTTCAAAGTATTTTTAAATTATCTCTGCCATGAAAATTTTAAACGCATGTCTTAGCTCACGCCACAAGTAATCTTATTGTAAAAACAAGCTGAAGTATGATGATTAATAATAAAATATGTGAATCAATCTAAGATAGTTTTCACAACAAAACTTCATAAACAATTTACCAAGCACCCAGTATATCAAGAGATTTAATAAATGTATAATTAGCATTGGCTCACGTTTTTGATAATTTTAATACTTGACAGTTATTAAAAAAATTAACTGAATTACATTTATTTACATACATAAATTAACAAAAATTACCAATCTTAACTGTAAATTCATTAAATCTCAATACAAAAATAGTGAAAATAAACATTTATTAATTCCCATTCGTTAAATAACTCTTATATAAACGGATTACTATTAATTTATTAACGCTAAGTGTCGTAATTATCTTTCACTTTAAGTCCAACCAAAAACATTTCCTAATATTATGTACCTACGATAAATTGCTAGAAAGGAATTGTCATTCTCAGAACTGGTAATATTTAATAATAGTTGTAATTATTATAAATATTGACTTAATTTTTAATTTCAAAACTAACTCGATTAGAAATTCCAATCGGAAAAATTCTAAAAAAGAATTAATGAAAATAGAATAATAAAAATACATAAGCAAACTTTGCTTTAGAAATTCTCGTTTTGGAAACAGCAAGTGTTACCATAAATTACCACCAAATAAATATTAAACACGTAAACCATCAAAATCTGTCAAAATAATCAAAACTATTTTAAGATGATTTTATGGACAGAATAAACAACAGAAATATGCAACACACGTGATACCTTATACAGGGCGTTTCAAAATTGCACGGCACCATTTTAAGGATGTGTTCTCTCGTATAAAATATTTGGATTTACCTAAAATTACCTTAGTCCAAAAGTTAATTATTTAGAGAGATACAGGGTGCCAAAGTTAAAATTTTAATTTTAATTTTCTTATCTAATTTTCTTTTAGTTCAGTTAGTTTTTTTTAGTTGTCGAAAAATGTATACGAAAATCGGTGAAATTGCCTCTTTTGCGACGGGAAACAATAATCCATGCTCGATTTTAATGTAGCTCCTAAAAGAACCTTGCACACTTAGTTTATCGTAAATCCACGCCAATTGACATCATCATCCGGCACAAAAACTCTCCGTAATCAGTTCTCTCGTTCATCGTGCTATCACAGTGTCTCAACCCGATAAGTTTTCATGTCGGGTTAGCCCATATCCAAGACACTCTCGTCAAAAATGGGTATAACAAAAGGGATGTTAAGAAGGTCATCGAAAAACAATTACACCCCTCATACCCTGGGAGTCCTCAGAATACCTGTACACCCCAGGCTACTACCTTCTTGCCCAACATTCGCCAAGTTACTGATCGCATAGGTTCATAGGTAGGTTCTCAAAAAACGTAACATCAAAACCATTTTCAAACCCCTTCCAAAAGTGTCACAGATAATCCCTTCAATAAAAGATAAGCCTCAACCCTTGTCATCAAGAGGCATCCCTTGTTCTTGTGGTGTAGTGTACAAATGTTTCTTGAAATCAGGTCTTCTCTCACATTCAGATGTTGCTGAACATCATCACGACACTGGCCATAATATCTTGTGTGAAAAATCTTCGAACATCACCAATGCCCCTTATTTTTCAACAGGAAAATCCGTGAGGCCATTGAAGTCATCAATACCCCTATCAACTTGAATTGTGACACTGGTTATCATCTGTCAGACATATGGAAATCTGCCGTCGCTACTGACTCCGCCCCCTCAACTTCTAACCAATCGTCATCTTCGTCCGATACGCTTGGCCGGTTACAACCGCTATAAAGTCGCTGCCTTTTCTGTTTTTCTTCAGAAGGGTTTTGCCGTTGGCTTAGTTGACAAGTTAAGTTACCGTGCCCTTCTACCTCTTGATAAAAGAGTTTCGCCTCTGGCGTGGTTGGCACGTTGAGATACCATTCTCTTCTAGTGCCCCCCTTTTTCCTACTGATAAAGCCCCTTAAAAAAGTGGACGAATCATTGAGTTCTTCTGTCTCAACAATGACAGGGTCCCAACCCGGAAGACAACAATAAGTATTTGTGAACATATTTACTATATCAAATTTTGATTAATAATTGACAGTTTCAGTTAATTTACAATTTATTGCTGGTAGCTTTGGAAATATGTATGTTGGGTTGCATTTGACGATTTTAAGGGGCGCGCCTTACGTTAATCGCCCAGTATATTTAAGTTTTTAAATTATGACTAGGTACTACCTGGACGACCACCCAAGAGTTGGGCACAGAGCTGGTTCTCTTCATCCGCAGACTAGAACAAAAAGCAAAGGCAAAGCAAACAGGGTTAGTCTTAGCTATTCACAGAAAAAGAAGAAATTACATTAAAAAAAAATAAGATCATAGTCGCAATGGAGGAGCTTAAACGAAGATAATAGATATCATCATCATCAATTGACATGGAGCAGATCCCCGTGGATCAATCCTGGATTACACCAGGCCCACCCCATGCCAATAAGGTGGGAAGGGATTTCTTTTATGATAGGTGGGAATTGGGAGTACTGTATAACGTTGTTACAGATTTTTTGGCATATTTGTAATATTTCTAGGTTTGGTTTTGCAGACGTGTTATGGTTAAACCTAACGCAGAACTTTGCGGTATTTTGAATTGCCTATCCAGCCTGGCAGTTTAATTTATTCTTTGGCCTTCGTACACAATTAGGGATTTTTAGATTCTTTTCTGAATCGATAGTTCTGAAGATATTTTTGCGATTTCCGTTTCCTGGTTACATCGTCGAAATCGGAACGTGGTTGTTTTATATGGGTAATCATTGCCTTTAAACCACATTTATGGGATTCCAGGGTTAGTTTATGGTGTATTCAAGTGGCGTTGGCCGATATTTTCGTTATACTTCTGGAATTTAAAACGGATGTTGCGGTTTTCATTCCGTCGTTGAAATTTGACTTGTGGGCTTAAACATCTTAAAAGGTATGCTATTGTTGGGTTTAGTTTAAATTTTCCTAACGTTTCCCTTCGATTTTCAGCCCGATTTACGGCCCGCTATATTTTTGGATAGTTTTACGGCCAGTTTTTGGATAGATTTTGATGGTTAAGTAAATTTACTGCCTGTTATATTTTTGGTTATGTTGGACATGTGGCCGAGCTTGTTGTAGAAACATATTTTATGGTTCCGTTCGTTATTGTCGAGTGCTGTTTATGAAACCGACGGGATTTCCATAGTTTGATTTTGGTCTACGAAGAATTCCTGCCCTGCTTACTGATTTCACCGATTAATCTGTAAGGTAGACTTGTTGTATTTTACCTTCGTTTAGGAGGTGTACTAATTGTTGTAATTCACCGTACAATTTTTGAGATACGTATCCCGTAAATTTAGATCACCGTATAGGTTATTATTGTACAAAAATTACCTAGGTAGGATTCCTTCATATTTTATATCTCAATTTTGCTTTTAGTCACTGTCAGTTTGCATTAACGTCATTTATATTAATTAATTTATGCTTTGTTTCCTTTTCATTTAAAATTTAACTACCGATTTGCTTGTGCATTTTAAGACACTTGAGTTGTCGTGATACTACCGTATATTTCGGGTGACGCAAGGATTTTTGTGTGATTGCTTATTGCGCCGCAATCAATTAGTCCCTTTTAATTTGACTTTATGGTACGCGATTTAGGGTTAGCGTGAGATACAGGCCTGAATCTATACGATTACCTATGTTTTGAGATCTACAATCTTGCGACGGCTCATTTTTAAACGTTTATTTTGCTATTAATTTTTATTTCAGTTCACGAGCTTTGTTTGTTTATCCAGTCACTAAAATGTTATTGATTCTCTGTTTAACCTTTTTGGTGAATGTGGTTGGGTCTTTTCCTGTTTCAGTTCTACGGACATTCTTCTTACTTGCATTAGCACGCTTTTATAAAGTTCGTTTATTCACTTATTTTACTAGTTTTATTATAAGTAGCACCAATCTATTATTACTTTGATACTTAACTAGGGGCACTGGTGTCGCCCTGTAATTATAACTTTTAACAAATCGCGTTTTCTGAGTGAAATTCTTTAAAATTAGTGGAAAAAGTAGAATCTCGCTCGAAACACGTGTCTACTTGTCCGCGTCCCGCGCAAGACTCCTGGAGCTTTTGAAACAAAAATAGTTGATATGTTAATTAAATACTAATTGATTTTTAAACAGTGATATTTTAAACAGTATAATTTATAAACGTAGTGGTGTGTCAGGTGTCACTTGTCTATTTGAAACCATTTAAATTACTCTCGCGGTATAACTCTTTATTTCTCCTACCTAACAACTTGTTAAACTTAATTTTGAAATGGCATTTTATGGAAACATTTCTTTAATGTATCCAATTTAATTGTAAAGCCTCCATTAACTTTTATTCTAAACGAATGCCAACATTTAAAATTACAAAATAAAATTCGAAGCTTAAAATAATATAAGTAAAGACAAAAAGCCCTTTCAGGCAACTAACTGCACAATATACTTCACAATTTACTGAAATACTATAAACTTTAAACAGATTTTTATACCCCCTGATTTATTAAAATTATCAAACGATACTTTGAAAGGCACGAAAGCAATTCAGTTGTATTCGTCTACGTTTTCATACATTTATATTTAGTATTCTATATTTTGGCAATGCTTTCACTTTTGTTTCGCTATAAAAAATCATGATTTATTAGAAGTTAATAATAAATTAAAATTGCATTATTTTAAGGCCGTCTATCGCATTTAGCAGAGACTGCTAATCAAATATAAAAAACTAATAATTTGCAATGCAAATTATATGTAATATTCATTTGTTTTGTGTTAAACTACTGCAATATATTATATCCTTATTAAAAAAAAAACTACTGTAACAATAGAAGTCTACGCTTTTCCGGCATTTCCACTTTTTGCTTTCAATCATATTCAGATAAATAAGCAGACAGGACATGTAATTGAACGTGAAAAATCTGGGATCAACAAGGATCTGATTAATATTCCTGGCCGTCTTACAAGTCCAAAATTAAAAAATTGCTAGTATTACAAAGCAAGGTACTTCAAGATTAAGGAATTTCATTCAGAATAATGTTTTATGATAAACATCGTTCGTTAAAATTACCGGCTATTTTAATTCAGTGCATTTTATATTTTATTTGACATAATGTTGACATTGATTCAGACGTCAAAAAGAATGATTTTTAAAGTTAATATTTTAAGCAAATTCTGCACACTATAGTTTTTGATTTTACAAATTATTATCTTTTTACTCTCTATGTTTTATTGTTTAAGAGCTGCAGAGCTACTTACAGAACCACCAAAAGAAGATTATAATTGAAACAATAAATTATTTAATAAAATAAAACAATTCACAGCCTAGCCCAGCGTCATGCTGAAACGTTACTTTATCTCTGGAAGATGAATGATCCAGTCAATCAAGTGAATATTTTAATATGAGACCATCTATGCAGCATTCGCAAAACAGTAAAGTTGTCTTATTGAGTTGTTTGTGCTCGAAAATCTGCTGATTTAGTAGATCTCGTTACTACACGCGGGGCTCGAAGTTAGAACCGAGCTGCATGTGATGCAGCTCGATTTGTTAACAACTAGCTGGCTTTTAAACTTAGTTGCTACACTAGGTGAAGTATATCAATTGTTATCCGGAGGTGATAACACTAAATAAACCCGCTAGTCTGTTGCGTGGGCGTGAGGTTCCTAAAAGAAAATAGTAGTGCTCACTAAATAGCTAAACTAACGATGTTCCTTGGGCGCCAGGTCCTTATAACGTAAACAGCTTCAGTCGGACCTCCTGAAGAATAGACCTCCAAAGTCAATTGACTTGACAATAAAACGCAAGGCTTTGTAATTAACGAATAGGATATATTAACTCGTAAGCAAAAATTACACATATACAATTGAAATTGAAAAAATTAAATAATGAATAATGAAGTTATCATTCAAATAAGCCAATAAAGAAATTAGTAAGATCGTAAACAAACTAAGTTAAATGTTAAATTTCTAATGAGATCTAATTAAACACAAAAAAAAACTATGGGGAATGTTCAAAGACAATATCGTAACTAAACGAAAGAAAAATGTAAGTAATTAAACGAACGTAGACTGTATCGTTCAAAATGGCTAAGATCGTAATTAAACGAGAACGTAGACCCTCGGAGGGTTCGCAAGGATAACTCTTTAACTAAATTATTAAATACGCATACGCAGAATTGAGCTCAGTTCGTCGTGCCTGCGATTATAGATAGCAATAATCCATAGTACATAAATAATAATATCTTGCAAAACCTGTCGGTACCAAAAATTCAATTACGATATAATATAAATTGAAAGAAATTATAAATGACTAAGTTGAAACACGATAATTTGAATATTCCTTTACAAAATCAAATTTACATTTCATAAATTCCCGTTGCTGTGACTGTAACCACAATACGAAATATTCGCACTGAGTACGATTTACTAAATGACGATTGAAAATTTTACTAACACTTTAAATTACAATTACGGTTAATACTTCTAATAAATTCTTCTAATTAAATTTCTAATAACACAATTAAATACCGTATCAAATCTACTAAAAATGTTTGAATGTTTCTCAATTTTAAACTTTACACAAAATAACCTCAAAATCAAACCTTAACCTTGAGTCTTAAAAAGGTGCAGATAATGAAGTTGAATTAGGGGAAATTCCAGTTAATTGCCTTCTAAATATCACGGGATGACGGGATGATTCCTTCGGGTAATGAACTCCAAACAATTTCAAAACCAACGTGGTGTTGAAATAACACGTGGAACAGATGTCGAACAGGTGGTTTCTACGTACACGTGGTGCAGGAAAAATAGCACCAACCACAAAAATACTAAAACGTACAAGAACGTACGAAAAGAAGGGCTGAAATACAACGAATACCGTAAGAAATCAAGTAAAATCAATGCGTTACATACCCAAAAGTTCTTAAATGCCCTTCGAAATGCTCCTACCAAAATGGTCGTCGAACAGTTAAAAAAATCCCAATTAAGGTTATGAAGAATGCTTACAATCCAAAACGACTACCATTCTAAATTCACTAAAGGCCCAATAGGCAAACTAAAAGCATTTTCAAATATGTCGAACCTCGGATTATCCAACTAAATTTTGGATAATTATATACTAAGACCAAGGTTGACATCCATCCGTGACCGATGTTTAACGTAGAAGAAACCAAAGTAACGAACTTGCCAACATAATTCTCTGAAGAACCAACCTAAAATTTCTAAATCCACTAAGTGAAAAATTCAAAATAGTAAGAAGAGAAGCGCCTATGACGTATGCAACTATGCAATCCTGACGGAATTGGGAAAGTCTAAATAAAAGAATAAAACCAGATCAATATAAATCCAATAATTTAACTAAATACGAAAGCGAGCAATTCCTACTGTAACATAGTTCAGAAGTATCTTGATTGATTAATTCGTAAATTTGCATTTTTTGTATGGCTCTATTTGCAGCTGTCCTAAAATAGATGTTATAGTTAACTCTCTTTCTTTTCCTTTTACCCTCTTATACCTTTACAGTGTCGAGGGGACCGAGCATACCGAACCGCAGAGTGGTCACCCATTCAAGTTCTAACCAAGCAGGTCTTTGCTTAAGTTTCTATATTGCAGTACTACGCGCGCTCCCACTCTGCCGTACTGCTGGCCTATATTTAACTTTAAAAAATTAAAATTAAATTAAAGAATATAAAAAAGGTTACAATGTTTGCTGTAGAACACCCAAAAATATTGGGTACAGGCCGGGCCGGCACTGCTACTTCTACAACCCTACAATAAGTACTTTTCTGAAGCGATTTCCTTTAATTTTTAAAATATAAAAAGCGGCACAGGGAGTAACGCAGCGGTTGCTTCCTCAAAATTAAATGCGTTACCCATAAACATTTAATGTATTTAGAGAAGAAATGCTTTCCGATAAACCTAAGATATTTTGCAAATTCCAATATTTAAAACTAGTTTGCCTAATATGCCAGTTGAGCATCATACTCCACATGATTGACGAATTATGCACCAAAAATTAGTATCTTGCCTATTTGAAGACTTACAAGAAAAAGCTAAAAGTAAACTTTTCATGCACCATAGTAAGATGTATAAGAAAAGGTAAATGAACAATCTACAATTTATTATTAGGTACTATTATTTTTTAAACTCTCAAAAAGGTTTACGTTCACAATTACGAGTAGTTGCGCAAATTCCATTTTTTAGTATAGCAGCACTTTATGTGTACGTTACCGTTGACGACGTCCGAGACCAACACTTGAAACCCTCGGTCACATAAATAACTATTAAAGGTAAAGTGATACTTTATTGAATATTCAAAATGAACAAAAAAAAATTGAGAGTAATCTCAGTTGCCACTATATTTAACGAATAATAATAACAGTAGGTGCGGAACCTCAAGGTTGCTTGCTTTGTAAATCAGAGATTTTGGGTTCGATTCCCAGCTCAGGTTGGTGAGATTTTTAATGCGGAAAAATATCTGAAACATATCCTTTTACGGATATGAAGTAAAACCGTAAGTCCGGCGACAATGCGATATTTGACACAATAAAGATTCCTCCCAGAGGTGAGTCTCTTAAGTTCGGAAAAAATCTAATCGGATGATGCTAATAACTAGAGACTGGAAAATATGTAAGATACATATTACATACATATGTAGCTACATACAGGGTTTGTCAAATAGTACGGGTCATATGGGATTTTTTTAAATTAAAGTATTTGTTAAAAAAATCGGCGTTGGTTTGTGCTTGTCTAGGACTAAAAAAAGTGCACACCGATTTGGTCAAAATACACATATTAGCTACTTTTTAATACATATTTTGCCCATTTTTTACTACATATTTTCCAGTCTCTACAGTAATAACCAAAGCAGTTGACTCGCGTTCATATCCGTTGATCCGTAGCACCCGCAAGCCCAAATTTCATCCAATAAATAAACAAACAAACATAAAAAAACAACAGTTGGTGGTAAAAAACAACTAACAACAGCAAGACGTTGGACAAAACCAGTATCAATTGTCTTCTGTCGTCTACTGTTATTACTGAATTTACGGAAAACAATGATGATATGTTACTTTTTGAGATTTGTTTTTCAGCAAACCATCTGCTACGAGGGCGTTTTTAAATGTTATCTACCTAGCCATAAAACAAAAAGCGACGATGTTAAACCAATTATTAAAAAATGGCTGTATCATTTAGAAGTAAAAAGAAAACCCAAAACACAATTTTCTGGAAGAAAACTGATGGTAACAGTCTTCTGGGATGCTGAAGGAGTATTGTTTATTGAATATAGGCCGAGGGGGTCTACCATAAATGCAGAGGCCCATATAAACACAATTCAAAATTTAAAAATTGCTCTGAAGAAAATGAAAAAACTTGTTGCTGCACTACAATGGTCAGGTTCGTAAGGCAAACAAAGTCCAGTAAATAAACAATGGCTGTGGGTTTATATTGTTAGGGCATCCACCTTATAGTCTCGTCAGACTTCTTTTTATTCAAAAACTGGAGAAAGGCATCTCATGAGAAAGCATTTTGCATCTGATAAAGCACTCAAAGAAGCTGTTGAACAGTATTTTGCAGAGTTGGTGAAGGAATTTTTTCCTGAGGGTATGGGAGAATTGGAAAAAAGATGGAATAAGTATATAAGTGTTGAAAGGAGTTACGTACAAAAAAATAAAGGATTGTTAATGTGATAGTGTTGTTTTTTTTCATGGCTAGGTAGGTAACTTAACCCCCCCCCCCCTAGTATTTACTATGACTTTTAGATTTTGACCTAAAACGTCTAATCATATTTTTAAAATACCATTACCCTGAACTTCGCATGGCAGTTGCAGCCTATGATTCAAAGGTTAGCTACAGTGGCTGGCAGCTGTTAATTCAGATGATCAATATTTCCACCATTGACAATTATTATCGTTGGTAAGTTGCTCCGTCGTGTAGAGAACCCCTGAAACTGACTGGATAAAGATATTTTACGCCAAAATCTAAAATGTATTATTTATATTACAAAAAAGAGAATTTTATATGGGCTCATTCATTAAAAAGTAGATATTTTTTCATTTTCATTTTTTACAAAGCCATCTAATAAGGAAGGTGTAACTTAGTTAACTACTGCATGATATATGAATTATAGGCCGTCTAGAAAGTATCCGGAAAAAAGAAAGCACAATTATAATTTTTCTGTATATTTTTTATTACTTGAATTATAAAATAACAACAAATCTTCATATCATTTACTTATACAACCTCCATTTAACTCTAAGCACTTAACTAAACGTCCAGGTAGACCCGAAAGCAGGTCATCGCCATAATGTTCGGTGATGGTGGTCCAGGCCTGTAAAACTGACTGAATCAAACCTTCTTTAATTATTTGGCTCTGCTCGTTCCACTTCAATCTTTATTAGTCCCCATATATTTCCAATGGGACTAAGATCTGGTGACGCTGCTGGCCATGGAATTGTTGCCAATTGATGTTCTTGCATCCAAGCTTGAGT
Source organism: Melanotus villosus (assembly GCA_963082815.1). Lineage (NCBI taxonomy): Eukaryota > Metazoa > Arthropoda > Insecta > Coleoptera > Elateridae > Melanotus > Melanotus villosus. Next base: position 36,768,381 of record OY720419.1, on the reverse strand, counting down.
ATAGGCAGGAGTATGGCATCTTGCATTATCCTGCTGAAAACGCCACCCCTCTGGATATAAAGCATGAGCCGCTTCAAGAAGAAAACCATTTAGAATATCACAATACTTTGCACTATTAACGGTGCCATCAACTATACAGAGAGGTGTAGCACCACGCTGAGATATTGCTCCCCAAACCATTATTTTAGTGGGAAATTTGAACGGTAACATTTTCTTTTGATAGGATTTTTAGGTGATTTGCACCAAGCTGGAAACAACTTTCGTCAGATATAAAAACATTACTAAAATTATCTTCTTGAAAACGTTGACAAAAATCTATTCTTCGTTGGATATGTAGAGGTGTCATTGCAGGGATTATTTTTGGTTTCCTTGATATGTAGCCTTGTCTGTTTAGTGACATGCGGACAGTTTCTGGACACACTTTTATTCTTCTTCTTCTTCTTCTTCTTCTGGTTTCTTCTCCTAACGGAGGTTAGATATCATCATGGCGAATTTTATCTTGTCCACTGCCGCCCTAAACAATTGGTTGGAGCTCATATTGAACCATTCTCTGAGATTTCTGAGCCACGACATTCTCCTTCTTCCTATATTCCTTTTCCCCAGTATTTTCCCTTCCATTATTAATCTAAGCAGGGAATATCGTGTTCCTCTCATCACATGGCCTAGATATTCTAGTTTCTTTCTCTTGAGGGTTAATATTATTTCTTCCTCTTTATTCATCCTGCGAAGCACTTCTACGTTCGTTATGTGATCCACCCAAGAGATCCTAAGCATCCTTCGATAACACCATCTTTCGAAGGCCTCTAGTCTTTTATTTTCTCTTTTCTTCGTGGTCCAAGCTTCGACTCCATATAATAGTGTAGAGAAGTTTATGTCTCGGTTGCAAAATATTTTCTGCATCTTAATGAATGCGGCTCTAGCTATTTCTATGCGGGTTTTAATTTCCTTTGTCTGGTCTCCATTTGCCGTTATCCATGTCCCTAGGTACTTATATTGCTGTACTTTTTCTATTTGTTTGCCCGCCACGGTTAGATCTTCTTGAGCGTTTCCTTCTTTCTTCGTGAATTTCATAAACTTGGTTTTCTTAAAATTCATTTTTATTCCGTACTGTTCGCAGGAGAAGTTTAGACGTTCCATCATATTTTTAAGATCTTGCAGATTGTCGGCAATCACGACGGTGTCATCTGCGTATCTGAGGTTGTTAACTACTTCTTCGTTTATCCTTATACCTTCTGAAACGTCTAGTATAGCTTCCTGGAAGATAGCTTCGCTATAAACTTTAAATAGCATCGGGGACAGGACACACCCCTGACGAACCCCCCGTAGAATCTCTATTTCGTCTGAGTACTCATGGTTCACTCTTATTGTTGCTTTTTGTTGCCAGTAGAGGTTGGATATTATTCTGATGTCTCGGCTATCAATGTTCTTTGTTTTTAATATGTCAATTAGTTTTATTCTTCGTTGATGTCCAAATCTGTTAGCCAGTTTTCGAAACACTAGGCGCGGATTTTGTCGCCCTAAGGCTACTAAAGCGTTTAAATGGTTTCCGCGAATCTTACGCGGTCTTCCCGAAACTGGTCTATGCCTCATATCTGTGCCATTTTTTATCCTCTTTATTGTCTCATATACTGCACTCTTTCCGAGTTCAGTCAATTGCACTAATCTTTTAACGTTTCAAAAACCTTTTCTATGCAAATATTCCACCTCTTTTCTTTTTTCTACTTGCGACATTATTTCACAAAACTTAAGCCTGTTTACAATCAACAATATTTGACAGATGGTGTTGTCATGTGATTTTGGCCATTACCTACTATCGGCACAACCTACTTGATGCATTACTTTTGTCTTAGAATGTTACAAAAAAGAAATATATTAAAATTGGGAAAAATATAAAATTCCGGATACTTTCTAGGCACACTATACATTATACAGTAGGTATGCATATTGTAACGTGTTTAGTCTCCCAGAATAGGCAACAAGCTAACGTATTTTTTAAATTAATTTTTAGTAATTGCTGTGAAAACTACGAGCACTTTGATACCTTATCTGAATTTAAAAACAGTGTTTCTGCTAGATTCTTTGCGAAATTGTATCAAGAGATCCAATTTAAAGGCATCCTCACTGACTTAATGAAATTAAAAGTTATGTCTTCATTAATAACAACTAACAACTAATAACAACTAAGGTAAGTATCTAGATTTATGTGATTATTATTTGATTTGTATTTTGTCAACACTTCCTAAACTTGGTTAAAACACTTTTACTTCCATAGGTCACTGAGGACGCTTTAAATTGAATCGCTTGGTACCAGTTTTAAAATTTCAAAACTTTACATACGTTTGTGTTATGGTTTTCCTCTTTTTTGTTAGTTAAAACTCGTATAATTTATAGTTGATCACAACATCTCACCGGCTAATATAAATAAAATACATCGTAGTAATTAGAAAATTCAAAAAAAAATCGAAAGTGAAGAAGTCGGAGATCGCAAACCGTAACAAACTTAAAGCAGTGACAGGTAGATGCAGTTAGGGGCCCCGCTGCCTGCAACTATTGGGGCCGCCAGTTGTCAGCACACAGTAGCGGGTGACAGCGAGAGCTAATATATGTCCTTAGATATTCGAGACACTGATCAGGGTAGAACTCAACTTCTCGGCAATTTAAATTAATTTATGTTGATCGTGTCACACTTGTTCAATTCGTTAAATAATAAGAACAATATTTAGGATCAGTTGCACAAAACTTTTGTTAAATTAACGAATGATCAAAATTGACAAAAGTGCATCATTTTGTATTATTTGCCATATGTATTCGAATTTTGATTTGATTTTGTTCATTTTGACGAATGATTAATTTAACGAAGCTGTTTGTGCAACCCGCCCGGCCGCCCTTAATTTAATTCCACCCAGATACCTGACTAAAAAAATCTTATATTAAAACATAAACTCTTACGATTTTAATAAGTACTAGTAATTGAACATAAAAAATCATAAGCAAAAAAACAAAACACTATGATATTACTCAATGATTGTATATTTTCGATAAACTTTTCTAAATTAATTTTCAAAGAGCCTTTTTCCAAAAGTTCGAAATAAAATCTTTGAAATCAAATTTTCCCACTTCACAAAAAAAAATTATTCCCATTGACAACGACAAAAAACTAATCTAGTTCTCTTAAAATGCTAACCAATATAAAGAGTAATTAACGAATAAAATTGAATGAGATTCCGGATGCTTTTTAAAAAATTTCTGCAGTTAGATTAATCAAAAATGTAATAAACTTTTACTTCCTTAAATTGTTACTGGTGCATTTACTCATTAAAATTATTAAACCCTTAATTTTTCCTTTAGAATTTTATTTTTGAATATTTGCTTATAAGTAATGCTGATCGTTAATTTTAACATAAATGACGAACGCTAAATTTCTTAAGTTGTTTAACATTTCTCCAAAATCCTTTTATAGTATTTCTATTTTGGCATTGTACAGCAGAGTTGTAGGTATATACTCGTATATATGTATATAAAATTTAGCATCGGCTTTTCCGTTATTTGTCTAAAAACAGGATAAAAATAGTAAACACAAAGAAAAAGCTTCACAAAGTGTTCTTTTTAAATAATAAACGTTTTCTTGGTTTTACACGAGTTACTTACACAAATTATTTCTTGATTAAAATTCTTCCCACTTAGATAAAATTAACACAAAGTAAAAATTATAAATGTGAGAAACACATGTAACGCGAGAAGAACGGTATATTATCTATAAAATATGTTTAAAATACAGTTAAATTGTCTTTAATGCTCATCCTAGGAAATTAATACAGATATGGGGAACACATTCTGGTTAATTAGGTCTTAGATATTTAATTTTAGATAATGAACCTAAATAGACTCAAAAAGTACTAGAAAACTACATTATAATGTTTTAATTAATGATAAAACACAATAACAACCTGGCTGGAGTAAGGTTAGCTTTGTAAACCAAAGGTCTCGGGTTCAATTCACGATCCAGGCTGGTTGCAGACAAAATCAGAAAATATTTTTTTCGGATACGAGGTAAAAAAGCAAACTCTATATGCCTTACTAAAATTTAACACAAAATCTAACAGATCCGTAACGTTGTCCCAGTCACGTTTTGGCGAACAAATCGTTTTCTAATTAGCGCCATCTGTAAACAGCTCAGTTAAATATAGCAAACTATTGGTGTTTGCGCTTTGACGGTTGAATTAATCAACTATACAGGAATACAGGGCCAATTTTAGTCAGTAATGCCCAGCGCCGATGTGACGTTTGGCAGGATCTTTCAGAAGCAAACAACCCTTAGGTTTGACAAAATTCTAGTCGGGTAGTACCAATGATCATAGCAGTCAAATCGCTTTGAGATCCTTGGTATCCGTAAACCTAAATTTTAACCAATAATAAACAAACAAAAAAACAATTCATAATAATTACTTGCAATTACACTACTCTGCAATCGCCGGAGTGGCTGAGTGGTTAAGGCATTCGACTATAGCGCGGACGGTCTCGGGGTCAAACCCGAGTCGTATGCTCGGCTGGTGGCCTACCCTATCACTGAAAATAATTGGAAACCAAAACACAATGGTGGAGTAGGGAAGGTAGGCGGTTAGTGAAGGCGTGGTGCTTACCACATCACCCTGTACGTGTAAACCTACGAGACAACCGAGTATGAAAGTAACTTAGGAAGCCTTAACCCTCCATGTTACATGCCATACTCCCTCGTGGAATGTAAGTGCCGTTATCGTTTTTACAGTAGTCTATGGGGTAAAATGCGATTAACTAAAAGTAAAACTAAAAAATCTTTATTTTTATCCAGAATTAGTCCAAGATTTCACTTTTAATAAATATCATTATAAAGCTAATAATATTAAAATATGTTGATAATATCTTATTAGTAATAAGCTAATAAGAGTCTTAAAATTATTTGAAAGAAGTTATTACAAATAATTTTAAAGCTCTGTATTTTGAATTTACCGAAATCTCTCGCAACAAATACTTCCTGGTCTGTATATTAGCATCATTTATATACTAAGGGGTGTCCATTATATCTCCTGGCCCCTTGCTCATTCCGTTTAGACAACTAACGTTTCATAGGATATACGTGTCACGTAATGTAGTATGTTTTTTATACAAAATCTGTAAAAATAAATGAGATGTCAATACGGTATAAAAGTCAAATATGCATATGCAAAGGTGTTTTAATCAAACAAAAAGAAGAAGCAAAGATAACAAAACGACGACGAAAAGAAGAAAATAGTTTAATAGCACAGTGAGAGCTAATACAAATTTCTTACCTCCGTATAGGCAACACGCGTTGCAAAGTTGGCAATACTTTAAAATGACGAAGACTCACAAATATTATTACCATTAACATAACATCAGATTCCATTATTTGGACTAAAAAGTTAATATTTGAAACATGTTCTAATAATTATATTAGTTATGTACAGGTTACAAATTACGCCCTGGTTTAATCAGATTTTTAAAATGTTACGAGTCAGTTAAAACAGTTACCCCTCTACAATTCCAATCCTTTGTTCAATGATATAATGCCTGCGATTTACAAACGCTTTATAACATATAGTTGAATGTGCATTAAATTATTAAATGCAGAATTGCAAGTAGGAACCATCTAGATTTTGTGCAAAACCATGAAAATGAGCAATCAAAATAAACGCAAAAATGATTTACTCTTGTTATTAAATAATAAAACGTAATAACTTAAAATGTATGCAGTAAAATTAAACCCGCAATTGATATGTTTGTACACAGGGTAATTTTTTTAAAATCGAGATTGTAATAAAAACGTAACTTAAATCTTACCACAAGTGGTGTTAATGTATAGCTTCCGTTAATATGACTAATTAATTAATTGTAAGTTAAGACATAGGTGTTGGTTATCACGGCAAGACTCGATAAAATAAAAAGCTTTATCTGGTATAATAAAATGTAAAAATCGAAAATATCCAAATACGGATCTGGTGGCGGCATTGGGTTTAAAGTCCAGAGCGGCCGGTATGCAATGGTCCGCGTCCATAACTTGCAAAACTGCCATTTGACCACGCACTATCTACATACACGTATACCATAGGTATACGAACACATACATGCATGCACAAGGATGAAAGGACATAAACCTTAATAAATGCTTGTGGCTTACACCATACTTAGAAATCACGAAACTGCGAGCATATTTACGATTTGTAACGTTCGTAATTTCAACGTAATTTTCTCTTTAATTTCTATATCCACTTCAACAGAATATACATATATATTTATACGTATATGTATGAACTTTAGAAGAGTTTAAATGATATAAAATGTTCCACTGGGAAGTGATAATTAAAGTACCTACATCTGTTAAAACATTTTCACTTGCTGTTTTGGGAAATTTTAGGAACAGAAAAGAAAAATATTAAGCTATAACGCAAATACATATTATATCAAAAGCTACCGCGTTTGCATTATACAGGGTGGTTGTGAAAGTTTAGGAAGTACGTTAACTGCGTTAACTACATGAAAAATAGTGAAGATTTTTTAAATAAATGTTCTTCATAAAGGGTCAAATTAAAAAGTTACGGCCCTGTAAATTTGAATTAAAAATATCGATTTTTTTGAATAACTTGAAAACTATTGGAGATGTATTTTTAATTTTTGCAGGGTAAGTTAGGGTCTACAAAAGTCATAATTTGATAGTAATAAAAAAACTTTAATTTGTTCAGTGGGGTAATTAGAGGGAATTAAGGGCATTTTTAATTAAGAAAAAACATGAAGGCCACGTTTTTTTAATCACCCTGTGTGACATTATTAAAGAAAAATTAATTTTACGTAAAAAAGTTCTCTTGGCATTTTTAGCTCAACAAAGTCGTTTTTGAGATTCTACCTGTGAAAGGCTCTCGAAGCACATTCGTTAACCTGAAGAATATTATTATTTTTTTCGAGAATGATTTATAAATAATTTACAACTACTAATTTTTGTTTCTAATTTAGCGACAAAGTACCCAAAAACAATCTTTATTATAAATATTTTACAAAAATTGTTTATACTTACTTATACAACTACATATGTTACATTTTAAACGTTTTATACTGTAAATGATAAGATATTTTATTCTTCTTTAAAAATAACAGAACATTTTTAAAAATTGGTGTTTGTAAGGAAAAATATAGAAAAGTACATAACACTCTAAAGCAAATAGCAGTTTAAATATAAAAAGAAGTATAATGATTTTCTGATTTATAAACTTTTTAAAATATATGTACAACAAAAAAAAATGTAAATTTGGGATAGTATTTTAAGCTTCCTGTGTTCTTTTCTTACTTTACTAGTGTTTAATCGTGTAAATTCGATTTGCTCAGATTCATTCTTAAGATTTCTATAAATCTTAAGCTTAATTAACAAATAAATACTTTCTTTTATATGTATCTTGCAAAACTCTTCATGTAGTTGTTCACTTTCTGATATTATATACATTGTGATATTTTTAGCAAAATTTTTGGAACATTTGAAAGTTGAAAATGACAAATTAAATAATAAAAATAGTTTATATACAAAATCTACAAACACATCAGATGGCCTCTTTAAATAGTTAATTTTTTCGGTTCCATAGTCTTTACACAATAAATAAAACTCGTTTTCTGTAAATAAATCTTCCTCTGACTTTAATAATTTATTTTTGCATGTATGACAGTCGTATTTTTTTAACAACTTAAATGCTAAATATCCAGCAAGGTAAACTGTACTGCAAGATTCTAAATTGACGCATTTTTTAGAGGTGCTTGGTTCTGGCGAAATTATTGATTTCGAGTCAGTTAAATGTAATCGTTTATCTGATACATCAACATTATTTTCTACAAATAGTGTCACTTTCTGGCTCCGCCAACTCTTCATTTAATTCTAATTTTACGGCTTGATCGTCTTGACAATTTGCAGAGTCTACTTCTACTCCTATTTGAAGTTTTATAAACATATTTTGCTGGGTTGATATTCGGAATTGTCGAACAGAAGGCATTGGATTGTATCCCCCTCGGTTTCGCACCACAGAGTTAAAATTTTCTAATGCATCTTGATTGATGAACCCTGTTAATAAATACTTAACTCCTTCCTTTTTTAAATCTTCCCATAGCAATAGTATTGATCGAATAGTCTATATGAATCCATTGATGCAATAAATATTGTTACGCCTCTTTCCATCAGTATACACTTCAATGTTTTTAAAATATTCCAAACCATCCTGTAAATTTCGTAAAGAAGTATTTCCAAATATAGATAACGGTCTTCTATGGGGGTTAGAATCGTTTAAAATTCTGCTGTTTAACGAGTCGAATATATTATTAATTACTTCAATAAAATTTGAGGTGTTTTCACCTGATGCAGGTTTCAATTGATTTAATCTAACAACTGTTTTTATTGCAGAAGACATAGAGTGACTGAACACCTGTGCAGCAAGTTTGACGCGCATTTTTTGGAATGTATTGGGGTAAATGTGAATTGGCGTAATTTTTGTTAAAGCCCTAGACGTCTTGCTATTTTTATCTGTTTCGTACGTTTGCACAATGTCATTCCAAGAAACGGGGTTTTTATGAATTAAGAAATTTAGTTTAGGATTCATGAAATTATTTCTAAGACTTTTTAAAAGATGAGGAGGATCAAAACATGTAAATATTTTTGTGGAATTGACGTATATTACTGGATTTTCTTCTGTAGCGCCCAATTTTAATAAAGCACTCCTGTTATTTGCTCCTTGGTCACAAACCACTACCATCGGTTTTAAAGCGATATTGATTAATTCGCCGATAACTGTGATAATTAATTCTTTTCAAATATCGCTCTTTATAGGACCTGAAGATATGTAGTAACAATAAGGAATTTTCCAATTATACATGAGTCCTCGTAGATAAAATACCATTGCCGAATTAGAAATTTTCTCATTTCGTCCCAAGTGTCCAAGATCTTCATAACCTTCAATTATGTCCTGAAGTTTGTTGTACTCTATTTTTTTCTTTAAAGTGATTTCATCAAGCATGACCACACAGTGTTTTTCACTATCGTTCATGGTTTTTACTTTAATCGCCAACTTTTTAGTCAAATTTGTTTTTACACCTGTTACTAAATTTGAAATTTTCAGCCATGATTGTACTGTTCTTACTGATGGTAATACGAAGCCTAACTTATTCCCCATAAATTTATAAGACCCTGGTGATTTATAATAAAGAGACAGTGCTAATTGTTTTTCATTATACGTCCAAGGTGTGTTTTTTTCTATGAAATAACTGCATATTAGTCAAGTTCTTTACCGCTGGACTTTTTTTTTGCTTTCATTCTTTTATTAAGTAACGTTAATCTAGATTTCAGTTTTTTGCAGTTAGGTGTTAAAACTTTTGTTATTTTTGGAGAAGGCATATTTAAAATTCTGCAACTAACGACGGATGAAGACGAGTCACTGTCCCACCTTATGGCCACTTTCATCTAATTGCTTAATTTTTATAGACTCTAAATTGTTTGAATCTTTTGAGCATCGCATGGATATGTTTTTACTACATTAATTCCACCAATATCCTGCACAGGACTCTACGAATTATTCTCTTCTAGAAAGTCTGAGAAGCAAAATTAATTTGTCTTTCATAGTACGACACAGGATGTTTTAAAAACGCGACTTTCATATTTTTTCTTAATTAAAAATGTCCTTAATGCCCCCTAACTACGCCACTGGTCAAATTAGGGAAAATGTTTATTTGAAAAATCTTCACTATTTTTCATGTAGTTAACGCAGTTAACGTACTTCCTAAACTTTCACGACCACCCTGTATATAAGAGGACTCAAAAGTAAAGTGCTAAACTTTAACAGGAAAATAAATGGCCACTTTAAGCCAAAATTTAAATAAACTTTTTCGCCTCGAAAATACAACACTCTCAAGGGTTCCTACAAATCGCTTCTTTTTTAATAACTCTGAAAACTATTTAAGGCATAAATTTGGAATTTATCGCTAAGATTACTTTTTTTTACTTAGTCGTCGTGATCCTCTTCTATTGGTTAGCCAGTGTAGTGTTATCGCTAAGATAGTACTTAAAAATCACACCATCATGCAGCAGTGTAAATAATAAATATGTAAAAATAAGTGTTCATTCAGGACTTCGCCATATTTCAGTGGTAGTTGTTTTTTAGTGCGTATAATTATTTTTTCGTGTACTAGATAGAAATCAAGCATATTGTTCAATCAAAAATCGTAAAGAAAAGTTGTACCTACTTTTCTTGTTAGCAACACTTTTCATCATAGCAACACTTTTTTTCATTCATTCAATTTATTTGTCTAAAGATTCGTAAATGTATGTACAATTATTATTGTTCAAATTATTAAACGAGGTGCAAATTTCAAACGCGTATCTTGATAATGCATTATCACACGTGTATTGTACAATATTTTATCTACAGAGCCCGCGCAAAATCTTAAAAACGTTTAAAAATAATCTGACGTTTTACATAATTTTTTTGATAAGTCGAAAATTAATTCAAATAGTAGCTGTAAAAATGAACAAATCCATGACAACCACAGTGAAAAATAATGCTATAATGACATACCTTGATAAATTTTGAATATTTATTTTTAAAATACGTGTTTTTCATGCTTACACGAAAAAATAGCATGTTCAACTCGTCAGAAAAGTGATTCTTCCATGCTCGTGTAAATTTTTAATCCACTCGCAAGCTACGCTTGCTCGTGAATTAAAAATTTACACTCGCTGGAAAACTCTCACTTTTATTAACTTCTAAAACAATCTACTATTTCCGACAAACGTTTAAAAATGTTACTTTCCCGCACTCATTTTGCGTGCGGGAAAGTGAAAAATCAGGAAATCGCATAGCAACCATCCTTGCTAGATTATTACTTTAAAAGGAAATGCCAAATTTGACAACTTGAAAACTTACAAAATGATAGTTTAGGACGATTCCTAAACGTTTGTAGGAAAAACGTTGTTCATAACACGTGCTAACTTCCCGCACTTGTTATGAAAATAACTATTCAAACATTAAAACATTCTGCCAACAAATCTATAGAAAAGGTATAGACGAGGATCAAAATATCAAACTTTTTATAATCTCTGTAGTCATGAACAATAGAAAACGTATGCCTATTATAAATTTTGAAACGTTTTATCAAGTCTTGTCAAAAAATTCAAACAATTTTTTTCTTTTTCATCTCATACTATACAGTATTTTTGGAAAGCAGAAGAAATATGCGACTTATATTTTAATGGTACCATGGCCCAGCGGCGGCCCGTCTGATGACGCAGGAGAAGCGCTGCTTCACCTATATTTTTCGGTTAAATGTTTCTTTTATTCAAAATCCGAAATCATTTTAATTTGGTTAATATAACCAGAAAAGAATGAAATAATTACTTCCATTCCTAATTATTATTTGTAGCTACATCGCTATATGTCGCACACAGCAAGCCCCTGCAGGTTATGCCGCTCCGCAGTACATGCGTACACGTGTTCTGTGGTACATACTGCAGACCACAAGCGTTCAACTGAAGCAGGTTTACTTATACAGGAATACTGCGTCAATTTTCGTATGTTTGCATACAGTTGCCATGGCTGTAACAATTTTTTGTGAATTGTTATTTAATTCATTTATTTTCAACATATTTTTTATAACTACTATTAGTTATAATAATTTAGCCCTATGTTCCTTTATGTTAAAGGGTAATTTCCCTCTTATTACTGTGTTAGTCTTGATTATCGCGATATTTTGCTTATTTTTGCATATTATCTTTATGTTTCTGTCATTTTAAAACATTTTCATAGTTAAACCGTTCCTGGGTTTACCTATTATCCTTAATTCAACCAGTATCCTTTTAATCCTTCTTCTGTGATTGTTTTGTAGATGTTTTTTTATATCCCAATCCTGATTTTCTATTGATTTCTATTTCTTCTCAGTGTTGAATTACTGTAGTTTTTGATTAGTTGTGATTGTCAATTTTGATTGGATTAAAAACACTAGTTGTGTTTGTGGAGATTAGTTATTCTAGCGGCTCGCTGTTTATATCTTTTGTGCGATAGATTGATTAATAATGTTTGTTAATATTAATTGGATAATTTCAGTAATTTAAATGCTACCAATTTTTTTATTCTTTATCTTACTTATTTTCCTTTTGTTATTCCTTTATGTATTGGGGGGAGAATTAATTACTACAATTAGTAGTTGGGTTTATTTCTGGTTGGATTTATTACAAGTTTATTTAAATATATTTCTTTAAAAACCAAAAGTTCTTCGAATGCCTTTCGATTATTTTATCGTTGCTGCACTTTAACTTATGTGAGCTTGAAAATTTTCCGTTTCACTGTGCGGAAATTAATTATGGGGGACTGTTCAATTTGACTTCGAAGAGTCAAGAAGTATTTTTCACATCGCTAATTTTGCGATGATTCTTTGAAGTAAATTCCTAATTTGGAAATCTTTATATGGGAAATGGTGGAAGATTGAGTCCTAATTCTTTCCAGAAATATTAAGCCAGGGATTTTGGTTCTTAAGCCCTCATTTTTTCCGATTTTAAAAAGGCAATTATTGGTGAGTAATTTTTTCTTTTCTTATTTTATCTGCTTAGCCGTAACTAATTTTGGTACAGCGGTTGCAGCCTTTTTATTCTAGCCCATTGTTCCATGCATTTTAACTAACTTTTGGTTAGCTGTTTTTTTTTCATTTTGAATGCTCGAAGATTAAAATGGCGTGTCAACTCCATTTTGTGCAGTAAGCATCTGGTAACTTTCCTGTAGAATTTTCCATGGTACCATTATGTTTGACGATCTGTTCTCCAAGTCATTTTATCAGAGAAGTCGTTTTATCAACGAAGTCGGTTTATCAAAGAAGTTAAGAATTTAGAAGATTTTATAAATACTGGATATCGGATTTGTAATTTAGTAAGTGTTATTTGTTAGTATTAATTATTTTGTATATATGGTTTTTCAATTTATTTATAATTCTTTATTTCCCGAAAGTGACTAAGATCGATTTGGTGTAGTTAATTTATTTTTATTTTTTATTTTAGTAAAGTTAACACCGATCTTTATTACTCAAGGTATTCTGTTTATGCTACACACATCACAAAAGTCTAGGGATATATTTTTTTTTATGCAAAACTGTCAAGTATTTTGATTTTTTTTAGGTGGTCTGCATATAATAAATTAACACAATACGTTTACAACATTCTAAATTAGAAATTTAATTTAAAACAAAAGAAGACAAGTTGAAAAAGCTTTAATGAAACTTATTAGCAAAAAGTTGATTTTATACAATCATAAGAAATTGAAGTGGCAGCACTTAAAGTATTCATTAATTAAATTTAGTAGAGAGTATTTCCTCCTCTTTGGTTCAAAACGGCTCTGCATCTTCTAGGCATTGATAAAATTAAATTATCTATTGCATCTTGCGGTAACTGTTGCCAGTGTCTTACAAGGGTATCACGAAGCTGAATCCGAGTATGAATTTCATCCAATTCACTTTCAATGCTTCTTCCCAACATGTCCCACACGTGCTCAATAACGTTTAAGTCTGGGGACTGCGCAGGCCATGGTAAAACAGAAATGTTTTCATCTTCAAGCCACTCGGTAACAGTACCTGCAACGTGTGGGGTGGCATTATCATGCATTAGAATGAACTCAGGTCCAACAGCACCTGCGAATGGAAGCACTATAGGCCGCAGTACCCTATTTAGATACCCATCGGCATTTAAAAACCTCTCAAGAAAACAGAGATCTGTTTTTCCGCCAATGCAGATACCACCCCACATCATTACGGTACCTCCTTTATAAGAATGGACATCTTGAACACATCTGAGCCTTTCCAAGTTACCAGGTCGTCTCCACACTCTAACTCTTCGGCTGTCAGGGTGTATTCCAAAACGAGATTCATCTGTGAACAAAACCCTAGACCATTGCTCTTCTGTCCACAGAATATGCTCTTCAGCCCATTCTACTCTACGTGCTCGATTACCATGTCGAATTGGTGGGGCTCTTATTGGACGTCGGGCGTGGAGATTAGCTTCATGCAATCGATTTCTGATTGTTTGAGAACATACAGTTACATTATGAGTAGTCTGAAGCTGTGAAAGCAATTGTTTAGCCGTAATTATTGGTCGTCGTCTAGCTTCCCATGTTAAGTAGCGATCTTGAACTGCGGTAGTAATGCGTCCACGACCTGGATGTTGTTCGCTAGGATCTCCGGATGTCCTATATCTACGCCACAGTCTGCTGATAACACTTTGAGAGGTGTTTAAAGCTGCTGCAACGTCAACTTGTCTTCGACCAGCTTCTAGCATACCTACAGCTCTGTTCATTTCAGCTAAACTTAAATGTTGTCGTTGTTGATTACCTTCCATAATAACAGCACCAATAAAACTTAAATCACCCCAATATAAACGTAAATTAACTGTAAATGATGATTAAATTATTCCCTAACAACACTGAAATTGCTTTACTTTTAGTTGAATTGACAATTAAGCATTTGCATTTGTTTGTTTATTATTGAAACAATTGCTATCGCTAGCCCAAAGACTAGCACTAGCATACTTGATCAATGGTAGAGATATTTAATAACAAAATTGATTTATATCGATAAAAAAATATATATCCCTAGACTTTTGTGATGTGTGTATTTTTGATCAAACAACTTGTGTTAATTTTTATTCCTGGTAATTTTTATATTCAAGAATTTCTGTATGTAATTTTGTTTATATTAATAGATACGTTTATTGTTACCATTGTGTTTCATTATTTTATTAGAACTTTGTGCCCTAGCTGGACTAGTAGGCCACCCGGCATTGATTGTAACGATAATTTTGCTATTATTAATTCTATAGTTAAATTGTCGCTATATGGCAACGGCCCGCTTTCAAATGAATTTACGTACGCAGAAGCGAAACAGATGCTAGACCTGCGTCAATCGCAACCTGCCTTCTTGTTTCGGTGTTACATATTTTGATTTGTTGTTCATTTTAACGGGCGGACTCCGCGAATTTTTATACAATGTTCCCATCAAACTATCCAGTGTGTTTTACTACTTCCTTGGAGTAGTGTATTATCTTTTCACGTTTTTTGGTAAGTGGATTTGATTTTAATGTTTATTATTACCCCTAATTTCTTTAAAATTGCTCTTAATACTAAGGTGACCAACTATTTTTTGTGCAAACGGAGTACGGATGGAATTCAATTGGATAGATAATTCTGAATTTTCTTCCGATAGTACACACATGTCAGAACAACTTTACATCCCGCAATTTTCTGTCCACGCTGAATTTTTCATCTACCCAATTCAGGAGTACAAAGGAGTACAAAAGAATGTAAAGGAGTACTTTTAGAGTACGGTTCTTGAAAGGAACACGGTTCATAAAAAAGCAGTACAAGACTCCCCAAAGGAGTACGGTTAGTCACCTTATTAATACACCTTTAAAGAATAATTCCAAAATATATATTTTTAGTTTTACATTAAGCGAACCCGGGTTAAATCAAAATTTCAAGTTGTAAAAAAGCGAATGACCTTGAACTTTGAAAAGGTGCACAACCGGGGGCTTCCCCTGCAGCTTGGCCCCCAAAGGGGCGGGGGCGACCTAATAATCTGCTTTGCCCATTCCTAAAGTCACAGGCCGCCACTGCCATGACCAACTTTAAAAAATATCAACTTTATGTCCACTTTAAAATATTAAAATTAGAAGATATCTGACTTGATTATAGTATTCTACTTGAAAAAGTGCCTCTAGAATGTCTTTACCGTTTTTGCAAATATCTTCAAAAACAAAGAAGTTATTTGAAGTTCAAAATTGCAAAATATAACTAAAAGGTAACAAAATCCAGCGAAATTTTATTTTTAGAACATAAATCAGCATAAAAGAGCTCTGGAGGCTGACATCAGTTTTTGTCTATCTCTGATATTAACGATCTATCTTTCGCATTTAAAACCATTGAAAATGGTTCACCCTGTACAATCTTTATATAGTTAAAATTTTTAAATTATGAGTGAGGTAGTTAAGCCAGTTGAACCCTTCAGCAGACTACATTTTCGAAACGAAAGAATAGACTCCAAATTTATTTATATTTTTAACTAAGAATGGAATCGCGTCTCCTGTTATAGAGCACTTCAGCTTTAGGATAATATATTGCTATGCTCTAATAATTAAGATGAAAGCATACAATTTTATTATGTTTCCAGCTAGCTCAATTTTGTTAAATAATTTAAATAAATTTCCAAAGATCTCCTAAATCAAGGTCGCCAAAGGGATCGCTTTGATGAATTTAAAAATTTTAATAAAATTCACCAAGTTGAATTTCAAACACCTTTCAAAATTATATAAATCTTAACAAACAAAAAACAAACTATAAATTCTAATAATTAAATAACACTTTCTAAAATTAAAATTTGCAAATTACCTTTTCAAAAATAACTTGTATAACTACAATTCCTGCCTCGATTTTCAATTCACTAAACATTGTTCCCATCTCTTTCCAACAATACAGCTTTCCCTCCAACTCCTACTTCACCAAAAAATCTCCCTTATCATCCAATCAACAATACACTTTCCTTCCCTTTCAAATTAACATTCCACCAATATCCAAATTTATAACCACCTTTCCAAAATAAATTTCTTTTTATAAAATTTTTATTTTATTCAACATCCAAATTATATTTTTATACAATAACAATCTTCTTGGGATAATATTTTAACTAATTATCTTTTAGTTTAGTTTTAGAATATAATTTATGGGATTTTATTGAGTTTTTAAAGAATTTTTAAAAAAGCCAACTGTATTCACACAAATTACTATTCAACTATTTTTATGTAGGTATTTTTTTATCACCCTAGTTATTTTAAAATTAACACTCTATAAATCTTTTATATGACATATTTACAAATTAACCAACTAGATATTCTGCCCTATTTATTTATAATACTAAATCTCTAACTTACAACTATTTACATTTAATTAACATTAAATTTACATTCTTTTAAAAGGTGTTTATAACTCATTTTATTAAAATATCATCAAAACGTATCATATCAATATACAAGTGGACAAAAGGTATACTTAATTCGTAACTTTACAAAACAGTTTTCAATCGTATTTTTTGTCAGATTTCAGATCTGTGTTATCACTTACATATTTAATCCTTGTCATCTTGATTCCACGAGGCGATGATTACAGTTTATGGGCACTCAACCTTTAGGGCAACTCTGAATATAGAAGACTACAAAGGTGCTCTCATATAAGTAATATAGATGTTATAAGGTGTAAATTTTTTAAACAAATATTTCAGTTAATTATTTAATAGGTAAAGGTATAGGCACTAACGCCCCACGACGGAGCACGGCCGCCAACATGGAGGTTAAACCCTCCTAAGTTGCTTTCATACCCGCTTGTCTCGCACGCTATGCATACGGGGTGATATGGTCAGCACCACGCCTTCGACAACCACCTACCCTATATACTCCACCACTGTGCTACGGTTCCCAATTATTTTCAGTGACTGGGTAGACCACCCACCGAATAACCGGCTCGGATTTGAACGCTAGACCGGCCGCGCTGTAGTCGAATGCCACTCGGACACTCCGGCGATGATTGTTTAATAGCAACTGGAATAATATTATTGGGTAATCTTGCTAACGGTTTAAAATATGAGTAAAATTACAAAAACTAGTTTTTCTTACATTTTCCACTAAAAAGTAATATAAGTATTTAACACAATTTACTAAATATTAAATATATAATTTAGTTGCATAAGGTACTTTAATAATAGGCACAAAATAGATGTGATTAAAATTAAAATATAATGTTGGTAGTGAGGATAGACAACCCATTTAACGTGCTCGACGCGGTATTAAACATTCAGATAAGTTCATAATCTAGCAATAAAAGTGATTATAAACAGTCAAAAATGTGCAAACAGTGACCCAAAAATTTAAAAATACATAAAACAGATTAATTGCCACATTTATTAAAACAGATGTATCAGATATTCCTCATCTGCATTAAAGGCTCGATAGCCACACGTTCTGAAAATTATACTTCTCATTATACCTTCTGCTTCAACATTTTTTCAAATAATTTCATTATAAATCCAATAGTAATATAAATGGGAGAACATAGGTGCTAAAGATCAAAGATGCAAACGGTCTTGATATTTCGAAAGTAAAATATTATATTAACAAAACGTCTTCCGGATTGGGACCGTGTCATTTTGAGACAAAAGACTCAACGTTTCGCCCACTTTTATAAGGGGCTTCTTCAGGAGGAAAGCGAGCACTAAAAGAGGAAGACGTTTTGTTAATACTGACACTGACCGTGGAAGTCTTCGAATTCATTAAAATATTATAACACATTTATTGAACAGCTTAGTAAAGAAACGCGTGGAAAATAGGGACGAGTAGAGAATTAAAACAACTGCTTAATAAAAATTAATTAGTAAATTGAAAATCTAGTTTTTACTTAAATTTAAAAAAATAATTTGGGTAGTTGCTGAATGATTATTTATTGTAAAATTAATTAATAAAATTCTGCATGTCTTAATAAAGCAATCTGGAAGCATTCATAAGGGAAGTTTGAGGGGGGAGGAACATTCTAGGGCGAATGTATTGAGGATATGGGATCATATATACACATATAGAGCGAAATGAATAAAAATAAACGAGGAAAGTCCATTATGATTAAAATAAAATATTTAAAACAAATAAAAAATTGGGAACTAATCAAAGAAAAGTTAATTTAGAAATACAAAAGCAAAGAGTGACAATTTTTGGCACTTACATGCCGAAGGACGACGAGACAATAACAGAAAAAGACACCTTTTATGAAAAAATGGATGACTTTCTAAACGATCATGAAAAAGGGAATTACACCTAAAAGAAGACCTCGACAGAAGAGTAGGGAGAAAAAACACCGATAAAGCAGTAGGACCTTCCGGAGAAGAGGAAATAAATAACAACGGAAACAGAATCATAAGTAAGTGTGAAGTACATCAACTAAAGATAAATGGCCACTACAGACACAAGAACATAGGTATACAAATATGCAATACAAGAAGAAGCAAGAAAGAGACAATCAATAATCGATTGCATCATCGCTCGGTAGGATTCGAAATAAAGAATCAATAATGTAAGGGCGTATAAGGGACCAACATGTGGAACGGATTATTATTTGGTAAATGCCAAGATAGTGTTTTTTCGACAAGCAGGAGAAGAAGAAATACAACCTAAAGAGGAAAATTTAGAGATAACAAATACTACGCAAAGAGGTATATGAGGCGGTAGCATACGAACCCATTAAGAAAAAGTAGAAAATGTACTATACAGAAGAGGAGATAGAACAGGAAATAAAAATGAAACAAGAATTATATAAGTATAAATACAATCAAGGAAAGAGATAAAGAAGCATATGAAGCATATAAAGACAACAAAGGCACTAGTTAAACGTAAAGTAAAAAAAGTGAAACATATCACTTGGAAAGCGAAATATAGAGAAAAAAGAACAAGTGAAATGTGGAGATTCATTAAGACAATAAAATCTACACTCAAAACAAAGATAAAGATCCACACAACCACCGAAAAACAGTGGCGAAAACACTACGGAGAATTATTAGGTAACGGAAGATCATCCACAATTTCAAATTAAAAAGACAGCCACAAAGTGAAAACAATACAAAGATAGAAATAACTCAAAGCAAAATAAAAAAATACATGTTAAAAACAAAAAGGCGACTGTCCCAAATAATTTAAAAGAAACAAGCCACAGAGGAAGAGAATTATGCCTGGTAATCGGTGGCGGCTGGGCTGGTGCGAGAGAGATGCAGGACGCCGCTCTCCCTACAAAAACGGGTTCTCACTTCCTTACTTAATCAACTAACATTTAAAATTAATTAATTAATTATTAAAATTAACAAAAATCACACAATATTATACCTTCTGTCGTTTGCGTTGTGTTGCGGACACAGAATTCCCATGATTTCACTCAAATGGGGCTGATAAAACCCGAGCCCGATATTTTAAAGCGCGTGGGTGTGTATGGGTACACGCGAAGTACACCGTTTACATGGCAAAGGCACACGCTTAAACTGGCCGTGCGGGCGTAAAATATCCAGCCCTAACAATTGCATGCGCTGCATAGATACAAAATGAAAGTCGTGGGTAATTAAAAAGTTATCGTTTACTTCTTTAAGTTTAGCGGTCAAAATTAGTATTAGTTGTATTAACTAATTATCACAGTAGCAACATAAAGATGCCTTTCTACTATTAAATTGATTAAAATTTATTTAAAAATACCATGACAGAAGGAGATTGGCGGCATTGGCTATATTGTCGAATGAAAAGTCGACCTTAATAAATACAATATCTAGTAGTGATAATGGAATTTTATTTGAAAGATACATTTTAAATTTGGTAAGTAGATAGGTACATAAAACAATTATGTTTTACTGTTATACACCGAAAGAAAAGAGGTTACAGATAATACATACATAGGACATTTCTATGCTCTGCTCAGCCCTCCCCACAGAAAAGTCACGAGCCGCCACTACTGGTAATGATAGATCTGGCCGGATCTGGCCAAAGCGTACAGTAACATACCAATACAGAAAATGTAGGAGATATTAGAGAAAATAAAATGGTTAAAGCCGTGAACAAATAAGGACAAATAAAGAACAAATAGCCAAAATCAAGAGGGGAGCAGTGGCGTACCTACGGGGGGGCTAGCGGGGGCAGTCTGACCCCCCCCCCCGCCTTCGATCTTTTGGCGGCTTCGGCGCCGTGCATTTTTTTGATATTTTATTTTTTAATTCAACCAAAATAAAAAATATAATTATTCTTATTACATAATTCTATAGACGTGCTAAAATCAAAATGGCACAAGGAGCAAGATCTTTATATTCCTTATAAGAACCGAGCCCCTACGTTGTATTTATTTTATTTTTTGCCGCCCTGGTAAATAATGTCTGCATTCATTTTAAATATTCTTAAATAGTGGCGGTGTGGCCGCTTTAATTTTCTATACAAAGAAATAATTATCTAGAATCCTGCCGATGCCGTATCGTCTTTCCTGGCAATATTTATAAAAAAGTACATTATTTACGATTTACGTCGCGGCGGCAAAGAACCCCTTTTATGTGCAACTTTATTTTTAAAAGAGCCGCCGATCCGTCAAAATGCAAACGTAATGTATAAAAATTAAAAAGAATAGAGCAGTGTTCTGTTTTTCATTTCGATAATTTGCAGTTTGATTTTGTAGAGTAAAGATTTGCTTATATTATGTTCCGTGCTTAAAACGTATTTCAAATTGTTTTAACTGAACTAGAACTGGTATATTTAAAAAAACAAAAAAAATCGTTGTTCAAGTGCAAAAAATAGACAAAAGAACGCTCTCCTAAAATTAGCCCAAACTAAAATTTGCGCCTGTCATTTTTTTCCTATAATGTCTAAGGGTCCTAAGGCGCCTTAAAGACATATTGCCCCCTCCGCCTCCCAAAGCTAGGTACGCCACTGGAGGGGAGCGGTGTTAACCCAACCATTTGAAGTCACGAAGGGACTGAAACAGGGTGCCCGTCGTCACCAACATTATTTAAAGTTTATGTGGTTGGAGCACTACGAGAGTGGAAAACTAAGTGTAACGGAATGGAGACAGAGAACAATATTATATACACTACAATTTGCAGATGGCCAAGTAGTTATTGCTCAAGAAAAATATAACGCTGAGTATATAACCAGGAAACTAAGGGAAGAATGGGAAAAAAATGAGATTAGCACTAAACACTAAGACAAAATATTTTTCGTTAGAGATACAAACGTAAAAGTTAGAATTTGACATAGGAGGTAATAGAAAATTGTGAAAATACACATATTTAGTAACGAGGACGGGAGGAAAACGAAAGAATGAAAGCGAAGTAAATTAAAAAATTAAAAAGAATGAAAAGTAATTTGGGCAATAAATAATATATTGTGGGGCAAGGGCATATTCAGGAGAACAACAATCCATATGTAGCACTGTATAGAGCTAAGATGTGGCAAATGACACAACATAACAAAAATAAATTGAGAATATTAGAAATGAACTTCTTACGAAGGGCAACGGGGGGGGGGGTATTAAGAACGGAGAGAGTTAGGAACGAAAGGATAAAAGAGGGATTCAAAAGCGAAGAAGAAACAGAACGACAACAGTTAATATGGAATGGAACCTTCCAGCTTTTGTGATTCTCTTTACTTTCATAGAAGCGTACATGACTGACAGCTGACTACTTTATTCCTTTTTTACGAATGCAACGTCATCGAACGGTGGCCTGTAAAACTACATCAAACACTATACCACATTATAAGAAAGATTATACTGGACTACGTATAGACCACACTATTACGCCAAATAAAGTTGCATGTTTAATATCTTGTTAATTTTTGTTGCTATTCATATCATTACATTCCCCCAACATGTCCTCAATATTTACATAATTAACCATTTTTATTATTGCATATGTATGGCTAGGGTGGTGCAGTGTCTCTTTACTTTCATAGAAGCGTACATGACTGACAGCTGACTACTTTATCCCTTTTTTACGAATGCAACGTCATCGAACGGTGGCCTGTAAAACTACATCAAACGCTATACCACATTATAAGAAAGATTATACTGGACTACGTATAGACCACACTATTACGCCAAATAAAGTTGCATGTTTAATATCTTGTTAATTTTTGTTGCTATTCATATCATTACATTCCCCCAACATGTCCTCAATATTTACATAATTAACCATTTTTATTATTGCATATGTATGGCTAGGGTGGTCCAGTGTCAGGCTAGCGTTACGCTAGCTTGGTTCGAATCCCCCTGCTGACTATCCGTCGTTGGGCACCTAATTAACGACGCTCTCCTCCGAATACAGACCTAGGAAGTGTAGAGTAACAAGGTTTTACATATACATACACATTACACTCTACACATAGTGCAGTATGTAGGTATAAACGGCGCACCTACTTCGTAAATCGCAGTGACATGCATTGCACGCGTAGAGCCTCATACGTTAACGCACCAGCCTCGACACCGAAAGGTTTAAGGGGTTACAGATAATACTATACATACATTATTGCACATGTAATGAACAAACGTTTTCTTGCAATATGGAAAGGAGGTAAATATGGGCTACCGTTTTATTTTTGGATCATATGTCGACAAATATTACGAGTTACTTAAAAAGCAATTGTTGTAATCTGTAGCTACATTAGTTGGCTATAGCAAACTACTATCCTAATTTTGTTTAAAACTTTTAATTTTTTTGTAATTTTTGAAAACTCAAATTACAGCATTCACCAGTAGTGCTCTAAATATGGGCTACCTTCAAATGTTTTTTATTATTAAATTTTAAACATTTAAACATTATGGCAATCAAAATAAAAAGACATTTTTTTCATAAACACTGATTAAAATATGGGCTAGTTTAGTCTGTAATATGGGCTAGTAGTAGCCCATTAATATGGCCTAGTAGTAGCCCATATTATTCTACAAACTAAACGTGATCAAGTTTGAAAGAGGTTATGTCGAAATCTTATCTAAGTAAACAAACTATGATAGCAAATTTAAATAGCTACATCTTTAATAGGTTGCTACACCAGCACTAGGTGAAGTATATCAATTGTTATCCGGAGGTGATAACACTAAATAAACCCGCTACTCTGTTGCGTGGGCGTGAGGTTCCTAAAAGGAAATAGTAGTGCTCACTAATTACTCAACTAACGATGTTCCTTGGGCGCCAGGTCCTTACTTATAACGTTAACAGCTTCAGTCGGACCTACTGAAGAATAGACCTCCAAAAGTCAATTGACTTGACAATAAAACGCAAAGCTTGGTAATTAACGAATAGGATATATATTAACTCAAGCAAAAAACACATACACAAAATTGAAATTGAAAATTAATAATTAAGTTATTAATTCAAAGGACAAATAAGGAAAATTACTAAAATCGTAAACAAACTAAGTTTAAATGTTAAATTTCTAATGAGATCCAATTAAACACAAAAAGAAAACTATGAGGAATGTTCAACGACAATCATGTAACCAAACGAAAGATAAATGAAAATAATGTAAGGTTTAAATTTACCCCAAATCGTAATTAAACGTACGTAGACTCTCGAAGAGTTCGCAAGAATAATTCTTAAATTAACTTAAATAACTAACGAACACAGATAAGAGTGAGCTCACTTTAGTCGTTTTCGCAGCTATAAAAAAAACATAATAACACAAGAAAATAATAATAATATCCTTGCAAAACCTGTCAGTACCAAAAATTCAATTACGATATAATATAAAAATAAATTAGAGAAAAATAATTGACTAAGTTGAAACACGAAATTGAATACTCCTTTACAAATTTAAAATAAATTACAGTTTATAAATTCCCGTTTAAATGACGATTGAAAATTTTACTAATACTTTGAATTACAATGAAAATTAATTACTGAAAATATTTCTAATAAACGTTTTTTTAATCAAATAATTACTAATAATAGTTAAATACCAAAATTATCAAGCTTAATGGAATGTGTTTGAATGTTTCTAAATTTAACTTCACACAAAATAACCTCAAAATCAAATCAAGTTTATCTGACCTTAAACCTCTTAATCTTAACATGGGGTCTTAAAACGTATAGATAACGAACTCCAGATCAGGAAAAATTCCAGGCTAATTAGGTATCTTCTAAATCACAGGGTAGAATAATTTCTTCGGATTAACGAATTACGAATTCCTCAAAATCGTGGTGTTGAACTAACAGGTGTTTTCTACCAACGAACACGTGGTTCGTACGGAAATACTAAAAGAAGTAGGTACTAAACGTACTGCCAGAAAAAGGGCTGAAATACAACGAATACCGTAAGAAATCTTCAAGTAAAATCAATGCGTTACATACCAACAGATGTTAAAATGCCCTTCGAAATGCTTCTATCAAAAATGTGGTCGTCGGATAGTTAAATCCCAATAAAGGTTAAAATGGTAATTAAATATAAAACTCACTAGCATTTCAAATTCTCTAAAGGCCTCTAAGGCTTACTAAACCATTTTATACACAGTCGAACCTCGGATGATTCCACTAATTTTGGAAAACCAAAATTCTAAAACCAAGGTAAACAACGTCTATCCGCGACGAATGTTTCAAGCAGAAGAAGGTTAACTAACTATTTGCAACAGAATTCTCTAAAGAGCCAACCTAAAATTTTACAAATCCCCCTAAAAATTCTAAACCTATTAGTGACTAAATTCATAGTAAGAGGCGTGACGTCAGTATTAGCATTGTATGCAACCATGCAATCCTAAGATCAAACTGGGAAGTCTAACTGGCTAGACAAAAGTAAATTCGAGAATTTACATATACAACAACAAGAGCGTGAATTCTACTGTAACAAGGTAGGTAGCCCAAACAGCAAACTCAAATTCCACTTAGTTTGTTTGATATAAAATAAAAACCACTTACCTGATAAAGTTTACAAATGTTGAAAAACAAAAAAAAAACTAGACAAAATTTAACAGCAGCCAGATACAACAGCAGTTTTCACATGGCCTACTGTGCATACATTTAACAAGCATTTTCACAGTTTACTCAGTAGATAGCACTACGTGTACCAGAAATCAAGGCCAACTGTAGCAATAGCGACTTCGTCCCTTATAAGGCCGTACCCACAGACTATTAAACAAGGAAGACTAATCAAATAATAGGACAAAACCGGAATAACGTCGATAGCAGCGCTGCGCGCGCACCTGGGTGAACTACGTGGTTTAATCCCCCATATTTTCTGACGTGCATGCGCGATACGACTGCGGTAGTATTGTAATCGTGGTTTTCACGCAGCACATGTTTTGTTAACGCGAAGGAAATAACCCCAGTCCTGTATTTTCATAAAATAGCGGAGGGTTTTTGCGTACGTCATTTTGAGTGGTGAGGTTATGTTGCCGTGTTTATAAACATTTTGAGGTTATGTTCGGAAACTTTAGCGTACGGTAAAATAAAAATAGCTCTAAAATGTCATCCTACTGTAAAAATAAAATAATGTATAACTTCAGGTGATTTAGCGTTAACGGAAATTTAACGTAGTACTTGCGATAACTCTCTAATATTAAAATTCTCCAGCTTATAACTATTAGTTCACCCAGGTGCGCGCGCAGCGCTGCTATCGACGTTATTCCGGTTTTGTCCTATTCTTTGATTAGTCTTCCTTGTTTAATAGTCTGTGGCCGTACCGTTCCGCGTTTTTTACACTTTATCAAATTTACAGTTTGCGCTCTATAAGACGACCTCTGAAGGCAGTATTTCCAACTATTTTGACATATTTGGAAATTTTTAAATAAAAATTTCTAAATATTGACTAGAAGAACTGGATTTTCTGTAGTAATAATTCATTTTTCATGTTGCAGGTGTTTCGAAGATTGGAAAATTAAAGGTTTGGACGTTTTTATGGTATTCCGAATGCCAAAAGTTTAATGTAGTTTTACAACAAATCTACGTCGATTTAATTTTTAAATTCATATTCAACGAACAAGGCTAAAAACAATATTTTGTTGCCTGTTAAATCTATAAAAAACTGTAAATGAAATAAGTAACAGGACTTTCATTAATGCTAGTTGAATCATTTTCAAACTTTTATTAATACGAAATTATAGTATAAAGGCCAACGCGCACTTAACCACGCCACGGCGCGCCACGCAGGACGGCAATTTTTAAATTACATTGGTTGTTATGGAATAACGCGCCGTGGCGTGGCGTGGATAAGTGCGCGTTATTCCATAACAACCAATGTAATTTAAAATTGCCGTTCGGCGTGGCGCGCCGTGGCGTGGTTAAGTGCGCGTTGGCCTTAATAGTTTTGTTTGGAAAAGACATAAGTTCAGCACCTCGTGGCTAATCGAGTGTGTACATTTGTCATGTACAAAAAAACAGTTGTGTTTTTGTAAAATTTCAATAAAGTTCATCAATTAATGTTTTATAAAATCAACGAAAACCTAGTATTTTTTCAAGCAACAATTAATTACAGTCCACGCATTCAATTCACAAACATTTTTTGGTCCTTCGAGCCGGATAAGTGCCGAAATTCGTCAAATCTGAAAATCGATCACTCGAATTGATTTTCGATTATTGACTTTGACTTTCACGGTGATCAGTGTGCAACATTTTAAGTGGTTTTCGCGACATTTATAGACATTATAATCTCGTTAAGAACTCGTGTGTTGTAATTTTTGCTGAATGAAAACGCAAGCTTTTCGTCAGTGGTTGCTCGCATTTTCAGTGACATTTATATACAATAAAACATTGAATTAGTGTGTGCATCGACTTTACAAGTTTATCAATTACAAGATTGAACTTGTAACAACGACGAGCATCTACGAGAGAAAAAGAAGATATTCACGGAGTCGTCGAGTTACTTCGCCGACGTGACTACGTCATCGCTTACAATCACACTCTCTCTTCATCACGACTAGCAAACTGTGAACTCGTTCCAACTAAATTTTATCATCGGAATTTTAAATTCGCATTAACTGTCTGTAGTTTTGCTTATTGATCAATTTTTTATCTACTTTCATTTCGTAATATCAATATTTCGAAACGAAAAATCGTGTTGTAATGAACTATATTACCGCACTAGTATCGTAATAACTTTTGACATAAAAATGACAGATTGACAAGAGAATTCATAGTTATTTTACTTGTTATAAACATTTATTATGCACTTTTTACGATTTTTACGATATGAATATAGTACAAAGCTTTATCTACTTGCATGAAATTATCAAAAAATATGAAATATTTGCCAATAATTAATTACCTTATGCAAAAGTTGACTGTTCCAATTTTCATTCAAACTGACAGCAACCAACACCAAATAAACAAAAAATCAAGCCTTAACGTATTAGATTTCAATGAAAATTGGAACAGTCAACTTTTGCATCAGGCAATTATTGATAAATATTTAATTTTTTTGCTAATTTTATGAAAGTAGATAAAGCTTTGTACGATATTCATATCGTAACCTCGTATTACGATCCTCAATGGATTTGTCAAACTCGACCTGCGGTCTCGTTTGACAAACTTTCCATCTCGCATCGTAATACGAGTTGTTACGATACTCATATCGTAAATAACTATTACAACCGTCAAAATGACTAACCATGATGCAATCATTGAACGTCAAAATGAACTGTTCGGTTTTATCAATCGTACTATTGAGAATTTAAATAAGCTAGGCAATGCTAACATATCGCGAGGCGCAATTAGAGCGAGAATTAAAAATCTTAACAAACAATGGGAAAAATATGAAGCTAACCATGAGGAATTGCTAAGGTATGAGGCCCGTGACGAGACACGTCCCTATTTTGCTCAAAATCAAATGCAGTTAGCTGAAGCCAGCTTCAACGAGCAAATGGGTACTCTACTTGACTTGGAGGACGCAGCTACTCCTAGACAAGAACCTCCAAAAGTAGCCCCAACAATCGCATTTCCACCTGAATTAGCTGAAGCCCTTCGGATCCCACAAGAACTTCTCGAAGCTTTACGTATGCAATCACGAGCCCAACCTCCTGCTCAGCCTCTTATACAACCTCACATGCAATTGCCGCGCATAAATTTGCCAAAATTTGGCGGCAATTATACACAATGGCCACAATTTCGAGACCTTTTCACGTCTCTTGTCGGGTCGAAACCTAACCTACCACCAGTAAAAAAATTCCATCATCTAAAAACCAGTTTAGAAAAGGAAGCCCTTCAGTTGATCAATAACTTAGCAATCACAGACGCCAATTATCAAACCGCTTGGGACAAACTCAAAACCAAATATGAAATTAGTATATTGTATAACTAGAGCTGAAAGTTGAATATTTCACACGAGTGTGAAAGTTGAGCCACGAGCCTTTGGCGAGTGGCTTAATCACACGAGTGTGAAATATCCTTTCAGCACGTGTTTTTCACTATACTTTTCCGACGACCATTTTTCCAATTTTTCATTTAAAAAAATTTGAATCAGCACCACACTTGCAACACTTTGACGTTTTAAATATTTATTTTTTAACAAATGACGACTTTTGACGTCGCCCGCCGACTGCTTTGTGTGGTGTGCTTTGCATGAGTTTCGGAATCGCTCTTCCCGCACGTGTTATGAACAACGTTTTTCCTACAAACGTTTAGGAATCGTTCAAAACTATCATTTTGTAAGTTTTCAAGTTGTCAAATTTGACATTTCCTTTTAAAGTAATAATCTAGTAAGGATGGTTGCTATGCGATTTTCTGATTTTTCAGAAATTGTTGTCACTTTCCTTAACTCCGTGCGGGAAAGTTACTTTCCCGCACGCAAAATGAGTGTGGGAAAGTAACATTCCTAAACGTTTGTCGGAAAATAAACGTTTGCTAGTTAACGCCCACCTTGCATCCCTCGATTCAATTGCTGCCGCGAAATCCGAGTCGGCAACAGAACTAAAACGCATTCTCTTGTCTACTGTCGAGGCTAAGGATGCCCTCGAATCCTTAAGCAGGCCAGTCGATAATCACGAAGATTGGCTTGTGTACAAGACCACCAAGCGTCTTGACCCTCAAACAAGACGCGATTGGGAGACTGCGAACGGGGCAGCCAATGACCCCATCTCTTTCGAGGATTTGCAAAAATTTCTCGAAACTCGTATAAAGGCACTGGAAGCCATTAACGTGAAAACTCTCACGATCCCATCAAAACAGGTTCCACAACCTAAAAACTCTTTTCCCTTTAAAAAAGGAAAATGTGACGTGAGCTCAAACCACGTCGTCACTACGAATTCACAAAATTCGTCAGGTTCACGCAAGTGTTCGCTATGTTCGCAAGAACATTTTATCGCAAAGTGTGATCAATTCAAAGCACTTAGCCCTTGTGAGAAAAGGCAGACCATTATTTCCAAAAATCTTTGCCTAAACTGCCTAGGCGCTCACAAGACCCAAGAGTGCAAGTCGAAGTTTAAATGCTTTAAATGTTCGGAAAAACTCCACACAACGATTCGCGGTGTTGATTCTGGTGGTTCTTCATGGTCTCCCTCGCAGACAATGAAAGAACAAACAGCATCTGCAACCCTTGCAGCCTCTGATTCACCCACACAACTGCAGTGTATTCAAACAACACTACCGCAAGTTGTGAATCACTCTTCATGTACAGCTCCCAAACCTTCGCTTTTGGCAACAGCTTACATTCGAGTTATTGCAGCGTCAGGCTCAGCAAGCTACACCAGAGCTCTCGTTGATTCATGTTCAACTGATAATCTTGTTGCTGAATCGCTGTCCCAGCGACTGAGATTACCTAGACGATCAGCACAATATCCAGTCAGTGGAACTGGCAAAAAACCAACTTGCACGACACGTGGAGCAGTATCCTTCGAAGTGAAACCCCATTTTCACTTGGATTACAAGCTTCCAGTCAACGCATTCGTAGTGAGTGATCTAACTCATTATGTTCCGAAATGCCAAGACGACCAACTCAAACTGTCGCACTTGCAAAACTTAAACTTCGCCGATCCAGATCACTCGTCCTCACAACCAATTGAGGTAATTCTTGGCGTTGGATCGTACGCTAGAATCCTCGAAGAAGGCATCCGCAAAGGGCCTGACCATGCTCCAATCGCGCAGCAAAACATCACTTGGGTGGATAATACTCGGTGAGTTACCTCCGAATGTTGATCCAGCTCAACCGAACACTCTCGTGAACCACCAGTGTCACATTAACACACAACTCCCAGAGCTTCTTCAAAAATTCTGGGAACAAGAAGAAATTCCAATCAAGTCACAGCACTTGAGTGACGAAGATCAATTCGTCGAGGACCATTTCAAGAGAACACATTCTCGCGGTTCAGATGGCCGATACACGGTCTGCTTACCAATTAAGCAACCAGAGAGTCAACTTGGCGACTCTCTGACCCCAGCTACAAGCATGTTCCAATACATGGAACGACGCTTTTCACGTAACGACGAGTTACGTAAGCAGTATTCCCAATTCATGGACGAATACTTCGAATTAGGCCACATCGAGAAGGTGGACTCTATAAACGAATCTACTCTACCTTCAAGGTCGTTTTATTTACCTCATCACGGTGTCTTCAAAGCCACTAGCACAACCACAAAATTACGTGTTGTGTTTAATGGGTCGCAAAAGACAGACCTGGGGACTTCTCTCAACGCTCAACTCTGCGTTGGCCCCAAACTTTTAACAGAACTTCCCGAAGTTCTGCTCAAATGGCGATCGCACAAGATAGCCATCTCAGCGGACATGGAGAAAATGTACCGACAAATTTGGGTACATGAGAATGACAGAGACCTTCAACGTCTCCTGTGGTATGACCGTAATTCCGATACAATGGCTACATATCGTCTTACCACTGTTCCTTTTGGACTGGCTTCTTCGCCATTCCAAGCTATCCGCACTCTCCATCAATTAGCAGACGATGAACAAGAAAATTATCCAGTCGCTGCTAAACTTCTCAAGACTGACGCTTACGTCGATGACGTCTTATCAGGCGCAGACGATCTACCCACTGCACTTGTGATCCAAGAGCAGTTGATCAATCTCCTCAAGGCGGGCGGATTCTCCTTGAGGAAGTGGACTTCCAATAGTACACGTTTGGTAGATCATCTCCCAGCTGACATGGTTGCCCAATCCAACTTGAATTGGCAATCAAGTCCAGCTTATAAAATGCTCGGGTTAACCTGGCAACCCCATGCTGACCACTTCATCTTCAATGTGAAGACGCCAGAGTTGCCTCCACAAATCACGAAACGCAACGTGCTCTCCATGATCGCACAACTGTTCGACCCTCTAGGCTGGCTAGCCCCAGCGATCGTGACAGCAAAAATCTTTATGCAGTCACTATGGCAACTCGAACTCGGTTGGGATCAGCCCTTGCCAGACTGCAAGGCCGTTAAGTGGAAAAACTTCTACTCCCAACTGAGCCTACTCGCAAACGTCAAGATACCAAGGTATCTCGGACTCTCGCCATCTAATCGTCTCTGCGAGTTTCACGGCTTTTCAGATGCATCAGAGCAAGCATACTCGGCTGTGCTCTACATACGAGTATCAAACAACGAAGACTTTTCTATAGTCAGATTAGTGGCATCTAAAACCAAGGTCGCACCATTGAAAACCATTACCTTGCCAAAGTTGGAACTCAACGCAGCTCTTTTGCTTGCCAAACTCTCATCAATGGTGCAAGCTACACTCAATTTACAGCAGGTATCTTTACACTTGCACTCTGATTCAACCATCACTCTTCACTGGATCAGAGGCCAACCTGCTAGATGGAAAACATTCGTCGCAAACAGAGTCTCACAAATTCAACGACTCGTTCCCGATGGTCACTGGCACCACGTCTCATCCGAAGACAATCCAGCTGATATCGCCACTAGGGGTGGGACAAAATATCGATATATCGATAAAAATATCGATATATCGATATATCGAATAACGATATCTTTTTACTAAAATATCGATATATCGATTTTTATCGATATTTATCGATATATCGATATTTATCGATGCCAACGATATTTCTGGATAAATTACCCATAAGATCGATGTTTATCGATTTATCGGTAATTTTTTCTATCCACAACTCCACATGCATTGATTATTGATTCAATAGTCAATACTAGGGGTGGGACAAAATATCCATATATCGATAAAAATATCGATATATCGATATATCGAATAACGATATCTTTTTACTAAAATATCGATATATCGATATATCGATTTTTATCGATATTTATCGATATATCGATATATATCGATATATATTTATCGATATTTATCGATATATCGATATTTATCGATATATCGATATATCGATAAATATCGATATTTTTTAAATATCGATATTCGATATCAAATTTTCCATATCGCCCACCCCTAATCGCCACTCGAGAACTAAACATCTCAGACTTCATCGAACGGGACAATTGGTGGAATTGCTCGGCCTTGTGCCTCACTAACATTACTCCATGGCCCACTTCCACAAGCATCCCTTTATAAATGCATGCATATTTTAGCATTTTTGAACGATAGTGCATATTTTACCACTTTTTGAGCGTTTTACGTGCTTTAATTATGAAATTTCTAATATTTTTTAAATAATTTTAGTATTTTAGACAACCAACCAACAGCGGTTTAGTTGAGTGTAGGAGAAACCCATAATCTAAGCCTATTGTTAAATACTAGGCTTTAAAATATTTTACTGCTTTAACCATCTGTGTACCTACTTGTTAATATTTTCTAAGAAAGAAAAAGTTTCAACTAAAATTTAAATACTTACGGTATTATGATAAATAGGTATTAGGAAATTCCAAAGACCCTTTGACAACTTACTGTTCGTAGAAAAATTTACCTGTACTTTTGTTTGCTAATCTTTCAAGTAAGACAGTTCAGAAAGGTTCAGATAAGGTGTTGTATTGTACAGTGTGCGACGATAAGGTAAATGCAACAAAACGCTTTCAACTTACACAACATCTCAACACGGTTGAACATCAAAACTGCATATATTTATTAAAAATTTCTAATAAACGCATATTTCATGATTTTTAAGTGCATATTTAAGTGCATATTTCACGATTTTATAGTGCATAAGTGCATGCATATTTCAGCATTTTTAAGTGCATACAAATCTTATACTTACACATAACAAAAGCAAACGGGGGTCCAAAGCTTCGCTTTTTTTAACAGCTATTGAAAATTGTGAATTTTCAACATCCCGTATCGTTATAAGTTCATAAAACAAAATATTTAAGATTAAATTAAGACATGCCTAAAAAATAAAGACCGTTTTTGATGTGAAATTCATTTGATCAACCGTTACTAGAAAAGTCTAGATCATGAGTAAATTTTAAGACAACGGCCATACCACATTGAAAGCACCGGTTCTCGTCCATATCAAAACTTACCTATCTTCGACGAAGACATATAAAAACAAAACCAAACATAACCAAACACGAACACAAACCGATCTATGCAACCTTGTAAATATGTAAATAGCAATAGGATAAGAATAGGCTAAGCACAAAAATAAAATATCTTAAGCAGGTTTTTTAGAAACTTTTCCTGTAAAAAAATCACAAAATAAATATAGCAAACCTAGCGCTAAGAACGCATAAAATTAAATATCTTAAGCAAAGCAAATAAACAAACATAAAGTGAAATTCTAACCTAGAATAAGTACTTTAAGATAAATAAGCTACCACAAACATGAGGGGAGTAGAAGCCACCATCGCTAATTAATTAGCGGGATGGACGCGGCCTCTGCAACCCACAATTGTAAAAATTGTACACAAAATGTTCTAAATAAATGTATTTGTTGTTGTTGTTGTGGTTCTCGTCCGATCACCGAAGTTAAGCAATGTCGGGCGCGGTCAGTACTTGGATGGGTGACCGCTTGGGAACACCGCGTGCCGTTGTCACTTTTTTTTGCTATTTATTAGGAGTAGTTGTTATTGTTGGTTGTAGATTTTTTTAAGTATATTTTTTAATTCCTGTTTAGTATACCATTGCTAAAATTGTATATCGATATTCGATATATCAATATATCGATATATTGAGAGAAAATTCCGGGCCTAGTCAGTTCATTCGGATTCGTTTATTTTTATGTCTTAAATACGAATTTCTAATCTGGGATTTAGATTATAATTTAGAATTTCGAAATTGAATTTTTATATCATATCAGACCTACGCATTTTAAACTAGAATTTCAATTGAAAGAGCCACATAAAACCAAATATTGTAGGAATTATATCGGGTGATCAAATGAATTTCAGATTAGGGTAGGCGCTGTAAGTGCAGAGCATGTCTTAGAGTACTGCAGCGCACTATAATTTGAATAGGTTTGTTGTTTTGACAGTTTGTAAGGGGTAGTTCGGAAAAACTATTTTTACGTTAATAAAGACAAACAGACTAATTGCTATATATATTTTTTACTTTAAGCTTCCATTATGCTCAACCACTTGCTACGATGCTAGATTAAAATTAGTTAAGAAATATATGATCCGTAAAACGAAACGTTTCGTTGGTTTTTTAATTTACGTTTCCCTTGCAGGGATTTTTAATTATTTTTCAGGCCACTTCTTTGAAGGGACGGTGTCCGAAAAGGGTGTTTCTTAATCCTAGCTAAGTTATTGATGCTTAATCATATGCACTCAAGCGTGTTAACGCAGCGAAGTCCCAAATATTTTCAGGTTACGTTGCGACACTGCAACATAGCTATAAATCACAGCAGAAATATAAAATAATTCTTATGGGAAACTTAGTGTTATGCCGGTTTTGATGCAAAACCGGTCAGCCACTCACGGCTAAACTTCCGTTTGAAGTTCAATTTAATTTGATAAAAGGAACCATTTCTATTTGTGGGTTGTCCAAAATTATTGTATAAATACAAGTGATTACAAGAGCAAAAGGGTAATTCCCTTTTTAATTGTACGAGTGCTACTCTGGGATCTTACCAATCTCAATAGGTACCTGCAAAATTCCTTAACCCTTTTAATTGTACGAGTGCTACTCTGGGGTCTTACCAATCTCAATAGGCTCCTGCAATTCCTTAACCCTTTTTAATTATACGAGTGCTACTC
This sequence comes from Melanotus villosus, assembly GCA_963082815.1. Taxonomy (NCBI): domain Eukaryota; kingdom Metazoa; phylum Arthropoda; class Insecta; order Coleoptera; family Elateridae; genus Melanotus; species Melanotus villosus. Next base: position 36,732,744 of record OY720419.1, on the reverse strand, counting down.
TGGGGTCTTAGTCTTACCAATTTCAATAGGCACCTGCAAAATTCCTAAGCCCTTTTAATTGTACGAGAAGCCACTCTGGGATCTTGCCAATCTCAATAGGCACCTGCAAAACTCCGTAACCCTTTTAATAATACGATAGTGTGCTATTCGGTTCCTACATCCTTTGTTATTTATATCGTTCAATCGACCTTTTCAGGAGAGATTCGAAGCCAAAACACACCTACTCGGTTACGGACACCCGCCTTACGACTACCAGTTGTCTATGTTAATAAAGCTTAAAGTTGTACTTTGACTTGTGACTTTTATTTAATATTCTTTATCAAAGACACCGGGGTTACAAACACATAACAAAAGCAAACGGGGGTCCAAAGCTTCGTTTTTTTTTACAGCTATTGAAAATTGTGAATTTTCAACAACCCGTATCGTTATAAGTTCATAAAACAAAATATTTAAGATTAAATTAAGACATGCCTAAAAAATAAATACCCTTTTTGATGTGAAATTCATTTGATCACCCGTTACTAGAAAAGTCTAGATCATGAGCAAATTTTAAGACAACGGCCATACCACATTGAAAGCACCGGTTCTCGTCCGATCACCGAAGTTAAGCAATGTCGGGCGCGGTCAGTACTTGGATGGGTGACCGCTTGGGAACACCGCGTGCCGTTGTCACTTTTTTTTTGCTATTTATTAGTTGTTATTGTTGGCTGCAGATTTTTTTATTATTCTTCAGTATACCATTGCTAAAATTGTATATCGATATTCGATATATCAGTACATCGATATTTAGATGGATGTATCGAGAAAAAAAATCCCAGTCCTACTCCTGAAGCTGTTCTAGAAGAGAAAACAATTGTTACTCACCAAACTATACCTATCAACCAGGAACCATGGGACCTTATCCAAAGATACTCCCAACTTACCAAATTATCCTCTGTAACAGCTTGAATTTTACGCTTTGTAACAAAGCTTGCCAAGCTCAGAAACATCAAGTTAAACACACCTGGGTTTAACGACGCTATGTCACATTCAAAGAATGTGTCACCTCGAGAACTTGAAAACGCCAAACAATTTTGGATTCATCAAGTTCAAAAGCAATATTTTCAACCAGAGATTGATCGACTCAATCATTATCCTTTCTGCAACATCAAGGGACCCCTCGCACGTCTCACACCATTTATCTACGACCATGGACTCTTACGCATCGGAGGTCGTCTGAAACATTCACTTCTCGACGCTGATGAAAAACAACCAGTCATTCTCCCTCGAGAATCTTATTTTACCACACTGATCATCCATCATTATCATGAAAAATCTCTTCATGGTGGAATTCAACTTACCCTCAGCCAAATCCGTCGCAAGTACTGGATTTTAAGAGGACGCAGCGTAGTGAAGACCATCATCTTCAAATGCGTCAAGTGCTGGAGACAGCGCAAAACCACAGCTCAACAGCTGATGGGTGACTTACCGAAAAATCGTGTCACTCCATCAAGAGCTTTTCTCAACACTGGAGTTGACTATGCCGGACCAATCTGGCTACGAACAACCAAAGGACGTGGCCATAAATCATACAAAGGCTACATCTCAGTCTTCGTATGCCTAGCCACACGAGCCATTCATCTCGAAGTTGTATCAGACTACACAACCGACTCGTTCATTGCAGCTTATAAAAGATTTACTGCAAGACGAGGAATTTGTGCTACATTACGTAGCGACTGCGGTACTACACTTGTAGGAGCAGATGCCGATCTGAGAAGACTTTTTAATTCGGCAAAACAAGAATCACGACAAATTGAGCATCTCCTCGCTGAAGACGGAACTCAGTGGATCTTTAATTCACCTGCAGATCCACACTTCGGTGGGATTTGGGAAGCAGGCGTAAAATCCGTCAAACATCATCTTAAGAGGCTGTAGGTGAGTCTACACTCACTTTTGAAGAGGTGACGACCTTGCTCACTCAAGTCGAAGCGTGTCTTAATTCACGCCCACTTCAAGCCCTAACGGACGACCCTGACGACTTGTCAGTTCTAACACCTGAACACTTTCTTATCGGAGGTCCTCCAGCGACGATTCCTGAGCCCTCTCTTGCTGATACACCACTCAATCGGCTCTCACGTTGGCAACTCATACGCCAACAATACGAGCACTTTTGGCAGAAATGGTCTCACGAATACGTTCATGAGCTTCAAACTCGCTCAAAATGGCAAACCCGTGAGCCACAAGTCCAAGTCGGCGACTTGGTACTGCTCAAAAATGAACTACAACCACCTTCCAAGTGGGCTCTAGCCAGAGTCCTCGACGTTCATCCCGGACAAGACGGACTTGTTCGAGTCGTGACAGTGCGCACTGCCACTTCGACCTTCAAACGACCGATCGCCAAGCTCTGTCTGTTCCCAAGGACCGACGAAAAGGATGACATCGCCTGAAGATACCTGTGCTTTCCATTATCTCAGTGTTAATAGTGTAAAGTTACTGGTCTTTAAACTTTATTCATCGTATAGATGAAGGCGGGCGGAATGTTTGGAAAAGACATAAGTTCAGCACCTCGTGGCTAATCGAGTGTGTACATTTGTCATGTACAAAAAAACAGTTGTGCTTTTGTAAAATTTCAATAAAGTTCATGAATTAATGTTTTATAAAATCAACGAAAACCTAGTATTTTTTCAACCAACAATTAATTACAGTCCACGCATTCAATTCACAAACATTGAAGGAAGCACAAACTCGAATTATTTTTAGACACTTTTAGGCATTCGGTGCTATGTAAGAAGCATTTTGAGAATGAATGTTTCTTACCTTCAAATAAGGGAACATATTCATACTATCGCAATGAACAATCCTATTTTTACCTGCTTTGAATATAAGGACACGGTTTTTACAGAAATTGCTATATATTTAGAGAGAACAAACCAAATTAAAAAGGTATCACCAAGTTAAAACAAACCTTAAACAGAAAAATGTTAAAATTAGAAACAATACTAATGCCATTATGACTGACAACTTTGACAGGATCGACAGCTGAAAACTAACTGACAATACCATAGTTAAAATTTCGCCGGGAGAGGTCTCCCTATAGAGCGCAAACTGTAAAGTTGATAAAGTGTAAAAAACGCGAAACGGTACGGCCTTATAAGGGACGATGTCGCTATTGATACAGTAGGCCTTGCAGAAATATCCCCATAGCCCATATTACAGCGCCACCAATCAAACAAGTCTGTCAAGTTGGCGTGGTGTGGTGTCGCTGTATTTTAGAGGTACACTCAGTGTCAATAGTACTTTGGCGGTAAATTTAAACGTGTAACATTGTGTATTTGCAAGTTTATTAATTTTTATTATGTACCTACGTTCTTATATAAATTTGTTAAAACTGTTAAAAGAAAATTTAGTAGACAAGTACCAGAATTAGATTTGAGAAGGAAATAAATAAGGAAATTTTATTTTTATTTTAGATAAATTTTGTCTACTATATTTCTGGCTTCGGAATGAACAGTTTTTTCCCTTTACTTGCCATAGCGATAAAAGCGATTAGAAGAAATGGATTCTATAAATAAATACATAAATAGCAAATACCTAATAGGTAAAAAATATATTTTGAGGTTATGCGAAAGTTTCATTTTAAAAATACTTTAAATTATCTATAAAATATATGCCTACCTTATTAGGAATAAGTCGAACAAAAATAATCTTAAAAAAGACTGATTTTTTTTATAAAGAGGAACGAAAGCAGAGAAAATTAAGAAACACAAACACGCGATAACTGTCAATTTGTTAGCTACTTTCACTTTTGACACGGAAGGTACAACGCCGGCAGGAGTTGTAGGTATTGGCTTAAACTTTTACCGCCACGAATTTTTAAAATTAGTTGGCATATTTTCCGATGGATTTGTTTGCTTGGTGGCGCTGTACAATACCTAGCCCATATGTACCTCCTTTCCTCTAATAATATTAGTCCAGTGAATAAGTACATGTTATCTTGCAAAAGGTCGGGTAGAAGATTTTTTTTTCTTACTTGTATATGTTAGAGCCAGCATTGAAAAACCAAGTTTTCCAATTCGGCTGACCTCGGGAGAACTTTCTGTGGCCAAAAAACCATGAAATTTTAAGACTTTTCTTGTTTATTTCTAAATATCTCAGATATGGTTCGGTCTACCCCTTTTTTTTATCTTTGCCATCTTAAAGATTACAAATTTCATTATTACAACTTTTTTCTAAACCCAACAACAAGCGCGCTACAGCATCCGATATATTGGAATGTTTTCCCAACTTGGTGAAAATAGCACTCTATTCTGTTTTCTGATCAAATTACTCGCATTTGTATTTGGTGTTACAATTTTTTTGGTCGTCAATAAACCGTCTGCAACTAGTTCTGCATTCCCCCTCCTATTCCCTCCATCCCATCCTTTCCATTCCCCCCAATCCCGCCAGCCGTACTAATAATGGTAGCTTTGACATCAGTTTCCCCTTGTGGATAAAGACCGGTGACAACGAATCCATCTGCGTCGACTTAGAGTTGCTATCTACTGCATCATATCCATCGCTTCGGCTTCATCTTCTTCCTCTGTTGCAGAAATCTCAGCCACATTTTCACAAGTGAGGCCAGTGAGGCAGTGTTTGTTTACAAATCGTTGAGTGGTAGCCTAGAGAGATTAAATTTAGTTTTTGTTGCCCATTTCCTAAATATCCGATACCGCAGTGAATCCAGTGTTTGGTCGGTCCTGATGTGACAACTGTACAATGCAAGAAGAAACCTTTCTCCTGCCATGGCTGTTTCCTCAGTAGTGGCGTCTGGATTCTTGAACACTTGCACAACTTCCTTCATCTGGGGGTACTTCTCAAAAATGATGCAATTTTTTTTTCTTTTCTTGGCCAAAGAGAAAAGATGTGGTATCGCACCCGCTAAACGCATGAACAAGAATATTTTCAGTGTCATACTTGAATGATGTAGTTGAGAACAACACATCTAATGTACTCCCTCTTCCAGGATTAAGAAAAAAATCAAGTTTTTGTGAGATTATCCTAGCCCTGTCGTCAGTACGAAAAGATAAATATCTTCCCCAACTATTACTACGCTTTCGAACTCCTGGGCCTTTGCAATGGCAGTTGTAACGATTGAAACATCAGCAGCCTCTTCTGCCTGTTTTACTTGAATGGCACACTGTTCAAATTTCCTTTTATTTAAGAAGTTCTACAACTGCCACCTGTGATTCATAGTGTTTTCTCAAGTAAGGTTGCCTAAATACAATTTTATTTTTGCGATATAAATGTTCAGTAGACCGTGCTAATCATTGTCGGTTTGTTCAAACTTTTTTTGGTTTCGATCACAAACAAACGAAAGAAACTGCAGAAATTATAGGACGTTTTCGATTAATTACAGCAAATTAATTGACCTTTTGACATCAACATATCAACACATTACTACCTTGCCTTCTACAGAACCTTTATAAGTGTCGACCAGCACTTCAAATTTAATAATAAAGCCACAAAAGTGATATAAAACATTGCGATTTTTGTCAATATTTCCGTTAAGGAAAGTAGAGCCTTCGAGTGCATACTACCAGCTGTTACATACGGATCAGAGACCTGGGTCCTGACAAAAAAGGTCAAGAACAAACTAAGGGTACATCAGAGGGCAGTAGAAAGAAGGATCCTAGGGATATCATTGAGAGATCAATCACAAAAACACATGGGCAAATATGAGAGAGGCCTATATCCTATGGATAGACAACGGCTGAAGAGAAGAGAAAATAATGAATTGTAGCTGAAAATCAAGGAATTCCACACAACAATTTTGTACATAGAAATTTTATTTATTTCATACTGTCTGGTAAATTCAGCTTTCCGACGCCATTTTGAGTCCGGAAAGTGAGCTATTACGGTATCAGAGCCGGAAAGTGTTACCTAGCAACACTTTCCGGACTGTTATTTTATGCACCCAATCAGAGCCCGTAAAAGTAACCAAGCCGCACCTACCGGCCTTGATACAGTAATGTCACATGTTGACGTTATTGAAAAAGTGTCACATGTAAAAATTAAAAAATCAAATTGTTTACAGTATGAAATAAAATACATAACGACATTCGTCCGTGAACTCTTTTTACAGTACTACTCGTTTCGAGTTTCAAGACTCGGCTCCTTACGTCGCGTCGTCTTTAAACATCTGATTCGTACTGTAAAATATGAGTTCCCGGACTTGTGACGTTAATTACTATTTCAGTACCTAGTAATAGTTATAACATAGTCCAGTCAACGAACGCTCAATGGCTCAATAGGGGGGTGTAGAATGCATGGAGGGTGTCACAATTTTTGACTTCAGGGCTTTGTTTGGAGTCGTTAGGAGGTAAACATACTAAAAGTCCCCGGACGTATGAGGTGAGCGGGGTGCAGGGGGGACCGAGAAGATCCCTTTTTTAGGTAAACAACAAGTTTGAGAAAGAAACTGGAGAATTATTTTCTAATTTATCGAACTCTCGAATTAGGTATATTTATTAATTAGATTATTTTTTTATCTACATTGATAACTACCTATCTGACAACTGACATTTGTCAACAAAAACAAAAGCTACAGAGATTATTCCCGGGAATAATCTCTAGAGCTTATTCTCACTATAATAATGACAGGATTGGTTAAAACTCAGTCAGTCAATCACATGACAAAAAATGAAACATTTCATTGGTTTTAAGAAATGTCAAAAAATAATCACTATTTATATCACGAGAGCATTGAAAATAATCGAAAATACTTTGACGAGTTACGAGACGTATTGTCAAAAAACACTTCTTGACAATACGTCGAGCAAGGAGGCAAAGTATTTGATTTTTGATTATTTGCGACGCTCGAGTGGTATATAATTAGATTATACAGGATATCTCAGACATGACTCCCCAGGCCTATAACTTTGTTATTTTTAAAAATAACTAATAAACTATATATATTCGTAAATGGGAGCAAATTCTCTATAAGATGGGGAAAGAAAATGTTAGAAAATCTGTACTCATATTATGGCAGCGATATTCAACTTCTTTTTTTCAAATTGTACACTATGCTTTTTTTTGCTCATTCTGATAGTACTTTTTATTCTTTTTATAACCATGTAAACCAATATTGGTCTTACATAAGAAAATTCTCGAAAAAAATTCGATTGAAAGTTGAAGTCTAGGTTTGCCATGGAAACAACTGATTGTTGTAATTTGTACTCGTCGGCGATAAAAACAATAGCGGATACCTTTCTGCATACAGCCTTGCTGCTCTTCTTGCATTCCTCTCGCATAAACCATAAATAAGGATCATATCAAGCTTTTCAGAATTAGTGTAATTCATTTCTAATACTCCAATGATTTTAAACAAGAACATACAAATACAGAAAGAGCACCTGTCATTCATTACAACATAAATTGCAATTGTTTTACAGCTATACGCTATTGTTTTCATCGCCGACGAGTACAAATTACAACAATCAGTTGTTTGGTTGTTTCCATGGCAAACCTAGACCTCAACTTTCAATAGTATTTTTTTCGAGAATTTTCTTATGTAAGACCCATATTGGTTTACATGGTTATAAAGAGAATAAAAAGTACTATCAGAATGAGCGAAAAAATGCATAGTGTGCAATTTGAAAAAAAAAAGTTGAATATCGCTGCCATAATATGAGTACAGATTTTCTAACATTTTCTTTCCCCATCTTATAGAGAATTTGCTCCCATTTACGAATATATATAGTTTATTATAGTTATTTTTAAAAATAACAAAGTTATAGGCCTGGGGAGTCATGTCTGAGACACCCTGTATAATGAATTTTAGCTTAAAACTGAATTTTATGTGCAAGTGACGTTTGTTGATAAACAATGTCAATATGATTGCTACGGAAAAATTTGAAGAAATACTCATACTACCTAGATTCGAGTTTTACATTGTTTAGGACCAGCCGAAACACCAAAGTGATTATACCACGTCGTCAAGGGTATATTCACTTATCAATACGTAGTAACCAAGCAAAATGCTTGATGTTGATTGGTTAATTATACAGACAGATCAATAAAAAAACCAATTAGGGTAGGCTGTGAAATTGAATTATTTTGAATTGGTACTTTAGCCACATCCACAGAATGACATTTTATAACGTTTGTAATTTGACATTTTTCTCGTAAACAAAGTTTATAACCTTAAATTCATGTCAGAAATGTCATTCTGTGGATGTGGCTAAAGTACCAATTCAAAATAATTCAATTTCACAGCCTACCCTAATTGGTTTTTTTATTGATCTGTCTGTATTATGAATTGTATAATCACCAATATATTAATTTATAATCGCTGGAGTGGCCGAGCATTCGACTACAGGGAAGGTAGGCGGTTTTCAAAGGCGTGGAGCTTACCACATCACCTCGTACGCTTAGCGTGCGAGACAACCAGGTATAAAAAGGACTTAGGAAGCCTTATCCCTCCATGTTGCCAGCCATACTCCACTCTCAGAATTCTCAGAGTGAAATAGACGATACCTTTACCTTTATAGAAGTATTAATTTATGAAGAATTTTAGTAATCTACAAAGATGACCACGGTTTTTACCAATTTTGGCAGTGTTGGGCAGAAATACAAATAAGTATTACTGTATTATTTATTTAGATGATGACTACTGCTTCCATCTATGTACAAGCTACTACAGTTCTAAAGTTCCTATTACTCCATAGATGACCGTCTGCACTGATTGTACTAAAACAGTGACCTCTAATTTTGTATTGATACTGCAAGACTAGTTTATTCATTATATAATTCCCACTACGAGAAAGAAAATCTTCAAACGAGTTTTCAAAGATGTTTAATTAACATAATTTAAAGAACGTCGCTTACACATTTAAACCGTCAAAGCTAATTAAGGTTTGCCAACATTTAGATTGAAAATTAAAATTACAAAAGCAAGTATAATATGAATAAAGTAATTACGAATGTAGTGTATCAATGACATTTGACATTAATTAAATATGGCGACGGATGTAAATACAAAACAAAAGAGTATTAACCTGTCAAAATTTTAGTAAAGTGTGCCCCAATTTTCCAAATTTTATTCGTTAACTTTTATTTATTTTCAGAGTAATTCTGAAATTGCCAAAAAACTAATAATGGGAGAAAAGTAAGTATTGCAGTATATAAAAGTTACGAAATCTTTGCCATATGCACAATTATCATTCCATTAACATTATAAAGAATATCCCACACACTGTTCTAAATCTGTAATAATTTATATTGCAGCAGTGACAACAACTGGTTAAGTTCATGGTTAAATGCAGCAAAAAATAAGGTAAATAAAAAACTCAACCCTCATACCACTAATTAATTCATTTGCACATTTCATTAATTTTAGAGCACAGAAGTACTTGAATTTGTTAAGAAAGATTTAGAAGAGTTTGGAAATGCAGTTAAAAATGAAGCAAGTAGTGTTGTTACTTCTACTGGAACTGTTATTGAGAAAACCTTGAAGGTATGTATTTTTTTAAGATTAATATCATTTATTAAGGTACAATATGATTTTTTAAAAACTCAATTGCAGCAGGCCGTATTCTGACTTAATACAGGCAGTTCTAAGATTGAGTTTTTAAAAATTCACATTGTACTGCTAGACTTAAAACCTTTTGTCCTTGTGTAGATGTTTCTAAATCTATGTTTACTTTAATAGTAAAAAAGTGTAACTGCAGCAGCAAATATTTTCATTGTTAATCATCGCCAGTAATATAAATATTTACATTTACTATAATTGATAACATCCTTAATATTATTCACTGTTACCAGTTTCTTATTTACCCGTTTTCATATTTATATAAATTGCTAAACGAAAAAATTCAGATAACTTTAATCAATTGTAATGTTTAATCGGTCATAAAAACTACATTGTTAATTAATACTTAATAATGACCATAAAATTTGAAAATTGGATTAATACACAACTTCAATAATTACCTGTACATACTTTGTAATAGCAAACATAATTTGAATTTTTACCATAAAATTATAATCATATTTGAATTTTACAATTTGATATTATCAAAGAAAAATTCAAATATCTAACTAACATGTTGTTTATCTGTACTAATTATGAAACTTGAACCTTTTTTGTATATAAACTTTTTTAACCATTTGCTTAATTTATGTTTTTTAAAACAAACTTTAATGTTACTAATTACAGTTAAATGAACCTGAATCTACTGCCAGTACTATGAAAAGAAGCTTCAGCTCATTCTTAGGTATAAAACTATGTTGTTTTATTAAAATATTTTACTAATAATATTACATTTGTTAAAGGTCAAATGAATAATGTCCTTAATCCCAGTCCTGATGACTCGGATACAGAAGCCATATTAATTACAGAAGGATCAGAAACTGTAACTTTAACGAAATTACAGGTAATCATAATTAATTTCTTATTTAGCTGTACCAAAAAATTAAATTAATAACAGCAGAGTAGTATTTTTGTAAAGATTCTTGAAGTTTGAAAATATAACTAATCGAAATGTTTGTGTATTTTAAACAGCAAGTGATATATGAGCTCCAAAAAAATGAGAAAACTTTTTTGGACGATCCAGATGTCGCACTCAACAAGCAGTACCAGTGCTGGTTAGAAATAATAGACGATCAACTTACCGAAGAACGATTAACCAAACATCTAACCAGTTCTGTTACTCTTAACAATCAGTACCTGAAACTTGTGCCTGATAGTGTGCCACATCAGCTATTTTGGAAAAGGTAAAAAGTAATAATAAATGCTACCTATGATTTATATACTTTGACTTTGTTCTCAGTATAAACCTATTTTATTTACCGATTATTTAGCACTTATTAGTTTGGATCTCATTCGGTAAAGAAACAATTACATCATAGAATGAAATTTAATTTTGACTTACCTTCTTTGTTTAAATCTATAAAATGATCATTAAACAAGTCCTTTTTTATCAGTGACATAATTTTTAATTTTGTTTATTCATAAAATGTATTAGTTGTCTTTATGAATTTTAATGCTGTTACTTACTTCTAGGTCACCTACTTATTGTTTGGAATGTGATATTTATGTGGTTATAATAATAACAAATACCTTTAACTTTTTTTTTCCTTGACAGAAAAAGTTCAAATTTGTTATTATAATTCCTTAATAGATTTATAGCATACAGAACTTTATTAACTATACAAGCCAACAAAATAAAATTGTTAAAATTTGTTATTTTGATATGCTGTAAGTTAGTGCCATATTTCAAACATGACTTAATCAGATTCCAAATTAATAGGTGCCATTAAACAGTGATTATAAGTAACTATAGGCATTAACTAGAACCATGCAAAGCATTTTGTCATAATTCTACTTAAAAACAAAAATGGATTAGATATCAAATTTTTAGTATTAGGTACTCTAAAAGTGCCCATAGAACTCGTATTTATGAGTTTATAATAGGCTTCGGGGTGATATGTTATTAAGTTATGTTGTCTCCACTCCTTCAGTTGTTTGTGAACTGTATTCTTTGACAAGATCGCGTACTAGTTCCAGCAATTGCTGTAAGATGGCGCTAATGACAGTTGAATGTTGACACCAAGAACTGTCAAAATATTTAATTTTGAATGTTATCGCAACTCTTGGCGACACAAAATATTTGTTTCGCCCATGTTTTTTACCTGATTTTCGAAAATGCCCTGAAAAACATTTGGGAGAACAATATTTATAAAAATGCTTATGTTTGCAGCATTGCAGCAAACCTTTTGTCAAGAAATATTTAATTCAAAGAAAAAAATCGATTTGTTCTTAAATCTTCAGCATTTATATTATATTTATGTGTTTTTAATATCTTCTGCAAAAAGTGCAAAATTTATAAAAACACGTTATTTTATAATAGGTTATGATTATGAAAACATCAAATTTTATGCCGCCATCTAGCGGCAAATATCTAAACTAGTACGCGATACTGTCAAACGATGCAGTACAAAAGTTTTATATGGAAAACTGTGGGAGTAGGAACACCATATTAATAACATCACCGCCGTCGGTATACAAGGCCTATTAACTTACTTAGGTTGCCTAATAACACTCAACCTTCCACGTCGCACGAGTCATTGTGGTGTATTCTAATTTCTCAAGTAAGCGGGAACTGTAAATTTCGGTGATACACAAAATACGATAGAAGTTAGATAACAACCCAAACTTAGAATTTTCGTTATGAAAACGTTATTGTTTGAAAAACTCCATTTAAAAGATTTGTAATTTTACTTACTACTTAATCGCTCCTCTTCCGGGTGTAGAGGTTTCCTTTCTAATAATTTGTGATTTTCTTCCATTCAGATCTGCTTCTAGCCATCTCTACAGCTTGGGTCCATGCCATGGTAAATTTTTATTTTGTAGTATTTTGGCTATCTAATCATTCCAAGTGTAGCGAGGCCGTCCTATGGGTTTCTTTCCATTTATCTTCATCTGCCAAATTGTTTTTGTTAATTTCTCTGGGTTCATTCTAATTAGGTATCCCCACCATTGTAATTGGCGCTGCTCTCTTATTTTGTTGAGGTCTGTTGTTCCTAGTCTTCCTCTGATTTCCCCATTTCTGATGTGATCTTTTATTCTCACACCTAGCACCTTCCGTAAATATCTCATTTCTATTGCCTGTAGTCTGCTTTTGTGTCTTTCATTTAGCACCCATGTTTCACTCCCGTAAATTAACGTCGGCACAAACACTGTTTTAAAGACTTTTATTTTTGTTTTATGCAAGATTTCTCTTTTACTTATAAAACTCTTATCTAGGGCATACCTATAATAGTTTGTTTGTACTTGCAATGCGGTTGTTTATTTCTCCGTCTATTTTTCCATTTTCTTCTGCTGTGTGTCCTAGATATTTGAATCTAGCTGGTTCTCTAGCTATTACCATGACTTCTAATTTATTGGTATTGATTTCAAAGTTTTTCTCCAGTAATGCGGAGTTCCATATATTCATATCATGTTGCAGATTTTCCTCGTTGTTTGATATAATTGCTAGATCATCCGCATATGTTAAGTTTGGTAGTCTTATTGGGTTTAAACTATAGTTTTTTGTTTCTTTTATGCATTTGGAGTTTATTTCGTCCATTAAGATTATGAATATGTAGGGACTTAATGCTCGTCCTTGTCTGATTCCTGTTGTAGAAGTGAACTCTGATTCAATGTTTTGTGTTCTAATTATGTTTCGTGTTGTCTTGTAAATACTTTCTATACTTGCTATTAGGTCTTCGTCTACTTTTTTGCGTCTGAGCACGTTCCAGATATCTGTGTGTCCCACTCTGTCAAATGCTTTGATTACATCTATGAAGCCTATACTAACTGGTTTGTCATGTTCTATCATCTTTTCCATTTATTGTTTGAAAGTAAATAATACATCTTGTGTTCTTCTGTAATAATAAATAATAATAATAGATAGAAACATCTGCTATAAATATATTTATCCACGACTACTTAATAATCTGTCAATTATTCATGTGTTTGGTCACTCATAATGCTATCCATTATACACTGACAGCAGTGTATAATGATCATTCAAGGTGTCATGGTAACATCATTGTCTATGGTGTATAATGAAGGAAATAGGTTATGTTTCTAATCCTAATTGACAGATTATAGGTTATGTTTGACAGATTATTGACAAGTCGTCGATAAATTTTAATTAAAAATTCTTCGTATTTGTGTTCGTGGATAAAGTATAGTATACGACTCGCTATAATGGCTATTATTACCTCGGATAATTGCAAAACTCGCTCGTGTTGCAAACATTATCCTCGGTAATAATAGCCTACATTATAGCGTCGTGTATAATATACTATTATTTAATACATTCATATATTACTTGTATACAATTTTCATTACAACTGTCTGTATAAGCAACTCCAAGACAAAATTTCAGAATACAATATTTTAAATTGGTACTGATTTACATTTTACATCAACTAAAAATAAGACAGGTTTCAAGTATAGTACATTTTTATTTGACAATTTTTAAATACTTTCCATTCAATTTCATCTTTGCTTCTGTAACTTCACTCTTTTCAAGTTCGAGCATTTTCTTGGAAGTACATATTCTTAACTTAGTATATGCAACCACTACATCTGCGGGAATTTCACTGCCAATTTATTTTATTTTATGCTCTAACAAAATTTGTTTTGTAAATACATATTTTCTTATCAATTTACAAATACCCAATTTTTTCCTTTTAAATAGCTTGATTGAAGTGGAACATATGTATATGAATAACAGTGGAAGAACTTTCTGGTTTTTTCCATAATTGACAGGTCTAAATCTAAAAAACAGGTTTTCGCTAGGACGCTCGCTGTTGCAATGGTTTGTATCTAACAGCGATTTCAAAATTTTAGAAATATTTTTATTTTAGAGCACTTCGAAAAGATCAATTTTCTCGCTTATAATCAAGTTTAATCGCTAACTGTGAATACATCTCCCTGAAATATCACAGAAAGAGAAAGAAAATTACATAGAAAAGGTAGTTTTTAGTTTATTGGATATTTTATTCTTCTTTATTTTATAAATTGATGAACTTTAACCACAACCAAGAAAGTTTAGCTTTTCTGAGTGCTCTAGCATAAAAATATTCGTAAAACTTGTATACAGCTGTCAGATACAAGCCATTGCAACAGCGAGCGTCCTAGCGAAAACCTGTTTTTTAGATTTAGACTTGTCAATTATGGAAAAAACGAGAAAGTTCTTCCACTGTTATTCAAATACATAGGTTCCACTTCAATCAAGCTATTTAAAAGGAAAAAATTGGGTATTTGTAAATTGATAAAAAAATATTTACAAAAAATTGCAATTTTCAATTTTTTTAAACAAATACTTGAAATTTTGCATATAAGCCTAGAATTAAATTCTAAGCAACTTTTTCTAATAATTTTCTTCGATATCTTGTCATCTAACCCCACTTTCTGCGACTTAACAGTAATATTTTTAAATTTGCCGCCATACCAGTGGTCACGTGACATACCTCAAATTCGATTTATAGGTTATCAGACATGCAGAACCCATCCCCCATAATAGTAATTTGTAATGCAAGTGTTGAAAGCTTGCGTTTGCCACACGAATGTGAAGTTTGCAGCACGAACGATAGTGAGTGCTGCAGTCACATGAGAGTGGCAAATACAAGCTTTCAACACATGTATTACACACTATTTTTTCTACAACCACATTTCCATAAAAAAATTTAAATATTTCTGCAAAATCAAATCTGACATTCATCAAATGTCATTATGACATTTTGATTTCGGTGCGGCAAAATTATACTTTGCCGCACCGAAAATCATGCATGTGCGTGCGGAAAGTAAATTTTCCGCACGCTAATTTCACTTGTTCGGCAAACACTCATTTTCAGTACTCGTATCTATGGAGACGAAGTCTGAAAATCCCACTTTCCATGGTGGGAGTAGAAAAAAGTTTTTTCGAAACTCTAATAATAAAAATTTTTCCCATATGTTGCGAACTTTTTGCCGGTCACTGTATGTTTATATAAACTTTTTTCCTTATTTTTAGTCATAGAAGCTGCCTGTGTATAGTCAGCCCACCATTTTTGTTACACCCTGTATATAAAACAGCACATCAGGCCTATGGCTTCTGTGTGTCTTTTCCATGTTCTTGGAATTCGGTGTTGCCAACCGTAGCGGAATTCCGCTACTGTAGCGGATTTTGGACTTCGTAGTGGCGTAGCGGCGGCAAGAACTTATTTTTTTAAAAGTAGCGGAATTTGTTCAAACCAAAAAAATTGAAAAATGAGGAACATCAGTCTACAAAATTTAAATTAACATTCAAAGAATTGATGTAGGATCTACCATATTTTTCTTAAGTATGCATTCCTAGAAATCATATAGGGCGGTGATAATAAAGACTCCCGATTCTAAAAACAATTTTTTTTATTGTTTGTTGGTGTTTATTTTTAACAAAAAACGAATTTTAAAACGAAAATGTCTATTTTTTCCATGTATGCATGTTCATATTTTAACAAAATAACTAAAAGGCGTTTAAATGCATGTACTGTCCTAGAAAATTCACGTGGTAGCGGTATTTTACAAAATGTAGCGGAATTATTGGCGCATGGTAGTGGAGAAACATGCTAGACGGTTGGCAACACTGTCTTGGATTCATTGCTGTATTTTTCCAGTCGTGTGGGTGGTAACGCGTAATATGATGCTCCACATTTTGCCACCATGTTTTCCTTGGTCAGCCTTTCCTGTTTTTTCCTGGATTTTCTGCATTGAATGTATTCTTTGTTAGGTCAGTTTCGGGCATTCGTACTATATGTCCCAACCACCTCAGTCTGTTTTGGGTTATAATTGTATTTATTTCTGTATCTTTATATATCTCTCTTAGCTATGCCGCCATAAATCTTGTGCAGGATTCTTCTATCCCAACTTTCTAGCCTGAGTTTACTTTCTTCTGTTATTGTCCAAGTTTCACTTCCGTAAATCATTGTGGGTCTGATTATTGTCTTGTATATATGTATTTTGGATTTCCTTGATATGTCTTTATCAATAAGCACTTTGTTTAACGAGCCCGCACATTTAGCTCCAACTGTAATTCTTCTTTTTATTTCACTCGCATACCCTCCTCTGCTTGTTATTTCTACACCAAGATACACTAAACTGACTAAACTATTTTTTACTACTTTCAGTTTTAATTACTAGTTGTAGATCTTCATTTTGGTCTTTGTTTCCTAATATCATATAATTGGACTTTTCTTGGTTTATCTCCAAACCGGCTTCCTTCGCTTGTTTTTCATATTTTCTTAGGATATCTTTTAATTCTTCCTTTGTTCTTGATAGGATCACAATTTCGTCAGCATATGCAAGCAATTGGTATGAGTTTCGAAATATATTGTTATCAGTTTTAATTTTACTTTTCCGTAATACATCCTCTAAAGTTACATTAAACAGAGTTGCAGATAATGGATCTCCTTGCTTTACACCTGAGTGGCTTTCGAAACCTTGAGAAACTTGGTCTTGATATAATATCTTGTTTTTTGTTTCTTGTAGTGTCAATTGTATGAGTTCATTTGGTATAATATTCAGAGTTTACATTGCTTCAAATATATTTTTTCTGTTGATTTTGTCGAAAGCCTGTTTGAAATCGATAAATATAGGATGTAATGGAATGTTTTTCTTTTCGCATTTTTCCTGAATTTGTCTCAGAGTAAATATATGATTTATTGTAGTCTTCCTACTTTTGTAGCCTGCCTGGTAGCGACCTATTTTATTTTCTATATCTTGTTGGATTCTGTTACCTATTTATCAGTTTTGCTATTAGTTTATATGTTACATTTAGAAGAGCAATTGGACGGTAGTTTTCGGGATCTTGTAAGTTCCCTTTTTTATGTATTGGCCATTCTGTAGGCATACGTTTCTCTTTCCATATTTGTTTTATTAGTTGGTGTAATCTTTTAAATAGTTTTTCGTTACTATGTTTTATTTGTTCTATTATTATGCCATCTATGCCTGGACTTTTATTGTTTTTCGTTTTCTTTATTACTTCCATTCATTCTTGTTCCGTTTGCTCTTCTATACTTTGAACATCTTCGTTTTGTTGTAGAAGTTCATTCTGCATTTGACATGTGTTATTGGACAAGTTCTTTTTGAAGAAGTTTTCCCATAAATCTAACATTCCTCTTACACCCATGCAAATTTCTCCTTGTTCGTTTTTTAGTGCAGTAGTCTGTGCTTGATATCCCCTCGTTTCTTTTCTCAGTTCCTTATAAAACAGTTTTATATTTTTATCTTTGTAGTGCGTCTCAATTGCCTCTAACTTTGCCTTTTGTGATTCTCTTTTTTATTTCTGATTAGTGTTTGCGTGGCATTCCTTATTTGCTTATAACTTGCCCTAAACTTACTTCAGTTTTGTCTTGTAACATCTTCATTCTTGCTTTTTTCTTTTCTTGTATTGCTTCTATGCATTCATGGTCAAACCAATCTTTTTTCTTTTCTTGTGTTGCGGGTTTCGGTGTCTTTGTACTTATTTCTATTGTATTTTTTTACGTTTTCCGATTCTATGTCGATGTTGTCTGATATTTCTTTTGCTGTCATGATTTTCATTATATTTTCATTTATAGTAGTTAGTTTTCCTATAGCTTTAGAGCCTCTGTTCTCTTGGTTGTATTTGTTTTACTATTTCTTTTATCTTCTAAGTTTGGTTTTTCTTGTTTAATTTTTGCAATTACTAGCATACGGTCTGATCCAATATCAGCTCCTCTGTATGTTCTTACATTTAGTACGCTTTTTGCATGCACTTTTCCTATTATTAGATGGTCTATTTGGTTTCGTATTTTATTATCAGGACTGATCCAGGTTGCTTTATGAATGTTTTTGAGTGCTTTTTATGATCATTGATTTTCCTGCTGCAAAATCAATCAGTTTTTGTCCATTTTTGTTTGTGTTGCTGTGTAAACTTTCTTTACCAGCTATCTCGACATTTCTTTCTTCTTTACGGATTCTTGCATTTAGATCACCTAAGATAATCACATTGAATCTTGGTAAGTTATTCATTGTACCTCCTAGTGCATCGTTTCTCAACCTTTTAAGTATCGAGACCCCCTAAAAAGCAAAAAATAAAGTAAATAACCTCACGACCCCCTAATTATATATTTTACCGTATACTCCATATTCCATATACCAATATTTTTTAGTAATGTGACAAAAAAACGCGTTTCCACTAAATACAAGAATTGACGAGCGACAAGTTCAAATTACAAGACATGTATAAATCCTTTGTACTCATATTATTTTACCAGTTAGAACTTGTCACTACCTACCGCGGTTGCATTATGGGCGCGGGCGGTGTGCGAGGGTTCGTCAATCGTCCGCGCGCATTGATTGTGGCTAGTTACGCTAAGACAGGTTTGTGCAAGTTATCTCGCCTTAGTTATAACAGCGCAGCAACGGGACAACAGGAAGAATAGTTTCATTATAAATTACGTTTTTGAAAACAACGATTCGATCTTTCACACAGTGTTAAATATTAGTGTGGTGTTTAACATACTGTGTAATAACATTGTCCAGTTTAAAAAATGGACAAATTTGTGACAAAACAAAATGCGCCGTCTACGTCTGGTGAAACAGCGAAGAAAAAGACCAGGCTATACAACGATACATATTTGAAATATGGATTTATTTCACTGGATGACAAGCCGCAATGTGTTGTTTGTTATCAAGTTCTGTCCATGGAAAGTATGAAGCCTTCAAAGTTACTACGGCATCTGGAAACAAAACATCCGTCTCTACAAAGCAAGCCACTAGAATTCTTCGAGCGTAAATCACTTATCTTGAAAAATCAACAAACTTCTATTAGATATGCTATTTTGCAAATCAATACCTGGCCATGCAACTGGACAAGGACTTTTTGAAGTTTTTATTGAGGCAACAAAGAATGAGAATTTGGACTGGAATAAATGTATTGCGGCGTGTAAGGCGATAACGGGGAAGAACAGTGGCTTGGTAGTAAAGTTAAAAGACATTATGCCACAGATGGAATGGACGCACTGCTTTCTTCACAGACATGCGCTTGCCACAAAAAAGATGCCAGATAATTTGAAAAACATTCTCGCTGAAGCTGTAAAAATAGTTAATTTTGTTAAAAGTCGACCGTTGCAGAATAAATTGTTTTCAACACTGTGCGAAGAAATGGGCGCCAAACACAAATCACTACTTTTCCATACTGAAGTCAGATGGTTGTCGCGAGGAAAAGTTTTAACAAGACTTTTTGAGTTGCGAGATGAATTGAAAATCTTTTTCATAGATAAAAATAATTCTTGTTCAGAGTTCCTTCAAGATAATAAATCTTTTTTACGGTTGGCTTACTTGAGTGATATATTTTCACATTTGAATGACTTGAATATAAGTTTACAGGGCCGTGACAAAAACATTTTACTAATGACAGACAAAGTCAATGCTTTCATCAAGAAACTTGATATCTGGTTTATTCGCCTTGAAAAACGCAATTTTGACGCATTCACTTTAACTTCCAGTTATATTGACGAAAATATGAACTCAGAAAACCCTATTGTTGACGGCGTGTTGGAGAGCATGAAAACGCATTTACGCGAATTGAAAATTCAGTTACTAGAATATTTTCCAGTTGATAGCAATGATTTGTCGAAAAGATGGGTTCTCAATCCGTTTGATGAAAATGTTGTTGCAGCTGCTAAATTACCAATTGAAACTCACAACCAACTTATCGAAATATCAGCTGACAAAACTCTACAACTAGAATTTTTGTCTCAAAATTTAGATAAGTTTTGGTTTGCACGACGAAGTGAATATGGAAACTTAGTAATGGATGCTTTGAAAACACTGATCCCATTTGCCACTTCTTACCTGTGCGAAAAAGGCTTTTCGTCTATGGTAGCTTTAAAAACTAAATATAGAAATCGTCTATTATCACTTGAAAATAATTTACTTCTGTGTGTTTCCAATGTCGAGCCATGTATAGAAAAGCTTTTAAGTGAAAAACAATGCCAATCATCGCATTAATTCATTAATAATAATTAATTTCTGTGTAACGTTTGATTATAATTCATTAATAAAAGGATTTTTCGTACACAAGTGTTTTATTTTTCTGATCGACTGCGACCCCTTGTATATCTGATCGCGACCCCCAGGTTGAGAAACGATGTCCTAGTGTACCATAAAACTCTTGTTTAGTATTTGCATCTGTGTTTTCTATGAGCGCATGCACATTGAAGTTTGTTATTTTCCTGTATTTTCCCTTCATCCTGATTATACTTAGCCTTTCATTTATTACTTTGTAGTTTACTATCTTGTCTTTAAGTTTTTCTTTAATTATAAAACCTGTCCCTAATTTGTTCTGATCTCCATCCCCTATGCACCATATGTAGTTTTTAAGATAGGTAATTGAGATTCCTTTTTTATTTATTTCTTGAACTGCTATAATATCTATTTCGCATTTGTTTAATTTTTGTAATAGTTCTTTAAACTTCCCTTCTTTATACATTCCATGTAACTATTTTTAGTAGTTTTATGCTTCAAAACATGTGGGACAACAGTTTTATCCGTGCATCCTGTAAAGTTAATTAATTGCGATTATATATATATAATTTTTAAATTATATTGTAAAAACCCAAAGCGGTATGTCGCAGCAATTAAAGTAAAGTTTTAGGAAAGACAACTTTTTATTTATATTATTATATTCACAAATCCAACTTCGAGAATAGATAATTTAAATTTCATTATAGGCCAGTCGACAGGTCGTTTAAAAAGGCTGTTAGCGGGAATAATTCCGGACAAGCTGGAATTAATTTTAATCTGTTTGATTGGGTGTCAGAAAACACATACTAACTTTGCACCCCCTGACAGCCCCGGATTTGGCCGCCATCTTGAAAAAAAGAGTAAAAAAATTACATTTTTTTCAATATTTGTAAATTTCTCGGTTAGTATCAACTTTAGAGCAAAATTTAAGGTTATCAAAATTAAAGACGAGTAAATTCTCCACAAAAAATGTTCTATTCATTTTTGTCCTGCGACTGCCTGTTTCAAAGTTATAGGCGTCGAAATAGGGGCGGGTTTTTGGGCGTTTGCTAATTTGATTATTAGGCATTCTATAAACAATGCAAATGCTTTTATAGAGTTTCAATATAATTTATATGGCAGGTAAACGTAAGAAAGATCTAAGCACGTCAGTTAAAAGAGCAGAGAAGTGTATTGGATTTTTATAAAAAGTAAAATTCGCCAGACCCGACGCGACCACAACCCACAACGCAGTTTGCTTTAGACCGTGGTCCGAATAAGGTGTGTTGTATATGGGCAAAGATAGTTAATAAGTGTGTGTTCGTGTGGGCGTACGAGTTTTCGTTGCACAAACACCATGACGAGTCCAGAGGACTGTTTCATTTGTGAAAACAGCTTATCCGATGGACAAAAGTGTATAGGATTAAAAACTTTGATAAGCTTTAGTGTTAAACGCCGGGATGGTAAGGATGTTATTCTCAGGAGACTAACAAGTGTAACCGTGCACCAGAACTGCCGGAAAATTTACACAAAAGACAGAAGTGCGGAAGCATTTGTGGAGGCCGAACGTTCTGGAAATTGGCAATTACATTTGGAAAGCATACACAAAATGATACTCTTTTTCCATGCAAGCGGACATTTCTTATTTATGCAAAAGCATCACAACTTTACCTGCAAGACATGTTTATTCTTATTCGTTAAAGAAGGCTACTTCACCATCAGGCGTTCGGACAAGTTCTGGGCAGGACTTTGGACCGACATGACAATTGAGCAGACCTTAATGAAATCTATGAAAAGTTGTGGAGGCCTTACTCATGGTCGAGGTATCAGCGACTCTACTCTATCAAAATGGATTATTTCAATGCCCATTCTGTCAAGCGTTTCAGAAGCAATTTAAAATTATTGTAATATATCTTTACATACCACAGAGCAGCACATAGATAGCAGGACATCGCGAGTAACAAGAGACAACAAAGACATCCAGAAATTTACAGATTGGTTCGCTATACATCCACCTTTTCCTGCTACTGATGGCATCATGTCCATCAGTACAGGAGTCGTAGGAGATGAAAAAGTCAATTGCCACAATGCTTATGAAATTGGCATATCTACGATGGCAGATATTCTTGGCGGTAGCTTTGGAAATATCAAGTTTAAACGCAAAAATCGAGTGTCTCCCATTGGAGCTATGAATTCTGGAGTGAAAGTAGAAACTAAAATAATTCACGATGCTGTGTACACGATTAACTACTGAAGGCTTCAGCGTCAAGCAAGCTGCTGAAGATGCTGATACCTTAATTCTCACTACTGCAATTGAAGTATCAAATTACTACAAATTGGTAATCATAGTAGGCGAAGATACTGATTTATTGGTCATTCTTACTGCCCTGTGTGAATTTCGCTGTAACATTTATTTTTTGAAGCCAGGCAAAGGAAAGTCTCAGAGCAGGATGTATGCACCCCACAGTACCGATTTGTATGCGCCAATTAGGGACAACATTTTGTTTCTACATGCATTTAGTGGCTGCGATACTACTTCTGCATTATACAGGCAGGGTAAAATGAAGTTCGTTAAGCTTCTAAAGAAAAATAAAGACTTACAAAGGGCTGTTAAGATTTTCAAGGACCCAAATGCGTCTCCAGAGTCAATCGAAAACGCAGGAGAACAATTTCTTCTTCTTCTGTATGGAGCAACAAACTGCGAGTCATTAAATAAATATAGATACCAGTGCTTCGTACAATCTATTACTAAAAGTTTACCCAACCTAGCATCATTACCACCAACCAAAGATGCAGCTCGCTTGCACTCGTTCCGTACTTACTACTAGATTCAACAATAGTATGGAAATGAAAAATCACCTTTAGACTGGGGATGGAAAAATTCAAAGAATGGGTTGCTACCGATCCCCACTCTGCAAGGCACAGCCCCTCAGGAGTTACTGAAGCGAATTTCTTGTAAATGTGCAAAAGGCTGCAATGCAGCTTGTAGCTGTCGTAAAGCTGGTTTGCATTGCTCTGTAATGTGTGATTTGTGCCAGGGAAGATCTTGTTTGAATATTGAGGAAGTGGATGAGTTAGACGACGACGATGAGATAGATATTGCAATAGAAAACGCTCTGGAATATTCCGACGATGATCAACTAAATCCGGAATATGAGACAGGTGATGGAGAGAGTCAAGGTGATATCGAGGCATATAATGATCAACCATCGACATCTAAAAGAAAAAAGTAAAATCTCATGAACCGCCAACCTTAAACGCAACGTAAAGTTAGCATAGTGGATTAGGCCTCCTGGGGATATCACGTAAAAAAAACGCGCCGAGTACTCTACCTCTAGGTGGTGTGGAAACGAGTACACAATAAACGAATTGTTTTCTTGCCTGGAATTAAGAGAAATCGTATATAATAGCACCAACAAAAAATTGTGTAGCTGCAAACTGCAAATAATAAAAAAATATAGCCTGCGCCCAAAAAATGCCCCTACTTCGATGCGACGCGATGAATAGAATATTTCTTGTAGAGAATTTATTGATCTTTAATATTGGTAACCACAAATTTTGTTCTAAAGTTGCATTGTTTATAGAATGCCTAATAATAACCAAATTAGCAAACGCCCAAAAAAGCGCCCCTATTTCGCCGCCCATAACTTTGAAACAGGTAGTCGCAGCACAAAAATGAATAGAACATTTTTTGTAGAGAATTTCCTCATCTTTAATTTTGATAACCCTAAATTTTGCCCTAAAGTTGATACTAACCCAGAAATTTACAAATATTGAAAAAACTTTAATTTTTTTACTCTTTTTTTCAAGATGGCGGCCAAATCCGGGCCTGTCAGGGGGTGCAAAGTTAGTATGTGTTTTCTGACACCCAATCAAACAGATTAAAATGAATTCCAACTTGTCCGGAATTATTCCCGCTAACAATGTACTTGTCGACTGGCCTATTAGCAAAGTTCCTTTAATTTCACAAAAAAACTTTTCTGATGCAAAATATTAAATAAAATATATCTATTATGCATAGGTACTTATTTAAAAAGGCCCTTATCGAGGATGAATTAGCACGCCAAGAAGCGATGGAAAGACGAGAAATGAAAGAAAAACAAATGACAGAGGAACAATTGAAATGGGACCAAGGTAAGGAATTTGATATCGAATAGGAAATGAAAATTTTGCTCAATTAACCAATATGGTATGAATTGTAAAATTTTACATGGCACTTTCTTTATTCGAATTTACTCTGATTAAGGACTGAACCGAAAAATATTGTCGCTTTTTGATTCTAAATAAATGAATAGTTTAAAAATAAAACACTGTATTGAAAATATATTTTGAAAGTAACAAGTTTAATAAAAGAATTAATATCAACACATTTTTAGTTTTTATTCTGTTTTCCAAAATTCTTAACTTCTTCTGGGACACCAGCCATTAATTTATTAACACCTCTTGAGTCACTTGCTTCTAGGATTTATTCCAATTCTTCGATGTCTTTTACTTGTTCATGGCTGTTTTGAAGCTTTTGTTTCACGAGAGCCCAGTATCTTTCCACTGGGAGAAGTTCCAGAACATTTGGAGGGTTAAGTTCTTTGGGGATGAAATTTACATTTTTAGCAGTGTACCACTCGATCGCCGATTTTGCATAATGAGAGGTGGCCAAGTTCGGCCAAAACAATGCAGTTGTTTCATGCTTATTCAAAAATGGCAAGTCTTTTGTTCAAACATTCTTTAATGTAGACTTCAGTGTTTAAGGTACCTTTTGTAAAAAATGGTTGACTGGCAAATTGCTTGCCAGACTAAGATTTTGGCACCGAATTTTTCAATAGAAATACAGTCGAGTCTCAATATAGTGAACTAATTAGTGAACGGCATGTCCACTCCACTGAGGTTGTTCGCTATTTAGAGTTTTAACTAAAAACTTTAAAAATGACCACAAAGCAGAACTTAAAATGTGTTTATTTAAGATTAATACAATAAAGTGGTTATACATATATGAATCTCTTTTAATAAAAAAAAAAAAACAACAGAAATAACTAAAGTAAAATTTAAATTTTGTAACATTAAGTAAACTGTTATACATACAAATATTTTAAGTGCAAAAATTAGTTGAGTGGAATGAAAAAACTGGTCAACTTAGTTTGTTTTGTTTGTTATTATAACACTTTTGAATCAGTTTAGCTCTTAGGTCCTGAAGAACGACTATATTAGAAAAATCGATTTCATCTGCGTTTTCTTCAGCCCATTGCAGAACATTATTCAAGGATTTCAATGCTTCACTACTAGGAATTAACCTGTATGTCACAACTTGATCTTGAGTATCATTATCTTCATCGTCCACTTCAATGATTTCCTCAGATTCGTCATTTTCAGGCTGAATATCTTCATTCCAGGTTACAACGTAGTTGCTTTCATATGTGTTTAAAAAATTCATCACTTCCACTTGGGTATATTCTGGATCTTCATCATGTAATCGTAATTGTAAAACACTTAAGGGAATGTTATCTTCTTCATCATAAAATTCTTTAGTTGTAGGTAAAATTTTATGCCAACACTTTTGTATAACTTTGGATTTTAACTTTTTCCAAGCCATGTTTAAATTTAAAACAGCATCTCTTAGGGACACGGCCTTTAATGCAGCCCCAACCTCATCTATTGCTAGTACATCCAACAATAGCTTTTTACGATAAAAAAGCTTTGTAATCCGTATAGCATTCTGGTCCATGGGCTGGATTAACGGTGTCACGTTTGGTGGCATGTACATGACGGTAATGCATTCATCAATGATGTTTAGTTCATCTGCTGGTGGAAGACTCGGTGCATTATCTAACAGCAATAATGCTCTTATTGGTAGACCACGATTTTGTAAAAATTCTTTTACATCTGGAATTAATCTATTTTTATACCATTCCTTAAAAATTGGAGCAGTCATCCATGCTGTTTTTGAGTGTAGGTAATTAACAGGACAATAAATTAAAGTTTTTGAAGCTTCGGGGATTTTTGGCTTTACCAATTACCAGTAACTTCACTTTATGTTTACCAGTAGCATTACTGCAAGCCATAAACGTGATTCTCTGTTTTTCGGTTTTCCTGCCGGGAGCTGTCTTTTCTGATGAAGAAACGTAAGTCTTATCGGGGAGCAACTTCCAGTATAAACCGGACTCGTCTGCATTGTAAATTTGTTCTAAACTAAGTTGGAGTTCTGTCATTTTATTTTGCAATTTTTCTTTAAACGGAGCAACTAGTTCAGGTTGTGATGATAGTTTTTCCCCAGAAATTTTTAAAATCCGAATGCCATAGCGTTTTTTAAATTTTTGTAACCAGCCATTGTTAGCATTAAAAGAAGATGTGTAAAATTTTGCGTGTAGACTCTTAGCCTTCTCTTTAATCATGTCTCCATTAATAACTGCATGTTTTAAACGTTGTTTTAAAAACCATTTATATAGGGCTTTTCCATTTTTGGATACACTGACATTTTTAATGTTTTTCTTTTTCCAGGTCCGGTAAATGTACAATCAACAGTTTTTAAAATTTCTTTTCGTTTATTTTTTATTGAAGTAATAGTTGATTTAGCAATCCCATATTTTCTTGATAATACTATAGGTGCTATGCCTTTTTTTAAACATTCTAAGATTTCTGATTTTTCTTGTAATTTTAGGTGTTTTCTTTTAGGCGACATTTGTGATAAACTGATAAACAATGTAAAAAAAAAATAAAGTCACTCCAAATGTGCGAAATTACGTATTCTGTATTGAATATTTACACAAACACGCATCTAGTTCAAATATCACTGTTAAATAAGAATTGCATAAATATAAAACGCATGCCTTGCACTGGGTAAGTCCCTGCTTAACCAGGGGAAGTCCCTATGCAAGCAGCAATGCTGACTCACTGCAATTCTGTTTGTGTTCTACTGCACTGTTCATTCTAGTGAGGCTCAATTTGTTCACTGTATGGAGTTCAATGTATTTATTTTTGCGTTCACTGCAGTGGATAGTTCACTATACAGTAAGTTCACTATATCGAGACTCTACTGTAGTTTGTTCTGCAAAGCTAGTGTTTGTTCTACTCTCAACAGTATAATACTGAGGTCCAGGGAGGTAAGAAAAATCAATTTTCACATATGTTTCGTCATCCATGACGATACAACTTGAAAAGTCCTTAAGAACTTGGTTAAACAATTGCGCCTTGCACGTAGTTGCTTTTTCTAATTGCGTTGCACTTCGTTTTGGCCTTTTTTGCTTTTTGTATATTTTTAAATTATTTCTTTTTTTAACTCTTTGCACCATTGACTGAGATGTACCCACCTTCTTTGCAATATCTCGTGTTGACTTTGATATGTCCTTATGAAATTCAGCCACCACTCTGGCTCCAATTTTCTTACTGGAAGCAAACACCTATTGGAACACCAGCATGCTTTTTATTATGTAAAGTTTCAAATTTACGAACTTTTTTGATAATTCTTTAGACCGTTCGAAGAGATACATCCACCATTTTCGCTCTGCTACGTCGTGATTTTGTGGGATTCTTTCTAAAAATATCAGCAACTTTTATAGAATGAACTGGAAACTACACTTAAATTAAATGACAAACTGTACACTTTTACTTGACAGTTCATTCAAAACAATAGATTTGCAGTTGTTCAACCAGGCGACTTTGTTAAAATGACTATTTTTTCAGGTCAGTCCTTATTAGAGTTTAATCTAAAGTAGTCATCATAGAATTAACTTAGGACAGATGTAACGTTATTAAGCTACTTTTTTAGTTAACTACACAAATCCAGAAATGAATTTTTCAACTAATTAGTCTAATCTAGTTAAAATATTTTCCATGATTCCGACTTACAGAAGACTTTGCAACAGACATAGAATTATCCGAAGAAGAACAAATTAGATTACTTCAGCAGTACGAAGAAGAAACGAAGCAAAAGAATTTAGACAAGCAGAAATCGCCTCCAAAAAAGTTGATCGGGGAAAAAATAATTTTCCAGAAAAGTTCTCCCACAAAAACCTCAAAGAAATTAAATGGAAATCAAAAATCGAATGAAGAAAATATAAAAATAGAAAACGAACAACTTATAGAATCTGAAAATAATAAAAATATAAATGTAGACAATTCTCCTATACCGGAAAATGATATGATAGCGGATGATAAAATAGCTACCGAAAGAAAAGATGACCATTTCAACGAACGTAACCTTATTAAGAAAATTTCAGAGTTAAATATTAACAAAACCGGTTCATCAAATAGTTTAGATTTGGAAACTAAAAGCAGTAATAGTAGCTCAGATGGCGACTGGGAAAAAATAAGCGATGTTGATAAATGAAAAAAAAAGCATGTAGAATAATAATACATTTTTGTTACAAGTTAAGCGGTATTATTGTATTTGTCTATATTTTTTGCAAGTTTAAATTAATTATAAATCTTGAATAGGCAAGAGCATTAACAATAATTAAAATAAATTCGATGCAGCTGCACATAAATTTCAACTCGAAGATTTTCTTAAAAGAAAACTAAATTAGGAGCAGTATATTGACTAACTATTATAGCAAAAGTTATATTTTAAAAAGTATAAAAATAGTGATATTTATAAACTAGTTGATGAAATGCTTGTGACGATGTAAATTCAAATTTGGAATGGTAAAACATCAATGCTTTATCGTTAATGAAGTTTTTAAACTGTTTTCATGAAAATACGCAATGGCATTTATTAAAAAACTATTTATATTTGTAGACGTAAGTTTTTTAATGAATATTCTGGTAGGTACATAATTTGTAATTTTTATGTAGTATTTTACACCTGGAATGCTTTTAAATATACTTTGAATAAAGTTCGGTTTTATTCCATTCATTTGATAAAATTAACTTTTCCAGATTAGTTGTGCAAATTGTATGTAAATAACCAAAAATTTCACTCTTTTTCTGTGAATTCTATTTTACGTTGAAGTTCCTGTCCACTAATAACGTATATTGTTGTTTTTAGAAAAATAATTTCAGTCCCTTAAAAATTTTATCAAAAGTAAACTTAAATTAGTACATTTTTTTACACCAACCATGTACCTTTTCTTTTTTTCAAAACCATTTCCCTAGTCTGTAACAATTATGTTTCTGTTTCGTAAGAACAGAAATGCTTTTTAAAACTTGTTTAAGTTACAAAATACCTACTGTTATGGGTTCATGTATTTGTTATAGATGTATGGTGATAAATATATTTATATAGATTGATAATTGAATAAATTATATAATTCAAACATATTCCCTTCTTTATTTGACCACATTTACTCGGGAAGGCATAGAAGCACAAGTTTATTACACTAAGCTTACATACAAAAGGTGTATATGAACATGAGGTTTTGGAAAAAATCTCCAGTTACAGTCAGATATATTCTAAATAAAATAAGTTCGTAATTGAAAGCCGTACACATTAAAACACGAGTTTCGACACTGACAATCTTAAAAAGTTGCAGTTACAGATATAAATAAAACATTACATTTTAAATTATGAAATTCTTTATAGAATAGATACACATTAAATGTTTGCTAGAACTTAACAAATTATTACTCCATCCCTAATAATATCCAAAAGACAAATTTATTTGCGACTAATTTTAAATTGTCGTTTAAGGTAAATCAGCTGAGCTTGGCTTTCGAGCCTACATAAGTCTTTAACCACAGGTGCCATTTGTGCAGTATGTGTCTGATAATCACTACCGGTCGATTTCCGTTTTTGACCATATGTAACTTTACCATCAAATTCATCATGTGGTACTTTGATATCGCTTCCTATTTGTTGAATTGTTACATTTAAGTGGTCTTCAATGTCGGCAAGATACTAAAATGAAGCGCACAATTAATTTATAATAATTTAAAAAAAAATAATTTTATTACCTGTGGCTCATTGTACCAAACGCAGCAACCTTTTACATCTGTTAAATTAGTATTCCAACAACTACGACCTCTACTTTTACACCATTCACCATGATACCAAACTTTCTCTGGTACAGTACTCACTAAACTAATTGCGAGCCCCATTCGTTCTGCCCTACCAACTCTACCAATTCTATGTACATAATTAGATTTTTCATCGGGCAATGTAACATTTATCACTGAAATTAACAAAGTGGAAATAAATTCGTACGATTTATTAGATATTAAAATACTTACTAAATGGCAGACCACTAATATCGATGCCTCTTGCTGCAACATCGGTACAGATCAAATATTTCACTTGTGCTTTTTTAAAAGCTTCCAAATTTGCCTTGCGTTCATGTGGTTTACGGTCACCATGCAAACATACACACGAATACTGTTTAGCATTTAACTGTTTAAAATATTTCTCTAAATTATCACAATCCACTTTGGTTCTGCAAAAAATAATTGCTCGATCCATCTTGTGTTCATCTATAGCTCTTACACAGTATTCCCCTTTTAACAGTTTAACAGCTTCACTTAATGCTTCAGGAGTATTCATACCGGGTCTTACGTTATCTTGAGCATGCACCTATATTTAAAGAAAAAGATGCAATTGTTTTACATTTCATTATTAACCTGTATTTGTATTGTCAACCTCTTACACCTTTTGGTGTCAAGGCTGATGCATTAACGTATAAAGTTTTTGCAGATGCTTTTCACCTGCAAAAACCTCATACCCGCCCAACTCTGTGGGTTACGTGGTTCGTGTATACAAAGTGTAATGTGTGTGTGACCTTGTTACTCTTAGGCCTGTATTCGGAGGAGAGTGTCGTTAATTTAGTGTGCAAGGACGAAGGGTAATTATTAATGATTAATTTAAATTTCTTTCTTATTTTCTATATTTAAAAATGTAAGTAGAATAAGTTCAAATATACGTACAATCCTTTTAATTTGTAGAAAATAAAAGCACGTCAATATGAATTAAAATGCCACTTTATATGCTTCATGACAGCGTATAAAGTGCGTCTTTTAATCCCTAGGGTGCGCTTTACGCCCTGAACATTTTAATATAATGGCTATGCGTGTTTACACTTGTTACCTTAGTTACAGAGTATTTTCAAATAATTTAAATATCAGCCTTACCATGATATAAAACAATTGAAGGCATGAGAATGAAAAGTGGATAAAAACCATTTTTGCCAATTTTTGGTTTTGATCAGTTTTCGACTCTCCTAACAGAGCCGCATCGTTTAATGTGAAAGATGGACAAATTCGCTTATGTTACTGATTAACAGAGAGCGTTTTGTTATATCCAAAGTTGAACACAACTAACAAATGAGAATGACAAGTGGTTAAATCCGGATATGGCCAATTGTCATTCTAAACGTTTTGATGTGTCTAAAAAAGAAATAATTCATTATTTTGTTAATGTTGTGCTGTAAGCTATAAATAATCAAAGTGACAGTGAATCATATTTTGATGATATGGACGCTGATCCGACTTACGAAGAGGTTGAAGCAAATGAGCTTGTTATTCAAAAGAGGAAGAAGAATCCTAATAGGTGGCTTCAAAATCTTAGAAAATCTAAACGAAATTCGGGCGAATATTACACATCAAAGTCTGGAAAAGTAATACCAGCTCGTCAATATAGTGAGTGTGAGTGTAAAAAGAAGTTAGGTGCAATAAAATTCAGTGACAAACAAAAACTTTTAAACAATTTCAATTCACTGGCAAATAAAAATATCCAAGATGCTTATTTACACGGGTTAATAGCTGTTGCGAGGTAAACGATGCATAGAGTAATGTGTATCTAAATTTTGCAAATTAATATTATATTCTTTCAAACGTCGGATAGATCTTATGATATTATTTGTTTTACTTTTACTCCAACCATAAAGTGATCTGAATCTGCATCTGGTCCTCTGTAACTTCTTACATTCGTGATGCATCTTTCTCCCTTATTTTCGATTAGCGCTTGATCTATTTGGTTTGTGTAACTTTGGTCTGGTGAGATCCATGTTCCTTTGTAAATGTCTTTGTGCTCAAAATATGTACTCTTTATCTTCATATTTCTTCTTCTTGCAAAATCAATTTAAAATTTGCCATTTTCATTGCTCCTGGAATGTTTACTGTACTTTCCTATTGTAGGTCTATAAATTTCTTCTTTTCCTATTTGTGCATTAAAATCGCCTAATACTATTTTCAGATCATACCTTGGTACACTTTCATATTGCATTTCTAATCTATCATAAAATTATTCTTTTATATCCAGCTGTGTGTCTTCCGTTGGCGAGTGAACGTTTATAATCGTTATTTTCTGGTATCTGTCTTAAAGTGGAAATCCTTTCCGATATTGGCTTAAAATTTATTATTGCCTGTTTTAACCTTTTGCTTCTAAGAAATTCTGTCCCTAGCCGTCTATTTTCACCTCCACTATTTAAGAAAGTGTAGTTATCTATTTCCATTACTTCGTTTCTTTTCTACTTGGTTTCCTGTAATGCTATGATGTCCAATCCATATTTTGAAATTTCTCGTATCAATTTTTTTAGTGCGCCTTCTTCATATGTTCCTCTTACATTCCATGTTGCTACAAATAAATTTTATCCTGCAGTTGTGTTTTTAACTACATTTATTTTGTATTTTTCCTGCTTTTCTATTTGATTCGTTAAATCCGATTTTCGAGTACCTTGACTTGCCGTCTTGCCTTGTGCGTTTTTAGTTTTTTGTTATATTTTTCCCTTCAAATTGTATTATTCTTTTGTTGCGGAAATATACCTTATCCATTTAGTTGTTCGTCAGACAGACTATATCGGGTGTTAATGAAACCTAGGGCAGCCCTATTTTTCAAATTATATTTTACGATATCAAAATGAAATTTAGTATATGTAATATATTCTTTAAATGGCATTTTTTGATATAGAACACAAGTTTCCGTCACTTCCGATTTCGCCATAATTAACATAAACTTTGTTATTTTAAATGGAACACCCTGTATATTTATACATTTTTGGAATTTCCATTTAATTCTACGTGGGCTAAAATGATATATAAGCTGTAGAAGAGACTGAAGACTCAGCAGGTTCAGATATGGACTAAACTATACAGGGCATGTCACGACGACCGTCGATTACACGTTTCTTGCGAAAAACTTATAGTACATGAATGAAAATTTGTAAAATAGGGTTTTGGGATATTAAAATTGATTGAAAATATTTGTAACATTGCACAACTTCCAGTTATACCAGAAGTAGACACTAACTTCGTTATTACAAATACAGCTTTCATAAAATACCCAACTTGATAGGCCTATAATATTAATAAGTATGAAGTTATTAAAATTCAAATTTCAACATTTCAAATTTTTGACGTTATCGGCTCATATGTTAGTTTCTTAGTTTTTTTCTTTTTTCTTGACTGTGGATGCAATAAAAGGATGCAATAAAACATGAAAAACTCAATTTTTCAAATAGAAACTTATATTTCATAATTTTTTTTGAAGACGGGATTTTTACCTAATAGTTTTCCTAAGGTAGAAAAAGAAGTTATATGCAATAGAAAAGCTGAGATACGAACCGATAACATCAACATTTTGAAATTCAGTAACTTCCTGCTTATTAATTCCAGAACTATTAAGTTGGGTATTTTATGAAAACTTATGACAGTGGCTATCTAACTCTAACTGTTATATCGAATATGGGGCGTTCCATTTAAAAACCCTGAGAAAAATCGGGGTCAGTATTTTTCGATCACCCTGTATACTAGTAAACGCTACAGTCGAATGGTCCTAGCTATTCCATGGATGTTAAAGTCCTTAAATTATACCCCGATAAAGAACGCTTATTTCGAACTAATTTCGCTGTGGCGTTCGTCCAAAGTAAGATCTTTTAAAAACAATCGAATAACTGCTGAAATGTTAGCGATAGACTTCTATAGTGCTATATCATTATACTCGCCGTTGAAAGACGATGCTGCATATCTAAAAATATACAGGGTGTTCTATTTGAAATAATGAAGTTAGTGTCTACTTCCGGTATAACCGGAAGATGTGGAATCTTAACAATATTTTCAATCAATTTTTTATATCCTAAAAACCCTATTTTACAAATTTTCATTTATGTACTATAAGTTTTTCTCACGAAACGTCTAATCGACGGTCGTCGTGATATACCCTGTATATTAATCATACGTTTCATAATATTAAAATCTTTATTTTTTTCCTTTGTAGTGTTTTAATTAGAAAAACTCAGTATTAAGTGTGCAAACTTACTTAATTTAAACAAAAAAAGGTAAATGAGAATGAAAACGGTTTATATCCAAAATTAAAAAAGAAAGAAATCACACTAAGATTACTTTTTTTTACAATAATTTCATGATAGATCATTACGAATAAGGAAAACAATCTACAATTTCCACAAAATATATATTAATATTGCGTTGTTCTTGACGAAAACGGTTTTTGGTCTTTCCTGTAAAACTAGGTTTTTGGTTTTTATCCACTTTTCATTCTGAGGTATTGAATTGTTAAGAGAAGCAAAGGAGTATAAAACTGATATCTTACTTATACAAGAGACTAACTTGAAAGAAATTTCATCTCGAAGGATAGAGAATTTCATTTACTTTAATGGTGGGGGCGAACAGAACAAACTAGGAACAGGGTTTCTGATAAAAGAAGATATAAAGGGCGCGATAATAAACTATAAAGCAACAAGTAACAGACTAAGCTACTTGAGAATAAGAGGAGAAATGAGAAAATACTGCTTAATCAATGTGCACGCACCTACGAAGTATAGAGAAACAAGAAATACAGTTAACAGTTTGTGCAGAGAGAAGAAAAGAAAAATGCTCAACAAGAAATTAGAAGATATAGAAGAAACACACAAAAACTCAAGACTATTTTACAGAAAGTTAGCAAGTGAGAAGCAAGGGGTTAAACAAAACACAATCGGTCTAAAAGATAGAGAATGCAAATTATGTCTGGAAGAACGAAGTATAATGCACATCTGGGTTGAACATTTTAATAAAATCCTAGTAAAGCAAGATCAGCACAGAATAGAGGTACAGGTCGAAGAAAGCGTGAACCACGAAAACAATCTACCGACGCACGAAGAATTTGAGGGGGCAATAAAGAAGATGAAAAATAACAATGCGCCAGGAACAAATGAGATTACAATCGAACTAATAATAAATGCTGACGAACTAATACTAGATAGTATCTTTAGACTAATAAAACAGATTTGGAAAGATAAAAAGCTCCCCAGAGAATGGACAACGGCAATCATAACCCCTATCTACAAAAAAGGAGATATGACGAGTGCAAGAAACTATAGACCAATAGCTTTATTAAAGGTTACGTACAACAGGAAACAAGAGATAAGATTAGACAGTACCAAACAGGGTTTAAAGATGGGAGATCAGTGGTAGATAACATTTTTATCCTGAGACAGGTACAGGAGAAGTGCAGTAAGAGAAATGAGCCAGTCCACGCAGCCTTCCTGGATTTCAGACAAGCGTACGACTCAATAAAGAGGAATAGAATAATTCAAGCAATGACAGAACTGCATCTCTCAACAGAATTAATAGCATTAGTAAGAATGACCTTGGAAGTAACAAAAAATAAAATAAGATTCCAACAACTCGAATCCGAAGAATTCAGAAGTAACGTAGGCCTAAGACAAGGTGACCCCTTATCAACCACATTATTTAACACAGTGCTAGAGAGTATAATAAGGAAAAGCAAAGCTGACTAAAAACGAATGATCTTAAACAACTCACATCAGTGCCTAGCCTATGCAGATGATGTGGTGTTTTTAAGCAGAACAAGAGAGGAGCTGAAAATCTTAGTAAGTGACTTCCAAGAAAAAGCAGGTGACACAGGTTTGGAAATAAACCCGGATAAGTCCTTCTATATAATATTAGGAACCGTGATGCAAACTGAAAACCAATACCTTGAAATTAAGATGAAGAAGCAGAAGAGAATGAAACTTAAACAAGTCAATAACATTATGTACCTAGGGGTAGAATTTACAAGCGACGGGAATTACGAGAGTGAAATAAAGAAGAGAATAACAGCAGGATCAAGAAGCATAGGAGCTTTCAGCAAAGTGTTTAATAACAAAATAATCTCAAGAAAAACGAAGATAAAATTGTACAAGACGGTAATTCGACCCGCAGTGACGTTTGCATGTGAAACTTGGATGACTACATCAGAAAACGAAAAAAGAATTGAAAGATGGGAAAGGAGAATGTTACGAAAAATCTTTGGAGGAACTAATGAGGACGGCTTTTGGAGGAGAAGGACAAACAAAGAATTAGAGGAGTGCTACAAAGAGTCGCCAATTAGTACAGTGGTTAAGCAAAGCAGACTAAGGTGGCTAGGCCACCTAGAAAGATTAAGTGACAGTGATACGGTAAAAAAAGTGTTTAAAAGCGAAGTGAACGGTAGAATCAGACGTGGCAGACCTAAAAAGACTTGGTGGGACTGTGTAAAAGAAGATTTGGAGAACAACAACATCACAGGATGGGAAACTAAATCAAGAAACAAGAAACAGTGGAAGATGATAGTAGAAGAGTTAAGCCAAAGGACTTCTGGCCTGTAGCGCTGCTAGATATATGATATACTTGTCAATGTAATTTATTTTGAAAAATTGCAAATTTTAAATAACCGAAACAAAATAATTTGAGGTTTACCTTCGCACAAAAAATTTTGTATGTACCTCGGGAGTAACAATCTGTTTTAGGACCTTAATGCATTATCACACTTAGCATTGCCAACCTCATGCTATAATCTTTACGCTGTGAGCCAAACAAAGCTTGTTTACACCCTTGATACCTAACTATTTTATTGATTCTTGGTCCAAAATTTGACAAAGTGTCATCTAATTAACCTAATAACCTCTTTACTTTTGAGACTGACAAACAGTAACAGTTTGTTATTTTTGAACCAAGTACAACACTGCTGAGATAATCCGGATTAACCAAAACAATGTCAGTCCACAGCATCACAACATCTAGATTACTGAATCTTTAAAAACAGGGCAAAAAATGAAAAATACCTCAAAAACAAAAAGCATACACGCATTAAAAGTAAATTTGGTGATTTTGGTATGCTTCAGTTTTTTTTGGCGTTTCTCGAAAACCTTTTCTAACCCACCTGAACAGCTCTAACTTACAACTGGTTAATCAACCACTTTGCAACAGATTAATAAACATAGGCAGAAACTACTTTATTTTATTTTTATGTGTTAAAACATAAACTAAAAATCCGGATTACCGAAACCCAAACAATCCGGACTACAATATCATGCAAAAAAATTTTCAATCAAAATTATCATGGGCTCCAAATCACCAATAACTCTGATTATCGAGGCAGTACTGTATTAACAAAAAACGTGATCAAATTCAAATCGACGTGCTTTTATTTTCTACAATTAAAAAAAATTGAAGAAGCTGGGTGCTGCTAGACGGCGACAGCCGTATATACTTCCGTGTATACCGCGTGTCCGTTTTCAAAGTCGAACAGAATTACTTTTCGTCGTAAAATTAATAACAGCGATTTTTTTCCTATTGTCAATTTCTATTATCAAATCGTTCTGAAAATTTGCATAACGCCATAACTTTTCATTCTGAACAACTTTTCTTAGTAACACATTGGCGTCTGTGAACGGAAACAGTACTTTACCTGAAACGAAATTTACAAATAATGAATTTTATCAAAGTAGGCCGATCGCTCTGAAAATTTGCATAACACCATAACTTTTCATGCTGAACAACTTTTCTTAGTAACACATTGGCGTACTGTGAACGGAAAAGGTACTTTACCTGAAACGAAAAGAGTTTTTGCTCAACTGTAAAGTCCTACTTGATTTAAAAAAATCGAAAGTAAACTAAAAATAAGTTTCAGACCGAGCAGGGATTAATCCCAAAATATGAAAATCCAATTGGAAAATTTTTGGTAAATCATACCTATTGTCAACTTCATCTGGGGACACACTGTATGTTAAGACTATACAACGAATCAACCAACTATATTAAACAAATTATTTATTGAAGATCTGAAAATAATTTAAATTTTTACGAAATGTCAAAAATATTACTTGTTCATTTATATCCATGGATGATATGATTACATATGATTCATTTGTTTGCGACCGAAATACACGAAGCGTTGTGTTTTCTACTATTTATTGTCAAAGTTATTAACGTCAAAATGAGTAGTTACTCCAACTAGGAAAGAATTTCTATTGTAAAGACGTTTTATAGCGGCGTTAGTTTGCGAAGAGTTAGAGATTTGTTTGCAGTTAAATTTAATACACGACCCATACCCTCTACAAGTACAATTCAAAAATACGTACAAAAGTTTGAAAGGTGTGCAAATATTTCTGTGGAAGCAGAAGTTAGGGGTGGTAAGCCATTACATGTTTTACTGTTAATTGAAACGAAATATTCCAAAATCTCAATTATATCACAGGAAATCAACAAATAGTTGATCACACAGAAGAGCGTGTACTAGCAATGGTCAATGCGGACCCAACCTACAATTTACGACAAATAACGCACGAAGTAGGTTTCTCTAAGTCGCTTATATGGAAGATACTGAAGAAGTATAAATATCACCCATACAAACTAAATCGTCATCAAGAAATCTTAGAAACTGACGAAGGCAGCAGAAGTGCATTTTGCTACGAAATGCAAGAGCTCGCTAATCATAATCGCCGGTTTTTGTCGTCAATATCTTTCACCGACGAATGTACTTTCACATTAAACAATGAACCAAACGTTCAAAACACGCGGTTTTGGGCACAACAAAACCCTAGCATTAATATTTCCACCACGACTCAGTACCCTCAAAAAATTAGTATCTGGGCTGGAATTTTTAATAACAAAATTATAGGCCCATTTGAAATAGAAGGTAATTTAAATTCAGACACGTACCTATTTAGATTTTTTAGAAACGAAAGTGGGACCTAGAAGCTGCAAGGGAAAATCAGGAGATCTGGTTTCAACAAGACGGCTGTCCAGCACATTTTGGCTTACATGTTAGAACTTTTTTAAATGATTCATTCCCAGACTGCTGGATTGGTAGAGGTGGAGCCACCAAGATCTGCTGATTTAGCACCTTGCGACTTTTTCCTGTGGGGTCACCTTAAAACCAAAATTTACAAAAGACGCCAGCCAGACATTAAATCTTTGAGGGAAGCAACAGCAACCGAATGTGCTTTAATTAATGAAAGACAGTTAGCCAAATTTATCTAGTAAGAACATCGTACGTCAATGCAGAAAATACCAGTAAAATTCTTTGTTTCCCCTTAAGTGTAAGCTGTAGTTTAGTTTCATAATACCCACGCTCTATAGCTAGAATTTTTTCAAATGTTCTCTATAAAATACCATGTATTTCAAACTCACTGTTAAATACATACCTAATATACGAGGGGGGACCCAAAAGTAACGGGAATTGCGCTGTGGCGGGGAGGGAGAGTGGGGAAACCCATTGTTTGATCCGGTGTCCGTTAGGGACACGTCTCCTGAGTTAGTGTGCGAAGTTCTGTCGCTGTTAGTGCATCAGTTCGTCTGGGAATTTTTTTAGTGAAACAACTTTTTCCATTTCGCCAAAAACGTGATGGCCGATTGTCGAGAGCAACGCGCGGCTGTGAAATTTTGTTTCCTGTTGGGGAAATCGGCCGCGGAAACTATTGTAATGCTTAAGACTGCTTATGGGGATGCTGCCCTAAGTAAAACCAGAGTCTACGAGTGGTTTTCAAGTTTTAAAAATGGAGAAATGTCAATTGAAGACCAACCCCGTTCAGGACACCCCTCAACGTCAAGAAGTGACGAAAACGTCGACAAAATCAATGCTCTCGTTAGTGAAGACCGTCGCCGAACCATTGATCAACTCTGTGAGATGTCTGGAATATCATGGAGTTCAATTCAGAGGATTTTATCCGAAGATTTGGACATGAGAAGAGTTGCAGCCAAATTTGTCCGTCGCCTTCTCACAGGTGAGCAAAGGGAGCGTCGACTTCAGGCATGTTTTGAGCATCAAAATCAGCTCAAAGAGGTCCCCGAATTTTTTTCCAAGGTGATTACGGGTGATGAATCGTGGTGTTATGGATACGACCCCGAAACCAGCCAGTGGAAGACACCTGGCTCTCCTCGTCCCAAAAAAGCCTAAAGGCCTAAAGAACATCCCGATAAGTGAATTTAAAAAATGTTTTGAACAATGGAAGGATCGTTTGCAGAGGTGCATTGTGGTCAAGGGAGAATACTTTGAAGGTGATCAAAATTTGGTGTAAAAATATTAAGAAATAAAGAAGTTATGACGAAATTCCCGTTTTTTTTGGGTTCCCCCTCGTACAGGGTAGCTGATTTTTCATTGACCAGCTTATATCTCGTTTATTATTAGAAATACAAGAAAAAGTCAGAGGAAATAGTTTTTTAGTAGTAATTCTTCTATAAAATGGCATAATCATTTATTTTTCATGGCTTACTGTTTTTCAGGAAAAATGTATAACTTTGGTTTTTTAAATGGAACACCCTGTATATTTATTTGCTAATGGATCGAGGGTTAAATTCTCCTTTCCGACAAACGTTTAGGAATGTTACTTTCCCATACTCATTTAGCGTGCGGGAAAGTCCACTTTCATGCAGGTACAGAAACTCGCTGCGCTCGTTTCTGTAACGTCCTGCATTCGTTTCGGAATCGCTAACTTCCCGCACTTATTATGAAAATAACTATTTCAAAAATGTGATATTTTAAGTGTCAATTAAACAAAAAAAAAACTCAAATAATAAAATCATTCTAGTTACCTATGCGCAGTTTTTGTTTTTAGCAGTCTTTTGTACTTTATTAAAATAAGTAATTATTTGTTTTATATTGTTGCTTATTAATTCTTTACAGCATTGTTACTTGGTACTATCAATTGTATGCCGCTGAGCGTCCCTGAATGCGCCCATTAAATTCATCAACTTACCCACACACAACATCTTGCATTAGAATTTATGCCGTGCAGCTGTACAGGGTGGACCATTTTCGAAGGGATTTCAGACTATTTCATTAATTATTACATCTACGTAAAAGTAATAAAGGAGTCTCAAGAGAAAGACATATATTATTATATTCGTGAAAACATTGAAAAGTGACCTATTTAAAGATATCAAAGCCAAGTATGATTGCTATCTGAAAAAACACAGGTTTATGTTATAACGCAAAACTTAATAAGCAAAAAATTTGGCCCGAGGCTCCTTTATTACTTTGAATGTAGGTGTAATAGTTAGGAGATAACCTGGAAATCCCTTTAAAAATAGTCAAACCCTGTACATACAAAACAACCAATAAAAATAATTAACATCAGACTAAGTATCTTCATGTTATCTTAAATACGCTGGCATTTTAATAGGAATGCCTATATTGAGTTCTGGTGACTATTTGTCATTGGGCACCTAATTAACGATACTCTCCTCCGAATACAGGCCTACCAGGTCCTACACATATAGACTATACACATGGTGCTGTATGTAGGCATAAAACGTAACTCGCAGAGTCGGGCGGATTGTGCATTTCACGCGTAAGACCACATGCGGTAACGCACTAGCCTCAACACCGAAAGGTATAAGGAGTTAACGATAACAAACAAAACCTAATAAAAATTAAAAACATAGGTACTCACTCCATCTGTAAGAATATGTCTCTTAAGATTACACCAATTTTTATCTTTTTGAGGATCAACATTAACAACTACATGATGAACTGTCTCAGGGACTGCATCTTCACCTTTCAAATCAATCCATGTTGGGAAATACATTAGCTTTTCCTATAAAGAATAATACTATATAATAATGAAAGAAATAATTATTGTGAAAATTAAAATAAACGGAAATTGTATCATATTGGCTATATTGTTTTTAAAAAGTGTTAAGGGGGATTCTCGTTTGTAAACAGAAACGTCACTGAAGTACAACTATACAAAAGTTGTTGCAATTTTTTAAATACTCCTGTAGTTTAGTTTATATGAGATCAAAGTTTCACTAAAATGTTAGTGATTTTGTTGCGGATCTATTGGAGAAAATTGTTAACCAAATGTGTCATTCGATTTAACAAAATAGCAATTAATAGGTTATTTGATGAAAGATAAGGATTTAAATAGGCAGGTTTTATTACTGAAAATACAGGAAAAAAACCTAAAATATACAGAAATTGCCCAAGTTATGTGCTATTACTCAATGTTTTGCTTCCGAAATTGACATTCTACGAACTTTTGTGAGAATTAATTCCTAAAGCAAGTATGAGTAGGAACAATTCTTAACAAGTACCGAGTCAAACTTTCTATGGCAATGGTTTTCCGCATCACCGATATTCTATGTACGAACGAGAACCCACCTTTAGATTAGTTAATGTTTGTGGTAAACACTTACAGCCATCTTTTTAACTTCAAATGCATGCAACGTAGCACTGCAAACAATCATTTGTAATCTTCTCCCGTCAGATGTAATCTTTGGCATTTGCCGATGTAATCTTTCAATTAAATCTGTGTATCCTTGCTTTAACAATCCATCAGCTTCATCCAGTACGAAAAATCTACAATTTGCTAGGGACAGATACCC
Organism: Melanotus villosus; assembly: GCA_963082815.1. Classification (NCBI taxonomy): domain Eukaryota; kingdom Metazoa; phylum Arthropoda; class Insecta; order Coleoptera; family Elateridae; genus Melanotus; species Melanotus villosus. The sequence continues at coordinate 36,689,744 of OY720419.1, read as the reverse complement.
TAAAAATTTTTCTATTGTAGCAAAAATATTAACTTATTTATCTAAAGAAATAATACAACTTCTTATAATTAAAATGATTCGTGAAAGCAAACCATCAATACAATAATACCGACAAAATTTAAAATACATTAAAAATACCTCCTTGAATCAGATCTTCCAATCTCCCAGGTGTACCAACAATAATATCAACACCATCATTTTGTAAGACGTATATTTGATCCTTAACGTTAACACCTCCAATAACTAACAGATCTCGTATTTTTGGAGCTTCTAAAAATTTTTTAAATTTGCGAATTTGATCATACGTTTGTTCTGCTAATTCTCGTGATGGCTATAATTTAATTAAAAATTTCGTTAGATCATACATTTTTATTTAAAATAAAATTGTATACCTCAATAATGATAGCTTGGGGGGCATTTGTAGCTGGCTTTTTAGATGTTTCTCCACTTGTAGCTTCACCATTTGTATTTAAAATTTCTTTATCTTTAAGTACTGATTTTATAGGCTGATATCCAGATGGTAATTCATATTTAAGTGGTTTGTCTCCAAAATTAAATGCCATTTCAGCATTCTATTTAAAAAATAAAATGTAAATAAATATTATAAGTCTATAAACTGAAGCACCAAAAGTATCTGGCTTGCACGTGATTTTCTGAACTGCATTTCTATTGGCACAAAGCATACATTGACCAGATTGCTTAGTCCAAAATTTGGGACAGGCGACTCAGATCAAAGATCATAATGTGTATTTAAATGTTTTTGCATAAATATAAAAATTCAAATACAACTGTAAATACAGGGTGTTTATAAATTGGCGAAAAAAGAACTACACATGGCGATATTGGTCATAAAATTCTGAGTCGAAAATCTTAATACCAAAATATTGTATGGAAGTCTGATTACGTGATTACCTTATCAAATCACAGCAGTATTTGAAATCAGTTCAATAATTTCCACCTATCACTGACAACGTACATCACCAGTATTACTTCGGAGCTTTTGTGATTTAAGTATACATCAGATACATTACCTTTAAAACAACAGCAGGAAAAAATGCAGAATTTGCAAGCTGTTTGTTGATAGTAAAAGCTGTACCTAAATCAACACCATTTTTGAGAAATCTAATTTCGCCCTTATCGAAATCAATAAGGTTAGTAATGACATCGCTTTTTCCAAAGGCTTCCCCATAATTATCGAACTGACGATTATTAGACTTCTTTCCTGTGCCGCCAAATCCAAATCCAAACCTAACATAAAAACAGTTAAGTATAAAACTGGCCGTTTGATTTTATGTAAGGGTTTATTAGACTTTCAAGAAAATCGGAATATCTTATTTAGTTTGTATGAGCCCAAAATCAAATGAATTTGCCCATTCTAAATTTTTAACTTATTTACAATAAAACAAAGAAAACTGTTTAATGTGGGCTAAAACCCACAAAAATGGACAAAAGGGCAAAGTAATTATTAATTAATTAAATCAAATGGGTGATCAGTCCTGTCGGAGTAGAGCCACTCATGCGAGTTTTCCTCATTCTATTTTCGGGGTGGATAAGGCCCCATAATCGGTTTGCTTTTCCAAAACTTGGATATAACGTGGGATGTGACTTGGCTTCGTATACTATTCTTCTCCACAAATTCCTATTTAAGCTTTTTTTTTCAGTTGTTCACTTTCATTCGGTCAAGATCTTCTTTGACTTTGTCCAACCATCTTACTTTAGGTCTTCCTATTGGTCTTCCCACATCTGGGATCCATAGCATTAATTTCCTTGTTTTTGTTTTCTTCACTTTGGAATATCTGACTCAGCCATCTTATACTCTGTTCTTTTCATAAACCTAACTATGTCTTCTCCTATTTCTTTTAACAATTTTATATTCTTGGACATTAATTTTTTTTGGACCTAATATCATTCTTAAAACTTTCCTCTCAAAAATTCTTATTTTTTCCTGATCTTTATTTTAATCTTATTATTATTATTATAGTGTTGAGGGCTTTGGCATATTGCTTGCCTTCCCGTCACTTCGACCCCTTATGGTTCCTTTGTAACTTGTAAGCCCTAGCATTGTTTAGAGAAGTTGCAGTCTATTTATAAACCTTAGAATATCTCTGAGTTTTAACTCCCTTATTTCAGTAGGTGTCATACTTGCCTTCCCGAAAATATTTTGTCTGCAACGACAGGCAGCTTCACGTTCACATATAATATATGTTCTGCCATTTCCACCGCCTCATTACAAAGTTGGGAGATTTGGTTCCCAGCCTTGCCAATCTTAAAAAGATGGTAGTTTACTGAAGTATGGCTGTAAAAAGGCCAGTGATGGTCTTTAAATCCTTCATGCTGAGGGACAAAGCAATTTTTGCTTTCATTTGCGAGACAGTTATAAAGTGTTTTTCTTGTCGTTGCCCTGGTATATTTTCCCAGTACAAGGATTTCTCTTGTTCCTCCCATAGCCAGACCTCGTCTTTAATGTGGCATTTTTGTATTTCATAGCAAAGTTCAGTTCCAGTAAAAGGCATCTTTGCTCCTCGTTTTGCGAGTTCATCAGCCACTTCATTGCCTGGTATACCCTCGTGCCCTGGAACCCACCATAAGATAATATGGTTTGTGTTTGCCAGTTGCTTGAGGTGACCTAGGCACTCCCAAACAAGTTTAAATTCACACGTATAGGCTTTCAAAGCTTTTAGTGCTGCTTGACTGTCTGTAAGAATATCAATTGTTGCACCTTTATAGCCTTTTCTAAGGTTATTTTTATGTACTCAAAATTACAAAAATTGTCACAGTGGAGGAGTAAAGTTATTGTATGTTTACCTATTAAAAATACAGAATGCTTTAGTTATCTAATTACGTTGTTGTTCAGCATTTATTTTATTTATTTTAAGCCCGTGTAGCATCCCAGACTATTGGGCAAGGGCCTCCTCCAGGTCTTTCCAATTATTTCTATTTTTCGCTGTTTCCATCCAATTGACTCCAGCCTTGGCTATAATTTCGTCTTCCCACCGTGTTCTAGGACGTCCTTTTTTTCTTTTAAATAAGTTCGGTTTCCAGCGCGTTATTGTGACGGTCCACCTGTTTGTCATTCTTGCAACATGTCCTGCCCATCGTAGTTTGAGTTTCTTGCAGTGAAGTTTAATGTCTGTTGCATGGAATTGTTTCTTTATGTCGGCAATTTTGACACGGTCACTAAGTTTTAATTTGAGTATGTTTCTCAGCATTTTATTAAGTGTTGTTTCGAGTTTTTTTAAATCACTACTGTTTGTTGCCCACGTTTGTGCTCCGTAGCTTAAGGTTGGTATCACAGATTGGTTAAACACTTTGCTTTTTAGTTTTGTTGGTAAGTTACTTTTTAGTATTGATTTTAAGCCCCAAAATTTTTTCCACCCTTGAGTGATAGGTCTTTGTATTTCTTTTCCATCATTATTTTCAAAAGATACATTTTTTCCTAGATAAACTGCTTCGTCTGTGTATTTAATTTCTTTATTGTCTAGCATTATACAATTTTTGTTTCTGTTGGTAAGTATTTTGGTTTTTGCCATGTTAATGTTTAGGCCTACTTTTGTGCATTTTTTCTTAAGGGATCGCAGCATATTTTCTAGTTCGTTTGAACTTTTTGCGAACAAGGCGACATCATCCGCGAATCTCAGATTAGTTAAAAAGGATCCAGATATGTTTATGCCTCTATTTTTCCAGTCTACTTGTTCGAATAAGTGATCAAGGGTTGCATTGAATAGGTCTGGGGAAAGGGGGTCGCCTTGTCTGACTCCTCTCTCCAGTTTAAATAGTGGTCCTTTTTGTTCTAATTTAATACAAGCCTTGTTGTTCTGCAAGCATTGTTGGATGATTTGGATATAATTTTTGTGTATTCCAAGTTGTTGTAGTGTTTCTATGATAGGGGTATGTTCAACCGAATCGAATGCTTTTTCGAAATCAACCAGTGCTATGTACAACGGCATGTTGAATTCTTTATGTTTTTCTATGAGTTGGCTGATTAATTGTATGTGATCAATGGTGGAGTAGATGTTTGAGATGAGACTGATTGGCCTGTAATTTGAAATTTTTTCTTTTCCTCCCTTTTTATAAAGTAGAATGATTACTGATTTTGTCCATTGTTCTGGTATAGTGCCTTCTACTAAAATTTTGTTGAAAAGATGATGAAGTTGGCGAATTATGTGTTCTGAGCCCGACTTACGCATTTCGTTTGTGACGTTATCTTCTCCTGCTGTTCTTCCTTTTTTAAGCTTGCGAATGGCAGATCGGATTTCTGATATTTGTATATTCGGAGCAGGGTTGTTTGTTGGTGTTTGCTCTTTTATTTTTGAGTCTTGGTTTAACGTTGATGTATATAGTTTCCTGTAGTAAGTTGTGGCTATTTTTAGTTCAGCATTTACAAAGTTTAAAAAACGTGGCACCTTTCGTTGCAGGATCTTGAGCAATATTTACATATACAAGTATCTGAGCATTGATGGTAGTGTGGTGAGCTGCAAATGAAAACCATGTATTGTCATGCGGCAAATCCTACTACGGTTCACTTGGTTGGCTTTCCTCCAAGTGTTAGACGTAAAAACTGATCCCTCGGTGTAGTTATCTTCAACGAAAGCCCAGTTCTTTTGTTCTTTGATTACCTTGTATTTTTCGTATTCTTGTTCGTTGAAGTTACAGTCTCCTCGTAGATCTTGTATAAGGGTGCTCCAACCAAACATGTTGTGAGATAAAGTGCTGGATGCAATTTTGTTAACGCCCAATATCCTTTTAATCGCTCCTGTCCCCCCTCCTTCTATCTTTGAACCATCCGTGTACCATTGGTGAGATCCTCTCTTAAATAAGGGCCATATTTCCCAGTTTAATATGTTCACTCTATAAAGTTGGTCAATATTGTATTTTATCAGCATAAAATCCGTTATGGTGTAGGCCGTTCGCTCTACGTGAGCGAAACTTAGTATTTCCAAGTGGCCTCTCAGGTTCCCTGATGTAAATTGGTTTGCCCTTGCACACGTGAACACATGTAGCTATGCCTCCTTTCGCACCTGTAAATGAAGGGGCATTAAACCTAACATGGTTTCCATCGCTACAGTTGAACAGGTGCTCATTGCACCTGTTATACTCAGACAGGCGAGACGTATCTTCTCTAGCTGTGCACCTGTTATACTCAGACAGGCAAGACGTATCTTCTTTAGCTGTAACTGGGTAGTAACTTGTTTCGTTTTTAACCACCATACAAGCCAAGCATAGGTGATCATGGGTCTTATTATGGTGGTTGTAGACCCCAATTTCTTCCCAGCAGCCTACGGTTTGCTTGGGTTGCTACCACTGCTTTCTTCTGCAGTTTCGTAATATGTGAGTTCCACGTTAACTTCTGGTCTAGTGTTACTCCTAAATATTTGACTTCACTACTGAAGTCAATGATCATCCCTTCTAGCATGGGAGCTTTTAAGTTTAGCTTCCTCCTTCTAGTGAAGGGGATAATGACCATTTTCTTTGGGTTTATGCTTAGGCTTTAATTTCGGCACCATGCATGGACGGGGTAAAGAGCCATCTGCTTATGTTGTGATACAACTGCGTCAAATTTAGCACGGACCGATATTACCAGGTCGTCAGCGTACCCTTATACTTCAAAGCCGTGTTTTGTTAGCTCGATATTTTTATCTTGGTTATATTTTGTTAATCTTTTTAGTTTTTAGTAGTTTCTTATTAGTGCAATATGTATGGTTGCCTTCCTGTATTTTTGACTGAATTTCTTCTTTTTTACAGAGGATCAACCCGAATTTAAAACTGTTGACTTCTTCAAAGACATAGTTACCTATTGGCAGATTTCTAGTGACTTAAAACATTTTTATTCAGTGTTCCATATACAGTATAACTCGCTTATAAAGTACTCGTCGGGACCATGACAATCAGTACGTTATAAAAGAAGTACGTTTTAAAAAAATGCACTAAATTAAAAGAAAATTTTATTTTTTGAACAATTCACACATACACAAGTACAGTACTCGGAATTTACAATATTTTGTATAGCATTTTAGTGGTGTTTAATTACTCTACAAATCATTAAACTACACAATGCGGCATTAATTCACTGAATAAACAATATTTCAAAAACTTGTTTTTTTCATGGAGTACGTGTGATGCAGTTTAGCGACGACGCCACTGATATCAGCTGTTTCCCGGGCTATATTTAGGTATACTAAGTTATTTACAAAAATCTGTTATGAGAGTCTGTTTATATAATTGTACGTGACAAAAAGGCTAACAATCAACTGAGTAGGTACATACATGATGGGATTTCGTCTTGTAAACTATTTCTTAAACGCCGGGGAATACCCGCATTGTGTACTCTGCGATTAAAACTATTATGCGACTTTTGCTGATTTCACATTTTAATAGTAAAGTACGTTATAAGAAAAAATTATGCAGCCTACGGGACGTATTTTTGGTACGTTGTATAAAAAATCCGTGGTAAAAGAAGTACGTTTTAAAAGAACAAATACACGACGTATCCGGCGGGGACCGAGCTCTCAAGTACGTAATAACCGAATGTATGTTAAAAGCGTGTTATACTGTATTTGGTTTTATTCTTATTTATTTTTAGGACTAACTATTTTGCTCCTTTTTCTAGTTTGCGGAATTTCTCTGTTAGTTTGTATTTCGATCGGGATAATAATAATCAGCCTATGACATCCCGCTGTCGGACAAAGGCCTCCCCTATATTTTCCCATTTTTCCCTATGTATTGTTTTAATTGTCCAGTCGATCAGGATATCAATACAATACCATCCGCATAAGTTACTAGCTGACTTTCTTTGGTTGTAATTGTTCCTGTACGTTCAACCTTTCCTACTATGCACTCCATTGCTATATTAAACAGTGTGGGAGATGGGCATCACCTTGTCCTTTTTTTTAATACATGTATCGGGGCCCGCCTATCTTTTAATTCTGAGGAACACTGCAGCCTAAAAGGCTTATTGTGCATACCCTGATTTATTAATTACACCCATTCGGTGATCTTTGTTCTCTGTATCAAGAGATAAAGGTCCTTCACCGGGTGTCTAACAAACTCTTCCCATCTCTCACCAATATTAGTTGGAAATGCCTCTGTTTCTCCATCTGTGGTTGTTACGTATGCTGTTGTATTTTCTAAGGTAATTTGTATGAGTTTATATATTTTTGGTCCACAACCAAATCCACAAGTAGCATATAAGTATTTATTCCATACTCATAACATTTTTCCATTATTTGTTTTACTGTATGTATAACATCCTTGATTTCCCTTGCCTGAATCCAAATTGGTACTCGCCTATTATTTCATCGGTTATTTTTGCTAGCCGCCTGGGTATTATTGTGGAGAATGTTTTATACTTATGTTGTATTTAGTAACGATATAGGTCTGTAATTCTGGCATATTTCCATGTCTCACTCCTTGTGTATTGGTAATAAGACCCCCTTGTCCCACTTTTCCGGTAATATGGAGCGATAAATCCAGGTTTGAAATTTATTTGGGAGATTCAGGAAGTAAGGTAATTCAAAAAAATTGGAAACCTATGCTAATAAATACATTTGACATTTTAAAAGAACATCTTTTTCCTGATATTGCTGAAACGCAGACCGCAGTTCAATGGCGATGACTACAGTTTTCAACAACACAATGCCCCTTGCAGCAATGCGAAAAAAGTGAAGTTGTGGATGAATGAGAATATTACATTACTAGACTGGACTTCTAGTAGTCCTGCTTTATCTCCAATTGAGACATTGAGGAACCGAATGAAGAAAAATTTTCATCATTCAAATACAAACTATAAAGCCGGCGACATATGTAAAAATTTAGTTAATACTATACCAAAATGCACTGATGCTGTTTTACAGAATAAAGGTGATGTTACGCAATGATAATAATAATATGTCTTTTATTTAGCCATCACTATTACATTAATATTATAATATATAATTATAACTGGTATGTCACCATTAGTTTACAATTCATTGCACATATAATTTTTTTAACTTGTTTTTAAAATTATTTATATTTTCAGTTTTAGAAGTTTAAAAATTTTTTTTCTTTCTTTCTTTTTCTCTCTTATACCTTTACAGTGTCGAGGGGGCCGGTCACACCGAGCCGCAGAGCGAGCACCCATTCAAGTTCTGGCCAAGCAGGCTCTTGCTTAACTTTGTATATTTCAGTATTATGTGCACTCCCACTCTGCCGTACTGCCGGTTGAAGGTTAAACATAAAATTTAAACTAGTTTATTTTTTACTAGTTGCAGTCGTTTGTTTTTAATTATTTTTATCCAAAATGACGTTACAGTGTTTTTCTTTTGCTTTTCCTCTTTTGTCAATTGCGTTTCCCTGTTTAGCAAATGACTTTCCAGATTATGAAACGTCAAAGTTATGTTGCAAATGACATTCCCTATTTGTCAAATCTCTTTCCGTTTTTAGATAATGCTTTTCCCACTTTTTTTATTACATTACATACTTACCTTCTACATTTCCAAATTGAAATATGTTCTACATATACAGAAAAGTCACAGATTTACTTTATTTTTATTCACAAAAACACATAGTAACAACTATTGTATACATACATATTATATACGTAACCTAAACCTAATTCAAAATTTCATTTCTTTGTAAACAGTCGTGTAAATACGATTCCATATGTTGAACATAATGCAAACAATTTTCTGGACTAATATGCTCAGATGCATTATGAACTGCCTCATATAATTCGTTTTCATTCGCCGGCTGAGCTCTTTTTATTATCTGTTTCCACTGACTGAATAATTCTTCTATGGGATTTAAAAAAGGACTATAAGCAGGTAAAAACACTGGAAAATGCCCATGGGCTCTAATGAGAGCCAATACTTCTTCATTTTTATGGAATCTAACATTATCCATAACAATATGCGCTCCTTCTACACCGTCATGATGTAAATGGTTAATTAAGGTTGTGAGAAATTCAGAAAAGTGAACTGCATTGTAGGGCATATCTTGAATTTGAAACACATACACGGAATTTGTGTTCATGGCCGCAGCAACAGAATAATTGCGTCCTCTTAATTGGGCTTTTATTTTTGATGCACGGGTATTTTTCATAGACCTTCCGTAGGAAACTCTCGAGTTTACTTGAATGCCGTACTCATCAATAAAATAAATTTTTTCTCTTTCCAGCATAATTCTATTATACTGCACGGCGTAATCAAAACGAGTTTGAATTATTTCAGGTGTATTTCTTCTTTCAGGTACAAATGACGTTCTTTTAAAAGAGTAGTGAAAGTTCCTAAGAGCCCTATCAATCGTAGACACTGATATTTGTTGGAGAAGTGGCCATTCGTTTAAACATTTTTCTTTCAACTGGCGCAGAGTCAAGGAGCAGTCTACATCAACCCAGTCACAAATTTGTTCTTTCTGAGCTAAAGATAATTTTGGCTGTCGATGCCCAGCACTTACCTTTGCAACATTATTAGTCCTCCTACAAGTTGCATACATTTTTCTAACGGTATCAGGTAAAACTGAAAATTGTGTTGCTACATTTTTCACCGTGGAACCATTATTCAAAGAATTAATGATTAAGATGCGTACTTCGTTGCTTATTTTGGCGTTTCTTCTCCTGTGACCATTATCCTGTTGATTATCCATATCAATACGCCCAATATTTAAACATGCAAAATGTTTGTGAAAGTCAACTGACAAATACGGAAACACATTTGACACAAAGGGAATTTCATTGACAAAACAAGCCTACTAATATAGAATCATTGGAAAACCATTAGACACACATTGAAACACAATTGACAAAAGAGGAAAAGCAATAGAAAATGACTGTAAATTAATTGTATTCTTACTGAAGTTAATAAATTTAACGCCGACTTTGTTCTTAGTCGATTTAATTACATTAAATGCAAGAAACTGCAAGCGGGTGAACTAGTATGATTTTGGGCTCGTATAAAATTTTGCTTAAATTCCTGTTCCACAAAGAATAAACATTTCAAACTAATCGACCTACACCTTGAAATAATAATTCAAATAAAAATACCTGTCAGTACCGAGGTCCAGATTAGCTTGCAGTGTAGACCAACCAACTCTACATAGTCCTTCATCAGTAACGGTAGCTTCAAAACCCCATTTACCACCCTGAACACCTCTCGTACATCTGCCACCATGCCATTCCTTTTGTTCACGTGATTGAACCCGCAATCCACTAGGATCCACAGCTAATGCATTGCCTCGATCAATTACAGACATAGTCCAAGGCGTAGCTGAAAGATAAAAAGGTAAATATTGACATTTACATGTAAAAACCAATGTAAATACTTACAAGTACCGGCAGAAACTTTGGCAGCTTTCCCCGATTCTATATCTTTTAATGTTTCCCAAACAATTTGCAAAATTGGTAAACAAAATGCTGCTGTTTTACCACTTCCTGTTTCTGCTGCCATGAGTACATCTCCACCACCTAGTACAAGAGGTACACCTTCCGCCTGTATATCTGTAGGTAAACTATAATATTGTTGAGGTAAATATATAACTTTTTTAACAAACAACTAATTACTTACGTCCATTCTAATTCATCTATAGCTTTAGCAATTTCAGGAAGGACTCCAAATTCTACAGAAAGACTGTTAAAAAAAATTCTAACCTCACAATATATAAAAACCTATTACCTTCAAAGGCAGTCATATTTTAGGATTAATTAAAATTTTTGAATTGCTTTTATAGTAATTTGGTATAATAAAAGTTGAAATTTTTACTACTTTGAATAATGAATATTAACACACCGGCTCACCGGATAAGTTCACTAAATCGTAAATCGCATGCGCCATAGACATGACATGGTGACATGGTGCGTTCAAGCGTTCGTATATCTGTTCGGAACGCTCTTTTTATTCCATAAACTGTTCTGCGTTCGGTTATCATATTCGGAGGGCCCGAAATAGTGATGGAGGACGACTGCGAATGAAAAAAATATACATATATAATAGTCCAGTCAAATGGTAATTCGACTTTGCATTTTGGGTAGGCAGCGATTTTTTATTATCGGTGTGTAGAGGGGTCAGTGGTGAGTCTAAATCAGGGTTTTCGTGGTGATGGTAACCCCCTCCATTCGGCCGCCATCGTAAAAAGAAGTGTTAATTCGTTTTTCGGCTATATCTCTGTAGTCGTGAATCTTACAAAAAGTTTGTACAAAGCTTTTTTGTAGAGAATCGTATTATCTATTATCTATTATTAATAACTTTTTTACATAGCATTAATAATAAAAAAGTTATATGCCGGAAAAGACAAAACATTAAGGGCTTACAACTTTTTTATTATTAACGCAACGTATAAAAGTTATAGAGAATCAGATTTTCTACGAGAAAGTTTTGCACAACATTGTTGTAAGACTCACGGATACAGAGATATAGCCCAAAAACCAATTAACCCTTCTTTTCAAGATGGCGGCCAAATGGAGGGGGTTTACCGCCCCGAAAACCCCGATTTAGACTCACCACTGACCCCTCTATACACCGATAATAGTATATTACGTCACTAGGAGTAGAAAGCCCACTTTTTGTGCTGAGCACAGAAGGTTGCGGTCGAGGCGGCAGCCGAGACCAAGCAATCTGGGCGAACCACAAGAAAGAGCTTTCTGCTCCGAGTGACATATACTATTTTTTCTTCAACACATATCTACAACTTGCAAATATGCAAATTGCAAATACTTTTTGTTTTTTTCTAAATATTTACAATACAGTTCATACACAAATGTGTAAATTAGGCAGCATGTCTCAGAAGTTGAGACACTAAGCATAGTTTGTGAACAGTCTGAAATTTAAATTCTACATAAGGCTTGATTCAGAACATTTCGTACGGTTTTGTAATAAATAATAAATGGCACATGCATTTTAAGATATTTAATAACAATCTCTGTTAAGTAGGTATATTTTAAAGTTAACTACATTCTAAAGAAATATCTAAAATCTAAACAATAATTATTTTTTTTGTTTCTGCCTGGAAAAAATGCAGATCTTTTTCTTGATGCTTGCCATGAGATTCTGCACAGTCTTATAGTTTTAATTCTTGCTGCCAGCCACCCAAAATTTCTTGAAATCTCGCATCGAAACAGTTGTTTTTCCTGCAGTTCTAAGTTCTCTCTTTACCATAGCCCAATATCTCTCAGTTGGTCTAAGCTCCAGCGTATTGGGTGAATCGTCGTTTTTTGGTATAAAATCGATAGAATTGCGTTCAAACCATTCTATCGCGCTTTTTGAATAGTGAGCGGTCCCAAGGTCAGGCCAAAATAATGCAGATTGTGTATGACTCTTAATTAAGTGAAATAATCGTTTTTTCAAGCACTCTTTCAGGTAGATTTGGGTATTAATGGTTCCTTTATGGTAGAAAGGAATACTTTGTTTACCACATTGGCATACCGCCTGCCAAACCAGTACTTTTGATCAAAAATTTTCAATAGAAATAGTTTTTCACTCTCTGATACATCATTCTTGTTCTTTGCAACAAAATATTGCGGTCCGGCTAGAATGGAAAAGTCATACTTAAAGTAGACTCATCGTCCATAATGATACAAGAATGCAAAATTGCACGCCGTACATTCATTCAGGACTTTGATATTTTAACAACTGAATTGTTTTCACTAAATCAAAACCTATTTTCAATTCTTTTATGCCTAGTAGTTTTTTAATGTATTTCAATTCGAATGTTTAATTAACCAGATTTTATTAAAACAACTTAATTAATACCGTACGAAACTTTCTGAATCAAGCCTTATGTTGAAGGTAGGGCAGACCCAGAGATCTAAAAATTTAGCTTCTGGCCCTTTGTATTACAATTGTAATTATGTTAGCAGTCAGAAATTTAACCTTTTTTAATACCTACTATAACAATTAATTTGCTGCTAATGAAACACACAATTAATTTACTGTAATTTCAAAAATAGTTTATTATTAAATTCACATTTCTGCCATTTAAAATAGTAATTTTTTAGGATCCATATTGTATATTAATTGAAAATATTCCAATACATAACCAGATCAAGGTAATTTAAAATTAGCTTACACGTGGAACTCAATGATGTAATCTTGAGTTAAAAAAATAAACTGTATGTGCCAAATTCACAATACCAATTCAGATGAAAGTTTTACTTAGATCAATATGGATGAAAATTTCATAGATATGGTACTTTCTTTTTACAGAGATAATCAATGGAAAAAAATATTACATTTAGATGAAGAATCGAAAACTCAAGAAGCGAGAAAATTGCTGTGGGTATGGCCAAGCGAAAATAATTTAAAGTTTATTAAAAAAAATGTTATTTCAAATGGTTTAAAGGGTGTAATTTCAATTGGTTGTGGATCTGGTCTTTTTGAATGGCTCTTACAACGATGTACAGGTATGCATCGTTAAGTTTTAGTGCTTTTGTTATATTTTCGAATTAACTTTTAGATTTACCTGTGATTGGTTATGAAGTTAATGAACAATGGTGGTTAAGTAAATATTGCACTCCGCAATTTATATCCCTACAATTTCCAGCCATGCCCCCTCAGACTGAATATTTAAATAAAGATTTTGCACTACTATTTTGTTACTTCAATAACGGCCCTGCTTTTACTGAATATATTAACGTATATCCAGGAAAATTAGTTTTTATTATAGGTCCTGGAGATGGACGTTGCACTCATACAAACCCAGAACCATTTAAACCTAATTTTACAAATAAATGGAAATTAATTGGTTCTGAAGAGGTCAAAGATACTAAAGACTACATAGCAGCCTATATAAGAGTAGATGAATTCATTAATTAAATTTCATTACATTTTGTTAATTTAATACAAATAAAATCTAAAAATGCTTATTAGATTTTTATTTATTTTTTTTAAATTAGACATTACAATTAATTACATAACTTTAACAGTCGACATAAAAAACATTTGGCACCAGATGGACAGATGTTTATATGTAGAGTTGTTGCTTTTTAATACCGTTTTAAGACTAGTCTGATTAAAAACTATAAGAAAAGAGCACTTGGTTCTATATTAATTTACAAACATTTCCTAATTTTAAAAATAATAAATAATTTCAAACTATACCTTGGCTTTTTATTTTTTAAATTTTTGTTTGGAAAAATTAGTATTATGTTACAACTAGTAAGTCCATAAGATACGAAGGTTGTTCATGTCAAACCCAGATTTTTTTCTACAATTAATTGAAGGCTGAATTATATAGACATTAAATTGTCAATAAATCTAGCCTGAATGGCATGTTAGATATAAAAACTGTAGAATTTCAATAAGAGGCCAAAGTGGCCCAGTAGTAGAGCATCAGGTTGGCTTACACTGGTGGTTGATTCGAATTGAGTAACAAATCTCCCGATAGGCAGAATTTTAAAATAGTTAAAAAAACAAATTGTTTGGGCCCTTTTAAAAATCATTTTATTATACCTGTAACTATATTTGACATACACAACTCTTTAACAGTAAACAAACTTCCAAACAAAAATTTTTCATAAATGACAAACTCAATAAAGTATTCTGATAGGTAACACGGTAACAGTAACAGAATTTAGTACATTATTTATCTAAAATCTATATAGGTACGTGCGTGTTTTCTATAAGAAGCACTACACAACATATTATTAAAAAATCAGTCTTTCTACTATAAATATTCTATTTAATACTTTACTAGCAAGAAATTGGTGTCAACTACAACAATATTGCATTATAGAAAATCTGAAAGTGAACAAAATAATTTCATCTGTAATGTTGTTTACCATAACAATTTCAAAGCTAATTCAATTTTGTTCATTTTGATAAACGATTAATTTAATCGAATTAAATCATATAAATATATTTTTCAGTTAAATATTAGGTGATTCTGCTTACTTTTTTAAGAAGACGGCTAACAAAACATGGAACAAGTTTAACAGAATAAATTAAAACACATTTTAGTTTTATTGTTTCACCATCGTAATTTGACATTTTTTAAAGCATCATTATCATTTTATAATTACATTATTTACAGATTTTACAATAAATTAAATGGAAAATGTACAAATTTTAAATTTAGCTGCAACTAAAATTGCATCATTTGTGAACGATCGGGTGATATTGAACGGATTAGTTTAGCGAGTGAACCAAACTTAATTCTAGTTTTTTAAAGATTCCAATAACCGAATCCCGACAACGTACATCTTGTACAAAATCAAATTTGTACCTAAGAGCGTTTTGAGAATTTGAATAATTAAAAACAAAAAGACAATAATCCCAAATATCACTTCTTTTGTGGAAATTTGTGATGTATTTTTCGGTTATAATAGTTAATACAAAAGCTATAAAATTGGGAAAATCTATATAATGATTTTAGCAAGACATTAAATGAAATAATTTCGTACAAAAGAATGTAATATGTTTAACGCATAATAATCTAATGGTTTGTGATTCAATGGTAAAATGTTGAAATCACTATGTTTGTTGCATTTGCAATTTGCATAACTCGATGCTTATGATTTGTCAGTAAAAATGCATCAAATGAACGAATGTTCTTGAACTTTTAGTAGTCTGATCTGATTAAACTGAAGGAAATTCCATCTTTAGTTGCAACAAGTTAAAATACAAGGTATGTACCGTAGGTGTTGCCTGCTGGTATGTAGAAACCAAACAAAATAATCACTATTTATACCACGAGAGCATAGAAAATAATCGAAAATACTTTGACGAGTTACGAGACGTATTGTCGTGAAACACCACGAGTCGCGGCAGGGACGAGTGGTGTTTCTTGACAATACGTCGAGCAAGGAGGCAAAGTATTTGATTATTTGCGACTGCTCGAGTGGTATATAATTAGATTATATAATGAATAAATAACAAAACTGAATTTTATGTGCAAGTGACGTTTGTTGATAAACAATGTAAATATGGTTGCTACGAAAAAATTGAAAAAATACTCATACTAGATTCGAGTTTTCTATTGTTTGGGACCAGCCGAAACACCAAAGTGATTATACCACGTCGTTAAGGGTATATTCACTTATCAATACGTAGTAACCAAACAAAATGCTTGATGCTAATTGGTTAATTATATTATGAATTGTATAATCTAAGAAAGCAATGCTTATTTACTGTTTCCTTATGGATCACTCTTTTCCAGTCGATTTGAAGGATGGGTTAAAAAGTGGCACACATGTTTAGACAAGCAAGAAAATTACATTGAAAAATAAGTTTAAATGAATATTGTATTGGATTTCTTATGGACATTTCTTCATTTAAGGGAATTTTAAACCAACAGGTATATAATATAGTACATACCTCAAATTAAAGAGTATATTAATATCTAATAAATAATTTATTAATTACTCATAGTTACATTTAATACCTATATTTAGTTTTGGTAGCTTTTTCTTTTCTTCATAAAAATCTAGCACCTAAATGTTTCTTTCTACTCCTATAATGGCAGTCAGCGTTTGATACATAAATATAGGACAGAGTCATTTGAGTAAAAAAGGGTTCTGAACAGGTAAACAAACATGGCTATTATATCAAATTTGTAATAACCCATACATACTTGTTTTCTTGTCACCTATTTATTTACTTTTTCCTATTATATTTTGACTACTTTGGATCATTAGCCATTTTTTTCTTTGTCCTTTTATATTAAAATACTTACAAAAAACATTTAAATTCTTCTTTCAAAGAACCTTTGGTAAAAAATAGTGTTCACCCTAAATGGTGTAATTTTAAAGGGGTCTAAATTTGTACCAGAAGTTTACATACACTATACTTATGTAAATTTAATCTTGTTTAAGATTATTACTATTATTTGTAGCTTTTCTTGCATTTCAACAAGATTTTTATTTTGTATTATGGAATTTAAAGGTGTGTATGTATATTCTATCGGCATAATTAATATGTAAAAAATGTACATTTCTTGCCTCAGGTGATGAGTAGCTAAACATGACATTAGGAAATGGTCACAACAACCTATTGTTAGAAAAATTTAATTATACGTGATAAGTTGCCTTTTGTCGATGAACTAAGAATAAATGTGATAAATACATTTCCTGATTAACAGTTCTAAACGGACACTCTTGACAAGTAAACAGTAGATCTTTTTCTAAGCCAGGATGTTTAGTTCTTAAATGCACTTTATAGGTACTACTTTGTATACACGCATAATCGCAGTGTGCACATTTATATGGTTTATGACCTGTGTGTCGAAGTTTATGGCGTCGTAACGAATTATGATCTGCCGTTGTATACTCACAAGAATCGCATGAGAACGGTTTTTCACCTATAAATTTTAAAATAATTAAAACAGAATTTAAAAAAAATATTTAATTAGTTATTTAGATAAATACTAAAACCAACCTGTATGTTGTCGAATATGCATTTTTAAAGCACTCTTAGATGCTCCTTTATATCCACAATAACTACATAAAAACGGTTTTATCTTTTTATGGACACCATCCATATGTACTCGAAGCTGTCGTCGATCGGAAAATGCTTTCGCACATGCTTCACATATATGAACTAACTTATCGGACTTCTCTTTATGCGTCATCTTATGATTTCGTAATTGCTTTGTATTTTTAAATGCTTTTCGACATACATCGCATACAAATGCCTTAAAATCGCTATGTATTAACTTATGTATATTATTTAGTTTACCAAGGCTGAAGGTTTTATAATCGCATTTATCACACCCATATAGTTCCATATCGATTTTATGTAATCGCCACAAATGTCCCGTTAAAGGTTTCCAAAATGCAAATAATTCGCTACATTCGGGACACTTAAAACTGCCTTCGATATGACATTTTGCATGGTATGCCATCTTTGTAGGATCCTGTAAACGAATCTTACATAGTGCAATTGTACATTTGTGTAATTTCTTTTGATCTAAATACTTAGAAAGCGAATCCGACTTTTTCTTAATAATATTACTGAAGGTTTTTGCAGCATCGTTGTGGGTAATATCGATCATGGGTAAACTTACAATTTCGGGTAATAACTGAATTTCTTGTACTTTTTCTATATCTTTATATCCTGAATTTTTTGTAGTCGGAACTTTTTCTAAATTATTTTCATTTGTTTCTAAATGAGAATCGATATCCTGTATTTCGTTAGATATACTATCGTCGTTATTAATAATTTTCTCGGTGTTAATTAATTTTTCTATATATTTTAAATCCATTTCATTTTTGCAGTTAATCATGGCAATAGGTGTTTCAGTTTTATTGGGTTCTACAGTTTTAGCAGTTGTATTTAAACTTTTTTTAGAAAAATAAATAACGGCTTGTATTATTCTCCGTAAATCTGAATGTTCTACTTTATGGTCATGTATTAAGTGAGACCTTAGTGGTATTTTGTGGTAAAAAATGTTCGGACAAGCTGGACATTTCAACTGTAACGGTTTAGTACTTGCTTTTGTTTTATGTTCCGTTTCTAAATGTTCAGTTATTTTTGAATCTTTAATACACAAATAAGGGCATAAATTGCAAACAAAATATAACATATTTTCAAAATCATCGTCGCCCTTAATTTTTTTCAATTTCTTGAAATTTTCGTTTGTATTTAGAATTTTTGTATTTATTTCATCAGGAGTTAATTGCTCAGTATCATTGGCACTATCTTTAAGCAGAATAAAGTCATTCGGGATCTGACCACTTAGATCAGTCTGTGTAGCTATTTTATAATCGTTGTTTTGTAAAACAATTAAATCCATAGTCTGAGGTATTTCAGAATTATTTTGGAGTATTTTATCTGGTCCTGTTGGATCTAGATTTGATAAAATTGATGAAACCTGACAACTGCCTATGACTGGAAAACATTCCTAGAATCATTAAAAACATAATTAAGAACAATATAGGGCATGATTATATTATTAAATCTGAATGTAACTGTTAATTTTTTAAAAATTTTAAATACATTAACAAATATACAATGTCTCGTACTTAAATTTAAAATCAGGTGCATGTGTACGTGTACGTCAACAAGAATAATGCATATTTCTAACCCCGTGGCATTTTATGTGACTTTGTTCAAAGCAAAATTTTTTAAAAAACATCCATTTTTATCAGTTATTAGTTACCTAATTTTTATCTAATAAGAAACAAAATACTTCAAAGATAATCACTTTATCATAGTCTTCAAGTTCATATTTTAGCTACATACAGGGTGACAATAATCTACCTGTGTTGTATGGGTAACTTTGTTATTATAGAAGTTAGAGAGTCGGCTAAATTAGCAAAGTTGGGCAGAATTTCAAGACAAATTAGATGCCAGTTTGACATTTGACATACACTTTCAACTTTTTCAAATATTTCGAAAAACCTAAAAACATGCGATTTTTTAAATGTTTTATAATTCCATAACCACCTATTCTAAAACCAAAGTGAAATATGTTTCTTGTAGATATTTTTACGTAGAATTATAAAAAAATATCTACAAAGTCTCTCGACTTTTGAGATATAAGCCAAACTTACGTTTTTTTAAATGGCAACCATAGTAGGCTATGGATTCATTAAAGAGCTTATTTTTTGCTGATTTCAAAAATGTATAGGTTGTCATATCTGTTTCCGTTAATTTTCTCAGAATTTGCAAAAAACTGAAATTAATGATGATAAATAATAACCATGAACTAAGAATGCCTTGGAATTTTGTCATAGTCTCTTGTTTAGTAATTCATCATCAAAAACAATTGAAATTATCAATTTTTTTAAATTAAACAAATAACAAATAAAATAGGTACTTAGTAACTAACATTATGGATAACAGAACTAAATAATAAATGTATGTAACTATAAAAATAAATTAATGATTATAATAATACTTCAAAGTGACCACCATTTTCTTGAACACATAACTGACATTGTTTTAATATTTCACGTTGCAATTTAGTTAATGCATTATGTCTAATTTCGGCTACAGCTCTTCTTATTTTTATTTTCAGGTCATCAATGTTATGAGGCTTTTCTTTGTACACCTTGTCTTCAATAGTTCTCCATAAAAAAAATCTAGGGGAGTTAAGTCCGGAGACCTGGGAGGCCACGCTATAGGACCTCTGGTACCTATCCAATTAGGAAATCTTTCCAATAAATAGTGTGGCACAATGTGAGCATTGTGAGCAGGTGCTCCATCGTGTTGGAAGTAATTCAAATTTTGTATAAAATTTAATGGAAGATCGTCCAACATTTCTTCGAATTGATTACGTAAAAATAGCAAATACCTCTCTGAATTTAGATTTTCCTCATAAAATTAAGGACCCAGAAGTTTTGTTCCAAGAATGCCGCACCAAACGTTAATAGAAAAAACGTATTGCTCTGGCCTTTCAACCGTTAAGTGTGGATTTTCCCTTGCCCAGTAGATATGATTTTTTCTATTAAATAAACCATTATTTGTAAATTTGGGTTCAACCGTAAATAGAATTAATTGAGAAAAGACTTCGTTTCTTTCACTTTCTTCAACAAACCACATAGCATAATTGAATCTTCTTTCTAAATCTGTTGGATACAATGTGTTTCCAACATGATGATGATAAGGTTTTAAATTATTTTGTTTCAAAATTGTTCTTGCTTGTTCTCTGGATACATTACACTTAAGTCCAATTTCTCGCACAGATGCAGTTGATTTAAAAGTATTGTATGCCAAAACACGCACCTCTGCTTCTTCATTAATATTTTTCTTAGCTTCTTTTGGTTTACAAAATGATCCATACCGTTTTAAATTGGATTCAAGTTTTGCAAAAATCCTTTTAACTGACTGCCTTCTTTCCATGTATGTTTGCAGATACAATTCAGAAGCTGCATTCGCATCACGATTACAATTGTACTAGCAAAATAACATATCATTTCTTTCGTCCCACGAGTAAGCCATTTTTTTAGTAACTATAACAGAACTACTTAACACATTCACATCCGTAATTATCAGCAAAACAGAACTAACTGTGGCAATTAAATTTGTTTTGTTGTTTTCCAATTCCAAGGCACTCTTGTTATAATGCAACTAATTATTAATTATGATCACTAACTTCAGTTTTTTGCAAATTCTGAGAAAATTAACGGAAACAGATATGACAACCTATACATTTTTGAAATCAGCAAAAAATAAGCTCTTTAATGAATCCATAGCCTACTATGGTTGCCATTTAAAAAAACGTAAGTTTGGCTTATATCTCAAAAATCGAGAGTGCTATGACTTTGTAGATATTTTTTTATAATTCTACGTAAAAATATCTACAAGAAACACATTTCACTTTGGTTTTAGAATAGGTGGTTATGGAATTATAAAACATTTAAAAAATCGCATGTTTTTAGTTTTTTCGAAATATTTGAAAAAGTTGAAAGTGTATGTCAAATGTCAAACTGGCATCTAATTTGTGTTGAAATTCTGCCCAACTTTGCTAATTTAACCGACTCTCTAACTTCTATAATAACAAAGTTACCCATACAACACAGGTAGATTATTGTCACCCTGTATACATATATACGAGTATACATATAAATATAATCATTGACCTTTCTATTTCCATTTCTATTTTAATTATGCACAAACTTCCTCCAGTCTTTCTTGTTCATTGCTAATTTTTTCGCTTCTGACCATGTTTTATTTCTTCTTTTTAGTATCACTGCCGCTTTCGTCATTCCAGGTTTTCTTGGGTCGTCCTCTTTTTCTACATCTTTGTACTCCTGCTTCCCAGATGTCTTTTATTTGTCTGCTTTTGTCCGTTCTGCAAACCATTTTAGTTGTTGTTCCTCTATTACGAGGTAGCGACCAAATATTCCTGGCCTAACCCGCTTGCAGTTATTTGAGAAATTAAAAAATCTGTTAATTTTTCAACGTAATCACCCTTTACTTCAACACACTTCTTACATCTTTTAATAAGCAGCTCTGTACCCTTATAAAAATACTCTGGAGTTTTGTCTTCAAAATGCTGAAAAACCGCCGCCAACACTTCGTTATCATTGGCAAATTTCTTTCACCGTAAATCTTGCTTAAGTTTTGAGTACAAATAATAATCACTGGGCGCTAAGCCCGGACTGTACGGTGGGTGATTCAATTCCTCGAAGCCGCATTCACAGATGGCAGTCTTCGCCAATAGTGCTGTATGGACGGGTGCGTTATCATGTACTAGGCGAACACCTCGACTCAACTTTCCACTTCGTTTTGCTTTTATAGCTTCACGCAATTTACGCAGTAATAAACACCCGTTTCAGTGGTGCTTCGTTCTTTGAAATCAATTAATAGGATACCACGGCAATCCCAGAAAATGGTAGCCATAATCTCTTTTGTGGATGGACTGATCTTACTTTTCTTGGAGCTGGTTCACCTGAATGATGGCATTCCATGGATTCCCTTTTAGACGTTGGGTCATAGTACAGGACCATAGTTTCATCTCCCGTAACAATACTGTCGATAACATTATCTGGATCATCGGAACAAAGATCTAAAAATTCGTTGCAACAAGTCACTCGCTGTTCTTGCTATTTTCCAAAAATTACTGATTTTCAGTTAATGGCGAACAATTTGAACATCTTCTGTAATAAAGTAATGTTAAACATTGTTTGTATTTGTTTTTAATAGTCATGTGTTTAATTTTTGTGATAAAAGTACGTAAGTTAAATACTGGTACAAATAACATTCAACTTGATTTTTCTAGAAATTTCGCTTATGCAACCGTAAGAAATTTTTAAATGGTCATAAAGAGAAAAAAAAATGCTATAAAATTTCGACCAAAAAAATACAGGTTGCCATTTAAAAAAAAGTATCGATGACATCATACCGCAAAGGTATGACCTTGAAAAAGTATTTAAAACCATCAGTTTGTGGAAAATAATTTGTTATAAAACTTTTGTCTAAAACTTTTTTTTCTAAAACTAATAATAAAGGCTCCATCATCGAGGTTCCTTACTTTTTATTCACCCTGTATGTCGACTACCATGGCCGTTGACACTATCTAAATAGAATTTTGCCAAAGCCAAAGAATTTCCATCCCTGAAAATGAGCTTTATTGTGTCAAACATCAAACATTGTATTGGCACTGGACCTCTAGTTTTACCCGGCATGCAAGGTCACATTAAAAGTGATTTCTTTTTCAATAAAGCGCTGCTAAACCATATGCTCTTTTTAGTTTTTAAAACAATTGTTCACTTACAGAAGGCAAGCAAGCGATAATTATATTTTAAGAAATTTTACAAATTAGAAGAACAGTTTTTATATATATTTATATATACGTATACCTGTTAAGTTGTGACTTCCGCTACATAGATCGGGCGACCTGACTTCCTGGTTTTCTATTTACCTTAGCTATATACAATTCATTATTTATCGTTGAGGGGAACTTGTAGAATACGTCTAGCAAAAGAGGGGAAGTAATTTTTTAAGTTTTTTTTTATATACAGGGTGTATGAAAAAAGCCGACAAATAGGCACACCATGGGAAGCAGCATTAAGAAGTAAACAAAAAACTCTAGTTCCATTTTGCTGGTAACCCTCTAGTTATCGAGTAATTAATAGTCTTAAGTAGGATACTAATTTTTTTAATAGGGCGAATTATTATTAAATGACAATGACTGGTCATAGTTTAGGCAACAGGAAACACAACCAGTTAGTATTTTAGCATTTTTTGCTTGGAGTTTGGCTGTAATGTGTTTTCAATTAAAGCAAATTCTTTGCTTCTGAAAGCTTTAAAAGGTTTTGCAACGCTGTACTGTTTCTAAGTAACTACTGGAAAATTCGAAATTGTTTTTATTTAGATCAACATTGCTTTCCTGTCATTTTGACTTGTCAGCAATTGCTTGCCTGTTTTAATAATTTCGAAAATTGTCTGTTTGTTTCATTATTTTGTTGCGTTTTGGACGGATGAACCCACTTTTACTCGCAACGGCACCAATAGAGTGACGAGAACCCCCATGCTATTTATCAAACCCATCATCAGGTGCGATTTACTGTAAACGTTTGAGCCGGAATTCTTCATACTACATTAAGGACCACATATTTAATATTTTACCCCAACGTTTAACTGCAAACAGTTTTGTGGAGTTTCTGACTAACAACTTGCCGGATTTATTAGAAGACATCCCTTTAGCAACCAGAGGAAGTATGTGGTTCCAAATGGATGGAGCACCAGCTCAGTGGGGAATTCAAACAAGAAACTGGTTAAATGAGGAGTTCTCTGAGAGATGGATTGAACGAAGTGGGTCGGCAGAGTGGTGTGCAAGAAGTACGAATTTAAGCTGTCTTCTTCTTATGGGAAACTTTAAAAGAGCTCGTCTACCAAGAAGAAATAAACAGAGAAGAGCAGCTGATAGAAAGAATGCAGCAAGCAGTCGCCACAATAAGAGAAAATAATATGTTACAGACCATGAATGACGGCATCATTCGCCGAGTGAGAATGTGTCGAGATGTTGGAGGGGGTCATTTTGAACAGTTATTATAAATTGTTATCTAGTTTTGAATAAAAATTTGGTTTTTTAGTTTAGTTTATTATTTTTAAATTGTAAATAGTAACATTGGTAAAAAGTAAAGTTGTAGCAACGTTGCCAAATTTAAGAAACTTTAATCGAAGATATTGTGGAAACTATGAGTTTGATGCCAAAATGCCTGAAGCTTCTTGTTCGGTTTTTGATGTAGTTTCTCATGATGTTACTATTTGTCGGCTTTTTTCATACACCCTGTATACTTTGTTCATATACAAAATACAATGTCACTTCCATGCATATACTGTCTGCGGTGTAAACGAACATAACGTAATTGCTTCCAACAGTGTTGCCGAATATTTCGGAAGTCGGTACGACTGCTTTGTCTTGTAACACGAAGATTCGTATACCGCGTGATCATTTTCGATCCGGAACGTAGGAGGTTACCATGACTACCCTTGGCAATGACATTTTTAATTAAAATCATCAAAAAATAAATTCAAATGTCAATTTAAATTAAAAATAGTTATTTATTACACAAGACGATAAAATTGTATTTTATCTTCGAGGGCCTATTTTAGCGTCGATACGCCAGTCGAGACGCTAATTACGCTCGAGAAGATAATTAAATTTTATCGTCGTGTATAATACTCTATTTTTTTCTATAGCATTTATTTCAAAGGAAAAAAAATTATAAAATAAATTTTATTTGACATTGACGTTTAAAAACTTACAAATCGAGTCACGTTTTAAAATGTCATTAGGTAGTATGGGCGTTTCTGGGGTTACAAACAATAAATAAATTACTTTATCTACCCTTGCTGTTAAAATATACTTTATCTACCCTTGCTGTTAAAGTGATTCTTTATCTACTCAAATTAATAGATAAAGTAGCACTTTAACAGCTGCTATAGGAAAAATTTAATTAATTAATTTAATTTTTAGTGTTTTTACAACTTAGGAACGATAGACAAATCGTTTTCAATCTGCACCATAAAAATTCACAAAAAACGGGGCAAATTATTGAATTTAATTGCATTTTAAGTACAAACTAAAGATTAAAAACAAATTGAACGTTTTTTTCATTAATCATGCGTCTAACATTTTCTTCTACTGCAGCATTTCCAGTTCGCGTACTGCCTATTATTTTTGCAAGTTACTAAAATGAGATGTAAATAATATTAAATAGAATTAGGTACCTCCTCTACTTTCGGTTGCTACACTTCCTGTATTTACAAATTATGTATGTTACAAAACTATGACATAGCCTATCTCATTCGGAGCTAGGGAAATCGTATCTCATGCGGAGCTAGGGAAATCCTATCTCATTCGGAGCTCGGGGTATCGTTGATATGGATGGATTGCGGCTGTTCGGATACCTAACAGAAAATAAATCACGCACATTCCCTATGCTGCCTCCAATGTAAAACGTTTTTGCTATGAAAACCCTTTCTTCAATGGTACAATTGAAATTCATTTTGCAAATTAAGTTTGACAACTTAGAAACTATAGACAATTTAAAGTCAAGGATAGTCATATTTACGGCCCCTATGTCGCGGATTGAAAATGATCACGGGGTGTAAATAATGTTGTATAAGCACGAGATAATTTTTTAAATAAAAAATAAAAAAAACTATAATTCTGTAATACTATACAGGGTGTTTATTAAACATATGTCAAAAATTCAAGGGGTTATTCCCTGTACTATTCTAAGAATATTTTGTCCTTTGATGATTTTTGAAAAGCCGCTTTGTTTCGAAGATACAGGGCGAAAAAGATACTCAACAAACACTCGAGTATTGATTTCGGTAAGCAGAAAAAGCGAAACATTAAATTTTATTAATGAGGAAGAGGAAATAATTAATAGTATATTATTATATGAGCGATTATGACAGCCATTATTCACGAAGATGACGTTTGAGCCCACGAGCCGCAGGCGAGTGGCTTAAATCATCTGAGCGAATAATGGCCACAATCGCGAATGTAATACAACGCTTTTTCTACACCTATTAAACAAATAGATTAGACTCAAATTTGATAACTTTGGAAAAACGTAAACAAACAATATGACAACACACTTGGGCGTGTCACGCGAGTCGATTGTCAGCCGCAGAAAGAGTTGATCGCGGGCGATTTAAAATATTAGCGAAATATTGATTTTTGGATTTGTATTTTTGATTGGCTGCAAAACAGTGAATTATGAATCCATAATTCACTGCAGTGAATTATAGGTACTATTTTTCACTGCAGTGAATTATAGGTACTATTTTTCACGAAGAAAATGCTAATAATTGCAATATAATTAAATAGGTGTAGAAAAAATATTTTTTTCCAATTCCTACACATAAAGCGGCTTTTTAATGCGTCAAATATAGTTATTAAAACAACATTTTAATGTGAAGGGTGTTTAAAGTGTTGCTATAAACACTTTATTCACTCTTTCCATGACGACACTGTTGCAATAAACATTTTATTCACCCATTCCTTGACAACGTGAATAAACTACTTGTTTTAGAATAAAAATCACGGTGCCTTTAAGTTTAGGTTGCTAGGCATTGTTTAAAAACTACTGTAGTATTAATATTTATGTAAATAAGCAATAAATTGATAATTAACTGTTTTTTAGAAATTCTAATGTAGGAATTGGAAAAAATATTGTGTGCTACACTTGAATAAAAACATTTTATCCACTTGTACCATAAATAGCTATTGCACAATCGGCTATTTTTTGCTATTTACCATGCCTGTTCCCATGACAGTAACTTGCGTTTACTGGTTACTACGCCTAACAAAACGGTAAGTAGTCACTTACCGTTCACTGAACGGTAAGTAAATTTGTTGCCATGGTATTTTACAAACAAACGTTCAAAAAATGCAAAATTGGGCGTTTGTTTGTAAAAGACCATGGCAATTGTTTGTTTTTTTTACAGAGGCTTACTATCAAATATTACTAGGTACCTACCTATCATTTGGAATATCACTTTTAAGTGATATTTTAGAAAATTTTAGTTTAGATCGTGCAAAAAACGTCATAAGCATGTCGAACGGTAAGGGTTACCGGTCTCAGACAATAATTATTGGGGTCGTCGCTTCGCTTCTCCTCCAAACAATTGTCTTCGACCGGTAACAAACCCTTACCGTTATCCAAACTTAATATACTATAAAATTAAAGAAGATTCAATTACAACTAAAACAGATTTTGATTTCTAGATTTGGAATACATTTTTAAGTTGAAAATTTGTACAGTTAAGTAGAGTAGCAGATAGGGTTGTTAGGAAAATTTTGCTAAATGAAAAAAAAAACTGATTCCTTATTTAGTTCTTTTTTGGAAATTTTAATTTAAAATTATTTCTAGTTAAACTTTTTATAAATTTGTATTTTCCTAATTCTAAATTAAATATAAAATATAATCAAACTCCTTCTATCTACTATGTTATAATATTTAGAAGAAGAATATAGATTCAAATTTTTATTATGTATTAGCAGTTCACAGCTTTTAAGGTAGGTAGCTGTCATTTTGTTTTCACTTTGATTTATTGGAAATTTATCTTGAAGGTCTGTTTTTTTCAAGATCTTTTGTAGGAACTATTTCTTCCCTTGCTTTCTTTATATTTACTTCCTTTATTTTTTCAAGATTTTCTCCTATTCAAGATATAATAACAATTATAATATTATGTTTTTAATAATTAAGATTACCAAAAAGAAGATGATATTAAAAATTGGATGTATGTATTTAAACATGACTACCCACACAAAATTAAAATTACATTGAATTGGTCTATTAGCATAGCACAAAATAATAATAACAAATTTATAATTTTGTATCTTATTGAAGAAAAAGGCGAGGAGAAATCTATTCGCCCGTTTTAAATACGTCGATTATTATCCAGTGATGATATTATAGTACTATATTTAATAATTGGGCGGTTACGTGGAAAAACTAGCTACTTCCAGAATTCTTTGCAGTTGTTGATAATGAGGAAATGATATTTAGATTTGAGAAGTTCACCAGTTTAAATTGTATTCTTTTTTATGATACATACTATGTTTAATTTTTATTTGTCTGTTTTAACGTTTAAACATCCTTTATTTGAAGGAGGTCCTGTAAGACCGCTTGCGCATCTTTTCCATCATACCAAGAAAAAAGGAGAAAAACTAATGACGAAAGTGGAATTTCAAAAACGTAACAGTAGTCATCCAAGATTTTTATTATTTCTATCGCAAAGGTACACGGATTGCAGATTAAACGGATGGTTCCTGATGGTTCAGGTGATTGTAACTATGGTGGCAATACTTTTATGATGGGTTAATAATATATTAATTTACAATATCAACTTGATAGCACTAGGAAAAGCCCTTTTTTCCGAAATCGCTCAAGAGTGAACGTGTGTTTTTTGGGGGTGGATCGGGTTGAAACTTTGGTGGCAATACTTTTATGATGTGCTAATCATACATTTGCAATATCAACTTGGTCGCACCAGGAAAAGCCTTTTTTATCGAAATCGCTCAAGAATATAGGGGTGTTTTTTAGGGGTGTATCGGATTGAAACTTTGGTGACAATACTTTTACGATATGCTAATCATACATTTACAATATCAACTTGATAGCATCAGAAAAAGTCCTTTTTTTCCGAAATCGTTCAAAAGTAAAGGGGTGATTTTTGGGGGTGGATCGGGTTGAAACTTTGGTGGCAACACTTTTATGATGTGCTAAATGCTAATCCTACATTTACAATATCAACTTGGTCGCACCAGGAAAAGCCCTTTTTTTCCGAAATCCCTCAAGAGTAAAGGGGTGTTTTTGGGGGGTTAATCGGGTTGAAACTTTGGTGGAAACACTTTTATGATGTATTAATCATACATTTACAATATCAACTTGGTGGCACCAGGAAACGCCCTCTTTTTTCGAAATCGCTCAAGAGTAAAGGGGTGTTTTTTGGGGGTGGATCGGGTTGAAGCTTTGGTGGCAACACTTTTATGATGTGCTAATCATACATTTACAATATCAACTAGGTCCCACCAGGAAAAACCCTTTTTATTCGAAATCGCTCAAGAGTAAAGGGGTGTTTTTTGGGGGTGGATCGGGTTGAAACTTTGGTGGCAACACTTTTATGATGTATTAATCATACATTTACAATATCAATTTGGTCGCACCAGGAAAAGCCCTTTTTTTCCGAAATCCCTCAAGAGTAAACGGGCGTTTTTTGGCTATCGTTCGCAAATTATTAAGTTTAGAAGAATTCAATAGTTGCGAAAGCGGTGTTGCCGATAAACGGAAGTGATTACATGCACTCTAGTTAGCGGAAGTAACTTCGTGCTGGCCGTCCCAAATCTCTACAAAGCTACGCCAGCGCCAGCGATCTACAGCTGAACTAAAAGATATATCTGCAAGTACAGGGGCGTCATTGTCACTTCCACATCATTTTTTGAATTTAGGCATGTCGTGACCCCTATTGTTGGAAAAGGATAAAAAACATGGGAAACGTTGTGACTTCCAAAAACGGAAGTCACTTCGTTATATATGAAGTGACAACGTATTGCGTATACCTATTTTGGAAGTGACTAAGTACTATGGATACGTATATATATATATATAATCAAAACCTTATGTACCGTTAGGTGTAAGGTGTTTTTGTTACATTTCACTATTTGATACTTTAACATTTTTATTGTCTTATTTATATTTCTTTATCCATAGACTAGTTTTCTCCATTCTGTCTTGTCGTGTGCTATTTTCCGGGCTTCTTCTTTTGATATCCCTTTTTTCTGGAGGATTTGTATGATGTTTTCATCGGTCTTCCTCTTCTCCTCTTTTCTTGTGCTCTTGATTCCCATATTATCTTGACTGGTCTTTTCCTGTCCATTCTTACCATGTGTCCATACCATCTCAGCTGGCTTTTTTCAATTACCTCTACTACGGGTTCTGTTCCTAGTTCCTGTCTCACGGCGCAGTTCCTAATCCTGTCCAGTCTTGTAATTCCCAATATCGCTCGTAGGTACTTCATTTCCGTGCTCTGGATTTTACTTTTGATTTTATCCGAGAGTGTCCAGCTCTCGCAACCGAAGGTCAATATTGGTACAAATACTGATTTGAACACGCTTATTTTGGTCTTGTTTGTTACTTCTCTTTTTTTTATAAATGAGTTCTTGAGCATGTGGTACACTTTGGATGCATTTTCTACTCTTGTTATGATTTCTGCTTCTTGATTTCCTTTGTTGTTTATTAGTACCCCTAAGTATTTAAATGTCTCCACCTGTTCTAGTCTTGCTCCATTTATTTCTATGTTTATTTTCCTGTTTTCTTCTCCTATTATCATAACTTTTGTTTTAGTTTCATTTATTTTTAGTTTTCTTTTGGTGAAAGCTTTATTCCATATCTCCAAGTTAGCTCGT
Organism: Melanotus villosus; assembly: GCA_963082815.1. Classification (NCBI taxonomy): domain Eukaryota; kingdom Metazoa; phylum Arthropoda; class Insecta; order Coleoptera; family Elateridae; genus Melanotus; species Melanotus villosus. Next base: position 36,658,964 of record OY720419.1, on the reverse strand, counting down.
AATTCACTTTCGTTTCGTGCTAGTACTACTAAGTCATCGGCAAATGCACATAGTTCGATTCTTATCGGTTGCAGGTTCCTGTATCCTATATGTACTTTGCTGGTCTTTACTTTTATTTCTTTTATGACGTCGTCCATGACTATGTTGAACAAAATCGGGCTTAGCACACTTCCCTGTTTCAGTCCCTCCTCCACTGTAAATTCGTCTGATTGTGAATTGTCCGTTCTTACATAGTTCCGGGTTTTAACGTATAGACTCATTATACCTCTTCTGAGCTTCTCGTTTACGTTTCTTTTTTCTAGACTTTCCCTTACTTGTTTTCTTGCCACTCTGTCGAAAGCTTTTTCCAGATCTATGAAAGCCATATAGATTTTTTGTCCTGACCTTTTTGCTCGTTCTATAATCTGTTTAATGGTGAAAATGTGGTCTTGGATGCTCCTCCCTTTCCTAAACCCGCTTTGTTCCTCCTCCAGCTGTGGCTCGATCACTTCCTTTAGTCTCTTTTCCAAGATTCTTTCGTATACCTTGGATGCTACGCTTAGGAGTGTTATACCTCTGTAGTTTCTTTTTCAATAAAGCGCTGCTAAACCATATGCTCTTTTTAGTTTTTAAAACAATTGTTCACTTACAGAAGGCAAGCAAGCGATAATTATATTTTAAGAAATTTTACAAATTAGAAGAACAGTTTTTAATAAATTTTAAATTGCACTACCATACATTAACTTTGTATGAAATGTTAAGAAAAAAAAAACCGTTTTAATACTGTATTGAACGCTGTTAACACTATTGAATTAAGGTGGCAAAAAGGAATGACGAATACTATTAAAAACTATTTTGCTAAAGCAAAATTTAAAATAAATAATGATAATGGGAGTTGAATAACATTAGTCTTTCAAAGCTTAATAAATTACTACCATATGAACAAAAATTATTTAGATAAGGCATGGCCATGGTGAACAAAATCACTGTCTTTGATAGGTTCAGCTTGTTGTTGGTTCTACATGTCAATTAAATGTCAGTTTCGATTTGAATTTTTATTCATCATGGTATTTTCGAAACGCATTTGAAAACATGAAAAGGCGTGTAAATTTATGTTTGCATGCGAATGGTGGCCATTTTCAACATCTAATGTAATAAATTGAAAATAAACCTGTAGTTTAATAACTAAGTTTTATTTGACAAGCTGATTAGCTTACATAACCTATACGATTTCAACTACTGACGATGAATCAAACATACAAGGTACGTTCAGAATTCCAAAGCCACCCTTTATCTAAATAATTCTTATTCATATGGTATTAACAGTAAATTCAGTAAAATCGTTCAGATGTTTTTAACAATATACTGAATGATTCTGAAATAGAAATAGATTAAGCTCATCAACAGGAAAAAAGTTCCCGTCTGTAAACGTTGGCGCAAAAAGCGTTTTATGTCAAAGCCTTCTTGATTTATTTATAAAAATTTATATACCTCAGTAGGTGGTCACCTTTGGACTAAGGTATTTTTGGCTCAATCATGTTTTAACTCCAGATTCACTTATATAAATAATGCTATTGCATTTACCAATACCCAGTAGGCACTCTGTATATGAGTCAATTAAAAATTTTTACAGAGAAGACTTATTAGTGTTTTCTTTTCAGCAATTGTTGCTCTGTTTGGATCAATTTCAATATATTATAAATTTAATTTTTAAATGTAAAGTAATATCTTTAAGGATAACCCTACCCCCTACCTAAAAATAACAGTTACACTCAGGCACAGCCGTAGCCAGAAAGAAATGTAAGATTGGGTAAATAATCTTGTAGATCAGTCACTAAGTGCAATGCATAGTTTAAATTTAAACCATTTTCTCGAGTCTGAATTTTTTTTTTAATCTGGAAATCCTCTGTCTACGGCCGAATATTCAAGATTTTAATATTACTTACTTCATGAGTAAGCTGTGATAATTCTACACTAGAAGTCCATATTACATCACCAGCATTACTTGTCTCAGTCTTCATTGTGTAGCCTTTTGGTGGTCACTGATATGGAGTATGGAGTTGAATTTTTTTATAGTGAATTAAAATCTCCAGCCAAGATTTATAATGAATTTTATTTTAGAACAACAAACGTTTGCATGGCTAATTTGTAAATGTTCAAAGACAAGTTATTATTGTTGTTGCTTTAGCAAAAAAAAACTCGATAAACATTTCACCAATTCAAATTTAAACACAAAGGGGCGGTCTTCGTTGAAAACTACAATTAGAAAAAAATAAGTCAAAAATATTAAAAGCTTAATTAACAATTAAACCAAAATGCAGAAATTATTAGATATTTTACCTTAATATTATCTAGGTCACAACTTTTAAAGCGTTACTGTCATATTTGAACGACACTTTCATTAAAAAGAGGTTAAGTACACCAGGGATTCTCAATCAGTTTCCAAATTATTTTCTCGGTATGCTATATTTATTTACTGGGCAAGATCAAAGCTTGCGAGTGCCAGGGTTCTTAAGGTGCATCAATTGCTGTGGGTATTTAAAATTTAACCCGACTTGAATATTCCCGAACTTAAGGGACTCGCACCTCTGGGTCCTCTGGTAGGGATTTTATCATGCTAAACCTGCATTAATTGACACAAGCATGGCCAACTAATGTTGCATCTACGCTTCACTGATTAAGTCCGCCCAAATTCAACTTTATAATAATGTTGACAGGTCTAAGGTTACTTATTTCAATAAATCAACATGTAGAGCTTCAAGCATGTAAATGGGCAAAAATCATTTTAGATCAGTTAAAAATGTCAAACTCAAATTAAACAGGGAATTTAGTGTTACCAACATAATGGTTTCAGTTTCATTTTCTACTGTTTGCTTATTTATTGGGCGAATTTATGCTTGTGGTTGCCAGAGGGACATCCAAGCGTGTCGACTCCTATTGGCACTACCCGACTAGAATTTTACCGAACCCAAGGGATTTCCATCCCTGGAAGGGGAGCCAAATATCGCATTGACATGGAACCTACAGTTTTATCTTGTATCTGAAAGAAGTCAAACTTTCAGATGTTTTTCCACATTAAAAATCTCACCGACCTGCTGGACCGGGAATCAAAGCTGAGATCTCTAGTTTAGAAGGCAAGTAAATACATTTGTAAACAGGTCGTTAACTGCCAATAAATGTTATCCTGATCAAATAATATGTTTCACAATTTACGTTATAGGTACTTATCTGAAATTGTATATTAGATTTCTATTTGATGTAGCTTTATAAAAATCCGAATGAATTTAATAATCGACTTAGGATCTACCTTATGTGGAAAAAAGAATATAAAGTATATAATATATTTAGTTTCAGAGAAATTTCATTGCGTCCAAGATCAAACTTGTAGGTAGGTACCTTTAGTTTACAAAGCAACCATGCTACTCTTTAGAACACTGTGGGTGGATGGGAACTTATACAGAAAATTTGAAAATCGCAATGAAATGTCGATAATAGCGGTTACGGAATTCACTGGTTTACTTCTATGTGTCTTAATGTGACCGCTATTAGCGACATTTCACCACAAATATGTATGCAAAAATTAGTTCATTTAATGAGCGCTGGCGTATGCGTGAATCCTCCATTCTTGCTTCATAAACGCTTTTGGGTATTCTGTCTTCTTTCATTCGTATAGTGTGCCCTAACGATCGCAGCTGTTTTTCATGTATTGTTTCCTCAATTGGTTTTGTGTTAAGTAATTCCCTGAATGGTTCGTTTTTTATCCTGTCCAGTTTTGTCTTCCCTTCGGTTTTCCTCAAAAACCTCATTTCCATACTTGTTAACTGGCTTATATTTCTTATCCATGTTGTCTATGACTCACTAGTAGTTATACCTTAATATTGGGGTTTCTATTTACGTCCGCTTTTACTTGTTTTGGCACTTCCCGTTTAGTACTTAGGAATTTAGTGTTTACTGCATTGAACAGCCTTCCTGTTTTTCCAAGTCTTTTGATAATTTTGTCTTCTATGTTTCCTTCAAAGTTCAGTATTAGTCCTAAATATCTGAATTTCTGGACTTTGTTCATTTTGTCTATGTTTATTTGTAGGTTTTTCTGCTTTAGTTCTCTGTTGTATATGTTTAGATTGTGTTGTAAGTCATTTGCATCTTTTCGGATTACTACCATATTATCTGCGTAGACTAGTTCTGTTTTCTGTTAGGTTCATCTTTTTCATATTCCAGTTACCGAGTGTGTAGCTTTTTGTCTCCTTTTAACATTCTTTTATGACGTCATCTAATGTTATCGAAAATAGTATTGGACTTACAACGCATCCTTGTTTTAGTCCTCTTCTTGATTCTATGGCTTCTGATGTTTCGTGCTTTACTCTTATATGTTTGTGGTTCTTTTATACAGGCTTCTTATTGCTTGTAGGTTTATTTTTGTTACTTACTCCTCTTTGCTTCGAGTTCCTCCATATGTCTTCTCTGTTTATCATGTCAAAAGCTTTTTTTAGATCTATGAAATAGAGGTGTACCTACTTGTCTTCCTGATATTATTTTTTCTCTATTGGCGTAGTGTGAATATCCAGATAATGTTCAATCTGAATAGGTACCTAACCTTACTGATTGTTTTGAAAGACTAAAGAAATTTTGAATTCATTCTGTTTTCGGAAGAAGGTGGAATTGTTATTAAATTGATTACGGTTCAAGAAACCACATTTTTCTCCTATATTTAGTCTTATGTGTTATATCTTTCAAAAGGGAAACTCATTGGTGCTGCTAAGAGCCAGCTGGGGGCCTTGGGTTCAAACCTTAGGCGGTGGTAAGGGTTTTTATAAAATCCTTCACTGTCTGATATCAATACAATTCTGTCTGTGGTTGAATGCAGATAGTAACAAGACACACATAAGTAGGTACTATATATTTATACCCGATCACAAACTCTAGAGAAGGAATGGGAAATCACTGCAAAGTGGTCACTGAAAAGGTGTGGCTTTGATCTCCTCGCTAAAGCCCTTAGAGGCACCAACAATAAGAAAAAGGTGGGTCTGTTTTCATTTACACCCTTAGATGTTTTTTTATTTTACATGAAATTGAAAAGAATCTAGAAGATCCAACATATCAAATTATAACTGAAGATAGTCGCATGCTCTCAGCAATTGTTGCAACAGGTAACAAACAGGCTACAATACATTAAAACCAGTCACGTAGCCAAGAGGGCTACGTGACTGGGCCCGAAACTCCGCAAAATAATTAGTAGAGATAAGAAGATAAGAAATAAGATGGATAATGAAAGGTTGAGTTCATTAGCTATTCTATCAGTCCATTGGGATATAGAAGTTAACCCTGATGAGGTGCTAAATGTAATTAAAAATTAGAAAAATAGGCGCTTACACTTGTAAACAATCATTTTTTATTTTTAAAGTAATTTTTAAACGTTTATTTTATACAATAAATCTATTTAAATTAGAAATAAAATGTGTTACCTACTTAATTGACTGTGTTCCACTGTTTTCCACTTTTTAAATGTATATTTTCATAACATATATGTACAGTGACCGGCAAAAAGTTCGCAACATAAGGGAAAATTTTTTATTATTGGATTATCGAAAAAAATCGAATTTGAGATATGTCACGTGACCACTGGTATGGCGGAAAATTTATAAAATTCATCGTGAAGTCGCAAAAAGTCGAGTTAGACGACAAAATATCGCAGAAAATAATTTGAAAAAGTTGCTTAGAATTAAATTTTAGGCCCGTATGCAAAATTTCAAGCATTTATTTAAAAAAGTTGAAAATCGCAATTTTTCTTGAATATTTTTTTATTTCTTTACAAGCACCCAATTTTTTCGTTTTAAATAGCCTGATTGAAGTGAAACCTATAAACTTTCTCGATTTTTCCATAATTGACAGACCTAAATCTAAAAAATAGGTTTTCGCTAGGACGCTCATTGTTGCAATGGTTTGTATCTAAAAGCTATTTCAAAATTTTTATGCTGGAGCACTTAGAAAAGACCATTTTTCTCGGTAATAATCAAGTTTCGCCGCTAACTGTGAATAAACCTCCCTGAAATATTACAGAAAGAAAAAGAAAAATTATGCAAGAAAGGTGGTTTTTAGTGTATGGGCTATTTTATTCTTCTTTGTTTTATAAATTGATTAACTTCGACCATAATCAAGAAAATTGAGCTTTTATATGTGTTCTAGCATAAAAATATTCGTAAAAGTTTTCTACAGCTGTTAGATACAAACCATTGCGACAGTGAGCGTCCTAGAGAAAACGTATTTTTTAGGCTTAGGTCTGTCAATTATGGAAAAAACGAGAAAGTTCTTTCACTGTTATCCAAATACATAGCCACTTCAAGCAAGCTATTTAAAACGAGAAAATTGGGTATCTGTAAAGAAATAAAAAAAATTCAAAAAAAATTGCGATTTTAACTTTTTTAAATAAATGCTTGAAATTTGGCATATGGGTCTAAAATTAAATTTTAAACAACTTTTTCAAATCATTTTCTTCGATATTTTGTCATCTAACCCTACTTTTTGCGACTTTTACTTTGATTTCTTTAAATTTGCCGCCATACCAGTGGTCACGTGATATATCTCAAATTCGATTTTTGTATGTATATGTTTCGACTCCACTAATTATGTTGAGTCATTGTCAGATGTTAAACATGTACATGTTTTAGCAGGAACATGAAAAACACGAAATTATAATGTTTAATCTGAAACAATGCGTTTTTAATAAACTTTAATAAATCGGACCCCCTCTGAGCAATTTTTCTGGCTACATGCCAGATTAAAACTGTATACCATATTATTGATTACGATACCCAATTCCAAAGCAGCTTGGTGGAAATTTCTTACCAGAAAATTTGAATTTTATATGCTAGTTAATAAACCAATACACTATTGTTATAAATGGGATTTGGCCCCTTAAGAATTTTTTTTAAAATAAACAAACAACTATAATACATGAATAGCAATATGTAATCTGCAACCTTTAGAATCACAAATGATAAATAAAGCCAAAATATATTGCTTACTTTTTTTTATTAATAACCAATTAAGTACAATTTCCTTTAAATTAAGGACCATTTTCGATAACTAACTTTAAAACTGAGTATTAAAATTTGTTACTAATTCTAAGAATTTTGGAAGTCTTTTAATGGGAAGTCAACATTTATGTATATGAACGAAAATACAACAAAGCAATTAGTCAACAAATAAAATTGTAAAATTTAAAATGACAAATAATTAGTAAGTACAATGTTTCAAATGTGAAATATATTAAAATCAAGCAATAAAAGAGCAGCACAATACTTACATCAGAATTCTACAAAAAATACATAAGTATAAAACAAATACTACTAATTATAAGTCTTAAATTAAATATCAACATACATGTTTCGTCCATGCTTTTATATAATTAAGTTATTAACTGGCTTATCAATTAATTTAAAAAATGACAAATAACTGAACCTTACACTAAACTATAAATTAGTTTTGGTTAAAGCATAATACACATCATCAGCAGACACATTTAATATAATCCTTTGATAAATATTGTTACACTTCTGATCGATTAACAGAAGTCGGCAAGCACCCAATTTAGCAACAGCTCCCATAACGATAGTATTAGACACCATTTGGAAACCATCTAATGCGGCTAGGGTTACGAGCATTCTTAAAATGCTTACAAAATTTGTTTCTTCAACACCAGTACGTTCAACCTGTAAAATGACCAAACTTTGTAATGAAATAAATACACAGTATGTATAAAAGGGTGGAACGACTTACAAGCTACAAAAACTAAAGGAGAGACGGTTATGAAAAATACTTTATTAAGTGGAAACACTAACTCAAAATCTTTCGAGCTATTCGCATGGTCTGACGAAAGCGCAAACACGTAGCGTAAGACAAATCATCGGCCGATTCGTCACAAACCGCCTCGTGTTTTTTCTATAAGTCAAAATTTATATTGAAATCTTTTCTGATAATTAAATTGTTGAAAAGATATTTTCCCGACACCATAAAAGCATGAAGGGAAAGAAATAGAAGAAGAAAAGATATTTATGATAATTTAATTCTTAAATGCAATTACATTACACTAAAATTTGTAATTAAAAATTACCTCAGCAACTATTGCTTGTAATATTAATTTCTCCAGTCTTGAACAACGTTTGATCGCTTGAACTTTCGGTTGTGTAATCATAGCATTCAGTGCTTGATTAACATGAATCATTGATACCAGAATATTTTTTCCTTCTAATTCTGCTATTTCGGCAGCTCTTCTACATATATCTAATGCTCTTCGAGCGTCACCTGACACTGACGCTACTTTCCTGTATTAACAAATTATGATTAGTTAAACAAAAATTTTAAATAAACCAACTATTCATTAATTAAACTACAGAACTGCTTTGGAAGAAGAAGGTTATTTCTTTCAAAACAATGTGCCCGGTACTTATAATATACAGGGTGTAAATACAAACAGGCTCCCCCTTTTTCTTATTATGTTTTAGTAAGACTTCCAGTTTGACCAGAAATGATTATTGATTTTTAAATGGAATAAGGCGAAGGTAACAGCACTTACGCTCTGTGATCGAGTATGGCCGGCAACATGGAGGGTTAAGGCATCCTAAGTCTTGGTGGGAGTAGAAAAAGTACTTTTTCTACTCCCACCATGGAAAGTGGGCTTTTCAGACTTCGTCTCCATAGATACGAGTATTGAAAATAAGTGTTTGCCGAACAAGTGAAATTTGCGTGCGGAAAGTAATTTTTCCACACGCAAATAAAAATGTCAGATTTTGCAGAAATATTTAATTTTTTTTATGGAAATGTGGTTGTAGAAAAAATAGCGTGTAATACATGTGTTGACTCACTATCGTTCGTGCTGCAAACTTCACATTCGTGTGGCAAACATAAGCTTTCAACACTTGTATTGCAATATACTATTGCAACACACTTTTGGATTTTGTAGCACAGTTTCGACAAACAATTGCTTTCAGCATTAAAAATCATGTGGAAAAATCAACTTTCAATAGTAGGAGTAGAAAAAGAAAATTGTAGTAGTACAAAGCAGAATGGAAAGAATAATACCAAGTATAGCTCTAAAGGACAATGTAACCATAAAGAAGATGAAAGCTAGATTGTACCATTCGATAGATAAAATAATAGCAATCTCTAAAAAGAGGTTACAAAACAAACTAAACTAAAGGTATTCCAAGGCATATACGTACTGGCATTAATATACAGCAGCGAAGTGTGGACACTTACAAAAAGGCAAGAAGAAAGACTTTAAGCAGGAGAAATTAAATTCCTCTGCAGAATCGAAGGTGTGACAAAGAAAGACAGATTAAGAAATAAGAAGGTTGAAGGTGAAACCACTGAAGGAAAGGAGAGAAGAAAACCAACTGTGCTGAATAGGACATTTACACGGAATCAGCAATAAAAGAAAACTAAAGGCTATTTAGGAAGCGAGACAAATGGGTAAGAAAGTTAGAGGACGGCCAATAAAGAAGTAGAATCAAGAATAGAAGAAAGTGCTGGAGAAGAAAAATTAAGGTGGAACGATGCGAAGAAACTTTAAAGAACAAGAAAAGAGTGGAGGATAATGTGTAAAGGTGAAAAGTGAGTGAGTGGAAGAAAACAAAATCAGAATCTCGACACCATAATTAGTAAGAGTTAAGATTAAGAAGAACTAATGAGTGGAGAAATGTATGAATATGATGTTGTGAGTTTAGAGAATGAGTATGTAAATGCAAAAGTGCGAGGAAATTGTCCTTACACAACTGGTGTTCTTGCCATGGAATTTCCAAAAATTTCACAGACAACATTGTTCCGAATTGTTACTGAAAAATTAGGTTATCAGAAACTAAGGCTTGATTCAGAAAGTTTCGTACAGTTTTAATCAAGTTTTTTTAGTAAAATCTGGTTAATTAGACATTCGAATTGAAATACTTTAAAAAACTACTGGGCATAAAAGAATTGAAAATAAGCTTTGCTTTAGTGAAAACAGTTCAGTTGTTGAAATGTCGAAGTCCAGAATAAATGTGCAGCGTGAAATTTTGCATTCTTGCATCATTACGGAAGATGAGTCTACTTTAAGTATGACTTTTACATTCTAGCCCGGGCCGCAATAATTTGTTGCAAAGAACAAGAATGATGTATCAGAGACTGAAAAAACTATTTCTATTGAAAAATTTTGATCAAAAGTAATGGTTTAGCAGGCGGTATGCCAATATGGTAAACGAAGCGTTCCTTCCTACCATGAAGGAACCATTAATACCGAAATATACCTACATGAAGCAGTGCTTGAAAAATTATTATTGCCTTTAATTAAGAATCATATACAATCTACATTATTTGGGATTGACCTTGTAACCGCTTACTATTCAACAAGCGCGATAGTATGGAGCTTAGACCAATTAAGATATATTGGGCTATGGTAAAAGGAGAACTCAATACTGGAAGGAAAAACAACTGTTTAGATGCGAGATTTCAAGAAATTTTGGTTGGCTGACAACGAAGAGTTAAAACTGAGACTATGCAGAATCTCATGGCAAGCATCAAGAAAACGGTTTGCACTTTTTCTAAGCAGAAACTAAAAAAATAATTATTCTTTACATATTTCTTTAGAATGTAGTTAACTTTAAACTATACATAACAGAAATTGTTATTAAAGATCTTAAAATGCATGTTTCATTCATTTCAAAACCGTACGAAATTTTCTGAATCAAGCCTTGTGTGCACAATAAATTTCTTTTGTTGGTTTTTATAACCAATCACCCCTTATTTTTTGGATACATCTCATATGCACTACACTATTAATAAACTTAAATCAATTTAAGTCAACATTTATAGCGAAACGGGAGTAAACTGTGAGCAAAATATAGCATTTAACAGCAACACTAGCGAAGAAATGGAATGTTTATAGCAAAGCGATTGTAGCCAAATACAGCAGTCGATAAGTACCATACAGAGCAAGGATTATTAACCGAAAATTAATGACTGAAAATATTTTTTTTAGAACAAATTAAAGAAAAATGTTTAACAATGGCCAAAGTGTAACTAAAATAAATCAATGTAGAAAAAAATGTTAAAGAATTTCATTACGTGTAGGAAGAATTAAGAAACACTTCAGAGGTTGTCTTGTCTTATGGTTCCAAACTAGTCTTCTTTGAAATTGAAATTAAGTAGGTTTTCAAGAAAACAAAATTAATATATTTATAAACAAGCAAGCAAAGTAAAGAAATCAAACTGACGTTTTGCTTCTCATTCAGATCACGATTTTTGCTGCTTTGCTCACTGCTAAAATTGATATTTTGCCTGCAGTTTCACTATAAAAGTTGCTTTATTTACCTAGCAACAAGTTGAATGGCATCTGGATTAAATGCGTTAGTACCACTTAAACGTTTTGTCACAATATCCTGCAACTGTTTGTGTGTATAGGCTTGGAATGTAAGGCGTGTTAAACCTAAACGACTTGTGACTCGTCCCATCAATAATCTAAAATACATAAATTACAGTAACTTCGAAATACTACCAAAGAGGATAAATACACACCGTTCAGGTAAATCCATTGTATTTGCAATTGTAATAACAATTAACTGCGCATTAGCTTTAGTTGGCCAATCTAATAAATTATAAACAACATCTTGTCTTTTTGTACATAAAATATCAAGCTGAAAATATTTAATTTTTAGAATACATACAATACAATATTACAAGCAGTTTCGGTTTACTTTTACACACCTCATCTACAACCAAAACGATAGGTGCAGACTTCTTCTGAGATTTAACGAATTTGTTTTCTAGCATTGTCTGTGCTTGTTCCCAGGATACTGTTTTTTCCATAAGTTGCTTTACAATCTAAAAAGGAAACCTTGTTAATCACAAATTACCATAATAATAAATGTAAATAAATTTTGACTTTTATAAAATTTGTATTATTGTTATACGAGATCTATTCAGTATTTATCTGACAATGTCCCTCCAACTAATTCTGTCATTGCAAAGAAATATGGTGGGAGAATCTTATAGTGTGCATGCATGCTAAACTACATACATTGCCCTGTGGCTGTTCAACTAACTATAATATATTCACAATGTGAGCTCCTAAATCTTTGTCCGTCGCATTTCTAATTTATTATTGAGTTGTAGAACATCTATTATTAAATCCTTCCAAACGCTTTTGTATACGAAAACAATAAACACGATTAACATGATTAAGAAAACTTTTGATAACGAATTTATGAATGAGCCACAAACTAAACAGTAGTTTCAAAGTAATACAATGAAATATTGTTGAAACCTGAAAAACCACAACAAATTATAAAAACAAAACAAGTATTTTAGAAAATTTATTTTTATATGTAATTATCTGGAACTTAATTTTTATTGAAAATATGATTTAATATATTTGACAATGTTGGAATAAAAATCTAGTTTTCTTTTTTATTACTGATAAATACAGTCCAACAAGTGCTTCGAGTTCTCTGCGGCAGAATATCTTCATCTCTCGAGTTGTCTGCTATGGTATCTCAAATTCGTGTATTTTCTTCTGTTTTGTTTAAATAGTCAAAACTATCAATGACTTGCAACAAAGTACAAGTTCAATAGCACAAATCATAAAACGAGAGGGGGGGTCCTCAACAATGTTTTTTTATGACAACTAATGGGTGATGCAGCAAAACATTTAAAACATACTGGAAATATTTAAAAATTATACCCAGTATAATAGCAAAATTGCCTTTACACTAACTGCAAAACAACACAAAAAATCATGCTATGCAAGGACTGTCGCAAAAAGGTATGATAGAATAAAACCATGTTATTCAAATATTATACAAATACAAGGGAAACTGAAACTTTAAATATCTAGGAGTAAATCTCAATGAACGCAACAACAGCGGAGAAATTAATGAAAGGATTCAAGCTGGGAAAAGAGCAACCTGGGCAAATAATAAAATACTCAACGAAAACATTATTAAACGAAATGTGAAATTAGAAATACAGTCGAACTTAGATAAGTCGAATTTCGATAACTCGAATTTTTGATAACTCGAAACAAATTGGTTGGCTACTTGATAACTCGAACTTCTATTACTCGAATATCTTGATAACTCGAACAGAATATTTGGGGTCACCTTGATAAGTCGAATTTTTTGGGAAGCGTTGAGTGTTTTGCATTCGTATTTAAAAACATCTCATACAACCGATTCTCTGTATAATGGTTTAAATAACATTGAACCCTTAACCATAATATGTCCCCTCGCCCATGCCTTATTGTTACACCGATTAAGAAATCGTAGATTTTATTTAGGTTTCTTTGCGGTCACCAGCGAACTAATTTATTGTTTAATTATTAAATTGCCTTGCTAAGAGTAGACAAAACAATAATGCATTGGTTCAGAAATTTGTTTACAAACCCTAAATTCTCGGTAATTAATTAGCCATGGACATCAACTTTTTGAATCCGGGGTATTAATTATTTTCAACGTAAAATATTTCTAGTAATTCAGTAGTAATGTTTCAGACGGGAAATTTTAGAAAAAGGCTAGATTTGAGGCTATAAACTTTTTTGATATTTTTTAAGCAAACTTAAAATGAAATAAGTTAGATTTACCTTAAAATAAGTAGTCATGAATGATAAATTTAAATAAAGTCAGTGAAATATTCGGTTATGCCGAATATTCATTAAAATGGCCGAATATTACGATTGCCGAATAGTTAGCCGTTAACCAAATATTCGTTTCACCTCTGTAAAATAATACATACGTATTATGTATTTTATTTAATAACTCGAAGTCTTGATAACTCGAACTTTTTTTCTGGCAAGTCATGGTTCGAGTTATCGAAGTTCGACTGTATACCCGACACTAATAATACCAGTACTATTGTACGGCTGTGAAATCTGGACCTTAAACGAAAATGATAAAAATAAACTAAGTGTTCGAAAGAAGAATCCTCAGACGAATTTTCGAACCCACCAAAGAAAATCGAGAATGGAGACCCAAAATGAACTTTGAAGTAGAGAAACCACCAGAACATTATCAACTGTGCAAAGGCAAGAAGAATCGCATGGTTAGGACATGTTTACAGAATGCAGAAAGAGAGCCCCAAAAATACTAACCAAATGGAAACCGGAGGAAGAAAGGAAAGTAGGAAGACCACAAAAAAGATGTTGGCAAGACGTAATCAATGACCTACACGACATGAAGACAAAAAACTAGAAAAAAGTACTAGAAAACAGAGAAGAATGGAAAAAAGTTATCAACAAAGCCAAATCCCATCCAGGGATGTAGAGCCGGCAGAAGTACAAGGGAAACTGTGTTATATGAGGATTACCTGTATTGGCGCAATAAATGTAAGAACCCTAAAAACAGAAGAGAAACTGACAGAATTAGAACAACCAGCAAGAAAAGTAAACTATGACATATTAGGTTTAGCAAAAGTTAGGAAAGAAGGAGATTATTCTAAAAGACAAAATGGTCTATTCCAGCTTTCTCATATTGGGTAGCGTTAAATTTTTAATGGGTCGCAAAATGATAAGTAGCCGCTACCTTGCGCCAAAGAAAAAAACAGCCCAGAGAATCATCCAATCACTTCATTCTTGTATACTCCATTTTATGAAAAGAAGACAAATTAAAAAGTTTAAAATTAAAGTGAAATGGTTTCTTTTATTCATTTATATAATACGCACTTAATCTGATCTACCGGGTTTTTAAAGATCTTTAAATTTTGCGTAGAAAATAATCTTTTTATAGCAAACACTGGATTTTAACACCATCCAAGGGGAAAGTAGTCGAAGACCGATCAGTCGGGTAAGATCGATCAGCTCTAAAAACCGCCTTAATTTGAAATAAACTGTATTTAATGTATGGTGACATCTAGTAGTAATCGTTTGAACTCGATACATACCATTAGGTAAGTTACAGAATCATTCGTTACTTCGTAAGCAACCTGCATGTAGCTTGTGACTTTTGTATGTATTTTTCTCCAATCAGAAAATAAGTAGGTAAGTACTACTTCTTTTTTAAAATTCAAAACTTTTGTTTGAATGCATCTAAAAGACACCTATTTTCTGCACGTACTCATATAAATATTGTTAGAAATTCTTTACATGCGGTGTTATATTCTTAAAATGTATGAAATGTAAACAAAGTCGGCTAATGGCGACCACAGTGGTCGGTCTTGCCCTCCGTGCGGTCGGTATTACCTGATTTTTTTTTTGGTCACATTATTAGGTATTGTTCTGTAACACTGAACAGTGACCATAATTTTCAGAAACGATGCCTTCAAAATATATAAGAAAAACAAGGCGAGGTTCTTGGCAACCACAAGACATGATTCGGGCAGTTAAGGCTGTGAAGAATGAACAAATTGGCATTCGAAAAGCTGCTAAAATGTTTAATGTACCTTACGGTACCTTGCAGGATCGTTTAAAGGGTAAACGTGCAATTAGTACAACTAAAGGAAGTCTAGGAAGATCAGCCACCTTCACTCCAGCACAAGAAGTGGAAATACTTAATCATATTATAAAAATGTCTAAGATGTTCCACGGGTTAACACCCATAACAGTCAGACGCACAGCATTTGAATTTGCGGAGAGCAATAATATTAAAAACAATTTTAACAAAGATAAGAAATGTTGTGGCAAAGATTGGTTATATAGTTTTTTGAAGCGCAATCCCACTGTATCATTACGCAAACCGGAGGCTACTTCTCTTAATCGTATCCTAGCTTTTAATACACAGTCGAGTAAATATAGGAGAAATATAAGGAGCAATCTGAGCAAACAGCAATATCAAAACTTAAAGATCACCCAGTTTAAAATGGAAAAATTAATATTAAATAAAAGGCTAACAGCTAGAGTACGTTTAGTAGATCAGAAAGAAACCTAGGTGGATGATGTGCTGGAGAGATGTAAAACCTTGACAGGGAAATGGGCCGGATACGTTGCCAGGAAAGATAACAAAGATGGTTATACGTAACTACCTAACTACGTTTTGGACACCAGGGAATAAAAGAAGGGGAAGGATTCCTCTAGGGATTCGTTGCTCTAATGAGATGAAGGAGTATGGAGGGCCAAATTATAAAGGCACAGCAAAGAACCACAAACAATAGTGCTCTTTGAGAGATGTATTTGGCTACGATCAACAATGGAAAACTTCTTTGACAAAGCTGGTTGAGGTTAATCTCTTCACCAAATTACAAATCTAAGGAAGTCACCCTGATAACTTGATGAAGAGCATATTTTCTGAAGTTCTATCACTGCCATAGAATATCTTAAAAGAAAACTAGCTAACTTTGTCTAGGAAATTTTTCAACTTCGGATGACAACTTAGTTTCCGAAATAGGTACATACTTATATTTTTTATAATTTATTATGGTTTTTGGGGCTTAATAACATTCCACTCGCTTCATTTCAGATTAATAAAGAAATAAAAAAAGCATCTATCGATCATAAATACAAATGAAAATGTTGCAAGCATTATTTTGATTTTTATTTATTATGTACGACTTCAAATTGAAAAGTTTGGAAGATAAATAAATAAATATTACCTGTACATAAGCTTGCCGAGGTTCACTTAATTTCATTCCGTTAATGTTAATATATTTAAACGAGGGAACATCCCCATTTTCTGCTGATTCTGACAATACATTTATAACTTCGGTTACTGTTGCTGTTTTCCCTGTACCAGGAACACCCGAAATGTACATGCATCTAGAAACAAACTTATGTTATACATATATAAAATATTCAAAATTATATACAGGGTATCCCAAAATTTACGCCCGTGCTTCTGGGATTTGATTCAGGGGGCTAAAAGATATCGAAAATGAAGAGTGGAAATTTTTCCGATTGTCATTTGTTATCGACGATAATATGCTGCAGAGAGTTCGTGCTTCAATGATAAATCGTGTGAATGTTTTCCTTGAAGTAGGAGGCAACCTATTTGAACACTTTTTGTGACAACAGATGTGGAAAATAACTTGTTTTCAAATATTATTCGTTTTTAATAAAGTTTAAAGTCTATACTTAAATTCTTGTTTTTTATTGATAACTCGATAACAAAAGACAAACGGAAAATTTTCCACTCTTCATTTTCGATTTCTTTTGGCCCCCTGAATCAATCCCAGAAGCACGGGCGTCAATTTTGGGACACCCTGTATATTAATTACATCATTTGTGATATTACCGTACAAGGGAAAGTCAATAAATAAGCAGAACCATTTAATTGACGTAACACAAAAAATTGGGAAAAACAAATTATATGTTACTTTTTCTACTAAATCTCCCTGCACTTATCCCATTGGTCTACCAACTGCCTTATTCCTTCCACATAATTTTTGGGCATTCATACACTATTTCATTGCTAGCAAACATGTGCATACAGACTACTGTAGAGGCTGCTGACGAAGCTATTGGGAAAGTTAAAACAAAGAGACAAAGAACTAACTGGTATGAGGAGGAATGTGCCAAGATAACAGCTAAAAAGAATAAAGTGTATATGCAGCTCCAGCAGAGAAAAACTAGACAGAAAGAAGGCGATATCGTTTCAGATGAAGAGAGAATACTTAAAAGATGGGCAGAAAGTTTTAAAGCACAATTGAATAATGAGGAAAGGGAAGAAGTTACTGTGGCAGACATGGAGAACGACAACAGAAAAAAGGAAACACCGTCATATCAGGAGATAAGAAAATCTGTAGACAAATTGAAGAATTCGAGAGCACCAAGATCTGATAGTATCACAGAAGAGATGATAAAACAAGGTGGCAACCCCTTAATCGAAGCAATTCATCAACTCGTAGTACATATACAGGAACAGATAAATACCCAATGAATGTACCTTTCTTCAATGAAGGTGACCCATTAAAATGTGAAAACCACAGAGGCATCATGAGACAACATTGAAACATATCACCTATTCATTGACTTCAAGGCTGCTTATGATAGTGTGAATACAAATACTTTATACAGAGCTATACTACATTTTAACATACCAAAACATCTGGTGGCACTACATATTTAAAGAAACCACGCTAAATGTAGAGTGTAAAGAAAGAGCCCAAGGAGAGCTCTCTGAAGCATTCTGTGCTAAAAGAGAACTGAGGCGCTTCGACATAGCCCTCGAGTATGTTGTGAGAGAGGCCGAAGTAAATCAAAGAGACACAATAATGAATAAGAGCGTAAAGATGTTAGCTTACGCTGACGATATAGACATCACATGCTCTAATAGACAGCTTGTCAAACCTGCAATGCCACTGATACGGCTGGAGATAAATGGGCCTCCAAATAAACTCTGTCAAAACAAAATACATAATAGCAACGGAGAAAAATTAAGTTCCAAAATGTCTCAGACTTCACATATCTGGGCTCATCAGTGAATAACATCAACATCTGCATGGAAATTAAAGAACGCATTCACCTCACGAACATGAAGTGCCAAATGTACAAGACCCTGATCAGGTCAGTACTCATATATAGATTGGATAATTGGATAATGTGGATCAAAGCAGACGAAAAACAACCGACAACATTCGAATGTGAAATACATAAGACTTATTAATGGGGAAATCTGTGAGAATGGACTCTGAAGAAGACATTTCAACTTCGAATGGTATCGAACATATGAAGAACCAAATATCGTGAAGTTTATTAAGATTGGGCGGTTAAGGTGAATCGGACAGGTGGAAAGAATGCATAACTCCAAATCAGTGAAGTTAAAAACAAAGCAACGGCCAAAAGGAAGAAGGTCAGTGGGGAGACCAACAGATCCAAGATGACCTTAAGGATCTCAAGATTAAAAACTGACAAAGCCAAGGCATGGAATAGGGCTGAATGGAGAGGGACTGTAGAGCAGGTCAAGACCCAACAAGGGTTGTGGAGCCAGCCAGGATGATGATACACTGTTTCATTTTTAGCAAATTGACGTCCTCTTAGAGCCGATTTCATGGGCCCGAATGGAGCAAGGTTATAACGAGGATGTACCAAGAGTTCAAGTTTTAAGTTTCAGATAATTTTCACTTTACAGTGCAGTATAAGGATATGTGTTATCATGGAGTAAGCTGACTCCTTCACTCAATCTTTCTCGTCTTTTGGTTTCTACACAAGCTGATTTCAGCTGGTTTTAGATTAGGTATAAGAACCAAGCAAAGAGCAAAGAGGCTCTAATATAAGAGAACATCCATTTGCTAGCTTGCTGCAGAGTGAAAAACATTTAATTCGGAAGAAATAAGAAATTTGGTGAACTAATAGAGTATGTGCATTCAAAAAGCGGAAGAGATTAAGGCGAAGATACCACCGAGAACTTTAAAAACCGCTTTGCTCCGCACAAAGGGCATAATAGTTATTTGTATACTAAGGCCGCGAAATTCCATTTTAGCGTACCGAGAGAAAAATTGTCGCCGAGGCCGCTTGCGGCCGAGGCAGGACAATCTCGAGGGCGCTAAAGAATTTCGTGGACGAAGTATGCACAGCATTTTTTGTGCAGCTGTAAAAAATACATAATTACAAATTTTTATCATAAATGAATGTAAATAGAGTCGGCCTTCACGTCACAATGTTTCTATGGAAACAACATAAATAAAACGCGTTTCGCGGCCGTTACCCTTCGTAACGCAATACAGGCCGCGAAATCGGATCTCGCGTTCTCTATTGCGTATGCGAAATGACCACTTCGTGTCCAGTTGCACAAAAAAATATTTGTGATTTGTTTTTCCTAATTGTTTATATTAAGTATAACTTAATTATTCTCGTTACTTACAGACTTTTCCTTGTATTTAGTAATATTTACAATATTTTTTCATTGTTAAAATTAATATTAACAAATATTTTAACATACCCTCCACAACCATCTAAAAGTTTTCCCTCCAGAAAGTTGATAATATCTGCAAATTCCTTTTCACGACATGGAAGAGCTTTAGGGATATATGAAACGTGCAACTGAGTTCTAGCTTTTGATAAAGGTGTATTTTCTTCTATGACAGTATTTTTCCTAGCTTGAACAGATGGTGTAATAATACCTTCCCTTACCATCTTTGCTCTTGCGCTTGGTGTATCTTTTAAATTACTTTTAGGGGTGCCTCTATTATTCATTCGTTTTGGTGTACTAGGAGTTTTCGGTTGTGAGTCATCACGGTTCGAATTAGCAGAGACTAACTTTTTTGATGCACTTTGTAAAACACTTCTTCTAAGTTTCTGAGCTGAATTTACATCAACTTTTTTAGTTGACGAGTTTATTTGTGACTTTTTGGGTTTCGTTGAGAAATATACACTATCTGAAGAGTCCGATTCATCAGTATCTACATATTTTCTAGGAGGACCTACACGTCGTTTTGGTCTTGAACCATAATTATCATCACTTATCTGATTTTTAGATGAACTATAATAATTTTTTGCTTTAGAAGATGACACTTCATTGATGCTATCATTATCACTATCAGTCATATATTTTTTAGGCGGATTTACAATTCTTCTTGGTCTTAAAGACGTATAATTATCACTTTCGATACAAATTTTTTGTTTGGGAGTTGATTTTGTATTACTAGTGTCATCATTATTATTTATATACTTGACAGGACGACCTACACTCCTTTTTGATGCTGTATGATTGCCATTGGTTGATTTTTCTATGCTATCTAAACACTTTCTGGGATGTCTTTTACTACGATTCGGTGTAACTTCCATGTTTTCTTCAACATCATATCTTTTAGGGCGCCCCACCTTTCGTTTTCTTTCAGAAATGTCTTTAATACACTCACCGTCGATATCATCATTTATATATGTGATAGATGAATTTCTATTTCCTTCTTTCATAGGTGTTAAATTTTTTATGGCTTTATAAATACTTTCACTATTATTTAAATTGTTTGTACAAGCAGATATATTTTTATTAAGAATCTCAGAACCACTAACAGTGTTTGTTTCAAAGTCTTCTAATTTAATTTCTGATTTTATTTTATGTTCCTGGTGTTCGCCCTTCACACCTTCAATCAATTTTACATTTTCCCGATCTTCATCTTCTGTAATATTGCTTAATTTTTCTTCAACATCCCTGAAAGGTGTTCTTCTACTTACAGAACGATTACTATCAGTGCTTTTTCTACGAATACTTTTTTTGGGAGTATATTCTTCTGGTGAATAGCATTCAGTATATAGTTTCCTTTCAGTGGTTCTACTTGAGCGTCGTCTAGGCAAATCAATTTTTGCCGGAGTACGATATGGTGAAAAATACTCGGTACTTGCCCCATTAATACGATTTGATTGACGTCTTGTTAATCCAATTTTCGTTGGAGTTTGAGTAGTATCTATATTTTGTGTTTCATTTTGTGAAAGTATAATACGATTTTCCACTTCTTCAACTTCACGAAGTTTAATAGGTGATTTCAGTCTAGCGACCTTATCATCTAATTTGGTTGGAAATACTTTTAAACTTAAATCATTCTTTTTTTCATTTAGTTTGAATTTAAGTTTAATAGATTTATTATCATCGATGTTTTGGTTGATAACTGAATAAGAAAATATCGGAATTCCACTGGGTGATGTTATTGGGCTTTCAAAAGAATCGTTCAAAACACGTCTAACAGACATATTTCTTTTTGATGGTGATAAAATTGATTCATTTAGTTTTTTTCCTTTGTTTCTAGGAGTTAGTTTCATATTTTTAGGATTTGATGGACTTTTAATTTTATCTGAATCTGTTTCTTCTACATCAGACCCTTCAGAATCTAAATTTAATACTGGCGTACCTTTATGGCTAGGCTTACGTTTATATTTGCTATATTTAGTAGGTGATGTCTGTACAGGTATTGCTTTAATTAGAGGACTTTCTTGACCAATGGATAATTTTTTTGCTGATCGATAATTATCTGCCTCAATATCTAATGTATCTGTGTACCTTAGATGTTCAATATTTGAGAAGGATGTTTTATTATCCATGTTATCTTCTTCGGAAGAATATGGAATAATCTGGCTATATTGTATTTTATATCGACAGAAAAAGTAAACATCAGGGTCAAAACCATTATGTTTAATTAAACTGATTGGATAATTTGGTCCACCAAATATAACCTTACATTTTTTCTGTATATTTTCCAAAGAAATAAATATATCACTTCCGCATGTATCTTCAACTACCTTAAAAGTAATGACAAAATTTAAGGTAAAATGCTTTTCAGACAAATCTATTACTAAATATATTTAAATAGCCAAATTTCAATTTGAAAGTTCAAAGAACCACAAAATTTATTATATAATGTTTACATTTATTTATGCACTTGATAATTACTAATAAGTAAAATAAACACTTACCTCGCTTTTAAAATCAAATTTAATTCCGCATGTATTAAATTTAGAATCTAAATCTTTCGTCCAAGTAAACCAACGAACGCTCCCTCTAAATTTAGCTTTTTCATTCCATTTTTCATGAGAGTGGTAAAGACATAATAATTTACAGATTCTAATTTTATTTGGTTTGCTTGACTGACTAACGAGTGCAAAATCACCTAGATTAAAAGTGTCACCCTTATAATAAAATGATCTGAAATGCAAATTCTAACCTTAGTAAACATTTGTAAAAACAGCAAATATTTGAATTTTCAAGAATTATCTATCCAAGTAAATACAAGTTCGTTGTTTAAATTGTATTAATTTTAGAATACATTCAATACATACTTGTAAAAATCAAACCAGCCTTTTTCTAAAGCAGGATTATAACAGTCAACTTTTGGGCCAACCCACTTAAAATCGGTCATGGTAAAAATTATACAGATAATATAAATTTAGAATTCACAGTAAAATTGTTTAAATAAAAAAACGTAGAACACTAAACACAACAATCTACAAAACACAAACACCCAAGGAGAATAAACTAACAAACACCTGTTCTATCCGTTGCTGTTCTTTTGGCGCCATTTATAGTAACTTTTGTTTTTTAATTTGGGGACCAAATGTTAGCCAACTTAACAGGCTCCAATATATTTAGGCAAATTCGCCTGTCCTCTAATTATATAAATAAAATTCAAATATAATTTACTGTTAAATATTTTTAAGAAATAATTTATATAATAAAATATAATAATAAAAACTAACATTTTGATATTTTTAATGTCTAACAATACGAAATTGTCATTTACTTTTTATTTCAAAACATTTTGTTGGGTATTTATACCAAAGTAGATATTCTTGTTACGTCACTATTTATCTACATCTGATTCGCCTACTGGCATAACTTTTGTGGTTCTGTGAACTTAACCTTACTTAAATTGTAACAATGGATGTTGATTCAGAGAGTACGGCAACATCAGTAGATGAAAATACAGAAAATTTTTGTGATAATCCTACTCGTGATACCCTAGCCGAGGGTTTAATGGGATTAATTAAACCCACAGTAGATCAGTTAGATGAAAGGGTTCGCACTACAAGGTAAATTTTAATAAAATGTTTTTGATTATTTAAAACTGATTAAATATGTTCTAGAATATCCCAGTTGGAATTAAAACAGTACATTGAATCATTAAGTGAGGAATTAAAAAAGATATCTGAAGCTCAACAAGTCACTGTTGACTTAGATGCGTATGTTAAAAAATTAATGAATGCAAAACATCGTGTAACCGTTTTAACAAATGTATTACAAAGTGCTCAAGAAAGATTGAATAAAGTACATCAGTCAATTGAGAGAGAAACAATAAAACGAAGGGTGTTGCTAGAAAGCTGTAATGATCAGTCGTCATCGACACACTGATTTGCTACTAAAAAATGTACCTACTGTACTTATAAATAACCTAATCATTTTTTAGGAAAGATAAACAGTGATAATTTTTAATCTTTTTATATCATTTAACTTTAAAAATGTCGTTGCCAACTCCATTATATGATTTAAAGAACTTTTTGGATGTTTATGAACCCCGTGAAGACACATTTTTGTTTTTAGATGCCTTAGAATGTGATATAAAACATATTAATTCAATAAATGCAACTAATATTGTAGAAGTGGGTTCTGGTAGTGGAGTGGTAATAACATTTTTGGCTTCATTATTAAGCAATAAATGTACTTTTTATGCTACCGATTTAAATCCTTCGGCATGTTTAGCAACATCAAAAACTGCATCTTTAAATAATATCATGATAGAATGTATCAATATGAATTTGTTAAATAATTTCAAAAATACATTGTTTGATGTTATAATATTTAATCCACCTTATGTTGTAACAGAGAGTAACGAAATTAGTCCCGGATTAAATGGGGCATGGGCAGGTGGTATAGATGGCCGAGAAATAATTGATAAATTTTTACCAACTCTAAATAATCTTTTAACTAATAATGGTGTTTGTTATATGGTAGTTATTAAAGAAAATAAACCTGAAGAAATTAGTAAAATAATGTGCAATTTAGGGTTTAATACTACCATAATAAAAGAAAGACGAATTTTGGGAGAACATCTGTTTATTTTACGTTTTTCTAGAATACCTATGTAACTTTTAGGTGATAATTTGTTATGTATTATTTATATCAAATATATGTATTTGAAAAAGCACTCTATTGGTTGATTTCAGCCAGGGGCGGACTGGCCTACCGGGACACCGGGAGAAATCCCGGTGGGCCGATGCATTTTGGGCCGGTTTAATTGTATAAACCCTTATCGAAAAATTATTTTTATACTAAGCCAAGGCCGGTCGACGACTTCTGCTATTACGATTAATTTTTTTGCTGTTTAGTAAAACGTTAAAATAACCATTCTGGCTGAAATGCTCTGTTGCAGCTTAATAAATGGAACATTCTACATTCATAAGTAAATATACCAATAATAACAACAATCGTTCCACGAATTTATGTGTACATGTTTACGATCATACATCATAACGATATTGTATGCGGCGCTAAATCTTAGACAAAAGACAAGAGTCACGTACTAATTTTATGAATTATGTACCTATTGGTAAAAAAGAATTTAGTTTATGAGGCTAATCATCTGTTGTCGACAGATTTTGCTGTGTTTGTACTAAACACATTGGTAATCAATCCCTTGTTCTTTTGTTAGTGATTCATTTTTAACGCATTTAGTATTTAGTTCAGTTGCTTAGTTCCTTCTCGAAATGCGTGTGATTAAGACCAAGGGTTTTACTATTGAAATAAATACAATGTGATTTTTAAAAACTCAATAGCAGCAGGCCGAATTCTGTCTTAATAACCTTAGAACTGTCTGTATTAAATCAGAATATGACCTGCTGCAATTGAGTTTTTAGAAAATCACATTGTATAACAGTTATTTTAAAATTAAAATTATTAATTTACAAAGACTAATTTCTTAGTTTTTAATTTAGTGCTAGTTTCGTAGGGTAGATACATTTAAAAGTTACTGACCGTTTTGTCTTCTGTTTATTAAATATAATTTTTAGTGTCGCAGTGTTGTTAGATTATATAATTGACTCATTAATATGGAGAAAAAATCTAAAGGGGGCGCAGAAAAAGTTATTAGCAAAAGATGTTGCAAAATGTGTGAAACTTACCAAATATTTTCAGCAAACTACCACCGAAATAGACACCTCGAGTTTCCCAAAATCATCACAACCATCGACCTCCTTTCAATTTGTAGAAGATGAAACACAAGCAATACTTACAGATACAGTAACTGTCCACAACGTGATTTTAGATAAAATCTGAGAATATTTATTTTCAAAGAGATAAAATAATTGAAAGCAGGACAACTAGGTTTGACAAAAATGGTCAGTTATATATGGATCTAAGTTTCCTATCACCTAGTAATTTTAAAGAAATCGCTAAAAATGGAATTCCTGAAAACGCCCTTCAATGTTTAAGCGAAAAATTCATTAAGTTTGATAACCGAGCCACTAAGAGTAATTTATCTCAAGAAATAATTGATTTTGCTAGTAAGTGGGTCAGATTAAAAAATTCAGTAACTGAAGAATATTCTTTACTTCATCCGAGCCTGGAGTTTGATGAATCCGAAGAGGAAGATGAACAAACAGAAGAATTCCAGAAAAATTGACAAGTTGTAAAAATTGTGCAATTTGCTGCTACCAATTACGCCAATTACTACACAAATTTAATTTATTTAGTGAATCCTACAGCACGTTGTCATTGGCGTATAAATATTTATTAACCATTTCAATTTCCCAAGTGTCTTGTGAACGGTCATTCTCTAAATTAAAGTTTATTAAAAATCGACTAAGAAGTACCTACGTTATCAAATGACAATTTGGAATCATTTATGTTAATGGCATGTGAAAAAGACATTTTAAACAATATTGACTGTGACTCTATTATTGACAAAGTCGCCGAAAAAAGTAACTTATTGAGAAAGAAACTTTTAGTTTAATTTTCTGTGCCCGCTATTTATGTGTGTTTCTACTTTTTTTCACGTAAGTATCTTAAAACACAAAATGTATTTAACTATATTGGATGTTCGTAATTTTTTGTATTTTTGTTTGTAACTTCTACTCTTTAATCAATGCTACCACTATAATCTACGAGTCTACGACAAGATCAATTATGTATTTGTAAGTGAGAAATTATTTTGAATACATCCTTTGTAACCTCGGTTACCTCGGTACTTTGTTTTTTTTTTATCTGAAAGACTGGGCCGACTGGTTCACTAATTTCCCGGTCAAAAAAACTCTCCCAGTCCGCCCCTGTTTTCAGCTGTTAAATGTAATAATTATAATTAATTATAGCACAATTTCAAAAATATGTTGCATCAGTTTTATATTTAGCATTGTTAAAAATGACTCATGACTAATGCAGGGGAATACCCATTTTATTAACAGAACCTTATTTACTTCATGAAAGATAATTATTAACCAGTTTCAAGCAGTTATTGATTACATACAATTTTTACAAATTCTATTGATAAAATCTGTGGTAGGTACTTGTATACAAAAGTTAGTTATCACGTTAAAGGCATATTTATTAATTATTGTGATGACACATTTTTATAATTAAAAATTGTTTTGATTTTGATTTGTTAAAATTTTATGTAAACACTAGTAAATAGTACAGTATAAATTGAAAAATATGCAAAATCATTCTTACATTTAACCTTTACCCGGTGACGTGGTGCCCCACAGACATCAGTGAATTTTATATTTTCCACCGTTTTCATCTGATAACAGATAAATCATTCATACGCCATGTAGGTACCTTTCAATAACATCTCTCTTAACACTCTAGCCTAAAATTAGTCAATTTGGTGCGTTGTGTTATTTGTTATTGAATGTTAAATTAAATTTGGGGTCAGACGCACCACGTCACCTTGTACGTTTGTAATTTGTGATTAGCTAGAATGCTGGTACCTCAAAAAAAGTGGATTTTGGTGACGATAATATTGAGAAAACTTTAACGCAGTGGTATGATGAAATGTAAAGCTTGTGGAAGCCCACATGGGCCGAAGATTGACAAACCAAAGGCTTCCAAGGAAGCTCCGTATGTCAATCGGCAGAATCTTAGGAAAACCGGAGGATAATGAAGTTCCTCAAGCCCAAGCAGAAACAAAAAAGAAAAGATACGACTTATGCCCCCGCAGTAAAGATAAAAAAACCAAAATTACTTGCAATTTTTGCAAAAAAACCGGTGATTGCCAGGCGAAAATTTATAAGAGCTGTGTTTCCGAATGATTTACTTTTTCTAATTTTGAACATTTGCAGTTTTGTCGAAGTAAATTATTTTTTTATGTTAAATTTAAGTATTTACTTTAGTTTGTTATCTAAATCGTTTGTTTAGTTCGTTAAAACTAAAAGTATGCATGTTTTTCAATAAAATATGCTAATTAAACAATTTGACTACATTTTTCAGCATTTTTTTGAAGATTATTATATTACAAAGGTTTTTTCCTTCCAAAAACAAAATACTTGCAAAAAAATCATTGTACCTGATTAAAACAAGATTTGTAATGTTATTCTTTCCAATATATTGTTATTTTTTAAAACAATATAATATTGGTGAGTTAAAAAAGAATGGGGTCTAAATGTAAATGTCACCACATCACCGAATAAAAGTTACAGCAAAGCCACGTCACCGGGTAAAGATTAACATTATAAAATCATTGACCCTTGTTTACTATTGCTGAAAATAACTGACCATGAATAATAATTAGGGGAATACCCCTTTTAGTAAGAGACACTTCTGTGCTTTATAAAAGGAAATTCAACAGTTATTTGTCAATTCTTAAGTGTATGTAGGTGTTCAAAGTAGTGTTAATGGTAAAATCTGTGGTGTTACATAGATAAAAGTTAGTTAACAAATCAAACTTACATTTATTAATCACTCTGACACCTTAATTAAGATATTTTAAACATGAATCAACAAGATAAAGATAATCATTCAAATATGTTAAACCCCAACAATGAAGCATACTGGAAAAGTCGGGGATATCTAAATCGACCAAATATTTGGGAAGGTAGGCTATATCAGTATTTGTTTTCATATGTGAATGTAAATACATATCTCATGCTTTTTAATCTATGAGGTTATTTGCAATTGTTATCATGACATATGAGTAATATTTTCAAGTAGGTAAATCCCCCTACTTTTTCTGCGATGCTTATGCCGAATATATAAATAAGTCCTGCATAATACATTCCATATTCTCAGCAAAGCCACCTCTCAACATGAATCGCACGCCTTATGATAGTGACGAAGATGAAACCAATTATGGTAACTCTGCAGGTATTTTTATAATTAACATTAACATTTTTAATAGAAAAATTAGAATATACAATATTTTCCTAAAATGTAATAATTATATTTAGTTTGGCAAGAAAATGATGACAACAAGGCCAACCAAAAAAATCCAAACCACTGGGCGTTTTGGAAAACTCGAGGTTTTGATGAACGTCCAGCTGATTGGATGGGTAAATATGTAGCTTTATATATCTATCTACATGTTCAAAATTGTATAAATACATATATTTACTGTGAAAAGTGCACCCTAAAAATATTTAGGAATTAGTTAAAATAACAATTCTGATAATCTTAGCATAACAATCTTCGATAATTTATGAAGGGTGTTTAAGTCAAACCAGGATTTTTAGTTTCATCAACATATGAAGAAATCCGAGGGCATCCTGTTAGTCGTGTTGACAAGTAACAAGTACAAGTGCCTTCAATTACTACATGGCGGTGCAAACGTTATGGGCTACACGAATTACAGAGTGTTCTGTGGCAAATCCCTTATTAAACAAAATGACATACAATGTTGTTAGTACAAACATGCAATAGCTTGTTGTAATGACATTTTTTATGAATAAAGGGGGTTAATCGATTGACATTTACAGAAGACTTCAACCCGATGGTGAGACTCTTAGCCACAGTAAACATTCACTTGAATGGTGCAAGCATTTAACCCGTTTCACTCATAAAAAACGTTATTATAACAAGCTGTGCCATGTTTGTACTGACAAAGTTACATGCCATATTGTTTAACAAGCGCTTCGCATAGGCCGCGACCTTAATGCCGTAATATGGTATTAGTAGCCACTTATCACTTAAGAGCATGACTTACAGGATGCCCTCAGATATCTTCTTGAGACTAAAATTCTCGGTTTAGGTATTTTAATTAATTCTGATATGTTCAAGTCTCAAAGACGCTAGAATTTTTTTTTTAAACTGCTAGTTACAGTTGGGGTTTGAATATGTGAAACTTTAACTGTGAAGACAAAAACTTAAGCAGGCATTAAATTTCACCTTTCTAAATTTTTTTTAGATCGAATTAAAACTTGCCGGCCTCTAGATAATAAAGATGGAGATAACAAAAGCAATAATGTAGCAGCTGCTGTAATAGGAACAGCTGTTGCAGTTGGTGTTGGATATTCCTTGATAAAATGGTTTACAGCAAGCAATGAAAATGAAAATACAAACGGAAATGGAAATCAAAACAGAACAAATAATTAACCTAACAATTAATATAGATAATAGAATGTATAACAATAATTAATAAACACGAAGTCAGTTCCCACAAATGTATTTAATCTTAGATCTTAGCTACTCATTAACGTTTTCGTACCGACTCCGGTACATCATCAGATGATACAAAATACTGGAAGATAAAAGGGAAATAATAACAATATGTTCTTAAAATAACACGTTAAAATCTTACCTGCTAAAAAACAATGAAAAACATAATAATTTAAACTTTAACTTTAACTTTCACTTACGGCTTAACTAAAGACATGACTTAAAAAATAAACAAGTTGAAAAGAAGCTTGATATATAAAGATTAACCCACAAACCGAAGAAGTATGGGGCTCCTAAATATACACAAAGGCAAGCCAAACATGTGGTTCACATTACACGATTTAATTAATATAGCTCATTGACTATGGGTAATAAAAATTTAAAATTTGGCATGACATAACTTGCGTTGTATATTGTAGGAGATATGTACCTAACTAATTTTTCTAAATTTGCAATACATATCTCATGAAGCATATTAATAGTTTATAGTTTAAGTTGATTGCATCTAAATATTTAAAACAAAACTGTAATGTAAAAGGTCTATAACTGTTTGCTTTTTGCTGTACATATTTTTTTTGTTGGTGACATTTTAAGTCGCCTTTTTAATATCTACATGCTAGATTATAAACAGCATTTTAAAACACGTTTCCCATCCTAGATTATAAACAGCATTTTAAAACACGTTTCCCATAACAACGTGTTTTAAAAAACATTTAAAACACGAAGGAAATAGCAACAATAATTGTCTCTATTATGCCAATGGCAGAAACTTGAATAAACCTTCTCGTAAGCAGTTTTAGATATGCTCATAACCAACGTAGTAGTTGACAAACAAAAAAAATTTTGAATAACACTCTTGGGAAAACGCTTAAAGAATCTCGGTTGTGCATGCAACTCGACTTCGTCTCGTTGCATAGCAACAACCTCGAACCTTAAGCTTGTGTTTTCGCACTTGTATTATTAATAGCTATTCAAGGATCAGAAATGAACATGGAAGACGTGCAAATTGTCATAATTGTCAATATAATGTTATCAATATAAAATATTGTTTAGAGCACTAATTAGGTAAATTAATTCAGCCAAATAATTATTGATATTTAATAATAATAATACCTATCTTTATTTTAAACACTAAGTAAAAGCACAATTGTTGAATATGAAATTTTAAAAATTGCACATACATTCTTTTATTCAATTCAATATGGTCGGAGGCCGATTTTAGTTATTTTAAACTTTAAAAGTACGCCACACTGGCGTACACGGTAGCATTCTAGCATAGTTCCGAATGCTACCGTGCATGCCAGTGTGGCGTAATTTTCACGTTCAAAATAACTAACATCGGCCTCCGACCATATTACCATATAATGATCTGTAATGAATATGTTGGATCGAGAAAAAAACTTTCATCATGAAGTGAAATTGAAAAAATATTCAAATTCAATGTTATTTAAATGTGAAATTTGAACAGCTTGGCGGCACGGGTTAACCATGTTCCACCGGACCAGGATTTTGCACACCTCATTTTTTTAGTATCTTGAATGATTCCAGGGGGTGAGAGCACGAAAAATCAAAATGACCATTATTAAGGGACACCCTAATGGTAATGCATGGCTTTACTGAAGGTTGGCGATAAAAAAATGATTCTGAGCAGGCCTTGACTAGTACAACACGATTGGCAAGACTGATTTCAAAATGCGGCAGTAGGTTATCTTGCTGAAAATATCCGTATAGGAGTTCATCGTCATCAAGTTGTTCAATGAAAGGTCGTAAGAAATTATTGCGATATGTTTTTGCATTAACTGTGTCGTGAAAAAATATAGGGCCAATAAAGCGTCTTCGTGACATCGCCATCCAAACGCCAACCTTTTGAGGGTGCAAAGTGCAAACATTTTGAAAAAATTACACTAGTATTACAACGATAAACTTAAATGATTCTGGAAACAAGATTGCAAAACTGACTTACATTTGAAATGTCACTGTCACATTATAATTCATAGGCATTCGAGAACCAGTGTAACCAATCGTGTTGTACTAGTCAAGGTCTGCTCAGAATCATTTTTTTTAAGATCTCATGGTATATTTATTGTAATACAAAAAGTTTCAACATATCAATTGTATCGCGATGTAAGTAAGGCTAAAGACATATGGGACGATATTCACTGCTGCGGCACATGCAATAAAATACACGCACCGTTGGATCAAGTGGCCGTAGTTGCGCCAACTTTTAAAATTATCTTTTCCATGTTGAAATTCATCTGCATTCATTTTTTTGAAATTTAACTTTTACACTGTGCAACAAAGGATTTGTTTATGTATATTTTTCTGCACTATTCGTAGTAGGTCATGTACTGCTTCGAACCCATAGCGTTTGTTTTGCGCTGCTGTCAAAACTATTGTCTTTTCATTCAATTGAAGTTTGTTGGTTATTGTATCATCAAATTTACGAAAAAAATGACTTCAAGATCGAAGTGTAATTATTAAAATGATTTCTTCTATTATGTGTGCAGTTTTTACATTGCTCCTAAACAAGTTAAACATCGAATTGTATCTGAAACCAAATCTATTGCTGCTTATGAAGCATATTTTGGAATGCCTGTTTCAAATCAGAACGTTAAATGGGCTCCTCATGTCTCATGTAGTAGTTGCCGTTCAAATTTAGAAGCATGGTATCGTGAATCGAATCGAAAAATGCCATTTAGAAGTCCGAGAATATGGAGAGAGCCCACCAACTCGGCAATGATGGGAGAGTATATTGTATGGGGCTTAGGTACTACAAGAAAGCAAATTTATAAAAAAAAAATAGATCTAATGTTCATTTTTAATCAAAATAATTTTAATAAATGATGTTTTTTAGGTTTCTTTATTTTTGTATTAAAGTCCTTTGTTTCTCTTTATTAATTTCGTCAGATTTTAATTTTTGAACCTGATAAGTTCGATGCTAAAATTTGATCCATACAAAGTTCAGAGTTAGAACGTACCTAAGTTCTAAAATCTAAAAGCTAGAAGACCGAAACTTAATTATCAAAACAACTGATGCCTTTAAATAAAAAATGTGAAAAAATTCCCATAAACAAACAAAAAGTTAAAATTTGTTGCACAGTGTTATGTAATGAACACAGTTCTGGGGACATTTGAATAACATTGGATGATAAGTCAAAACGGCCGCCGACACAGACAAAAACCATTCCGTGCGTGAAACAAGAAGTAAAAGTTCAAAAATTTAATAACAAAGGCAACTGTAAACTGTAAAAACTGATACAAAATCAAATAAACTGCACAAAAAATATTTAACTATATTATAATATAAAAACTGTTCAAATTGTGCTCCTTGAACTCTAACATAGGCATGAGCTCTACGAATTAAAGGAATCGTACACTCTTAACAATCTCACTATTATTGCGAATTTCATAAAAATCTGGAGGGTCTAAAACGGGATTCCTCGCAGACCAAGCTACAGGGCCACTAAGTTTGATCCAGTAATGAATATTCAACCACCTGATGACTTGCCTTCTATAAAGACGTGGCACGCTGTTCTGGTGATAGATACTATATCCCTTGACAAATCTTCAGCGGAACATTTTCAATAATTGTATAGGTTGTTATAGTCCAGTCAAATGGTCGAAATAAAAAGGCAAACTTTGCATTTTGGGTAGGCAGCTATTTTATTTTATCGTTGTGTAGAGGAGTCAGTGGTGAGTCTAAACTAGAGTTTTCGGGGTGGTAACCCCCTCCATCCGGCCGCCATCTTGAAAAGAAGAATTAATTGGTTTTTGGGCTATATCTCTGTAGTCGGGAATCTCAGAAAAAATTGGTACAAATCTTTTTTGCAGAGAATCGTATTATGTACAATTTTTGTTAATTACTTTTTTACATAGCATTAATTATAAAAAAGTTATAAGCCGGAAAAGACAGAAACTTAAGGGCTTATAACTTTTTTATTATTAATGCTACGTAAAAAAAGTTATTTATAGAAATTGTATAGAATATGGTTCTCTGCAAAAGAGCTTCAAACAAACTTTTTGTAAGACTCACGACTACAGAGATATAGCCGAAAAGCTAATTAACCCTTCTTTTCAAGATAGCGGCCGCATGGAGGGGTGGGGTTAAATTAATAAAAGTTATAGATTATGTAGATAATGCGATTCTCTACAAAAAATCCTTGAACACACTTTTTGTAAGATGCACGACTACAGAGATATAGCTAAAAAACGAATTAGCCCTCCTTTTCAAGATGGCGGCCGAATGGAGGGGGTTACCACCCCGAAAACCCTGACTTAAACTCACCACTGACCCCTCTACACACCGATAAAAAAAAATCGCTGTCTACCCAAAATGCAAAGTGAAATTACCATTTGACTGGACTATTTTTCGTTCAGTACTTCTATGTCGCTAGAAGTAAAGATGTCGCAAACTGTCTGTAATATTGGCCAGTGCAGTGCTAAGCTTTACAGAGAGGCGCAAAAAAGAAGAAGTCGGATAAAAAGTTGGCTTGAAAAACGAAAACAATATACGCATATGAATTTATTAAGCCATTTACGGAACAATGAGCCTAATGACTTTAAAAACTTTTTGCGCATGGATGAAAAGACATTTCAAAAGTTACTGAAGCTTGTTGCACCTCATATAACAAAGCAGAACACAGTCTTTTCACGAAGAGCAATTCTTTTACAATGAAATCGTACTGTGAGTTGGGCAACCTGCACACACACGCAGCAACTAATTGGCACCAATCTCAAATTGATGTGCAGTGCACTCCAACCTGCCAACTTTCGTTCCAACTTGAAATTGCTAACACAATCGTGGCACTAACGCACCAATAATTGCACCAACTTCTAAAATTGTACAACTAGTTGGTACGTTAGTGGGCCGTTTAACACCAGAAGACTGGAATGACTCAACAGTCATACTATTACATAAAGAAGGTGACCATCATAAATTAGATACCTAACTACCGGTAGGTACTATACAAACTGCTCATGAAAGTCAGAACAAACCGGCTCGCCGACAAACTGGACAAATACCAACCCGAGATGCAAGCAGAATTTAGACACGGATATGGCACAAGAGACCACCTCCTTACAATGAAATAATTATTAATAGAAAAAGCAAACGAATACAACATCACCCTGTATTTAGCCTTCATAGATTTCGAGAAGGCATTCGATTCCGTGGAGACCTGGGCAATACTCCGTGCATTGAAAAACTGTAGAATAGATCAACGATATATCGACCTTTTAGAAAATATTAGCAGAAAGGCCACAGCTACCTATAAAATGCACCAACCCACAGAGCCACTGCCATTAAAAAGAGGAGTACGGCAAGGAGACTGTCTATCACCCAAGCTGTTCACGTTAACTCTGGAAGACATTTTCAAAAAACTTGAATGGCAAAATACAGGTATAAATGTAAATGGAAAAAGGCTCAGTCATCTAAGATATGCCGATGACATCGTACTTGTAGCTGAAAACTACAACGACTTGTACTATATGCTAAATAGTCTTAGGGCCGGTCTTATAATGTTCGGTTTCCGAACATTATAAGACCGGCCCTAAATAAACAAGCGGCAAATGTGGGTTTAAAAATGAACCTTGCCAAAACTAAAACAATGATGCCAACGGAACAACAAGAAGCATTAAGCGTAGATGACATAACTATCGAAAACCTCGAAGAATATGTATATCTGGGACAGATAGTCCGTCCCAACCGAGAAAGCCAATCGAAAGAATCCAAACGAAGGTCCAAGTTAGTATGGGCACGGTAATTCAACGTGTCAACCACGCCAGAGGCGAGACTCTTGTAGCAAGAGAAAGAAGGGAACAGTAACTCAACTTGTCTACCAAACCAAAGGCGAAACCCTTCTCAAAAGGTGCCACCCTTTCCTTCTGAAGAAGCCCGTTAAAAAAGTGGGAGAAACGTTGTGTTCTTTTGTCTCAAACATGACACGGTTTCAACCCGGAAGTCGTTCTGTTAACACCAACACTGAGCGTGGAAGTCTTCGAATTCATTATAATCAGTAAAACACACGGAATCAAACCAACCATAGTTTGAATGGTTGTAACGCGTTCCTTTAGAACAGCATATTTTTTCACAGCAAGGGGAACCTCTTGGGTCACCTTCACGCCACGAATCCCACATTTCTTTGGGTTTATAAACGACGTACGGTGGTAGTATATCCCCTACTGCCGAAACGCACAGCATAATAGTTACAGCTTACAGCACTCTTTGTGAAATTTATAGCATTATCAGGGTATTTCACACCTCTATGAAAAACTAACTTCACTTTCCTGGGCCATTTCTTAAATTGCTTTCATCATAATTAAATATAGCTTCTGGAATAACATCCTTAAGTGCTTTAGCTACAATGTGATTTTTTAAAAACTCAATTGCAGCAGGCCGTATTCTGACTTAATACAGACAGTTTCAAAGTTATTAAGACAGAATATGGCCTGCTGCAATTGAGTTTTTAAAAAATCACATTGTAGTTCATGAATAAAATCGGATAGTATGTCACTGCTGCTCGGGATCGTTTTATATTGTTGCTTAAGACTGGCATTTACATACAGTGACATTCTATTTGACGTATCTATAGTTGCATAACTACCAGTGGCGGCTGCTCAATAGGGGCCCAAGGGCTCGAGCCTCCCAAAACCACTCTTAGGAAAGGGTAAAAGTAATTTACTTATTTAATTATAACATACGAGGTGTGTTCAATTGAAACCCATCTTTAGTCCATAAAAAATTTATTCAGAAATATAATTACAAATAATTACCACCACAATTAAGGCACCTTTTCCATTGTTTCGCCAACCGATGTAGACCCTGCTCATAGAATTCTTGTGGCTACTGACTGAAGAATTCTTTCACAGAGTTGTGTACTGCGTCCAACTGAAAACGTTTACCTTATCAATGCAAACCTGTACAATGAAAGTCTGAACAAGCTTCACCAAGCAATAAGACGAAAACGTCCAGGGAAGCATTCACGTGGTGTCATTCTGCTTCACGACAATGCTCGGCCGCATGTCGCCAATGTGGTAAAAGAAAATATTCAACAGAAAAAAAAATTAGAGCATCCACCCTACAGCCCAGATTTATCGCCTTGTGTCAGCTTCGTTGTTTCAGTGTCCTTATGTTTTAAGTACAAACTGACCGAAAATAATATAAAGCGCGTATTCCGAAAGTGAATTTTAAAACTCTTCCATTAGAGGAAAAACATAAACAATTTTAACGAAAAAGTTATCGAACATTTTATTTCTCAGAAAGACAGAAGACTAGATTTTGTGTATAAACAGTAATGTTTTTAAGGGATTATTGTACTGTGTGTTGTGTTTGTTTTTTAACGTCTGTACATAAAACTTTTTTCTGTTTGTATGAAATTGCTCAGCTACTGAAGGTGAGTGTTTATTGTATATTATTATTTGTTTATATTCTCTCAGCAACTAGAGCCCCCCAAAATAAATTATCACGAGCCGCCACTGATAACTACTTAAATAAGCACACGGATTTGTGTATGACTCAAAACTGTAGAGTAGGCCGAGTAGGGTAATAACCGACAAGTTGAGATGATTAAATTGTTTCTTGGAATAATACGAAATAGTTTGCATTCGAATTCTGTTTCATGGGTATTTTAAATATTTCCTATTATTGGTTCGCATGTTAGTTGAGTTGCATACACGCTACATTATGAATAGTGTGTACAACGATATTTCTAAAATCTTATTTCCATTATTTCCGAATTAATTTGCATTTTGGAAAAATGTTCATGTGGCCTTTGAAAAGGGAATGTTTTTATCTATCTACTGAAGTGGAGATTTTTCCGATATCTCAATTTTTGCAAATACTATTTGAATTTTTTAAAGTAAACGTTTTTTATTGCTAAAACGTTATCTTTTTTAAATTTATATTATAGTCTATAGACAGACAAAAGATAAATGATTAGAAACAAAAATCGCCCGCTTCCCCTACATTAAAATTAGTTCTCAAAAAATGGAGCAAAGTATTTTTCAAGGTGTAAACTCCGCCGTTCGTTCACTTAAGCGGTGCTTATGACATTCCAAAAATCCTTTTGCCCAATTATATACCCAGGGAAATTATTTTTAAAACCAGTTTGTTTTCCAATTTGATCTAAATATGCGTTTGCAATTAATCTTAGGTCTAGCGTATTCGTCCTTCTACAAAATCATTTTCCTCATTTTTTGTAAAAATAGTTTGACCACCATGCTTTTTAATACATATAACGACCATGAATTTTATTGATTAGCGTACCCTTAGCTATTTTATATTTTTTAGCTGTCTGTGTTGCACTTACCCTCTAAAACTTCTTCCAAACATTTTTCTAAACTCTCGCTGATATATTCTCGGCATTGTAAAAATTATACACGTTGTCCCCTGAAATTTTGAATACGGCATTTGAATGCATTACTTGGCGCTTAGTTACCACGCTCGTTTTTTGCATAGCTGTGTCAAATATTTTAAATCACTAAGCAACGAAGAACAAAATCACAGTGCCTACAAACACATTACATTACTCATATTCAAAATTTCAGGGGACAACGTGTATACACTTTGTCACTTTTTTAAGTTAAGAACACATTTCTACAACCGCTCGCGTCAACACAACTCATAACTCAATAAACTGCATAGATAAAGCAAGCATTGGCGTATAAGACTGCAAGTTTCTGCAGGTTTGGACAAGTTGGCCAACTTCACCCCAAAATCATAGAAATTTTGAGTGAATTTAATGATTACAATACTGTGCTAAAATTGTTAAAATTATATAAAATTTAGTAATAATGTTTTTATGTAATTAATACAATAAAATAACATATAAAAACACATTAATGTTTACGTTTTTAGTATTGCAGTTTTTAACGAAAGTTTGAGCACTTTATATTTGCAGTTATTTAATATTTAACTTCAACATTGTGAGTAGCTAATAGGTACAAATAACGATAAAAAAATACTGCTTATGTAAAACCTGTAGATAAAACTTTTAGCTACTATTAAGCAATATAACATAATAACATCAAATAAGAACAACTGGGATAGTAAATATTCAGCCTTGCAACATTTTCTGAATTTTTTGTCAAATTCACACCACTAGTCAAAGTGTCAAAGGCACCCCATTTTACGGTACCTACCTATCTTGAGTGTAGTATCATATTAACAAAAAAAAAGAAAGCGGCAATATTTGTGTCAAAGCTAGCATTTCTTTTTTCTTTATTTGAATAATCTTTCGACTTCACATCTCACCAGCAACTATTTCCTTATAAATATACCTAAGTCTATAAATTCTCTCCAAAACCTTTTATGTTGCGAGTCCATGGAAAATACACAATTATAAAGAATAAATTTAATAATTAACAATCACCGCACTTACTATTTATACACATAGAAGTAACAAGTAAGTATGTAGTTTAAAAAATCGTTTTAACTAGTCGTAGCAATCTCTGCATGTTGCAATCTGTCCTTCAATAAGCTGGTATAATAGTATGCATGCCAGATTTTATGGAAGGCCAATACTGTGAAATGATAGCTTTACACTCGTTGCAATTGTCGTTCAAACGAAATCGACTCATCGTGTACAATTTGTTGTATGATAAATTGTATCGTCTGTGGGGCCTATTATTTAACTAACCTAGGCCAACTACATACTTACAATTTTAATTTAATAAAAAACTTTAACAGTAATAATTTCTGGTTGTAAGAAATAATATTGATTTTTATTTTTTATGATTAACATGAAACATAAAAAGGACCGATAAATAATAACTAATAATATACTAATATAAAATAAAACTTAAGAGAAAAACAAATTATGTATTTATTATAGTTACAGATTCCATGTAGTTATTTATTATCACCGTTTAACAATTTTTTGTAAATAAATTAATTTATTGATTATGATAATTAGGAATCGTTAAAAAATTTAAATTTACAAGACTGGTTTATGGATATGAAGGTCAATGTCTTATCTGATTTGACAAGTTTAAACAGGAACGAACTTGAACATTTGCATCGTATGACTAATCACTACAATAATTATAAATAAAACCGTTATTTATAAAAGATGTTAATAACGTTTATTGAAATTTAGCTTATAAAAAATATATTCAAATTAGTTAGTGAATCATTAAACCCGATTATTATTACATTTAAATACTTACCAAATATAAATGAGTTGCGCAATGCACCGGTTTAAGGATTTATTTAAATAATAAAATCAACACTATTTAATCAGTAGTGATCAGGACTTGATGAGTGACGGTTCAGTGAATTATTAATAAGGTGAAACATTGAAACTTTTTAAAGTAACGAAATTGTCGTTGTTATACTTAATTTTTTAAAATATGAAGCTGGAATTAAATAATCGTTCCAATATGATGAATCCAAATAATCCAGCATACTGGAAAAATCGTGGATATCCAAGGAGACCTGATAAATGGCAAGGTAATGTAATTATACAGGGTGTAAATGGAAACAGACTCAGCCTCTTTTAGTTTTTGGAGTTGAAAAATAAAAAATTCATTTACAATCAAGAAATCTATTTCAAAAACTTTACAAGTTTGTATCTCATACTGTACAAAAGCTACAGCAACAATTTAATTTTTGTTTAATTACGGGGATTAACATAAAACATTTTTTGTGAGTCATGGTAGGTACTTCCTCTAAATTGAAAAATAAAATTTTGAAAAATTTTCGAGTTGGATTCAGAATTTCCTCTGGATTCCAAAAATGTAAAAATATACAGTTAAAAATTAAAAGTTGAGGTTATTTCCAGCAAAGAAAAGGAAGGGTGAGCCCCTTTTCTTTTACACTCTACATGTTTATATATGCGTTAATTGAACTGACATTTTAAAAATTCAATTAAAATCTAGCAACAATTTGTCCGAAAAATTATTTCATAATGATTTAGACTAGCACAGCTGTATTGTTACAGAGAAAATACAAATTTTAAAAACTGGACAACTTCTGATGCATCTCCCAGACTTGCAATCCCTTCAAACTAATCAAAACGAGTGCCCAAAAATTATGAAAGACGCCAGTTGCCAATACGAAGATCCCGAACAGCCAAATGATGCAAGCAATTTGTAGAAATAACAACAGAGGTTGTTTTATTTATTAAAGAAAATTTTTAACTGTAAGAGAGCCATTTTTAAAGTAAAAACCGTTTCATTATAGAAAAATACAAAAATACTCCCATCATTATTTACACAACACAATTTCTGGTTGAGATTCAAACATATTTATAAGCAAGAGGCATTGATGATTTCTCCCTGTGGCATAAAATCAATCGAAAAACTACCTACTTTAGCTGTACCTACCATCGAAGCATAACCTTGACTGTCAGGGTTAGTATTGGTAAGATTTTTTGTGTTGTTGAAAGAGATTTTCTAAAATATGTGCATTAGCAACTATTTTAAATTCTTTAGTGTTATGTTAAATGGAACACTAAATCATGCTTTTATGATAGACAATTATTTTTTCTTTGTTAAATGTTTAACATAACTTATTTACATTTTTGTTGTTTATTACTGCTTTGCCACACATATTTTAATAAGTTGCTCCTGTATTTCATTAGATGATAGTTTTTGTAAAAAAAAAACAATTATCTTGTAAAGATTAAGGGAGGCGTATACTCAGCAGTGGGCGCGAGTGGCTGCATGATGATGATCTTGTAAAAAGCTGTGTTGATAATCTACGTAATTGTCTGAAACTGTTAAGAAATCATTTAATACACTCATAAACTTACATTACACCAACAATGACATGGGAAATTTAAAAAAAAATAAGTGGTTTTTGCTCTAAAAATGGTCTTAGTAGATTGCAGAAAATTACATGTAGTACTTACCAGCAATTTTGTTAAAGAGAACCAATTTTTATACTGTGCTTAAATCTGCAAAATATGATGTTACAATTTACGATACCGACTAATAAAAGCTATTACAAAAATTGAAGACTTTCATTACTTTTTCTTAACATACACGTATATGTATAATATGTATATGTACTATACATGCAAGGGAAATCAAAACTTAACTCTAAATCCTCTTCACTGAAGGTAGAAGAGGACCGGATAAGTAAGTAAGTAGTATGTGTATACGTGATAGGCCAGGTGGCGCAGTGGTAGAGCAACAGGTTACCATTGCTCTAGTCTTTAGCAGTGGTTGGAAGTAATGCATTACATGTAATGCATTACTGTAATTAAATTACTTTTTTCGGTAATGGGTAATTTAATGCATTAATTTTTTCTCTAAGTAATTGGTAATGGGAATGCATTACTTTTTTGACAGTAATGTAATGAAAAAATTGCATTCCTTTTTAAAAGTAATGTTCCAATCACTGGTCTTTAGTTCAAATCCTCCTAGTGACCATTCGTTGTTGGGCACCTAATCAACGAAGCTCTCCTCTGAATACAGGCCTTAAAATAACAAGGTCTTACACATGCATACACAGTAAACTCTACACATGGTGCAGTATGTAGGTAAAACGGCACACCAACTTCGTAACCCGCAGAGACGGGCCGGGTTGTGCATTGCACGCGTAGAGCCTCATACGTTAACGCACCAGCCTCGACATGATATCAAAAGGTATAAGAGGTTACAGATAATACATACAATACATGTGTATACGTATCTGTAACCTAGTACATATATCTTATGGTGATTGGTGAATTAATGTGTCTTTACAAATACGATGTAGAACCCAGCCAGGGGCGGACTGGGTCGGAGTTTTATTTGCGGAAAATTTTTCAACCGACCATCCTTTTTTTATGAAAATGTCAATAAATAAAAAATAAATTACTCTTGGGATAATAGAAAATTAAAATCATTTTATTTTACATTTAATACATACAAACACATAAATAAGAAGCATTGAAACATTTTTTTTAACAAAAAAAAGGTTACTCAAAAATTAACAAAAACAGACATTTATTTGCATAAAAAGTAAATAAATAATATTGCAATAACTTAATACATTAGTACCTAAATAAAAATATTTTTATAAAGGAAGATTTTCTTTTGAAAGATTGCTTTTTTGAGCAACTAAGTATACTGGGTGTTAATGAAACCTGGGGCACCCCTATTTTTTAAATTATATTTTAAGATATCAAAATGAAATTTGGTATATGCAATATACTCTTTAAGTAGTATTTTTTGACATAGAACACACGTTTCTGTCACTTCCGATTTCGCCGTAATTACCCTCAATTTTGTTATTTTAAATGAACAACCTGCATATTTATACATTTTTGGAATTTCCATTTCATTCTACGTATGGTATATCAAGTTTAAAACATTTTGATGACAAAGTAGATGCCATGACCTGCGCAGTCGGGGTGCTACGACACCCAAAACAAATTATTTTAGTACTTCAACTGTAGCAAGTCTGTCACTTTTTTGTGCATTTCATTTCTTTCACTTGTTTTGAAACCCAGTGTCTAGATCTAAATGTCCAAAATACGCTTTTTTTAACGGAGAGTGTTATTCCGAATTAAATTTTCATATTAATCTCCCGTTATTGGTATCAATAAAATCCTTTAAAAACGCTCGTTTTTAATATCCTAGTGTCTCACCCTAGTGCCATTGAAAAAATAGAGTTATTCTCGAAAAAGCATTTTTGCCAACTTTAGGCCATTCTAATACAGCAACTAAAACAGTTATAAAGTTCTAAAACAATTTGTCTCGAGTGTTGGGGCACCTTCACTTTCATTTTGCGTAAGTCATCAAAATATTTCGGACTTGATACTATCATACGTAAAATTGAATGGAGATTCCAAAAATGTATAAACGTACAGGGTGTTCCATTTAAAATAACAAAGTCAATTTCGGCGAAACCGGAAGTGACAGAAACTTGTTTCCTATGTCAGTAAATGCCAGTTAAAGAGTATACAGGTTGTCCCGGGAGGAACCTGCAAAACTTTGGGAATATGTTCCTGAGGTCATTTTAAGAAAAGAAGTTCCTATAAATAAGGGTCCGAAAGTACTTCCTTTTCGAGATAAAGGGTGTCCAAGAAATAAGCTTTTTTTTAATATCTCGAAAACGATTTAAGATATTAAATTGAGCTTTGGTATGCACTATACTGGCATGAAGAGACTCTTTTTCGGTCCAACTGGTTTTGATAATTCCAGCAGTGGCGTGTGTGACAGCAAAAAAATAAATAATTCTGACGAAAAAAATAGGACGCCACTGCTTTTTTTTCAAAATATGTATTTGTTTCTTAATCGGAAACTAATTCTAAAAAGAAAAGGCCTCTTGAGTTTTTCTGGTAGGACAAACCGTTTTCGAGTAATAATCTAAAAACGTTTCCTTTGCAAGCGTTTTCTGAAATAACTAGTTCAAATTATTTTTTCTCACT
Organism: Melanotus villosus; assembly: GCA_963082815.1. Taxonomy (NCBI): domain Eukaryota; kingdom Metazoa; phylum Arthropoda; class Insecta; order Coleoptera; family Elateridae; genus Melanotus; species Melanotus villosus. The sequence goes on along the minus strand of OY720419.1, from coordinate 36,614,671 downwards.
ACCACCTTGGTAAATTGACATTTCATTGTCAAAAAGTCGACAATAATGGAAACTAAAACATTTAGTTGAACAAAAACAGACTGTATCTAAGGGCAAAAAAGACGATTTACCGCGCCAGGTCATTTTCCGCGCATGGTACCCCAGAACGCTACACCATAACGGATATAAAAAAAAATAAATAGTTATAATGGAGAATATGTGCTTATTTATTAATATTAAAACTAATTTTACAATTGGAACAACGTTGAATGTTAAATGAAGGTGTATTTACAAAATGTTTGATTTCATTCTTTTCGTTACTGAAAACAGAAATTGCGTTTACGTGTTTGTTTGTACCATAGCAACAGCGCCGTTAAACTGTCATAAATATAAACGTCACAATTTTTGTTAAATTATTAATGAATTTTATTTTGTGGTAGTGAGAAAAACGTAATGCGCAACGCGTAGGTAAGTTTCTTTTTTATCCTCGGTGGCTTTATGGACCTCAGCTGCGCTTCGGTCCACAAATTACCACCTCGGATAAAAAAGTTCACTTACCATAACTTGGAGCGCAAATAACTATTTTTGCATTTTGACAAAAAAAGTGGACTTTTTTATTAAAAAATCATAAAGAAAGCAACACTTTTTTTAACTATTTTTATTAAACATTTGCAATATTTTGAAGTGGTAAACGAAATATTGTAAATTGTCAGTTTGACAACTGTAAATTCTCAAATCCTTTTTATCCTATTTTGAGGGATTTAAGATGTCAAAATGCAAAAAAATATTGTGTACAACTCGTAGGAAAGCATCTTTTTTTTCACTCGTTTGATTCACTTCAAACTCATGAAATAAAGTATTGCTTTCATTACTAGTTGTACAAATAACTATTTTTACAAAACTTTTTCGATTATTATTCGAAAACGGTTTGTCCTACCAGAAAAACTCAAGAGGCCTTTTCTTTTTAGAATTAGTGTCCGATTAAGAAACAAATATATATTTTGAAAAAAAGCAGTGGCGTACTATTATTTTCGTCAGAATTATTTATTTTTTTGCTGTCACGCACGCCACTGCTGAAATTGTCAAAACTAGTTGGATCTAAAAAGAGTCTCTTCATGCCAGTATAGTGCACACCCAAGCTCAATTTAATATCTTAAATCGTTTTCGAGATATTAAAAAAAAGCTTATTTCTTGGACACGCTGTATCTCGAAAAGGAAGTACTTTCGGACCCTAATTTATAGAATTTTTTTTCTTATAATGACCTCAGGAACATATTCCCAAAGTTTTGCAGGTACCTCCCGGGACACCCTGTATATATTATATACTATATACCAAATTTCATTTTGATATCTCAAAAAATAAGAAATTTATGGGGGTACCCCAGGTTCCGTTGACACCCAGTATAGAGTATTGTTATCTCGACTACCGAGATCGGTAACGACGGTTTTGCGCGTTTTTGAATTTGTAATGCGTGAAGCTGGTGTGAATCGCGCTATAAAATAATTTTAATAATTTAGTCAAACCGGCCCGGCCTGTGCGGAAATTTCCGCAGCCCGTCTGCATGAATTAAATAGTTGGCGTGCCATTTTATACTTATTCGCTGGATGTATCATATGTAGGTACTGTATAATATGTGTACATGTGGATTCTAGCTCTTAAACCTGTATTTGAATGAAAGCATTGTTAATTTGGAATCCAACGATGAATAGTCATTCGGGCTTAACACCAGGAGATTGGAATCAAGGATCCACACAGTTTTTCTTTATTAATATGTATGTTTTTTTAGAATATTACCAAAAAAGGTTAAACAGCACACAGTATTTTATGGTAGCTTTTGACAATTTTATCAAAAAAAATGTTTTTGAATAAGCATAAGTAGTTCTCATACTTGAAATGTATGTCAGCCATTCATTAAGTATAGTTACATAAATTAAATAAAACTATATCAAATTTGTTAGAAATATTGTGATAAGATAAATTCTAGCTATAATTCTCCTGGCTTATGTTTGGTACTTCCCCGGTGTTTCTACGATGTTAGAATGTTACTCAATATATTTTTATTTTTATTATTATTGTACAGTACAAAGTAAGTGCTTATTGATTCTACATGTAAAATTCAGTAGTTATGGATCAAAATTATCAAGAAAGTGATGCTGCTAGAAGAATATTCACTACCAAGTGTGAAGGTATGGTGTTCTAATTTTTTTATATTAGAATTGACAATATCTTGTGATAGATCATAATATGTACTATTAAAATTATATTGCGCAGAAAACTATAGGAGTGACTGCAATAAAACTATTCAAAAAAATCCTAATAACTGGCGTTATTGGAGAGCGCGTGGTTTTCAAGAGCGCCCACCTAATTGGCAAGGTAAACATAAAGTGGTACATAAATAACTTAAGAGTTTTTACAATAATTTTTTTATTTTCAATTATTCCAAACATTTTTAACAATGAAACATATTACAGTACATGACAATTTGTATCAATTACATTTATTTCATACTGTCTGGTAAATTCAGCTTTCCGACGCCATTTTGAGTCCGGAAAGTGAGCTATTACGGTATCAGAGCCGGAAAGTGTTACCTAGCAACACTTTCCGGCCTGTCACATGTTGACGTTATTGAAAAAGTGTTTACAGTATGAAATAAAATACGTAACGACATTCGTCCGTGAACTCATTTTACAGCACTCGTTTCGAGTTTCAAGACTCGGCTCCTTACGTCGCCTCGTCTTTAAACATCTGACTCGTGCTGTAAAATATGCGTTCCCGGACTTGTGACGTTAATTACTATTAAAGAATCAGATACCTACCTTAAATCCGCGCTATTCAACCGTTTTAGCTTGTATACCCGTGTTTCGTAAAATTTATTTTTGCGTACCCCAAACCTTAAATGAAACCATTTTAGATATACAAAATAACGTTTATGAATAGTTAGTTACCTTACATTTTAAATTTGATTAAAAGGTGATTTGAGCTTATTTATTATCGCACAACTTCTTAATATTTGCGACGGCTAAAATTAAAGGAGCTTCTGGAAGGAGTTGATTGTGATGCTTATTTTTCAATATTGACAAAACCGAAAATCCTTGCTCGCATAAATATGTGCTGCTAAATACAAGCAATAGCAATATCGCTAAGTTCTTTGTACTCTTTTCAGCTCTTGCAGCAGAATTCGTGTAGCGATTCTTGTTCAAAAGTTGTTTTCAGTGTATGTATTGTCAGGAATGAGTTCTATCAACTGCCCTTTTAATGTCATTTCTAAATTTAGTTCCCTAATACCATGAGATCGAAAAAAAGATGATTCTGAGCAGGCCTTGACTAGTACAACACGATTGGCAAGACTGATTTCAAAATGTGGCAGTAGGTTAGAAGTTAATAAATGTCAATTAAATTAAAACAAAACAGTATTTATTTAGAGAACAAACTGAAAACTAAGATGAATACATGTTAGAGTAGGTGTTCAAAATGTGATCCTTCACTAGTATTACAACGATAAACTTAAATAATTCTGGAAACAAGATTGCAAAACTGACTTACATTTGAAATGTCACTGTCACATTATAATTCATAGGCATTCTAGAACCAGTGTAACCAATCGTGTTGTCCTAGTCAAGGCCTGCTCAGAATCATCTTTTTTTCGATCTCATGGTATTTGCATAAAATGGGTTGTCAATGCATATGTTTGAAAAGTCATTTTGAATTTCTGGATAATAACATTCAAAACTTTCTTCCAATGCCGTCAGGTGATTACAAATTATTTTTTTATTTTATTTTAAAAAATATTCCCTTCTATAATAACTTCTTCTAATGCAAAAAATTCTGCTATATTTTTTAAATTAACGCTTTTTCTGTTTTTCTCCATAGAAGTAGTTTCCCTTTGAAGGCTTTTATTTTGCTTATGGATCGAAATATATTGTCCTCAAATTCCTACAACTGTAAATTCAGTTCATTCAACTTTCCAAATATATCTGATAAGAGTGATAAGTATACTAGTTTAGAAATATTATCTGAATTTTTGAAAACCCCATCTAATACGGAACGATAATTTCCCATAAACATTTTTACTTCATCTTTTAATTCCAGCACCCGTTTCAATATTTTTCCATGTGGCAACCATTTAATTTCACTATGTAAAAGCAATCCTTTCTGAGCCGATCCCATTTCTTCACACATTACTTTGAACAGTTTGGAATTTAAAGCTCGTGTTCTGATGAGATTTATTATCTTCATACATGTTTGGAGGGTTTGTTCTAATTCAGGGCTCATTTCTTTTGATGCTAACATGCAGTGAGTCCATTTTATATTTGGGTTAATACTTTGGATTTGAGGTAAAATGCCATTCTTAGATCCGGTTAAAGCAGCAGTTCCGACTGTAGAGATATTTTTACACCACAGCCACATTCTTCGATAATAAACTTATTCAACACATTAAAGATTTCATCTAATGCGCCACTCGCTGCAGTCATAACGGGACAGGGTAAGAAGTGCAAGCACTATATTCTTTGGTGGAAGTAGACAATGGTACATCTGCTGTTGTGTACCATATTATCGTTTTTAACATTTTGGGGTTCGTATAAACGTGTTGCGTAGCGTCAAGATTGTACGTCCTCGTACCTCCAAAATTGTTTCACGGACCCCCGGGTGAATACCACTGCCTTAAATGACCACCCCATGCAGCTCCGAAGCCTCACAGGAAAAAGCTAGCAGTGTTACAAACATTTCAAAATGTGATTGTTTGAATCTCCATTTTGGTCAAGTATTTCAAAAATATTCTTTTTAAAATGGTAAGATTAGTCCATGTAGTACTACATACCGGGTGGTGCGTTGTCTCACGCACCATAGGGATTTCAATGGTTGTAAATTTTTAATTTGTAAATATTTGCTTCCCCAATTATTTTAGACCAAAAGTGCAAATATGTTTTTTGTAGAGAAAAAAATACCCCATCTAACGATGCAATTTTGCAGTTTCTCAATTTCTCCGTTACAGAAAAACTGTGGAAATTAATTCTTGCACTTTAATAAAAATCCCTGGTGCCTTGGAATTACTGAAACAGCCTGGCTTCAGCGCCGTCTTAACGCCTAGGCTTGATAGGCTCGAGCCTAGGGCCCCATGTCTGAAGGGGGCTCCGTCTTTATTGAGTAAATTTAAAAACATTTGTTTCCAACCAAGAAAAAGCGTTTAAAAATTACAAGAATGCTAGCGATATACGACATAATTATACAAATACCTAATTTGTCAAAAGTTTCATTTTATAGGGCATCGGAAACATCGACAATACAAATTGTTATATTGTATTCGACTTTCGGAACTCTTTTTGCGTTTTATATTTTGGGGATGCGATCAACGCTATTTGAAAGGCATCTTGATCTACTATCGACCCAGAACATTTAAAAAAAATCGTGTCGTTTCCGAGAAAAGTTTTTTTGAAAATTTGAAAATTTCCCAAACTGTCCGGACTTTTTATTTTTGAAATTTTGAGTCAGAGTGCCTTCATTTAAAGGAGTATTTGAAAGATGAAAAAAGAGAAAAACAAAACATCAGCATATCAGAATTATAGAGTTTGGTACAGACTAACAAAATTTGTGACACTTTTCCAAATATTGAAATTTCATTAGGAATTTTTTTATCTATTATGGTCACAAACTGTAGTGGTGAACGCTCATTTTCTAAATTAAGTAGAATTAAAAATGAACTTCGAAGTTCCATGATTCAGGAAAGAATGAACAGTTTGTCCATAATGTGCATAGAAAATGATATTCTTCAGGAAATTGACTTTGGGCATATTGTCAATGACTTTGCACATCAAAAGTCAAGAAAAAAAACTTTTGTTTAGTCTAGTCTACACTCTTTAAAAGATTTTTTTGCCTTTTTAATTTAATATTGTTTCGTAATTCTTCCTTTGTTTTAATAATAATTCTAGAAAAGTAATATTTAATTTAATATATTTTGTGTTATGTTTCTTTTACTATTTATTTATAGCTTCTTAACTGTTGTAAAATAAAGTTTTTCTACCTAATTATTTTTCTTTTATAATTTATTGTAGTTTTTCATTTTAATGCGCTACTGAAAAATTTTTCTCTGTTAAGCCTGCCTCCCCCCCCCCGCCCGCAGCGCAAAAAAGTAAGGGCCCCAAAATGTATAAGTGCCTAGGGCCCAAACACTCTTGAAGACGGCCCTGCCTGGCTTGTCAGTTAGTTACACTTGTTAAAATTGTCACATAATAGTATAAGTATTATACACGACGCTATAATGTATGCTATTATTATCGAGGACAATGTTTGCAACACGAGCGAGCGTGCGAGCGAGTTTTGCAATTATCCTAGGTAATAGTAGCCATTATAGCGAGTAGTATACTATACTTTATCCTCGACTACAAAATACTAAGCCTTTTTAATTAAAATTTAAATTAAAATTTAAATACAATATAACCTATTTCAATGACAACATAACCTATTTCCTTCATTATACACCATAGACAATGATGTTACCATGACACCGTGCATAATGATTTCAGTGTATAATTGATAGCATTATGAGTGACCAAACACATGAATAATTGACAGATTATTGACTAGTCGTGGATAAAATAATTTTATTTTCCGTTAAGTTTGTTTTAAAAAGTAATTTCCCTTCATGTTGAATTTGTTGAGTAATGGTTATTTGCTTACCAAGGCCAAAAAACTACATTTTTCGCAGTGAAAAATAATTTCAAACTGTCATTATGACAGAGGGGTGGAGCTATAACAGTATCATAGCTCCACCCTCCACCCCTCTGTTTCAAAAATTTCATGGCATTAGTGATTTTTGTTAAAGTGCAAGAATTAATCCCCCCAGTTCTTCTGTTACACGAAACTCGAAAATTGTGTAGAATAGCATCAATCGATGCAGTATTTTTTTCTCTACAAAAAACTTTATTACACTTTTGGTCTAAAATAATTAGGGAAGCAAATAATTACATATTAAAATATTGCCATTGAAATCCCTATGGTGCGTGAGGCAACGCACCACCCGGTATAATGCTAATGCCCCAAATCAACAATTTTGCACATCAACACACATCAGTGACAACACATTCACGTTTAATATGAGGTGATGTCTGATGTACCTGCATGACTTGACCGGCGTAAAAACAGCAGCTAAAACATAGCAGCTCTTTTTACGAAATTACCCGAACAATCCACACAAACACTAAAATTATAGATTGCCGAAAACAAATCGAATAACTACAGAATACAAACCATCCTAAGGAGTGGCAGCAACGGTATAGGAAACAAATCCTCTCAAGGCGCCCCAGGGGGTAACAGTTGCCCCCGTAATTTAAAAAAAATTAATATCTCGAAAACGGCACATAGGACAGGGCCGAAACTAGAGCTTTTGTCAGGGGGGCAAACTCGTATTTACCGCCCCCACCATAGGCGCCGGATTTTGAAAATTTTGTTGGGTGCAAATTTTTACATTTTAAGGTTATACTTACCGGGGGGTCGGGGGACCCCCCCAGGTAGAAAGGGGGGGTTCGGGGGAGGAAAAAATTTGAGTTTAAAAACACAGTTTTAACGCTCCCAATTGACTATATTTTTGCCACTGATTATCTAATTTAAGCTCCGGAAAACATAAAAAATAACGCATAAAATTAAAATCATTTTTATTGAGAAACGGAAAAAACAGTAACTATGTATATAATAAAAATTTACATTACTTGAAAAATATTGCGCACCATACTGGTTCGTGAAATAAATTCGTTGGCGATGTTGTTTAAATTCAATTCGCTGGTTTCTTCTCTATGTATGTTTAAAATTGCCACGTGATTTAATCGGGACTGGCCCATAGTTGACCTTAAATAAGTACAGTAGCAGTACAGTTTCGAAGGCGTTAAGCAATGTAATACTGTTGGATGTGTTGAAGGGGGGGGGGTATTTGGTATAGACGGCAGCAAGCACATCTGGTGTCTGGACTGTCTGGCGGTCGGTGCCGGTGGTATCATTAGTTGACGTATATGTACAGTACGAGTACGACCCATTACGATTACGCAGTACGGTTTGACTACCGTTCTCAACGAGCTGGACGGCTGACCGTTCCAACCGGTAGACGATTGTTTTTTTATTTATTACTCTTGCCAGAATTGGTTTAATCCTTAATTATTGTTACATCACAGTGCATCACACAAAAACTACAACAGATATTTGCAAAGCATTTTTCGTTTCTTCAAAATATGCCGCCCCCTAAAATTTGCCGCCGGGGGCACGTGTCCCCCCTGCCCCCACATAGTTTCGGCGCTGCATAGGATCACGATTAAACATTGGTGAAATCTAACTAGCAACAGGACCAATCCATCGGTATGGGTAACAAATCCTCGCAAGGTGCCCCAGGGGGTAGCAGCTGCCCCTGTAATTTTCAAAAATTAATATCTCAAAAACGGCACATAGGACCACGATTAATTACCGTATTACATCGATTACAGGACGCATGTTTTTTCGTATTTTGGTGTCTCTGTATTCATGGTGCGTCTTATATTCGATGGCGTCTTACCAGGGTAAAGGGTAATCTCTAGCTTAGAAAGATAAGGGTGAGTCTTATAATCGATGTAATACAGTATATCACAAAACATTATAGAAGTTTCTAATATTGCAATAAATATTTATGTATTTCTTTTTCATGGCAGTATAATTACAGAGTTAAGTGATGATTTAAATTATAATAATGACCAAAATAACAAAACTAACCAAAGAAATCCAAATCATAAAAGTTACTGGATAGCACGTGGATATCCTAATCGTCCTATTAATTGGAAAGGTAAGATAGAAAAAACTAAAAAAGTAAAAACCGCCACAGCATAATGTTAATTTGTAATTCCGCTACATGTGGTTTACATCTACCCAAAGCTTTAAATCACAACCTGCTTGACTTTGATATAAACAGTCGAAGATGTTGTACCTATTTTACTTCTTTATAGAATTAATTCCACGAAATGGTCCTACGTGTGGTGCCAAAAAGCCAGTTCTTACCAGTGAAAATCTTTTTTATAATAATTCTAATGATGTTACCAATATTTCAGGTAAATATTTTTTAATTAAATGTGAATATAATGTATGCCATTTGTGTATATAAATATGTGTCTTTCAGAAGTTTCCCGTAAGAATGATGATTTTACCAGTGATATTTCTTTTGACGAATTTTTGAAAATTACGAATACATACTAATAATTGATAATTGATTACTTACTAATAAAATAAAATAAATAACATTTTTGTTGCTTTATTTAGTAGTTTATAGAAATAGTTTTCCTACATTTCTTTGATTTTCAAAAAGCGTTTAACTCGCTAAACCAAAGCTCCGTTTTATGGCTCACACAAAAAAACTAATTAAGGTAATGATTTGGGTAAATTAGAACTAAAAGGTCCGATTTACAAAAAAAAAACATTAACAAAGTTTTTCTTTAGTAAGAAAGGCAGAGAACATGTTGCAGATAAACCACACTCTGAAAAGCCACATACGCTAATATCACACCAGGCTCGACCACAGTATACTTCTAGTATACTGTGGCTCGACACGGAAAGGTAAAAGAGGTTACGGATACAGGTATAGGCTTGACGTATTTTCTAAAGATGCTGTTATTTCATCAGGGGTCCCTCAAGAGAGCATTTTGGGACCTTTGTTATTTTACATTTTTACCACCGATCTTCCGGAGAGCTTATGTAAGAATTGTTGTGTTCACCTGTACTCAGCCAAAACTCAAATCTGAATGTCATGTAATATTAAGAAAGTAAATGACATGATTCACCAACTAAATTTCAATCTCTCCCATGGTAGAATGTATAGAATTCGGGCCTGAAGGCCTATGGCTTGTATTATTTCCTTCCATCTTTTCCTCTCTTTTGCACTTGTTTCACAGTTTCTGATGTTGAACTCTCTTGTCATTTTATATGTCTTCCCACCACGTTCTCCGGGGCCTTTCTCCTAGCTGTTGATGAAACATACACCTTGTCAAATGGTGCAGTCTTGTGATGTGAGCCACGCACAGTAGCGGCTCGTGATAATTTATTTTGGGGGGCTCTAGTTGCTGAGAGAATATAAACAAATAATAATATATAATAAACACCCACCTTCAGTAAATGGGCAATTTAATACAAATGAAAAATCTATTCACTCCAGCAAAATCTCACGGCTTTCAGAACCCTCCTTTTCATCGTGTCCCCCTGTCCCCTTAATGATAATTCCAATTTTCCACAAAATTTAATAAAATGTACCTATTTTTGGTCGCCTGTTCATTGTGTTTTATAATATTTTGTCTATAAACTGAGTCCAACTGAGTTGCTACATTTACCGAGCCTAACAGCCAAATCCGTACAACACTTTATATGATGTGCACTAATTCATGTTTTTTTATTTTCTGATTTAAATGCTTTAGATCTTTAAAGCTTGTTACCGACCATGTTTTGTCCATTCCATCGAAATAAAACACACGGAAAACAAAACAGAGAATTTACCTCATCACATCCCGAAATCGGTACTTTTAGTGATTAGTTACTAATCGTTTCTAGGTACTTTTACTCGCCCTTTCATGAGTTCTAATTGATATCAAAATAAATAGCATTTATCAGGAAGTTCATTCGCAGTCATAATAAATACACCTACGCCGTAATTTGAAGCCATCAACGGCAAACCTCAAACAATATTTAGATTTTACTGAAGAGTAAATAAAATTAAGGAAATAAATAGGTACTAATTTATCTTTAGATTTAGTTTAAGCAATATTTTATTATAGTAATGTTTGTTTGTGTTTATTTTTAATACCAAATACCTATATTTTTATAATTTTGTTTTTATTTAAGCTGTTCCTCAACACCTAATATTGTAATGATATACAAATCGAAACAAACAATTTCATTTAAATGCACAAAATCATCTTTCTGTTACAAATTTAAAGTTCTAAAAGTCTCACTGGTTATTTCTTATTTCTTGCGGTAAAAAATATATCTACTTACTAATTGTGTTTATTATGAAATAAATCTGTAACACGCTTCTCAAAAAACAGGGTTCGAATAGCTGCGAATACGAATCTTTCCGGTGCTATCATACTCGGCTCTAAAATCGGGCGCCTTCGGGTGATTTAAGAAAACATTAGAGCATCCGCAATCGGCAATTTCCGACATTTCCGTTCACAATTAGTTCTTACATATATTTCTTAAGGTGCATTCAGACTTAGAAATTTTGTCCGGAAAATTGACGGAGAAATTTAAACGAACCAATCAGGAGATGTGTAGAATTTACCGCTTCTTACGATTCAAATTCTACACACACCTCGTGATTGGTTCGTTTAAATTTCTCCGTCAACTTTCCGGACAAAATTTCTGAGTCTGAATGCACCTTTATGCGGACGAAGGCTGAGCCCTAACGATTTAAAATATAGGTAGCCGTTGCGTCGCAGGCGGATAATAATGTGTTGTACATTAGTAATGCTTTATATAGATATGCAAAATTTATATTGTAATAATTAACAATCAATTGTATGTTATAATTAAATAAGTAAATTACTTTTACTCTTTCCTAAGAATGGTTTTGGGAGGTTCGAGCCCTTGAGCCCCTATGGAGCAGCCGCCACTGCCCAGGCACCTTAATCTATTGCGTTTAACTAGGTTCTCCATGTGCTTCCCCGCTTTACATCTCCAAATAGTAATACTTCTTAATATTCTCCGTCCCAGAGTTGTACTACAAATAGCACCGCTGGCCTTATCACCGTTTTATTCAGCTTCAACTTAACCATATGCGACACATTCTTTGACCTTTGACCATTTTTTATAGATTCCCGCACATTTAAACCCGGCCCCTATGCACTAGGTGACAGGAAAACCTTATTATAGCTGCCGCCTCTTGTTATGTCCACTCCTAGGTACAATACACTTTTTTCTTCTTTGAAATTAAAGCACCGATCTTAATGTTTTTCACCTTTAACTCTTCTCCCTCCTGAGGCAGTTTTCTACCTAATATTACAAATTTGGAATTTGATTAATTGATTTCTAAGCCTGCTTCACCAGCTTTGTTTTCTAAATGTTTAAATAGCTCTTTGAGATCCTCCTTTGTTTTAGCTAGCAAAACCAGGTAAAAGCTTCTTAATATGTTGTACAAGGCCTGTCTAAAAAGAATCCGACCTTCAATTTTCCCGCGCAAAATAATGACGGTAGGGCGGCGCCACTTTTCACAATGGACAGAGACACCTTCGTGCGCATGCCTGAATTTTCTCTTCGCCATCGGGTGCGTCATTCGCTGCTTGGTAGCTGCTGTGTGAGGTGTTGTTCCAAGTATTCGTCGGATCTCTGATTCGCTCGAAATGACTGAACGCGTTGAGCAAATATGCTGCATCAAGTTTTGTCAAAAGCTTGGTGACTCTCAAAGCGAAACAATTCGTAAGATTCGCCAGGTGTTTGGAGACGATGCCATTGGAGAAACACAAATAAAGAAGTGGTTCAACCGATTCAAAAATGACCGCATATCGGTGGAGAGTGACCAGTGTTCTGGGAGGCCGCAATCCGCTCGCGGTGCAGCCACAACCTCTTCAGCAATCTCTCGTACTGTCAAACGACGATCTCCCATTACGAGATTTTGCACTCTCTCAACAACAGCTGTGCATAAATGGCGATAGTCTTGCCCCTTCAAACGATATAAATTCAGATTCAGACACTTTATACCGATTTGTTTATAGTAATACAGTAATTACAATTTTAACAATTCACGAAAAATTCGCGGCGTCGTTGATCCAAAGTTGTTTTTATTCGAAATTGAGTCATCATTTTCCATATTTTTACTAAAAACATTAAAAGTATAATAACAAGCAAGTTTCATCAGATTTCAATGAAAAAACTTCCACGAGAATTTTGTAGTATACTAAATATAGGCCCCCACAGACTTCGTTCTTTTTCAGCAGTTTTGCCCGTCTGGGTAAAACTGTACGGGTAAGAACGAACAACGTATAATATATCCACACACCTCGCGTTCTTTTCGTCCAGTTTTTCTGAAACTACCGCGTTTTCAACACGAATTCCACGATCACGTTAGCAGTGGCGGCGGCATTAGCTGTAAAAGTACGAAATTCAAAAAGAAAACGTTCAAAATGGGCTAAAAAGTGGTTGCTTAAACGAAGTCAATTTTCCCACGTAAATCTATTAAATGAGTTACGACTAAGACCAGGTGATTGGTTTAATTATCTTTGCTATAATGCCTTAAATCGGTCATCTGTTGCTCAAAATAAGGCACTTCTACGACGTGGACAGTCCCGGCACTGGTAAAGTTCGTCGTTCTTACGGGATGTGGAGCCACACACTGGCCGACTTGCACGAGCACGTTCAAAACGGTCGGTTAAGGCGCCTCCGGACTGCTTGGACAAGTGGCTAACGTTAACGCATATTCCGATAAACTTTCTATACAAACTACGGGCTCAAAAATTAATTTGAAGCAATTCCTGATATGAAAATGTATAAATAACTGCAATAGAATTTGTCCTACAAAGCCGTTTTTTTATTTTAGAATTTTGATAAGCGTATATTTAATTTAATTAGATGTTACGTCGTCCTTTTTATATCAAAAACAAAACAAAAAATCAAAAAAAGGCTCTTGTAGGACAAATTTGATTGAAATTATGGATAGATTGAAGACCTTAGAAAAGTTACAAATTTTGTTTTACGACTACAATTTGTAGAGAAAGTTTTTAAAAGGTCGAGTTTCAACATATTTTAGTGAGAAAACGTTGGAGCATGTATGCAACCCAAATATCACAATATAATTATAATCGGCTTAAAATGATTGACAGCTCTGTGTCATTTTAACACTTCTCATATTAAAAACTTGAAAAGAGAAGGATTAGTAACAGAAACAATAAAACTCCTGGATGTTTTGACCATCTACAGAGGTTACTTGGTCTACAGATCAAAACTTTATACCTCCGCTGGCAATTATTATTCTCAATACTCAACAGCACAAAAATTTAACTAAATATCGATTCAGGTTTCAGTGGTTTATTTATTATTACATACAGATTGTCCGAAAACCAGTGTAAACATACAAAAATTAATGAAACTTTTGACTTCTTCGGCGTTTTGATAAACATATCTTTGCTCTTGTAATATTTTTCTTGAAACGTCATAAAAACACGACTTTGTGTCCTTGGATACACACAGTACTTATGTAAGTAGGGTTGCCTATTTTAATTCGACATAGGCGCAACACTGATTTCTATCAGCAGTCCGGAGGCGCCTTAAAAATGTTATTTAAAATCAAGCGTTGGCAGATATTTTTGAACGCCATCAGATCAAGAAGGACGGTTTTCAGCCATACACCTCGGTTTTGTGACCGTTCTACCTGTACAGTTTTACCCGGACGGGCAAAACTGCTGAAAAAGAACGAAGTCTGTGGGGGCCTTTTTGGAAAATTCAAATAAATGAGTAAAAAATGATAGGTCCGAATTTTTAGCTGAAAATTTGCAAACCGACGTAAAATGTCATTCTGAACAACTTTTCCAAATGAAATCTTTCGAAAAAATCATAAATAGGGCCACTTCTGAAGATTCTTTTCAAAAAGTGTTAAATTTGACAGGTACAGAATGTTATTTGATCAAATCTGTGTGCACTTTTTTTAGTGCTTAGATAAGTACAAACCAAGGCCATATTGATTTTTTTAATAAATACTTTAATAAAAAAAAGTCCCATATGATCCGTACTTTTTGACAAACCCTGTATGTATTGTTTGTAACCTCTTATACCAATGTGTCTGACAAAATTCTTGTAACTAGGATTAAAAATAAATTATTAGATGGTTATCATTAAAGATTCTATTGTGAAGATTTGCATTTTATTTGTATGTTTAGTATTGATAATAGGCAGAAATGAAAACAGTAATCTCCACCTGTTGGATAGTTAGTAGTCCAATAGAGATATTTAATTATTATTATTATTACTGTACTAGATATCTTTATTTCATAACTGCTTAAAAAACATCCACTTGAAATTTTAACTGTAATAATTTGGATTAATTTCAAAATATCCAAGTTATCTACACGTAACTGAGTATGAAGTAATATTATCACTTGAACCACATGTTGATTTGATGATAACAAATACTTAGATACCTACTTTGTTTCATTAATAATTCTAACATTCAATTTCATGCTTAAATTTTTATAAGAATTGTAAGTATTGAAGATTATTTTGCTTATATTCCTATAAATAATTAATACCTATTTTAGATTCTAAGGTGTGCAACAAAATGTTGGTGATGATAAGGCAAATTATATTAATAATTTTAGGAATAATATCAGTGTATCATTTGGTGACATTACAAAAAGATGTATCATTTACACAAGATGCAGTAATCCTATATGTTTTGGGTGTCTGTACTGCTATTGTGCTTGTACGAGCAATTTCGTCATCCGTATACCGTAGTATTATTGTTGCACTAATTATGGTGGCATGCTATAAGAAATATAATTTAGAATGGAGTACTTTATCGTTTATTTCAATTGTATTAATGTTTTAAATTTTGTAAGGCAGAAGTAATATTTAATAAAACTTAATTTTAATTATACTTATTTACATTTTGTATTCAACAAAAGCATTTCATAATGTCTAAATTATGAGAACTTTTAAAGTTTAAAAAACAATGATCCCAATTCTTACCTTATGTTTAAATTTTAGTCATGTTTAATATCCATGGCCACATCATAAAGCTTCAAAAATTATAATTTTCTACTTGTATGTTTTAAATAATAATGTTTAAACACAATTTTAGTTATTTTATAAGGATAAAAATTCTGTAAAAAAATTAAATTCCCTTTTATCTCTTATTATATCAGTGTAATATCTTCTATAATCACTCTTGTTATGTGTCAAATATAAGACTGATAAGAATTAGGTAACAAATTTCATTCATAACAAATCCACTTCTAAACAAATCTAGTAGGTAAGTATAATATTAAAAATTTTAATTTTATTTTTATTATTATAATTTTAGGCATCACTCTATTAAAAAGATGTTATCCACAAAACAAATAATTTTGTTGGTTTGGGGAATAGTCGCATTTTATCATGCATATAACCTAGAGAAATCTTTAGTATATGCGCAAGACTTAATACTAATGGGCATTCTATTTCTTAGTATCTGCATCAGTCTTATAAGAAAAATTCGACAAAGCTTATACAGAGGAATTGTTGTTGCAGTCGTTATAGCAATGATGCTTCAAAAATTCTATTACATACAGTGGAGCACTTTGTCATTAGTTGCTATTTTATTGATGTTTTAAGACATAGTCCAACTTTTTTTTTAAATAAGAAATAAAATATATCTATGTTTATTAAGAGAACTTACTTGTGATGTACTCCTTAAAAGTAGTTATGTGTCGTTCATGTTTCGATATACCAATCATTATAACACATTTGAACGTGATATGAACGACCAGGATAGAGGGCAACGTACACCGCACATTTTGAGTTTGAAGTTTTTACCTCCATCCGTTAGTTTATTCGAGTCGGCACTTAAGACAGATAACAAATAACATGTGCGAGCATCTGTGCTGACACCATCCTTTCCTATGTAACTAGATACAACAACAGTAAGTCGTTCAAATGAACGACTCATTGTGGTGAGCGGAACAAAATGTACCGGCACACATAAAATGAATGAGAAACCCATGATTACTTAAACTTAAAAGATGTATTTACTTACAGTAGAAGTAGGTAACGATCCACAAGGCAGGGTGTTCTTAAAAGATGGCGTCAAAATTATATAGCATGTTCAGGGGCCCAGTAAGTAAAAAAGTACTAATAAACATATGTCCAAAAATGCATAGACAAGGAGTTATATTAGTCTGAAAGTTTAAAAATTATTTTTTATTAATAACATAAACAACATAAGTTTTGGGAAAAATCATATTCTCCAAATTTTTAATAGATAGGTACTAAATAAGGTCTGATGTAGTTGCCACTGAACATCAGTCACATGATAGTCCTTTACAATAAGAAATGTTAAATTTGTCAGAAAAGGTTTTAAAAGATGACAAGGTCTTGGTCTGGTGCGCTCTATTTGAAGCTGGTATTTCAAGACCTTACGTCAGCCAAGTTAAAGGTGAAACTATGGACAAAAATGTTTATATTCATGAATGTCTACCACAAATTATTAATTTTATTAATACCCAACATAGTCCAGTCAATAGGTAGTTTTACCTTGCAAAAGGTCGGGAAAAGTTTATACTTGGCAATTTTGTTCATTTTGGGACCTTAATGAACTCCTGAAATTTGTAAACTCGAAAAGTTGCCAGAATTACAATTCCTATGACTACAGCAGAACCGGAAAGATGTTTTTCGACTTTAAAAAGGATAAAATCATTTTTAAGAACTAATATGAACCAAGAACGATTAACTGCTCTGTCGATGATTTCCATTGAAAAAAGCATGATTTCAAAAATAAAAAGTTTTAATGAAAAGGTGATCGAAAAATTTTGTGAAGCTAAAAATCGCAGAATGGATTTTATATTTAAATTAAAAAATTTTTTATTTCATTTTCCTGTAAGCTTATTTTTTTATAAATTGAGTACAATTTCGATTTGTTTTGTTTTATTTAAAAGGCACCTTGAAAATATCAAGGATCGTTACTGGTATGTAAGTATATTTCGAAAGCTGCAGCACCCCCATAATTTTAAGCCACGAGCCGCCACTGGAGAGGATAGAGACAGAGGAAGAACAAAGCTGGAGTATTGAAAAGAAATGGAAAATATTGAAGACGACAATACTAGAACAAGCAGAGCTGACATGCGGGAAAGCCACGGTTAAAAATAATCAAAAAAGAAGAGCAAAACAAGACTCCTGGGAAGAATTCGGAAAGGAACTCGAAGACAAATAATCAATGGTATGAGAGGAAAGTAAGGAAGACAAGTTTGGAGTATAAGAAATAGTGAAGGCAAAATAGAAACCGAAGAAGAAAAAATTCTGGAAACATGGAGAAAATACTTTGACCAAACATTCAAGGTAGATAACAACATAAGAAGAAGAGAAAGAAGGAGAGCAGTGGCGGAAGAAGAGGAAGATAGAGACATCGAGATAGAAGAAGTAGAGGAAGCCGTCAAACAAATTAAAATCGGAAAGGCAGCCCGCAGGGATGGTATAACACCCGAAATGATTAAGTTCGGAGGAGAAAAAATCAAAATTTGGATAAAGGAAATATGCCATCTGGCTTGGAAAGGACAGAAGATACCCGCCGATTGGGAGGAGCATATCATAGTGCCCATACACAAGAAAGGTGACACAAATGAGTGCGATAACTATAGGGCAATATGTTTTTCATCTGTAGTACAAAAGATATAATCCAGAATATTAGAAAAAAGGCTAAGAGAGGAGATAGAGGAAAAATTAGGAGAAGAACAAACTGCATTTTGGACCACAGCGACAAACGCAGGACCATATACAGGGTGGTGACTCGAACACCCGAACATAGGGATTTAACATGTAAAATCATATTTTCGTAATTTCCTGCTCCCCTAATTATTTTAGGTAAAAAGGCTTCAAATAAAAGTTGTAGAGCATAAAATTCTGCATCCGAGTCAATAAACAAAATTAATTTTGCGTGCCTTGTAACCTCAGAAATTAGAAATGAAAATGACGTAAATCACCCCAAAAATAGCGATAGCCATGGAATTGAAATAAAAATTAACAAATGTTAACGGTTTATCTGTCAAGTTACGCTGCATTAGTTTATTTTTATTATTACTTGTAATTACTGTTGAAGTGAAAATATGGCCAACAATTATACAATAAGTGAAAAAAATCAATTTTTAAAGTTATTTTACAGTGGTAATAGTATAAGACAAGTGCGAGATCTAGTTGCGAATTTATATCCTCATAGACCAATTCCGTCGACATCAACAATCCATACGATCATCAATAATCAAACAAAATATGGGTCAGTGTTCGTCCCTTGCAAGAGTTGCACTAAAAAACAAATAAATATTGCACCAGAAGAAGATATTGAAGCTGAAGATCATAATGTTAACGAAATCAATGTATTAGCTGCGGTATCAAATAATCCAAATGTGAGCCTTAGAGAAATTGGATCTGGATTAGGTTTGCACCACACCACGGCCCTAAAAATATTAAAAAAACACAAATTTAAATCTTTTAAATTTTCCGTCCACCAAGAAATTTTTGAAGAGGATAAATTTAAGCGTATGTCATTTTACGAAAAAATCATGGAAAAATTAATTAATTAATTACATTATAATCGGTAAAAAAATACAAAAAATATAGCAATTTTATTTATTTTTTGTTTTTTTAAATTTAAAATTAATTTATGTACCATTGTTCACTTCAACAGTAATTACAAGTAATAATACAAATAAACTAATGCAGCGTAACTTGACAGATAAACCGTTAACATTTGTTAATTTTTATTTCAATTCCATGGCTATCGCTATTTTTGGGGTGATTTACGTCATTTTCATTCCTAATTTCTGAGGTTACAAGGCACGCAAAATTAATTTTGTTTATTGACTCAGATGCAGAATTTTATGCTCTACAACTTTTATTTGAAGCTTTTTTACCTAAAATAATTAGGGGAGCAGGAAATTACGAAAATATGATTTTACATGTTAAATCCCTATGTTCGGGTGTTCGAGTCACCACCCTGTATACGTACTAAGAACAATTATGGAAAAAAGATTAGAAAGAGGGAGGCCACTATTTCTGGCATTTATAGACATACAGGCAGCGTTCGATATGGTTCCCAAACAAAGTGTATGGAGAGCACTAACAGAGTTACAAGTATCACATGACCTCCAGCAGGCCATAAAACACCTATACGAGGGAGCAAAGGGAAGAGTAAGGATTAAAGGGGCTGAATCAGAGGGCTTCATAATGCAGAAATGAATAAAGCAAGGGGATTCATTGAGCCCACTACTATTAATATCTGTCATGAATCAAATCATCCAAGAATCCAAAGAACCAAGATTCAACATGAAAGTAGGGAACTGGAATTTAGAACCGGTACTATTGCAATGTCTTATCTATGCAGATCTAACAGAGTCAATAAAGCGAGCAAAGTATACTACGCACTAACCAAACTGGTAATTGCTAAGAAAGAAATAAGCATACAAACAAAACTACGAGTATACAAGAGCACATACATATCAACGCTAACATACGGATCAGAGAGCTGGACGATACAGAAAAAAATCAGAAGTAAAATAACAGCGGGAGATATGAAATACCTGAGAATTGAGATTGGTAGGAAGAACAAAAAGAGACCGCGTAAGGTACATAGTCACTAGGGAAGAAATAGGAGTGAAACCAATAATCCACGAAATAGAGAATCGACAGCTGAAATGGTATGGACATGTAGTGAGGATGAGCGCGAACAGAGATCCCAGGTGAGCATTAGAAGCAAGACCAGATGGAAAAAGGAGTAGAGGAAGACTCCAGGAAACATGGGAGCCGATCGTCACCTTTTCCGGAAATGGATAGAGGACCCGACACTCTGAAGGGCATAAGGGAAAGGAAAAGAAGAAGATTTTTTTCTTCTATTTTGCTATTCATTTTCATTAATTTTTACTTTTGTGCAGTTAACCAATAGCCAATAGCAATTGCTACATTGACAAAAATTCTTCCAGTGATTCATTAATATCAAAATTTCTTAAATTCTTAAGGTTTATTTCTTTTCATTGGATTGTTTCACTGAATATAACTCGTGGTTTGATTTTTGCTTCAATGTTTGTCGACAATAATCAGACCACTCTTTATATTATATACAAAATCTTCACTTTTCATCCATCTCCATAGACAAAACTCTGAAGGAGTAAGGTCTAGGGACCTTGCTGACCAAGGGACGTGACCACTACAGCTGATCCATCATTCGAAGAATATTAAATTTAAATGATGTATGTATCAAACGGTGGCACAAACAGAAAAAAAAGGAAATGTCCCAAGTATACAAAAAACTGAAATCAGAAAAGCAATCCACAACCTAAAAAATGGGAAAGCTCCAGGCGCAGACCATATTACCAACGAAATGATCAAAATTGTAACGGAAGACATAATTGACCTTCTACATATACTGTTAAATAGAATATTGGATGAAGAAGTGATACCTGAACAATGGACTAAATCAATAATTATATTAATATACAAAAAAGGAGCGAAAGATCTAATCAAAAACTACCGCCCAATAAGCCTTATCTCCAGCATATATAAAATTTTTGCAACAATAATACAAAAACCAATACACAATCAAATGAAAACAAAGCACATTCCAGAACAAGCAGGATTTAAACAAGGATTCTCCACTATGGATCACTTACATGCTATCAGTCAATTAATAGAGAAGCATAATGAACATGACATCCCCTTATATACCGGGTGTAGAATTGGTTCACGCACCATAGGGATTTCCATGTTAAATTCTTAATGTTCAAATATTGGCTCCCCAAATTATTTTAGAGAAAAAGTGTAAATATGTTTCTTGTAGAGAAAAAAATACTGTATACAACCATGTCATTACTTATTTTTTTTACTTTCCATACAAAGGGGAAATCAAGGAAATTAAAACTACTATTTTAGCAAAAATAGGTGGTGCCTTGGAATTGTTGAAACAAAAACCCGTTGATCGTTAGCTGCCATGTTAATATTTTAATCACAAATTTAGACGTATTTTAAGTAATTTTGCGTTTAGACAATGCATTCTAGTGCCGAAAATTTATTTTTTCGCATTTTGACAAAAAAGTGGACTTTTTTTATTAAAAAATCATAAAGAAAGCAACACTTTTTTTAACTATTTTTATTAAACATTTTTTTACATTTTGCATTAAGTAAGTATGCTTTAAATACCTGTAATCATAAAACAATTTTTATTATTAATGATGACACTTATCAACATAAATTTTAATCTGACAGTTTGCGTGACCATGCAAAAAAGCTTTTTGCGGATCATTCTTTCAACAGTAGTGTGGTTTGGAATTGGTCGATTCGGATATTCTGCAGCAAACATATCACTTACTGCAGGTGCGCTATTACCAGAATAGTACCATCTTTTCATTCAACGAATACATAATATTAACTCAGAATTACTTAAAATACTTCTAAATTTATTATTAAGATGCTAACATGACAGCTAACTAACAATTGTTTTTTGTTTCAACGATTCCAAGGCACTACCTATTTTTGCTAAAGTACCAGTTTTAGTTTCCTTAATTTTAACCCTTGTAAGGAAAGTAAAAAATAAGTAATGATATGGTTGTATACAGTATTTTTTTCTCTATAAGAAACATATTTACACTTTTTCTCTAAAATAATTTGGGGAGCCAATATTTAAAAATTAAGAATTTAACATTGAAATCCTATGGTGCGTGAACCAATTCTACACCCTATATAGGTTTAATAGACTTTGAAAAGGCCTTCGACTCTTTAGAGCGTAACTATATTACCGAGGCCTTAGAATCTATTGAAATAAATAAAAAATACATCCGAATAATTCAACGAACTTTAGAAAACACAACTGCAAGGATCAGATTAGAAAAAAATGGGCCAGAATTCAAAATTGAAAAAGGAGTCAGGCAAGGCGACCCATTATCACCAGATCTATTCAATGCAACCTTGGATTACCTTTTCAGCCAATTACCTTGGAGTAACAAAGGAATAAACATCTCAGGGGCCCTTTTATCAAACTTAAGGTTTGCTGATGATGTAGCTATTTTTGCTAAGAGTTCTAAAGAATTAGAAAATATGTTAGGGACATTAAGCGAAAAATGCAGAAAAATAGGCCTAAAAATAAATTTAGAAAAAACCAATATATTAACGAACAGCAATAAAAATCAAATAACTTTAGACGGATCAACAATAAGATACACAGAGGAAGCAGTATACCTGGGGAAAGTAATATCTTTCGAGAATAAAGGCAGTAAAGAAATACAGCGCAGAATTACCCAAAGATGGAAAAAATTTTGGTCTCTAAAATCTATTTTAAAGAGCAAAATGTCAATAACTATAAAAAGTAAAGTGCTTAATCAGTGCGTGATACCCACCCTAACTTATGGTGCACAGACATGGTCGCCAAACAAAAGTGATTTAAAAAAATTAAAAACAACACAAAATTCAATGATCAGAAACATATTACGAATAAAACTAAGTGATAAACAAAAAATAGTGGACCTACGAGAACGAGTGCAGTCAGAAGACATAACAATCACCTGCAAAAAATTAAAATGGAGATGGGCAGGCCATGTATCCAGCGCCGGCGATAGGTGTGTAGCTCGCATGCTCATGCAACACACATAGCACAAACATGTGTTGCAGAGCAACACATGTGAAAATGCAAAAACGAAGATAAATCAAAAATCCATTTAATGATACTTACTACATAAGTGTATAAAGTATAAATAGCAACAATAGCTTTGGCATAATTTAAAGACACAAACAATCCGCTGGGACGTGGGACCTACTATAAGTAGGAATTGCTGCAAATCTTTACTTAACTTTCCAAGAAAATATAATATCGATCGTGCAGGTTGAGATTGTTATAGATCGGGAATGTCCGCTCCGCTAAATAACACACGTAGACACCACACACGGGGATTATTATCATTATTATTATTATTAACACCCATTATTCCCGGAGGACATAGGGTAAAGTACAAATATATAAATATATGCACACATACAGCTCACATACATAGTCATAAATTGTTAACATAGTTTTTCCACTGATTTTTATCGCTAGCTATTCTACGCAATTCTGCAACACTTTTTCCACTTTCTTCGGCTACCGTTCTCCTCCATGTTGTGCGGGGTCTTCCACGGTATCGTTGTCCTTGTGGGTTCCATTCTAACACTTCGTGACTAAGTACATCTCTTGACTTTCGTAACGTATGACCCAACCATCTGAACTTCCGTTTTTTGATTTCTGCATTGATGCTCTCTTGTTCTGTTCTCTCCCATAATTCCATATTTGATATACGTTGCGGCCACCATATCTTTAAGATGTACCTTAAGCATCTGTTTACAAATGACTGGAGCTTTCTTTTTATTAATGAAGTAACATACCATGTTTCTGAGCCGTATAAAAGTACGGATTTAACAGTTGCATTGAAAACTTTTATTTTTGTTACTGTGTTAATACTGCTTACCCTCCAGATCTGGTTCATATTTGAAAACACACTCCTCGCTTTATTTATTCTTTGCTGAACATCCGCTAATGCACACGGGGATACACGATACAATATACTCTTACTCAGGGTTGTAATTGCGGCCTTTAGATCTATGTACATCCCTTCGTCTTTCGTCCACTCAAGTGTGCAAGAGTGCAAGTGTGCGATAGCAATTATTATTATAATTGATATTTCTAATTTCAATATTAAACTATGGGCCGTTATATAAAACTGTGGAAAGAGAAATATAATATGTACAGTGATCGGCAAAAAGTTCGCAACATATGGGAAAAATTTTTATTATCAGAGTACCGAAATAGTTATTTATGGGGGATGGGTTCTGCATGTCCGATAACCTAAAAATCGAATTTGATGTATGTCACGTAACCACTGGTAGGGCGGCCAATTAAAAAAATCAGCGTGAAGTCACACAAAGTGAGGTTAGATGGCAAGATATCGAAAAAGATTATGTATTTTAAAAAGTTTCTTAGAATTTAATTTTAGGTCCATATGCAACATATGAAGCATTTATTTTAAAAAAATGAAAATCGCAATTTTTTGTGAATATTTTTTGCCGGTCACTGTATAGCTAATATTCCATGAATTTTTTTTAAATATATTTTTTCGTTCTTTATTTTATTACGAATTCTAATAGTTATTATATTACTTCAAAATATATTGATATTATATCTTCACTTTAGTTAACCCCCCCCCCCCCCCCCCATGAAAACATCCTGGCTACGCCACTGAGTGGTAATGTCCTGAGCAACACACGACAAAATCAGAAGTCGCCGGTACTGCATGTATCACGGATGGAAAACAGATGGACAGTGGCAGTAACTCAATGGAGGCCAATATTGCAAAAAAGACGAAGAGGTCGTCCAAAAATTAAATGGAAGGAAGATATAGAAGAGATAGGAGGGACGCATTGGATGGATTTAGCGAAGAACAGGAAAACATGGAAAATGCTAGAGGAGACCTTTGCCCGATAACGGGATTTTGTATAGGTTTATATTATTATGTATCACCTGGCAGCAGCTTATTTAAAGTGCCAAGTTTTCTGTTTCAAACTTGTGCAGCAGATTTGCATGTGTCAACAACTGTATCTCCACATTCATTCCAAATTAGACTCATTTTTATATGGACTTTTTTACTCGAAATAATACTACCGCCTCCTAGGATATTTACTATTCCTCCTGAAATACTATGCACTCGTATATTGGCAATGAAGAAGCTGTTCCGTCACATAAAATTCTAGAATGTTTATTTTTTATTAAAACGAATGGAATCTTTCAAAGAAGTTTTGTACCCGAAATTTTTTAAAACATACTTTCTTTCACTCATTAATAAAATACATGCAGCTATTAAGAAACAGTTGCCTTTTTAATTTAATTTATTACAACAAACAAAAGTACAAGAGAAAATACCAAAAGTAAAACCATACTGGTTAATTTTTCTTAAATTTTATACTATTTAGCAAACATCTTACAAACTATAAAACAAACAATATATTAATGTGTGTTTTGCTAACTCAACTTCGATCATTTTTAAGTTAAAAATAGAAATAAATATACTAATATAATACAGTGTGAAGAGCATCTCACTTTTAAATACTTAGTTGTACTTCCCAAGATTTCTAAAATCAAAAACTATTTGCTTCAAGCACACTTTTGCATTTGCAAAAAAAAAAACTAACAAATAAAACTAAACTTATACACCAAAATATAAAAAAATACTGATAAACCTTTGTGTATTCTGTTATATGAATATACCTACTGCAAAAAGATGGCACGTTTTATAATAAAAAAAAATGGAATTTCACATGCGTTACATAAAATGGTATGGCATCTATCAAAATTCTTTCTATAAAAATATACTGCATATAGTGCATATATCGATCACTTTTCATAGATAAAAAAAACTATCATTATAAAAGGCACACACCTTAATTTAACTAAAGTATTCTAGTTTGGTATAAACAAATTAATTCTAATTACATATAAATCAAAAAATTGGGAGTTTTAAAATATTTTGTGGCAAATGCTTTTCCTGCTTCGGTAGGTGAACTGAATGCAATATCCTCTTTATTTAAGATACTACCAAACATAAAATTACCTCTTAGTGAGTTCATGAGTGCTGTACTTATACCTTCTTTTCTATATAGTTGTGAAACCCAAATTCGATTAACGCCACACTTAATGAGATAACTTTCTTCAGAACATAAATCTATTCCAACATTATCTGATAACATTCGATAACCCCTACTTCTTGCTTCAGCAGTAAGACAACCCACTATTGTTTTATTTTTCACATATAAATAGACCTGCAACAATACAAAGCGTATTAATACTAGTTTAAGAGAATCATTGTAATAATAAAAATAAAATATGTAAATAATAATATAAATACGAGGGGAACTAGAAAAATTATCTACCTAACTATGACCGAAACAACTGATAGCGCTTTACTTGAAACGTCAAACCGTGACAACCTTTTTGTACTTGTGTGTCAAATTTGATCTGAATTCGTTCATTATTACATTTTCTATTAGTGTTTTGAAACAAAAAATGAGTGTTCTGAAATTAGAACATCATAGTGTCAAAAAATGTTTGACAAAGGAAGAGACTAGTCCTAAAAATATCCATACAAGGATGATTGCAGTGTATGAGGATAAAGTTCCATCATATTTTACGGTAAAATATTAGTCTTAGCAATTTCGGTGGGGTCATGAATCAATTGAAGATGATCCAAGAAGTGGAAGACCTTCAGATGCCACCAATCCTGAAGTCGGCAGAAAAGTATAAGCCATGGTTCTTGGAGTTTGTCGTTTAAAAGTGTCTACCATTGCTAAAGCATTGAATATATCAGAGCCAAGTGTTTTGTCGATTTTGCACATAAAATAATGGCATGCTTAATATATAATAGAATGAGAAAGTATACTGAACATCAGCTAGGTGAATATCAGCAGGGTTTTCGAGCAAAGCGTGGTACCATAGATGCTATATTCATAATGAAACAAATAGCAGAAAAAAGCCAAGAATTATGGTCTTCGAATGTATAGCCTCTTCATTGATTTTAGATAGGCTTTCGATAGAATTAAAAGAAGCAAATTGATCGAAGCACTGAAAGAGATAGAAATCCCCCAGAAAATTAATAAACTTAATAATCATGACGTTACAAAATAACACAGTCGCAGATAATAGCCTATGCTACTGACAAGTAGAACAACAGACAAACCTACAAATTCAGACCAGGCAATGAATCAGGCTATGAGTATGGAGAAAAGAAACAAAGGAAAGAAGACAAATAAAGAAAAAGTTTTTACACAAAAAGTGAATATATAAAAATAGGTTCATGGAACGTACAAGGGCTAAATAGAGAGGGGAAACTAAAACAATTAGTTGGAGAAGTAAGAAATTATGGAATAGATGTATTAGCAGTACAGGAGACAAATATAAAAGGGGTAACAGAAATGAAAATTGAAGGGTATTACTGGTTAAATGGAGGTGGAGAAAAAAACAGACTAGGGACAGGTTTTCTAATAAATGATAGATTAAAAAGTGTAATAACTGAGCACAAAATGGTGGGAGATAGTTTAAGTTACATAAGAATAAAAGGAAAATATAGAAAGATCAGTATAACTAACGTACATGCGCCGACGGAAGAAACCGAGGAAGAGAAAAAATTGCAGTTTTATGAAAATTTAGAAGAGGTAGTGGAGAAATTACCCAAGTTCGATAAAGATTGTAATAGGGGACTGGAAAGCAAAGATAGGGAAAGAAGATAGATATACTCCAATCATAGGCAAAGAAAGCTTACATGAAGAAACAAACGACAATGGACAAAAGCTTATTGATTTCGCAGGTAGATACAAAATGGTAATAAAAAGTACGATGCTTCAGCAAAAGAATATCCACAAATAAACATGGGTAAGCCCGGACAAGAAGACACAAAACCAGATTGACCATGTCCTCACAGATAAAATCCACAGCAAAAATATAGAAAATGTTAGGTCCTACAGAGGTGCGGAGATAGGGTCGGATCATCGCCTATTGAGAGTTAAGTTGAAACAAACAATACCGAAAATAATGAACAAGCAGAAAAGGACAAAGCATAGGTGGAATGTAGACATGTTAAATAATGAACAAAATAAAAAGGAATACGCAAGGGTAACAAGAGAAATGGTAAAAATGGAGGGTAAACATAAAAGTGTGGAAGAAGAATGGACTTTTCTCAAAGGAACAATAGAAAAGAGCGTGGAAAGTTTCAAAGAAAAAAAACAAGAGAATAAGAAGGGCTGGTTTGACATGGAGTGTGAAGAAGCAGTAAAGAAAAGGAAAAAGGTATGGCTAAGAGTTTTGCAAGATCCAACAGCGAATCGCAAGAAAACTATAGGCAGATCAGGAATAAAGTGCAAAGAAAAGAAGAAAGAAAAGAGAAGACAAGGAAAGGAAAATAGTATAGTTAGAAGAAACATACAGAAACAAAAATTCCAGAGCCTTTTACAGAAACCTCAGAGCGGAAAAGAATGGGTGTAAAACTCAAACAGTGGGATTGAGAAATGAACAGGGAGAACTATGTTTAGACCAAAAATTGATGTTGGAAATATGGATAGAACATTTCAGAAAAGTATTTACAATAAAACAATAAAAGCCCTGGGTCGGATAAAATTGCAGTGGAACTAATTAAGTTGGCAGACGAGGAACTAATGCAAAGAATTTATGAAATGATAAAAGAAGTATGGAAAAAGAAGGAAATGCCGGAAGAATGGTCGACAGCTATAGTATGCCCAATACACAAAAAAGGGAGTAAGCAGCAGCTGGAGAATTACCGTCCAATCTCGCTGCTAAATGTCACATATAAAATAATGGCATCTATAATAAATAATAGAGTCCAAGAAGAGGCGGAAAATAAAATCGGACAGTATCAAGCAGGATTCAGGAAAGGAAAATCTGTAATTGACCACATTTTTACGCTGAGACAGATCCATGAAAAATGTGAGAGAAAAAATATACCATTACACGTAGCATTCTTAGACTTCAAGCAAGCTTACGACAAAATAAAACGAGAAGCAATCTTCGAAGCTATGCATGAGCAAGGATTCCACAAAGAATTAATAGCATTAGTAATGATGACTCTACAAAATACAAAGTTTAAGATCAGATTTCAGGGATGTGAATCTAGAACCGTGGAAAGTAATTTAGGTTTAAAGCAAGTTATCTACAACGCTGTTCAATATAGTTCTAGAAAATGTGCTAAGGAAAAGTGGAATAAAGTTAGAGAAGAACATACTTAAGAACTCAGTACAATGTTTGGCTCAGTGGCGGCTCGTCAGATGAGGCAAATGAGGCGCCGCCTCACCTTCAACCTTTAAGACATTAATCTGTTTTTTTATTTTTTTATTTTTGGTGTAATTATTTAATTTTGCTAATAATTTACTTTAAATTAGTTTAAATTGAGCAATTGGCATACCGCCGAGTCCCATGCGCAATACTGAGACGATTGCTGAAATTTACCGAGGCACCAGCTGTATCGCCTCAGAAATGACGTAAATTCTCTAGAATCACCAGCTGATTTCATCATACGCGAGGATTCCAATTCGCCCTGCTAACTTGATTTGAGGCACTGGACATCGGCGCTTCTCGTCTACATTCGTCATGTCTCGTGAATTAAGTTCGTGTAATAATGCAAGATGCAAAACGTGCTTAATGGATTAATTTCAAGATAATCGACAGTTGACAGTTTGTAGTTTTGGACGTTGACTGTTTTACTTTCCGTGGCATAATTCTTGTATTTGCGTAATCCAGAATTAACTGTTTTATTGTTGGGAATTGTTATATAAACACAGACAGTTTTACGTATTTATTTACAATTCTTCCATTATTTGGTGCTTAGGGAACGAACTTCTTTCTGAAGAAGAATTGTTTCAAAAATATAAATTTCTGTTTTATGAAATAATAGACTCTATCGTGTCACAATTAAATATACGATTTGCGGATCTCGAAAAACTACAGTTTTTACGCTTGGTAGATTTACAAAAAATGGTTGATACCGACAAGATGTTTCCAGAAGAGGCCTTCTCGTGTTTAATTACAAACTATCCAAATGTTTTTAATAAATCGCTTTCGAAAAATGAATTAGTAAATATTTATAAAGATTCAGAATTTCGCAATAGCGACATTTTTCAAAAAGATAGAGGAATTAAAAGAGGTTTTTGTTAAAACGTATAAACTTATTTGTTTAATTTTAACTATTCCTGTTACGTCAGTTCAAATAGAAAGAAATTTTTCCTGCTTGAAGAGAATTAAAACCTATCTACGGAATACTATGTCTGAGGACCGGCTGTCAGCATTAGGAATGCTATCCTGCTATCCATTGAAAAAGAGCTTCATAGTGAGTTGGCGAAAACTCCGAATTTTTATGATGACATTATAGATGTGCTTAGTAAATTGAAAAATAGGCGAATTGATTTAATGTATAAAACATAAAAATGTAATTCAAATCCATGGTGCCTTCTTTGAGTAAAGTCATATTGTATTATTATTATTATTATTATCATCTATCGCCTCATCTATAAAATGGGTCACGAGCCGCCACTGGTTTGGCTTATGCCGATGATGTGATTATACTGGCAAAAACAAAAGAGGAACTTAAAACAAATTTCAAAAAGATAGAACAAGCGTTAAAAGTAGGTTTAGAGATAAATACAGAGAAATCAAAATACATGATTCTAGGGAACAGAAAACAGGACGAAACACAAAACCTAACAGTGAAAGCTCAAGACACAAGCAAACAGTATGTTTTGAGCATAACAAATCAAATAGTATACCTGGGAGCGGAGATAATAAGTGAAGGGCGCTATAGAAGTGATATACAGCGAAGGATCACAGCGGGATCGAAATGTGTAGGAGCCTTAAAAAATATACTAAGTGATAAAAACGTATCAAGGCCATTGAAAGTGAGAATATACAGAACAGTGATAAGACCAATAGTGACTTTCGCGAATGAAACGTGGGTGCTAACGGATGAAATCGGGAAGAATTTAGAAATATGCGAGAGAAAGGTACTAAGAAACATTTTCGGCGGCATAAAAGAAAACGGGGAATGGAGAAGGAAAACGAACAGGGAACTAGCAGAGATATACCAGGAGAAGAGCATTAGAATAGTAGTACAACAAAACAGGTTAAGATGGCTGGGTCACCTAATTAGACAAAAGCATAATGACCTAACGAAGAAGATTTTCAGTTTCAGACCAAGGAAAACATGGTGGGAGAGTGTACAAGAAGACCTGCAAGAGTACGAGCTAAAGCCGGAATGGGAAACAATGACCAAGAACAGAAAATTATGGAAAATAGGAAGGATTAAAGATACAAGCCATAGGCCAATAGGCCTGCAGTGCTGATTATAAATATATATGTATATATTATACATTTCAATAGAATTAAAAGAAGCAAATTGATCGAAGCACTGAAAGAGATAGAAATCCCCCAGAAAATTAATAAACTTAATAATCATGACTCATGACGTTACAAAATAACACAGTCGCAGATAATAGCCTATGCGGATGATATAGTACTGACAAGTAGAACAACAGACAAATTGAGTGAACACTTTATCATATTACAACAAACAGCAAATGAATACGGACTCATAATAAACGAAAACAAAACCAAGTTTATGAAATTCACCAGAACTCAAGCATGCATAAAAGAAAAATTCAAAATACTTACTTACAATTTCGAAGAAACCAAAAGTTTCAATTTCAATTTAGGATCACTATTGACAGCGGATGGCGGCATGAAGGAAGAGGTAGAAAATAGAATAAAAACAGGTTTCAAAGCCTACTTTGCACATAAAAGTATCTTGAAATGTAATTACATGAGCAGAACGACGAAATTAAAAATTTATCGTACAGTCATACGACCAGTAATAACATATACGGCTAAAACATGGAACATAAACAAACGACAAGAAGAACAACTTAGAATATGCGAGAGGAAAATATTACGAGGAATTCTAGGAACTATAAAGGACGGTCGAGAAAGTAGGGCATGGATGAACCATGAAATACTAAGAGCTGTAAATGGTGAGGATATAGTCAAATATATAAAATATCAAAGATTAAAGTATTGGGGGAACATAAAGAGGATGGAGGAATCTCGGATAGTGATGGGAATAATCGAGATGTAATAATCGAAATAGTCGAGTAGCGCAATGTCTCGATATAATCGATTATGCGTCTTGAAATTAGTAGTACTAAAATTAGTAGTAGTTGTTTGTCGTCGCAGTCAGCTGGTCAGCGAGAATGAGAACTGAAAAGCGAACGATACCGACGTGATCGTGGTTAGCGGTTGGACTATTCGATAATTCGATTATTCTCTCGTCTCGGTTCTCGGAATCGCAGCGCTGAATCGTCGGGCAATGCAAAATAAACTATTTAGTTACCTACCATACCGTAAATATTTATAATTTGAATTGCCGCTATTCTGAATTTTGTACATTGTGCTTTAATTAGCAGCCGACACCTAATTAATAGTACCAGGAACTCATATTGTAAATCAGAATCACACGACCAGACACAGGCCGGCGACATGCTTTTAAAAGAGTTGTGATGCCGACCTGTATAAACAATATCGGTGCCATAATAATTATTTATTAATCAAAGCCGCCGCGATTTAGTAGAAATCACAAAATGAATGAATCAATTGTCATCCGATTATCAGAATAGTCCGCTTATGTAGTATAATCATCAGCAAGATCGATTGGCAGGTAAAATTCTTACTACTAATTTATAACTACTAAATTAGTCGATTACTGAAATGTCTCGATTACTAATAATCGGTTACTGAAATATCTCGATTATGCCCATCACTAATCTCGGATACCAAGCAGGATAAACGAATGTAAACCTGATACAGTAAGACATAGGGAAAGACCAAAGTAAAGATGGGAAGATACAGGGTTTGTCCTTAAAGTAACCGGACTGGCTCTGAATCGTCTCGTAGGCACGCTGGTATGAAAAACTTGTGGTAGGAGAATGTAGTGGGGGGGGGGTCTCAGCAACACATCTTCAAGCAACCGTAGTTAGCTCCGAGCAGTTGGAGCGAGTGGATCGTGAATGTAGTGAAGCTCTGCGCTAGTGACGGGACACGAGAAAAAATGCAGCGTTTGATTGAGCAACGGTACGCCATCAAATTTTGTGTTAAACTTGGAAAATTCGGGATGGAAACTCTCGAAATGTTGCAGACAGCCTTCGAGAACAACTACCTACAAAGAACATATGTTTTTATTTGGCATAAGGCCTTCAAAGAGGGGAGAGAGGACGTTGAGGACGAAAAATGGAAGGATCGACCTTCCACAAACAAAACGGACGAAAATGTGGATCGTGTGCGCAATATTTTGAACACTGATCGACATATCGCAGCTTTTTACGTACAAGTTCTGGAAAGACTTCGAAAACAAATCGTTCGTGTCTGTCCGGAGATTGCCAACACCAGGACAATGCGTCGAGCCACACGGCGTTTATCACGAGGAAGTTTCTGACTAAGAAAAATGTGCCAACACTGCCACAGCCTCCCTACGGTCCCGACCTGTCTCCCTGCGACTTTTTTCCTGTCCCCCCGGCTGAAAGGACGCCGATTCGAGGCAGTTGCAGCTGTATAAGCGGCTGTGACAAGGCACCTCAGCAGCATCCCAGAAAAGGAGTTCATGGAGGCATACCAACAATGGAAACATCGCTGAAAGCGCTGTGTGTTTGTAAAAGGGGCCTATTTCGAAGATTATTAAATGTATTTGATAATATCTTCAATAAATTGAGTTTGTCAGTATCAATCTGGTTACTTTCAGGACAAACCCTGTAGTCTAGTTACGGACCTAAAAGTGATAAATGTGAATAACCTAAATATATTGAAAGGCCATAAAAAGTGGCAGAAAATCTGTGATAGAGCCAAGAACCACCCACAGTTGTAAATTTAATAAATGGACTGGGGCCTAATAACCCCCATGTTCCTATATGACAGGCATGGCGAACCTATGGCACGCGTGCCAAAGGTGGCACGTACGAAAATTTCACTGGCACGCGAAGGGCTGACAGTATTATAATTTTATTGCTTGAGTAATTAAAAATAGAAATATACATCTCTAGTGAAATTTATTGGGAGTTATTTAAACAAAACTGCAGCTGGCTTTTCAGGCGCAAACATAATTGCTAAAGATGGAAAACCATTTTGCAATGGGGAATATATTAAAGGAGCATGGTTAAAATGCGCACTCTTTGAAGATTTTGAAAATTAAAAAAAATATTAGGAGAATAAAGAATATGCCTTCGGCTAGAAACACGGTGAGAAAGTCATCACCAGCAAAAGCTACATAATTATAAAATCTTCTGGTTTAATTTCTCTCTGTCTTGACGAGAGTAGTGATATAATGGATCAGCTCGTTTAGCAATTTTTATTCCTTATTCGATTGAGAATAATATCAAAGAACAATAATTGACCAGTTTAACATCATTAGCAATAACATCAAAAGCAATAAATACTTGCAATGCTATTATAAATTTAATGTACTTGCTAAAAGAGAAATACGAGATCTTTCTAAAATTGTACCAGTAACTATGAAAATTTCCAGAATCATTAAATGAGGTAAACTTGGTGTACAATGGTTTACTTATGGGCAACAACGAGCGATGGTTAATCCATGACAAAGTTCTTCAAAGTTTAGTATTTAGTTTAATACTTTTTTTTTTTTTTTTTTTATTCAATATAACAACATTAAGTACATGATTTATATCTTAATAGCTACTACGAGCAAAAAGTAAATAAAAGAGCTGTTACATTATCCCTCGTCAGCGAAAGCCGCTGGTAACGGGACAAAAGAATACATACTGCGTACTAGTCCTCAACTGTACACTCTAATCATAGTCATTTACAATATCACTTAAAATCAAGTTTACATTAGACATTCAAGATAATAAAAAACAATACACAGCAAGATACATACGATTAAATTACACTACCTTAGTAAGAACAATTTACAATACCTACATATTATTAAGCTTACACAGTTTATACATAAACTCTTATATTCAGATGGTCTATTAACTTATTAAGAAACATTCGATAGGATGGCAATTCTCGTATATCTGATGGAATTGAATTATAAGTCAAAACTGCTGATGTGAGTGGACTATGCAAAGCTTTATTTGTTCTTACAACGTTTATGTGTATATCGTTTCTGTTTCTTGTTTCGTGGTTATGTACTTGTATGTTTATTGTCATTTGTGTGTTACATTTAAGACTTTCATTAAGGATTCTATAGATTTGTTTGCTCTGTTCCAAGTGAATAATGTATTGTAATGGTTTCAAGGTACTATAGAGTTCATGGGTGTGAGTACGATATGGTAATTTGAAAATTGTTTTCACTGACCTATTTTGAAGAACTTGTGCTTTTTTAAGGTTTGTGTTATAACCTGTTCCCCAAATACATATAAGGTATCTAAGGTTCGATAAAATGTATGCATTGTATATCAGGTATCGGTTTTTTACATTTAAGTAATTTGAGCATCTATACAAAGCTCCTAGCATGGAGCTTAGTTTGTTACTTAGATTTTCAATATGATTACTCCAAGTTAGCTTGTCATCAACTGTAAGTCCTAGGTACTTAGTTACGTGTACTCTAGAGAGTTGGTTGTTATTTATGTGCAGTGTGATGTCTGTGTTCGGTGTGTTTTTTTGTTGAAAAACCATATATACAGTTTTATCAGTGTTCAATTTGAGTTTGTTGTGTAAAAGCCATTTGTGGTAATTATTTAGGTCCTCATTTACTAATGTTTCAAGTGTTACCATGTTAGTGTCACTATAGACGATTGCTGTGTCGTCAGCAAATGTATAGTATCGTCCTAAGAGTTTACTTTTTTTTAGTGATAGTACATGTAAAGAGTACAGTAGGGGCCCCAGGACAGAACCCTGGGGTACCCCACAGTTTACCAGTAAAGTCTCACTTTTAACATTATTTACACAGACATACTGTTGTCTGTTGTCTAAGTAAGATTCTAATAAGTTCAGAGTTTTCCCCCTGATACCCATCAGATGTAATTTTTTAAGTAGCACCCTGTGGTCAACCACATCAAAGGCTTTTTTTAAGTCTATATAAATTACAATTACAAATTTTTTCTTATCCAATTCATTACTTATGTGATTTACAAAATCAGCCGTAGCAGACAGTGTGCTACTTTTTTCAATGAACCCATACTGGTATTCATCAAAACCAACATATTTATGGATAAACTTAGATATTCTGCCCTTAATGAGTACTTCAATAATCTTCGAAAACGTACATACCACGGTGATTGGTCTATAATTCTGTACACTGGTAGCATCCTTTAAAATGTTAGGGAACGTCCCCAGGGCAAAGACATCAGTGATTAATGTCTTAAGGACAGGGATCAATCTTTCTTGGATGAGTAGTAGGTCCACTACTGTTATATTGTCATGTTTATAAGTTTATGTTTTTTTGTTAAGTTTTAAATGAAATAATTATTTTTTTATTATTTTTTTTTCTTCTATAAAAACTATCTGGCACGTGGGCAACTGGATAAATATTATTTGTAAATTTGTGGCACGCGAACATACAAAGGTTCGCCACCACTGCAATATGACTACCGTGAAAACTTTAAGCAGGCCATATCCCACTAGGGACTTTAGTGCCAAGTAAAGAAGAAGAAGAATATTTTAAATATATAATATGATTTCTTTTTCTTGACACTTGACAGGGAACTTGTTTATGATTCAAGGGGCAAACAACATGTATTTTGTCAATTATGCGTGAAAACCCATACCCTAATATTTCTAGTAATAAATAACCACCACCACTTGTGTCTTAATTTACACTGGCTATTTCTAAAGAAGCCCTTTAAATTTTGAATTCCTTAAGACTCGGAAAACCACCGCACTCAGGCCACCCCAAATACAAAATCATAAAACATATTTTATTTGTCTAATTAAATGTTCATTCACTATTAGTCCAGTCAAATAAGTATTTCACTTCGGAAAAATTCAAAGTGAGCTGAATTTTTGTGTACACCCTTATTTAGTGTTTTTAAACAACATATCAAAAGTACCCTTGATTTGACCTTGAGCTTCTTGAGTTATAGGGCTTAAAATGTGCGAAAAATTGGTTTTTCGCTTATATCTTCTTTTCTATTGACTATAGGTATAGAATAGTCTATAAAGAAATTGAAGGCCATAAAATTCTGTACAAAGAAGTACTGTTGTAGTTTTTTCGTGGGACCAACCGTTTTCGCGTAATGTGATGTTAAACTTCTAAGTCAAGGTTAACGAAGTACCCCATTCCACACCACCTTTGAGGTTCAGTACGAGGCGCGTTTTTTTTTCTTGGTATCCACTGTCTCAGACGGTCCAAATATTCATAATACTTAATAAAAAACAAGTTAAAATAGAGTTACATTAAGCTTCTTCATCCTCATCTTCTTCTCCTTCCATATCGCATTGTTCCAGGTAATCCTTAGAAAGAGTCTCTAATTCAAAATTTGATAGACAAAAAGATGAGAGTCAATTAGAGACTCTTTCTAAGGATTACCTGAAACAATGCGATATGGAAGGAGAAGAAGATGAGGATGAAGAAGCTTAATGTAACTCTATTTTGACTTTTTTTATTAAGTATTATGAATATTTGGACCGTCTGAGACAGTGGATAGCACATAAAAAAACGCGCCTCGTACTCAACCTCAAAGGTGGTGTGGAATGGGGTACTTCGTTAACCTTGACTTAGACGTTTAACATCACATTACGCGAAAACTGTTGGTCCCACGAAAAAACTAGAAGAGTACTTCTTTGTACAGAATTTTATAGCCTTCAATTTCTCTGTGAACTATTCTATACCTAAAGTCAATAGAAAAGAAGATATAAGCGAAAAACCAATTTTTCACACCTTTTAAGCCCTATAACTCAAGAAGCTCAAGGTCAAATCAAGGGTACTTTTGATATGTTGTTTAAAAACACTAAATAAAGGTGTACACAAAAATTCAGCTCACTTTGAATTTTTCCGAAGTTTTGCCACATAATTGTCTAATTTGACTGGACTATATGTGTATTTACTGTACTTATTTAAATTTGTAAATATGACTTCATAATAAATGTATTAAATATGATGGAGTAGTTATTTCTTGTATTATAAGCTGAGCTACTCAAGATCAACAAAATCGCCACAACATTACGAGTCCTCTGACTAAATAGGCAGTCATTTAAATAAAGAGTAAGATTTTCATTTGACCAATAAGAGTTGAGGCAAAATTATTGGACACTAATATGATTAAAATTTGAAAAATACTAATATAAGTTTAAATTTTAGTTGCTACCTAAATAACATGATAGATATTCTTTTTAATTGTAATAATAAATAAATTTATTAACGATCATAACAGTAATTTTAACTCTCTATAAATGAATTCCACTGCATGTGTTAATTATGATCATTTATAAGCTGAGGACAAAAGTTATAAGTATACATATAACAGTTACGCTGGCTACCTGGACCTATGCCAATGCCAATATCAGCATCATCCTTCCTAATATCTAGTTTTATTTATCAGCATGAGCAAGTCATTTAAATGAATGACTTGTTCTGAATGACTCGCTGCGGTAAACTGAACCAAAAGTGCTAGCATTAATAAAATGAACGAGACCCAATACTACTGCAAAACTTTTTTTGTGTGAAAAGCCTATACATGCAACAGATTAACCATAGCATACCTGTGTATTATCCAAACTAAATGACATATCATAATATCCAAGCTCTCTGTTGATAACTTCTAACAGCTCCTTTACTTTCTTTATCCATGGCTTAGGATCAGTAGGGACAACCTTAATTATCTTACCATTTGGAAACTGTGCTATCATACGTTCATCTTTCCATCCCTAAAATGAGAAAAAGACTAATTTTAGCTTCTTTTTTGGTTGTATTATAAAGTATTTTTTCCGTAACTTATGAAAGAAAGACTTTATATACAAAACTTGACAATTTTGTCTTTCATTAGAACACATTTCCTGCAAATAAGGCTAACAAAATTTTGTATTATTACCAGTCATTTTTATAACTTCTGAAGACAAAATATAAACTCTTCTTTGCATGGCATGAAGAAAAAATTTGCAAACCCATGGTATTCATTGAAAACTGGTCGATGACGTAAACAAACTCATGACTGACCAAATATCACATGACTTAATTTAGGACTTGTCGGTGGTTAACAAAAAGAGAAACTTACATCAGCATAAAACAAAATGTGCGGAACACATATGGGAATACTTGGTCTTCCCAGATATTATTTGTCTAAGACTTATATTGATTGTGGAGGTCGTCGCTTCAGACAGCTTAAAAATAAAGTCGTTCTTTTTTGGATGGTTTTAATAACAAAATTTGTAAAAAGTATTTAAATAATTTAGTTTGGTCGATTAAAACAAGCTAAATTAACATTGCGCAAGTTTTTTTAAATTAAATAAAAAGAATAAAAAAGTTACTTACGTTAAAGCGAAATATATTTCCAGCATTATGATAATTTAGGTGCAATGATTCTTCATTAGGATCTCCCATATGATACACAAATTTGCATTCGTGACATTGAGTGACACCAAATCGTTTTTGACCAGCATCTAATAGCATTTGGTTTTTAGGAAGGAGTTTGTATTTTTTGGAATTTAATGTATTCTTGGGATTCTTAGAACTGTTTGATGGGGTATTTTGGGTTCCATAAAAAATAGGGAACAACTTTTTCTGTTCCATATCTAAAGCAGAACAGCTTGTTTCATCTAACATGTTTGCATTATCATTTAAAATGTTATTGATATTTAATTTGGATTTTTTAGGACTATTCAGTGCCAACCCCGAAGTCATATTACACATCTGAGAAGTTGGCGAAAGTAAAATATTTTTTTCATTTGTTGGTTTTATCGAATCTTCGGAATCTTTGTTGCGTTGAATATCGGATGAAATATGCAGATGTATCGAATTTTCAGACATGGTAACTGAATTATGTGCTTCTAAAACAAACTGTTCGGTATATTCTGAAACTTCCGTATTTACATTTGTAGTTTGAATGGAAATTACTTCATTCTCTTTGTCATTATTATCGAGATTGAATAAAATTTCGTCTATTTTATCGGGTGAAATTAAATTTTCATTTTCAGGTACGGTTAAGTCGGCAAGATCCAAATTTATTTTTTGTTTGGTTGCTTGTTTTTTTGAAGTTTTCTTGGTTTCTAATAAGCTTAATTTTCCATTATCAACCTTCAATTTTAAATGCTTATCAACAGTAACAACTGCATTGCTCCTCTTAAATTTAAAAAATTTCTTTGTTGGATCAGGTGGTGGACTTAACTGTCTTTTTCTGCTGTCTGTTTTCTCTTCTAACATTTTTTCAAATTCATCATTATCTCTATCTTTTTTATGGGGGCTTTCGATAATATAACTATAAGGCACAAGTGCTTCATCTGATCGAGAGGTACGTTGTTGCTGTTGCTTCAAATTAAGTGCAGACATATTTTTAACATCGTTTAAATAATCGTTTAGTGGCGAATTATCAATAATGTTAAGAGCAGCTTTAAGATGTTGTACTGTAGCTATTTTTTTAGGTCTAGGTCTTCTTATCTTATGTCTAACACCGGCATTAATTTCCCCAAATCGATTTTTAGAAGTCTTACGACCACATAAATATAGTGCAGGTGATTTTGTTTTAATTTTCTTCGTATTAATGCTGCTATTTTTTAAAAAACGCTCTAAAGATGCATTTCCCGGTTTTGAATAAAATGATGAAGTTGCTAGTGACTTTTCAGGTTTGGGAAATAAAACAGTACGAACCTTAGAGCCAGGATCCAATTTAGGTTGTTTATTAGACGGTGGTGATTCAGAAAATGGCATTTTACGTTTTCCAAATTCTAACCCGGAAGAACAACCATCTAATGAAAATTTACGTATAAGTTTAGGAACATTGGTATTTACACTATAACAATCTTGTGGTGTTTTTAACGTCTGAATTGAGGACTTTCTTGATGGTGTATCATCGTCAGATTTTTGTTTATATTTTTTTGGTGATGAAATAACAGACGATTGAAACAATGTTTGAATAGGACTTAAATATAATGGTGACATGCTATTTTCAATTTGTAGTCTATTACAAATAGGTGTTCTATTTTGCACTAAATCTTCTTCATCATCTAGAGGTTTTTCAGAATCTTTTTTGTTAACATCATTTATATTTGCTAATATAACGTAATCGGCGATTGAACTTTTATTAAAATTAGAAGTGTTATGGTTTGTAACTTTATATTCTGCGTAAACTGGCAAATGAAGAGGTGAATCAGGTGGAGTTGTATTACTAAGAGGAGATATATGGCCTAAGTCATCGTCATCATCGGTTGTTGGAAACAGTTGTCTCCTTCGAGGGGTACAACCATGGTCACTACTTAAATCAGTTGATATGGAACTAAACTGAGCCATCGCCTTATCTGTTTTAAAAACTGCATTATATCACTAGGAGAACTATCTGGCACACAAGCATCATGCAATATGATTCTAACAGAGTTGCATAGGTACAGGTTAGAGGAATTCACCATGCTAAGAAAAGCATGTTCTTTTAACATTAACATGCACAAAAACCGATGGCAATAATTAGAATACGCCAATTTACTAGTTTAATATGCTAACTTTTACATATAAAATGCAAAAAAATGTTTTAAAACAAACCATCAAAC
Organism: Melanotus villosus; assembly: GCA_963082815.1. Lineage (NCBI taxonomy): Eukaryota > Metazoa > Arthropoda > Insecta > Coleoptera > Elateridae > Melanotus > Melanotus villosus. The sequence goes on along the minus strand of OY720419.1, from coordinate 36,572,756 downwards.
CCTATTAACTTAAAAGTTGCATGAACAACTGAAAATTGCCGAAGTAATTTAAAACAAAGTAAATAAACGAAATTTAATAATTAAATAAGAGTTATTTAATAGCTGAAATTACTTACCGGTCTTATCATCAGTTAAAATTTTTATGAAATACGGAAGCCGTTAAAACCGTTGCACACACTTGACAGTGCAAAATGTTTTCTAACCAACACAAGAATGTTTACCGCCAAGATTATGTCACAAGTTGAATGATCCTTATTGGTTCACGCAAAATACATGGAGCATGTCACAACGTTGCCAAATTTAACTAATTATTTAGTTAGATATTTATGCAATTATTATGAACTAATTCTGATAGCGAAACATTTTATTTTAAAGCAACTTATTATATTACAGCTTTAATATGAACTTTGCATTATTTAGTATCAGGTGATAACTGATAACTGTTAACAACTTAGACTGCGTTTGGCAAATAGGTACACAATTTTTAAATAATAAACATTTAATCCAGTTAAAACTTTTTTATATTTTAAAGATTATTTACATCGTGTGCATTTCAGACATTTATTTTTTATTTGCGAAAATTAAATATTCTTTAAAAAAATAGATATTGCCCAGCGTATTGGCACAGTCTAGTAATATAACCAGTCGTCTCACTTCGTGTCGGCACGTTTGATGTTCATGTCTCCGAAATGTGCAGTACGCATTCGGCTGGATCACAGTATAATGCTAAAAGAATCAGTAGTTGCACTCGTTGTCGGCACCTTTGATCTTTATGGTCTAAAGTGTGCTTGCGTTTAGCCCACGCGCATACTTAATAGTGCAAAAGATATACTTAACATTTTGCATAAACTAGCAAATGCTATACAAAACTTCACCTCGATCAAAATACCCACAATTTCCTAACCTATATTTTAGCATGATAGGTATAGATAATTAACCAAGCCAGCTAAATTAAATATTACATATGTAATTTAGCATTATACTGTGACCAAAGAGTCGAAGAAACGAAAAAGACGGAATATAAACCCTGGTTGTTAGTTGACAGTTGACATTGCGCTGTAGAACATTTGCCCAAATCTACTACGCAGTAGCCCACGCGCATTTAACAAGTCACGTGATGCAGTACCACTTTTTTTCACGAGTGAAACTACTGATTCTTTTAGCATTATACTGTGGCTGGATCATGAAATTTTGGCGCGATTTTTGAATGAACGAATAACAAGCACCACTCAAACACATACAAGCACGTGGCTTATGGCTGTTAAATGCACGTTAAATAACAAACAACTGCAACTTGCACCGCAAACACGTTTTATTCTAACTGCGCATTCGGCTAAACTTTACACAGGCGCACTGGAATTCGGACCCACAAAATCCGGCGAGTGAGACGACTGGTTATATTACTAGACTGTGGTATTGGTACTATTGGTAGTGAATATGGCAACAGTGTATCATAAAATTGTCAAGGCCGATGCTGTCAAATCACATACACCGATCCACCGAAACGTTTTTGGTAAACAAAGTCAGCTGTAACTTGGTAATTAATAAAATTACGAGCTTATTGCATTAAATTATCGAAAAATCTTGTAACCGGTTTAACATTTGAAACCAGATTTATAATTAAGGTAAGAATAAATAAAGAATATTAATATTTGATAAAAAGAAAAAAAAAAACTTAACCTAAATTTAAAACCACCTTCTAGAAGAATGGGTGATCGTTACAATATACACAGTCAATTAGAACATTTGCAATCAAAATATATTGGAACAGGACATGCAGATACTACCAAATATGAATGGTTAGTTAATCAACATCGAGACAGTTGTTCAAGTTATCTTGGCCATCCAGATTTACTAAATTACTTTGCAATTGCTGAGAATGAAGCCAAAGCTCGTGTGCGATTTAATTTAATGGAAAAAATGCTGCAACCATGTGGTCCACCACCAGATAAACCAGAAGATTAATTAATTATGCTAAGGTTTTGTAATGTGAATATATTCATAATTTTATATTTAATATACAGTAAGTTCATTTATCTTTACATCATAGGGATTTACTATTTACATGGTATAAACTTTAACTTGTGTTTTTCTAACGCAAATTTAAAAATTATTCTTGCTACGCTTTTAGTTTAAGTCAATTTTTGTCCCTTCCGAAATATTTTAAATAAAATAGAAAATAACAATAATTTTGAAGTTAATAGATTTTGTCCGCATACACCAAAATAATAACAAAATTGTGATAGAAATGTCTTGCTAAAGAAGTAATGGATTCACATGTTAATTTATCAACATTCCACTTCAAAAATCTTTGATAAGTAACAAACATTTTTATTTTTCAGTTTGACGATTTTGTAGTTTATTTTACCCTGTTATGCAATGATGAAGAAACTTGCCCAATAGTTTAAAGATTTACTACATGTATTTTCATTGATATCTTTGTTGACGAAAATATATGAGAAAATTTCACATTACCTCTAAAAATACAGTTGTTATATATAACGTTATTTCCTAAAAGTATGATATGATTCATTCATTTTCTTAACACGTTGAAGGACACTTGTTAGCTCCATATAATACGTGTAGTGACAGTAAGTGTTTCTTATCGAAACCAACGTATAAACTACAGTTATTGAAGTTATTACTTCAAAATTAACAATAATTTGACTGTGTAGCGGATTTGAAAGGCCTTAGTTTTTGTCGCATATCTGCGTTCAGCCACAACACGCAAGTTTTTCCCATCTGACAGTTGACACAACGCCGATAAGCGTCGAACGCCGTACAGCGTTGTGTCACGTCATATTAATAAACATACATGCGTGTGTATAACAACGCCGATCAGCGTCATGTGCTAACCCTTTTTTTCAAATAAAAACTTAAGTAAATAGAAAAAACTTTTATTGTACGAAGAACAAATTTACAAAAAATATTTTATACATTATTTTTTCAACAAATGCCATTCTTCGAAGCAGTCAGGGCATAAAGGTGGCTTCTCCAAACAACCCTTGCATCTGAAACTGGTCTCTTTACGTCGACTTTTTGTGGCGCAGAGTCTGCACTTCAAAAACACCGACTTCTTTCTAGATTTTTCACTAGGGGTGCCAGGATTTTTTTCGGGCCAATGGCCTTCTGAACTTGTTCTAGGAGCAGAGTACTCCGGTTGAAATGTAGCTTTTTCGGGTCGCCTATTGTCGTGTTTTTGACGACTTATCAAATTCTTTCCTTCAATATTCGGAGGTATATTTAGGAGAGACTTTATTAGATCATCTGTAAACCGAATAAATCTATAGGCTTTAGAATTTCCCTTGACGAACTTTTGATATAAGTAGAAAGCATTCCATACACTCACGTCCAGCAGATGAAATATCACTTTCTTATACCAACAAATTGTCTTACGCGGTGTAGAATATGTAGCAGTCATTTGATCACATCGATCAATCCCCGACATATGGTCGTTATATGTGGTTACTTCTTCCGGCTTTATTTTTTCTTTTCCAAATCTGTTTTTCGGAGTAATCATACATGGATGATTACGTGTTGTTATGACCAACACTTCTCTTTTATCCTTCCATTTTGATACATAGACGCATTTTTTGCGGACCCAAAAGTGTTCACCTTTTTTTAGTTTTCTTTGTACCAATGCTTTGGGGTTGCTCTTTCTTTTCTTGTTTAGGGTTCCGTTGGTATGTGTTTTGAAGCTAAGTAATTTTTCTGACAGCTCATAGCTGTTATAATAATTGTCCATGAACAGTTCGTGTCCCTTCAATTAATATGGTTTCATCAGTCGAATCACTACAGCTTCAGTTTTAGAGCGACCAGGCTCATCATCGTCCTCAACAGCACCACTATACATTTCCATGTTTAGGAGATAACCATCGGATGTAGTTAATTCAAAGAATTTAATTCCATAACCAGACTTTTTGTTTTTTATATATACTCTGAAGCTTAGTCTGCCACGAAAGTGGAGTAATGATTCGTCAATTGAAAGCTGTTTAGAAAGGCTATAAGCACCCTGATAGTTTGATAAGAGCATATCAATAAGAGGTTGTATCTTTTCCTTATTTTTAGACTTCAATGGAGAACAACATAAAACTCGAAGTATTTGTTGAAATCGCCTTCCTGACATCACATAACTGAATATTGGATGGAAGTACAGCACATCTGTGTATGAAAAATATCGACGCATGTTTGTGGTTGAAATTTCGCCCTGGAGTAGACACAAACCTAAAAACTTTTTCATTTCTTCGCTACTGACAGGATGAAACACCGCATCTCGACTGTTCCTTGTTTTAGGCCTGTTTGTGTTACTTAGAGCTGCTCCATAATTATTTGAACACTCGATCAAATAGTCCATTATATTATTAGTAAAAAGAAGTTCAAAAGCTTGCATGGGTGTAGCATCAGAATCAATATTTATTTTCAGGCCGCAACCGCTTTCGTCAAAGTTGAAGTTGGGAATAGGGGCCGTAGTATTTTCCCATGTGGTATCTGTACCAGATGGCACTGGTGAATTGCGTGAATCAGTATCTGAAGGCTCTGGTGAATCGCCAGAAAGCACTGTACGATTGTCAGCTGGGTTTACTTGTTGAGTAGTTTGGTCTTCTGATGTTTCGCTCTCGTATGATTCTGATTCTGAAGGTTCATAATTTTCATCAGAATTAAATTCACCATCATCGGCATATGGATCATCTTCTTCTGAGGATAATATTTCTTCATGTAAATCACGTAAATACGCCTGTTCCCTTTCATATGAATCGTATACTTTGTCATCTTTTTCCATCTATAATCAATAACAACAAATCTTTACTTGCCTGTTACTGTCGTTTTTTCATTAAAAAATCATTGAATAAACGCTGACAATAGACTTACTTATTATATCCTTCTAAAATATATAATAACGACTTACCTTTCCGCCAAACGATAAAACGAGGTGTAAAAAACTATAAATGCACTCGACACTCCTATCAAGACACTGCACCTGCCGGTGTCTGCTGAATAAGTGGGACGAGTGACGCCGTACGGCGATCTGTATCCAGACCCACGGAAAGTTCTAGAATGGGGAAGGGATAAATCATAGACCTACTTTCGTTAAGTGTGTGACACTGAGAGAGTATTTTTGGTTCATAGTGTGACAGTAAATGTTAGGCTTTCATTATATTATATAGAAACTCAGACGCCGTACAGCGTTCCATCATATTACTTGGTAGAGCAACTACCGCCGCACAGCGTCGTGTCAATTCTCTGTCTGCTAACAAAACGCAGTACGGCGTTAGTGTCCTTCAACGTGTTAATGTAATAAAAGTTTCGATAATTTATTTTCTTTCTTTCTTGATCTTTTACCCTCTTATTAGTCCAGTGAAATTAGACATTGCACTTTGGAAAAATTCCCGGAAAGCTGGATTTTGGTATGGGCCTTGACATTGTGGTTCTAAACAAAATGTCAAAAGTCCCCATCGATCCGAGTGCCGCTAAAAGTTTTACGTGTGGTCAAATGTCACTCAACATGGTTTTTCGTGAATATCTCGTTAACAGTCACTTTTACAGAAAAAATAGATATTATCAAATTTGTAACTTATAAAGTTTCCTACAAAAAAGATACAATGATTTTTATTGATAGGAGTAACCATTATGGAGATAATGCGATTTACAAAGTTGTAACAAACAGTGTGCAGGTGTGCACTCCTCAAGCGATTCTTGTTTGTCAACGGATGTGCTTACTCAATATTTCTATTAATCTTCTTCTTCTTTCGGCTTCTTAACCCTTTGTGGGTCATTGCCTGCTTTATTTGCTTTCTTAGCCTTCCTTGTTTAGAGGGGGAGATGGCTGGTCTCGTCCCTCCTGTTTTTCTCATTTCTTTCTTTTCTTTGGTTTGTGTTCTGGTGGTGGTCGTCGTTATTTTCTTTCTTGTTTGTTGTTTGTCTTGTTATAGTTCTCTATGGTCGGTTGCTTGTTCGGCTATCGAGTTCCATTGTTTCGTGATTCTGATTTTCCTTGTCCAGTTTTTTATTCCCATTGTTCTTAGATCGTTTATGACTGTGTCGTACCATCTCGTTTTCGGTCTTCCTCTTCCTTTTGGTTGTAGTATTTTCCATTCTGTTATTTTTCTAGTTCCGTTCCTCTGCCTTCCTTCATTCGTTTGATATGGCCAAACCATTTAATTCATTGTGCCTTTATGTATCGTACTATGTTTTTATATTGGATTAGTTCTTCCAGTTCGTAATTAAATTTACTTCTCCATCCGTTTGTTTCTTTTGTAGGTCCAAAAATTTTTCTTAACATTTTTCTTTCAAATATTAGTAATTTTTCTTCGTCTTTTTTCCTTAGGTTCCATGTCTCACTTGCATATGTGACAACCGGCCTTATCAGTGTCTTATATATCCTAATTTTGTGTTTTTACTAATTATATTGAAACGGTTTATGTCTGTATTCTTCTTTGGTGTTTCTTATTCCTACATATAATTGCCTAATTTCGTTTTGGTTGAATCGTTCCTGTAAGTCCTGTATTTTCTTCTCTAGTTGCTCTCTTTTTTTTTGTCTGCATAATTTTTTTACTTGCTTATTTCACTGCGCCCTCCATTTTTCACCATCGCTTTTTACTGCCCTACTCCTTATTTCCCTTCGTTCTTGTACTTTTACCTCGCATTCTGTGTCGTACCAATCATTCTTTTTTGCTCTCTCTTGTTTTCCTATTTTTTTATCCAGTGCTTCCGTAACTGTTATTTTTATCTCTTACCAGCTTGTCTCTATATCGTTGTCTTCGTTGTTTAGGTTACTTTGTCTCTCTAGATATTTGCTGTACTCCTCTGCTCTTTGCTCATTTTGAAGTTCTTGTATGTTCCATCTTATCTTTTTTGATTTTCTTTTGCTCCGGTTTTCTTCTGGTCTTTCCTGCAGTTTTCCTTTCACTAAAAAGTGATCTGATGGTATGTCAGCTCCTCTGTAACTTCTGACGTTTGTTAATACTTTTGACTGGCTATTTTCTACCAGCATATGGTCAATTTGGTTCCTGGTTTTTCCGTCTGGTGACACCCATGTTTCTTTGTGTATGTTTTTGTGTTCTTGGAAAGTTGTTTTAACTTGCATCCTTCTTTCTATTGCAAAATTTAACAGCATTTTTCCGTTTTCGTTGCTTTCATTGTGCAGGCTGTGTCTTCCTATAGTTGGCCGGTATGTGTCCTCTTTCCCTAATTTGGCATTGAAGCCCCCTACAAGTATTTTAATGTCGTGTCTCGGTATGCCTGCAAAAACTTCGTTTAATTTGTCATAGAACTCTTCTTTGTTCTCTTCGTCTGCCACTTCTGTGGGTGCATGTGCATTTATTATACTCATGTTTCTGTACTGACCTCTCATTCTCAGGTAACTAATTCTTTCGTTTATTCCTTTAAAATTGATTATTTTGGATTCATACTTTTCTGCTATCAGGAAGTTTGTACCCAACTTGTTTTCCTTGCCTCCTTTTCCTACTATAATGTACTTGTAAATAGTGTTACTTTGTTCTCCTTTCAAGTTCATTTCTTAGATTGCCAGAATGTCATTATTGTTTCGTTCCGTTGCCTTGCTTTATTGCTGTACTTTATTTTAACCAATTTTCATATAAATATTGCGAAAATTTTAGAAATTACAGAAGAAAATTAAAATTAAAATTTCGACTTTGACACCCTGTATCTCCCTAAATATTAACTTTTGGACTAAGGTAATTTTAGGTAAATCGTAATATTTTGGCCTCACAAATCTACTGTTGGTCTGTGTACCATTACCTATGGACCACCCTGTATATCTTTTATCAAAGTTACTAAACCATTTAGAACATTATTTTCTTTAAGTACGCTTAATACGTGATGCAATTGAATGTTACCGAATGCTTTCTTTATACCTATAAAGCAGAAGAATGCAGGCTTATTAAATTCAAAGGCTTTTTCGAACAACGAATATAACGTCTGTGCAGGACCGATTTTGTCGGAAACCTTGTTGTTCGTCGCTTAGAGTTATTATATTCAATATCTTTTGGGTAAGTAATTTTGTCAATAATTTCAAAGTCTTATTCAGTAAATTTATTACCCAATAATTTTCCGGTAGTTGCTTGTCTCCCTTTTTAAAAATAGGAATTCCTAGGCTTAGTTTTCAATCGTTAAATATTTTTGAAGTCTCTATTATTCTATGCATTAACTCCATATTTGATCAGTTCATTTTTGCTCCCATTTGCTCCAGGTGATTTCCTACTTTTTAAATTTCTTATTTCTTTACTTCTACCTTTACAACTATTCTTACGGTTTTGGGTTTGTCGTGCGTAATCTTTTCGTCAGTTGTATATAACTAGTTCTTTAACACTTTCACTGCCACCGGCCACTTACGTGGCCGCGCGGCTATCTGTGCCTGTGCCAGCGGCCACGTACGTGGCCAGCTGTAGGGATACACTAGACACTCAGTTTCTTGCTGGCATTGATAGTGAGTGAATGTTTTTCGTGTCGGTGTGGCAGAACAATGTTTTAGAGTGAATTTTATCGGGTTAGTTTTAAGTTGCGCGCTATATTTATTTGGAAAGAGCTGGTCAAAGCGAGAAAATAGTGTATGTTGTATAGCAATCCTTATGTAAATTTGTGATTGTAAATAGATAATTTTGGACATAGTTTCATTTCTAAGTTGTGATTATTTGCCTGAATGAGATAATAAGTGACAAAGCAGTTTGTTGAATATACAGTAAAGGTAAAGATTTGACTGTAGGAGCCTAGGAGCCGCCGACTCCGATCGGTGCCATGCTTGGTTCTGGCGGCCAGTATCCCCAGTCGAAGTGGCAGTGAAAGTGTTAAAATATTTTACCAAAGTTTTTTCACTAATGTGTGTTGTTTGTACGTATTCTTTTACTTCTTTTCACATCATCTTCCAGACGTGCTTTTGTTGCCCATACAAATCTCTTTGGACTTTGTTGGTATATCCTTCCCAGTAGTCCCTCTTAATATCTCGTATTTTTGCATTCACTTTGTTTCTGATTCTCTTGTAATGGTTGTATTCTGTGGACGATTTAGATGCATCAAACAACTTGGAGATGAAAGTATAAGAACATTATACAAAAAAAGATTAAGCCAACATATTCATTATAACAAGATTCTGACAGAAGATGTTCAAGAAATACAGTGGCTGAAAGTGAAAACAAATATAATGAACGTAGCTACAGAAGCACTAGGAGTGGGAAAGGTTAATATACACAAGTTTAATAACGTTTATCGTTTATTCTTTAATTTAATCTTTACAAAAATATTTCTTATAAAAATTACACTATAAAACACAACAATCTCTATAAATAACATTGCAGAATGACTTGATTCAATTAATAGTTTGGGTGCAAAAACTGTCCATACAAACAAATGATGCCTTTGAATTAATATCAGCATACATGTAATAACAATTACCAATAACTGGTATACAATATTAAGATGCCATATTCTATCTGAATATGGAAAACAATGTTTTAATATTAACAAGTGCGTCAAAATAGGGAATGCGTATGTGTGACAAAGAACTTGCGTTATTACTACCAATGGAATGTATTCCTGTAGACCAACGTATCCAGAAGCAATATCGACATTTGCTAAACTATTGCTGTGACCTTGCAGGAAGAAGAATGTTTTTCCCAACCAAATGTGAACTACTGTCAGTATTTCAACACTTGTTACGCATCTACGTAATATTAAACTAGCATAAATACAAGCTGGCAATAATATAATGTTGTAAGAACGCATTAGTAATGCACTAAATAACGTCCAAATAACAATAAGATTTCCTATAGAAAATGTAAAATGTAGGGAATTTATACATAACTTAATAAATATAAGAAACCAAATCAATTTACCCAGAAGGGGGCTCTGAGTTCCATTAACATGAAAAACATAAATTAAAATTATAATAATGGTATTCAATAACAAAGTATTAATTTGTACTGTACTCAGTGAAAAACAACTTAGCCATAATAATACTAAACTAGTGCATATGAATATTTGAAGGTAAATATAATTTTCCTGTAAAAGCAGCCACTGAGATAAATCAGGTAAATGGGCCCATTTGTCACCAGTTTGATTTAGAGTCCTTAATAAACGCAGTGCTAGAAATAATGGCAATAGCAAAATAACCATGTTTCTTTGAAATCCAAGACGGCAACTAATGATAATAAATGTTCCATAAAAATAATACCAAACCTGATGTTCCTCTTCTATAAAACTTGAAGACCATAAACTTAACGCATATAAAATTGTACAAAATGCTAAGAACGATTTAATATCACATGCTGGCTTATACCTTACTATGCTTTTTAGCATCTGAAGAAGAAAAGGTAATATAAATAAAGCCGTTCCAAATAAATACACACCAATCAAAGGTAAGGATTTTGGAAAAATAAATTGGAATATAAAGATAGTAAAAGGTAATAATATTATCTTTTTAGTGATATGTTTTTTATGTAAATTAAATATCAGAAGATCATAAAATACTCCAAAAAAACAACACAAAAGCAAAGAGATAGCTATTAATAAGCTACTATCATCTTGCTTTATTGAAGAACGTATTAGTGTGTCACCAACTTTATTACAGTAGTCCAGATATAATTTTCGTGCAATAACAGCAGCATTTTCATCATTAACTTTTAAGAATTTATAATGGAAAAATGAGGCATTTTTAAATATATCCATATGCTCCGTTGTTTTTGTTTGTAACGATAAAGCATTGTAACGTAAAATGTATAATATGCGATCAGTCGGAAATGTATGGAACATATTTAAAATTATACGACCTATGTTATTCGCAGGAAAAGTTAAACCCATTAACACTCCTAAAGTTGAAGGTATATCAATCTGAGCAACGGAATCGGCTTCACATGAAATACCAATTGATATTAACGGTACATGTGTTTCTTCAGCTGTCGATCCACCATGTCCACCACTGTCTTTCATACCGTGGTCACCTGTGACTATAATTAGAGTTCTTTTCTTCCATAGTTGAGACTGTGTATATATTTCTTCAATTATTTTATCCATTTCTCTTAGTTTAGGTAATACCAAATTACTATATGGACCAAATACATGTCCAATATGATCTAATCCTAAATAGTGGAGGAACATAATATCCCAATCTTCTTTGTTTAGTTCACGGTAGAGATTACGAGTAACGTTATTGTCGACTTCAGTAAAGTCATTAACATAAAAAGAAGATACACCTTCGTGCCTTTTAAAAACATCAGGATATAATTTTATCCATGTATCATCACCATAAAATACTATTTTCTTTCCTTTATCTACTGCTCTGTGTAAAATACTATCTGCAACTATTTCGGTGCTGGCCAAATTAAGAATTACATCAACAAACTGTGGAATACTTCCTGTAGTTAAAGCTTTTATTCTTGGTAAAGTAACAGTTGGGGATTCGACACGAATCGATAACATGCACCCTTGTTTTCGAAAAGCCGACACTACAAACGGCATGTTTTCTTCTGTAATAAAATCCAATCTTAAGGCATCAATAATTACCATTATAATACGATCAACTTCTTGTCTGTATAAATGGCTAACATTTAATTCAATATCGCCTAAAAATGTAGGTGGTTGTGTTACATCTGTTACATGACTTCGTTGTACCGGAAAAAATCCATACAAAAATAATATTAACGAAGCCAAAGCTAAACTATAATAATACAGACATGTCTTCATTTCTGTATGTTTTTTATCATTTCTCTCAGTTTATTTTTATTTTTAACGTGTTTCCAGATAGGGAGTGGTTGTGTGGTTGAGGGTATTTCACTGATTAAAAACAGTGTGTAAAATGTAGCACGGTCTTCACTCCTTTTTAAAGAAAAACAATGATATAAAATATTTCTTTTTATACTTAAAAAAAGTAAGAAGTGATTATTCACATAAAAATGGGTTCAAATAATGTAGAATGGTAAGTTTTTAAAAAAATTTTTAGAAATCTAACCTCAAATGTTTTCAATGTCAAAAATTTTAGGAAAACTTTAATAAATTCGGATACTCAACCCACTTATAAACGTTTAGCTAGAGTTGATGTTGACGACCATCCTCTAAAACCCGTTGTTAGTAATGTATGAGAGCAATGTTATTTTGATATATGTTGCTAACAATCCATACTTGAATAGGTCGAACGTATACCACGTAGAATCCTGGGATCACAGCCTAGCACAGGACGTTCTACTCCGGTCCCTGTTTCTACACCGGCAGCTCTTTTACAACCTCTCAGTGATGCATTAGAAGGTTTAGATCCACTCACACAATTTGCCATACAAGAAGTTGATCCTTTATCTCAAATGGCTGCAGAAATGGTTTGTAAATAATGTATGTTTCATAATAAGTGCAAAATTATCAAATTTTTCTTTGAGAAACTGGGACATTAATATATACTTTGAATTGCGATGCAAAACTTATTTGGAATACAAAAATGAATTAAGCTGCGTGTATATGAGATAGTAACTTGTGAGAGTACTTCTGAGAGTAACTTGCGCATTCGTTTACACATAAGCAAATCATTTTGGCAATATTTCTCGGCAACTACTATCCAGAATAATATGCTTTGTACTCTCCACCCAAGATCTGTTAACTTGCATAGGTTGCCCAATAAGCAATCTTCTGAGTAAGCAATTTGGGATATGTTGAGTGCACTGTGTAATTCAGTTTCCCGATTCCCACTTAAAGTCGGCTACTACTACTACTATCACCAACGTAGAATTCGTTTGCATTTTAATTTGCTCTTGTTTTTCTACGAGTTGTTAAGTGCAGTAGTTATTTTCCTTTTAAGTGAAAATATTTTATGTGAAATAGATGTACAGGATATGTATTTTTTCTTTTCTATTTTAATGTGTAACCTACATATACTATTAACTAAATTCAGTCAAACTTTTACATTATGAACTTTACAGAAACTAACACTTGTGTCATTAAACATTTTAAATTTATTGTGGCACATTTGATGTTTGCATATACCGAACAGCCATTGCAAATTTGTTTTTTTTCTACACATGATACGAAAACAAGTATTTTCTTCACGATAAACCTTATGCGAAAAGGCTACATTTTCTATCTAGAGATGAAAAACATATTCACTTCTAGAGATGAAAACAAGAATTCCAAATCTATGGCAACAAAATAAAAAAATGCGTGTGTTACTATGGAACCGATTAAACAAACAATTAATAATTTGCATTGACACAATTCGGTTTGAATTAAGTCGAATTAAAACTTATTTCAAACAGATAATTAAAATGTCGTAGAAAAAATAGCATTTACTACTCGACATGAAATACGTTTTTTTCGTTCGTGATTGCCCTACTCGCTGCTAACGCAGCTCGTGGGCAACTTCTCATCTCACGAAAAAAACGTCATTTTCATGTCTTGTTGTAAAATATACTATTATCCTAAGTTTTAAGCTCTGCTTATTTTTTAAAACACAGTATCTATTTAATTTTTTATTAAATCTAATTTGCGATAAGATCAAAATTTGACACGAACATGTGAGAATCTATTAAACCAAACGAACGATTAGCATTAACATTAAGGTTTTTAGCAACAGATAAGTAATTTTATTTGAAAAATGAAATACAAATCTCTTTTAAAGTATTAAAAAAATAAAAATATTTCTTCATTTCAAGTGACTCTTTGGACCAAAACTTCTGTGTTTCCATTTTTTATTAAGCGACTGGCACTATTCTTGCATATCTTCTCTTCTTCTTTATTGGCGCTACAACCGTATGGGTTATGGCCGTCCTTTATGGGACTCTTATAATTCGTATTTGGGTTGGATTAGCTCCCCTGTCTCCATTTTAATCTATCTGTTGTCTTTTCTTTCCCGTTTTTTTCTTCTATTATCTCAGCCATCCATCTTGATTTGGGTCTTCCTATTTTTCTTGTCTCCATCGGATTCCATTGTGTTAAGGCTTTTATTGCTCCTTCTTTTTTACTTCTGATAATATGTCCCAACCACTTGCACCTTTGTGATTTTATACATCTTACTATGCCCTGGCCCTTTAGTTCTTGGTCTATTTCGTGAATCATTTTTCTTCTATACTTATCATCACTTATTTTTACCTGTCCTGTAGTTATGCCCATGATTTTCCTTTCAAACATTATTAAATTTTCTGTATCTTTTTTACTTAGGAGTCTTGTTTCTGCAGCATAATATGTTGCTGTTGGTCTGATTAATGTTCTGTAAATTTGCATCTTTGTATCTTTACTAATACTTTTGTTGTTTAATACTGTTCTATTTGCGTAATACGCCTTGTTTCCAGCTTGTATGCCTTAGTTTCCTTGCTTTTATTATTTGTGTTGTTTATTTGCATGCCCAGATAATTTATTTTTGTTACTTCCTCAAAAACATATTTATCTATCTTTAAGCTGCCCTCGCCTCTTTGCACATTTGCACCACATCTCATATATTTCGTTTTTTGCTCATTTACTTGTAATCCTCTTTCAGCTACGGCCCTTTCCATCTTTCTAAATGCCATGTCAAGATGCATCCTAGTTTGGCTTACTAAAACTAGATCATCTGCATATGTAGTAACCTGAACAGATTTGACACTGAGTTTTCTATAACTACCAATGGCTCTCACCAAATTTCTAATACAATATTAAATGATGATGCAGAGAATGAGTTTCCTTGCCTAACTCCTACATTTATTTGGAAATGTCTTCAAACAGTTTCTTCCTATCAACCCTGTCGAAAACTTGCTTAAAGTCAATAAATAATATATGGTTCTCCATATTATATTCATATGATTTCTCAAGTAGGTATTTGGTTTAATATATGGATAGCATCTATAGTTGAACACCCAGGTCGGAAACCATTTTGATAATCACCAATTTCTATTTCTGTGTATGTTTCTAATCTTTGATTTATAAGAATTGACTTGATCCTGTAGGAATTATTTAATAAGGTAATACCACGGTAATTACTACAAATTTTTTTATTTCCCATTTCGTATATTGGTATTATAATACCTGTGCCCCATTCTTTTGGCATTTCTTCTTGTTCCCAAATATTAGATATTAATTCAAATACTTCCTTTTGCAGTTCTTGTCCACCAAATTTAATCAATTCACTTATCATGTCATTTTCAGGTGCTTTTTTATTTTTAATTTTTGTAATTATTTTCCAAATTTTCTCCAACTTACGTTTATTTATTTCATCCTGATTTACTTGATTTTCATCCACTGTATCTTGTCCACCTAATCTAGTATGATCATCATAATTTAATAATTCCTAGAAGTGTTGCCTCCATCCATTATTTTTTTCTTTTTCGTCACATTCCACCACACACTGTCTATTCTTAAGTCCTCATATTGAAGCTGTTCTTTGTGTTGTTAGATCTCTAGTCATTTTCTATTTCTTTTAGCCATTTGTTTATCCATTCCTCACTATTGCTCTTAAGGCTTTGTATGTATCATAATCAGAGCTGAACTAGATACTTGACAAAAGTAACTAGATAGGTACCTACTTTTAAAGATACTTTCCAAAAAAGTAACTTGAGATACTTTCCAAAAAAGTAACTTGAAATACTTTCAGATATAGATACTCGTCTTGAAAAGTATCTAAGATATCAAAAAAGTATCTAAGATACCAAAAAGGTATCTAAAATACTATTAAAGTATCTAAGCCAAAGTAGGTATCTGCTGTTCCTGCGTTATCTTCCCATTAATCCTATTCCTATCCTATGCCTTCTAACTTCCTGAGTTTCAAAATTCCTATTATATCATATATGAATATGATAATAAAATTTATTACAATTTTGAAAATGTCTATGTTGTAATTTAAAACAAAATGTATTTTAGAATGTGGCATGTGACATGTGAGTAATTATATTTTTCAGGTGGGTGATCAGTGAATATTCCAACGTGAGTTTTAAAATTCTTTAAAAGTGGTGATTAAAATTGCTCAGTGATTGAATGTTAATAGAAAAATTAGAACAATAATTATTATAATTGTTTTTATTAAATTCTTACAATAAAACAGAATTTATAAAATTAATATAAAATATGTATAAAATAAACATTAATTCTCATCATCACAACTTCACAACACAACATAAGCCGTAGGTATCTAGTCTTAGGATAAAAACAACCTTAGGATCAAACCAGCCTTATCCTTAAAAGAAATAGGTAAACAAAAACAAATTCTTAAGTACAAGCTACAAGAACATAAAAAACAAAATGATAAAATTATTACACTGCACCATTTGCCTTCAGCAGCACCAAGTTCTCAAAATTCTGATCTGAAAGTGCATTTCGACGGGGTGCATTAATAAATGTGGCAAAAGAAAAGAGCCTTGCTACAGGTGCCGACGAAGGTAAGGGCGTATTGAATTTTAAAAACACTTGTAAAATATTTTGATATTCCCTTAACATCTCCAAACTTGATCTGGGATCTTCAAGAAATTGGAGTAGTTGTAGTTCTAGTTTCCTCTTGATGGTTATACCTACTGCTAATAGTGCTAATATCTTCATCATGCTCTCTCACGTTAACAGGTTCTTGAAATTCAAAAAAATTCAGGTTTGCTGAAGATGAAGAAATGTCCTACTGTTCATTGGTCTCCTGTTCATATAAACTTTTGGCTTCTTTTACAACCAAATTTTTACATCGGTTAATAAAATTATCCAAGCCGCCTTGATGCTCGAGTGCATTATTAAATAAGGACACCCATCTTAATTTGAATAAGGGATGAGTCGTGGTTGCAATAATAGCATTATTTGCTTTATGATCATTGACATCAAAGTAATCGTGGAATCTTGAATTTAGAGATTCTATACACCTTATTTCAAGTCACGTTCCTTTAGTCTGGTAAGTTTGACCCTTAAGCTCGCCAAAAAGGGAAGTAAATATCAAAAAAAAAAGTTCTTTTCGCCCTGCAGGACATCCAAGGTCATGGCTAAGGGTTTCAAAATCTGGCAGTATTCTTCCAAATAACCAATTTCTGCCTCTTTCAGATATTGATTTTTTACGTCCAATTTTTCATACAAAGATGGAAGATTATTTTTTGACTGCAAGATTTGGTTAAGAGAATCATATAGTGAATTCCAGCGTGTTATAACTGGATAGCTCAGCGTATGCCCCAAGACGCTCTTTATACTTACTTTACTTTTTTTTTTACTTCTTCGGCGTTACAACCCTTTGTGGGTCTTAGCCTCTTCCACAATTCTATTCCACTGTTTCCTATTCTCTGTCTTACTCCTCCAATTTATGATTTTCATATCTTTCAGATCCTGTAGCACAGCGTCCCACCATCTATTGCGTGGTCTGCCCCTTGTCCTGCCATAACCCGGGCTCCACTCCAACATATCTTTGACGATTTGACCAGTTTTCATTAGCGTCAGGCGTCAGGTGTCCTAGCCATCGTAGTCTTTGCGATTTAATAAACCGTACTATATTGGCACCTTTAATCAGATCCTCCAACTCGTAGTTCATTCTTCTTCTTCGCGTTCCGTCCATCTCTTCAATCCAGCCATAAATCCTCCTTAATATTTTTCTCTCCATGCATTTTAACTTATTTTGCTGACCTATCGTTAACGCGTATGTATACGCCCCAACGAACCAACAAGAAGATGAGGTTAAAAATGCGTTCTATGACCAAATATATACCCTCATAAGAAAACTAAAAATAAAATACAAACGAGATGTTATAATCATGATGGGAGATCTGAATGCGAAAGTAGGAAACGATTGTAAAGGGAAAGAAAATGTAATGGGGAGACATGGGATAGGTGAGGAAAATGACAATGGTACAAGATTAATAGAATTCTGTGCCCTAAATAACTGTATGATAGGTGGAACATTATTTCAACATAAAGATACAAACAAAGAAACCTGGACCTCACCAGACGGAACAACACGCAACCAAATAGATCACATCCTTGTAGAAAAGAAATGGAGAAATTCGCTTCAAGATGTAAAAGCTATGAGAGGGGCTGACTGCGCATCCGACCATACACTAGTACGTGCAAAAATCAAAATTAGTTTAAAAGCCAATTACAAACCAAATTTAAAAGGAAGGAAATTCAACATAAGCAAATTGGGAAACCCAGAAATAAAAGAGAAATTCAAAGAAGTATTGGAAAGGAAAATAAATATCACAGCAGATTTGTCGACATTGCATATTGAAAGGATCTGGGAGATTTACAAAAACACACTAGCTGATACTGCAGCAGAAACGATAGGCTACAGAGAGAGAAACGACAAAACATGGATATCAACTGAGACAAAAACGATAATAGAAAGAAGAAAATTAATAAAAGCAAAGCTCCTAACAGAAAGGAACCAAGACCAAATAAAAATATGGAAAGAAAATTACGCAAAAGAAAACAAAGAAGTAAAAAAGAGCGCCAGACAAGATAAAAGGAACTTTATACACAGAATGACTGATATGGCAGAAGAGGCAGCTAGAAAACACGACTCCAAAACATTACATAAGATAACAAAAAACTTAATGGGATCAAATAGAACATTATCAACCAAATTAAAAGGGAAAAATGGGGAGACACTTTCTACCCAGGAGGAAATCAAGAATCTGTGGGTGGAATACTTTGCTGAAATGTATAAGTTAAACACAGAACTGAATAATGAAATAGAAGAAATAATAGACCCAGAAGAAACATTAAATATACCGGCAGAAGAAATCTCGAAAATAGAAATAAAAGATGCAATACAACACCTGAAGAATAATAAGGCAGCAGGAATAGACGGAATTCAAACAGAACTTATAAAGACACACTTAGATTACTCAACAGAGATGCTTCATATACTACTAAATAAGATATGGGCACAAGAAGAAATGCCAAGAGATTGGACAGAAGGTATAATAATCAAAATACCAAAAAAAGGAAACCGAACAATCTGCGAGAACTGGAGGCCAATCACCCTACTTAGCATAAGTAGTAAAATAATGACCAGAATAATTCTAGAAAGACTAAGACACCCTATTAACATAAAGTTAAGAGAAAATCAAGCAGGATTTAGACCCAATAGAGCCTGCATTGACCACATAAACACTCTAAGAATCATATTAGAACAAACAGCTGAAGTAGAGGAAGAAATTCTCATCACCTTTATAGATTTTCAAAAGGCCTTTGATTCAATAGACAGGGAAATAATGTGGAAGATATTGAAACAATATGGCATCCCAAATAAATACATAACAATAATAAAACTATTTTATAACAACTCCACTGCATATATAGAACATGAAGGACAACTTACTCAAAAAATCAAAATACAACGAGGAGTGAGACAAGGTTGCATCCTTTCTCCCCTCCTATTCATAATAGTGATCGATTGGATAATGAGGAAGACCGAGGACAAAAAAACAGGTATAAATTGGAACGTATTTAACAAATTGGAGGACTTAGAATTTGCCGATGACATTTGCCTGATGACAACAAACGGAAAACACATGCAGGAGAAAACGACCACATTAAACAAAAATGCTAGGAAAGCAGGCTTACAAATAAATATAAACAAAACCAAACTATTAGTAAAAAACAAAACCAAAGATACAGAAATACGAATAGAGGGAAGGGAAATTGAGGAAGTGGAAGAATTCTGCTATCTAGGAAGCATAGTAAATACTAAAGGCGGCACAGAGAGAGACATAGAAAGGCGTATAGGATTGGCACAGAACAACTTTAATGCATTATATAAAATTTGGAAGTCAAACAATATTAGCAAGAAAACAAAACTCCGACTTTTTCGTAGCAATATAAAAAGCACACTACTCTATGGGGCAGAGACGTGGAAAGAAAATAAAAAGCAATACAAAAAACTACAGTCATTTACGAATAAATGCCTTAGAATTATATGTGGAATTTTTTGGCCAGAGTAATTAGCAACGAAAATCTATGGAAGATGACGGAAGAAGAAAAAATAGAAGTGACAATAAAGAAGCGCAAATGGAGATGGATTGGCCACACCCTCAGAAAACCAACAGGGAATATAACAAGACAAGCTTTAGAATATAACAGGATAGGGAAAAGAAAGAGGGGTAGGCCAAATAATACATGGAAAAGAACAATCACGGAAGAATTAAAACAAATTGACCTAAATTGGAATGAAGCAAAAAGAATAGCAAAAAATAGGAAAAAATGGAAGACTTTAACAAACAGAATTACGACAGCCGGACAGACTCAAGATAGTGTGTGAGACTAGCATCCTCACCACATACATATCTACATGCCAGTGAAACGCCCCATGGGCGCCCTTTGCTCCAACTGTGGAGCTATATGATATATGATGATGATCGTTAACGTCCATGTCTCGCATGCATATGTTATAGTTGGTCGAATTATCGTCATGTAAATTCTGAGTTTTGTAGCTCTGGATAGAACGTTGGAGTACATTAGCTTCTTGTGCACGTAATAACTCCCGTTTCCCGTTTGAATTCTTCTGGCTATCTCCTCATCCATACTATTTTTTGAGTTTACTTGAGCTTCAAGATATACAAATTCCTTCACCTCCGCAAATTCATACTTATCGATCCGCAAGGGTTTTAGTCTATATTCGCGTTTTGACAGTCGCATATATTTAGTTTTATTCTCGTTTATTGTCAGCCCTATTTCGGATGCCGCAGCTTGTAGTTTCCCCAACGTATCTATCATACCTTGATGGCTCCTGCTGATTATGACTAGGTCATCCGCATATGCATTTATTTGTACACTTTTTGATTTTATGGATCCTTTAATGTTAATTTTTCTGACTATTTTTTCTATTAATAGATTAAATACTAAGGATGACAGGCAGTCCCCTTGCTTTACTCCCGCATTAAAGTCGATTGGTTCTGTATATTCATTCTGGATTCGTACCACTGCCTTTGTGTTCCTTATCGTCATGTTGGTTAATCTGATTAGCTTGCTGGAAATTTCCATTTCTCTCATGCATTCGGTGATTTTGCTTCTTTTGATGCTGTCGAATGCCTGTCGGAAATCTATAAATAGGTTGTGAAGTTCAATGTTGCACTCGTGGCATTTTTCATAAGCCTGTCGCAACACGAATATAGAGTCAACTGTGGAGCGATTGGGCCTGAATCCGTTTTGGTAGTCTCCAATTAGCTTTTTGGCATACTTAGCTATTCGATTATACAACACACATGATAGGATTTTGTATGGGACACTCAATAAAGACACACCGCGATAGTTATTACATACCCCTCGTTCACCTTTTTTGAATATAGGTACTATTACGCTCAATTTCCACTCCTCTGGCATTCTTTCTTCCTTCCATATGATTTTTATTAGGTGATGTAGTTGTTTGTGCAATGATACGCCTCCATGTTTGATTAATTCCCCTGTTATCCCATCCATGCCTGCTGCTTTACCATTTCTTAATTTTTCAATTACCTCTATTACTTCTCCCAACCCTGGACATTCCTCGCTCTGCGTTAACTGATGACCCCGTATCTCCCTTATTTCATCTTCGTCTTCTTCGTCTCCCAAATTTAATATTTTCCTGAAGTGCTCTGCCCATCTATTTAGTACTTCGCCTTTCTCGGATAGCTGCACCCCGTTCTCATCCTTACAGCCCCACAGTGTCGTTTTTGTATTGGTGTTGTGGTTCTTGACTTCCCTGTAAAATTTTCTTGTTCTTTTGTATCTGTGGTGATCTTCCAGTTCTTGCATCATGCAATCATAATATTCTCTCTTCTTTTTTCTGCACATTTTTCTCGCCTGTGCTCTGAGATTTTCATACGTTCGCTTATTTTCTTCTGTTACCTGCGACAAGAGTTTTTGTCTTGCTTTATTTTTTTCTGCGATAATCTCCCTGCATTCCTCATCAAACCAGTCATTCCCTTTTCTATTTCTTTTCTCGTTTCCTATCACTTTTGCAGCAGCCTCCTGTATGTTACTTCTTATCGCTCTTTATAATCTCTGCCAATTTTGGTCGCCCCGCTTTGTTCCATAGTACATTACATTTGTTAATAATATTCGTGTAGCGTGTTCGACAACTATGATTACTGTTTATGGTTTTCATTATGTCGCTGGTAGCCAGAAGACTCAGCGAATGGCTGGCACAGCGAATATGCCGTGGCAAAGCAAAACTCGTTGCAGCGGTTTCTTCCTCTTCCATATTCGTTGGAAGAACCAGGTCTTCGTTATCAAGAGAATAAGTTTAGTTTACTGCTCTGTTAATCACTTAACTAATCGGCGCACAGATAAAAACACAAGTGATAAGGGCCTGAAAAGTGCACACATTAGATACCACTAGGGGTCGGTTGATGCATGGAACTCAACACATGCCGCTAAGATACACAAATGTGAATAATGCGTGCGCCGCGCTGTAAGTGAAAATTGCAGCTGGCTCAGCTTTCGGCGGCAAGTGTTTTAAATGAGTTTCTACAAGCCAAGTCTGTTGTTAGAGGTCTACAATATCTCAACTAAAATAGTAATTAAGATACTTTTCAAGTATCTAAGATACTTTCAAAGCAACTTAAGATATTTTCAAGTAACGAAGATACTTCTTTCAATAACTAAGATACTTTTTTTGATACAAGATACAGATACATTTGAAAAGTATCGACGATACAGTTACTTTTCACGCAATAAAAAAAGTATCTAAGATACTTAAAAGAATTAAGATACTTGAGAGTATCTTATTTTGTAAGATACTTTCAGCTCTGATCGTAATCTATTTGTTCATTTGTTTTTAGCCATATCTGTCTTGCTTTGTTTTTATCACTTATAGCCTCTTCGCATATCTTATCAAACCATTATTTTCTCTTTCTTTTTGCTTCTTTCTCATATCCAACTAGATTTTCTGCTGTTTGCAATATAGTACCTATTTCTAATTTTAATGTACTCTTCATTTATTTCCCTGCTTTCTACATCTGCTTTTAAATATTGTTCGAACTCTTCCCAAATTCCTGGCAGAATTTTTTTATTTTAAATTCGTCTGTGTTCCATTTGTATATTTTTCTTTTCTTTAACAGCTTTTTTATTGGAATTTCATGTTTTATTTTAGCTAAAACCAAGAAATGATTAGAATCAAGAATCAACGTTAGCAGCTCTCTAAGTTAGAATAACATCTTTTGCCATTATTCCTTTTTGCTTGGAATTAATATGTGATCTATTCGATTACCTTGTCTAGTTCTTGGATGCACCCATGTTATTTTGTGAAGCGGTTTGTGTTTAATAATAAACATGTTTGTTGCTGCTGCTAGGTTGCATAGTTTTTTGACATTTTATTTGTGGTTTCATGTATTGTATTTGCCTGCCAGTTCTTCCACATATTCTTCCTTGCCCACTAGAGCATTAAAATTTCCTAACAGTACAATATTATCATGTGTTTGTATTTTTTCTAGCATACTGTAAGTTATCATAAAGCTCATCTTTTTCTGTTTTGTCGGCTTCTTTCTTTGGTACATATAATATGTTAACATATGCCATGTTCCTCGTTTTTCCTCTTATTCTTAATATTGCTTCCAAATACTCCGGAAATTTGTTCCAGATTGTTAGAGCACTTGGCCAACATGTTTAGACCTGCAAGTCGTTACTCTCAGCAAGTAATTGCGGCAACTTATAAACTTGCTTCAGTCTGCAGTAATACTCTCTGTTACTGTTTATACAAACAAATAACGAGGGAAGTACTTTCAGAGAGTAACTTGCGATAGTTTTGCTTGCTCATGTACACACAGCTTTAGGGACATGTAGTACAAGTCACCTATAAAAAATTCCAAAAATTTATTAATTGAATAGGTACCTTATATTTTTAGCACAATGTCAAAAAAGAAATAAGACGCTTTATGTAAAATTTTTATCAACAATCTTGTTTTACATTAAACTTTTGTATTCTTACTAATTAATAGTTATTTATTATACATGCGGATTAAATTAATGTTTAATGAGCGGTACGTTTATACGCGCGAGCGGCGGTAGCCGCAAGCGCGTTAATACCGCGAGTTAATACATTAATTTAATCCGCAAGTGTAATACAACTGTTTATTCAATTTTGACATTTACTTGACATTTTTAAAGCGATTTGACATTTTTAAAGCGCTAGCGGAATAAAAATTTTAAATCGCTAGCGGAATAAAAATTTTAAACGATTGTTTATAAAACATCAACTTTTATGGGCAGGCCAGAAACAAATAAACGTCAGTTTATACGGCAAAATTGAATAAAATCCTTTATCGTATCATTGGCAACAGTACACAAATAGTATGTAACTAACGAATTATGAAGCCGGAGTTGCTATGCTATTATGTTATATATAATTATTAATAAAAGTGTAATATAAAGTTGACTTAATAATCAATGATACGATAAAATCCTTAAAATACTTTTATTTTTTATAACGAAATAGGTACCTCTAAAAATAAAAAAATTTTAATAGTTTATTATTAATTTATAGTCTGTGACGGATAGTACTAGCCATGAAATCAGTACCAGTAAGAAAGTAAAAGAACGTAAAATAAGTTTAGACATGGAACCATGGAGCACTAGGAAAAATTCTATTCTTTCAAAATTTACTACTTCAGAAAAATTATCAATTGTTACTAGCTTTTTACCTGAAGGAGAAAAAGGTAAGTACCTAAATATAATTTACAGCATTCTTATTTAGACTTTTGCAGAATTTAATTTTTACATATAATTAAATTGAGACACAACTAAAACTAGAACTAGAAATAATTTTAGATTTTACAGTTGTAGTAAAGACACAAAGTAGTATAGACAAAGTACAACATCGGTTAGAACAACTTGATTATTTTGAAGAAGGTTCTCAAAGAAAACTGGATTTATCTCAGGCCGAATATGTGGGTAGAATAGAACAGTTAAATAAAGAATTAGTAAGCGCATGGAATTCAGAGCAACGTGTAAAAGCTTTAAAAATTGCTATCCAATGTGCTAAAGTTTTGGCGGATTCTGACGTATTACGCTTTTATCCAAGCAAATTCGTAGTAATTACAGATATATTAGATATATTTGGACAGCTTGTTTATGAACGATTGAGAACAAAAGCAGATTATTATAAGTAAGTTACTTTTCATTCATGGTTTCAATTATAATGGAGGTATATAAATAATTAAATATTGTAGACCCGGCAGTAAAATTCCTACAGCCCTTCCAGAAGATTTTACTCCTGACATGGTTCCAGAATCTGCCAAAGAAACGTGTAGAAATTGGTTTTATAAAATTGCCTCAATTAGGGAACTCGTACCACGATTGTATGTTGAAATGGCAATTCTTAAATCTTACAGCTTTCTGACATCTAGGTTTGTAATTATTCCCTTTAATTGATATTACTGAAATAAATTAATTTTTTTGTTGCAATCTTTATAGCGAATACTCAGCAGCTCTAATGCGTCTCACACATATGATTCGTGGAATTGGAAATCCATTAGTGGCAGTATACGCCCGATGTTATCTTTGTAGAGTTGGTATAACTGTCACCGCTCCTGGAGCAGATACTCGTTATTTATTAGAAAATTTTTATGATTTTTTAGACACATATGAGCAGGTATATACAATTAAAATTATTACTGAATGATACCATGTATATACATACTAATATTTTCTTTATTTTTATAGTTGTTTGGCCGTTATGTGACAGAAGAGTTAAAAATTCAAAAAATGCCTATTTCGACATATTTAACTTTGTACACACCTGCGTTAGATTTTATACTGCAAGCAGTAGCCAGTGGTGCTCCTGAAGGTTTGTTAGCAGAGTTATTGGAGCGTTGCCGTAAACATGAATACAAGTAGGCAATATATTATTTTACTTTAACAGCAGATAGATGACATTTTAATCTGTAAGCGTATATAAAGTAAGAATTTACTCTTTTTCATTTTGGAGATGTATCTTTTGAATAGGGTCCTGTGAAAATCACTCTTTTTTTGGTTGGAAACTATCTGAGATATAAATTTGTAATTTGGCACGAAAATAGTATGCGTGGTGAACCCAACTAATTTGCTAATATTGGGGTAACCAAAGCAGAATGCAAAAAGGTCAAAAACATTTCCTTCTTGTTTCCTATGGTTGTCAGACAACTCATTAATCTGATTTTATAATAACAAAAACTGTTTTTGTTTTGGGTTAATGTTCAGAACTTCCCTCAATTTGCAAACTTCAGTTGTCCTTATCGTAAAATGAGTATAACAATTATAGCTTAACTTTCTATTTTAAATTATTCAGATTACACTGACAAATATTTATAATACAAACATTGCAATATCTGTAATAATTTACTCGTAACAGTCGTAATGTTTTATTCATACGAAATTAACATATAGCTATTTTTCTAACACTAATATCTTATACTGTTTCTATGGTGCATAAGAGCTCACTTGTTATGTTTCCTTTAAAATACGCTTTTCTCTATAAAATACGTCGTCAATGACAACGTATTGTATAGGTTTTTAAAATACGCTTTTCTCTATAAAATACGTCGTTGCCTAGCAATCTTCGCATTTTGTGTATTGTGACGCGTCTCAAATAATAATTTATTAAAATTTCTAATAATATTTTAGTGAAAGAAAATTAGTGTTACAAAAAAATTGAAGACAACTCGTGTTTTATAGTTTAAAAATCTCGGTCTATTAAAATTAGTGTTAGAAAAAAAATTGAAGACAACTCGTGTTTTATAGTTTAAAAATCTCTATCTATTAAATCTTAATAGCTATTTTCTAACACTAATATCTTATACTGTTTCTATGGTGCATAAGAGCTCACTTGTTATGTTGCCTTTAAAATACGTTTTCTCTATAAAATACGTCGTCAATGACAACGTATTTTATAGGCCTTTAAAATACGCTTTTCTCTATAACATACGTCGTTGCCTAGCAATCTTCGCATTTTGTGTATTGTAACGCGTCTCAAATAATAATTTATTAAAATTTCTCATAATATATTAGTGAAAGATATTAGTGTTAGAAAAAATCTTGAAGACAACTCGTGTTTTATAGTTTAAAAATTTCGGTCTATCAAATCCTCGGCTCACTTCGTTCGCTCGGATTTGAACTACGACCTTGATTTTTAAACCTTCTATAAAACACTTGTTGTCTTAATAGCTATAAGACAACAAGTGTTTTATAGAAGGTTTAAAAATCAAGGTCGTAGTTCAAATCCGAGCGAACGAAGTGAGCCGAGGATTTGATAGACTGAGAACATTTCAAGAATGCGAATGTGTTATGGTAGAGTTAACAGAAAAAAAATATTATCTAGTTGGTATTTATCGCCCACCTTCTGTGCAAACCAACAACTTAATAGAATTTACTAATGAAGTATTAGAAGAATGCCATCGGAAAAAAACTATAATAATTGGAGACTTTAATATAAATCTACTAAAGGATGAGCAAGAAGTTAGAAATTATAAGAATACTATTGAAATGAATGGGTTTACATTACATAATAGAGTAAATGAGGATAGTGCAACTAGAGAAACTGAGAATACTAAAACTATTATTGATCATGTAATAACTAATAAGAATATAGACTGTGAGATAGGATTGACTGATATTCCAATTACGGACCATAAAGCTTTGCTGATAAATATAAAAAATGTGATGATACTTAAGAAACACAAGTGGATTATAAAAAGACAGTTTAAAAGAGATACCTTCCGAAACAATGTGGAACAAATAATTACCCATGAAAATATAAGAAGCTTTGAAACACTAGTGGAGAGATTAAGTGAGGCAAAGAAAGGATCCGAAAGACAGATAAAAATAAAAGTAATCAACAACAACAACTGGATGAATGCAGATATTAAAAATTTGATGAAGAACAGGGATAAGATCTATGTAAGGTGGAAAAAAAATCCTGAAAATGAAGCATTAAAGGAGCAGTTTGTGGAATTAAAAAGACTGGTAAACAACAAAGTAAGACAAGTAAAAAAAACTTATATTGAAAATGCTATCAATACAGCGGGAAAAGATTCACGTAAAATATGGAATACCTTAAACCAAATATTAAGGAAGAATAAGCAAAAAACAAAGAAACTAATAAGGATGATAAAGGACGAGAAAGAAACAGTGAACAATAAAGAAGTGGCGGATATCCTTAATACGTATTTTGTGAATGTGGGTAGACAATACAATTCAACAGTTAATGTAAATAGAACAAGTAGCCAGGAGATTAATATAGAAGAGACAATATTTTTAAGTCCATGTACAGAAAAAGAATTGGAAAATGCAATAGGTGAAATGACAACCCAAACAGCACCTGGTTTGGATGGGATAACTGTGAGAGACATAACGGATGTGTATGACATTATAAAAGACACATTAATAATGTTAATTAATAACTGTATTACCTCTGGAATCTTCCCAAGAATTTTGAAAATAGCTAAAGTTATTCCTGTCTACAAAGATGGAAAAGAAGAAGAGCCGTCAAATTATAGGCCTATTTCACTATTAAGTGTATTTTCTAAAATATTGGAAAAAATATCGAAAAAAAAAATATTGGATTTTGTGAATAAATATATTAAGTTTGATAAGCATCAATATGGATTTCAGACAAATAGCAGTACACAAAGTGCGGTGTCAGATTACTTAAAATATGTTAATGACGAAATGGAAAAAAGAAAAACAGTAATTGCAGTGTATATAGATTTACAAAAGGCATTCGACACAGTAAATCATGGTATCTTGCTTTATAAATTAAAAAAAATGGGATTTAGAGGATTAGCTTATGAGATCATGAGGTCGTATCTAACAGATAGAATGCAATGTGTAGAAATAGATGGAATCAAAAGTAATGTACTACAGGTGGAATCAGGGGTGCCGCAAGGGTCAGTGCTAGGACCGATCCTATACTTACTATATGTACAAAGCTTGATGAAGATGAAATTGAAAGCTCGCTACTTTATGTTTGCAGACGATACGGCACTGGTATACAGTGGGGACAACAGCAAACAACTTGAATT
The DNA here is from genome assembly GCA_963082815.1 of Melanotus villosus. Classification (NCBI taxonomy): domain Eukaryota; kingdom Metazoa; phylum Arthropoda; class Insecta; order Coleoptera; family Elateridae; genus Melanotus; species Melanotus villosus. The sequence goes on along the minus strand of OY720419.1, from coordinate 36,543,867 downwards.
AGAAATAAATGAAGATCTAAAAAAATATATCACATGGCTAAACCTAAATAAGCTAAAGATAAATATAAAAAAGACAGTATACATGCAGTTCAGTAGAAAAAATTTGAAAGTAGACATACCAGTAATAAAAATAGAAAGCGAAACAGTAAAACTAGTCGAAACTTACAAATATCTTGGATTAGTGATTGACAGCAACTTAACTTGGGAAGCACATACTGATCATGTGAAGAAAAAAATAGTACCGTTTGTGGGAGCTGTAAGGAGATGCACAGAAATCTTAAACGGAAATACAAGAAGAATGCTTTATAATTCATACATTGAATCACATCTAAGATATCTGTTAACTGTGTGGGGAAATGCGGTTGCAACAACAATAAAAAAATTAGAAGTTGTTCAAAATAAAGCAGTGCGAGTGTTATTTAATAGAGGCTACGAACATTCTACTGAAATAGTTTATAATAACCATAAAGTGCTAAATCTAAAAAAACTGTTAAAAACTGAGCAGTGCAAATTAATTTATAAAGTACAGTGTGGTCTAATAAAAACTGCATTTGAGCTCAAGCGGGTGGAAGAAAGACATGAATATAGTACGCGAGTAAGAAAGAAATACCAACTAACTCGCCCACGAACTAATCTGGGAATAAGTGAAAGCTTCTACAGTGCCATAAAAACATTCAATGATTTGCCAGACGATATAACTGATTTGCGACCATATCATAAATTTATTAGCAAAATTAAAACATATTACATGTAAAATACATCTAAAATTTAATTCAGTTAATTAGACTTTCAATTGTTTATTTATTTATTTAAATTTAAATGTTAATGTTGTTATTATTTAGATATTTAATTTGGGGTTATGATTATTTAAATATTTACCTACTTGAATTTGTTTTACAAAATTTAATGTATTAGTAGGCTTTGGTACCAGCTAACAAGCTGTTTTTAAGTCATAAATAAATTAATTTAAAAAAGATTTTTAAACTATAAAACACGAGTTGTCTTCAAGATTTTTTCGCATTCGCATTAGAGGAGCGTCCACTTCGTTTACGAGATCTCTTGAAGTTTTTAATTTTCATTTTACAAAATGACTGGACGCGGAAAGGGAGGTAAAGGTCTCGGCAAAGGAGGCGCCAAACTTCATCGCAAGGTTCTGCGCGACAACATCCAGGGCTGCTGCAAGCAGACGTCTCGCTCGCGAATCTCCGGTTTGATCTACGAAGGGACCCGCGGCGTCCTGAAGGTGTTCCTCGAGAACGTGATCCGGGACGCCGTCACTTACACCGAAAAGCAGATTCAGAATAAGTGCTATGAATACAAAGTAACGCTATATACTGTCTTCTTGGATTTCAAGCAGGCGTATGACTCAGTCGCAAGAAACATGCTTTATAGAGCTATGGAAGATCTGAAAGGCATTTACGGAAAATAACATGAAAATGAACAATATTGACTTATGGCAGTGAGACATGGGTACTGAGTAAGAGACTGAGACAAAGGATACAAGCTAGCGAAATGAGGTTTCTCAGAAGAGTAGAGGGTGTAACAAAGAGAAGACCGACTAAGAAACACAGAAATTAGAAGCAGGCTGGAAGTCAAACCACTTAAGTTGGCAATAGAAACCAGCCAACTGCGGTGGCTAGGTCACATGTTAAGAATAAATTGCAACGTGGAATAAAAGAATGGCTGAGATTGTAAAGGAGAGAGGTGTAAATTGGAGTGAGGCAAAGGAGCTGGCAAAGGATGGATAAAATTATGTAAAAATGATAATCAAAAGTGAAAAAAATTAAACCAAGTAAAGATATAAGGGAAACCCTCAGAAAAGTTTGTTACAAGTGGTGGTTTAAGGCAAGGCAACCCTTTATCGTCAACACTTTTTAATATTTTACATAAAAATATTTTAAGAAAATGTAAATTAAAAAGGGATAATAATATCTTTAAAAGTGCTTACCAATGTCTTGCTTATGCAGACGATCTCACTATAATAACAAGAACAAAAGAAGAACTAATCTAACCAGGAAAATCAAAATAGAGGCGCAGAAATATAGACTTGAGATCAATGAAAAGAAGTTGAAATATATGGTGATTGAAGGTACACAACAAGTTGAACAAGACTTAGTAGTCGACAAAAGTGAGATGAGAGGATTTTTGACTTAGTTCATTCAACAGTGTACCTGGGGACAGAATTATCGAGTACATCAGAACAAGGCTTGGACATAGATAGAAAAATAATATCAGGTTTAAGAAATGCAGCAGCATTAAATAAGTTATTTAACAAGAAATAATTTCAATGCTCCTTTTAAAAAATCATATCTCCAAATGAAAAAAAAAATAAATCCTAACTTTATTTAAGTTTTTGACCTAAAGTCTGTTCACGGTAATCGTGCAGACGATGTAATCAAACAAGTTTGACAGCGGCATGATTCGCACAGCAAATGCTTTATGTAAAATTGTTGGCTGCGTTAGTGTACGTGCTTGTAGCGTGTACACAAGTAAGTACCGTAAATACTTACTTATGTAAAAATGCGTCACCGGCTTATCAGATAAGGAAACTTTCTCCAGTATACAACCAATCACAGCCCCTATTTCGACCTCGTAGTTGTCAACCAGCACGTGAGTTTGTTTTGGGGATTTGCACGGTTTCCGTGAACAGACTTTAGAGTGACATCATAGATCTTGTGTTTGAGTTTGGCCTTTTAGTTTTGGAACGCTCAGTTTTACAAGAGTTACAATGCTTAACAAAAACAAATAACTCAATTTATTTTTCAGTTCTTTACTGTTGAATACAATTATGGCAGCATTTAAACCTACCTATGTAGCAGCAAGAGCACTACAATTTTTAGATTTAATATCGCGAAACAATGAGCACGATTTTCCTTCTTATGTACTGTTACGTACATTAGGCTTATGTGTATGTGTGTGCCCACCACCATCTGAACATCGACGTCAAGTAGTTAACATAGTATGGCATTCCATAGGAAGTCTGAATAATCCGGAACATTATATTAGCTGCTTCGAAGTTTGGGTGCAGTTTGTAGTGCAGTATTTTACGGTAAGAGCTTCACTTTGTATTCTGAATAAACGTTTTAGTATTTTTTTTTTAAATTGGTAATAATTGATATTAATTAGTATTAAAGCTATACTTAAAAAAAATGTAAATACAATGTGCATGTTTGGTAATCCAGACCAATTAAAATCAGAGCAACTTAGATTATTCTGACGCTCAGCTTATTGTTACCTTTTTATTGTACCTAAGTGCAAACAAGATTTTTTAGAGAGTCTAATTCACCTGAACAAAATTATAAAACCATTCTTATAATGCCAAAGAAATATAGATGTGATCATATTAGAAACGGAAATTAAAACTTGGACAAACAAAATGTAAAGTTTCATACAAAAGTCTAGGCTGCTATTTCTGCAAAACGGCTTAGTGACATTTACAGTGTGGATGGTACAATAAATTCAATAGTTACACAAGTACTTTAGACAGTTTCCTTATACCTAAAAAATTAAATAATGGTTTATAAAAGATGGAGTGAAAATATTTGGTCAATTCTTAAAAAGAAAAGTCAATGATAAAAAATTACTTCAACATGCTGTAAATGTCGTTAACAACATGCGAAGAAGAATTCTAGCTCTAAAGTCTGCTAAGGGATACTTCACAAAATATTAATGCTATTTTGAATGTTAACCATCAACGGACTGGCCTCATAAAATTACGTAAACGACGGGCCGGGGTCCGGTCGATGAAAAGCCACGAAAAATGCTTCTAGTATGTAATGTATCGGTTTTAAAAGGCTATAATAAATAGCTCAGGGAAAACATCAGTAATGCATTGAGTACGTATACACGAGCGCTTAAGTCGGTAGTAACAACCACCGTTGTACGTACTACCTGTGTAAAATGCCGTGTATACTGGCTTTTACATCCATAGTTCTTACACCGGTTTAGTTACGCTACTACCTTCAGCCAACAGGTTTAGAGTTACTACAACCGTTCGTAAACTACGTGTATACACTTTCGTGAACGGTGGTGGAAAGAAACGGTTGTTAAAATCCCTAGAATTATAATATTTGGTGTTCGTCGGAGGGAAAAGTTTTTTTTTGTTCAGTTCCCAACACTGATCGTAACCTAAAAATATCGCTGTGGTGTAAATGTGATCACGTTGGGTTAATAAGATCACGTTTTTCGTTGAAGTTTGCTATAAAAGTACAAGTTATTTATATTGGTAGAACTGCAAATCAACGACAACTTCATGCAGTTGTTGTTACTCGTGTTATATCGTGTATATGTCGCAGTAGGATTCCAAAAACCGTCAGTTTGCAAACTGACTAGTTAGATTGCAAACTGACCGACGATTTTCTAAAACGCTTTTAAAATACAGATCGTTTTACAATCGGACTGAAATTTTCAGTCAGTTTGTAAACTGCGAGCCCCGCCTCCGCCACCAAACTTAAACTTAGACGAATTGGACACTGCTTCCCTTAATGTTATAATATTGTCTGACGGATCATCGAATTCTATCGAATTAACTGCTGTGTTTGGGATTATTTCATCCCTCGAAAACCATCGGTTTAAAATGCCCTTTACAGTACCTATTTGGTACACAGCATTTTTGTGATCAATAACAATGGCCAAAATATTTTTGGGATCAAGAGGGCTACGATCAACTTTAGGAACGTTAACGGAGATGTGATCCCCTTTCTTTGTAGCCTGCAGCATTTTTTCTGATTTTCTGCCCATTACAGGAACTCAATCTTTCCAAATGAATTATTTTTTCTTGGGAACACAGCCTACACTTTGTATTTATTGTACACTCTGTGCAGCTTACTATTTCTACTGGAATATTAGCAATGTCAATATTCTCAATATCCTCCACATAAATAGAATCTTCAGGTGGGTTAATGTTTTCAGTGCCAGACATCGAATTTTCAGCAGTTTCATTAGCATAGTTTTGGTCGGCTATTTCCAGTGTACGTAATAGCAACCGAGCGACCAGTTTTGGGTATCATTATCTTGAAGCCAAGATCGTAACATGTTTTCAACATCTTGATTACTTCTCTCTACGCTTCCCTGGCTTTGGGGATGCCAAGGACGACCATTAATAATTTTACAAGCTGGCCAATTGGACGTCATTTCTCTAATAATTACGTTCACAAATTCGCGAACATTGTCGCTTTGTAATATTTTGGGTACACCGAATTCTAAAAATATTTTTAATAATTCAGCTGCCACTTCCTCTGCACGTTTCGATTTAAGAGGCCTTAAGTGCAGAAATTTGGTCAGGTGATCCTGATAATTAAGTAACCACTTATATTCACCATCAGGTGTTGATTGATAATCGATCAAGTCGACCTGACCGCGATGGTTCCATCCCTTAGTTAAAATAGGTTTGACTACAATTCCTTTCTTTATTTGGCCTTTCTTTTCCGCACAGCGTTTACAACATTTCACAAATACGTCCACAACAGCCCGAGGAATGTAGAATTTAGATTTTAAGTTCGCCGTCATTTTATCTCTACCTCCATGGCCCGTGGATATGTGACACTCCAACAGTTTTCCATAAAAATCTTCCGCCGGAATAACAAAAATTATTGGATCATCATCATGTTTCCTTTGTTTTATAATTTTTTTATACCACTTATTTCAATGATGTCATATAAACTCCCATAATAATATTGTTCATTGGTTTTTTTCTTATTAGTTGCAATCCACCCTTCCATTAAAATATTTATGACATCATTTATTTTTTCAGATGACCATGGTTTTTTTGTCTTTTTATCTAAAAATTCATTCTATAATTAGTTACCTACCTACATTTTTAAATACGTTTTAATAATCTGAATGACAACAAATTAGCTTTTAACAAATACAAGTTACTTTTTTTTTAATTTTCGATATCAATAACCCTAACATTATCAACATTCATGTTTAAATAAACTTTAAAATATAACAAATGAATTAATAATATAATTATTCGTATTTCCACCGTCTAGACGGCTCTCTAAACACTATCACAAGTAAAATAGGTACCTATTATAGGTTGTTACTCAGTGGCGTAGCCAGGATGTTTTCATGGGGGGGGGGGGTTACCTAAAGTGAAGATATAATATCAATATATTTTGAAGTAATATAATAACTTTATTAGAATTTGCAATAAAATCAAGGTTCTCATGGGGGGGGGGTTGAACCCCCCCCCTAACCCCTACCTGGCTACGCCACTGATGCTACTTACCGGAATAATAATTATCGAGTTCTCGATAAAAAAATATCCTGGTTTACAGGTTGAGGTGTGTTAGGTTTTGTAGGCCCTTCGACGGTTGTTTCCATATTCACGTATCAATATAAGACAGTATATAATAAACAAATTTGCATAAATTCCACTGTAGACACAGCCGACTGTTCAAATAAGCGGTAAACACTCAGTTTAGAAACGGACTGAATTTGTTTCAGGCAGAATGTAAAACGTTGAGAACGATGAATAAGATTTTACAATGCGGCGGAGGCGTGGCTCGCGGTTTACAAACTGACTGAAAATTTCAGTCCGATTGTAAAACGATCTGTATTGTAAAACCGTTTTAGAAAACGTCGGTCAGTTTGCAATCTGACTAGTCAGTTTGCAAACTGACAGTTTTTGGAATCCGACTGCGACATAAACACCACTGTAGTACATACATCGGTGGTTAATACTACCGACTTAAGCGCTCATGTACGTACTCATTGTTTTCGACTAATACTGGAGAAATTCCTTGCATAATTGAGAAAAATTTTAACCGTCTGTAAAGGCGCACTGGGGTCTGTACGGACCCCGGATTGAAAACATGTTATAAAATGTAAACAGGCACAAACACTTGTAGACAAATATAATAAACAGATAGAGGGAACTCCAAAGAACAGATAACTAACCGCCCAAAATTCAAAACTTCAAATTCAAAAAGTTATTTAAAAAAAACGTCCGTTGAAGGTTAAAAACTAAATAAAAGTCTTACGAAATGTGCTACCGGAGATTTCTTCTAATTTTAATTCAGTTTCTAATAATATGGCCACATCTGTACATAATCATTAATCATTATTGAAAAAAGTTCATTCTTGGATCAACTTACTGTAAATAGTATTGATTTGCTAAATTGGAGGTTTTGCATATGTGCAATGAGATAATCATAACGGAGTAATTTCAGACTGATTTAATTTAGGATTATTGTTTTACATTTAACAAAAATATTGTTGAATTATTAAAACCGCAAAAAATTTGGGTTACAGAATAATTAATAACAATTAATGGATTACCGAAAAATTCAGATTAGTCTACTTAGATCTTAACATAGTTTTTATTTTAGAGTCGCGAAGTAAATGTAATTCTCGGTGACATAGTTGTGCATTTATCGCCAGAAAGAACTTATGAACAATATTACCCACAATTAAAAGTGATTGTTGATAAAATAGTCTCACATATGCAAGATTTTGAAGCTCTTTTAGCAATGGTATGTATATTAACACAAAAACTCAATTTTTTTTAACACCACTGTTTACTGTTTTAATTATTTTAGGATAATTTTCTTCCATTAATAGATTTATTCCAACAAGAAACAGTTCGAGTTGAAGTGTGTAAAAACATTTTAACTGCATGTAATGCAGTCCAACATGCAACCGATCCAGTAATTACAAACGCTCTAATGTTCTTGTGTAGCGTGCTACATGATTCTGTAAATGCTCTTACAGTAGAAGATGAACGTCGACAAATTAGTGAACTATTATGTAATGTTGTTAAAAAAGTTGATTATGGACGAGATTTTGAACAACAACTTAGTTTTTATGTTGAAGCACGCGGTGCTTTTTCTAATCTGGATACAGTTTTGGCACAGCTAGTACAGGTTAAATATTTGTATGTTTTCTAGTGTATTATATTTTAAAGAATATAATTATTTTAGTGTGTTAACACGCTAGCTGTAAATACTCGCCAGATAGTAAAAGGTCATCACACACGTAAAACGGGATCATTTGTGCGGGCCTGTGCTGCATATTGCTTTATTACTGTACCCTCAATTGCATCTGTTTATACCCGTTTAGAATTATATCTTTTATCGGGTCAAATAGCACTGTTTAATAATTGTTTAGGTCAAGGTACATCCAAAAACAAAAACTATTTATAAACAAAATCTTATATGTGTGTATTTCTAGCCGATGCTTGTTTTAAAGCAGCATTGGGACTTATTCCCGAACTAGGACAGTCTGAAGAAAAACAAAAATCAGAAAGTTTCTTAGTATCTTATACAAGGAATTTCCTGTCGAGCCTTTTAGTCATACCGGACAGTCCAGATAGAGGCGTGTTGAATTTAACCAGAATACTTTTGAACACTCTACAAATGTTTGACTGGGATGCTCGTAATGGTTCTCTTGCAAGTTTGTATCTTAACGTTTTAGATATGCTTAGTGCTATGGCTCAAGAGAATTATCCGTATCATGTAGATAAAGGTAACTGTTTTATAATTCAATTTGTTTTTGTATTTTCTCTTTTTATAATTTTAGTGGAATCTAACGATACACTTTATGGATCTGATCCAAAGTTTATTGCTGAAATTGATAAAATGTGTACTCTTATTATGGGAGAATTGCTGTCCCAATTAAAACAATTAGGTCCTGGTCGTAAACAAGCAATGTTGGCTTTAGAACTGATGGTTAGACTTGTAACCCTTGCTGATCTCAATAATAATAATAATATACTTACCCTTGCTTTGAATTTATGGCAACTTTGTTTTAAACATGGCAATGCTGATTTGAAATACACTGTACGTTAGTCTTTTTATTCTCATATTATCAAGTGTTTTATAAGTTTATTTTTATAGGTACGCACAGTAGAATATTTGAAAGAAAGAAGTATCAGCATAAACTCTCCAATTTTACAACAGTTTGTTAACAGACTTAGTACACCACATTAACTGCACGGAGGACATTCTTAATGGTGTTTGTTTCTGTATTTCCAAAAATAGTAAAATATACATATAGTCTAAGTAAGTATTAAATGGTGCTTGAACGGGTTTTTGTTTCCTCGCCCTATGCAGTTTCAGATTTAGTTATAACAAGATATATCGCATGGCAAATTTCACGAGTCAGAGCGGGACATGGATATGCGTTATATCTTGTTGTAACTAAATCTGAAACTGCATAGGGCGAGGAAACAAAAACCCGTTCAACCGCCATTTAAAACTTACTTAGACTATACAGGGTGTTTTAAAACATGCGGAGAATATTTACATCAACACTGTGTGGTCAGTCATACTACGTCACCTGCGATATCACCAATAGCAACCCGCTTGATTTAATATAATTGCATTGTACATCGTTGCAACATTTATGAAAAGCACAAGCACTGCAAAAATTTCAAACTTCAGATGGAAATTCTAATTAAACGAAGGGTATGTTGAGTACAATTACAGATTTGTTATTTCTTTTGTTGATTAAACTACAATTAAAAATCATTATTTCATAAAAATATGACACGACAAGCAAACCAGAATACGACTTAAGGCTGCTAATAACTCCATAACTAAAGGGTTAACAGCAAATTGGTGCTGGAGTTTTTTTGCTTGGTTTTCACCGTAGAATCGCGTGATGTAAATATTCTCCGCATGTTTTAATATACAATGTATATGTATACATAGTACATACTCGCCATACTTTTGTTATAATAATTGCATTTTGCTGTAATGTTGGTATAACCATGACCATTTTGTATTGAATTTGTATCTTGTCACTTAAAATATTTATTAATAAAAATATACTTGGGATATTTATTGTTAAATTATCAAAAAGTTCGCAATGTCCTTCTTTCAATCCTTTTATATTAGTAAAAGCTATCCATTTGCCTCCATTTGAAATCGACAATTTTTTATGCTAAGCATATTCATATAAGAATCGTTTTAGACCAAATAGCCGAAAGAGAACAACATGTGTACCTACATAAATTTTTATCGACTTTGTTAAAGCCTTTGATTCAATGAATAGGAACAAAATGTGAAATATAATGAGAAGATATGGTGTGCCAGAAAAGTATTTGAGAATTATAAGAATGTTATGAAAACTACACTGCAGTTATTGAACACGAAGGAAGCAACAGTCGGTAAAATTCGATTAGTTACGTGTCTTCGGTATAAAAACAATTGCATGCTGGACAGTTGTTCATAAACATATCAACTGTCAACTGTTTCTTATGCAAGTTAAGAGATGCTTAGTTTAAGATCTCATTGGCTGAAATAATTCGTTTACTGAAGATACCTAAATTTAATATGAAATAAATCGTTAATGTGTAAGGAATTCAAAATTATACCTTGAAAAGAGCGAAATTCCATTAGAGCCACGAGTAATTTTTTATTTATAATATTGGTATGATCTTTCCTTTAACTTAATTGCATACAATTTTAAATTTTCCAACTAGCTCAATTTTTATATTACCCCATTCCTTGATTTCGTTTTTACATTCATACTTTATACATGCACACCAACTATAACTATGACTACTATTTACAATAAATAACAATAAATAACAATATTTACAACAAATAACAATAAATACTTAAATTAATCTTAATTTATTTACATAATTAATTTTTTAAAACTTGCATCCTAAAAGTATACTCCAAATTTGTATTTTTAAATAAATATAAATTTTCGAAAAGGTTAATATCACTTCAATATATTATTTAAATACCGATTGGTTAGAGAGGTAAGGGTTGTTTTTAGGTTTCTTTACATTTACACGGAACAATCGACATTCCTTCATTTAGACTAACAATATGGGGCATTTAACAACATAAGAAATGGCTCAAATAAGGGTGTTAAGGGAAAGAAATGTATTTATGCGGAGTATAACCAAACAAATTGGCAGATCCCACCATGTTATTGAAAATTATTGCAAACTTGGAGAGAATTATAAGAAAAACAGAAAATTTGATCAAAATAAGAAGTTATGTATGCGAGACAAATGCTGAATTCTTCGTGAAATTAGAGGACCTTCTACAATTGCCGCTGAAATAAAATCCAAGTTACAATTACCAATAACTGTACGACGCGTACAACAAGTGTTACAATTCGACAAAAATTTAGTTTACACTAAACAGTTTAACAAACCACTGTTAACATACAAGCATAAAGAAGCTCTACTAATATTTGCTCGTCAATACAGTCGAACTTCGATAATTCGAACCATGACTTGCCAGAAAAAAAGTTCGAGTTGTCAAGACTTCGGGTTATTAAATAAAATACATAATATGTATGTATTATTTTATAGAGGTGAAACGAATACTTGGTTAACGGTTAATTATTCGGCAGTCGTAATATTCGGTCATTTTAACGAATATTCAGCATAACCGAATATTTCCCCGACTTTATTTAAATTTATCATTCATAACTACTTATTTTACGGTAAATCTAACTTCTTTCATTTTAAGTTTGCTTAAAAAATACCAAAAAAGTTTATAGCCTGAAATCTAGCCTTTTTCTAAAATTTCCCGTCTGAAACATACACTACTGAATTACGTAGGTATTAAAAATATTTTACGTTGAAAATAATTAATACCCCGGATTCAAAAAGTTTGGTGTTTGATGTCCATGATCCATGACTAATTAATTACCGAGAATTTAGGGTCTGTAAACAAATTTCTGAACGAATGCATTATTGTTTTGTCTACTCTTATAGCAGGGCAATTTAATAATTAAACAATAAAATAGTTCACTGGTGGTGGCAAAGAAACAAAAATAAAAACTACGATTTCTTAATCGATGTAACAATAAGGCGGTGGGGACATATTATGGTTAAGATTCCCAGAAAATTCGACTTATCGAAGGTGGCGCCACATATTCTATTCGAGTTATCAAGATATTCGAGTAATAGAAGTTCGAGTTATCAAGTAAAAATTATACATAATTCTCACTCTTGACGCTAACTCCAACCAATTTGTTTCGAGTTATCAAAAATTTGAATTATTGAAGTTCGACTGTATATGTACTCGACCAAAAGATGGGATGGAGTAATTATCAGGACAAGAAAAAGTTCAATTTAGATGGGCCGGATGGGTGTTTATTCTAGTGGCATGGTCTTCGCACAAAAACTGAAGTTAAAATGAGTTGTAACTTCTGGAGAGGAAGTTGTATGACATGGATAGCCTTTTCTGCTTATGGAAAATCCAGAACTGCTTGGATAGGCCAGCGTGTAAATTCCGCGATGTATATTGAAATGTAGATGTTGCTCTGCTCGAAATTATACCTACTGGAGAATTTTGTTTTCCAACAGGATAAAGCAGCCATTCATACTGCTAGACAAGTAAAAGATTGATTTGCAGCAAAATGAATACCTGTATTACTTCGGCCAGCAAGAAGCCCCGACTTTAACCCAGTCTAGAACCTGTGGGGACTTCTTGCTCGCCAAGTTTATAAAGTTGGAAGACAATATAATGCCATTGAAGAGCTGAAAAACGCCATAAGTAGGGCATGGAAAAATATTTCCTTAGAACAGTCACGACGCCTCATTACTTCAATGCCGAATAGATTGTTTGAAATTATTCGCAACAGCGTACGAAATACTAAATATTAATTTTCAATGTTTGTTCAATTTTCTGTCAATTAACTATATAAATAAAATCAAATGGCACTAATAGAATTTCGCTTAATATTTTGAACTGTAATGATTTGCAGTGGTTTCTGTTACATTTCTGAAAAGAATTAATATTTTTTAGGGTTCTAAGTATAGTACTGATGAGGACTGACTTGTCTTTTTTTAACCATTTATAAAGAACAAAGTTAGTTATGACAGGCTAAAGACCACATAGCAGGATATGAGTAAAAGTCAACTTGGCTACTGGGAAAAAGGCGAAGGGTCTTAAATTTGATAGGGATCCTGACAGGCCACTGTAAATTAAGAAGACACCTATATCTGATAGGAGTAGAGCAGAACCTCGAATGCCCGAGGAGACATCCTTTCAGTACTTGGGAGAATGCGAGGCATATGGGTGACTAAGGTTCAAAACCTTCGGTGCGGTTATGCTTCAAAAGGAAGAGTTGTACTCCCTGGCGTGGACTGACATCCTAATTTTCATTAGAGAATCTAAGGAGGTTCACAGAGGGAGATGAGGCAAACTAGGTAGAAGGCGGTGAGAGTGACCTAGGGGTTGGCAAAAAGGGCCTATAGAGGCCTACATGCTAGACTTAGGTCTCCCCACAATTACTACTACTACTAGTTATGAAATATAATATAGTGTGGCACTAATCGAATTTCGCTGAGGATATACCAAAAAAATCCGCATTGAAAAAGGGGTAAAACAAGGGTGCAGTTTATCATCAATGTTCTTCATTATCGTAATAGACTGGGTTATGAAAGCTGTAGAAGACCACAAAACAGGAATAAACTGGGGCATGTTAAAAAAACTAGAAGACCTAAAATTTGCAGACATTACCTACGATATTAGTAACAAATAAACAACAGGTGCTAAAAAGGACGAACAAATTAGTGAAGTGGGACTTAAAATAAACGCAAATGAAACAAAATTACTAACAAGGAAGTCAAATGAAGGTAATAAAATCACGATTAACGGGAGAGACATTGAAGAAACAGAAGAATTCTGCTACCTTGGAAGCATAGTCTGCAGCCAAGGTGGAGATAACAACAAGAATTAGTTAGGCACAAAATGCTTTTAATTCACTAAGAAAAATATGTTCAACAGAAAGACAAAGCTCCAATTATTCAAATCAAATGTAAAAAGTGTCCTCCTTTATGCAGTAGAAACATTAAGGTGACAATAAATATTTGGATCGAAAACGGGACATTTATAAAATGCATTTTTATAACACGAAAACGGCCACCACAGTTGTTTATAAATAATATAAATTACATAATATAAACTACCCTGCTTTTCAACGTAATAATGGACAGAATAATTAAAAACACGAGTAAAGGAACATCGAGCGAAAAAACATTACTGGGATACAGAAACCTACTACCGATACAAATAGACAACCTTGTATATGCCGACGATATAATTCTATTCGCGGAAACACCTGGGAAACTAAACAGAAAAATTGAAATATGGAATAAAGAGATAGAAGATAATGGCATGAGGGTGAATTTAGAGAAAACGAAAATAATGAGTATCAATAAAAAACAAAGGGAAGGACAGGGTAATATGATTTCATGTAAGGGAATACATTTAGAAGAGGTAACGACCTTTGACTACCTGCGGACCAGAGTTACTAATGATGGAAAAATAGAAGAGGAAATAGCCAATAGAACAAAAAAAGGAAATAAGATATGTTATGCGCTAATGAAAACTATATTTGGAAATAAAGAAATTAGTAGGAAAACTAAAATACATGTCTATAAAGCAGTAGTGGTTCCAACTCTAACATATTCTAGTGCAACATGGACTAGGGTTAAAAAGCATAACTATACAATCAGTGGCGCATTATCCATTAGGCGCTGCAGGCGCCCGCCTGGGGCCCCGAGATTTAGGGGCCCCAAAATTTTTATACATTTAAATTTACCAGACTAATTAGTAATTACGGAACTGATATAGATGAAATTATTTTCAAAGATGAACTGAAGCATTTTTTATTATTTGCAAAAGAAGAAAATATTACAAACCCTGAAGACATGTATGCCAGTATAAGAAACGGGCTGAGTTCAACTTTTCCAAATGTTGAAACTTTATTAAAAAATTTTCTCACAATTCCAATATCGAATGCAAGTGGTGAAAGGTCTTTCTCTGTATTGTCTAGAGTAAAAAATTATTTAAGAAATACGTTAGCTCAAGAAAAAATGAACAATTTAGTGATTTTATTTATAGAATCTAAATTTACTGAGCAATTAGATTACAACATATTAATTGACAAATTTGCAAATTTAAAATGCAGAAAAATTGCTTTATAGAGGAGCTGTTTCTATGTTTAATTCTATGTAAATTATTATATTATTATTTAATATTTTTGCTTTTGCGTTTGTTCATTATATTATGTGCATATTTTATAAGTGAATAAAATAAGTGCCTACTAAAAATATCTTTGTTTTACTGATTTTTTATCCCCACTTTTAAAAGGGCCTCAAATTAAAGTAGCGCCTGGGGCCTCTGAATGCCATAATGCGCCACTGAATACAATCACAGCAATGGAAATGAGGATACTCAGGAAAATAGCAGGAGTGACGAAATTGGATAGGTTAAAAAATACGGAAATAAGGGAATCTTTACAAACTGAGACATTAGTAAACATAATAGACAAGAAACAATTGAACTGGTTTGGACATGTCATGAGGATGAAGGAGGAGAGACTCCCCAGAAAAGTCATGGTAGCAAGGAATACAGCCAAGAAGAAAAAGGGTAGACCCAGGAAGACATGGATACAACAAATAGTAGAAATTGGAAAAAACAAGGGGAAGACTTTAGCAGAAATGAAGGAAATGACTCAAGACCGTAAAGCATGGAGGAAGTGGACGAGCAATTAAGCAACAGCTTTCTTCCGACGCTCTGTAAAGGGCAGAAGGATTATGTTGAAGAAGAAGAAGATAATATAAACTAAAAATGCCAAGGACAATGATAACAAAAAAACAGAACAAAAACTCTTGTCATGTAACAACAAATAAAAAACGAAAACAATTATTGATTGGTTGGCTTGGCGACTTTATACTTTGTAAGCCAGTTCATAGAGGGCAACATATCGTATCATCTGCTACAAACATTTCGAAAGTTTCGGAATAGTACGTGAAAAAATACACAAAATATTATTGCTTGTTAAAAAAACGGGACAAACGTCCGTCCCGATGTAATTCATTGGGACAATGGACACACTACTTTAACACAGGACTGTCCCGTTCAAAACGGGACGTATGGTCACCTTAAGAAACATGGGTGGAATATAAAACCAATATAAAGAAACTACAAACGTTTATAAATAAATGCCTCAAGCAATATGCAGAATTTACTGGCCAGAAATAATTCTACTTAGAACTGTGGAGAATAACAGAAGAAAACATTGAAGTAACAATTAAAAAACGGAAATGGGTATGGATAGGACACACACTCGGAAAACCAAACAAGAACACGTCAAGCACTACATAGACTATAACACAAGCGGAAAACGAAAAGTAGGAAGACCGAGGGAAACTTGGAAAAGACATATTGAGAAAGAACTGGAGAAGTTGAACATCACCTGCAACGAAGCAAAAAAATTGGTACAGAACAGAGAAGAAAATAACTGGAAACATCATACAATCAAGTATAGATGTGCAAGACTAGCAATCATGCCATCGTTATCAATGCTTTTTAAAATGCCTTTATGGCACCTTATACTCCTGCTTGGAGTAATATGTTTAAGATTATTTTTTGCTTCACCTTTACAGAATATCAACATAATTGAATTTACATTTGCAGTATGTATTTATTAAAAAACTGAAATTACAAAAAATTAAAAACTAACATCCAATACATTTTAAAATAAATTGACAGTAAAACGATGCATATGTTGTAAATTTAAATTAAATAAAAAATAATTTTATTATTTAGGTCTACCTCGACCTCGACCACCGCTACCTTTCCCACGTTTATTAGGCGTTTCTTTTTTTGCTTGAACTTTACGTTTAGCTGGTGTAGTTGATAATACTGTGAAAAAACCATCTAACCTTCCTTGAGTGCTTGTACCCCGTGCTTTTATCAATTTCTTGGTTCCATTTCTGACACGTTCTTCGTTAAATTGCTTGTCGCCACAAAGGTACTTGACTAAACCTTCTTCATCTGGTTCACTCCATTTTAACTAGAATTTAAAGAATTTTATTCTTTAAAAAGAAATTTTACATGGCGGTAGCCTTACATCAATTGTATTGGGATCTGCAATTTCAGGTTCTACAAACAGCTGCCTAGCACCTTCGTAATTCCAATCTTCTGGTGGGGGATATTTAGATTGATCAATCTTTTTAAGAATTTCTTCGATACTTTTATGCTGTGTTATAAGATCAATTGCTCGCTTAGGTCCTACACCACGAATGGAATCTGTATAATCGCATCCCAAAAGAATACACAAATCTATAAACTACAGAAGAGGAAAAACAATTTAAAAATATATATGTTCATTGTTACATTTTACCTGATTTTCAGAAAAATTTAAACCTTGTAAAACTTTCTCCAAGTGAAATTCTTGAATTGGCATTTTTCTAGCTTCACTAAATGTCATATGACGCAGTAAAACGTTAGAACCAAAAGTTAACGCGTCCATATCCTCAGTAGCTGTTGCAAAAACTTTTCCAGATTTCACCTACAATGTTTATAAGACAATCAATATTATATAGTTAAAAGTATCAATATTAAAAATGTTTGCATATTTTTTATATCAAAATTATTCTAACCATCGCAGCACATTGAGCTTCTGCTTCACAAGGGGCTTCGATATAAGGAACGCCCATCAAAGTAAGCAGGTGTTTAGCTTCATCTGCATGTTGTTTAGTCACTTTAACAAGTCTACGATTAAATTTTTCAATTTCGGCAGCATCACCTGCTTCAGTTGCTTTATCGAGAGCTTTTTGAGCTTCTTCCCGTCTCTCACTTCTCTTATTTAGCTCTCCTGATTTCATCTGCGGAGGTTTTCCATCAAAAACATATACTGGTTTAATGCCATTTTCAACTAATCGAATTGTCCGATAAAAAGTACCCATCAAGTGTGATGTAGTTTCACCATCAACCGAAGTTAACTGAGCCCCTTCACTTCGTACCGCTATTAGGAACTGATACAAGCACATAGAAGCATCCACAGCAATTTTACGACCTAAAAAGTTGAAATATACCTATATAATATATAAAAGCTAGGTTAAAATTTTTAATACCAAAGTAATTTTTTATTTCATTCTCTTTTATAGCTTGGGGTACAATATCTGCCAGCAGTTTAGATAACCCCAAGATTCCCATGATGAAGTAAAATTCAACACGTTAATATCCAATATTAAACGAAAAGACTTTAACATTCAATTACAGGTGTACAGCGTCTTTCCCGCCACAAATTAATAAAAAAAAAAAAAACGGTGTTAGAGGCGCTAGTGACGCTAGTGTTGCCAGTAGAAAATTCTGAAAACTCCCTACAGTGTGATTAAAAATACAATAGTACGAGGGGAACTAGAAAAATTATCTACCTAGCTATGAAACAAGACGTTCAATATTTTTATAATTTTTATTTTTCAACATAATCTCCCCTTACTTCAATGCACTTGCGCCACCTGTCCTGCAACGATTCTATACCAGTAGAAAAAAATGATATTTCTTGGGTTCAAAATAGGCGCCAACAGCTTTCAACTCGTTGTCGCCCAAAAACTGACTGATGTTTCTTCAAATTTCTAAATAAAAAAAAGTCGGACGGAGCCAGAATACGGCGGGTGGTCTGGCTCAGAAAAATCACACTCGTCTAGAACTGGTTGAACTTTGATTGCTTTGTGGACTCTGGCGTTGTCGTGAAGAACGAGGACAGGTTCATGACGCAAACCACGCCATTTTTGGCCGATAGCCTTGCGAGAGCCCCTATGGACCCACTACATAAGCTGCGTTCGGTTATTCCACACTTTTTACACCAAGCACACCAACATGCACCTTCGCGTTCGAAAAAGTGCGAAATTGGTAAGCGCTCGGGATTGTACGGTGCAGGGTCGTAAAGTGTAGATAGTGTAGCTCCACGCGCACCGTGGTCGTTTGATGGTGTACTCGGTGCAAGAGCGTATCTGAGGCGTGAAAACAAGTAGTTTAAAAACCACGTAGCAGAAATTCAAATATGACAAGTCCAAACTCGAATAATTTTCTATTTATATGTAGTGAATGTAATAATTCATTCAGCAATCAATCTGAAGCCGTGCAAATGTAGATGGTGACATACGAAAATGCAGTTTAAATTCATGGTTTGGCATGCTGGTTACGATATCATCTGCAAAACCATATTTTTTTTCTACATCATCTTCATCACTGTCGTCTTCATAATAAAAATGTTTGAAAGCATTGCATACCGACGGTAATGCAACTCTATTAGATCTTTCCATAGTAATTCGAATTGCACGAATCAATTACAAAAATTGCGTAAACTGGACTTTTGCGTACCTACTTCAAAACAGGTTATGTTTATGCTTTTCGCGCTAGAACGAAGGACACTAGAGCGTTAGAGTATTTGACTCTTGACGGTGTGCGCACTTAAATACACCGTGATACACCACACTGGTTCTGCCTACACTCTGCACCGTTTGCATCTGCATCAAAATTAATAACCGAACGCAACTTATAGACTCCAATTTTGTTTCTGGATCCCAGTGGTGGACCCAAGTTTCATCACCAGTCACGGTCATAGAGGAAAGGCCAGGGTCGGCTTCCAAAGATGCCAAATAATTTTTCGAAATTTCCTGCCTACGCATTTTTTGCTCCTTGGAACCCATCTCGCTGAAACCTTACTCAAATCCAATTTATGGTGCAAAATCGACAAAACACTTAGCTCTGATATATTCAACGCTTTAGCAATGGTAGACACGTTTAAACGACAATCTTCAAGAACCATGGCTTCCACTTTTCTACTGACTTCAGGATTGGTGGCATCTGAAGGTCTTCCGCTTCTTGCATCATCTTCAATGGATTCACGACCCCACCGAAAATGTTTAAACCAATATTTTACCTTAAAATTTAATGGAGCTTCATCCTCATACCCTGCAATCATCCTTGTATGGATATTTTTAGAACTAGTCCCTTCCTTTGTCAAAAATATTACGACACTTCGATGTTCTAATTGCACAACACTCATTTTTTGTTTCAAAACACTTAATAGAAAATAATAAATGAATTCAAATCAAATTTGACATACAAGTAGAAAAAGATTGTCACTGTTTGACGTCTCAAGCAAAGCGCTGTCAATTGTTTCTGTCATAGCTAGGTAGATAATTTTTCTAGCTCCCCTCGTATGTATTATCCATTCACTGCCCTTGTTACTCCAAGCAGCCTCTGATGAAACGACTTTTGTAACAGCAGATATAAGTATATTATACAGGGTTACTGGTAATTCGTTACATTCCTTTGGAGATGTCATGGGACAGGAGCTAAGAAACAAATTTAACCCTAATACATACATTATGAAAAACTCAATAGTTTGTGAGAAATTTCAATTTTTGTGTTTTTCCCAAAAAGTAGATCTTAATAATGTCTTTAAAGTTAATTATAAAAAAATCTACTTTTCATTTTTTGAATCTTTTTACTGGATTACTTGTCCCACTCTATGGTCATCCGCTTGGAATGGAAAATATCCGGAAACATTTCGATCATTGAAAATTTTAAATAAAAACTTGTAAAAAATAATTTTTTTCTCAAAAATTATCAACATAACATTCGTACAAATTATTTTAAAAACTTCCTTATTTCAACAGCTATCTATCAAGGTACAAATGTTCAACGTTCCCTTGATAGTTCTAATAAAAAAAAATACTAAAAGGGATGCAAGTACCATGAGGTCGAAAAAAAGATGATTCTGAGCAGGCCTTGACTAGTACAACACGATTGGCAAGACTGATTTCAAAATGTGGCAGTAGGTTAGAAGTTAATAAATGTCAATTAAATTAAAACAAAACAGTATTTATTTAGAGAACAAACTGAAAACTAAGATGAATACATGTTAGAGTAGGTGTTCAAAATGTGATCCTTCACTAGTATTACAACGATAAACTTAAATAATTCTGGAAACAAGATTGCAAAACTGACTTACATTTGAAATGTCACTGTCACATTATAATTCATAGGCATTCTAGAACCAGTGTAGCCAATCGTGTTGTACTCGTCAAGGCCTGCTCAGAATCATCTTTTTTTCGATCTCATGGTAGTATGGTTCTTATTTTTTGATAAACAGTAAAAAGTAAAAGTATGCGTAAAAAAAATGACAAATCGTTCATGTCAGTCAGTCACTCCTCGACTTTGATGCTTACGCATGTGTATTATTATTATTATTCTTCTTCTTCTTCTTCTTGGAGTGGCATGCCCTTTACATAGCGTTGCCGATCCTCTCTCCATATGCGTGCGTATCAAGTAGCCTACAGACATAGGGGACCTACAGCTTCACGTGGGCTCCGAACCACGGAAGTGCTTGCACTTCTACTCCAGAGAGGACTTACTAGGCAGAGAATACCTCGGTGGTTTGCCATTGCCTTCCAAGAGAAGCGGCCGGGTGTTTTCGGCGTATACATGGTCCTGGGAATCGAACCCGGGCCATCTCAGTGGTCAGACGCACGCTGAACCAACTGAGCCACGACCGCCTTTTGTGTATTATTAACTGACATTATTATCTCCGTGTCCCTTAAGTTTGTTGCTCTTGTTGAGTTTGTTGCTGAAGATTTTGGTTTAGGTCGTTGTTGTTGTTATTGTGTTTTAAGTGCCATGGCCACGTAGTACATCAAGGCAGAATACGATGACGTCTTGTTTGTCTACGGATATTGTGACGGCAACGCTGCCGAAGCTCACCGAGAATATGAACGTCGCTTCCCTAACCGTCGTATACCAAATCCTCGTGTAATCAGTACGACATATCGAAATGTCTCTGAAAATGGCTCCGTGAAACGTAGACAAGGTTTTCTGAAAATGTGTGGATGGGAGTCATTGGCCGCTATTTAATAGGGCCATACTTTCTTCCCCAAAAATTAAACGGGGAGATCTATGAACATTTTTTAAGAGATGAGCTGCCGGTGCTTCTAGAAGATATTCCTCTCGCATTGAGACAGCGAATGATATTTCAGCACGACGCGACGATTGTCCAGCACATTATCGGCCGACAGTACGACAGTTACTCGATCAATGTTTTCCTAACAGTTGGATTGGAAGGGCAGGCCCACTATCATGGCCAGGGCGAAGTCCAGATTTAAAACCTCTAGATTACTACATGTGGGGCCATATGAAAGAGATGGTCTATGAAACACCAGTCGATACGAGATAAGACCTTAGACAAAGGATAGTCGACGTTGCCCAACACATACGGCATATCCTCACAATAACAAAGACGGAAATAAGAAGACGCTGCCATGCTTGTATTTGTATACGGAGTAGGGGATCCCATTTTGACCAAGAAATGTAGAAATTTAGTAAAACTTTGAAATTAATTAAGAATTAAACGATTACCTTTACAATACGTTTTTTACTGTTTATCCAAAAATAAGAACCATACTATTTGCATCACTTTTACTACTTTTTTTATTAGAACTATCAAGGGCACGTTGAACATTATTTGTACCTTGATAGATAGCTGTCGAAATAAGGAAGTTTTTATAGCTATTAAGACAACAAGTGTTTTATAGAAGGTTTAAAAATCAAGGTCGTAGTTCAAATCCGAGCGAACGAAGTGAGCCGAGGATTTGATAGACCGGGATTTTTAAACTATAAAACACGAGTTATCTTCAAGATTTTTTCTAACACTAATATCAGACATTTTCTTTCACTAATATATTATTAGAAATTTTAATAAATTATTATTTGAGACGTGTCATAATACACAAAATGCGAAGATTGCTAGGCAACGACGTATTTAAAGGCCTATAAAATACGTTGCCATTGACGGCGTATTTTATAGAGAAAGCGTATTTTAAAGCAAACATAACAAGTGAGCTCTTATGCACCATAGAAACAGTATAAGATATTAGTGTTAGAAAAAATAATTTGTACGCATGTTATGTTGATAATTTTTGAGTAAAACGAATAGGTAATTATCGTAGCTGATTTTTAAAAATTATTTTTTATAAGTTTTTATTTAAAATTTTCACATGATCTAAATGTTTCCGGATATTTTCCATTCCAAACAGATGACCATAGAGTGGGTCAAGTAATCCAGTAAAAAAGTTCAAAAAATGTCAAGTAGAATTAACTTCAAAGACATCCTGTCCCATCACATCTCCAAAGGAATGTATCGAATTACCAGTAACCCTGTATACCAAGATAGAGAAAATATTTTTCTCCGCCGAGCAGTATTATTTCCCGACATGCGAAGCATGGAGGGAAATAAGTTGCGAGGCTGAGAAAAGTCTTCTCTGCCGTGGTTTATATACTATTTTTTTCACTACTAGCACCTTTATTCCTTTTAATTAATCATTTTTACATCAATAAAAAATAAAATGACAGAAGCATATATTTATTTCTAAATATCCACAAAAATCAAATAGCCTTGCTTGAAAACAAGGGGAGGAGTTAATTTCAATTGACATTTGTGTAAAATATAATTATAATAAGCACAAATTGTTTCCATTATTAATCAGTAGTCAATAATGAAAAATTATTGACCACTAGGAGAGAAATTCATCTTCTTGGCTCGAAAATAAGGTCAATAATGATAGCTTCTAATGCTAGTAGTGAAAAAAATGATTTACGATTTAGTTATAGGACCGTTATAGGATATGAAAGTTTTTTTAGTTTGCAACATGACGTTTAAATATGTATTGTTACCGTAGGTATTTTATATTATCTATGATTGTTACTCTGAAGTAAGGCACCTCTGATTATGTCAGTTTAATTAAGGATTAATATATTGTAGATCAATAGGTACAGTAAGGTGTAGAAGTAATGACTACTGCACAATTTCTATTTCTGCAATAATTGTTTACCTTGCCGGAATGGTGATAGATGGGCTGCATATTTGCAAGGTGTAGTAGTCATTACTTCTACACCTTACGCAATAATTGTTTACCTTGCCGGAATGGTGATAGATGGGCTGCATATTGCAAGGTGCAGTAGTCATTACTTCTACACCTTACTGTACATATAACGATATAACGACACCGAAAGGTAAGAAGTTGCAGATGCCGATTACTCGTGGACAAAAAAAAACGGACACTTATATTTTTTAAAATATTTTTATATTTAAGCGTCATTTGAGTTTCTTAGGCGGTATTAAAGCCAAAAATATAAGTGTTTTTTTTGCCCACGAGTGTATTTATGAAATTGTTGGGTTGCCTATTCCAATTGTTAAGGGGCGCGTTATGTGATTCGTCGAATATTTATGTAAATTATCAATATTTGTTACATAAACGAGGTTTTGTCATACATCTGGTTAGCAAGTTGTGCAAATTGGTCTTGTGATCACATAATTTTATTGCCAATTCAAACAGCATTTCTTAATCACGGCGTATTAATCAAGTATACAGGGTGATCAAGAATTTTTGTTGTGGTTGGCAATATAAAATTTTACTTGAAATTTAATTTATTTATACGAAATAATGGTGCATAATTCAAACAATGTTTTTACGCTCTTACTATTTTTCCATAGTTTTAGCAATAAAGCTGTTGTTTAACTATCTAAAACCTAGTCATTAATTACATAACCTAGTAATTTATGATGCCTGATTAGCAAATCGATCAACAAAAAATCACTTTTATTACAGTAGTTATTTCTTCATCACATTGTATTTATTTCCTATGGTTCCATTTTATAGAGTACTTGTTTATGTGAGCTGCGTTCGTTTATTTGTTCTAAGAACGGAACGAACAGAACCAGAATCTGAAACAAGGTCACGTGGTACGCTTAAGCCCCAACTATTTGTTCCGGGCGAAAAGAGTAAACTCCAAATGTTCCGTTCCGTAATAAACGAACGCAGAACAGAGTTTTTGGAGTAAAAAGAGCGTCCCGAACAGATAAACGAACGCCCCTGTGGTTGTGGTTCTGTTGACAGACTTGTTGACAACAAAGTGTTTATTAACGTGTTCTGTCGTTCTGTGGTTATTAATGTGCGACGGAGGGCAAGGTTAATGTTTTGTGCGTGAAATCACAGTATACTTCTGAAATTATCCACTAAAATTCAGTACAAGTACCTTGTATATTTTTCTTGTAAGTTGTTGTGAAGTGTAATCCTAAAAATGGATCCTGCATTACTTCGTGAACGAGAATTATTTAAAAAGAAAGCATTAACAACACCTACGTGAGTATATAATATATTATTTAACATCTTTTAACCTCAATTGTATAATAATTCAATATGTTGTATATTGTTTTTGTATTAGCGTCGAGAAGAAGAAAACAGATACTAAATCGGAACCTATTCGTGATGACAAAAAAAAGTCAAAAGTGTCTAGCAGTACACCGAAGTTGGATATTAACACGTAAGAATCGAACATAGATAGATATATAACTTTATTTTAACTGCATCTTTTACTTTAAAGGTATAAAACAGCTACAGGAAGTTCACAATATCGCTTTGGAGTTTTGGCAAAGATTGTAAAACATATGCGCACTCGACATCAAGATGGTGATCAACATCCACTTACGTTAGAGGAAATATTAGATGAAACAAATCAGTTAGACGTTGGAAATAAAGTTAAAATGGTAATTGTGGTAAAATATTACTACCGATAAAATTTTAATTTATAGTAATTGGCAGTGGTTACATTCGGAGGCATTACAAAATAATCCAAAAATTGAAGTTACCCTAGATGGTAAATTTGTATTTAAAGCTATGTATAGGCTGAAGGATCGTAAAAGCTTACTTAAACTGTTAAAACAACAAGATCTGAAAGGTTTAGGAGGTGTTTTATTAGAAGATATTCAAGAATCATTGCCACATGCAGAAAAAGCATTAAAGGTAAACAAATTTAATATAAGTTACACCTAAAGACTTTTCACTGTAAGGCACCAGGAGTTAAATTTTTGATTGTAGTGTAGTTTGCTATAGGTGCGTTCGTTTAATTGTTTGGAACGCTCTTTTTACTCCAAAAACTCTGTTCTGTGTTCGTTTATTAAACTTGGAGTGCTCGAAATGTTCTTTTCCGCGTTCGTTTATTACGGAACGGAACATTTGGAGTTTGCCCTTTTCGCTCGGAACAAATACTTGGGACTTTAAGCGTAACCAAACTAAAATGCAGGAAATTCAAATATCTATTGTTGTTTTATAGTTTGTACTGCTTATCAGTTATTGTGTCATATTTTGTCGGAATACTTTTATATTAATCAATTTTGGGTGTCATATTTTTATTTAAAAACTAAAATGGAATTAAAATTTAAAATTACTGAAATTTTAATAACCATTAAAGGTGATGAATTAGTAATATAGTATATTGTATAACTAGTAGTCCAAACTGTATGACGTCAGCAAGCTATCAAACGCAGCCCTGACTCGTAAACTGAAATCCAAGTGAAGAAAATACCAGAGTGAGTTTTAAAAGGTGAAACAGAGTGCGGTCGTTAAAACTAAGTGCAGTGCTGAAGTGGATAAAAGAGCATCAAACGGAAGCCCAAATTAAAACCAGTAAATACAGAGGACGTGCGGAAGGTCATCCATAGAAGGCCAGCGCATCGCGTAGACGCGTACGGCGCACAGTACCGAATACGTCACGGTAAACGTCAACAGCAAAGCGGCCCATGATTGGTGCATCATAAAAGCGAAAAGCGCCAAAAGATTCAAAATGGAAGTTAGCACAGAGCTGTTAAAACTGTTACAGACGAAGCTACAATCGTTACAGACGGAAATAAAAGAGCTCGACGGAGAGAGGGAAAGGGGGTTAAAAGAATTAAGCAATTCTGTAAAGGAAGTAAGAAATTCTGCAAAGGAAGTAGAAGAACTAAGAGAATTAAACAGAAAGTGGGAAGAAAAGCGCAACAGCGAAAGAATAGAATTACTAAAAGAATTAAGTAATCTGCAAAAGTCTTCAAAACGAATTAGAAATGAAAAGATAGTCAAATACACGCCAGAAGAACTGAAGCGACTAGCAAGGACAATAAAAGGAAACGACGAACCAAGTAGGTGGTATAAAAGGATAGATGAACTGGGGATAAGAACAAAAACAACGAGAAAAGAAACCTGGGTCAAAAAAACTACAACTAGTGGAAAAAGTCGGGAATTAGTAATTGCATCCTGGAACGCACAAGGTCTAAACAGGGAAGGGAAAGTAAGACAACTAACAGAAGAAGCCAAAAGGTATAATATAGACATCTTAGGAGTGCAAGAAACCAATATCAAAGGGGAGACACACTCCAAGGTACAAGATTACCTCTGGGTAAATGGTGGCGGAGAAGAAAGCAGATACGGAACAGGATTCCTGATAAATGAAAGCGTCAACAACAAAATTGTAGATTGAAAAATAATAAACGAAAGAATAAGCCTACTAAGAATAAGAGGACCATACAGGAAAATAAGTATCATTAACACATATGCGCCAACAGAGGTAGCAGAAGATGAACAAAAAGAGGAATTTTACGACCACCTAGATTACACAATCAGCAAAATTCCGAGGTATGATACAATTCTAATAATAGGTGACCAAAACGCCAAAATAGGAAAAGGAAAGGAAATAGAAGCAATTGCTGGAAGTGAAAGTCTCCACGTGAAATCCAACGACAATGGTAATCGCCTATTAAATTTTGCTGCAAGAAATAACTTAGTAATTAAAAGTACAATGAAAAAAAGGAAAAACATATACAAAGCAACATGGCGCAGCCCTGACGGGAACACCTTAAATCAGATAGATCATGTGCTCGTATCAAAAAGGCAATCGGAATACGTAAAGCAAGTAAAATCATGCAGAGGAGCCGAGATAGGCTCAGACCACTTTATGCAACGAATCAAAACAAAACAGATAAAACCACAGTATAAAAACAAACAACGAGCCTGGAAAAAAAGTATTGCAGAAACTTTAAAGAAGGAAGAGTCTAAAAAGAAATACTTAGAAACTTTAGAAAGAAGCCTACAAAAAACTAATACAGGAAAAGAAATTGAAGACGAGTGGCTCCAGATAAAATCGACAGTAATAGAATGCAAAGGAAAAATTGAAGAACATGAAGAAAGGAAAAAAAAGGATTGGTTCGACCGAGATTGCAAAGAAGCGATTGAAGAAAGTAAAGCAGCAAAACGAAAATGACTACAACAACAAACACAAGAGTCAGAAAGTGAATACAAACGATCAAGGAACAAAGTTAAAACAATATGCAGAAAAAAGAGAAGAGAAAAAACTAGTGAAAAAATAAGAGAACTAGAGGAATCGTATAATAGAAAAAATGCAAAGGCTTTCTATAGCACTATAAAAGAAGAAAGAAAAGGTTTCCAACAACAAACAATAGGCCTGAAAAGCGAAGCAGGAGAACTATGTATGGACGAAGAAAAAATAGTTGAGATTTACCGAGAATATTTTGAAAAAACCTTTAGAAGTGAAGAAGCTAAGAATATAAAACAGAAACAAAATGTAGAAGAAGAGATAAATTTACCGACCTGGGAAGACTTCCAAAAAATAGTAAACAAAGGAAAGAACAATAAAAGTCCCGGAGCAGACAACATCCCCTTTGAACTAATAAAATACGGGAGCGAAGACTTGGGTAAGCGAATTTTTAATTTGATTAAATTAATATGGGTCAAGAAAGAAATGCCGACGGATTGGGAAATGGCATTAATATGTCCGATCTTTAAAAAGGGGAGCAAACAACTTACAGAGAATTATAGGCCAATCTCGCTCTTAAACACCACGTATAAAATACTGGCATCCTTGATAAACCAAAAAGTTAGAGAAGAATCCCAAAAAAAGATAGGAGACTATCAGGCGGGGTTCAAGGAAGGAAAATCTACAATTGACCAGATCTTCATATTGCGACAAATTCAAGAAAAATGTAGAGCAAAAAACAATAGAATACATGCGCTTTACCTGGACTTCAGACAAGCATTTGACAGAGTACACAGAACAACCATAATAGAAGCAATGAAAGAGTTACAGTATAGTCAAAACACAATAGACTTAGTAGAAATGACCCTGAGAAGTACAAAGAACAAGGTGAGATTTAAAGGCTGCCTCTCAAAAGAGTTCGTAAGTAATACTAGCAGTATGCTAAAATAAAGGTATATTATTATATTATTATAGTAACACGGGATTAAAACAAGGAGACCCTTTATCGCCATACCTCTTCAGTATCACACTAGAATACATCATCAGGAAAGCACAAATCAACACAAACAGAGATATCCTACGGGGTCCCTACCAAATATTAGCATTCGCAGACGATGTAGTCATTATGTCAAGAACAAAAGAGCAACTAAAAAGTTTAGTAAAGAACTTCGAAAGAAGAGCACAAGAAGCAGGTCTCCAAATTAACACAAAGAAATCGAATTACATGATAATGGGTAACACAAAGCAAGACGAAAACCAAGAATTAAGCGTAATAACAACAACGAAAGAAAAGCTAACCTTTAAAATAATGAACAGCTTGACATACCTAGGAGTAGAAATAAACAGCGAAGGTAAACAAGAAGCTGAAATACAAAGAAGAATCCTGAGAGCCTCAAAGTGCGCGGGTTCCCTGCACCGCCTCCTAGTTAATAAGAGTGTACCAAGAGCTGCTAAAATACGTGTGTATAAAACAGTGATCAAGCCCATATTGACATACGGTAGCGAAACATGGGTAGTGACAAAAGTGGAAGAAAATAGACTACAAGCGTGGGAAAGGAAAATACTCCGAAAAATATATGGTGGTGTAAAGGAAAACCAAACATGGCGTAGAAGAACCAATAAGGAACTTGAAGAGTTATACAAAGACGCAAACATCGCCAAGGTACTAAAACAAAACAGACTTAGATGGTTCGGGCATATAATGAGGAGAGGAAACGAAGAGCCCATACGAAAAGCCTTGGAACAAGAACCGGAAGGTAAACAGAAGGTGGGAAGACCAAGAAAAACTTGGAAGAAGCAAACAGAGGAGGACCTACAAGAAGAAGAGCTAACAGAATGGAGAATGGAGATCCAAGACAGGAAAATATGGAAGAAACGAATTGAAGCCATAGGACATACTGGCCTGTAGTGCTGTTTTATATAATTATATATAACTAGTAGTCCAGTCATTTGGTGCTCAGAAAGGGGGTTGCCTGGAAAGTTTAGCGGAAGTTTTGAAAATTGGTAGTCTTATAGATTTTGAGGTGCTCTCACCAAATTTCTACTTTGCGACCTTGTACTGGCATGGGAAATGGTGCCATTTTGGGTAAAATGGCACCAAAATCCAGTTTTTCGAAAATATCTCCTTACCAGTTGATTTTTCGACAAAAATAGTGATGTACAAAATTGTTCTACAGAAAATTTCCTATAATTCATGTGTAATTAATTTTTTTGTCAGACTAATAGTTTCAGCGTACGAGCACCGCGAATTCAACCGCAACACGTGCATTGGTAGAAAACATTCCACTAAATTGTATATAATGCCGTCTAGTTCTCGACGCTCAGCAGGTGTGATGATAATTTTTGCAATCGCAAGATGAGTCAACATATGCGCTCTGACTGCGAGTGCATATGCGTGTCCAGCCATAATCTTTTCCTTTAGGCGCGTTCTCACGATTCGATTTTAGTTGATCAACTTTAGTGGATCAACTAAAATCGGTCAAGTTTTTGGTTCACACGTCAAACACATTGCAGGCATAAAATTGAATCAACTAGTATTTTTTAAAATAAAATGGCGCCAACTAGAGCAGCTGTCCGTGCAAGTGTAGAAGTTATTACTGGTTTACTGATTCAAGAATTAAGGAAAATTATCTTACTAGGATCGGGTAGACAGCATAAAAAACGCCGTTTCTGGATACGCAATTGGATTAAAAGGAGAACTCAGAATCCAAAGACAGTCATGATTGTGATATAGTTCTATAAATTTTAACATGGTAGATTCTGACCATTTTAAACTCATTTTGTAATGAAACTCTATAATACTTCGTAAAATTATAACAGCAGACTGCAGAATGCAACACATTCGAATGATTCAAGTCGACTGACAAATAATGTTCACACGCTTCAAACGTGTTTCAACTCGTCTCAAAAATAATGGATGACTCATAACTTGAATGATAAAGTTTGAATGGGTCAATCTTTTGTGGAATCAACTTAAGTTGACCGATAAAAGTTGAAACATATATGTTCTCACAGCAATTTTCATTCGATTTTAGTTGATCCACTAAAGTTGATCAACTAAAATCGAATCGTGAGAACGCGCCTTTTGCAAGCGTTTTCTGAAATAACTAGTTCAGTTCAAATTATTTTTTTGCAAAAGTTTTTCGATTATTACTCGAAAACGGTTTGTTCTACCAGATAAACTCAAGAGGCCTTTTCTTTTTAGAATTGGCTGCCGATTAAGAAACAAATACCTATTTTGAAAAACAGCAGTGGCGTACTATTTTCTTCGTCAGAATTATTTATTTCTTTGCTGTCACGCACGCCACTGCTGGAATTGTCAAAATTAGTTGGATCGAAAAAGAGTGACTTCATGCCATTATAGTGCATGCCAAAGCTCAATTTGACATCTTATATCGTTTTCGAGATATGTAAAATAAAACTTATTTTTTGGACACCCTGTATCTCGAAAAGGAAGCACTTCCAGACATATGTTTATTAAGCAATTTTAACTTTAAATGACTTCAGTAACACGCCCTTAAGCTATGGACCTCGAGACATGGAACACCCATATAACGCGTAGTGAAATGTTTTCTACCAATGCACGTGTTGCGGTTGAATTCGCGGCGCTCGTACGCCGAAACTATTAGTCTGACAAAAAAATTAATCAGACATGAATTATTGTAAATTTTCTGTAGAACAATTTTGTACATCACTATTTTTGTCGAAAAATCAACCCGTAAGGAGATATTTTCGAAAAACCGGTTTTTGGTGCCATTTTACCCAAAATGGCACCATTTCCCATGCCGGTACAAGGTCGCAAAGTGGAAATTCGGTTAGAGCACCTCAAAATCTATAAGACTTCCAATTTTCAAAACTTCCGCTAAACTTTCCAGTTAAAACTACCAAATGACTGAACTATAGTGCTGAAAGGTGTATATTTCACATGAGTGTGAGAGTTGAGCCACGAGCCACAGGCGAGTGGCTTAATCACACGAGTGTGAAATATCCTTTCAGCACGTGTTTTACACTATACTTTTCAGACGACCATTTTACCAATTTTTCATTAAAAAAAAATGGAACCAGCACCACACTTGCAACACTTTGACGTTTTAATTATTTATTTTTTAACAAATGACCACTTTTGACCATGCCCGCCAACTGCTTTGTATGGTCTAGTGCAGTGGCGCCCAACCTTTAACATGACTCGAGTCAATTAAGAATTTAAAAATTTTAGGCGAGCCACAAATATACATATTTTCACTTTTAATCAGGCCTATTCCCTAACTTTTACCAAATCGAATAGAAGTTGCCAGATCGGATCGGAATGTTTACAAATCGAAATGTTGAACTTCTATCGCGTCTGCAGATTCCGATAGTTCGTATTCCGTAACTCTAGTAGAAGTTGCTTTTCAGCTTGACTACGATTTCTATCGGTTGCTGTTTACATAAATCTGACTACCTTGCTACCGCAAGCAACAATGAGCTTTAACGATCGTTTGACAAAGGTTTGACGTGAGTCTGACATGCGCATAAAACAAGTGGTTAAGCGGCAAATTACAAGTTTGTAAGTGCCCGACAATTGTTAAAGGGAAGGATGTACGGAGATAATCCGATTCTTGGAAATTTTCATAACGGGTAAGGTTGAATGTTTTTTTCCATTCGTCTGCGTTCAATTTTTATGCCAAGAGAAACGCCAACATCCATATTAATTGCCATTTGTTTATTTTACTTCACAATTACTATAAAAACACTTCTTTAAAATAAAAATTCTACAAACCGGCAGTCAACTACTTTAAAAACAAAACGTGACAATTGACAAACGATAGGACAGCGCAGGCGCAACACCAATCTCTATTCGTCGACAACAATTTCGATGCCTGAGTACATGTCGAGTTTGACTTCTATCCAAGCCGCGTTAGTAACTTCTACAATTGAAAAATGACGGAGTTAGGGAATACCAACTAACAACCACTTCTATTCGATCGACCCACCTCTATTCGATTTGAGTCATTTCTATTTGATTTGAAGTTAGGGAATAGGCCTGATTATTTCAATTTTGAACGTATGTAATGCACAAACAATAAAAATTTGTAATATGTTAAAGAATATTTGTAATTACGTACTCTTATTAAGCTACGTTTCCACCGAAGCAACATAAAGAAACTTTTTATTGCTTTATGTTTCTCCTCGTTGCCATAAATAAGAAACTTTCAGAAACATATATAAACTTATCATTTCCATTATTTTTAGTAACATAAAAACACGCAACCCAGTGTTTCCACTGATGTCGAATGTATTCGTAAAACCAAGCACCTAAAAAACTGAACGAAGCAAATTTCTGTTCCTAGTTACTTTATTCATTTCCACTGCGGCGGCGACAAGCAGCAACTTGTTTCCTTGTGTTGCCGATTTTCTTTTGAAGTTTACCCCTCGAAATGGAAACCGGCGACAATGAGAAACAGTCGGTATTTGTTACAGAAACAACGAGAAACATTTAGGAATTCTGTGGCTGCGGAACATTTTCGGAAACAAGCAACAGAAACATAAAAGTTGCTCAAAGTTGCTTCAGTGGAAACGTCGCTTTACACTCCTATTTAGTATTTACCTATTAAGAATTGAAATACAAATTAAATACAGGAAAAACATATTGAAAACCAAGTTGATCAAACGAGCCACATCAAAAGGTGGCGCGAGCCACACGTGGCTCGCGAGCTACAGGTTGGGCACCACTGGTCTAGTGTGTGCAAAGTTTTGCACACGGTCATTTCATCACAGTTTTGTTGCTATGCGAAATTTGTTATTTTCAATAACAGTAAACCGTGCGAATTGATTCACTTTACATAGTGGTCGTCGGAAAAATTATTTATTACATGGTAATACCATCTTCACTATGAGTAATATACAGTGCAAATTTTGTTACTACGAACATAGCAGACGATATGACCAATTTACAAATGCCGAAAATTTGACGTTGACAGTTAACGAATTTTTGTCAACAGATACTAATTTATTACGTCAGCCTTGGTGTCTTTTTGGGTATACGTAAATTTCATAAATTTGATTGGTCCTTGATTTGCCTATGTTCGCATTTCATAAATTTGCACTGTATAGGCTACATTTAGTATTTATTTAGTATTTATTTATTTACAGCACAAAAACAGTTTAGTAACTGGTACTACGCATTTCATAAATTTGCACTGTATAGGCTACATTGTTATGGCAGCATTCCTGTATGATTCTTATTAACCCTGGAGCACTCGCGCTATGAGCATTTCTCTCACATTTTTCGAAAATTGCCGCAATTTTTTAAACTCGTTGCTATTATTTTGGCGCTTCCTCTAGCTGACTTTATATGTTTCATCTCTAGAACAATTAGGGTAGTTTGTCATTAGCTGTTATAGTGCCGCTTTAAGCAGACTGGAGCCCTTGAAGTAAAAAATCGTTTTGGACCTTTGCGAATAACGAGTAGAGCAAAAGATAAGGGAATAAAATTAATTAGTAAGAGAAATAAAAGACTAAAAACTGCGCCAGAAATCACAGCCGAATTCAATCAAGATCGTGATAGAGAATTTTCTGTAATTACAGTGAAACGTCGTTTAAAGGGAGCAAATTTATATGGCCGCTTAGCAATCCGAAAACCGCTACTTTGACGAGGTAATAAGTAGAAGTTCAGTGGGACCATAGAGCAAGTATTATTACCTGCTCTGTTGTTGTTGTTCCCAGGGCTTGTCCAGGAGGACACACCGAGCCGTAGTGAGCTGAACCCGGATTGGGACACCCGTTCGAGAACTGGCCATGGGGACCGATTCTTAACTCTACAGAGCGATGCGCCATGCCAATACTCACTACCGTACCACCTCCGTATTGCCTGCTCTGTGGTGGGACAAAACTCATGAAGATTGGACGTCAGATCAATGGGCAAAAGTGCTATGGTCCGATGAATCGAAATTCTAGTTATTCGGTCAGAAACGACGGATTTTTGTCAGACGAGAAAATGCTCCCTGAATGTATTGTACCTACGGTAAAGCATGGAGGCGGTTCTCACAATAAAATTATAAGGCAGTGTTGGAGCAGAACGCTTTACCTTCCAGTGTTCGTTTAATAGGCAATAATTTTGTGTTTATGCAAGAAATGACCCGAAACACACTTCGATGATGTGCAAAAATCATTTATCACACGCTGAATCCAGATTTAAACCCGATAGAACTTTTGTGGGACGAACTGGTTAGACAGATTCGTAAGAAAGGTTTGACATCAAAAAAGGAACGCTGGACAGCCTTACAACGAAAATGGAATAATATTCCTCTAAAAAAAATGCAACAACTGGTAGCAAGAATGCCAAGAATTACACGTGCAGTTATCAATGCAAACGGTGGATTTTTTGATGAAAAAAAGGTTTAATTAAATTTGTGTCAAATAATTAATTATGATGTTTTTTTTTGTATATTTTGGTTAAAACATGTAAAGAATCAACAAACATTTTTTGTCATTTCACGTATGTTTATAGTTTTTAAGTTATCATCATTTTTTGAGCAAATTACTAAGTGTCCATACTTCCATGAGCGGTAGTGTAGCTACCATATCTTTATGTGAGAAGAACATATTTGCTATTTTTAGCTGATATTGGTTACATAGTTCCAATAATCTCTCCCCATTATTATTTTCTTCTTCATCTGCAAAACCTCCTACCACATTGTCTCCCTTTTTTTTTTTAAATTCTTCGATTAAGGTCTCCAACCAATATAATTTCTAAATGGGCTTTCGTCTTGCTCAACACATATGAAAGTTGATTATAAAATTCATCTTTTAGCTGTCTTGGAGCATTATCTGTTGGTGCATATACCCCAACTATTAAAGTCTCGCGTCCATATAGTTTCATGGTGAGTGTAGTTATTCTTTTGGATATGAAGTCGTAATCTGTAATATATCTTTGCAATTGCTTTTTCGCAAATATTGATACTCCTGCCTGTGCCTGTTGAAATTTTTCGACTCCTGACCACAGATGATAGTATTCTGAGAGGATTTCCGTTTCATGGCCTTTCTTTTTCGTCTCAGGTAGAACAACAATATCTAGATTGCATCGTCTCAGTTCTATTAGGATTTCTGGTGTTTTATTTGTCCAACTTTGAATATTCCACGTGCCAATTCTCATGGTCCTTTTCCTTAATTTTTTTAATTCTTTTATTTTGCTTGTCCAGCGTAGCATTCTTATACATATTTTACTTTTCAAGTTCTGCTGTTTTTTTTTAGTTGATCAAATACATTCTTCTTCAACCTGCTTCATTTCTCTTTCACAGTGTTGTCTTTTTATTCTTTATTTTGCTATTTAAATTTGCCATTATAGTTACACTGTCATTTCTTCTTATAGATCATAATAAATTGTCTTTTTCACCTTCGTACCCACTACATCCTTTTGTTGTTGTTATTTGCCAACAAAAATTAGCAAGTGTGATTATTACTGTTACTGCTATTTTCGAAGTTTTGTCTTTTTTTAGACTTTACAAAACCAGAATGAAATAATTTTTGTTACGAGACCAACTGACAAAAAAAAGATACTTTTTTATAATGATAGAACAGCAAGCTTACCAGTTGATGAGGAGTTTCAAAAACTTTGGAGATCTGTAGCAGTTGATGCGATGGATGATGCCAAAATAGATGAATATTTAGAAAAACAAGGTTTAAAACATTGTATATATTTTTGTATTTCATAATTATTTATATTTCGTTTTACAGGAATTCGTTCAATGCAAGACCATGGACCGAAGAAACCTATGGCACCTAAACGTAAGAAAGCTGCTCAACGTAAAAAGCAATTTAAGAGACCTAGAGATAATGAACATTTAGCAGATGTTTTAGAAAATTATGAGGAATCAACTTTAACTCAAAAAGGACAATATTCTGCTAAAACTAATTAATTTGTTAAAAACTTAGTTATGAATCTTACCCTAGTTTTTTTTTTTTTTGTTGTTGTAAATAATTAAAAATGAAATTATTTATGTTAAGACTGGTATATTTAATTGCATTTTATATTAGCTATCACTAAGAACATTTTATATTAATATACAAATATATATTTATTTTGAAGTATATAATGAAAACTCAACAAAAATATAGAAGATATATAAATGTATTGTTTGTTTGTTTGTTATCGTTAACCTCATGCGTTTTGATGTCAAGGCCGGTGTGTTAACGTATGAGGTTTTATGCGTGCAATGCACAACTCGGCCTGACTGCAGGTTAGGTGATTGGTGCACCGTTTGATCCTACATACTGCACTGTGTGTATAGTGTAAGTGAGTGTATGTGTTGGACTTTGCATATTATGTTGTAATGCAAAACTGACACCAAGAGTTAACTGTCACGTAATAAGATGAAATGACATTAAAAATGTTTGTTTTACGTTTTTAAATATGTATTTATGTAGTTTTGTTAAGAACTAATTAACAAAATCCAGTAGTTAACATTTTTATAAAAAGTATTAATGGTTGTTTACACAGTATTTAATTTAATAATATCAGTACAAAAAACTTGACTGTACAAGATAATTTTTCTGCTGATAATGGTATTTAGTGTGGGTGAGTTGAAATTGATAAAAATTATTTCCTGTTTTAATTTATTTTCATTTTAATTACATTTTTATTTTGCATAATAGGTTTAAATAATTTTTGTGCTAACAGAAATGGCAAAATTTTACTATTGTCAGTTGTTATTATTATTGCTTGCAATATTTCTTCTGCTTGCTGTGGGTGATCCTCGGAGTTCTCGTGTTCGTCGAATAGTTGGAGGAATACCTGCTGAAATGCCACCTGCTGATGACCCAATTGTATATTTAAGATTTGCTGGACGAAGTGCTCGAATTAGAGGTATTCAAGACCATCCCCATTTTGTTTTTAGAGGGATTCGATATGCATATGCTCCAGTAGGAAGGGATAGATTTCAGGTACTTGAAATTATTTATAGTAATTGGTGTAATATTATAAAGTATTACATACATACCTACTCTTGCCCTAGGCTTTAACATTAAAATTTGAATTTATAATCTACTTGTTATTATTCTTTTTTTGTGGCCCAAAATCTGAGCCACTGATCTAATGTCTATCTACAGAATTAAATAATAAAATAAAAATATTTTACTGTAAGACTTGTATAAAGTTATATCGAAGAATGCCTAATACCATGAATTAAATTAAAATTTTCAGAGGCCACGGCAATATTTCTTATCTGGTGATATTGATGCCACCATGTTTCCTCCTCCTTGCACTCAGCCCTTACCTGGTAGCAGTAGTATTGTAGGTAGTGAAGACTGCTTGTTTCTCAATGTATTTACTCCTGATCTTCCTCGTGGACTTGAAGGTATGAGTATGAGTAGATGAGTACTATAGTACTAATTTGTAATTTAACACATTGACTATAACGCTTATATACCCAATCCGATTTACTACACTAATTAACAGGATGCATAGCTGGTTGCAAAGCACCCTCTCAGTGCTCTGTCACTGAACTCTCAGATACTGATTAGTATTATTTTATATTTTACTTATTTGTTTTTTTTTGTTATCTAAATCTCAAATAATTTCAACAAGTATGCATTTTGTTTAATTTAATTTAATTATAATAAAAACATTAACTTGAAGTACAATGTTAAAATTTCATATCTAAATGTCTGTTGATATTACTAGTAACTTTTATTTAAGAAATTTTTAATTTACTCATACATATAACTAGTATTCTACTCTTGACAGCATTTTACATTTCCTTAATTTCTAACTATAAGCGTTATCGACATTCTAATTATTACTAAGGAGTCCAAATTGAACAAAACTTTTTATAAAGATTGGTTGGTATTCTTACCTCATATTTAAATTTAACGGCAGGTTTAATTACCATGGTGATATAGTGTTTCTCTGTTATATACCTACATATAAAATTTTATAAAGCTATATCGTTTTATGTTTATGTTAAACATGACTTTAGTTAGAGCAACTTTAAAAATGAGGTGAGAATACAGCCCAATGACTTTTTCTCTAAAAATGAAAAATAAAAAAGTTTAGTAGTATAATTAGCTCTATCCGTGGACATACAGGGTTTGTCAAAAACTACGGGTCATATGGGATTTTTTTTTATTAAAATATAAAAAAATCAGTACGGCGTTGGTTTGTACTTGCCTAAGGACTAAAAAAAGTGCACACAGATTTGGTCAAATGACATTCTGCACCTGTCAAATTTGACACTTTTTGAAAAGAATCTTCAGAAGTGGCCCTATTTATGATTTTCTCGAAAGATTTCATTTGAAAAAGTTGTTCAGAATGGCATTTTACGTCGGTTCGCAAATTTTCAGCTAAAAATTCGAACTTATTATTTTTTACTCATTTTTTAAAATTTTCCAAGTAACAAAATTTTCTCGCGGAATTTTTTTCGTTGAAATCCGATGAAACTCGCTTGTTATTATACTTTTAATGTTTTTAGTAAAAATATCGAAAATGATGATTCAATTTCGAATAAAAACCACTTTGGTCCAACGATGCCGCGAATTTTCAACAGGAAAACAGTTTTTTGCAAACAGTATTTTTTCAAGAGAGTCCAGGTGGGCAATTATTTATAGAAATAAGTTGATTCCACATGTTTCATCAGATTTCAATGAAAAAAATGAGAATTTTGTAGTAGTAGACTTGAAAAATTAAAAAAAAATGAGTAAAAAATACAAGTCCGAATTTTTAGCTGAAAATTTGCGAACCGACGTAAAATGCCATTCTGAACAACTTTTTCAAATGAAATCTTTCGAAAAAATCATAAATAGGGCCACTTCTGAAGATTCTTTTCAAAAACTGTCAAATTTGACCGGTGCAGAATGTCATTTAACCAAATCTGTGTGCACCTTTTTTAGTCCTTAGGCAAGTACAAACCAACGCCGTATTGATTTTTTTAATAAATACTTTAATAAAAAAAAATCCCATATGACCCGTAGTTTTTGACAAACCCTGTATATGTATATCATTAGCTTCTACCAAAGGTATACAAAATGAAAATCAGTAGCTACTAATGCATTTTATTATATGAGCTAATATTATTTGCAGAGTAGAGGGTTTAACTGTAGTTCTAAAGATAAATCTAGATTGAAATTACACTTAAGCTATCTACAAGCAATATTGTGTGCCTGGTCACAGTAGCATTCTAGGCACCAAGGAGCCGACCACAATGCCAAGGAGGGCTCCTCAGAACCCTTTTTAGGCCCTGAACCGGCCCTCGGCCTATCTAAAGCAAGCATTCAGTAAGCAATTAGAGCATAAAAAGTAAAAATCATATTTCAGGGTTACCTGTAATAGTGTGGATTCATGGTGGTGGCTTTAGATATGGATCCGCTTCGCAATATGGTGTAAGTATATTTAGAAGCATAAAATTTAATACATTAATTTATGTTTTATTATACAATATAATCAAAGAGCATATAGAGGAAAAGGTGTAGTTGTATAGGTTGTTGCAAAAATGGCTGCTTAACTACTAACTACAGTATATACGAGGGCTTTTTTTTTTCAAGTTGCGGTGAGCTGGCGAAAACAAATAAGGGCACTAAGAAAAGTTTTAATATACACAAGAGTTACTCATACATCTGAACTATTTCTCAACATAGTCCCCATAACGGGGAATCAGTTTTTGTATACCCATCTGATACCACGTTTCTGCCTGGGTTCTCAGCCAATCTTGCACACAGGTTTTCAGCTCCTCATTAGTATTGAACCGCTGCTTTCCCAACCACACTTTCATCCTGGCGAACAAATGGAAGTCGCTTGATGCCAAGTCCGGGCTGTAGGGCGGGTGATCGAATACCTCCCATCCGAACTTCTTGAGCAGTTCCTTTGTTTATGCTGCTGTATGAGGGCCTGCATTGTAATGAAGGAGGACAATTCTTAATTACAGCATGCCCTTCCTTTTGTTTTGTATTGCTCTCCGTAGATGTTTAAGGGTTTCACAGTACATCGCTGCAGTAATTGTGGTCCCAGGGTTCATGAACTCCACCAGCAAAATTCCTCTACAGTCCTGAAACACAGTAGCCATAAGCTTTCTGTTGGACAGGGTTTATTTGAACTTCTTTGGTTTGTTTGGTTTGGCTCAGAACCCAGGCGGCAATATGGTATGAGGAGGGTATACAAAAACTGATTCCCCGTTATGACAAATGCCTTAATGTCTATGGCGACTACGTTGAGAAATAGTTCAGATGTATGAGTAACTCTTATGTATGTTAAAACTTTTCTTATTGCCCTTATTTGTTTTTACCAGCTCACCAGAACTTGAAAAAAAAATAGCCCTTGTAGTATATTAAAGCGCATTTCCCGAGTATAACAAAAAATATTTTTGATAAAATATCTTTGAAGATATAGTGGCAAAGAGATAACGTCGTTAAACTACAAGTAAAGCCAGTAAGTTGGCATATTTTTCATGGATTTAAAGCTAAAGATTAAATTTTCAATTAAAAAGTTTTATTGCTAAATGAAATTCCGTATGCCTTCGACGCATTTTAAAATTTGGTTGTCTTAATATTTTTTGACAATTTTTTTTCCCTAATGGGCCAAAAATATTTGGCACTATTATTTTCCGTATAATTAACTTGAAATAATTAATTTTAGCAGTCATATTATTAAATATTAGCATATTAAGACCAAACTTTGGGCTTTCATATTTTCAAAAATATAACAGAAAGGATCTTTTTACTATTTTTACCTACCTATCCATTAACAACGTATGTTCGAGTTAATTCACCATTTCCGTAGCACCCCATATAATCTTTGGTATACTATATGCAAAACTACTTTGGACTATCAATACTATTCCAATATAAGCAGAAAGTAACAGCATACAACATTATAGGTCAGACATCTTGTTGGAAAACGTTTAGTTATAGTTACTGTTCAATATCGACTGGGTTCCTTGGGCTTCCTTGGGACAGGTACTCAAGAACTGCCTGGTAATTCTGCTCTTTGGGATATGGTGATGGCTGTACAGTGGGTTAGAAATCATATAGGATTTTTTGGTGGGAATCCATACCAGATTATTGTAATGGGTCATGGTACAGGTGCCAGCAGTGCTTTGTTAGTGGCTCTAAATGATGTTGCAAAAGGTAATAAAATAAAAAATGGGCTGTTTCTATTAGTATACGGGATGTCCTATGTCTATATCGTCGATCGAATAATATAAGAAGCGATTTTTGTTTTTCACCAATAATTTTTACCACACCTTCACGCCGTTGAATTTCTCATAAAAAAAACTGCACTATTTTGCCTATTTAACCGTTTCTCTATTGTTGCAAATAAAAAAATTAACCATAGAAATTTTGGTCTCTAGCCAAAATGGCCCTTTTGATAAATTACTAAAGCGCTCCACATGTTTTCTTCATAACCTTTATACTTTTGGAAATAATAAACTTTTTATTTTAACTTATAGCTATGCGTTACCATCAGGACACTGTTATTATTGTTATTATTATGTGTGAACTTTCTTCTAGTAAAAAAGAGATTTTTGCCAAAACAACATGTGGGGTCAAATTACATTGGTGATGACCTGATGACAAATCCCTGTGTATAGAAAAACTTCACCAATTTGAACAACTGTAATTTTTAGCTATGTATTAGACGCCAAAGTTCTATCTTTTAACTATAAGAGTAAAGTACTAAGTAGTTTGTAAAACAGAAAATTTCAGTTATTTTAAAAATTTTCAAATGGTGGACATTTCGAACATCTGTTGTAATTTTTCATTTACTGTGTTGCTTAAGATGTTGTTTTAAAATAACACTTATTGTATTTTTAATGCCTACATGCTATTTTAATTGGTGATAATAGTTCACCTTTTTGTGTATTTCATCATCTTAGGATGTAACGTACCGCTTTTAATTAAAAGCCTTTATATTACTTGTGAATGTAATTTCACATTATTAAGGCTGATAAAAGCGTACATTGAAGCGGAATTTTTCCATTTCGTGATACGAAACGCCAGATTGAAGTGAGTGAGTGATGAGACGTTGTACCGAGTAGACGTGTTTGTCGCTGCTGCATGTTTTAGTTATTATTGCGGTCCTCTTAAACTTATAAGTGATTTATAAAAATGCCTACTACCAGAAGCGAAGTCAGCGATATCGATGCAATTGCTCAGAAAGTCGTGGAAAAACTGATAGATTCGGATCTATTAATAGAAAAATTAACGTCTATTATCAATACTTCGCTTAAAGCAGAGTTTTCCAAAATTGTTGAGCAATATGAACTAAAAATTTCTTCATTAGAAACACAACTGGGA
This sequence comes from Melanotus villosus, assembly GCA_963082815.1. Lineage (NCBI taxonomy): Eukaryota > Metazoa > Arthropoda > Insecta > Coleoptera > Elateridae > Melanotus > Melanotus villosus. The sequence continues at coordinate 36,500,737 of OY720419.1, read as the reverse complement.
AAAACAAAAGCTGAAATGGAAGATTTGCTGGACGCTCTTGAACAGTACACAAAGCTAAACTGTTTAAGGATATTCGGTGTTCCTGAAAAATCCAACGAGAACACCAATGATCTTGTACGCACTTTGTGTGAAGAAAAATTAAACATAATAGTTACTAACGAAGATATTGACATCAGCCATCGCATCGGTTCCAAAGAAGCAAAACACCTTCCAATTATTGTTAAATTCGTACGTTGGGATGTTAAGAAAAAGGTCTACAATACTAAAAAGAAACTAAAAACTTTTCCTATAGTTATTCGAGAAGATCTTACTAAACGCTGAATGGTTTGGCTAAAAAGTGCTGTAGAAAAATTCGGATCTAAAAAGGTATGGACCAGCGATGGGAAGATTTTTGTCAAAACAGGATCGGGTATTAAAATAATGAAATCGTATAAAGACGTTCAAATGTTTAAAAACGAAATTCTTTGAACACAAACAAGTTATGGCAGCGGTGATACAAATAGCCTTCGCTTGTGCAAGTATTTTGTTGTACCGTAGATAGGAAATAATATTTTTGTTAAATTTAATTTTCTAACATTTTTATTTTGTTGTACCGTAGGTAGGAAATATTTTTGTTAAATTTAAATTTCTAACATTTTTACTTTATCCAAACCAATTCTAATTTTTATAGTTCAATTTGTTTTAAATAAGTAGAAGTGGCGAGCCTTAAGATAGCACATTATAACGTTAGATCGCTTTTATTAATATATTTATAAATATTATTAATATTATTATTAAGTACAGACCCTGTAATCAGTTCGACGGGCAAGGACACAACCCCGCAGGCGTACGTGGTTTTGCGAACCTTGTCTATCGAATAAAGCCGGACAAAGAGCATAAGCCTGGAAAATCATATATAAACATCTCGAAACCGAGCTCAAGTAACAGAGTCCACCGCGACTCGGGCCAGAGTACACCTCGACTCGGGACAAAGTCCTGCTTAACTGGACCGTCCGTAAGAGTTCAACCGACCGTCCGCATTCACCTGAAACCGAACGACCGACCGCCTTCATTGGAAACCAACCTTCCGCATTAACCCGATCCGCATTCACCTGAGGCGTCCTGAAAGGAAGTCTATCCTGCTATTCCCCCGAGGCATCCTGAAAGGAAGTCTATCCTGTTGTTACCCCAAGGCATCCTGAAAAGAAGCCTATCCTGTTGTTCCCCCGAAGTAAGGAAGTTCCGATTAATTCCTTTAACCGACCCGAAACAGGAAAGTCTTCCACCCCGATTACCCTACCGAGATACCAGAACCCTCGCAGGTGATAATAACCACGAAACACCAACACCCAAATCAAGACGGAAAATAAGGGTTACCTACACGTACCTGCCGAACCCGTACCGTCGTTGTAACTGAATCCGGTGAACCTGCAGGTGAATAACACAAAGTCACTGGACACCCCGACGTAACCAGAAAGAGAATATCGCAGAACCAAAGACCGTGCCCTTAAGCTTGACCTACAATTGTTATTTAACCGTTTATGTTTTAGAATAAACATAGTCCGTCCGCAGTCCCAAGTTGTATTGGGGATTCGTCCAGTTCCCGGCCTGTGAAACAAGATTGCCCCGCTTAACGCGCCGATAAAATAAATGATATTTATTTTATGTTAAATAATATTTACGTACCAGAATTCATTTATTATTTCGGGTTTATATTTGTGTGAGTTGTAAATGTACCTAATTAGTTATAATTGTTTATATTTTATTTTCCTAGAATTACCGTTATGATTTATTATATTTATTAAACCGTTTTAACAAAAGCCTCTGTGTTGTGTATTATATCCTAGCTGCGACAAATTAATCCCAACTCCGACTAAAAGCTACCTGGGGGGAGGTTACAAGGATAGCTACAACTCCTCAGGGGTGAATTTTTGCATATAGGCAAACTGAGTTATTTCGACTTATTTTGAACTATACTATGTACAATGTACATGTGGTTAATTTATTTCCGCACTTTTTAGGGATACCCTGTATAATACAATTAGCTTAAATTTGGTTAAAATCTTCTTCTTCTTCTTCTTAGTCGTTATTTCCTTTTGCCTTTTAGGGCGTTGGAGTTTATTTCTATGTTCAACTGTTCACCCAATTCTTCCATGCTTTCCGGTCCCTTGTCATTTCCCTCATCGTCCTTCCCTTTGCTCTGCCTATCTCCTCTACTTGTTCCGGCCACGTCTTCCTAGGCCTTCCTTTTCTTCTCCTACATCCTCGTTTTGTTTCCATTGTCTTTTTTACTAACCTGTTCTGTTCCATTCTGACTACGTGTCCAAACCAGTTAAGCCTTCTCTTGTTTACTTTATGTATTACGGGTTATTGTTACAAAGAATCCTTAATCTCTTCATTTCGTACTCTGTCCCACCGTGTTTTACCCGCGATCTTTCTAAGTTGTTTTATTTTGGCCGCTGTTACCATACTCTCGTGTTTCTTTTGTGTTACCCAGCATTTGGTTAAAATAATTATTTAATTAGTTTAATTTCTTAACTTATTTGTTTTAGGATATACTAAAGGTGTAGTTGCTTTATCGGGAACTGCAGTGTCTCACTGGGCAGTTGACAGTCAACCTGACACTACAGCTAAAGATGTAGCTGATTTACAAGGATGTCCTACAACCAGTGTAGTAGCTATGATAAAATGTTTACAATCAGTTTCTTCTTTTTCTATTATACAGGTAATTGTTAGTAATAAATAAACAGTGGCATTTATTAATAAAATTGTTTATAATTGAAAATTTCTTAGAAAACACAATAAATAAAAATCGACCCTCAAAAGCCTTGTAAAACTACTGTTTTTATTAAATTAATTTTTGTGGTTTTACAGGGCTTTTAACATTTGAGTGAACCAGACCATAGGCTCCAGTTCTTGGTTTTAATGAATAAAAATGCATGTTGTCTCACTGTTTGACAATCTTTTTATTATGAATAATTAAATAAAAATCATTAAATTCAAATGAATGAGATGAAACAATTGACAGTTTTATTTACATTTAGGTATTAGCTGCATACACACGGGAAGATTTATTGGGCGATTTGAACAATTTATCTGTAAATTTGTCGTCCAAATTAACAGATAAATCTGCAGGTTAATGTTCTTGTTGAAATTTGAAAGATTTAACGATAAATTGACGACAGACAAATTGGTTCAAATTATCCGGTTACAAATTAACACAACACACACTCAGCGATAACTTTCTCCAGGCATCAGCGAAATATCGGCCGATAAAACGTGTTAGTAGGTACCTGTCGAAATGAGGTGTAGTGTAGTGAATTGTTATAAGTTATAATACTGATAATATGGCATCTAAGGAATTTATTAGTGGATTAATTGAACTTTACAGTAGTCACCAATCTTTGTGGAAAGTAACTTCTCCCGAATACACAAATAAAAACATAAAAAATAATAGTTGGAAGGAATTAGAGGAGTATTGCAAAAAATATTATAAAGAAGCGGACAAAATATTTGTTCAGCAAAAAATCCAAAATCTTCGAACGGCATTTCGAAAGGAGTTAAAAAAAGTTGAGGACTCAAATAAAAAGCGGAGCTGGAGCCGATGATGTTTATGTTCCCAAATTATGATACTTTACTTCTTTTTACAACTGATGATGTGGTGCAGTTCTTTCCTCTTTAGCCACGTTTAAACCTCTTTCTGCGATCTTTATTTCTTCTGCGTCGATTTATAATTGTGTAACCCATCATTCCAAGTAATATCACACTCTTAAGACCGTTTTCGTTCATATTTTGCGCATCACTGAATGGATGTCTGTCAAAAAAATTGGTTGGATTTTTCAGAATTCCGAAAGATCATCAATTGCAGATAAATCTTCCCAGTTTAAAGATAAATCGTTGTCAACGGCACGTATCATTTACTCGTTACGTACGTAACGTACGTACGTAACGAGTAAATGGTCAGATAAATTTTCTACGATAATTCGCTTAAATAAAACTGCTTGTTAGTATCTTAAGGTCAGTTTATCTCAACGATATTTCATACAAATTTATCTGCCGATTATTTGGTACAATAAATCTTTCCGTGTGTATGCAGCTATTCGTTGATGTAGAAATTTTAAAAGATTATAAGCAGCAAAGTGAAAAATGTTAAGAATAACTTGACAGATAATATAATTTGATAAAAATTAAGATACACCATACGTCTGGACATATATTTTGTGAATTATGGCCACATTTAAATAGTTTTATTATAGACGACCTTTCGTGTTGTAGCTACAAGGGCGTATTTTTATGTTATCGACCTAGCCATGAGAAAAAAACATGTATCACATTAATAACCCTTTATTTTTCCACGTAACTCCCTTCAACACTTATACACTTAATTCATTTTTTTTCCAATTGCCCGATATCCTCAGAAAAAAATTCCTTCGGCAACTTTGCAAAATCTTGCTTAGCAGCTTCTTTTAGTGCTTCATTAGATGCAAAATGCTTTCCTCTGAGATGCTTTTTTAAGTTTTTGAAAAGAAAGATCGAGCTAGTAAAAATTGGAACATGGAATGTGACATCAATAAATGGGAAGGAAGAAGAAATAATAGATTAAATGAAGAAAAGGAAAATAGAAATTATGGGACTAAGCGAAACAAAAAAACAAGGGAAGGGATACAAACAACTAAATGAAGGATATACACTATACTACTCAGGAAACACAACAGAAACAAAAGCTAAAGAAGGAGTTGGAATAATTGTAACAAACGAAATTAACCAAAGAATAGTGAATTGGAAAGCAATAAACTCAAGAATATTAACAATAGAAATAGAACTAGAAACAAAACTAGCAATAATACAAATCTATGCCCCAGTCCAAGGAACGGAAGTAGAATTAATAGAGAAATACTATAACGAGTTACAAGAAACATTAGACGAAATAAGAGAAACATACGACAACGTACTAATAATAGGCGACTGGAATGCTAGAATTGGAAACGACAAAAACAAGGGATTAGACACTGTAGGAAACTATGGAGAAATAGAAAGGAATAGTAATGGAGAAAAAATGCTACAATTTAGCATATCAAATGAATTAAGAATAGGTAATACATTCTACAGCCAAGAAATAAACTACACATTTGAAGCAATAGAAAGAAAAGCCAAAAGTCTTATAGACTATATAGTATATGCAAAACAAATGGAAGCACTGGTCCAAAATGTTAAAATAAATAAAACAGCAGAACTAAGTACTCAACACAAACTAGTAACTGCTGTAATTAAAGTAAAACTACCCCAAACAGAAGAAATAAAAAACTATAGGATAATAAAGATAAGGAAATTACAGAACATTAAAACAAGGAGAAAATATCAGGAAAAATTACAACAAAAACTAGAACAACTTGATGAACGAAAGAAAGAAAAGACTATAAATGAGATTTGGAATACACTCAAAGAGGAAGTAATTCAGACGGCAAAAGAAGTATGCGGGGAAAAGATAGTACAACAACAAATAAAAAGAACAAAATGGTGGAACAATGAAGTAAAACAAAAAATAAACAGCAAAAAGTTGGCATGGAAAAAATACCTACTAACAAGGAAAGATGAAGATAAGGAAGAATATATAAGAAGAAGGAACGAAGCAAAGGATGAAGTAAAGAAAGCAAAAATAGAAAGTTGGGAAACATTTGGAAAAGAAATCCAAGAAACATACAAAAACAACAGAAGGAACTTCTGGAATATAGTAAAATCATTAAAAACAAAGAGAAATAAAAATATAAAATTAGTTAAAGACCGTACAGGAAAAATAAGTACAAACCAGAAAGAAAATATAGAAACATGGAGAAAATACTTCGAAAACAAATTCACAAAATGTACACATCAAACACAAGAAGAAATGGATGAAAAAGAGGAAAACGAAAAATCACAACACGACCAAATAACATACGCCGAAGTGTCAAATGCAATAAACGAAATACGAATAGGAAAAGCAAGCGGACCCGACGGAATTGCCCCAGAATTGATAAAATGGGGAGGAACAAAGCTAACAGAATGGATGACAGATTTAATAAAAATGATATGGAAAAACAACCAAATACCAAATGACTGGGAGAGAAACACGATAATACCAATATATAAGAAAGGAAAAGAAAACGAATGTGATAATTATAGAGCAATATGCTTGGCGTCAGTTGCTATAAAGATATACAGCAAAATATTAGAAAAGCGATTAAGAGAAGAAATAGGAGACAAAATAGAGGACGAGCAAGGAGGTTTTAGAGCAGCAAGACAAACAACGGACCATATCAGTGTAATTAGAAAACTAATAGAAGACAGAATAGCAACAAATACACAATTATTTCTAACGTTCATGGACTTGAAAGCGGCTTTCGACACTGTAAATCGAAACAAAATATGGAACTGCCTAGAACAGCTACAAGTAGCAAAACAACTGAAGAGTGCAATAAAGAGCATATACAAAAACGTCACAGGAACTATACAAATAAATGGTATGAAATCAGAACCATTTAAAATAGAAACGGGATTAAAACAAGGGGATTCGCTGAGCCCGCTACTCTTTATTATATATATAGACCGAGTAATGAAAAACTGCATTGATAAAACACCAAAAACCATTATAGGGTATAAAGACATGAAGCCAGTAAAAATAGAAGCACTGATATACGCAGATGACATCGTACTGATATCAGATACAGAAACAAAAATGCAAAAATCAATAGACATATGGACATCAGAATTGGAGAAAATGGAAATGAAGATTAACGAAAACAAAACAAAAGTAATGCATGTTAAAAGAAAAAAAGAAGGAAACATCCACCTTACATGTAAAGGAAAACAACTAGAAGAAGTGTCAACATTTGAATATCTAGGATCTATAATCAGTAACGATGGTAGGATAGAAATAGAAGTAGCTAATAAAGTTAGAAAAGCGACCAACATCTACTATACAATTAACCAAACAATATTAGGAAAAAGAGAAGTAGGAACAAGCACAAAACAAATGGTATATAACACAGTAGTAGCACCAACATTATTATACTCAATAGAAGCACTAACAACATTACCAGAACACAAAAGTAAATTAACGACAGTAGAAATGAAATACTTAAGGAAAATACAAGGAGTAACAAGATGGGATAGAATAAAAAATGAAACAATATATAACGATCTTAAACAAGAAAAAATATGGAACGAAATAGAAAAGAAACAACTAAATTGGCAAGCACATATTATTAGAATGGAGCCCAACAGAATAACGAAAAAATATCTACAAACAAAAACTATACAAAAGAAAACACCAGGAAGACCACGGAAAACATTAGCCAACATAAACCAAGATATAGCAAAGAAACATGGCACTACACTCGAAGAACTACAAAAAATAGCAAGAGACCGAAATGGATGGAAAAAATGGATCATGGAACATTACCCGACACCTTAACGGTATAAGGGTTAAGAAAAAGAAGAAGAAGAAGAAAAGAAAGAAGTCTGATGGAGTTAGGTCAGCGCTATAAGGTGGATGCCTTAACTCTATGAACCCACAGTCATTGATTATCCGCTGGACTTTGTTTTATGAAACTGCGATGTTTCACCTTAATTTTACTCATTTTATGAAGAAGTAAACCTTCCCGAATCTCTATAAACCGTACAAATTAAACACAACTTTGCACAATGTACTAGCTATTTTTTAATAATTGGTTTGACATCGTCGCTTTTTTGTTTGATGGCTAGGTAGATAACATAAAAATACGCCCTCATACAATGAATAGAAACTTAATGTTTAAAAAAATGATTGCATCATCTGCCAGTTATTTCAACTCTTGGTTATTTTGAACAAAAGTGCATTGAATTTTGTTTACAAATATATTAACTGCCATAGATTGGTTTCATGCGATTTTGTTCAGGTAATAAGGGGGTAGGTATGCGAGGGTACGGTGTACCATATTTGCTGGGTGGCTCGGGACTTGTAGTTAGGAGCACTTCAAGTACTGCACATAACCAATAATTGAAAATAACTAGCATTCGGTCTAATAAACTTATATTTACTTTTCAGGGTGATTCGCAAATTGAACAGAGTCGTTTACAATCTCGTGGCTTTGTATCGGGTTTACAAGGACGTCTAGGTTCTATACCAGCTACAGAAGGAAGATATGATGGTCGATCATTACCTCCAATGGTGGAGGGACAGCCTTTAGATAAGATGGTTGAGAAACGTACACCAAAAATTCCACTTCTTACAGGTATCACTAGAGATGAGACTAAACGAGCTGTTCACGGTAAGAAACATATTTGTTTATACAAATATTATAGTGAATGAAATATCAGAATTAGTAATTATATATTTTAGGTCAATATGAGCAAGAAATTATAACAAAGTTAAAATCTGTGCCACACTTTTTAGATGATATTCTAATACAAAATTTACAGTCCTTTACTTGTTTCGGAAAAAGAAATTCAACCCATGCAGATGCTGGTGCGTTATGGCATGCTTTGGATCCTTTAAAATTCAGGAATTACATAACAGTTCCTAGAAATAATATTCGTGAAGGTTTGGGAAAAATATCAGAAATAACAGGTAAATTGAAAAATAATTTTTTTTTTAAATAAGTAAAAATTGAAAGTTTTATCGGTGAGGCTTAAAAAATATCATTTGCATTTCAAAACTTAAACCAGTGGTATACTATTAGATAAAGATAAAAAGATTCTAATGAGTAAAGGTAAAGGTATCTTTCCTACTCCACCACTGTGTTTTGGTTCTCAATTATTTTCAGCGACTGGGTAGGCCAGCCACTGAGCATCCGATTTGGGTTTGACCCTGAGACCATCCACGCTGTAGTCAAGTGCCTTAACTACTCGGCCACTCCGGCGATTTGCAATGAGTACAGAAGAGAAAATATCTATTTGGGAAAAATATATAGAAGAATTATTTGAATATGATAAAATATCATAAAACAGACAAAAATTGGTTCAGATATTAGCAGAGTATGCTATAAAACAGGGGTCGGCACATGAAAAGTAATCGAGCGTCACAAGTTTGTATTTCGTTTACTAGTATTGTTTGGCGTGTCACTCATTATTTTTAAAAATATAGTTTATAGTACAGGGTGGCCCATTTTCGAAGGGATTGCAGGCTATCTCCTTAACTATTACATCTACGCAAAAAGTAATGAAGGTGTCTCAGGCCAAATTTTTGAGAAAAATCTAATGGTGCAAACCGAAATTTAATATCGTCTTTTGTTTTCGAGCTTCAAGTGAAAATTGAATTTTTCGGAAATTCTTTTCGGAATTATAACTCTTTTGTTTGTAAAGATAGGAACAAAAAATAAAAACATTTTTAATGCACTTTTTCATATAGAATTTAATGGTGATATTGGATTTTTAATTTGCATATTAAGTTTTGAGTTATAACATAAACTTGTATTTTTTTAAATAGCAACCGTAGTTGCCTTTGACATCATTAAATAGGTCACTTTTCAACGTTTTCAAAAATATATGGTTTAATGTGCTTAGTTTAAATAACGAATGAAATATCAACAATTTTCTAATATTTACAAATCGCAATTGAATATAATTATCAAGCAACCCTTGGAACACAAAAAAATGAATAAAAAAACAAAATAAAGGACTGTTCTGTCAAATTAAGCAGTATTTATTTAGTTATGTAGCTTTACTTAATACTTATGTAAAAGTAAGTCTCCAATTAAATATGGAGACATGTAAGAAACTTGAGAATAAGTTTATTAATTTTGGATGTTTCAACAAACCACGAAATAAATAAAATATTTAACCAAGATAAAACGAAAATACTACAAATAGTTTAGAGTATGTAACAGCATCTCCAACTTACTCCAGTAAAGAAAAAATACAGAATAATGTAGGAGTATCCCATATAAGAACATTGTGGATACTAAACTTAATCCCTCTAGAATGCGCCTAAATAATCATTTATAGCGCAGTATTTGGCAAATTTATTCAGATTTAATTGTTATTTAAGATAAGTGTGTTAAACTGTATACTTAAACTGTCACACATAAACAGTCATTGTAACTATTAAGCAGTTACACTTTACATTTACTTTTTACATAAGTAAAGCTACATAACCAAACGAATACCTATTGATTTGACTGGACAGTCATTTATTTTGTTTTTTATTCATTTTTTTGTGTTCCAAGGGTTGCTTGATAATTATATCCAGTAATTACGATTTGTAAATATTAGAAAATTGTTGATATTTCATTCGTTATTCAAAATACGTATATTAAACCCTATATATTTGAAAACATTGAAAAGCGACCTATTTAATGATGCCAAAGGCAACTACGGTTGCTGTTTAAAAAAACACAAGTTTATGTTGTAACTCAAAACTTAATATGCAAATTAAAAATCCAAAATCACCATTAAATTCTACATGAAAAAGTGCCCTAAGAATGTTTTTATTTTTTGTTCCTATCTCTACAAACAAAAGAGTTATAACTCCGAAAAGAATATTTTTAACGAAATAATGTAAATTCCATATTTAGAAAAATATCACCTCCGCAGGGATTCGAACCACTGACCTTCGGCTATATTTCCCCAAAGGAGTGAATCCTTAAAATTTTATCCGAAAAGAATTTCCGAAAAATTCAATTTTCGCTTGTAGCTCGAAAACAAAAGACAATATTAAATTTCGGTTTGCACCATTAGATTTTTCTCAAAAATTTGGCCTGAGACACCTTTATTACTTTTTGCGTAGATGTAATAGTTAAGGAGATAGCCTGCAATCCCTTCGAAAATGGGCCACACTGTACAGCCATTTGGTGGTTCTTACCTATTTTAATAGCTGGTCGGGGGTAGCCGGCTGATTGACTCCCACAATTACGAAATGCTACTCTAGCTAGCTGCTAGAACTTCGGATCTGGTACAACTTCAGTTATTGTTTCAAATTTAAAATTTTAAAGGAATTATGGAATTATATGGCAACGTTTATACGTGTTTTTGGAAATTGCCTGCCGTGTCACCTGTTGACACGGCTTTGCCGACCCCTGCTATAAAAGATACAAAATCCAATCCAGATGAAATTCCATTCGAAATACTAAAAATGTTCAATGAACACAGAGATGTTAATAACCCTTGTTTGATAGATTATGATAAAGCGTAAGTGCAATATGAAAGATTAATAAAAATATTTCAAGTTTGGTTTATACAGGGTTTGTCAAAAAGTACGGGTCATATGGGATTTTTTTTTATTAAAGTATTTATGAAAAAAATCTATACGACGTTGGTTTGTGCTTATCTAAGGACTAAAAAAAGTGCACACAGATTTGGTCAAATGACATTATGAACCTGTCAAATTTGACATTTTTTTAAAAAGATCTTCAAAAGTGGCCTTATTTATGATTTTTTCGAAAGATTTCATTTGGAAAAGTTGTTCAGAATGGCATTTTACGTCGGTTCGCAAATTTTCAGCTAAAAATTCGGACTTATTATTTTTTACTCATTTTTTTGAATTTTCCAGGTACTACTACAAAATTCTCATTTTTTTCATTGAAATCTGATGAAACGTGTGGAATCAACTTATTTCGATAAATAATTGCCCACCTGGACTGATAAACGTAAATTAAATATTCAACATTTAGAATAAGCTTAATAGTGCCTATCTTTAAGCAAAAGTATCGCTGTAACCGTTTCCCAAGGTGAAAATAATAAACATGATTATTATTATTAAAGTAAAAGTACCCGGTGCACACTCAACAATGGCACCGAGTGTATACAATGAAAAAAAGAGAATTGCAATATTTTGGACTCACAATGAGTGATAAAAATACAACTTACGTATTAGTTGATCATACAATGGAAAATCAATGTAAAAGAGGCCAGGTCATCACAGAACTTCATGGTTGAAGAAGCCTAGGCAGTGGTATGGACATTGTTCAAGATTCTAGTTTTAAGCTTTGGTATCAAAAGTGCAAATGACTATGTTGATCACCAACCTTCAGTAGGAGAAGGTACAAAACATAAAATATGTTAAATACAAAAACAGTGAAAGATATCTCTCCTTTATATATGTATGACAACTAGTATTCTTCTTTCTTGCTGTCTAACCTAATGGCCTATTATTAACTCGTAATTTGAGTTTCTTGAACCCTCTTAACACGTATACTGGACAGTATGAAGGAGGAGCAGCATAGTGTGATGAAACGGATAATTTGATAATCAACCGCTAAGTAAATTTCTATGGATTCCGACAGGGAACATTGTACTTAATTTCACAGATTGCTATATCTTTTTGAATGTTTTAAAGCAAGTACTTGTGTATCTAGCCTCGGCACCGAAAGGTAAAAGACGGACAGATACAGCACAGAACAGGACTTGTGTATCCTTATACCATATCTCTACCATGTATGCATAACTCATTGGATTAATGTTCGTCAAAATTTTAACAGTATGAAATACAATTGATATTCATTTGTTAGTCTGTTGTTGTCACATCAGAAAGATGATATTTAAAACAAGAAAGCTAGGTAATCTAGTGAGGTATGTATATCATTACATATGTGTGTTCTCAATTTCATTATGTTGTGGTGACACGCTATAAATACTGCAAACACCTAGAACTCGTATGTGTAAAAGGACACTCTGGAATTCACAGGAATGAGCATGCTGATATCTTAGTTAAGAAGTTAAGTAAGATTCAGAATAACCTTTCTGGGGACCTGAACCGGCAGTTGCTCTTTCATGACCTCCCTTAGGCCATGATAAAACAAGAAATCCATAACCACCACTGTGTTAGATGGACAAATATGAACAAGTCTCATCATGCAAGGGCAATTATTCCAATCCCTTCGCACAAATTAGCTAGGTATTGTAACCAACTATCACGCAAAAAGCTGTGACTCTTTGTCAGCATATATTGTGGATATTGTAAATTAAACAAACACATGCACAGAATGGGACTGGCAGACAGTCCCACGTGTCGAGGGTGTAATATTGAGGACGAAACGGCTGAACATTTCCTGTGTGAATGTCCAGCCCTAGCTCCGTTAAAAGGAACCATGTTGGTGGACTTCTGACTTGACATGGCCAGAATTCACTGCATACCTCCTGCAACATCCTCAGGTACACCAAAAGGGTAGGATATGGCTTGAGTGATGCAGACCGGCAGGATGTTGTGACGGCGGTAGCACAATGGGCCTGCATTGTAGCCTAAGTGCATGTAAACTTAGGTTTACCCTCCACATTGAATCCAGAATCCAGAAGTATCCTGTGGGTTCGGACCATATTGTTGTTTTGCCCATTTTTGTAAGGACCTTCGTCATGAGTTAGAAGAGGATTAAAAGAGCATGTCAACTTAACATGCTAACTAAACAAAACTCTTTTGGAGGGAAAAAAAACATAGTATTTACATCGATTAACAAACAAGTCAACCCAATTAGACAAAGGAGCTGGTTGGTTGAATGTATTGGAGGTAGAACTAGTACCATTGCAGATTTTCTTGTTAAAAAAAAGAGATTGGGAAATAAGAGATGATTTTTCACACAAGATATTACGGCCTTTATTGTGATGCTATTAAATGATGACAGAATCCGAGAGAAGACCTTATCTTGTGCTTACAGATATGAGTACCTACAGAACAGTCACTTTCTCCAATAGACACTAAACTGCACGAACAAAATGAATACTGTAGTAAGTTATCTTTTGGTGAAGGAAGTGTTATCACTAATGTGGTTATTATTGTTGTTTAAAAGTTGAGGCTACACCTTCAAACTCATATATCTAGTGTTTTTTTTTCAAAGAACCATTTTTACAGTTTTCTTTGAACTTCAAGTGCTTAAGAAGCTGTAGAAATTCAGAACTGACATAAAAATTATATTTATAAGTACACGACTGTCAGCTTGCAGGCTGTGTGTGAGTAGCTTCAGTGACTCAAAGGCAGCAGTGATTGAGGGATGCAGGAAGGTTATACGGGGGATGTTTTTGGTGTGGCCTGTACCAGGTGCAGTGGTGCATTAAATCTTTACTCTTAGATAAGTTAAAAGGCAAAGGAGCTGCAAACTCAACAGTAAAGAACGACAGATTGTTAATTGCTATCCTAAACTATGCACAAGTGTGCTCCTAATTGGCTTCTTATTAAGCAGAATAATAACTAATTTCTTACATGCTAGTCTGTTCCTACAGTATCTTTCGATGTCTAACAATCACTTTTAATAAATATGAAAAAGTTATACATTACCATTATAAAATTGAAAAGCTGCATAAAACCATTAAAACTAAATGCTCAGATAATTTCAAAAGAAGCATTATTACATACCATGTGTTTCACCGAAGACGCGAGTTGCACACGGATTCTCGTGCCGTATGGACGTGGTGAACGACCGCTCCGCGCGTTATAGGAATTCAAGTGTCTGAGTTGATAACGTAAATATTTAACACGTACGTACCAATTTTAGATTTATAAACTTTAAAAGTGAACATTTAAAAACGTAAATATAAACCTTTTGCTATCGCTAATACATAAATAATTGATTATACTGGTGCGCCTTACCGAATAGGTGGTCCCCCTAGGGGGGATTTCATATTATACAACAATGGGGTTGAAGAGAGATGGCAATCAACTCTCACCACCAATAATACAAAACAAAAAATATTACTTCGAACCAGATAAACTAATTACAGCAAATAAATTCTTCTTAACAAATGATAACATACAAAAAGCACAAAACATAACTAATCAGGGCAAACATGCCGCGGCAATTACCCAGATGGATACAAGCGAACAATCTAACGTTCCAACTCCTAGTTCATCAAAGGAAAATAATATAAAAATACCACCTATATTCCTGCATTATGCTTCATCACTGAAATACCAGGAAATAATAAAAGATCTCAAAGAGCAAGCCAAGGGGGAATTTGAGACGACACTAAAAGGAGATAAGATACGAATCAATTTAAAAACAATTGAAGATTACAGAAAAATGACAAAATTTTATAATGAAAGTAAATTAAGTTACCACACTTTTAAAGATCCAGAAATAAACAATTTATCGGTAATCATCAGAAATATTCCGGTATCTATCACGGAAGAAGAATTGAGAGAGGAGCTAGCGACGCTAAAATACCCCGTGCTAAAAGTAGTAAGACTTTACAACAAAGATAAAAAACCAATACCGCTATGTGCGGTGGATCTTAAAAACACAGATACTGCCAAAGATATCTTTAAATTAACAAAAATCCAATATAGTATAATAGAAGTAGAACCTAGAAGGAAATCTAAAGATATTCCGCAGTGTAAAAGGTGCCAGCGTTATGGGCACACTCGAAACTATTGCCAATCGGAACCAAGATGTATTAAGTGCACAGGAAGCCATGAGTACACTAGCTGCCCAAAAAGGCCGGAAGAACCGCCACAATGTGTCAACTGCGAGGAATTGCACCCAGCCAACTATAAAGGTTGCACCTATTACAAAAGACTTAGTTCCTTGACAAAGGTAAATAGACAAACTAGACCACAAGCATGGGCAACACCAACCACTGCAGGAACTATCATAAATAATAATCAACAGAACCAGCAGTTAGGACAAAATTATAACAGAGAATTCCCGAAACTTCCAATAAACCATAATAGAAATAGCTCAGCAAACAACCAAGAACCCCCAGACTTCATAACTATGATTGTAACAAAGATAATAGAGTTAATCATTCCACATTTAGATAAAATAATGCCGTTTATTACAACAATAATTCCATTATTATCTACTCATGGATCCAAATAAGCAGAACATAATCAATAACATAACAATCCTAAATTGGAATGCTGACGGTGTAAAGAGACAGCGCGCTATCTTACTTGAATTTATGGCAAGACATAATGTGGATGTGGCATGCATATCTGAGACTCACTTAATCGAAACAGAATCATTTAAAGCTCCTGGATACATAGTTTACAGAAAGGATAGAGTAGCCGAAATAGCGTCAGGAGGAGTA
Organism: Melanotus villosus; assembly: GCA_963082815.1. Lineage (NCBI taxonomy): Eukaryota > Metazoa > Arthropoda > Insecta > Coleoptera > Elateridae > Melanotus > Melanotus villosus. The sequence continues at coordinate 36,484,789 of OY720419.1, read as the reverse complement.
GCGATATTAATTAAACGCCGATTAGCACACCACTCACTACTCGACCCCAACCTAGAAAACCTAGAATCTGTAGCAGTAAAAATTACTCTAGACAACAACATTAAAGTTACCCTTCATGCTGCATACAAGCAGCCAAATAAAAGGATATTGGAAGAGGATATTACCAAAATATTTAACAGTAATGAACCAACCTTACTGATAGGTGATTTGAACTGCAAGCTCACTGATTGGGGTTGCAGAGCTAACAATCCGAATGGTCCTAGGCTAAATAACTTCATGGCAAACCATGGTATACAAATTTCAGCCCCCAAGGAGTGGACATACTATCCATATAGACCTGATCACAAACCTGATATATTAGATGTTATCTTACACAAACATTTCAGTAAACCCATCTACCAAACAGTTCTAATGGAGCTGGACTCAGACCACGTGCCAGTGATAATTTCATTCTACAACGAACCGCAGAGAATACCAATAATGCCAAGACTAATTGAAGGAAAAATAGATTGGGACATTTATCATAATGAGCTAGACAAGAATATGAAAAACCCGGGATCAATCTCAACAACTAAAAATATAGATGATGTAGTGCAACAATTTACAGAAGCAGTAAAAGCTAGCATTCCCCCAGCAGTCACACCATGGAAACAAAAAAAGCGTAATAAACCACAAACACCTATAGAAATACTAAACTTAATTAAATTAAAAAATCGAACTAGACGTGAATGGCAAAGGACACGCCTACCTCACCTAAAAACCTTACTAAATCAACTGACACATAGGGTTAGAGAGAAATTGGATAACTATAAATTTAGCCAGTACAACAAATATATCGAAGAACTTCAACCACGTGATGCCACAATGTGGCAAGCTACTAAGAGACTAACTAGACAACCGAATATTATACATCCCCTGATAGATGACACCAACAACATATTTGCAACCGATGAAGAAAAAGCCAATGCATTAGCCTCACATCTGGAATTAGTTTTTACCCCTAATGACACGACCTGCACTGAAGACCATCTGCATGAGGTGAGAGAAATTAATAATAACTATGCAGCACAGAAACCGATTGAAATTGTACCAACCTCGCCTATAGAAATTAAGCAATACATCGCACGTTTGTCTGACAAAAAATCTCCGGGTCCAGATCTGATAACAAATATAATATTGAAACACCTCACCAAAAAATCTTTGGCATTCTTAGCTACGATCTTTAATAGCTGCCTAAGATTAGGTTATTTCCCAAAAAAATGGAAACACGCGCATATTCTTCCATTTCATAAAAGCGGTAAAAATAAAAATAAAGCAGAGAGTTATCGTCCCATAAGTTTGCTTTCAACGATTTCTAAATTATTAGAAAAAGTAATACATATACGACTTCAAATAGTACTGAGTGAACGAAATATTATACCAAAATACCAATTTGGCTTCAAGAAAGAGCACTCGACAACGCACCAATTATTAAGAATTACAGAAACTATTGAAAAAGGTTTTGAGAATAAAAAATATACTGTGGTGGCATTTATAGATTTACAAAATGCATTTGATAAAATATGGACAGCTGGACTAAGATATAAGATTATTAAACTTGAAATCCCAGACTATATCATCAATATCATCACTTCATTTATTAGCGACAGAACATTTGCAGTACGAGTGAACGCAACATTATCCAATACAAGGGGCATCAAAGCAGGAGTCCCCCAGGGAAGCATTTTAGGACCAACCCTATTCAATTTGTACGTTCATGACCTACAAATCACAAGTAACGCAACCCTGGCAATGTTTGCTGATGATACGGCGGTGATAGCCCAAAGTGAAAATCTTAGAACTGCTACCGAACACTTGCAAAACTCACTGAATGAGATGTGTCAATGGTATAATAAATGGCAAATCAAAATAAACACAGGAAAAAGTCAAGTAAAAGTATTTAGTCTAAAGCAAATTAAAAATCTGCCAAATGTACAATTAAGACAAACAGTAATGGAATGGAACGCTAGAGACTCGGCAGTTAAATATCTAGGGGTGTATCTAGACACCCGGCTCGGATGGGGTTTTCATATAAATAAAAAACTAAATGAATGCTACGTCAGACAAGCAATCCTGTATCCACTAATAAACAGGAAATCGCACCTTAAAGCTGAGTGCGCAATGCTAATTTATAAGTCAATTCTAAGGCCTATTTTAACCTACGCGTGTCCAGTGTGGAGTAATGCATCAAAAACCCACATGAGGAAAATCCAAGTCATCCAAAACAAAATCACCCGCATTGCAGTGAACGCCCCGTGGTTTGTGCGTAATGAACTGATTCATAGAGAACTGAAAATACCAACCCTATCTGAATTTATAAATAATCAGTGTACTAAGTTCTTTCAAAATATTAAACAGTGTGAAAGTGCAGTTTACTACAACCTTGGACAAAAGAACATACATAATAGACTCAAAAGGAAACTTCCGCAAGACCTGATTGACATGCTCTAGTCACCTTTTTTATTTTTTGTTGTATCAAAATTATGTAATTTATGAGGAGATATACTAGCCTCAACATGTTGTAAAAAGACATTGATTACATTCATGTAACGCAATCATGTATAGCATAAATAAATGCTGAGCTGATTTTAATAATATAAAAAAAAAAACCGAAGACGCAACACCAATGTATTTTTTTAGAAAGGATCCGCGATACCCTTGGCAATGTATGGATTCAGTGCTCAACTTTCATTTACAATAAAAATACGCAAAATGCGTAATTTTTTAAATCGCTGTTTCTGCATTCTGCATATTTATAAATTGAATTCGCTTTATTACAACAGCACACGTAAAGAAAGCGTAAAGTAAATTCTATGACAATGTGTGATATCTGAGATTACCAGCAAAATATGTTCGTAATTGTCGAGTTTGTGTAATTTCCACATCTTTGGTGAGTTAAAGCAAGCTTTGAAAAGTTGTCACTTTTTCTCAGATGCTGAAATTAAAATGATTTTCCAGCAATGAATTTTGTATTGTTTGTTGATACAATAGTACAAATGCATAAATGCACTTTTTTTTAAGCATACCATTGTAAACTACATAAAAAAATAAAGACAAGTCTTGTCAAAGGCTCATCTATTAATTGTTAAGTAAATATGTCCATGTATTTATCTTCAAAATATGAGTAATGTACCTATAAATATGTAACTTGGAAATTAAAAATTATATTGCTAGTTCATGTAATTTTTTACAGCCGATGCTTTATTTAATTTGCCAGCTTTCCTGACAGCCGATTTATGGGCAAAAAGTGGTGCTCCTGCATTTTTGTATAGTTTTGAACATTGCGGCAAATCCAAGAAGGCACATCACTTCCTAAAAGGCCTCCCGATTATAGGAAACTACATTACTGGTATGCTTCAATTTATGCACTACATTATTTATCTACAATCTATCAGTTTAAAGTAATGCATTACATTCTTTAAAGCAAGTAAAGCTGTTTGAGCCTTTTCTGTTTTCAATGCAATTTGATGCAATGCACGAACAGTTACATTTATTTTTTGAAATATCAATTTCAATAACTTTATAATTGTACAAATGTTTACTGTTGTAGATAAAATTTAATCTTATAGTTGCCGTCAACGAAAATGCAAAAAAACGCTTCAGCTTTACATCTACAATCCCTTGTAAAACTTAATGTAGGTGCCGACTGCAGGTAAAAATAGCAGAACCGTATTTAAAAATTCTATTTAAAACCAAGAAATAAATACCTAAAAGCGAAAAGATGTTTCGGTATAACTGTAAACGAGTTATTCCTAGAAAATTTAATAGTACGGCCCATGCCGACAAGGTGCTTGAAATCCGCTTATTACTAGGTTTTACAAGGGATGTAAAATCTCAAGTAGTTTTAACCATTTTCCATGATAGAAACTTTATATGCAACAAATAAATAAAGTGCCTTTTTTAAATTCGCAGATTTACATCACATTCTAATGCTCGCAAAGTAAACTTTTGGCTCAATGAAAAAAGAAGCACTGTATTCACTTGCTACATAAATACATAAATAGCTATTAATAAAATTTATTTTAGATGATGTAAATGACACAGTAGGTCACGGAGATGATTTAATATATCTTTTTGAAGCTCGTTCATTAAATGGAACACCAATCGCAGGGGTAGACGATGATTTCACAGAAGAAGATAAAAAGGTTAGGGATATTTTTACAGACATGATATCAACATTTGCTCGTCATGGTAAAATAAATGTAGAAAATAAAAATATACCTAGCTTTTCTAGTGAAACAAATAGTTACATGCAGATTAGTTCTAAACCTAAATTAGTAAATAATTTTCGATTTTGTCAAATGGCACTATGGGCTGGTCTTACACAACGGTTACAAAGTGCAACATGTCAGTTCATAAACGTTTTAGATTCCCAAATTAAAAACATTGAATATAAACTGTTTGATACAGTCAGTTCGGTAGGTTCACAGCTAGATATTTCAAAACATACACAAGGTTTATCTGACCCTCTAAAGAATATCGAAGGAAGTGTTCAGCACGCAGGAGAAAAATTAACAAATATCGTAAGGAATCCGTTAGGTATTTTACATACTTCAAATAACAAAACTAAACAAGAACAAAGTAGTTCGCGTAAGCTTGGAGTATTTGGGCTGTAATTCAAAATCTATAGTTTTTACAGCGTAGAATCTGCAACTAAATAAAACGCATTCTATGTGCAAATTCTAATAAATTTATTCCTTATCTTATAATTACATATTATTGTTAATATAGAATATACAATGTAAAAATAAAAATAAAGTATAAAAAGGTATAAATAAACAATTAATAATTAGTTGTAATTAAAATTTAAAATTACTTTAACAATAAAATTTCACTTAACTACGATCAATACGTTTTTTTATTCTCTTGTATACAAAATTTGAAAACCAAAGCGATCCTGTGAGAAACTGTAAAAGAGCCATTAATCTAAAACAGCTTCGGTAACTCATATCTGAAAATATAAATTAAAATTTCTTGTTACACACTATATATTTATGTGTTTATACTGGATGATGCACACAACTTGTCTAGTTTAATATCTCATTTTTATGGACACAACTTCTAAAGCATGTTCTTGTACACCAGTTAGTGAGTCACTTGAATAATTATAAATATTATAACTTTTAATTTAAAGTGCTGTCATTTGTCGCTTAATAATAGGATTCTATTCTTGCACAAAGTGATAATAGGCGCGTTCTTTTTACCATAAATCTCACGAAATCTCAGATCCACTTGAGTCGATTTCACCTAATGAAGTTCTTTTTAACAATCTCAATTTGAGTAAGTTACCTCCCCCCTTACCGATCAAGTACAACCTCGAAAGGTTGCTCAAAATGAAGTGAGCCACTTATTTAGAGTGGGGGAAATATATGGTTTATGTATTATTAAGTTTTTTATGTTAAAATGTGTTTTTATACTACTAACAGATTTTCTTCTAATACTGCAGTCTCCATAATAATTGTATCTCTTGTTTATTTACATACACATCGAAAAAACGTAAACAATGGTTAGAGGTTTGGTATGCTAGATGCTAGTCGATTCGAAATGTCAAATATTAAGGATCTCTTTGTCAAGCGAGCTGACTGAGCTTATGTCGTTCTTTTCCCACCTCGCTCATATCACATTTCTCACTTCAGATGAGATCATATCAAATTGAGATGCTTTGCAAAAAGAACGCACCTAATGTGCCACAGCAAATATCACTTTGTTGTTTTAGTTGTCACTGTGCACTGTGTTTGAATGTAAATTTCCTGTAAATATCAGATAATAATATATTGTGTTATTAGGAGTAAAAGTGTCATTTTGTGTGCCGAGCATGACGTTTGAACGACAAGCGCTAGCATGAAATTGTCCGACTCGCTAGCGCTCGTCGTTCAAACGTCATACTCGGCACACAAAATGACACTTTTACTCCTAATAACACAATATACTATTTGTTTGAAATTTATATGGCTCTTGATAAATGTTAGAAATGGTTTTTTTTTTGTTAAACCTATTTGATCAGTAAATACTTCTCAAATCATGCATGTTGAATGGTTTAATTTTTCATGCTATTTCAAGGACAGAGCTACTTGAAAATTGTTGCGATATATTACTGTTTTACACATATAAAAGGGGGTAGGTAGTAGATGGTACTATAATAATAGTCAAGAGGCGTTAAACGTAGAATGAGACCTCGAAGTGAGATGGGGCTTAAGGTTTGTTGTACCAAACCAAGGCGAGCTTTTTCTAAAGTGCTTGTAAAGCTCAGAAGCTCTAAACTTGGTAAAGGCTGGAAGTTCGGTAAATACTTAACATTCAATTAAATGCAAGAAATTGGTCGAGTGCACACTCTCCTGTTGAACTTCGATATAAGCTTATAACTCGGTAAAAGCTCAAGATTCGATAAAATCTCGAAGCTCAGTAAAAGCTCTAATCTTGGTAACTGAGCCAAGCCAAGAATATTTGGTATTTTTTCTGAGACGAGTCGAGCATATTTTAAATTGTCTCGGAGCCGAACCAGGCCGAGCTTAGAAAAAACTAAAAATTTTTCCCACCTCTAGTTAAATGCTATTGTAGAAAGATATGATACGGCTAATTTAAAGCAGTTAAGCTAGCTATGTCACTTTGTAGAAAGATTAACAAAATTAACTTGAATAAACCTAAACTCACTAGTGCATTGTCAGAGAATGAGGAGAGCTCTTGTAAAATCTACTTATTTGTCTTGTATTAGAATGGGACTTTACTTTTGCACCCAAAGATATCAAGGATTTAGTTGTAAACTGTATAGCTAGAAAAGAAATGTAATGTAAACAGTTTAAAAATAATCGACCTGGTGAAGTTGGAATGAAAATTTTCTAAAATAACATAGAGAATAACTATCAAAACAAACGTCTCAATCGATTAAAGAAAGTCCAGTGAAGATTAACCATAAGGCAATTAACACTGTACTTACTTTGACAATTTATCCATAGTCCTTGAAAATGTGCCTCCTGAATGAAATTTAACTAAGACAAGACCAACCCTACAGACGATCCTAGTGGCCACTTCAAAATTTGCAACATCTATAATGTTTTCTAATTCTGCTTTAGGCATTATGCCTTTCCTTGGACTATTTAAGTGGACGATAGAAAAGGGCATTTGCTTCATCTCATTCATAAATGAAGAGAGAAGTTAAAAGTTTGGAAGAAACATAATAAGAAATATTTTCTAGTCTGCTAAGATGGTATTTCAAAATCACTAATATAAATAATGAAAAAACCATTATTATATCTGGGTGAATTAATCCACTAAACCACCAAAAGTTCTTTAATAAGCTTCCCAAATTAGAAGGCACCATAGTAAGTACCTAATGAAATAGCAAGCATGATGGGACAATCTTTTAAAGAACTTTTTCAAGAGAACAAGACTTAAAATCAAAGTCGTCGAGTGGAGGATGGAAAACGAAATTATCTGTAGAACCTGACAAAAATATTTGTCAAGTAGATATTCGATAGCCTTGTTATAAGTAAAAAGTAAAAAACACCAACACATTTTTAATGTTTCAAAGGCTTCCTTTAGGCCAGTCATATTGTACATCCAACATTGCAATAATTAGGGTAAACTTAATTTTTTTATATGTTGTCAGGCTCTACCCAGGTACTATAAATCCAGATTTGCAACCCCGAAAAAGTTGTGCCAGCTGAGATATAGCCGAAAAACCGCGAAATTTTTTCACTGTTTTCAGTTTTTTGCAAAAAAATCACTAAAGGAACCTTCTGACGAAAAAAGTCATTCTTGCCTTTTTTAAAGTAGATGAAATTTTATACAAACAAAGCTGTACCTGAGCTCGGTAACTGCAGTAGTGGCTGAGATACAACCCTGCAAATATGAGAAATTTCTTCCAAAAAGTGCAAATTTTAACTTATGCTCTACTTTCGAGCAAAATATTGGCAAAAATACTCATCCTACATAGAAACTAATAAGAAATGAAGTTTTAGTAAATTTAATTACCTTTAATTTAAGATCAGAATTGTGCCCGTAAGTATGATAGTTTGCTCAAAAATTGCCAAAAACCAAAGAAAGTCAAAATCCAGTTTAAGGAAACGTTGCATTAAACGTTATGCTCGAAATTTATTTTGTATTCAATTTAAAATTTTGCCAACGTTGAGGGCCCTGGCTCACTTGAATAATTGTCGTCAGGTTCGATATGGAGAGGAGGGGGGGGGGGTATTTCGTCAGGCTCGTTTTCCGCATCCTGCAGCAACTAACTCATCCTCATCTTCAAACACCTCAATTGGCGGGATGTTGGTGCATCGAATGTTACAAAACAAGTTTTTTGTGAATGGGCTGCAGTTCTCTTTCTGGCTTCTTCTAGAGCTGTCAGTATGGTGTTGTAATCTTTTGGTGGAGCACGAATGAATGGTAGGAAAATAATTTTGGAGCACTTGAAATTCAGACCTTGAGTCACCATCTCCCTGAAGCCGTTCCAGCCAGGTACATCTGGGTTATTTGACAATTTGCCATACAACCATACAAGGTCGGGTGGTAACTTCGCCATTTTCGTGTACAACCGGTATTTGGAATGACTGACAAACCAGCCTTTTTTTGGTCATGCATTGTTTAATTTGAATTGATCCAAAAGAACCAATTGTTCCAGCAGTCACGTAATTCTTCAATCGTGGGATCGGCTTGTCTGGTAGTACAGCAGATTTTGATGTAATGCACATGATGCCACCCATTTCATGGAATGTGTTCTCCCCATCTGGTGGCACTATACGGATGAGAGGGCAGAGATACCCTGAACTCCCTCCGTTACAAGCTGTTTGTGAGAGCTGCTGCCAATACAAAAATTAATGTAGCTCGTCTGACACCCACCAAAGACGCTGCAAAGTACCACTTCTACCGCACCTACCACCAAGTGCAGCAGTGGCTGGGGGAAGCCAAATCATCAACGGATTGGGGATGGAATATAACCGAACAAGGTCTCATCCCCATTACTACCACAAAGCCCCCTGTCCCTCAATTACTCCTGAAATGCCTCTCCTGTAAGTGCAGAAAGGGTTGTTCAGGGGCCTGCTCTTGCAGGAAGGTGGGCATGATATGTTCATCGCTGTGTAAATATTGCGAAGGCAACTCATGCACCAACATCCCGCCAATGGAGGTGTTTGAAGATGAGGATGAGTTACTGCAGGATGCGGAAAACGAGCCTGACGACATATGCCCCCCTCTCCATATCGAACCTGACGACAATTATTCAAGTGAGCCAGGGCCCTCAAAGTTGGCAAAATTTTAAATTGAATACAAAATAAATTTCGAGCATAACGTTTAATGCAACGTTTCCTTAAACTGGATTTTGACTTTTTTTGGTTTTTGGCAATTTTTGAGCAAACTATCATACTTATGGGCACAGTTCTGATCTTAAATTAAAGGTAATTAAATTTACTAAAACTTCTTTTCTTCTTAGAGTCTATGTACGATGAGTACTTTTGCCAATATTTTGCTCGAAAGTAGAGCGTAAGTTAAAATTTGCACTTTTTTGAAGAAATTCCTCATATTTGCGGGGCTGTATGTCAGCAACTACTGCAGCTTACGTACTCAGGTACAGCTTTATTGGTAGAAAATTTCATCTACTTTAAAAAACGTAAGAATGACTTTTTCGTCAGAAGGTTCCTTGAGTGATTTTTTTGCAAAAAACTGAAAAAAGTGAAAAAATTTCGCGGTTTTTTGGCTATATCTCAGCTGGCACAACTTTTTCGGGGTTGCAAATCTGGATTTATACTACCCGGGTGGATCCTAACAACATATAAAAAAATTAAGTTTACCCTAATTATTGCAATGTTGGGTCCCTTTTCATGTACAATATGACTGGCCTACTTATTAAAACAGAAAGTTAAATATTTTCTGTTTGTTTTCTTTTTTAATAACATACCTAGTTTACAGTAGCGTTGGTTAAACCACAGATTACTTACTTCCTAGTAAGTAATCTGTGGTTAAACATTATACTGTGGTTAAACCTTGTTTCTAATAAGTTTTATCAAGTTTTACCATATCAGGCAATTTATGTGCACATCCTATATTTATATTTAATAATATTTATTCCATTTGTATTTTAATTATTTCAGCATAACTGTTATCATTTCTAATTTTGTTAATTTAAAATGAATATTTGTTTTGCACTTACCAATTAATAAAAATAAAATAAATGCTATTCCTGTTAATATGCTTAGAATTATATGAGCTCTACTTGTTTCACCATGTAAACCAATCTTCATTAGGGGCATTCCTAAAATCTGTAATGCACTAATACTTAAGGTGATATCTATAGCGCCAAATATTAATGCCGTTTCTTTTTCTGTGTCCGAGAGAACTAAAATAAAGTTTGGTTATTAATCTAACAACATATTTCATATAGGTATATTAAAAGTATCAACATTAAAACCGACATTAACATAATTATTGTGATGCAGTCACAAATATGATCTTAAAGTGGTAGGTAATTGACTTGAATTGAACGGTTTAATGTATTCATTAATCATTACAGGGTAGTGAGCGATAAGCAAAGTTGGATAAAGATGTCTTGCATATCTACTTTTTTTTTAGTAAATTTCTTTGATTAGTATTAAAATAAACAGAAATGTAGGTATAACACTATTTTAATAATTATAAATAAACAAATTTTGATAACAGTTATTTTAATTTAAAAAGAATTAATTTGCATGGCGTTACTTTTAAAACTTACCTAAATATCCAACAGAGCCCATCCAACAGAAAATCCATAAGAAAATTGCTCTTGTCCTTGCAGTAGATTTAATCCAAGTAGCTATTGTTGCAAACAATAAATTTCCAATTCCTATACAACCAAGAACCATTGTGGTGTGATGTACTTTGAGGTAATCAATTCGTACATACAAATAAGAAGGAAATAAAGCCCAAAAGGTAAAAACGGAAAACTTAGTTGTTATAAGAAACAACAGCGACTTGTAAAAAGAAGGTTGTTTAAAATATTCCAGATTTTGTCCCCAGTTACTATTATTTGTTGAAGCTTTATTAATCGGCATAAAGACAACAGGATCTTCAATTTCAGTTGGTGCTTCATACGAATAAGATGTATTATTATTTATGCTCATTTCTGAAAAGAGTGGTTTAGGAATATCGACATAATTATCTTCAAATTGGTCTATTCTATCTAAATCGTTATTAAAATCTGTGGCAAACGTTTCATGTAAATTAATATGAGTTTTTGAAGATGGAACATGATTGTCACTTGCTTCATCTTCAAACCTTGCCCAGTTACTGGGAGCGGGTTCTTCATTTACTGATTTAATTTCAACATTATTTTTCTGGGTATCAGACACAGTACTCATAGAAGAATTTTTATCACTATTAGGTGCTGATAAAGTAAAAATGTTCTTATTAGAATTATTAGGTGTGGCAACTGCTTCTACATTATCATTGTCATTGCTTCTGCTGCTACTCGTTGGTCTTGGATCCTGTAATTCGGTATTATTTTTTGCAAATATATCTTCTTCATCGCCCGATAGTCCCTAAATATTAAAAGAAAGGAAAAGTTTTCTTATTATGGTAATAAATAATATAGGCAAGAAGCATGATGGTACAATGTTAAATCAGGTGCAGATGTTTTGTCACCAATGTCTTTCAACTGTATAACATACAATGTGATTTTTTGAAAACTCAATTTCAGCAGGCCGTTTTCTGTCTTAATAACCTTCTACAATTGAGTTTTTAAAAAATCACATTGTACATATCCATACAATTTAGCATCTACTTAAATACCAAAAAAAAGGGCTAAATATAAGCAAAGAATATAGATATTCTATATAACTGCCTTGCATAATGGATAGGTATAAGTGTTAAAACATTTGCACTTGACTGAATACAGTTCCTTTTCTAAGTATTTAAAAGCAAACGTATTTAATCACTACTGGCAAATGCCTAAAGTATTAACCTTAGATTACAACTTATCAGTTTAATAATGATGATGTTTAGTTTTGTACTTAATAATTACTACAAATAAATAAATAAATCAAGAAACAGTAGGTACAAGTTGGTATAGTGATGTACACTGGTGCAGGATTCCGTATTAATAGCAGATTCAAATATTGTAACTGAAGAATTTCGGGTCCACTTTTTCCAAATGTTAGCATATTAATTCACATACAAGAAAGTAAGTTGGGAGGTGATTATAATAGTGATGGGCACAACTGAATGATTTTGAGAATCGAATAATTTCAACAATCGAATGATCATTCGGAATGCGAATGATCACTTGAACCCAACCAATGCATTGCTACCGATAATGATTACTTGAATCCGACAGAATGCGAACGATTATTCGAAATGTGAATGATCATTCGGAATACGAATAATCATTCGCAATGCAAATGGATCACTCGAGTCCGACAGAATGTGATTGATTATTCGGAATGCGAATGATCACTCGAGTCCGACTGTTGCATGCGCAATCTCATACTGCACTTACAAACGAAGCCTTTCAAAATTAAAGTAATACGGTGTGCAGTAATGTACAGGGTGTATCGCGATTCTGCGTTAAAAACTGGACAAAAAATTGTATAACCGTTTTAGGCCAAAAAGTGTAGTGTTAATTAAAGCCTTGTAAACTCAGCAAGCAATACTGTGTGGTCAGTCATACTACGTCACCTGCGATATCACCAATAGCAACCCGCTTGATTTAATATAATTGCATTATACATCGTGGCAACATTTATGAAAAGCGCAAGCACTGCAAAAATATGAGACGACAAGCAAACCAGAATACGGCGTAAAGCTGCTAATAACTCCATAACTAAAGAGTTAACAGCAAATTGGTACTGCAGTTTTTTGCTTGGATTTTGACGTAAAATCGCGTGATATACAAATTATGCGCGATTTTCGATACACCCTGTATAACTTTATCTTTGTCTAACGTTTGCCTTGCAACAGCGACAACCCGCAATGCCAGCCGTGGTTATAATGCAGTACAAAAAGAAGTCAATGTGGATACGGATTAATTCGCATTCGTCATTCGTTTCCGAGTTACGAAACTAAAAAAAACTTATTGAGTAAACAGTTTTGCTATCACAATTTCAACCTAGATGACCTCCTATACAAAATATAACTTTTTTCTGAAGGAATTTTTGAAATCAACAAATTTAAAAGGTACCTATTACAAAACTAAAAAAAAAATATTTTAGAGCACTGTTTAGTGTTTATGCCTTTCCAGGCTGTATCGTTTTCATCGGGCCTAGTGTACATAATTTTACAGGACAAAATTCTACAAAAAAGACTGACTCTACTAAATCAGAATAAAATTATTGCTTTAAGGTGCGTATACACGAGCGCGCTGAACCTGTAATGCAACATGAAACGAACATACTGTTTGTTCGTGTGGACGGCACTCCGAACACGCGCTGCTCCGATACTGCAACGGCGCGCAACGAACCATTTTCTGTCGGTTTTTGCTCGCCATCATTTCAAGTTTTTGATCTTATCTTAAGTGATCACTGGATTTTTATTTGACTATAAGGGGTTTCGATACAAGCACAATTTTTTATAAAGAATAAATTTTTCTCCTAAAACTCATATTAAAAAAATTTTCCCTATAGGAAACCTCATCACTTTACACACTGTATAAGGAAGAGGTTGATTCCTTTTATTCTTAAACATCACAATAACGACGAAATTTTATTGTGGCTGGACTTGGCAACTTGCCATTACTCGAAAATTGTTACCGACTACCCGACCAGTGAAGGCATTGCATTTTTACTTAAAACAGAAAACTCAGAAAACGCACCCAATGTTCCTCGGGATAGAGGAATTGAAAAATTTTGGGCATTATGTAAACAAAGGTATTCAAAGCGATCCAAGACACTTAGATTTTTTAAACTTGTTTCGAAGAAAATAGCACATAACATTGCTGAGGGTGAGGGACCTACCATGGCATATAAAGTTAAAAGTTATTCCTGAAATTGGATACAAAGGACTTCGGGTTTGGGGGGGCATGTGTGATATATCTAGTAAGAGGAAACTTTAGACTACTCGTATTTAAAATAATATGTTTTAGGTCATACTCGTTTCTAAAGCAACGTTTTTCGAACGATTTATAGGACGAAAAGTGACACTTTAAAGTGCTAGTATCATTTTAAAGTCCTAGAACGAAAAGTGTCACTTTTTGTTCTATAAATACTCGTTGCTAGGAGATATGAATTGTTGCGCCTTAGATTAGTTACTTAAAACTAATGCTGCTACAAATTGCTGGAGATTTCTTTTAATGATTTAACAACTTTACAAACAGTATGACATAAAATTATGTATGTAGGTACCTCAGACGAAAAGTGTCTTTAAGGTACTCGCAAGTAATTACGGCCTCGGCTACCCGCCTCGGCCGTAAACAACTTGCTCATACCTTAAAGACTTACTTTTCGTCCTAGATACATAAAATACTATTAACTAAATGACATACAGTTTAAGTTCATTTTGTCTTTATATTTCCCGGGCATGCTTTACATAAAAATGATTTTTAAAATTTCCAATTAGTTAACTGATTCACAGTAAACAATAATAGCTTTTAAAACTATACACGCCTCCATGAAATACCGTACTAAACGGTATGTCTTTCACTTAGAATAAATATTAACTTTAATAAAAAACCGAATTGCCGAATTAAAAGAATAAATATATTTTAAGAAATAACTTACCCTTATCAATCTGTATTTCCTTCTATGCATTTTTAAATATTTTGGTTTTTTAAAAGCAATGCTCAGAATTATTCCTTGTAAAATGATGGCTTGATACCAAGTTATAACTTGCAACATTCCAAGTTTAACAATATTATCTCCCAGTATTACAGGAGTAATTATGAAACCAAAGGCGTTAACAGCATTTAATATTATTTTTACTGCTTCTAATTTTAAATGAAAATACTGAGTTATCAAAACGTCAGTCTGCGTCATAACTATTGAGGCACCAGAACCTGTAAAAAATCAATTGATTAGAAGTTTTTCTTGTGCAAATTATGAACATATATTGCAAAATAAAAATTTATATGATATTTCATCTGACATAATTATATTTCACTGCAAAATCGTTAAATTGACTAACTTCAAATTACTGGGCAACAGACTACATCGACAAAAATATATCCTTGAAGCTTGAAGGATTATATTTATGCAAGTTGCACACTTGGTGACCCAATTATTAATTACATATTAATTATTATTACATAATTATTTAATTGTATACGCACTTTTGGAAACACTACAGTTGTGTAGTACATTATAATTCTCTATTTTGCTGTGAAGCAATGTAGGTGATGAATACCTTTTAGATTTGTACCACACTCTTTTAATAGAGGTTATCATTATGCCCATACTTATAGACGAAACAGCGAAGTGCACCTCAAGCACGTCTCAAGGTAGGGTGTAACCAACCTTGAGTAAGACTCAAATATGATATCGAGCGAAATGTCGACTATAAGTATGAGCATTAGATACATGTGTAGAGGAGTGTAATGTATGTTTGTGTAGGACCTTATTCCTCTACATTTTAGGGCTGTATACGGAGGAGAGCGTTGTTAATTGATATCCAACGATGAATAATCACTAGGGCTCAATATCGATCCCCAGACTGCAGGAAAATCCTGCCTATTTGAAGATCTGAACCAAGGACTAGCGTAATGCTAGCCTCACGTTCTACCACTGCGCCATCCTGGCTTGCTTATTCTTCCGATTTCTTATTCAATGTGATCAAATAAGCTCCAGAAATTATTTATATTCAGCGAGTGAAATAATAATAATCTACTTGGTTGTGATTTCGTGGATAAAACAAAATATGCCGCTCTTGCACAATGCTGTATCCCGATCGGAAATATGACCCAATGATGAAGATATTTTCTTGCAAATGTACATTTTGCTGTTTGAATTAATTATTTAAAGTTAAGTATTATTCCAAATGGGTTAATCTATCTGGATAATATGAGAACAATAAAGCATATAGTGGCACATCAAAATTTATATGCAAACAAATTTCAAAGCCAACTAGATGTAGTTCCTTCTTATCCACCCTGTTTGTTTATTTACTGGACGAAATCTAGGCTTGCGCGTACTAGGGATTTCAACGTGTCGACTACTATGGTCATTGGCACTACCCAACTAGAATTTTGACAAACGCAAGGGATTTTCACCGCTGGAAGAGATCTTTATCGTGCCAAACATCGTATTAGCGACCCTATGGATATGCGTTTCATACCCAAAAAATTTTGCTATGTCCATATATTATAGATGTTCGTAAATGTACATGTATATGTATAGGTAAGATATCCTTTCATGGACGTTTAATTACACATTTTAAGGTCGTCCCAACTAGATTTTCTATGGTCATCCAAAGTAGACATCCTGGAGACATCCCCATTTGTGACAAGTCGTCGTTTTGTAGATGTTCATAAGATATCCACTAGAGCTAAAGTGGACGCCGTAAGGGGGCTGTACATGTGTACATCCATAATGGGATACCCTTAGGATATCTTTTGGATGTTTTTGTGCGTCCTGACACAGGACCTACGGTTTTACCTCGTTACCGAAAGAAGGCATACTTCAGATATTTTAGCTGCATTAAAAATCTCATCCTAAGCCCATATTATTTATTCTACTAATGGACGAGATTACGAGATATGAGGGTTGCGCTGAAAATTGTTAGTTATTAAAAGACCGTTGCATTTTTTAACAAAAAATCTTTATTGTTTTTCAAAATATTCTCAATTCAGACGAATACACTTGTGCATTCTTTGAAACCACTTTTTAAAACATTCGGAAAATTCATTTTCTGAAAGGTCCTCAAAAATTCTTTGAAATTCTGTAACTGCTGCCTCTGCGCTGGAAAATCTTTTACCTCGCATTATTTTTTTAACAGTTGGAGGATGAGTTACCAATTGAACTCCCGAATCTTTCAAAAAATCCAATGTTCTGGCAGCGTGTGGGAGGATGCGTTGTCATGATGGACTAAGATGTTACGCAAACCGGTCCTTTGGCGACCTGTCTGTAATTTTGCAAACATCTGTGGTAAAGCCACTTCGCAGTACCCTTCAGAATTAACAGTTCTGTGATCTTCAAGTGGAATAACAGCAACAGGACCACTTCGGCGGAAAAAAGCAGCAATCATTTTCTTATTGACGCTTCTGCCACGAATTACTTTTGTGGGTAAGTCTTCATCTTCGAATTCCCAAACACTAGACTGCTGTTTAGTTTCAGGGTCGTAACTGTATACCCAAGATTCGTCACCTGTTACAATGTATGCCACTTGCTTGGAAGCTCCTCCGTCAAATTTTTGCAACATAAATTTACACCAGTCTACTCGATCCTGTTTTTGACTTTCTGAGAGCAAATGCGGTATCCAACGGCTTGCTAGCTTTCTTAAGCCAAGATGTTTATGCAAAATGGTATTCACCGCCGAGGATCCAATCTTCACTTCCTCTTGAATCTCCCTATATAAGTAATATTTCGATTGAACTGAATCAAGCTTGCCACCCAGGTCTTGCTTCGTCTTCTAGAAGCTCTCGCCCTCGTGGAAATTCGCGGAACCAATGACTAACAGCGGATAATGAAGGGGCAACATCGCCAAAAGCTGCTGTCAAATTTTCATGGCTTTGCTGGTATCCTAACTGTCTTTTATAGTCATAGAAAATCATAGCTCTAAAGGCAGTTCGCGGAATGCTCATTTTAACTGAATTAAAAATGCACAACTACTTAACTTACAAAATGAACTACGTTTCACAAGGAAATCGGAACGTTTGACAATTGTGGGTAACGAATGTCAACTAATGCGACATTCAATTGTTGCAATTGTTTCTAGCCAATTGAGCTTCCATGGCCTGCTACTAACTATAAACAGAGCATCCCTCATAATACAAGAATGCAGAGAAGAAACTATTAAATGTTGTTGGGGATATCACACATGGTACCACCAAATACAGGGTGTATCAGAAATAAGTACATTAAATTCCCTCAGTAATAGAACTCGTCAAGAACTACAACATTAATTAATAACGTTTTTTTGTAAACTTTTTAGATTTTGTGATGAAACTAGTTAAAGATTTATTACAAATTTCATTACCCGTCAATGGAAATCATGTCCGACACAATTACCTACAATTTTGGTTACCATAGTAAATCAACTTACTTAAAAATTAGCTTAGCAGTAGGTATTTAATTCTTTTGAAAATACATAAACAACTCGCTATTTTAGGGGAGGGGGGGGTCAAAATGCAAAATAAATGTGAGTTTTAAAAAAAAATTAATAAGAAATGTTGTAGTTCTTGACCAGTTCCACCACTGACAAAATTTAATGTACTTATTTCTGATACACCCTGTATAACTGAGATGGCATACGCTGCTGATGTAGTGTAGTGACACCCAAATATCTGTGCGGCTGAGATGTGCAAAGATAGACACATAGACAGAAAGGAGAGTTAAACAACAAAGATAGTAAATATTAAAGCCCAGATATTTGTGTTTCACTGTACTCTTATGCCGAAGGAATAAATGCTTTAAAAAAAACAGAGATCTTGCAAAATAATATTAGAATCTGCGAGAAAGCCCTCGGCAATTCTATATAAACACTGAAAAACTAAAGCAATGGCAATATCAAGGCAACATATAGATATTAGGCAGTAACATATAAATATAACACTGGCATTGAATAGGTAACAATTTCAAATATTTCAGCCATACAATACAAAAAAATGGTAACATAGAGTAAAAGTTAAAAAACCGAAGAATCAAACCAAGCAGATAAGTTTAGTACATGTTAAACAATAATTTTATAACCAAAAAACCAAACGTGAAATTTCAAAGGAGCCAAAAATCAGCATCTTTAAATCTGTGTTTCTACCCACTCTGATGTACAGTTGTAAAATCTGGGCCCTAACTGACAAATAGAAAAAAAACTGCAAGTTATCCAAATGAGATACCTACGAAAAGACAGAATAACGAATGAAACAGTTCATGAAAGGCTACATGTAAAATCAGTGAATATGATAAGAGAGGAGCAGCAGCTATGATGGCTGGGTCATCTAATAAAAATGGACATGTATAGACACAGTGGTGGCGGAACCGGGGGGGGCAGCAGGGGCGCTTGCCCCCCCCCCTGCATTTTACCAGGGGAGGCACAGCCCCCCCTGGAAATCATTAGACATAAATGTAAATAAAACACTTAGGAGCAGGTAACTACGAAATATTTCTGATTAAATTTCGGTTTTTATATATTTTTGTTTTTGTTGTTGATGGCTAACAACTTCTACCTGCAGGATGTAGATTTTCAGATACGAATCAATCAATATTTCTCAGAAAAGAAGTAAAAATTTTTTGTTTTTGTATTCGTATTTGTATTTAATTATGTAATGCAAATCAGTTTCAATATTATTTGTGTGCATACACCGATACGTAGTTTTATTGGTGTATATAATTTTTTTTTGCCATTTCAATGGAATATTTTTGCCCCCCCTAGAAAGTATTCGTTCCGCCACCACTGTATAGACAGATTACCAAAGAGAGTATGGAACTTAAAAATCAAAAAAAGAGATATCAGATATCACATGGGTAGAAAAAAAAACTATGGCTAGAAATAGGCAAATGTGGAGAAAATATATTAAGATATAAGATATAAGAAATCCCCCCGTACGCAAAGCGTGCGGGACAACTGAGGTATGAAAACGACTTAGGAGGCCTTGGCCCTCCATGTTGCCGGCCATACTCCCTCGCGGAGTGCCAGTGGCGTTACCTTTTTATAAGATATAAGGCAAGGCGTATACCTTGACACTGTAATATACGGTAAAAGAACGTGATAGATTAGATTAGAGAAAAATTTCACCAACTTGGCCCGAAATCTAACGGATGCCAGTTTAACCATCTTTTCTAATGAACAAATACATTAATTCATAGTTATTGGCTTTTTTAATATAGGTACAGGTATAATTTTTAGTTGCTTGACTCTTTTAAAACATTTATGTGGACGCCCATGTTCATATGCAATTTTTTTAATTTGGTAATTAGGTACACATTTTAGGTATACATTAAAAAATGATTAAGAATAATAAAAACTCTCCAGGGTATATTCAAAGTAAAGAAGAGAAAGTTAAACCCGTATATAAAATTTTAAATGTGTTTAGTTTAAAATTTACCTGCACGCCTATGGCAGGCTCAGACCAACATTTTACCTGCTAAAACTCCCGCCAATACAAAAAGTGCTGTGCTGTTTCCATTGTTGATACCAATCCACACAACAAGCAGACCCGCACATGTTAAACAAGTGCCTGCAGTTGCGACGAGACGAGGCCACGTGCTGGTTGTGCAAAGATATCTGCTGAAAGGTTCTGAAAGAAGAGATAATAAGGTAAGAAGTAAATTGATTTTTGATTATATGAACATTTAAATATGTCTGTTAATAATTATTTGCTAGTTTATTTTAATGTTTTTGAATATTCATGCTGTGGTTAGAGTTACGGATAGAAGGAAAGAATGTTAACATTTAACATACAAACTACAAACTTTGATACTACTATAACCTATAACGAGCATGTTTTACAATTTACTACCTTACGATTTTAATTTTTAGGCTTGATTTACGCTAGTTCAGTAGTTTGCATTTAAATTTGATTTATTGTTCGTTTGGTGTGTCGTTTCAAACTTTCAAAAACAAGACCAATAATTTTAATTTTGTTGTTAGTTGTTATCTTTCACAACTAAAATTGATGAAAATCATAGCTTAAGGGTGAAACAGTATTCTTTGTATTTAATTCTATCCTATCGCTAGAATAATTAACTAAGTATTCCTGGGAAATAGGACATTTTAAAAATTTGTTTTGCTGATAAAAGTGGTTAGAACGGAAACATTTGGTAGATAATTGACTACTGCATTTATCTTTCTAAGTTAACAACTGTGCCTTATCGACATTTAGATTTTGTAATCTTGTACCAGCTTTATTTGCATGATCCAGACTTCATGTTTTACACCCTAGTTCGTATCACTGTGGTATCACCGACTGCGTAGGCCGTTCAATGGTCTCGATTTATTTCCGATAAAATTCGTGGAATATAAAATAAAACGTCTGTTTGACGGCGTCTTTTCTAAGAAATATGCCCCGATAATAAAAATATTTTCTTGCACAGCATAGGTAGGTCCACTTTGTGTTTTATTAACAAATTTAATTAAAACTATTTGAAGTGAATTAGTGTACATTTTAAACTAAAATTTCTATTATGTTCTATTTCCTTTTTTTTTTGCACAAAGCTTTTGTTAAATTAACGAATTATCAAAGTTGACAAAAGAGCATCATTTTTTGTTTACTAAGGTATTCTTTGTCATATGCATTCGAATTTCGATTCCATTTTGTTCACTTTGACGATAGTACAGTAAAGTTAGGGATTAAGCTTAACATAAAAAAAAAAGTTGAAACCTGTCACAAATTGTTCATTGCCCTCCCCGTAATAAGTGGTAAAAACGTAAAAAGTCCCAAAGTTTCCCGCGTCGGGTTTTGGACGGGGAGGGGTGGGAAGGGGGTAAAATGCGTTTTTTTTTTAGTTTTTTGCAAATATCTCAAAAAGTATGAGGTCTATCGTAAACATCATCAAATACAAAATTAAAGTACCTACCACTTATTATGGGCACTGGCCCATATAAAACTATAGGCGATTTTATTTATAGTAATTATAAATACAAAAAAAAACGATTAGCTGTTTAAAAAAAAAACACTGATATTGGCATGCATGGCGCGTGGCGAAAACAAAAAAATCTCTTGTTTGATTGAGAATTTTGAAAGGAAGACTGAATCTGCAGATCTTGCCCCATACATAAGATTTTATTGTAGTTGTTGTCCCCCATGCACGTGTTGTGAATCTTGAATTGCAAATCTGCAGGTGCGGACTACAAGTCCGACTGAACAGCGTGTCCTAAATTTGACGCAGATGTGCGAGTAGCATGGCGTAAATATTTACGCCATGGTGAGGAGTAACTTTGTTACTTTCTAAAATCGGGTCAAAACCGTAAACCAGTGGCGGCTCGTGGGTCAAATAATAGGTGAAGTGCTATTGTGGTCAGGGGCGTCGTTAGCCCTTTTTTGCCCCCCCCCCCCCAATTGACGTTTGCGCCCCCCAATTGTAATGCAAGAATAAATACCTAATAATATAAGGTATAATACATTAAAAAGTTTTTAGACTTTTTGGAATTTTTACTTTTTCTTTCAAGTGTTGTAACAGTAAAGGGGAACGCAATATATATATTTTTCTATCCTCGACCGAATGATTGGTAAAACGTTTTTCCGACAAAAACATGGAGATTTTTAAATCAGATTTCAGTCATTCTTAAATGTTTATAATATAAAGCAGCAAGACTTATAGTCTGAATTCCTTGTTTGTCAAAATTATATTCAAAAATTGACGCCTAAACCAAGTGATATATCCTCACTATTTTCACATTTAGATGAAACAATCTAACGAATACAGAAAATTGCATATCAATTCCTGTAGTTGTGAAAGATCTTTTAGTGTACTAAGACGACTAAAAACGTATATTAGAGCAACAACGGGCCAGGATAGGTTATCAAATTAGGGTATAATTAATATTAATTTTCAGTTAGATGAAATTTCTGCGGAAACAATTAAATGTCGTTTTGCGCAAATTGGTAATAGACGAAATGAACTTTTACTACCAAAAAATTTAAATTAATAAAGTGAGTTCGAAAAATTTCGTTATCGTTAGATCTTATTTTACTATTACTACTTTTTTGAGCCCACTTTATTATAAATGAATATTGTATCATTCTGAAAAATATAAATCTTATTGAATGAATAAGTAGGTACGATTAATTTCTTTTTCTTCTGCTATTTTTTAATTTAACAAACTAATTATTAGTTTATATAGTTATAAATAGATAGTGTAGTAGATAGTAGATTATTATTATCTCAGGAACAGTAGAAACAGTAATAATTTTTAATAAACATAAGTTAGTCTAGTTTTTCGTAATATAGGTACCTATGTTTTAGTATAAATATTTGTGCAATAAAATTTGATATTATTTTTCTGTACGTCTCTTTTATCTATCAAATTTCATTAAAAAATACTTTTTATTTGGACTTACCTACCTAATTTTTTTACACCAAGTCAATCCTTCTGTCTTTTAGGGTAGCAAATTTGTTGGTAATATCTTCGTAAAATGGTTGGTTTTTAATTAACCCTAGTAAGAGTTCTTTTTGAATTGAAATATTCGCCAAAGACGAGAGTCTATCGTGAGATATTGTATTCCTTAGGTATATAATTTCTATAGGACTTCTTGATAAAAATGCTGCTAAAAGTTCCACTACCCTTTAAGTCCTTTTTTGCAAAAATTGTTAAAGCCTTTGTTTCATGTTTAAAAACACACACTTATTGCAAAACAAACACATAAACAACAAACAGTACAAACACCAAAACAAGACATGAGTTTCAATTATTTGAAATCAGTGATAACCGACTATTCGATAATTAGGAACTTCAAATATTTAATAAAATCACAGATATTTTAATACGTCCTTTGTACGACATATACGCTTCGAGACTATATCTGGCATTTAACTGTCTAATACTAATAAATAAAAATAAGTAGGTTAGCGTCTCTCTCTTTATTGCCCAGACGTGAGGTTTGTATAAACAAGTAAACGAAAAGGTTCACGTATCGATTCACTTTTGTCTAGCAATGAATTTATAAAATAACCAACACCGATTACGTAAGATTGCTGCGCGATATACCAAACATACAACCATACGGTATCCACAGCGGCAGGCGACTGATGAAAAGATCCTGCACTCTTCACTTGTGGAAAAACTACGTACCGCTTCATGCGAGTGACGTCAGTGTTACCATAGCAACCCAGTGAATAGTACAGAGTTCCAAGCATATTTACGTTTAGCTCTGCAGTTTGATACTGTGCTGCGAAATACATACCTATATCTATAAGAAATGTTTTGCGTATTGAACGGGGATAAAATTCATTTATAATTTAAACTATTTAGGAATTTAGATAAATGGTAAGAATAATCATTTTTATATACAAAAAAAAAACTAATTCGAGTGAAATATTAGGTGAAGAGGCACTTCACCTACTTCACCTGGCGAGCCGCCACTGCCGTAAACTTTTTGAGACAAATACATTGCTGGAAACAGAAATGGGCAATCTTTTATTTTCGAGTTGTAGTGGAAAATTGAAAATTATTCAGATTCGACTACAAGTCTTTTGAACTCCTTTAGTTATAAAAGTACATAAATATGAAAGTTATATGGAGATTATTGATAGATATTTTTACGGAGATTGCGGCCGCGTTAAATTTTCTATAGTTCTCTAGCTGTGGCATGTAGGGCCGATCTTTCCATCTCCTAATAAATTTATTCTCCTATTAAAAACCGGTTAATACCTTTGAATATAAAACTACAGGAAGGAGGATATGCAAAACATACGTGAGACCAAGATAGATCATGCAAATGGCGGCGGAATGTTTCCGGTATGTCAGTGGCGTACCTTTTAGAATGAATACGGGGTACGTAAACCTTTGAATATAAAATATTCAAAGACGTAAACTGACAAAAAAATGTAGTAAAAGTATAAACGAACAAAAATTAGAAGCTGCAAGAAATAACATATTATAATAGCAAATATATAACATCTTTATTGTCCTTTAAACAAAATTAACTTAGTATACATATTTCTAATATTTTCTTGATTACTAATAACATTTTTACAAATAAAATTAATTCTAGTATTAAAATAGGTATTACAAATGCTTTTAATTAATAAAACGTTGTGGTTTTCAATTGGTGTAAGATCGTGCATTGGCATATTTGGAAATACATCCCGATGCAAAAAAATATTTACAACATTTATACATCCCAATTTTGCATCAATTTTACATTTATTTTTAATTTGTTCTCGCCTAATAAATTTCTCGCATTGAATACAAATATCTATTACATCTGCACTGGGATAACTCAAACCTCCCCTTGATTTATGTGAAATTAGTGACTGCAAAAAATCTTCCTTAATTCCATATAATTGTGAAATACAGTGTTCACATCTCAATTTACGTCCAAGTTTAAAACTCACAAAACCTGCAATGTATTTTATAACTTCCAAATTATATGGAGATAAAGAATCACACTGAAATGCATAACTATGTTCATTTAGAAATTGAACAATTGTGTCATCTTCATTTTCACTGCATGAATCTGGACGATGCAATACAGATTCATTGATAATTTGCTCCGGAGGCTTTTTATTAGAACCAACATTAAGAATATTGATGACCTCTTGGGGAATGCAATTACCACATCCATCTTTTCTTACTTCTGCGTGTATTAAAATTTTTTTGTAAGCTGCAGTAAATTGTCTGTTCGTAGGATTATTGTTATACCCTTGTTGAGATCTAATTGTTCCAAAAAATAATTCCAAGTGATCTTGGTTTAACTTGTATGTCAGAATGAATTGTAATGTCCCATTTGCAACATGTTGTTCGTACATTTCCAACACAGTTGTAATGCCCATCATCATACCGATGAAACCGGTTTTCCTTTGGGAATCTAAAACGAGTGTCCCATCACAATGTTTTAAATTTATTAAATAATGTTTAAAATTTAAAAAAAAAGATTTGATATTATTAATATTATTAGAACATGCTGCCTGCTTCAAACCGAAATCTGTAATTTTACGGGAATTTAATATGTCGAATGCGTCATTAATTAATAATATAAAGTTTGCAGTAGGACCACAATGTTTGAAGTCATGTAAATTTAACTGATCTCTACAATATAAAAGAGCTTCAGATACTGCACGACTTAAAAGCTGAGTCGCCAATTTTACCTTCATTTTTTGCTTAAAAAAATGTATATGGTGTTTTCTGAGTTTGGTACCCAAGTGCAGCCCTTCTTTTTCTTGCAGATCATTTAATTTAACTAAGAAATTGAAATCTATAAAATCTCCATGGACATCTATAAGCTGTTTCTTTTCTCCAAAACAGTTTCTAATCAATTTTAACATATGCACAGGATCTGGTAACGGCAAGTATTTTGTATTATCTAATACAAAATCTACTTTTAAATTCATCTTATTAGATCGACATCCTAATAAATTGCACATGCCGAAATTAGCAGCGCACCCATCAAATGTAATATTAGTGACAACAATGTTAATATCTTTTAATAATGTTAGAGCTTGTTTTACCAAGGAAGTCTTTTGTTCACTATTCATGCCTGATATAAAAAAGTAGCCTATCGGCAGTTTCCACGCTTCATTTATACAAACTATCATAAATACTAAAGCTTCCCTAGCCACCTCCATACTATCACCATGAATAGCATTCCCACAATCTACATAACCATAGTATTTACCACCAATGTGTTCTAAATGTTGCCGAATAGCAATTTCGTCAAATACCAGCGAACAAAATAAAGTGTCTTTAGTAGAATGTGCTACTTTTGCTTTTAGAAAGTTCACAGCCTCTGAAGTGAATCCAGGTTCCGCATTTATTGATGAATACCATTTTGCCAAAGTCTTTGGATGGGGTAAACAATTGTAAAATTTGCTTCGCACGTAATTATAAGCTTTAGGCGAAAAAAAGTGTAGTGTCACGGCAAAAGCTCTTACAGATTGTTCATATATTTTATTTAGTCCTTTTTTTTGTGTTTTTTTAAACAGTCTTTGCATAATATCTTTATTTTCGCTAAAGTGATCCAAAAGTATCTTCTCATGTTCTTCTAACATCAAATTTTTCATTTTTAATTGAACTGTCATTGCTTTCAATGATGAAATTTTTTTATTTTGGCGCCAAGCAGTCTTTTGCAGCCTTCGAATTTTCTCATTCTTCAAAATATCTTTCCGGCACAATTCATCGATCGTCCTCTTTAAACGTATTTTGCGAGGGGAGTCCTGTGTCAATTCTTTCGTACCTGTAGAAATAGATGAGAAGGTGTACGCTGAAGTAGATGGCCCGAAAACTGTAGATTGACGAACATCAGTTTCATGAATTTTTGGTGATTCATTTGGTGATCCAGTCTCCGTAATTCCTTTGACAGCTCTTTTTAGCATTGGATTGAAAGTCTTTACCTACAATAGTGATGTATAATAATAAAACTTTAAAGAAACTTTCAGTAGTTATTTGAACCAGTAGTAATTAAAGCAATATGTACTTTTTTTCACGAATTTAAAGTTTGATGCACGACGGCGAAGCCGCAGTGTATCAAACAAATCAGTGAAAAGAAGATGCTTTCATATTTTAAATAATTAAAAATTGTTTGAGTAATATTCTATAAATTTATTTATTAGATAAAAAGTTTCGACAGCGAGATGCTGCTAAGTTAATAATTCAATTATACTCACGTATTTTAATCGGTCCACTTTAATTGTAGGATTGGCTGTTACTTGCAGTCTTACTTTTAGATGAGATGATCGGTCAAAGCAATTTGCAGTAAAATGTTGTGAACACAGTACACTCGTATTTTTTGGAATCCACTCAAATTTTTTCACGAAATCAATTCATAATTTTCTTCTGTGTGGATCTTTTGGGAATCTAAAAAGTATTTTTCAATATTACTGATAGTTAAAACAGTTTTTTAGATATTTTGCAAAGTGCTAATCTATATAAAACACGTATGTGACGCCTATGATATTCACTCGTGACCTTTCTTTGACATTGAAATTATAAAATCGAATTGTTCTTAAATATTATTCGTAATAAACGGAATTGCACTAAATGAAGGTAAATACTTACCTATGGAAAGTTATTCCTACATTTTTATTTGTCTTTGTTCTCGAAAAAACACAAACAGCACAACTAACCATTTTATTTGTCAGCTGTCAGTCTCAAAACTATGACTACAAATAGATTATCAAAATGGCGACTTCCGTCGCACTTTTTGTATGGCTACTAAAACGATACCCTCCTTCCTGTAGTTTTATATTCAAAGGTTAATACAATCGTTTCCATGGAAACTATTTGCCAAATAGCTTATTAGGAGGTGTTTTTTTTAGTGGGAATCATAGTCGACATACCTCATTTAAAAGACGTTTTCAAATATAGTACAATAGAGGGTGTCCCAACGATGTGAGATTTTTCGATAGCGTCTTTATTTTCAGAGTTATGTCAAAATGTTATTGAGAAAAGCTGTAGGGATTGATGATCTGTATACTTTAAAATTGTTTTAGCTTATTTTAGCACTGCGAAACTCCATGCTTTTTTGTTTTTAAATACAATTATTTTCTTACAGAAGACATACAAGCAATAATTCAAATGTTAAATTTAGCAATGCAGCTTTTGTTGCATTAAACGATTAAACGATAATCAATAGAACACTAAGGCACTGCTAAACTCGCTGCTCTTGTTTTTAAATATAGTTGTTTCCTTAAGCTGCGTATTCACTTGAGCATTTTTGCGTGCACAAACAATTGCGCGCACACACGTTCGTTTGCGAAAATTTTGAAATCTTCACTTAATTATTTTTTCGTTTTTGTTTGTACGCGCAAATATCCGCTCCAGTTGTGCTTTTACCTAAAGCTGGTTGCATAAATTAAAAATCTCGTCCAAACTGAGCAACACTTGCGCGCAAAATTCCTTTGAGGTGGTCCCCGAGACCGACAACCGATGGAGCGTGCTCAGACCTTGCGCGCACACCTGTTCTGCTGGTACTCATATGCATAAATGCATATGATAATTTTTGCGCGCAAACCGTTTGTGCGCGCAAAAATGCTCAAGTATACGCGGCTTTACAGATAACATAATAGCTACAAGCCAATGGATATTATAGAAATTAGTGGTGCATTTCTTGTTGCAGCTTCTCCTGCATAGATAAATCTGCCAACCATATAGGTATTCTACAGGGCCGGTCGTAGGGGGGTGCAGTGGGTGCAAAGCACCCGGACCCCGAGCTTATAGGGGCTCCCCAAAGAGGCCTTAAAAAATAAATAACATTTTAAGCAATATATTCAAAAGGCTTAATATAGCATAAAACCGCGTAAAACCACTGATATACGTTTGCAAAGTAGCTTTAGCCTATTTAAAATTTCGTTTTTATAATATTGGTATTTTTATCTTTGAAAAACAATTTTAGGTCCCCAAAAAGTTTATTGCACCCGGGTCCGCATTTTCGGCTTAACTTCTTAAATTATTATAACGACCAATAAAAGTATTAAATAACAAATCCTGCCATAAACACCCTACCAGACACAATTTTAAACTGTTGGTACAAAATATTTTTACATTTTATAAATGAATTCTTTTGTGTTTAGGTAGCTGTAAAATTTTTCGTGTCCGGCTTAGTATGAAGGATTTACGATAGTTGTATTTATACCTCATAAACGCATAAACCCCCACTAACCTGAAAAATTTACGTGATCCTCTGAACTAGCTGTAGTAGTTTACTTGTCGTCAATTTATCTCTTTAACATTTTTTAATGAGATCAGTAATAAAAGTTTCCCATTTGTTGCATATGCACAGTTGTGGACAGAAAAAATAGGACAACTCGAAAAATCAAGTGAACTTTATTCTATAAAATTTAGTTACTTGATTTTGGCTTTATAATTATATGTCACATTGACTTGCAATCAAATTACAACACAGAGGCCATTTTAAACTAGAAAAAAAAAACACTGTCCTATTTTTTTCTGTCCACAACTGTACTTATTGGAAAATACTGTATGTTATCTGAATGTTAGTCCTACCGAGTCTCTTGATTTTTGTTTTGAATTGAATATTTCTTCACAAATTGCTGAACATTTTTTAACAACAAAAACTAAATGCTGAAATTATAGTATCGCCAGATTTTGTTAGAATCGGCCAAATTTACGTTGTAAAGTTTAATATTAATTTAAAAAAAAAACAACGTGAAAACACCAAAAAATCAATTTAAAAAAGAATTAAATTACATTGTAAAACCAAAATCTTGCCTTTTAAAATTAGATTATATTATGACCAAAAAGTAAATTGATTTTTGTATATCAGTCGTTAAACGTCTGTGTTAAATCAGAAAAGAACGACGTGACTCCATATATGTACATACTTGTTGTTATTTAACTCTGCAGAAGGCAGCGGGAAACCACTGCAGAGAACACATTGCACAGTGCACACATAAGGGGGATATAACAAAGTTCACGGCCCTAAGTTGCTTAAAAAATGTGGCTTTGACACCCTGGTCAACGTTCTTAAAAAGGACATGATACAGCAGAAGAACATTTATGCCAGGCTAAACTAACTTATTTCTTACCAGCCATAGTCCAGATTGCAGTAAAAAGTAAGGCTACATAGAGAACGCTGTTGTCCCATAGTGAAGGGTCGGAAGGAGCACTATTTTCCAACCGCGAGAACAATAAAAAGATTCCAAAACCAACGGAGAGGCTGGGGATAAGACCCTGTAATAAACGTTAACATATTTATTACTGTAGTCTGGTGTCCAATTTAAATTTCTAAAAATTACATTGATTATTTTTTAAACAGTCCTGTCAGCCAATCATAATGAGAAAAAAATTCAAATCGACCAATAGCATCATAATTGCACTGATAATTAGCTAGTAGCTGATTACAGCGATAATTTTTTCACGTTGTTTCATTGGATCACAGAGAAATACCTGCTCTGTGATTGGATCTTTGTTTAAATAAATGCATAAAAAGTTAGCTTTGACTTTGACATTCAGCACTGTCATCATTGTGTAATAGTTTAAAAAATAATCACGCCGAATTACATTCGTGGTAATAATTTTTTTTGGATAATTTTAACTAGATTAGCACTGATCTTTATTGCTATTAGGAAATTCCACTCGTGGACTTCGTCCACTCGTGAAATTTCCATAGCAATAAAGATTCGTGAATCTAGTTAAAATTATCAAAAAATTATCACCACTTATGTAATTACTGTTGAAAATTATCTGCAAGTAATTTGTCACACGTACGCGGTCATTTAAATAAGGACGGGTAGAAGCTATTGACAACGGAAAATATGCGTTCATTAGCTGCATTTGAATGCGGCAAAGATAGAATATTAAAAGCTAACCTCGATTAAAAGATGAAGAACATAAGAATAATTGTTTTGATGTTAAAATATAAAAATCAGAATACACGTGTTCTTAAAGCGAAGTATTATGAGTAGTGGAAATTTATCCGATTTTTTGCGTTTTTATAGAAAATTTTCCCTTTTCCCTTTCATATAAGAATTTCCCCAGTTTGAGCGAAATTTCCCTGTATCTGGCAATACTGCACTGGCCAAACCGTCAACAAGGAGTTCTATTTGAACGTTCTGCGTCGTTTACGTGAAGCAATTTGTAAAAAATTATGTGGTTTGAGGCGAGCTAACTCATGTATTTTGCATCACGATAACGCACCTGCTCACAATGTTTTTGTTGTACGTGAATTTCTGGCCAAAATTCAACCCACACAATTCCGCAAGCTCCCTATTCACGTGACGTTTTTCTATTTCCTCGTCTAAAGTTTCCTCTTTTTTAGTTCACGGTTTTGAGTCGATTGGCGATTGACGCCATCAAACGAAATTTGTTGCGAGTTTTGAAGGGATTTCAGGAAAACGACTTTTAAGCATGTTTCGAGGATTGGAAAAAACTTTGCCATAAGAGGACGAAGTAAATTTTGACAATAATAAATTTTACATTTTATTGAACCATTCCCGATACTTATCGATCCCAGTCGTCGTATAACTAGCATTTCCAAAATTATTACATAAAAAGCTATATTAAAAAAACAATCAAAATATTAATTAAAATTAATGAGAATCATGACCATGAGCTTGTTTTGCAAAATCAATTTTTTAATATCAGGTTCTATGTTGCTTAGTTTTAAGCGTAAATTAGGCTCAAATTATTTAAATTTCGCGTACCACCTGTAGTTCTATTGCGTACCACCAGTGATACGCATACCATAAGTTGAGAATCGCAGAATCGCTGCTATATAAGATGGCCCGTTCATATTTGCTCTAAATTACAATGTTTTGAAAATACAAGAAATAATAGAAAAACGGGTAATTTTTAGTTTTCTCAAAATATCCGAAAAATTCTACGGTCCATTCCAAATCTGAAACCGTTAAACCATTATCAATCAGATTTGCCCTTTAATTTGACACAACTTTGTTAATTTAACCATTAGTGTAGTTGCCTGCATAACTAACTAACAAGGTAAAGAGCGCACTGTATAGAATTTTCATAATTCGTTATAAAATACGTTAAAAGTTGTAGCATTGTTAGAAATCGATGGTTATTTTGAGAAAGGCTGCATAGCGATTTAAAAATCGCAGGCGAGAAGCTTCTATAATAATAATTAAAGTATTAACAAATCTTGCGTTTTCGATGAAAAGTATGTACTTTCGTAATTTTTCAAATTGCTCCTTAATTGTTTAACCAAAATAAAAAATTAAAAAAGTGATTATTGCTAAAGGTTGAATAGAGGTATCTACAGAATTCGATTTGGAATAATAGTTGTATTTAGGCAGTAAGTAAATTTTAGAAATTTTATGAGATTTCGTATTCATATTTTCCAAATTACTTAGAAACTATTGTAATAAAACACAATCTTCAAACAAGGAGTTGTTTGGGGTACCTATAGATCCCTTTTTGCAATATTTGTTGTTATCGTTTAAATAAAAATAACCAAAGTTCACAAACTTCATACCTATATTTAAGAATTTAAAAATACATAGTTTTTCTTGGCTATAAACTTATACAAGTTTCATGTAAACACACACAAAGTCTGATAATGATAAAATGAACAGTTTTTTTTTTAACTAAAAATTTACCCCGCGAAACCCATTTTTCTTAATACACGGGTATAACTTTCAGGCACACTCTTAAGAATCTTACCGACCTGCTTTGGTCGTGTTTGACGGATCATTTAAATTATGATTTTTAATACTACAGTGTTTTTCTTTTGCTTTTCCTCTTTTATCAATTGCGTTTCCCTGTTTAGCAAATGACTTTCCAGATTATGAAACGTCAAAGTTATGTTGCAAATGACATTCCCTATTTGTCAAATCTCTTTCCGTTTTTAGATAATGCTTTTCCCACTTTTTTTAAAAAGTAGGTATGTAATAAAAAAAAACTGGGAAAAGCATTATCTAAAAACGGAAAGAGATTTGACAAATAGGGAATGTCATTTGCAACATAGCTTTGACGTTTCATAATCTGGAAAGTCATTTGCTAAACAGCAACAACTATACACTGAAAGACTTGTCAGAGTAGTGCTTTCAAAAATTACTTATTTCAGGCCCACCCACAAAACAGCGCACGGTGCGGTGCCGTTGACGAACTATTTTTGAGGCGCGAATTTTGAATCCTGTAATTTTTTTACCTCTGATTTATATTTTGAAGGTAGTGTAATAGAGTAAAACAACAAAATTTGCATTATGTACATTTATTATAGACAATAAATTTATAATAGACATTAAATTTATAATCAAAATACAAATATAGAATTACGTTCTTTATAATAAAAATAAGGTAAATAAATTAAAATAGGTTAGTCATGTGCAGATCTCATAAACACAAAATAAGACTGATGTTAACATTAAGATATTAAGAAATAATTACTCACACACAAGCCCTGCTTTCTGTGAGTTAGCTTGTTGATACAATAAATCTGACATTTAGTATAATAGTCTAATGATGGAAAAACATGTATCGTACACATTGCAATTGAATAAACGTTATTATAGAAAAAAATATATATACCTATATTTAATAGTGATGTGGGGCGGGTAAATACCCAATGGGTAGGGTATTTATAAATTCCTAGCTCATGTTATTGATTTTTTATTGAGACTTGTTTAAAAATGTAAATAAAACTATGAAACTTATCATCAATAATTGCAGTAACATTTTCTTCAGAAATTGGCTCTGGGGTGTTTGGTAAAATATTTTGCCATTCCTCCATCTCCCCGATGTTCGGAATATTTCCACTCTTCTGAATTTCCTTTTTTGATGTCATCGATGGTGTACTGGTATCTGCAATATTTATTTACTTTACTTAATATTATAAACTAAGAAGATTATGCATTAGTGCTCCTCAAATATGTGTACAAAACATAATTAAAATAAGAAAAGGTGTATACCTGAGATGAAAACAGGACGTGGGACTTGTCGAACATTTAAGCGTATTTGCGTATTTTCAATTCAGTTTGAAATTGAATATCATCAAAATGAAGTTGACAAACTCGATATCCACGGTCTAGTAATTGTCGATACGTAAGTTTTTCCAGGTCCATCCGGTTCATGTTTTTCATCCACTCACGACGCAAATCTTCAGTCCGTGGAAAACAAAATATACTGCCTCTTTCCTTCACTGGTAAGGTGTTAACAATGCAGCCCTTTTCCACACAAAATTTCTTGTTCTAAAAATAATAAACAGAATTGAACATTCGTAGACAGAATCCCAAATGCGGAGATACGAAGAAGAACGGGGGTTATCGATTTATGGGAGGCCTATGTCCTGCAGTGGACACAAACGGACTGATTGATGCTGATGATGATAATATGATAACAAACACTGTAACTTGAATTAAAATTAAAATAATATATTTATACTTACAGTTGACATGGTTGATGTTTCTTCACAAAATAGAAAAGAAATTTTAATTTAAGGCACTCAAACAACGAACAGATCTGTTGGTTCAAATGACACGTTGGAATGACAACAACAAACGAATGTCCTTTTATTTTTTTGAAATTCAAATTGCTGTCACTCAACGGTCACGTGAGCTGCACTAGCGCCAACGGCAACTCTGGCGGTGCCGTTGAAAACTCACCAAATTCGGTAATTTTTTTCCGTATATGTGTGACAGCTGCCTGCTAAACAGGGAAACGCAATTGACAAAAGAGGAAAAGCAAAAGAAAAACACTGTATTATTTCTCCAAATTAGAAATCGATCAGTGGAACGTGTTTTCTCTATTACCAAATTATAAACCCGTATTCCACCTCATGTTTAAAGTTGTCTCTAATTAACTAAAGTTGTGTTTAACGTAAATAACAACAGATCAATAAAAATACCAATTAGGGTAGGCTGTGAAATTGAATTATTTTGAATTGGTACTTTAACTACATCCACAGAATGACATTTTATAACGTTTGTAATTTGACATTTTTATTGTAAACAAAGTTTATAACTTTTTTCTATTGCAGCTGTTAAAGTGTTACTTTATCTATTAATTTGAGTAGATAAAGTAGCACTTTAACAGCAAGGGTAGATAAAGTAATTTATTTATTGTTTGTAACCCTAGAAACGCCCATACTAATGACATTTTAAAACGTAACTCGATTTGTAATTTTTTAAACGTCAATGTCAAATAAAATTTATTTTATAATTTTTTTTCCTTTAAAATAAATGCTATAGAAAAAAAATAGAGTATTATACACGACGATAAAATTTAATTATCTTCTCGAGCGTAATTAGCGTCTCGACGCTAAAATACGCCTTCGAAGATCAAATACAATTTTATCGTCTTGTATAATAAATAACTATTAAATTCATGTCAGAAATGTCATTCTGTGGATGAGGCTAAAGTACCAATTCAAAATAATTTAATTTCACAGCCTACCCTAATTGTTTTTTTTTGATCTTCTGTTATAAAACTATATAAGTTTATACCATGAGATCGAAAAAAAGATGATTCTGAGCAGGCCTTGACTAGTACAACACGATTGGCAAGACTGATTTCAAAATGTGGCAGTAGGTTAGAGGTTAATAAATGTCAAACAAATTAAAACACAAAACAGTATTTATTTAGGGAACAAACTGAAAACTAAGATGAATACATGTTAGAGTAGGTGTTCAAAATGTGATCCTTCACTAGTAGTATTACAACGATAAACTTAAATAATACTGGAAACAAGATTGCAGAACTGACTTACATTTGAAATGTCACTGTCACATTATAATTCATAGGCATTCTAGAACCAGTGTAGCCAATCGTGTTGTACTAGTCAAGGCCTGCTCAGAATCATTTTTTTTTTCGATCTCATGGTATAATTTTATATGTGTATAACGGAAATACTCGATATTGGCGTGGTAATTAAACATGACGTTAAATTTAAATAATGTATGGGGAGAATGCCAATCTATGTCTATCGGATAGCTTTAATTCACACTTTTAAGAATAACATTTTCACTTCATTTCATTTTTGAAACTGGTTAAATTGCATTTAATAAAATTACAAGGGTTAGATTTATTTATTATCGGATGGGCCTGACGTAATCCAGGATTGATCCACGGGGATCTGCTCCATGTCAATTGATGATGATGGCATGATGACGATGAAATTTTAGTTTTATTTCTACAAAAATTAAGAGAAAATTTAAAAAATTGAAAAAATTATACAGAACTACAGCAATTCAATCAAAATATGGCTTGTATGATTTTAAAGTTATTGCTTAAATATGTTACTTATTTATTTAGGTAAACTGTATGCATTGGAAGGTTGACACAAGTCCATTGTAATAGAAAGCATTCGCTTGGATCATAGATAAAATAATAGAAACTATGCCAAACGATTTATAATTCAAATCACATCTGTCAAAGGAAGTACAGCACGTGTTAGGTACTTTTTTGAAACATTTCTTTTATATGTGTACATTTACATATCCAAATAATACCAAATTATACAACTTTTCAAACCGGAACACTTCGAAGTTAATAAAATTGTTTATAAATTTTATGAAATGAAGGCTTCATTTAATTTCTTAAACTTCTAATTGTTAAGTTTTTATTATGGTCGACTAATTTCCGAAGTAAACAACAAGAAAGTAATTAATTTTTTTTTCATTTGAGTATCCAAAAGGCATTATTTTTATCTAAGCCATCTGGAGATGCAGTCAAAAATTTATAGTTATTGTCTATAAATAAACTACATTTTACTCCTTTTAAGTTATATTTTTTTCAGTCCCGGCACCCTCAGGTGTAATAGCAATACCTGCAATACCCTAAAATGTTGAGTATTGCAGTTTTTACTTATTTATTTTAAAGATTATACCAAAGCTGATGCTGTTAATGATGTACCCCTTTCTTGTTTCCACATTAAACCACTGCCTTCACCAATGTCCTGTCTATAAATATCAACTATTTGTTTCTTTGTTTTGGTTAGTGATGAGAATATTTCTTCCTCTTTAAATTTGAATTTAAAAGCACTAACCATAATCATATCTGTTAATTCACTAGTCTTTCTGGTTGTCTTAAATTTCGCAGATAATGTCCTTTTTCTACCTCTCTTCAATTCGTTATACTGATCTCAATTTTTCAATATACTTTTGTGTATATTTTTCCAGACTCCACGTACGTCTATTTGTATATACCGTATGTCCGTTTTCACCATAACACAATAATATGCAAAATTTTATGTTTCTTTTCTATTTTAATAATTGTATGTAAACAAGCGGTTGTCATGACTTTAATTTGAATTGGTGGGCTCGTCTTTTAAGATGTATACACGGTTTATACTCCTGTATTTCGCAAGAAATGATACATTAAAATTAGCAATACCATATTAATTATACAATGCATTAACATTCGAACATGTTTCATCTACGTTTTCCCTTTAAAACCCATAGTAGAGAAAGAAATTGAAATTTAAAATTTTGCGTGCGTTTTGAAACTGGACATTCGGTATATCCATGCAATTAACCAACCGGCAAATTACTTATACAGGGTGGTCGTGAAAGTTTAGGACACTTCACCAGCATTAACTACATGAAAAATATTGAAAATGTTTTAAATATTTTTTTTCCTAAAGGGTCAGATTAAAAGGTTACGGCTTTGTAAAGTTGAATTAAAAAAAATGATTTTTTTGAATATGTCGAAAACCATTGGAGATTTATTTTTAATTAATAAAAAAGTTTTAACGTGATCAGTGTAGTTAGGGGGGATAAGGACATTTTTACTTAAGAAAAAATATGATAGCCACATTTTTTCCTAATTAGAAATGCCATAATATCCCCCAACTATGCCACTGATCAAATTAGGGAAAATTTTTTCACTATTTCTTATGTAGTCAACGCTGCTAAAGTATGCCCTAAACTTTCACGACCACTCTGTATATTCACCGCTATTTTGTTTACGTTGGCCATGAGTTTTTGATATAAACCAAAGGATTTCGTACCAGGAATGAATTTAATTCCCTTTCTAATTTTTGACAAAAATAAGCGAAGCACTGAGAATGAGATGGACGCAATGGGATACATTAAGCATTAAGCGAAGCATTGTGCCTCCTTTTCTTAATTTAGGCCTTAGGGCCTGTTGTTTCCTGCGTTCTCTTGGGATGTGGATTGCCAGCTTTCTCTCCATCTTTTGTACGATCTTCTGGGTAGTCTTATTCCTTGGACTTATCCATCTCGAGCGATGCGGACCAATCGGTTGTTGTCCATGCGATTAACGTGCTCATTTCACTCTCGGTTTCTATGTGTCCCTCATCTCACGATATCTTGAATTTGACATGGTTCGCAGATGGAATCACTTCTCACTCGGCCCGTCAATGTATTGTCAGTTATTGTACACAATAATCTCATTTCGGCTGTTCGTAACATTCGTTTAGTTTTAGAGTTACATAATATGCGCGGGTTTTCACTGCATAGGTCATTATAGGTCTCATACATGATTTGTAAATTCGCACCTTGCTCTCTATGTTTAGGAATTCATTTCTCCGTATCACATCCTGAAACCGCAGTGACTTGTTCAGCCACTTTTTCGTCAGATTTCCGTGGCTCGATATTTGTAAATCTAACTATTTATGCGAATGACATCACTTGCTGAATACTTGTATTATCCAAGACTAGCTTGCATCTTTGTGGTTTCTTCTATATAACCAGGCTAAGTGTCTTTTCTATCGAAATTGTGATATTCAACTTTTCTGCTTCTGTTTTAAATGCATGTAACAGTAACATTCACTGTAGGTTGTCTTCGATTCTGACACAATAACCGCATCGTCGGCATAGCAAATAATAAATTGTAATTTCGCTTGTGCTGAGCTGATAACCTCTATTTGGCATCTTTGTTTTTGATATTATTTTATCCATAACAAGGTTAAATAATAGTGGGTTCAGACTTATCACCTTGACGAATTCCTGACTGAATGGCAGTTTCTTTCGTGAGTTCATTATTTATTCTTAATCTGGTCGTACTTCGGGTATTTGGACCTTTCAATTATTTCATTGGGTATGCCTATTTCGCGACACACGGTCAAAAGCCTTTGTTAGATCTATAAAATAGATATATGTATGTGAGTTTATTAGACTCTTAGCTAACTTCTGTTCTTCCGAAAACTGTGTCGTTATTCACTTATTTTCTTTATTTTGGTTATTTCATTACTGATTAAGCTAGTAGATAATTTGGTCAGTGTTTATCAACGAGATTGTTCTCTAATTTGAGGGATCCTTTTTGTCGCCTCTCTTAAAGATGCATATGAATGGTCACGCTAGTCATCCAGTCCTCTGGAATCATCAAGGTGTTTAGTATTTGTTGGAACAACGTTGTAATTTCCCTTATTAATGCTTCGCTGCCGTATTTTAATAACTCATTGGGAATGGTATCCGTTCGTGAGGCTTTACGATTTTTGAGTTTCTTCATTGCTTCCGCGATTTTTCCATGCGTAAATGTGGCTGCTATATTCTGGGAATGATTCATCCTTTGACTAGGTTGATCTTCGTTTTCTTCATTGTTTTCATATAGGGTGCTGAGATATGTGTTGCATTGTTGTTCATTTCATTTATTTGTATCTTACTCGTTAACGCTAGTTTTCTGTCTTTTGATTATTCTCCATATTTTCCTTTGTGCGCCATCCATACAAGTCATGTTCTATACCTTGTGTGTACTTTTTTCATTGTGCTTGTTTGAAGTAAATAATAAATTTCATTCAAAGTACGCAAATTATTAATACTTATTTTGAGTCAGATCATTATATGTAATATGATGTTTTAATTATTGTAAATGTGAAGTTGGTTATTGTCAATTTTAAATTTGATATGCATGTTGCAGTCTTTAGTATGAATTGAAAATTGGCAAACTTAGTTACCTTTAGTTAATTACTAACAAAAAGCTTTGAAAGTTGAGCTTGGTTTTTGAAAATTTAATTTTACCGCAAAATGCAAATGCAATACAAGATTTATAAAATGTTCCTACTTTACAATTTTTATATGGCCACTGCTAAATATTTTTAAGAAATCAGCTCCTGGTAGGTAGCGATGGGCACTTTCCCCCCAAATGAGTACGTTCCCTGAAATGGGAAAGTGACGGAAAAGTGTAATTAAAACAAAACTAAGGTTACTGGAGTAAACGAACTTTTAATTTATACATTTAACTTATTTACCTGTAAACTGTAAACAAAGTAACCAAGCAGTAAAAAATATAACTGTATAATACAAAGTAAAAGAAACTGTATAAAGGAATATCTTCTATATCTACGAGTATGTTAACTGGTTAAGAGGAACATCATCTTCTTTTTCAGTTTTGTCATTCATCTTTGCTGGACTGCTAGTATCTATCTTATTATTTGTCTGAGATGATGGAAAATTTCGATTAGACATTTGTCACATTTTCTTCATCATCGGAGTAGTAACTATTAAGTGTTGTTTATCAGTTATGTGAAATAAACGTTATATTTGCGGCTCTTTCTGTTGTAAAGTGATTACTTTTCTTTGTATGAATGTTAGCGAATGAATTAAACGATCTTTCTGTAGCTGCTGATAGTATTAGGTACGCTAAGTATACATGTTGCAACTTTTGCTAATTCTGTATCAGTATTTTTCAATCATGCCACTTCATCAACTTTTCCTGCAGCTTTCGAAATGAAAGGTTTTTCCCGTATATGTTTTCTCGTGCTCTATAATAAGCCAAATTTTCTCTAACGGTCTTATCAGCAACGTTCTCCATATCCACTGCGATCTTGTTTATAACTAACTTCGTAAGCATCAATTACTTGATCGTTAGTTAAGGCGCTTCTTAAAGAGTTTTGCATAAATGTTTTTCAATTTTCGAAAATGTGACAAAACCGGGTCTATATTTGGGGTATCCGATTCCAAATCTAATATTGATAAAACAATTGACTTGACAAGACATTTTAACTTTAAAATGCGAACCCAAAATATCATCATCTTTCAAATCTTAAGATATGAAATGTTTTGAAAGGTTACAAATATTTTGGTTCACTGCTAACGCTTGTAGATTTTCTTTGGATTTAAGAAAACTGGTAAATATAGGGATGTATTTGAATTTGAGCTGGAGCTACCAATTTTTTAAATGTAGCACT
Source organism: Melanotus villosus (assembly GCA_963082815.1). Classification (NCBI taxonomy): domain Eukaryota; kingdom Metazoa; phylum Arthropoda; class Insecta; order Coleoptera; family Elateridae; genus Melanotus; species Melanotus villosus. The sequence continues at coordinate 36,443,484 of OY720419.1, read as the reverse complement.
TAACATCTGAGGTTTTTTATGTTTTTATGTAGACTGTGATACCTTCAACGAGTTTCGCAATACTAGCACATTTCCTAATGTCTCTTATTAAAAGATGTAGAGTAGGTGCTAAACACACCCCAACTAAATAATATGCTAGTATTTTTCGGAAATTAATGCTCCAGCTTTTATCATATTATCAGTTACCAAAACAAAAAAAAAAATGTGTTCTGCCGTGTGCATTTTATCTTCTGTTTTAATGGAGTCGATAAACAGGTTTCGAAATACAAATGATGATGTTTAAGATGATTTTGTTTCTCAAATTAAACCAACTGTCGCATTGGAGAGAAAGCGATTTAATTACTTTTAACATTTCCACATTTGCTCTACGTTTGGTGTATTCCTGTTCTAGAAGAGTGGTCGACAACTGTTTTCTGGTTGGTGACGTAAATACAGGCCTAAGATATTTAAAAACTTTTTTCCATAATGGACGTTCCATCATCGACAGTGGTACTCCATTGACGCAAATAGCTTCCGCTAGGCGCTGTTGGGTTATTTATTTTCGGCGGTACCCATTTGATTAAAATATGAGGGTAAATAATATGGATTATCTTATTATTCTGTGAAGCAGGTGGTATTGGTTCACTACTAACTTCAAGGATATCAGCTAGGGTTGATAAATTAGTTCTACTTGGTGAACTAAAAGAATCACAATGATGTTACGCTATCGGCGTTTATGCTGATATTCTGTAAAGTTTTTCTGTAATGTCACACTTTAGACAGTTCTGTAAGTTTTGTTTTTGTTGCATTACGAGTATTTTAAGTTACAAAATTTACGAAGTAGTTCTTCCATGGTTTAATTTTACTTGAAAATATTTCCATACCTGGCTTTTGTTATCGTGTTGCACAAGTGATTAATTACGAAACTACAAGACACAAATCATAAATGGTTTATTTGGAACTTCGGATCTAACTAAAATGCATTGTGACATTTGACATTTGTGAGCAGTTATTGCAGTTCTGCCTATGCTGCTTTAGAAGTTCAGGGATTCCCTGAAATAGCTAATGCGTTTTTATCTCATAAAACTGCGAAATGGCAAAACATTATGAGATGGTGATTGCATTGTATTCGAACGAACGTACCACACAATAAAAAATAAAAGGGTTTGGTCTATACTGTTATAAAAAACGAAAAAAGTCAATTTATAGAAGAGAGCATTCTGATCCATTACATTACGTTTTCGATAAATAGGTAATACTTTCCTATTTTTCATAATTCTCCTTCACAATTTAACCAAAATAATAAATATTAGTGATGTGTTATCGAGAAATATTCACTTACAATACCACCAGTGGTCAAAGAATTGTCGATTATTTTTTTTGCTGTATCTTCACGAATGTTCCTTGTGCTTGCATATGAATATCACGAGTGCGCAGCACGAGTGGTATTCGCAATCACAAGGAACATGAGTGATTTTACAGCAAAAATAATCTACAATTCTTTGACCACGAATGGTATTTGAGGGACTATTCAACGAAAAAAAATCATTTCTATCGAATCAATTAGTCCACATTCAAGTTTGTTTGCATGAAAATTGTTCTTTGTGGGATATAACTAGCAATAAACTGTTTTCAAAAAATTGTCGCTTCGTATCACTAGTGAAATTGTATTGACAATTTTCTCTAGTGAAAATTGTCGATACAATTCGATTTGATTGGCTCAAAAACGTCAAATCTTGCATTTTGATCGGTCGATTTTTGACAGATGACATATGAGTTGAATAGTCCCGGAAATTTCCCAAAACTGGGAAAGTTAGTTTTTCTTCTTTATATGCATTAATTTCGTAAACTGAATAATCTTTGTCAATATTCTTATCACTAACCGAAATATTCTTATCACTAACCGATAATCAGGTTTAAATATTAAAACCAGTTAGTCAACTATCCATACAAATTCTGATCTTTGCTTCCTTTCTTCTGTCCAACGATAAATAACTTTAATTAGGCGTAGAATTTTATTAGTAGTCTTGTTTGGTTACGTAATACTGTTTTTTTTTCTTTTAAACGTTGCTAACATGTGTGTTATACATAATTTATTAGTTTAGTTTTTAGATGTATTACTTTGGTTTAGCCCAAGTCCTTTTGTTAAACGGCTTATTTGCTTGAATTAAAAAAAAATACGCTTGTACTGATAGAAGTATTTGAAGTTTTGAATATTGCCATTGTATTGATACATGTGAATCTCTAATAATATCATAAAACTAAAACCATTCTTTTTTTGTTTGCCGAGACACAAATAATTCGGGCCGTGTTCTGGCTCAGATCTTAAGATCTGACCTTTAAAAAGAATGTTAAGAATCCTTACGTAACAAAAATTTCCAGAAATTTTTTGTTTTTAAATAAGTTTATCACCTTATTATCTGAGAACTGTTAATGCTTATGGATTTTTAGGAAACGAAACCTAAAGCAGCAATTAATTACTTAAATGCACTACTTATTTATAATTTTCCTGGTCATATCTAGAAATATTTGCTGTAAAGCAAGTTTTCCTCTTCTTATCTAAAAAGATTTGCTGTGTTCCATTGACAGCGACGCGGATGATGTTCAGGCTAATGATAATTCCGGAAAATAGATTTTTTCTATAACAAAAAAAAATGCCAACTTTACCTCATTATTTTTAAAATATGAAAATTAGAAGCTATTTGAATTGATTATCGTATTTTACTTGAGAAAGTACCATAAGAATATTTTTACTGGTTTTCGTATCTTCAAAAACAAAGGAGTGATATGAAATTTTCAAAATGACTAAAATTTTGAAGTTTGGCGTATAACTAAAAAATAACAATAGCTAGCGGAATTTGTTTTCGGAACTCGAATCAGCACAAAAAAGAGCCTTTGAGTCCGACATCAGTTTTTGTCCCCCTCCGGTAATTTAAAACCATCGAAAACACAATTATAAAACAGTTTAAATTTAAAATATGACTGCTTTGAAAAAGGACGCATTAAATGTCGATTCTTCAGCTACGCTATTTTCACGAAATTGTTGATTTGAAACTACTTTTTCATTGTATTTATCACTTCCGGTTTCGCCGGAATTAACATCAACTTTGTTATTTTAAATGGATTCAGATTCTTGAGCCAGGAGCTTCTTCTTTTTCCAGCGATTTCACCCTGTGTAATAAAATGTAGGATGTTATATTTTTCTGTGTGTCTAATTATATGTGCAAAATAGGATAGTTTCCTAGATTTTATCGTCTTTATTATTTCCTTATTTTTCTTCATTCTTTCTAAGGCGGTATCGTTGCGCACCTTATCAATCCAGCTAATACGTAGAATTCTTCTATGACACCATAACTCAAAAAACTCGATCTTCTTCATATTTTCTGTTACCGTCCATGATTCACCTCCATAAAGAAGAACTGAAAATACGTAACATCTTAGTATTCTAATCTTCAGTTTTAGATTAACATTATGCCCACATAAGATCTTCTTGTGATGGAGAAAGGCTGATCTTGATTTTGTGCTCTGACACCGAATTTCTATGGAGTGATACCAGTTGTCATTGATTTGGCTACCTAAATATGTCACTGCATCCACTCTTTCTAGCTGTTCACTTTTAACTTGTATACCACCGTCGATCATAGAGTCTTTACTTATTATCATATACAATTTGGTTTTCGTAATATTCAGAGTTAAGCCGTAGTTATCACATTCTCCTGCCACCCGATGTATCAAGTTCTACAGTTCATCGTCACTATACGCAAGAAGGACAGAATTGTCCGCATACCGAAGGTTTTTTATTGGAACTCCATTTATTTTAACTACACACGTGGTATCCTGACGATGAAGGGGGATAGGATGCATCCCTGACGAACTCCATGTTGTATTTGGATTTCTTCGTTATATTCACCATCCATTCTAACTGTGGCCTTCTGGTTCAAGTACAAGTTTGTAATAATTCTCAAATCTTTGCCAGAAATATTTGTAGGTTTTAAAACGTCATCATTTTACTGTGTGAGACTATCGAAAGCTTTCTCGAAATTTAGAAAGCATAAAAAAACATCCGCAGTCATGTCTTCGCAACGCTGCACTAGCACCTGTTAACCAGAGAACGTTTCTCTTGTTCCCAAACCATTTCAAAATCAAAACTGACATTTTCCTATTCCTTCCTCCACCTTGTATAAATTCTTCTGTGAATTATCCAAAGGAAGAACTTGAGTGTGTGACCCATTAAACTGATGGTGCGATGGTCTCGACATTCTTTTGCATTTCTCTTTTTTGGAATAGGCACAAACGTAGATTTAAATCACTCACATGATATGACGCTGGTATCGTAGTATACTGGGTGTCAACGAAACCTGGGTCACCCCCATAAGTTCTTTATTTTTTAAGATATCAAAATGAAATTTGATATATGTAATGTACTCTTTGAATGGCATTTGTTGACATAGGAAACAACTTTCTGTCACTTCCGGTTTTGCCGGAATTGACATCAACTTTGTTATTTTAAATAAAACGCCCTGTATATTTATACATTTTTGGAATTTCCATTTCATACTACGTATGCTATATCAAGTTTGAAACATTTTGATGACAAAGTAAATACTTGCAGAAGAGTTTATTTGTTAATCTAGGATGCCATGACCTGCGTAAAATGGAAGTCGAGTGCTACGACACTCAAAACAAATTATTTTAGCACTTCAACTGTAGCAAGTCCATCACTTTTTTTGTGCATTTCATTTGTTTCACTTGTTTTGAAACCCAGTGTCTAGATTTAAATGTCTAAAATACTTTTTTTTTTGAACGGAGAGTGTTATTCCGAATTAAATTTTCATATTAATCCCCCGTTATGGGTATCAATAAAATCCTTGAAAAACGCTCGTTTTTAATATCCTAGTGTCCCACCCTAGTGCCATTTGAAAAAATAGAGTTATTCTCGAAAAAGCATTTTGCCAACTTTAGGGCATTTTAATACAGCTACTAAAATAGTTAAAGTATTAAAACAATTTGTCTCGAGTGTTGGGGCACCTTGACTTTCATTTGGCGTTAGTTATGGCACTCTAGATTAATTTCTGCAAAAATTTACTTGTCATCAAAATGTTTCGAACTTGATACTACCAAAATTGAACGGAGATTCCAAAAATGTATAAATATACAGGGTGTTCATTTAAAATAACAAAGTTGATGTCAATTCCGGCGAAACCGGAAGTGACAGAAACTTGTTTCCTATGTCAACAAATGCCATTTAAAGAGTATATTACATATACCAAATTTCATTTTGATATTTTGAAAAATAAAAAAATTATGGGGGTGCCCCGGGTTTCGTTGACACCCGGTATTGTACTAAAAATGGCTACCAAAAGCCGTACCCCATTTTCTGGGAGTAATTTTAATACCTCTGTTGGTATGCCATCCGGTCCCACTGCTTTTGTTCAGTAATAGTATATTATACACGACGCTATAATGAATGCGATTATTAGCGAGAACAATGTTAGCAACACGAGCGAGCGAGTTTTGCAATTATCCGAGGTAATAGTAGCCATTATAGCGAGTCGTATACTATACTTTGTCCACGAACACAAATACGAAGAATTTTTAATTAAAATTTAAATAACAACGCTACTAAAACCATGTGGTAGGACTATGTTAAACGAAGTGGTAGGATTAGAAACATAACCTATTTCCTTTATTATACACCATAGACAATGATGTTACCATGACACCGTGAATAATGATTATTCACTGCTGGTAGTGTATAATGGATAGCATTATGTTTGAGCAAACACATGCATAATTGACAGATTATTGACTAGTCGTGGACAAAGATATTTTATCCACTCAAGGAAATTAGCTCAATCGGCCGCGCCTCTTGAGCTAAACTTTTCCTCTCGTGGATAACATTTCTCTTTATTCACTCAAGGAAATTAGCTCACTCGGCTGCGCCTCGTGAGTAAACTTTTCCTTTCATGGATAAAATTTCTCTTTATTCACTTGTACCAAAAATAGCTATTAAACCAAACAAACAAAAGAAAATACATGTTTTATAAGTTTGTATCTGTTTGTAATACGACTATGAGCTTCTTTTAAAATTTTCTTACACTGTAATTTCTTAAATGCTTTTTTGTTTCGACGCGACGGTCAAATCTAGTTATCAAAGCAACATTTTAACGTGAAGGGTGTATAAAGTGTTGCTGTAAACATTTTATCCATACTTTCCTTGACGACACTGTTGCTATAAACATTTTATCCACACTTTCCTTGGAAACGTGAATTTTAGAATGAAAGTCATTAGAAACTTTTCCTTTCATGGATAACATTTCTCTTTATTCACTTGTACTATAAATAGCTATTAAACTAAATAAACAATAGAAAATACATATTTAATCAGTTTGTATCTATTTGTAATACGACTATGAGTTTCTTGTAAAATGTAGAACAGAAATGTGGGTTACATACCTAGAATGTTCATTTTACGGGTTTGCCTTAAACGTATGATATAAGATATAACTAAAAAGAAATAACAAAAAAGTTTGAGAAATGAACACCGCTTTATCTAAATTCATTTCGAGTTGTTTCTGATAAAAGTTTTTACAAGAGATACAAGTAACAAAATACAAATATTAAACGAATGTCAATTCTAATACTTAATTCGAGCGCCTGAAAGTATGATTGTTTCGACGGTCGGGTTTATGCGGTCCAAGGTCGACGTTCGAATCAGTTCGAATGCCGCGATCCCCCCCTACTCCGCCTCCTCTCGAGTACCGACACTTTTTCAGTCGCCCGAAAATGTTTAAATGCTCGTAACTTTGTCCAATATACGAGCGCATAAACATTTCCAATGTTAAAAAAAGTCAAAATAGAGTTACATTAAGCTTCTTCATCCTCCTCTTCTTCTCCTTCCATGACGCATTGTTCCAGCTAATCCGTAGAAAGAGTCTCTAATTGACTCTCATCTTTTTCTTTGCCACATTCTGTTTCCACGATATCTTCGATGATATTAGCATTTAAACACCATTGTCCATGGCAATGACGGCAAAATGGCCAGCATTGAATTCCTAATTTTCGGCAGCCACATAATGGTCCACAACTTTTCGAGCAATTGCAGTTTTCGCGAAAACGGTTGGTCCCACGAAAAACTACAACAGTACTTTTTTGTACAGAACTTTATAGCCTTCAATTTCTCTGTAGACTATCCTATACCTAAAGTCAATAGAAAAGAAGATGTAAGCGAAAAACCAATTTTTCGCACCTTTTACGCCCTATAACTCATGAAGCTCAAGGTCAAATCAAGGGTGCTTTTGATATGTTGTTTAAAAACACTAGATAAAGGTGTACACGAAAATTCAGCTCTCTTTGAATTTTTCCAAAGTTTTGCCACATAATTGTCTAATTTGACTGGACTATAATAGTAATTTGTAATACAAGTGTTGAAAGCTTGCGTTTGCCACACGAATGTGAAGTTTGCAGCACGAACGATAGTGAGCGCTGCAGTCACATGAGAGTGGCAAATACAAGCTTTTGTAACTACCCCCTAGTTACAATACCCAAGCAAATAACTAATTATATTCAGGTCCCTGAGCTCTCTCAATCAACAACGAGCGTGGATTCTCCAATCAACAATATGCCCCAACAAGCCACAGGGGCTTGTCCAACACAAGAATAACAATGATATCAACAATATCAACAACAACAACAACAGCAAGCTTCACTGCTTGTCCACATCAATAACCAATACAGCTGTTTATACCGTCCGTATCTCATCGGACATACAGTCACATCCATTCAACAAACACAACTACTGGTCATTATCATTACATAATTATCGACCAGCTTCTCATCCTTGCGTTAGTAATTATACAGAAATGCATCTTACAATCAATGCAACACTAGTTCACATCATACACAAAACTTGGTCACTTCAGAATCACATGTGTATTGTGTAACCTAACGAATCCCGCAAGAGACTGTCCCCCTTGAATTCTGACCGCAGTCGAAGCCCTTAAAACGTAACTAATTCCCTTATTTTAAAATGCTCTCGTTTGGGTTTTGTAAACATGTTTTAAGAAATTGGACGCTTACGTCATAGCCACCAAAAATTACGTACAACACGCGAAATTAATTTTTTTTTTATTGTTGGTTATTTCTGACATACAGTTTGAAACTGAACTAATTGGCTTTCCCACTTAAATACAAGCCCATTTTCTTGAAAGTTCTCTAGGCAACTTTTGTATTTCAAGAGCTATAATATCAAAGGTTAACAAGCTCCGCAGAATTAAAAGAGAAATTTGTTTCTTTTCAGATTTAGAATAGATGGTAACACTTTTGAATATTTTGAAAAAACTCGGTTTATTAGTTTGTTTTTGTATTTTTATTGCCATTGAATTTAAAGTGATATGCCATCTTATAAATAATTTTGCGTAGATTTCTTGTTTGCAGTTATGAAAAATGTAAACAATGGGCCACATACTTCTATAATAGAGCATGTGTGTTTATGTAATTGTAATTTATTGTTATTGATGTTTGTGCGTCTGTATACGGCTAGGCAATACAAAATAGGAAATACTACAATATGAAACCATCCATATTTTCAAAAAGCATACTTGATTAGGCTATCCTCCTTTCTACATACAAACAATATTGTAACGTTTTTACGACGTTTATTCAAATAAACTCGGTTCGTGGTGTAAATTAATTTATTAAACAAACTTAAAGTACGAAATAATTATAAAGAACAATTAAACACTAACGTAAAACTAAAACGGAACACTAATATTAAAACCGAACATTAAAGTAACTTATTTATAACAGTTTATTTATTTAACGATTTATTTCTACGTATTCACAAACACGCCCCGATTATTAGTTCAAGACTATTCACGGATATTTATATTAACTTCGCGACCGCGACTGTTGGCTGGATTAGACTAATTCGGGTTCGTTTGGTCGCGCGTTATATATCCCAGCTCCATCCTTCCAGAATTTCATTCCACAACATTCCCGTAGTTGCGCGAGAGTAAGTATCCGCCGAACGCTCTGGAAGCTTTTCGGTAGATAATTCTAGCGGCGGATGACGCAGTTAATCTCGCACCTGCTTTCCGCAGCTGCTGATGCGATTCGTTACACTGCCCCCCTCTTCAAGTCTGTTCTGTCCCAGAACAGGTTTCGACCCTTGATTCCTGAAGAACGGGTCATGACGGTATCGGCATTGTTCTCCTCTTCTGCATGTCCCACTGCGGTAGAAGTAACAGTCTACACTCTTCTTTGGTGTTAATGCAGGCTTTGAATCAAAACTGCAGACCAGGATAGTAACACCGGAGTCCTTGAAGACTACCTCCAGCATGTTTCGTACGGTCCTCCAATCTAGCCGATCCAGCCCACAGCCGAGTTTGGGAACTGCCAACTTCTTAATGCCCTTAGCGAACAGGTCTTTATTCAAATCCCATAGAGCATTCCAGAGGTCTCCATAATCCGGCTTCTGATAATGGAACTGTTTCGTAACCAAATAGTAAATAAATCGTTGTTGATCTGGGAGATATAAAGCTTTGCCGACCGTGGGGTTCTGTCTTTCGAGTGCGTCTAGTCGCCCAAATTTCTTCTTAAATACGACCGCAATCCCTCTTCCTAAACGAAGGTCCTTGGATACGCAGTGAGCTATCGAACAATCAGTAGGAACCTTGAAGAGATCTTGCTGTACTTCAGTCGTCACTCCAAATCGTGCTTTTCCGGTTCCGGAAAACGCCGCCATGAACTCTTCAAAAGTCGGTCGGCTTTCGGCAGGCTCTACTCTGTTGATAAGTTCTCTGCCCTCGTCTTCAACATCCGGGGCTCTGTTATTACTTCCTTCGTATGGTGCTAAACGATTGGAATGTACCACCTTTGGTTTTCCTCTGGGTTGTTTCTGAATGCGATAGATTACGTCATTTATTCGCTTCTTCACTTGATACGGACCTTCCCAATTCCGTTGTAGCTTCGGTGAGAAACCACGACGCCTCTGCGGGTTGTAGAGCCAAACCAAATCTCCAGGCTGAAATCCGCCTTCTTGGGTCCTTACGTCGTAGGAATTCTTCATCCGGTCGCTAGCGATCTGGGTATTTCCGCGGGCCCGATCGTGGATGTCATTCAACTTCAATTTCAATTTCGTGACGTAATCGTCTCCTGCTACCTCTTGTTCCGCAGGCGGACTTCCAAATTCGAGGTCGCAGGGTAGTCGCAGTTCGCGTCCAAACATCATGCAGGCCGGTGTTTGGCCAGTGGTTTCGTGAACCGCTGCGCGATTGGCCATCACGAACAGATGCAAGTATTGATCCCAGTCTCGTTGATGGTCAGATACAACTTTGGCCAAATATTTGCCCATGGTCCGGTTCATTCGCTCCACCATTCCATCGGATTGCGGATGTAACGGGGTAGTTCGGGTCTTACGAATACCTAATAATCGGCAAACATTTCCGAAGAGTGCAGATTCAAAATTGCGGCCTTGGTCCGAATGTAGTTCCAAGGGTACACCAAAGCGGCTGAAGAACTCCTTAACTAGCACTTCGGCGACCGTCACGGCTTCCTGATTTGGTAGTGCATATGCTTCCGTCCATTTGGTGAAATAATCCATTGCCACCAGGATATACTTATTTCCCGTATCAGTCTCGGGAAACGGTCCAGCAATGTCTATGGCCACTCTCTCTAAGGGATTCCCCACGTTGTATTGTCTCATGGGTGCCCTTCTTTTTCCTAGCGGCCCATTCCCTGCGGCACACAGGTCGCTCTTGCGACACCATTCCTTAACGTCTTCTTTGCAGTTGACCCAATAGAATCTTTCTCTAACCTTCTCGAGAGTCTTTTTCACACCATAATGTCCTCCTGAGGTGCCATCGTGAAGATTTCTAAGCACTTCTGACATTCGGCTTCTCGGCACTACTAACTGAAGCCTGACGGTAGTTCCTTCTTCGTTTTCCAGTTGCCGCTTCAGAAGTCCGCTTTCTATCTTCAAAGAGTCCCACTGGGCCCAGTACGCCTTCAGGGTTCTGTTAGAAGAGCTGATTCTCTCCCAGGTTGGTCTTTCACCCTTTCGTTTCCACTCGAGCACCATTTTCAATTCGGGATCTTCTCCTTGCTCTCGTTGCAACTCTTCAGGCAACCAATGGTCGTTGACGATTGTGGTACGGCAAATCTTCCCTTCTAGTCGAGAGCAGTGAGGACAGTCTGCTGGACATGGCCTTCTTGAAAGGGCATCGGCATTCCGATGAGTAGTGCCCGCACGATGTTCCGTGTCAAAGTCGTACCCTTGCAGCCGTTCAATCCATCTTGCGACTTGTCCTTCCGGATTACGGAACTGCAGAAGCCATTTTAATGCGGCATGGTCCGTCCTCAACAAAAACTTCCGCCCGTACAGGTACTTGTAGAAGTGTTCTACGGACTTGACGACAGCCAACAACTCCTTTCTGGTTACGCAATAATTTCTCTCGGCTTTCGATAAGACCTTGCTAAAATAGCCGATAACCTTTTCATGTCCATCTTGTATTTGGGAAAGAACACTTCCAATGGCCAGGTTACTCGCGTCCGTATCGAGTATAAACTTTCCATCCATCCGTGGGTAGTTTAATATTGGTGCTGTCACTAGAGCACGTTTCAGTTGTTGGAAAGCAGTCTCACAGTCTTCGCTCCAAATGTAATCGTGACCATCTTCCGTTAGCCTTGTCAGCGGTTTTGCTATATTGGCAAATCCCGGAACAAAACGCCTGTAGTAAGTGCATAATCCAAGGAAACTTCGCACTTTGTGTTTATCCCTTGGTGTTGGCCATTCTTGCACCGCTCGGATTTTATCGGGGTCGGCTGCTACTCCATTTCGTGAGACAACATGTCCAAGATAGTTGACTTCTTTTCTAAAGATGTGGCACTTCTTCGGACTTAGTTTCAAGTTGGCTCCACGAAGTCTTTGGAACACTTCTTTTAGGTTTGCCAAGTGTTCTTCAAATGACCTGCCAACTACGATTACGTCGTCAAGATACACCAGGCAAGTTTTCCAGGACAATCCCCTCAAAATGGTCTCCATCAAGCGCTCGAAGGTGGCCGGAGCGTTGCATAGGCCAAAGGGCATAACTGTGAACTGCCATAATCCCGAACCGATAGTGAACGCGGTCTTCTCTCGGTCTTCAGGTTCCATCTCAACTTGCCAATAACCACTCTTCAAGTCTAGCGTTGAAAACCACCGTGAACCAGATAACGTGTCCAAGGTGTCATCGATACGCGGTAATGGATAACTGTCCTTCTTCGTGACTTCATTAAGTTGCCGGTAGTCTACACAGAAACGCGTTGATCCATCCTTCTTGCCAACCAGAACCACTGGTGATGCCCATGGGCTGCTTGATGGCTCAATAATCCCTTGTTTCTTCATGTCAGAAATAATCTTTTCCGCTTCCTCACGCTTCGCCCATGGAAGTCGTCTCGGATGTTGTCGTATGGGCCTGGACTCCCCGGTGTTAATCTTATGTCGTACCACATCTGTTCGTCTCTTTTCATCTTCATCAAGGGCAAAGACGTCTTGGTATTGGTTAATCAAACTTCGCACCTTTCTCAATTCTGTTTCATTGAGATCTTCACATGAATTGGTTATCATGGCAACACGTTCACCAGCATGTTGTTTGGAAGCTGGTCTTTGGGTTTCATTCATACACTGGGCTATTTGGGATACTGGTACACACTGTCCCACAAGGGTGTTCCTCTTCAACGTCACCGGCTCCATATTGACGTTCATAATCCTCACCGGTACTGTTTCTCCAACCTTGACCAGCGCTTTTCCTACCAGTATACCGCTGTGGACTTTCTTATCACAAATAGGTTCCATCATTCGTACACATCCTGCCCGAAGATCTCCATCCAGACCTGCCTTGACAATTCGTTCACTTCTAGCAGGCACCGTCACGTCTTCAGTTAACAGGACTCGTACTACAGGATCGTCCATTGGATGTAGAGGAAGTTCTTTGTTGCCGATTTTTAAAACTCCTTCCTTCAAATCCAGCGAAAACCGGAATCTTCTCAAAAGGTCCATTCCCAGGATGAATTCGTCAGTGATGTCAGCCACTAATACTTCATGTACAAGCTTCTCGCTTCCAATACCGATGGTCATCTTCGCTATACCATGCGTCGTTATCACATCACCTGTCGCAGTCCGAAGCTGGGTATTCGTGGGTGACAGCTTCACGGATTCTTGCAAAACATCTGGGCGTATGATGGATTTTGTTGCCCCAGTATCAATGAGTAGCGGAACAGTTTGGCCGGCAATGTTCCCATCAACAAACAGACTGGCACTTCGGTTCTTTGACGATACGGCGTGGATGGTGATCTTCGGGGCATTTCTTTTCGAGGTCAACGTTCGCCCTCTCACGGCAACCCGTTTTAGTTTTCCGACGGCTGTTCTCTTCTTGGTTTGACGCAGCGACGCTGGATGTGCCCTCGCTCGCCACAATTCCAACAACGGGGTCCTTGTTCTTCGCGAACATTTTTCTTACGACTATCTTCTTTCTTCTGGATAATCCTCAGCACTAACTCTTCTAATCGGTCCTGGGAGCCTTCAGGTTCTTCGGCCATCAGGCGGACACGCCCGTGTCCTCGTGATGCTTGCTTCGCCGCTTCGAATTCTAAAGCGTGGGCGAGTGCATCATCTATTGTTTTTGGCCGCGCTAACCTTAATGACTGCTGCGTTTCTCCATCCCTTAAACCATCTACGAACGTTTGTACTGCTAGTTGTTCCAAGAAGGAATCGGGAGCCGTAGAGTAGGCTAGTCGGACCAATCGTGCAATGTGGGCTTCATACTCTTGAAGATTCTCTCCACTCTTCTGAATACGATTCTTCACTTGTGCGTGGTACACCTGTTGAAGATGTGCGTCCCCATATCTCATTTCCAATCGGGAAACTAACAAGCGGTAGTCATTCTGTTGGCTTGTTGGAATCGCCTGGAGGACGTTCAAGGCATCTCCGCGCAAAGTAACGATCAATGACACAGCCTTTTCAGGGTCAGCCCAACCATTGGCCCTGGCAGCTGCTTCAAATTGTTTGTGATAGGTGGACCATGGTGTCTTTCCATCAAACGTTGGTGGTTTGATTCTCATTCCGGCGGCAGACCCTTCTTTAATCTCCGGTCTGATTTCGGTAGGCTGTGTGGTTGCTAAGGGTGATAATATTTCATTCAACCTTCCTTGTAATAGGGTCGTTGTCCCGTCTTCCTCGGCCGTCGTTGCTAGATCCATTTGAGCCATTCTTTCTTCTACCATTTTTACGATTTTATTCTCTAACGTTCTGGAATTTTCTAGAACTTTTTCTAGTAATTCTTGTTTTAATGTTCCACAATTTTCTAGCATTTCTTGCCTCAATATTCCAGAACTTTCCATGACTTTTTCCTCTAATGCTCTGGAGTTTTCGAGTACGTTTTCTTCTAGGGATTTACAATTTTCAAGTTCTTTTTCTTCGAAGGATCTAGAATTTTCGAGCAATTCTTGCTTCAAAGTCTCAGAATTTTCTAGTACTTTGTTCTCTAGGGTTCTAGAATTTTCTACAACTTTTTCCAGTAATTCTTGTTTCAACATACCAGAGTTTTCGAGCACTTTGTCTTCCAGGGACTTACAATTTTCAAGTACTTTTTCTTCTAAAGATTTCGAATTTTCAAGTACTTTTCCTTCTAAGGCTCTGGAGTTTTCGAGCAGTTCTTGCTTTAATGTTCCAGAACTTTCGTCGATTTTGTTCAGGAGCACTTTAAAATCAATCCCGCTGCCTGGCATTTCGAAACTAAAGTTTTCTGGATCTTGGCCATCTTGTAATAAAGCTTCTTTCAGTCGTGCTTGCAATTCCTTTTTTGTACCTGCTGTATCCAATTCCCTTTCTTCCAACTCTCTTCTCAAGTCGGCCACTTTCAACTCTTGAAGCGATTTCGTCGCCATTTCACTTCTTTTAAAGCACTAAATTTTTAAGCAGTTCAACTGTCTTATTTAATTCACACCGAACACCGCACACCTGACGCCAATGTAACGTTTTTACGACGTTTATTCAAATAAACTCGGTTCGTGGTGTAAATTAATTTATTAAACAAACTTAAAGTACGAAATAATTATAAAGAACAATTAAACACTAACGTAAAACTAAAACGGAACACTAATATTAAAACCGAACATTAAAGTAACTTATTTATAACAGTTTATTTATTTAACGATTTATTTCTACGTATTCACAAACACGCCGCGATTATTAGTTCAAGACTATTCACGGATATTTATATTAACTTCGCGACCGCGACTGTTGGCTGGATTAGACTAATTCGGGTTCGTTTGGTCGCGCGTTATATATCCCAGCTCCATCCTTCCAGAATTTCATTCCACAACATTCCCGTAGTTGCGCGAGAGTAAGTATCCGCCGAACGCTCTGGAAGCTTTTCGGTAGATAATTCTAGCAGGGGCGCAGGAACAGGGGCGGCAAGGGGGGCAGTCGCCCCCTCATTGAATATGGCGGGGGGGCATTGAATATTATTTGACCCCCCTTATACACTCAACGATAATGTAATTCCGAGTACAATTTCCCTTTTTTTAGAACTTCGTGTTTTCACATCATTTTGTACAAAAAACTGTAGAACATAAGAAAACATTTGGATAAACTATTTTTCTGTTTTCTAATACTGCCTAACTATTACTCGATATACTATTAATACAAACTTAAAACGGTTTTATTTTTTTTGCCCCCCCATAACTACAGTAGTTCCTGCGCCACTGAATTCTAGCGGCGGATGACGCAGTTAATCTCGCACCTGCTTTCCGCAGCTGCTGATGCGATTCGTTACAATATGTTATCGCCCTGTCAATTTGGTTTTGGTAGAAATCATTCTACAACTGATGACGTTCTGACTTTTGATGATGGGATTTTACAAAATTTGGATAAGAAACTAAAATGCGCGGAAATCTTTTTTGATTTTAGCCAAGCCTTTGAATCACCATCTGATTCTCGAGAAACTTGATTTGTACGGTATTCGCGGTCCTGCTTTAATGTGGATCAAATCTTTCCTGTGTGGTAGAAGTCAAGCGGTACAAATATCACAAAATGACAGCAAAATCAAATCTGCCTCTCTTGTTATAACTAGTGGTGTTCCTCAGGGCAGCATAGTAGCTCCTTGTTTATTTATTTTATTTATAAACGATATACTCAAGGCCTTAAATGTCCATCATTTAACTCTCTTTGCGGACGATACATCAGCACTCATATCTGCTTCTGATACAGTCTCCTTAAGTATAAAGACTACAGCCTGTATATCTCGAATGGTAGATTGGTGTAGAGCAGGGGTTCCCAAAGTTTTGCCTAGGTGGGCCAAATTGTAAATTCCAAAATATTTGGCGGGCAAAAAAAAGTGTTTAAATCGATAAAAAGTTAGACACAAGGGAAAGATTTGTACTAATTTTATAACATAATCGGTCTTTATTTACGACAATAATTACTTTTTATTACAAACTGTTTATTAACACATTTCAAAAATAATAGACGTCTTTAGTTAACAGAGATAGGCAAATGTGCGTAGTGCTACTGCGCATATTTGGTATAGAATTTAAGCGGCAATCTTCACTTACTAGTCTTCCATAAGAATACGTGGAATTTACGTGATTGTTAATTTAAATTTACTGTAAAGTATGTTCACAAAATCATTAAAATCTTTAACCAAATTTAAGTTTGAAGTGGCGGAGTTGTTTTTAAGGCAAAATGGTTTACTCCAACGACATATTTCAAAGGGATATAAATTTTTTAGCGAGGGTTAGGTTCACGCCATGTGGGTAGCAGACAAAAGCAATTGTGTGGAAATAAAGGCGAAATGCTACAAATGGCAAAGAAAAAATGAAGAACCACATCAATTATATATCATTTTTAATGAAAATATGTACATTAATGATGCAAATTGCTCATGTCAGGCAGATATCCTTTTGCCATTTTTGGAATTAGATTTGCATAACGGAACACAGCAATAACATCCCATGTTGAATATACCTTTTCAGCAATGACTATAACTGTTTAAAATCGGAATTTATGTATGTATAACTTCAACTTTATATGGTTTATTTACGTTCGTTATACCAAATATGTGCAGAACGGTAATGCGCATCGTCTTGTGACGTAGTTTGTTAGAAAGAGACGTACTTTAACGAAAAGGTGTATTAAATAAAAATAACTAAATAATTTCAAATATAAAAAGAAAAATAATAATAAATTCATCAATCTGAAGTGTGTGACTTGTGCAGTTTTCGTTTTCTTTTAATAATATGGCGGCCGTTAAGACAATAATAGTTATTTATGTATCAAGGGCGTAAAGAAGGCGATTTTGGCCTGCGGCGTGAATATTATAACCCGAGGCTTTAGCCGAGGGTTATAACACGCCAAAGGCCAAAGTCACTTATTACGCCTGTGGTACATACAATATTTTTTGCACGAACGGAGATTTTATTTAAATTTTTTGATTTATAATAAAATTTTTCTAATGACATTTTTAAAAATGTCAAATTGGTGCATTCACGGCAAGAGTGATTTTAAAAAAATTGTATTGTAACTAAGGTATTTTTGTGATATTTCAAATTAATTTGTCACGAGCGTAAAGTGCACCCGAGGTCTGCAATAATGAACTTTTTGCACTCCCGGGTGTAAAGTGACTACTTTGCGCCCGCAAATAAGGGCTAAAGTTCATTATTGCAGACCTCGGGTGCACTTTACGCTCGTGACAAATTAATTTGAAATATCACAAAAATACCTTAGTTACAATACAATTTTTATAAAATCACTCTTGCCGTGAATGCGCCAATTTGACATTTTTAAAAATGTCATTAGAAAAATGTTATTATAAATCAAAAATGTACCACAGGCGTAATAAGCGACTTTGGCCTTTGGCGTGTTATAACCCTCGGCTAAAGCCTCGGGTTATAATGTTCACGCCGCAGGCCAAAATCGCCTTCTTTACGCCCTTGATACATAAATAACTATTATGCCCTTCTTTGCGGGCGAAAAGTAGTCACTTTACGCCCGGGAGTGCAAAAAATAACAAGATATATTACATATAAAATTTAGTATTTTTTTAACTGAACAATTTTTAATTATAATATGATAACATTTATTTATTTTCTTGTAAAAATGTAAATTGCAAATTATCTCTCTGAATTCAAGATCGCGGATGAATTGACATCGCGGGCCGCATTTGTAGGGTTTGCGGGCCGCATTTGGCCCGCGGGCCGCACTTTGAGAACCCCTGGCTGTAGAGCAAACGGAGTTATTCTAAATACACAGAAGACTAATTTTGTGGTATTCTCTCCTATCGGTTCATCATCTGATTTGAGTCTCTTGGTTAGATGGGAAAATAAATCATTAATTCAAAAAACCTGTAGAAAATTCTTAGCCATCCATATGGAGCATAATCTCTCGTGGGACAGACACATCGATTATCTAGCTCATCTAGCTGCCTTAAAAAATTTACTCTCAGCAAAAAACTACGCAATATTACAACTTAGAGACGTAGTAAGTTTCAACGCACTAATGTCCTTTTATTACGGCTGTGTTCAGTCAATTTTGTCCTATGGCCTTTTATGATGGGGTAATAGTACGAATATAGGAAAAATTTTTGTCTTACAAAAAAGAATTATTAGATCCATGTTAAGATTAACACTAAGAGAATTATGTAAACCGCATTTTTAGCGACTGCGACTATTAAATATTATTTGCTTGTATATATTCCAATGTGTATGTTAGGTGCATTCGCACTTTAATTCGCTGCCAAAATGCGGGGACATTAACAATTACGATACCAGGGCATGTAAAGATCTATATCTTCCCCATTTTCGTTTGAAACAAGTATATAAGGGGCCAACTATAACTTCTATACGCATGTAAAGCATGTCCCATAAGTAACCGGACTAAATTAAACAGCAGATGTTTCAGTAACAACAGAAATTTTAAAACCAATTTTATTTATATTTTCGAAGGTCATTATACAAGTTTCCAAAAAAATTAACTATCAAACTTTAACACCGCTTTTGGAGATTTTGAGCAACATCTTCTTTCCGTGCTCCATAAGCTTTTGTCCATGGTTTGCAGCAACTTCAGATGATATGTTCCTCCAGATCCGTTTAAAGGAATTAATGTTTTTTGGAGTTTCTGTGCGGGTTGAGTATTTTTGTTTAAAAATCGCCCAAAATTGTTCGATTGCACGTGCTTGTGGTAGATTTGGGGGATTTTTTTCTTTAGGTACGAAGTTAACATTACAGCCATCCAAGTATCGTGTAACGGTTTTAGCGTAATGTGAGGTTGCCAAGTCCGGCCAGAATAATATATTGGCCCCAGAATGGTATCTTTGGATGAAAGGAATTAATCTTTTCTTAACACATTCGCTTAAATAAAGATCTGCATTGATGGTGCCGTACGTTATAAAGGGCTCCGAAACATTTCCATCGCCGTCCATCGCCTGCCAAACTAAATATTTTTTGAAAAACTTAGTTTTTTTCTTAACTTTTTGATCATATTTAACTTCTTGAGGGTTGGAAGAGTGAAAAAAATTTCGTCCAGGTACTTCTTTTGGATCTACCGGCACGTAGGTCTCATCGTCAAGTATCAAAATGGAAGTCCGCAATTTGTCAACAACGTAACGCGCGCCAGACTTCGCCCTTTTCTCCTGATTGTTGACATAACGTGGCACTATTTTTTTTGTTCGAGCTTTCATCTTTAGGTCTTTTGTCTTAATTCTAGCTATAGTAGATTTTGAAACTTTTACCTTCTTAGAAAGGACACGTATGGAAAGATCAGGCTGATTTTTAAACGCTTTTTGAACACGCTTTACAAGTTTAGGCACTGCTACTGTTGTAGGTCGACCAGATAGCTGCTGATAGTTACATTCTCCGGTTTCTTCATATCTTTTTACAATATCATAAATAGTGCTCTTCGCAACTCCTTCAATTTTAAAGTGGTGGTAAGTTTTTGTTTTACATTTGTTTGCCTGTTTTAAATAAAACTGGAGAATTCGCAATGCGCGAGGCTGCTTTTCACAGCGCGACATTTTAATACTAAAATCAAATGTCATATTGCCGTCAGTTGTTTTGTATAAACAGACGTTGTACTTTTCAATGGTACCTAGATTAATTGCCTCCCTTTTCGTTTGGCTTTGGAAATGGACCAACAGTTTTAGTCCGGTTACTTATGGGACATGCTTTACATATGTACAATCATCTGCCTAATTATGTTAGAAATAAAGATAATTTCAATAAATTCAAAACTACCTCCAAAGATCATTTAATTCGACATTGTTTTTACTCCATAAATGACTATCTAATATACAAAGAGCCCGATCTGTAAACTCCGTATGTTTTTGAACGCTGTTTATTCTATTTTATGTGGAATATGTATTGTACCTTGTATTGACTTGTATCTTGTACTGACTATAACTAAACCGTATTTTTGTATGGCTTAAAGTTGCAAATAAATTATTATTATTATCTTTTCGAAGACGTTTCTAAGAGGAGTTAAATTACGAAGTAAAACTGTGGGTATGTTATTTTTGAGAAAAGAAAAGGTATTATAATTGAACGTCATATCGACAAATTAATGGTAGTTTTGTTTACAGTTTACAAAGAAATAACGAAAAGTTTCATATTATCTTCTGCAATTTTTGTCCGTATTATCTGTATTATATTTAAGTAGGTACCATAAATTTATAAAATATTTAATATACCTGAAAGAACAAAGAAACGGCTAAAATAATCCATCCATAACCGCCATCGGGAACATTTGGTCCCAATTCAGGTTGACTTGATAGCACATTATCAATTTGTAGTTCATTGCGGTTATTATCTTGATTTTGCGTTTCCATAACTATCACCAACACGACTTAATAATACTAATATAAAAAGTTCTTTCTCACAACCACATTGCCTCTTATTAACGACTTTAATTAGTTTAATAATGGTTTCTTATATTAAAATAAAACTATATGTCCATTTATTCCGTCGTACACCAGAGGCAATGGCAGGTGACTAAGCTTTGGGTAAAAAGATAATATTGTTATCTTATCTAAAAAATTTTAGGTTTTATCATCTGGAGTTTATTTATTTATTAGAACGTGTGTAGAAATATTCAAAATAATAACTTAACGTTGGAATTAGTCACGGCAGTTTTTACTTAAATTTTATGGAGGAGTTTCCCTTGAAAGATTCTTTTGACCGTTTTTTATTCACTCGTGGAGGTGGTTTTCTGTTCTAATCTGCGGTTGAAAATTTACATCCTGTCGTTGGTTCGAAATACATAAGTTTTGGTATCATATCTGCTTCTTAGTGCCATATCATTTTCAGGATGTTGGCGAGGGTGATCAAAGCCACATTTTTTAACGCGTTGGCGTTGTGATCTTTGTTATAAAAACAAACAATGCGGTAGCAAATGAAAAAAAAGTGTGATTGGAATGATTTTCCTAATAATAATTTGGGGAATATCGAAAGTGTTCATGAACTTGCCGCGTGTAACATTTTAATTACGAAGATATAGACTGAATTATAGGAAAAGTATTACAACGGTTTACAGTATTATAGGTTGGTTCACCGTGTGTATTTTGGTTGCTAATCATTATTTATCATGTTATTTGAACCCAACTAAGAGTTAAGTGCACTTTCCGCTCAGCTATTAACATCTTAATGGAACCACATTTGTTAAAAATAATTTTGAAAAAGAAGGATTCGTTCTTATTATTAAAAATTTGATGTAACTATCAGGAATTACGTTTTCGATATGCAAGATTGGACAAATGATGCCATTCTACACTTAAAAAAGATGTTTTTACAAGTTGATTAATAAAGGGCGGATTTGTAGGCACAATAAAATATTAAATTAGGCAAAATAACTGTTGAAAATAGGCAAAATAACTGTTGAAAATAGGCACATTTCAGGCAACAACGATTGAGTAAAACAATAGAACTAAACAAAAGAGACATGCATTTTTTTTCAAGATTTATTAACACATTAAATATTTACACGAAAAATGAATTTGTTACTATGTATTTTTCTAAATTTTCCTAGATAAATTTGGTTCTTCGACCAGTTAAAATATGCTTATATTTAGAAAACGACCGTTCAACATCACAAGAAGTGATGGGGGCATATTTAAAGCACGATATTTCTTTTGGACTGAAGTTGTCAATAGCTGCTGCTGTGCCTTCTCCTTCTAATGCTTTTTTGATGGAATTAATTTTTGTCCATCGGAGATTTTTTTCTAACACCATTTCAATTTTGGCTTGAATTTTTTTTCCCCTTCGCCCCCGGGAAGTTTGACGGGGCTTGCTCCACTAACTGAATGCTTTCTATAAGCGATAAAGATTGATTTTCCAGTCGTTTAATTAAATTTGGAAGATGGTTAAAGTGAGCCCCAATGTCACTACCGGTTTTTTCTTGTATGCGCTCGCTCACAACATAAATTTTTTGTACAATTAATGTCACGTTGCATACGGAAATTTATCATTTTTCAAAAAAAATATTATCCCATTTGCATTAATATTTTTCAAAAAATTTTATACAAAATTTTATACAAAATTTAGTATTTTCAGTCACTTTGACATGCGAAATGAAAATTATATAAAAAATTGTTAGCGAATAATAGCAAAAAAGGCACATAAAAGGGCAAATCACTAATTTAGGCATGTTTTAGGCATTTACCTTTAAACAGGCATTTTTAGGCAAAATAAAATTTTTGTAGAAGCATTCCCACCTCTAAAAACGCATTTATATTTTATTAAAATATTAATTGGAAGTGTCAAAACAAACAGGCAAAATAGGCAAAATCCGCCCTTTATTGATTAACATTTGCTTAGCTGGTAAACTAGTTACCATTCGATTAAATTCAAAGTTTATACGGAGCATGGAGTAAAAGACAGGATGCACTTCCATTTAAACTGATGGTGCCGACCGAATTTGTGACAAATTTGTCGCCTGAATGCGAGACAAGGACAGAAAATGCGGTGCCTCGGATGTACAGGGAGCATATTAGAAATAGACCAGGGCTGAAGCCTTTGAAAATGGTAAAAAGTGAAATAGAATAATGGTAGGATGAAACCCATTGGAAAAGGAAGAGAATATAACAAAAATGAAAGGAAAAATAATTTACGGGCGATCTGAGGTCGGGAAGTGGAAGGGGGTGAGTTTTTAAGGGTAGCAAACTGTTTATCTAGATTTCCGGCAAAACTACAAGTCCTATGGAAGAAACTTAAATGGCAAAGTTGTAGGTAATAAAAAGATCTACAACTTTTGTATTTACACTTTTTTCACATAACCTCAAAATTTATGTGAAAAATTCAAATAACCAAGTTTTTGGTTTTTTATTTTTATCTTTTACAAAAAAATTTTTTTTTCACGAAATTTGTTGAAAACTTACCTTTTTATGTCCCAAACACACTGTAATTTTTTTGATTTAAAATATTTATTTTTTCACCTTATTTTGACTTAATATCGAAAAAGTACCCTAATTTTCAATCGAAAATTCTCGCGTCAAAATATCTGCTTTTTTAAAAAACTCGGTGGGCTTTTTGTTCGTTGAAATCTCTACTTTTTGATGGTGTAAAAAAAATCAACTTTTTTACTGAAAAAATAGCAGCAGTCACATTTTTTAGATGAAATCCCCTTTCAATCCTACCTTTAATTATATTTAGAACAACTATTTTCGCATGTTTTTTGCAATCTTTATGTTTTATGGATTTGTAATTTTTTTGTTTATCAATGTAACATGGAATCTTACATTTTTCGAGTAATTAAAGTATAAATTTTAATAAATAGCCCAAAATTGTACATGATTAAAAACAAAATTTCGGATTCGAGTTTTTTTCGTTTCTTTGCATTTTTTGAGAACATTTACCATAGAAATGTATATTTTTTTTTACACCATCAAAAAGTAGAGATTTCAACGAACACAAAGCCCACCGAGTTTTTTTAAAAAAGCAGATATTTTGACGCGAGAATTTTCGATTGAAAATTAGGGTGCTTTTTCGATATTAAGTCAAAATAAGGTGAAAAAATAAATATTTTAAATCAAAAAAATTACAGTGTGTTTGGGACATAAAAAGGTAAGTTTTCACAAAATTTCGTGAAAAAAAAATTTTTTTGTAAAAGATAAAAACAAAAAACCAAAAACTTGGTTATTTGAATTTTTCACATAAATTTTGAGGTTATATGAAAAAAGTGTAAATATAAAAGTTGTAGATCTTTTTATTACCTACAACTTTGCCATTTAACTTTTTTCCATAGGACTTGTAGTTTTGCCGGGAATCGAGATAAATAGTTTTCTACCCTTAAAAACTCACCCCCTTCCACTTCCCGACCTCAGATCGCCCGTAAATTATGTTTCCTTTCATTTTTGTTATATTCTCTTCCTTTTCCAATGGGTTTCATCCTACTATTATTTTTTTTGGTTTAAAAAATTATCGACCCTGGTCTAAAATGCACGTAAAATTAGTAAAACACTAATTATATTGCAGTTTTGAATAATGTATTTAGACATATTGTAACGAATTGCATCAGCAGCCACGGAAAGCAGGTGCAAGATCACATGCGTCATCCGCCACCAGAAGTATCTCGGCGCGATCGATAATTCTAGGCGCCCGTAGAATATACTAGCATTGGATAGTTCTAGATTAGAAGCTTGCGTATATATAAGATGCATTCTCTTAGCGAACTTTAGTCTAATCCAGCCAACAGTCGCGGTCGCGAAGTTAATATAAATATCCGTGAATAGTCTTGAACTAATAATCGCGGCGTGTTTGTGAATACGTAGAAATAAATTGTTAAATAAATAAACTGTTATAAATAAATTACTTTAATGTTCGGTTTTAATATTAGTGTTCCGTTTTAGTTTTACGTTAGTGTTTAATTGTTCTTTATACTTAATTATTTCGTACTTTAAGTTTGTTTAATAAATTAATTTACACCACGAACCGAGTTTATGTTTAAAATAAACGTCGTAAAAACGTTACAATATAGACAATGATGTTACCATGACACCGTGCATAATGAAATGATGTTCCGTGACACCCTGCATAATGATTTCAGTGTATAATGGATAGCATTATGAGTGACCAAACTCATGAATAATTGACAGATTATTGACTAGTCGTGGATAAAAATATTTTTTCGACTACCATTTCCCAAAGTAGGCTATTATTTGACACTTTCAATACGTCAAAAGCACGTTGTTATTGAATACTATGCAAAAAAAAATTTGCACATATCTGTCAAAAGCGTTCAATTTAAAACGTAAAGCGTATTGTACCTAACATTATTTTTAGTGAGAATTCAATTTGAAATGACGTTGACGTTTTTGTAATCTTTTTTAGCACAAATATGTGGCAGTCAAAAAAATTATGTGTAAAACTCGTATCTAAAGCTTCTTTTTTGCACTTGTGAGATTTAAAGAATTCGTCTTCGGCTCATTCTTTAAACTTTCTCACGCTTGCAAAAAAGTGGCACTTTAGCTACTCGTTGTATAAATAACTAAATATTTTCATTAAGGTGATTTGTATATAAAATTGCTATTTTGGGTATGTTTTTGTACTAACAATTTATCTAAATTTATTTTTGCTATTGATACAATTTTTCTTAATTTTCTAGTTATTTTTCAGTTTGGAATATAACCTTGATATGACATTTAATTATGTATTATCATTCTGAAGTAAACTACCTCTGATTTATATACGTTTAATTATTACTGAAGATTAACATAGATCAAGGTTATTTCTGAATTTGTAAGTTGGGTTGCCTATTCATATCACTAAGGGCCGCGTCTTCTGTGAATCACCCAGTATATGTATAACATTTTAAAAAGAACTCGAAGAATTTTCTTAAACAACTTACCCTCAATAAATACAAAATAATTAAAGCAAGTTGCAAAACAAAGTTGGAGGTTGCTCAGTAACAAGTCAATTATTTATCAACTGTTTTAAACAAATTGTGTAAAGCAGTAGCTACAATGGGTCGTGGAAATACTTTGTCTGCTAAAGAAATGGAGAAAATAGAAGCTTTACTTGAGAATTTTTCAAATCGTCAAATAGCCCAAAAAATTGGAAGAAGCCCTTGGGTAGTCAACAACTACCTAAACGATACAGTTAATTATGGAAAAAATCGTAGAGGTCGAACTGCAATGGCTACTACAGTAAGGGAACGTCGTGATATTCTAAGGGAAGCTTCTAATTCTAGTGAGACGACAAGAAAAATTGCTCGGAGGGTTGGAACAAACTCAAGTATTCGAACTGTTCAAAGAATAATTAAGAAGTGCCCGCATTTACAACGACGAAGATTACGTAAGAAACCACAATTACTACGTCAACACCGGGAAGTCAGGTTACAGTTTGCCCATCGTCATAGAAATTGGATCGACGAGTGGAAAAATGTTATTTTCAGCGACGAAAAGAAATTTAATCTTGATGGACCAGATGGATTCCAATATTATTTCCATGATTTGCGAAAAGAAGAAAAATATTTAAAACGTCGCCTTAGTGGAGGTGGTGGTGTTATGGTCTGGGCCTTTGAATATAAAGCTACAGGAAGGAGGATATACAAAAGATACGTGAGACCAAGATAGATTATGCAAATGGCGGCTGAACGTTTCCGCTTTGTCAGTGCCGTACCTTTTAGAATGAATACGGGATACGTAAACCTTTGAATATAAAATATTCAACGGCGTAAACTGACAAAAAATGTAGTAAAAGTATGAATGAACAAAAATTAGAAGCTGCAAGAAATAAAATGTTATAATGCTGACGGTTAAAACTGTTTTTTAAATATATATTTTGCAAGGTGCTAATCTATATAAAATATGTATGTGACGTCTATGATATTCACTCGTGACCTTTCTTTGACATTGAAATTACAACATCGAATTGTTCTTAAATATTATTCATAATGAACGTAGTTGCATTAAATGAAGGTAAATACTTACTTATGGAAAGTTATTCCTAAATTTTTATTTGTCGTTGTTGGAGAAAAACCACAAACAGCACAACTAACCTATTATTTGTCAGCTGTCAGTCTCAAAACTATGACTACAAATAGATTATCAAAATGGCGACTTCCGTCGCACTTTTTGTATAGCTACTAGAGTGATACCCTCATTCCTGTAGTTTTATATTCAAAGGTCTGGGCTGCCATCTCCAACCGTGGACCAATAGATCTAGCCATCTTAGAAGGCAAACAAACGGCTCAACACTACATGACACTTATTCAACATCAAAAAGTCAACATTGATGCGTTATTTGGAGAAGATCAATGGATTATTCAGCATGACAATGCTCCAATTCACACTGCCAGCATTGTTGCCACCTGGTTTGCGGACAACAATGTTCAAGTTTTACCATGGCCTGTCCTCTCACCTGATTTGAACATAATCGAGAATTTGTGGGGATGGTGGGTTAAGAAAATGTATGCAGGAGGAAAGCAGTACGATACGAAAGAACAACATATTGTTGCTATAAAGGCAGCTTGGAACGCCATTCCAAGAAATCTTATAGAAAATCTGTACCACAGCCTTTCTCATCGGGTATTGGCTTTGCAAGAGAAAAATGGAGGTTATACTCGTTATTAAGTTACCAAAGTTAATTAATAAATTCATTAGTATTTGTCTTTTGTTTTATCTTACAAAGTGAGGGTAATCAAGTGTCGTACTCAAATGTCGCATCTAAACAAGAAATGGTTCTAGATTTTTCATGTTTGATATTTTCAACGTTATTTATATTCAAAATTTATAAAATAGTCTAATTTATCTTACTAGATAACTGTTATCGCTTAAGTATAAATATTTTAGGAGATTTATCACACTTGTAGGGTGAGAGTAATCAAGTGTCGCGCTGTGTATGTGTATATGTATATTAGGGTGTCCCTTAATTATAGTTTAAAAAAAATTGACCGGGTCACCCCCCAAATCGATTATAAAAAAATAAAAAATAATTTTAATCTTTACCAGACCTCTTAATTCCAACGTTAAGGAGTGCCCCAAAATTTTTTTCAACCATAATTAAGGGCCACCCTAGTATATATGTCGTATATTAGATATTAGAATGACTAATGCTAATTACTTGGGCGAAAAGTACGCCTAATTATCTTTACTTAACCATCTCTGGGCTGAAACAGCGCGAATGACGTGAACCGAACTGGCATAGACCAAAACTGTAGGACACCAATAATAATCTTAATAATGTACAAAATGAACTAATGTGTCAACTAAAAGAAGTATGGATAAAACTGCAAACATTTTTGCAGCTTATTGCTTATTAGTCTTGTTATTAATCCCTGAAATTCTCAGTAGCACCAAAGCTTCTTAAAATTAGACAAGAGGATTAAAACCAGTTGTAAATAAATAACTTGCCTATGTAAAACATTAGCAAAAAATTTGCACCGTCTAAGAATTTGAAATAGTAAGATTTTCAAATTATTTTTTAATAGATTTTTAAATTACGAATTGAAAAGAAAAATATGTATATTAAAGACATGGTATGCATATATGTATGTACTAAATAGCGATGATACAAAATTTAGAAAATCGCGTACTTTAGAATTATTAGAAATTAGAAGTACAGTATTTTTCACGTAGCATTTGGGTTGGGACGTCAACGCGCTGCTTATAAATTCACAATCCAACTATACTTCATCTCTTTCTAAACTAGGTTTTCATTACCTATTGCGCACGAACGCGTGTCTACCACAGATAACCAAAGTTTTTGTTATCTGTGGCGTCTACCAATACAGTTTTTGGGCGGAATTTGCTGACGTCACAACCCAAATGCTAGATGAAAAATACTGTATTATTAATGTTATCAGAAACTTTGCATATCCAGTATTTGACCTATTCTGGTTTGAAGGCATGTTATTATTATTATTTTTAGTAAAGAAAGTTTGATCGGAAATTACTGCTTATTTTTACCGAAGAGAATCTACTTAACTAAAAGATTCCAATCATAAAAAAATCAACCAGCAAGGTTAAAGTTCCTAAATACTTGACTGCAAACAATGATATTTCTTGGTAAACCTAAAGAGCGGCTATACATACTTCAAATGAA
Organism: Melanotus villosus; assembly: GCA_963082815.1. NCBI lineage: Eukaryota > Metazoa > Arthropoda > Insecta > Coleoptera > Elateridae > Melanotus > Melanotus villosus. The sequence continues at coordinate 36,414,438 of OY720419.1, read as the reverse complement.
AGAATTGTAAAATGTGCAGTTCAAGGATTTTTACAGCACTTAATTTCTGTTTTGTACGCCGCCGCGTCTTTTCAAAAATATTATAAGTCTTTGAACGTTTCAAAGAACTTAAGCCGTTTGCGCCACTGTTAAAATTATTTTAAAGTACTCTGAGTACTGGATACCGTTATGGGATTTTACTTAAATTTATGGTTACTGTCGTTGATTGACGTGCGTATTTCAGAAGATTTCTAATCCATCGTAAAAATGAATATGAATAAAATGTGAAAAAGGGATTAGCACTTTCTTTTTACTCCGCAAACTGGAATGTTAATAGTCTCAGTTATTTTACAGCATTTCTGTTTCTTCCTGGAATACAGAATACAAATAAGTTTTCTGAGCATAATGTGTTTTATTACATCGTATTACCAAGTTACGAAGTAGATTTTGTGACTATTGGATATAAAACACAATATATGTATAATATTAATTTTGGGATCGTTAAATCCATATTTAATGTCACCATTGGATATTGTACCTATACTAGTAGTACAACGCAATGTTTTAATTTGGAAGACCAAAAGATGGAAGTTTTTACGGTCACCTACCTATTGGAGGTTCCACTTTTTGACATACAAAATTTTTGATCTGAAGCTATCTTAGCAAAAATGATTTGATCACAAGATACAAACATAATAAGGCTTGTTGATATTAAATAACGAAAATAATCTTTAACTTTTCTAATATTTTGCCCCATGACTATTTATTACTAATTATTATAAAAACTAAACTAAAACCGAAACTAAGTAGCGGGTGTCCAAACAGTTTGATTATCAAAGGCGGTCATGAATCGAAAACAATTTGTACTTCAAGTAATTTTTTAAATTAGTAGTCGACTCGACTATGAAACCTTTTCGACGCCCATTCGAATATTTTTAAACAACACCCTGTATAAAATCCTTTGGGTAACTTGGCATTTCATTAGTAAATAAAACTGAATAATTTTTCCGAATTTGTGAGTTTAAAATGATCACGTTATCAACATTTCATCAATTTTAAAATTGAAATAATTTTTTTTAGTCAGCCGCCATGCATACTTGCCTTGTAAACCAGAAATCCTGGGATCGATTCGCACTCCAGGTCGGTGAAATTTTTAGTGTCGAAAAGTACCTATCTAAAAGTATTTCTTTCGTACAGGAGGTGGAACGATAAAAATTCCTTTTAGGGGCAGAAGTCATTTGGGTTCGACAAACTACATACTCGGATAATGCTAATAATCATAGCAGTTGATGCCTGTTGAAATTACTGGCATCCGCAAACCTAGAGCTCGACCAATAAATAAAAAAAATACCTTTATTTCATTCTGATCAAACTCCGACGCCAATTTTTCTAAAAAAATATGTTTCAAACAGCAAAACGAAAGCTAAACATTTATTTTGAAAAATCACTGGCATCTTTAAAAATTGTTTTCTTCCTCTATATACATACATATATTTCCTAGGCAAGTAAATTCTTGATACGATCTTTATAAAATATAAATCAAGGTGATTAGTTTTTTTTTTCATGTATGAAATAGTGTCAAGTAATTTTACTAACACTAAATTACATACTGCCAAATCTGACAAAATATATCTTTTTTAGTCATTTCTCAATTTGGGAGACGATTTGATTTCAGAAATCATCCTCTATTTCGCATTTTGATTTATATCCATATAATTTATGCAAAACTCTGACTAGAATTAGTAAATTATATTGCCGCATTAGACTATAGAAATATCTAGAGTAAACGTTTATTGTTTAAATTAGTCAGTTTTTTAAGCTTATTGTAAATACCAAGAAATTCTTGGGGGTACATTCATTAATATTATTGTTGTAAAGATAAACATCGTAGAGTCATTACGTTATCGGGTTATAATGATTATGCATGTATTATGATTCACTTACCTTGATCCCTTGATGCATTAAAATAGAAAGAGAAACTTTAACTTCCGTTGCTATTGAACTAAGGCGGTTTGGATATCTAATTAAATTTTTTAATAACACCAAAAGCAGGGTTGAGATGATTTAAATCACAATTAAAATCGTGATTTAAATCAAGCGATTTATTTTAAAAAATGCATTGATTTAAATCAGTTTTACATTTTGACAAATTAACAAACAAAAACAAATTACACAAAAGTACTGACATGCAGTGGTAAAAAGACAAACACTTCTTAATAGAACAAAAGTTTTATTTAAAGAGTTAACTACTATGAATGAAATTTATATTATTAGAAAATGTTTTGATAAGAAATGACTAAATACCCTCTCCTCATTAGAAGAATATTCAACATTATTATTAATAGTAATTAGGTAGATACGTGAATAGATAACTGACAGAAAATAACATTTAACATCACTACTACCTTTACCCAGACGCTTCTGAAAACAATTCTTTTAATTTAACTGTAATTAATGATACATCACAAATTAAAATTTGTTTTTATTAAAACATTTAATTTAAGGAAACGCAATTTTTATTTAGGAAATAATATATTCATAACCGCGCTCAACTACCCTCGTTGTATCGTCATTGATACTTGATAATTAGATATATGTTCCAATTAAGCTACATTCGTAATACTTGGATGGATTTTAACCAAATTCTTAATACTTATTTTTAGTCGAGTCAATGAAGGTTTTTACTTCTAAACCCACTAAAACAGAACCGATTTTGATGATTTTTTTTTAAAATTGTTTGTTATATTAAACTATTCAAAATCAGAAACATTTCAGCTGGCGCTATCAAGTATTTATATTATTTAAACAATTAAAAAAAAAAATATATTAAAAATTTTTTTTCTTCGATGGAATTTTAACTGGAAGTGACTAATTTTGAAAATTTAGTATAATAAATAATTTTTGAATAAAAAAGTTTCAAAATTTCCATTTAAAAATGTTAATATTCAATCAGTCGGATGCAAGAAGATAATATACAAATATATAGACATATGTATATTGTCAACTGAAAAAATTAATACTTTTATAAGAATATCTAAAGACGTACAAGAAATCGACCTTTTGTATAATGGGTAGAGGAATTCAAAGTCAAACTCCTAATGTTTCACCATGATTTTCGGAGTGAACGCGTGTGTTTTGAGGTTATTAATCTGTTAAAATAAGTTTTTAACACTAAATATTGAAAATATTAGTGAAAATTGTTGAAGAGAACTTAATTATTGATTAAAATTTAGAAAAAAGTGCAAAGAGACAAGTAAAAATACGATGGAAAAAGTAATTATATGTCATTTATTCTTGGTTTGTATTGAAAATAATTGGATTATATTTGCTTTTAAGTTTGTTTATGCATTTTAAAGAATCGAGTTATTATTCTTATTATTATGTTACATTTATATTACATTATTACAGTTATTATGATACATTTATATGCTGTAAAATCACATTTTTTTGTAATTTTGATCATTACAGCAAAATCGCTTGCGTTGCATATAAGTTAAAAAATGTTTCCCGTTTAATAAATAATTACTCAATCTTAACGAAATTTTGTTTGCTTATTTGGGACGTATTGATTTAACGATTCTACAAATTTTAGCCCTTTAAGTGTAATATTTTTAATTCTACAGTACTTTTTTCACTGAATTTTACGCGCGCCATGCTCGCCGTTAAGATTATTTGCAAAAACAATTTGTGTTAAATTATTCTTTGGATGTAATGAAATCTTTTTAAATTATTAGAAATATATTTCCTGTCTTACAGCTATTTCCCTTTGAATTTGATCCTCATATTTAAAATCATACGTGTTAAAAACATTTTCCAACATTCTTTTATATGTTAGAGGAACAGCAACAAGATACTGTAGTTAATTGTTGTTGCATTTGCAAAGAACAAGAGAGTGCAGATACACAAATTATACAAAGTTTTTTCAAAAATTTCAAATTTGGAATTCAATTCTTGCATCCGAATGATTGAATAATTAACATTTTTCAATGGAAAGTTTTAAACTTTTTAATTCCAAAATTATTTTTTAAACTAAATTTTCAAAATTAGTCACTTATACTTTGTTAAATTTTCATCGAAAAAAAAATTTGTCAAATTTTTTTTTAAATTATTTAAACAATATAAATAATTGATAGCGCCAGCTGAAATGTTTCTGATTTTGAATAATTTAGTATAACAAACATTTAAAAAAAAAATTCATCAAAATCGGTTCTGTTTTTGCGGGTTTAGAAGTTTTGACGATTTTTCCGCTTTATTGACTGGACTATTTTTAATTCCTAATTAATAGTTATATCTTTGATAAGGTTTAATTCTGTAAACGGCGTATTTTCAAATATGCGTTTCATCTGAGTTTTGTCTTTGATTTGAAACAGCATCCCCGAATTTCATAAACGCAACATTGTTTAACTCTCTGCTTTCAATGTTTTTTTGCGTTTATTTTTTAAAATTTTTGTTTTTTATTGCACAGTCCTATTCGGTATAAATATGTATAGTATAAAATGTAATGTTTCAAACTGTGAATTATATGCAACAAAAAAACAGAAAAATATGGGCATATACAGTGTGTTTCCGTATTCTACTCTTATCAACTTTTTTATTTTTGAATATTCCGAAACAATTACGGTTTCTTTTTAGAGCGGCCTATTTCTAGTGAACATTTTGTTTCAATAGGCAAAAAAGTAACAGATTTACTGTCGCGGCTGACGTTTCACAACTAATCTAAGGTGGTTCACGATTTTATTTTTGGTCGATAGCATCATTATTAACATAGGGAAGGAAAAACCTTGTATGGAAAAGTTGCTATACTTTCAGGCTCTTCAGTTCAAGGTTACTGATGGGAAACAATGCTCGTAGTCGAACTCAGTCGTTGGTAAACGAAACTTCAGTATTTAACCAATATATAATGGTTTATTCATTTAGTACAATAGTTTCACAAAGGTTTGTGTTTTACATCGGTAACTGGTATTTCTAGCTGGGTTTTCCTGAAACTGCCGGAATTGCAAACAAAACCTAAGCGGCTTATGACGTAGATTGCAAAGTTCTTAGCGATCAACTTAAGAACTTACATTAGCTAAATATTTCATGGAAAACTATTATAGTAGGTAATAGGCACTTAAAGATTCTCCGAACTAAACGAACTAAACATTTGGAATTCGGAAATATACAATAATGCAAAACACAAGAATAACTGGAGGTTTAAAATATTACTTAAAATCTAAACAATTACTTTTCTCTATAAATAGGTTTTCAAGAGACCCCTTTTTTCTGGAGGTTTGTGTTGTGGTGGCTAATGTTTTATACTAAGGTATTTCAAATTGAATATGTAATTTGAAAATATGTACAGGGTGGGCGTGCCAAATTTCAAATTCCCGTCTTTTGTAGTTAACGAATACTTTAAATTCTTTAAGGACATCTCACATCTGCATTCGAAGAAAGGTTTCCAAAATCCGTAAATAACTTAAAAGCCTTTGATTTTAAACAGCAACTATGCTTAGGGTGGACCATTGTAGGATGGATCTCCTTAACTATTAAACCTATGCAAAAAGTAATTAATAAAGAGGTCGCGGGCCAAATTTTTCGGAGTTATAACTCATTTGTTTGAAGAGATATTATAAGCAAAATGTAAAAACTTGTTTAGGGCACTTTCTCATGTAGAATTTGCTGCTGAAATCATAATTTTAATTTGCTTATTGGGTTTTGGGTTATAACATAAACTTATGTTTTCTTTTACCTTTAAAGCGCTTAAAATATACGTTCAATATTTAATACGAGGTTCACTATGAAACCGTTAAAGTTTACAGGGTGGAGATAACATTTGGAGCTTTCTTGCTGAAACGTTTAGAGATGTACAGGGTGGACCATTTTCAATGGTTTTACATTACAAAATTCAAAATTTGACCATTTTGAAAACTTCAAATAATTCCTTTGTTTTTGAAGATACATATCTAAAAATAACAAACACATTTTAGGCACACTTTTTCAAGTAGAATGCGAATATCTTCCAATTTTCATATTTTAAAAATTGTGAGGTAAAGTTGGTAGTTTTTAAATATAAGTGGTATTAGCAATTAGTGGGCAATGTTTCATGGATAGTAATAAACAAAAACTACTAAGGAAGGTCAAATAGTTATACTTTTAAAGAGTTAATACGAGTTTAGCTTAGTTTTTAAAGCTTAAAAGGTCGATACGTCTTTAGCTCGGTTTTTAGAGTTTAAGAATATAAGTATGTGACAACTAATTACTCTAAGAATACAATTCTTAAGAAAATCAGCCAATCACAACGCTTGAAAATGTTGTACCAATAAGTGAAAATAATTTATTGCCGCGATTATACAATTCATAATATAATTAACCAATCAACATCAAGCATTTTGCTTGGTTACTACGTATTGAAAAGTGAATATACCCTTGACGACGTGGTATAATCACTTTGGTGTTTCGGCTGGTCCTAAACAATGTAAAACTCGAATCTACTATGAGAATTTCTTCAATTTTTTCCGTAGCAATCATATTGACATTGTTTATCAACAAACGTCACTTGCACATAAAATTCTGTTTTGATATTTATTCATTATATAATCTAATTGTATTTGTATACCACTCGAGCAGTCGCAAATAATCAAATACTTTGCCTCCTTGCTCGACGTATTGCCGCGACTCGTGGTGTTTCTTGACAATACGTCTCGTAACTCGTCAAAGTATTTTCGATTATTTTCCGACAAACGTTTAGGAATGTTACTTTCCCACACTCATTTTGCGTGCGGGAAAGTCCACTTTCCCGCACGGAGTTAAGGGAAGTGACAACAATTTCTGAAAAATCAGAAAATCGCATAGCAACCATCCTTACTAGATTATTACTTTAAAAGGAAATGTCAAATTTGACAACTTGAAAACTTACAAAATGATAGTTTTGAACGATTCCTAAACGTTTGTAGGAAAAACGTGGTTCATAACTATTTCAATGCTCTCGTGATATAAATAGTGATAATATTTTGTTATTTCCAATAGCAACGCTAGTACACGTTACCACGTAAATATGACGTACAAAAAAATTATTTGACAGTTGAGAACAAACTGTAGCACCGATTAGTGAAAAATGTAATCATTGTATTCTCTTCTTAAATATAACTCGTGATTCGCTTAAAAATCGATAATATTTAGAAAATGCCACTCATGTTAATCCCAATCTTTGGAAAATGCATTTTGAAAATATTATGGACAATAAGCTCACCACTTGTTATACCATGAGATCGAAAAAAAGATGATTCTGAGCAGGCCTTGACTAGTACAACACGATTGGTTACACTGGTTCTAGAATGCCTATGAATTATAATGTGACAGTGACATTTCAAATGTAAGTAGTTTTGCAATCTTGTTTCCAGAATTATTTAAGTTTATCGTTGTAATACTAGTGAAGGATCACATTTTGAACACCCACTCTAACATGTATTCATCTTAGTTTTCAGTTTGTTCCCTAAATAAATACTGTTTTGTGTTTTAATTTATTTGACATTTATTAACCTCTAACCTACTGCCACATTTTGAAATCAGTCTTGCCAATCGTGTTCTACTAGTCAAGGCCTGCTCAGAATCATCTTTTTTTCGATCTCATGGTATTACCATTGATAATATTACGACTCGAGGGCAGTGTTGGGTAGGATGTAGATCAAGTGGATCTAGATCCGAGATCTAGATCCTAGATCCACAATCTGGATCTACGATCTGGATCTAGATCACTTGTTAACCAGAGATCTTGTATCTTGATCTAGATCACAGTTTTAAGGATCTATCATCTTTAAACTTAAAAGATCCGTTAGTTTTCTTTTAAAGGTGTAGGAAGTTTTCAGTTTCTGTGAATTATGACGTTTAAAAATTTTCCATTTTAAAAACTTGGCTAAGATAAAGAAACTGTAGTTTTTAATTTTAAATCTCAATTCTCAACAACAGACAAGTACTATATAAATTTGAAAGGTTCCCTTGTTATCTGCTGAAATAATAGGCTTTAAACCTTAATCCTTCTGGGAATGCTATAATGAGGCAAAAACTTACATTTGTTTGGATAAGAAAGTTCTAGAAAAATGAACAAGTTTGTGACTGGCAGGGATTAAGTGATGTTAACTATTGTAAAATCTCGGAATTTGTAACAAAAGTAGCAATAAACCACTCTTAGGGTCATCTAAAACACTGAATTAAAATGCCTGCAGACAAATAGTCCAAAAGTGCTAATTACAGCCAATGGGGCAAATTAGATTCTCATTTAATGACCGATGGAGTTTAGAGTTTAGTTTTTCTTTGCCCTTTTCGGCTAATTTTAGTGCTCAAAATTTTATTATAATTTATAATCATCTATTTGTATGTACACAAGTGTCATTGTAGATGTAGGTATTACTGTAATAATAAACTGATAATTTTTAAGGGAGTTTGTTTTACTAAATTTTTATTTCTATCATAATAGTTCATCGAATTTAAACCTTAATTTTAATCACTTTTGAAATCAACCCTTCAAACTTTCCACAGATCAATTTAGAAAAAATATAACAAGGATCTATGAAAAGGATCTAGATCCTTTTTTGGAATCTTAGATCTTGATCTAGATCCGTTTGTATAAGGTGATCTTGGATCTGGATCTAGATCACGGATTCTAATTTGATCTGGATCTGGATCTAGATCCTGAATTAAAGGATCTTACCCAACACTGCTCGAGGGTTTGCTTACCGAGCGCATACTATATAAAATATTCTCTTGTAAAAGAATTCTGATATTATTTTCTGGGTTTTACAATAAATTAATGTTTTTCTGCGAATCGATTAATATTTACTATGCAGTTTTTGAATTGGTCCTGAATAAAATATCGCTGCTTTCAATCTTTAAATGGTGTTTATATCAAATGTACTCATTAGATTGTTTAAAATTATTTTTTATGATGAAACGACAACTATTCAACACATATTTTATCTAAAATATAAATATATGTGTGTTCAAAAAAATGGATCACCTTAACAAAATTTTGCCGAACTTCATACATGCCAAATTTGACGATATAGATTTAGAATAAAAAACGAAAAGCTGTTAGTTTTTTCAATTTCCTGTATTTTTATTACCTACCTAAAACCTTTTAATTTATAGCAAAAGTGAAAATCTAATAAAAAAAACTGCCAGTCTTTTTAATTTCAGGTATTTTAGTAACAATTTAGTTTAAAGGTACAAATGCTCTTCAAATGAATTCAGTATACTTAGTAGAAATGCCATAGCACTCTTGATTTTCGAATTATTACGCAAACTTACATTTTTTTCTTCAAATTGGAACACTAATTTATTTTGACATCATTGAAAAGTTTATTTATTTCTCTCCCTATAGTCCAAATATCCACCCGATATTGTTTATCTTCAGCTATAGTGATTAGACCTATTGTGATAGTTAACCAAATGCGACATATCACGTTATCCGAGCTTATTTTGATAATTTTAAATGTAGTTATGATTAGTACTCTTATTACTATTATTGTTTTTTAACCTAATATTACAGTTACAATGTTTAATTAATTAATGTTAATTAATACGCTGCTTATTCAACTGTTTTAAAATAAGTTGATGTTAAACCCCTCAAATGATACAACATTAAAAACCAGAGAAAATACGATTTTCAACGATTTCAAAATCGGGTTTTAGTTTTTTTCAGAATATCTCAAAAGTTCTAGGAGTTATTCCAATTCTGAAAGCAGCTTTAGGGTTACTCTCAAATTAAAAAAGTAACCCACATACCGAGCGTTTGACTTAAGGGGCGAACATGGAAATTGTATACAGTGATGGGCAAATCTGTGGAACCAAGTAAATATCTGGAGTTTTAAGAGATATCGAAATGAAATTTGGTAGGTAGGTATTACAGTAAATTGTGTATTTGCGTTGACTGTTTTTAATAATTTTGAGCTTCTAGTTTGACCGAAAGTAATACCGATTTTAAAGTTTGTACTGAAACTATTATTTTAATTTTATTACGATTACAAAAATATGGGGTTCGATGTCTTTTATTTTAAGGCCAACCGAGATATTAACAAAAAAAGTACTGTTGAGGCAAAGGCTAATGAGATCTAGAGTCTATGAAACAAACGTAACAATCACATTAGTAACCAAAATTAAATTTATACAAAACAGAATAAAACAGGAGTACTGCGTAAAGTGAAAATAAACTTAATATATTAAATGTTCAAATTGAGCACCGTTTACTTCTTGACAGTAGGCTAGTCTTTTGTAAATTCCTTGAAATAAAAGATATCGAACCCCATATTTCTGTAATCGTAATAAAATGTTCTATTCAAAATTAAAATAATATATGTACAGGGTGTTTCATTACAAACTTTAAAACTGCATTACTTCCGGTCAAATAGGAAGCTCAAAATTATTAAAAACAATCAACGCAAATACACAATTTACTGTAATATCTACCTACCAAATTTCATTTCGATATCTCTAAAAACTCCAGAGATATTTACTTGGTTCCACACAATTGCCCATCACCGTATATTCAGATTCCTGCTTGCTGAGTTGATAGGATTGATAGTGGTATCAATTGAAAGACAAAAAATGTGCTTAATTTGATACTACTTTACTTGAATTTGTTGCTTGTTTTATAAGAAAGAAATAGCTTAAAAACTGCAATAAATAATTTGCATTTTATTCACAAAAAGCAGACCAGCCATCATAGAAAAGAGATATATAATATGCTATTCAGTATATACATTTATTTCTCTATGCCAGCCATGATCAAATTTGAAGTTTCTCTATGCCAAAATAAATTTTATTTTCTGTCAGTTATCAATTCACGTACGTACAGGGCCGTCTTAACAAATTTCAGCGCCCTGGGCTAATAAAAAATTGGCGCCTTCATCATATTGGATTCAACAATAATTAAATAATACATATAATTAACGCCCCCGGTACTGAGTACAGGAGCTTTATTCTTGAAATTATTCTCTTATTTCATACATTGTTAATGATTTACACAGAAATTTCTAAAATTTTTGTTTAAAGTTTAACGAAGTTTCAAATTTATAAAAAATCAAACTCAGTTCTTCAGCGTCCTTGGACCATTGGCGCCCCTGGGCTATAGCCCATTTAGTACGTATCTACCTAATTACCATGAATAATAATGTTGTACCTAATTACCATGAATAATAATGTTGTACCTAATTACCATGAATAATAATGTTGAATATTCTAATGAGGAGATTTAGGGTATTTATTGTCCAAACATTTTATAATAATATAGTTTGATTTTGGCATAAAGAAACTTCAAATTTGATCATGGCTGGTCTGCTTTTTGTAAATAAAATGCGAATTATTTATTACAGTTTTTAAGCTATTTCTTTCTTAAACAAGCAACAAATTCAAGTAAAGTAGTAGCAAACTAGGCGCATTTTTTTGTCTTTCGGTTTCGATTGATTCCAGTATCAATCCTATCAACACAAACGGGCAGAAGGAATCTGCATATACACGATTTCTGATGCTATTTCCATATGTTCGCCCCTTAAATCAAACGCTCAGTATAGAATTTTCAAGGAAATTGGCACCCTTTACAGAATTGTTCGTAGTAAAACTTGTGCTTGCTTGAATTATTTTTATAAAGTTATTAAGTCAAATACGTGTTATAATTTAGAAGACACATAACTAAAAAGGTTTCCACTGCAAAATTGTATCTCTCTTTTAGTATTTAGCAAGGCCCGCTAAATTAATATTGCATATATGCATATAAGGCCTTACCACTTCATTTAGCCAAGACGCAATTTACAAACAACGGTGGCGCCAATTGAGGTAAACTATACATTTCTCCATTAAAAAAAATGTATATGCAATATTAATTCAGCGGGCCTTGGTATTTAGTGGGATTTGTTTCCATTGACTGTCGCATAACGTGCCGATTCTTTGGAAGGGATCGCTTTAGGTGTTCTTGTCAGTGCAAGAAGTATCCGGTTTTTACAAGTTTCGAATCAGTCTTGTTGAGTCTACTGGCTTGATTGTTACACACACGTGTTAGTTGACGCTCAAGCGCATACTCGCCAATTCTGTTGCTATCTGCTCGTACTAGTTAGCAGCAGACACAATAGCTATATCGTATTTCGTGTTACAACGTGTAAGTTGGAATCGACAATCGACGACCTTCCTTCATCAGTTGTCTTAAGCCGTCCTGTTTTTGTTCCAGTAGTATATTGGTAAGAATATGTGCTTTTTAATTTATCGGTGACTGTTTAGGTAACTCATCTCATCTTTACAAACTCTTGACATATTTTTAACAAAATATTCAATTTTGTTAACTGCCATTAGTACCCGGAAAAGTGATGCGATTTTGTTTGAAATATTTTTCGGCTTCTGTATACATTACTGTTCGTGAGTTCTGACTGATCAGTAGGTAGTAAATTTTAAGAAGTAGTTGCATACCGTACTGGGGTTGTTTGAAATATTTTTGTATTATAGTTAATAATACCCACCCAACTTCAGCAACACGTGATGTATTGTGTCGTAAATTCCAAGAAGACGTGAAGGTATTTGTTACATGTACAGTTATTTTCAGGTATAATGTACTGATCGATATACAGGGTGTTTATTAAATATATGTCAAAAATCCAGGGGCGTATTGTGAGGCAAAAAATAAGGTTTTTTTGTTATATAAACATGGGGTCTTAGGGCAGCCGTTGTCGAGCTACAGAGTGTCAAAAATTTAAAAAAATAACGGTTTTTTATTTTTAATTTTTATACCGCTTGAGGGAATTTTACCAAATCCAGTGTACATGTTTAGTATGTCGATGGGTATAAATCAAAAAATTATCAGCTTTAGAAACTCACCAGTGGCGGAGGTGTGGGTATCATTGGTCATTGGTTATGAAGAAAAAGCATACCACCCTGTATAATTTTGCAAATAAAATAGGTCATCTAATGCGCTATTTTATTAGCTTCGGTTTTTGTCTCTTTACTTTTTTTCGTATTCTTAGCGACAAAATAGCGAATTATATCTGGTTGTGTTGCGATAAGAGCTACTCCTGGCATCTTTGCACGTGTTCGGGATTCGCTTTCAAGAAGATCTGAAGCGTGTATCTTGGCTGAAGGTGGTCATTTTCAGCAATTTTTATAAAAAGTCTCATTCATTTTCAGTTTTTCATAATAATTGTATTATTAATTAATAATGCTGTTTTTTTTAAGTAATGTAATGACTGTATGAGTGATGAACACCTCAAATAAATCAATTTTGTCGCTAAGCGGTTAGGAATACGAAAAAAAGTAAAGAGACAAAAACTGAATCTAATAAAATAGCGCATTAGATTATCCATTTTATTTGCAAAATTATACAGGGTGGTATGCTTTCTCTTGATAACCAATGACCAATGATACCCACACCTCCGCCACTGGTGAGTTTCTAAAGCTGGTAATTTTTTGATTTATACCCATCGATATACTAAACATGTACACCGGATTTGGTAAAATTTCCTCAAGCGGTATAAAAATTAAAAAGAAAAAACCGTTATTTTTTTAAATTTTTGACACTCTGTAGCTCGACAACGGCTGCCCTAAGACCCCATGTTTATATAACAAAAAAACCTTATTTTTGGCCTCACAATACGCCCCTGGATTTTTGACATATGTTTAATAAACACCCTGTATAAGTTTGCGATCTTCATTTGTAATGAATTAGTAGTTGCAGGTTTGAATTTTCTCTAATTTTAAGTGTCATAGCTCATCTCTTTAAAAGACATTATTAGTTTTTTAGACTCGGCGCCGTTCTTGCGATTTTTGCCCCCCCGTGCAAAAAATAAAATTGCCGCCTCCCTATATCCCTATATCGTTTATAAAATAAAGTCATAAATTTAGTAGCATTATTTTTAAATATTTAACAAAATTTGAAAAAGGCAAATAAAAATAATACATTCACTTTTTTGCAATTTATTACCAACAAATTGTTAGCAGCAAAAAGTCACTGTCAGCTCTAAGCGCTGTTTCGTTGATCCAGCAGGTTCTCGTATGCTGTATGCGCTGTATGTACAATTTTAGCAGTATCAGACGTATCAGTTACAATTAAAAGTAAAATCATTAAATAGGTAGGTACAGTTGTGGACAGAAAAAAATAGGACAGTGTTTTTTTTCTAGTTTAAAATGGGGCCCCTGTGTTGTAATTTGATTGCAAGTCAATGTGACAAATTAATGTCATAATTATAATAAAAGCCAAAATCAAGTTACTAAATTTTATAGGATAAAGTTTACTTGATTTTTCGACTTGTCCTATTTTTTTCTGTCCACAACTGTACATATTTGCAAAATTCAGAACCTACTTAATAATTAATTATTAAGTATCCTGACATGCCAAAATCACGCTATTTAAAACAAACTTTTTACGTAGAAACAAAGTTCAGTATCGGAGATAGCGAAATAGTATATTACATACCGAGGTAGAAAGTAGTTCATTACTGTCGAGAGATAATTATAGTTAACCGAGACGCGAAGACAGTAATAAAACTTTTCACCAAGGTTTGTATACTATTTTATTTTCAACCATGCATATAAATTAATATGAATCATTTATAATAATAATAATTAATATTTTGAACAAACAAGCAGCCATTTAATGACAGTGGGCGTGGCCGGGTGGAAAGTGATCAGCTGATCACTTAGAAAGTAACAGTCAGTAAAGGCCAATTTTCCAACAACAATTGCGATAGAGTGTAGCGTTTTTTAAGAAATCTGTAAAATTTAAATTGGCAACTGCACCTTTATTTTCAAAATTTGAGAAATATAACATATTCTACCGTAGTTTAAAAAAATAGCCCAAATATGAAGCCATTCTGCATATTAAATTTATTGTAATTTTTTTAACCGATTGTGACGGGGTTACCACTTTTATGGCAAACCGGGAAATATCAGTAAATTTCATATTTTTCTTTTTATGGAAAGTCCGGGAATTTATTAATTTCTGTGAAAACTAAGTTTACAACCTTTACATTATTTGCTAATTGCTCAATTTTATGGTGTCTAAAAGCTTTTTAGATTGAACAGCAACAATTTTAGAAGCTGTGTGCCTTATTTTTAAAAAGTTTTTAATCTCAAAAAAATTAAATTGAAAATCTTAGAAAGGTAACCTATACTGCCCTACCACCTGATCTACATAAAAATCTTGATAAAAAAACACCCTTACAAATAGGTACCCTATGTCTTACAACAGTGGTTCTCAACCTTTTTGCAACGCGACCCTCAAATTTTCATACTCGTCTTAAGCGACCCCCTGCCCAATTTTTATGCCTTCCGAATATCTTGATCATTTGGAAAATAATCGGAAAATTTATTTTTTCTACAACCACCATGGAAAGTGGGATTTTCAGACTTCGTCTCCATAGATACGAGTATTGAAAATGAGTGTTTGCCGAACAAGTGAAAATTAGCGTGCGGAAAGTTTACTTTCCGCACGCAAATCTGATTTGCGTGCGGAAAGTAAACTTTCCACACTCAAATTTTGATTTGCGTGCGGAAAGTAAACTTTCCACACGCTAATTTGTTTACTTTCCGCACGCAAATCAAAATGTCATAAATGACATTTGATGAATGTCAGATTTGATTTTGCAGAAATATTTAAATTTTTTGTGGTTGTAGAAAAAATAGTGTGTAATACATGTGTTGAAAGCTTGTATTACAAATAACTATTTTAGTTTCTCTAATAGTAGATTACGTACCAAGTGCCGAAAAGTGGATTTTTACTAGACGAGTATGGCAGGTTTGAGTACGAGCGATAGCGAGTACTTAAATGCCGTACGATTCTAGTTAAATCACTTTTCGGACGCGGCGCGTATACTATTTTTTCGCATTTTATATTCTCGCATAAAAAGTTATCTAAATTTATTGAGATACATTCTGAATAAAATTAATAAAAACACTGAAAAAAGTAGGCGGATTCTCGATCTGACAGGAACTGTTTTTGACATAACAGAATTCAATTCAAACAAATACATACATTTATTTTTGGAAATCTAATTCCGAAATGGACTTGAGTGACGAAAATAACTTGTAAAACCATTCAGAAGATATTTTAAATGCTGCCCGAGAAGCTATCAAATTGCATTTTAATGACACCTGACGTTGCTATGCTGTAAAGTGGCCCATTACATCACGATTTTGAGTCTCGTAAAGTAATACATTACAGTACGAAATGCGAAAATAGTTGTTTTCATAACAAGTGCGGGAAGTTAGCGATTACAGAAACGAGCGCAGCGAGTTTCTGTACCTGCATGAGTTTCGGAATCGCTCTTCCCGCACGTGTTATGAACAACGTTTTTCCTACAAACGTTTAGGAATCGTCCTCCTAAACTATTATTTTGTAAGTTTTCAAGTTGTCAAATTTGACATTTCCTTTTAAAGTAATAATCTAGTAAGGATGGTGGCTATGCGATTTTCTGATTTTTTCAGAAATCGCTGTCACTTTCCGGCACTCCGTGCGGGAAAGTGGACTTTCCCGCACGCAAAATGATCGTGGTAAAGTAACATTCCTAATCGTTTGTCGGAAAATGTATTTTAACGACGGAGCACATTATATCTTGTTGAACTTTAGTTAATTTATTTTCTTCGGTTAAATTAAAAAGCGATGGAAACATTTTAATTTACCATAAAAATTTTTGGCGACCCCCTCAAATCGAGTCGCGACCCCTAGGTTGAGAATCGCTGTCTTATACACTACAACTCTAAAATTTACTCAAAACAATTTTTATAATAGATCGCTTAAATACCCAAGTATTGCTTTCAGTACTGTTAATTTTAATTTTGAGATTTCATTTTTAGATGAGTAGATTATCATCCGATTTTATATGTAAAATTTCTTCTGTAATTTGCGATTCTCAGAAAGGTTAGTAATAATTATAATTAACTTTGTTGTAAAGGGTAGAAAAGAAAAGTCAAGGAAACGCAGATATCAAACGTAATTATTGTCCATTTATTCAAATAGATTATGCCAGGGGCGTAGGAACGTTTTTTTCAGTGAGGGGGGCAACACAGTAAATGAGCACTATATTTATAATAATGTCAGGGCCGTACATAGTCGGAGTTAAACTGCCAAACTTGGGGGTGCAGGAGTCCTTTACGAGCGAAGCAAGGCGTCTATCATGTATCATAATTTTTGAAATTTTCAAGGTCAAGCGCTCTAATGAAAAGTTAGAAAATCGCGATACAAAAATATTTTCTACAAAAAATAGGTTTCATCAAGGAAACTTTTTTTAAAAACAGTAATTTGTAATAACCTGAAAGATTTCTTCCATCTTCCATTAACGTGGAATTTGCTTGATAAATTGCACCAGTCTAAAAAAAGGGGGACTTTGGGGGGGGGGGCATTGCCCCCTCTGCCCCCCCCCCCGGTTCCTACGCGCCTGGATTATGCTGATTCTGACGTGGTCGTGGTCCCTGAAAGGCAGGTGGTCGGTGCAGACTTTGTTGCAATGATAGGGTTTGGGGGGTGTCCGAAGGGTTTTGTTCCTGAACAATATAAGGAATTGTAGGAATATAGGAAGGAGCCTAATAGAACTAAAGTTTAGCCGCTGAACCGCTTTGTAACAAAACCGTCATTAAAAAGATAACAAATTTTCTCACACAAATTCTTTCGCATTTCTGCTTATATTTATAATTCCGTTGTAGTAGTATTCCAACGAAACGTGATATCCTTGATGTTGGGCATTTCGGTGTGCTACACGCTCGAGTTCATTATGGTGATATGGTGAACCACCAATAACTTATTTAGGAATAAGAAACACCCATTTCGGATACCGTCTCTTCAAAGAAATGCCCCGCAAGAAATTCAAAACTTCTGCAAGGAAAACAAATTCAAATACCAGCAAATCCATATCGCTGCTATTTAATTCTGAAATCTGCTTATAAAATCGACCTTGATACTATTTACATCATTTACATGTTTTCATAAAACAAAAGAAAAGTCAATAGCTAGCTCTCAAGTCCTTTTCAAAATATTTCTTGATACTATTTACATCATTTACGTGTTTTCATAAAACAAAAGAAAAGCCAATAGCTCTCAAGTCCTTTTCAAAATATTTATTACTAACATGCTTACCATTATAGGTACAAGCTACTGTTATACTACCTTACTATTAAATAATTAGTGCCTTTAAAATAGAAAGGCACTTTTATCATAATTTTATTTCCTAATTTATTTTTTTTGTGTGTATAAATGTAAGCCAAAGAATAAAATTAAATTAAATATCCGACAATATTCGCCGTGCAGACTTTGTTTTTGATTTTTTATGTCGGTCTATCTGTAGTGCATATTGGACGTGCCTCTAGATTTTGACGTAAAACGTCTTTATCCGGGCCAATTATATTTTAAAAATACCATTATTCCAATTAGTCAGGTAGTCTCTAGTCAAATGATAATAATTCCACGTTGCATTTTGGGTAGACAGCGATTTTTTTATCCATGTGTAGAGGGGTTAGTGGTGAGTCTAGATCAGAGTTTTTGGGCCATTCGGCCGCCATCTTGAAAACAGGTGTTAAATAGTTTTTAGGCTATATCTCTGTAACCGTGAGACTTACAAAACGTTTGTACAAAACGTAGCATTAATAATAAAAAAGTTATAAGCCGGAAAAGACAAAAAATTAAAAGCTTATAACTTTTTTTATTGTCAAAGCTCCGTAAAGGTTATTATTAAAAGTTGCAGAGAATGTGATTTTCTACAAAAAATCTCTGTACAAACTTTTTGTAAGACTCACGACTACAGAGATTGGAGGGGGGTTACCACCCCGAAAATCCTGATTTAGACATACCACTGATCCCCTACACATCGTAAAAAAATCGCTGACTATCCAAAATGTTTTTCCGATGTGTAGGAGGGTCAGTGGTGAGTCTAAAGCGTGGATTACACGAGGATAGTTTACTCGCTACTAGCCAGCTAGTAAAAAAGCCCGCTAGTGGGCGAGCAGATAGTAAATTTTGGTTTTCAATTACACGCAACTAGTGTCGAGTTTGCTAGTTGGCCAGTTCTTGATCTCGTGAGCAAACATGGCTATTAAATGGAACGCTACAGAAATTACAATTTTTCTTAAAATACCAAAATACGTATATGAGCGCTATGTTGCGCTCTGGAATTGTAAACATAAAGACCATTTAAATAAAAATTTAAGACTTTTTCGTCCATTTTCTTTTCTTGCGTTTATTTTCTGCTTCTATTACGTTTCTTAATTCTTCTTGTAACATTGCACTAATTAAAACAACATATGCCCGTACCACCTCAGTAGAAATTTTCACAAGAAGTACCTTAAAAACGAGTAGAATATGTTAGCTTCTTGCATCCGCTCAGCTTTTGCCTAATTTAACGTGGCGAGTTCACTAGCCAGCGAGTAAATTCGCGACAATTCGCCAGCTAGTAGCTAGTAAAGTTGACGGGTGTTCAACTTTTCACGCTGTGCTTTTAGCGAGTAAATTAGCCAGCTAGTTTGCTAGCCACTCTAGTTACACGTAGCTTTTTTACTATCGGCTAGTAAACTATCTAGCTAGTAGCGAGTAAACTATCCTCGTGTAATCCACGCTTAAAGCAGGATTTTCGGGATGGTAACCTCGTCCATTCGGCCGCCATTTTGAAAAGAAGGGTTAAATAATTATTCGGCTATATCTCTGTAGCCGTGCGTCTTACAAGTTTGTAGAAAGATTTTTTGTAGAGAATCTCATTATCTACAATATTTATTAATAACTTTTACGTAGCATTCATAATAAAAAGTTATAAGCAGTTATAATTTTTTGTCTTTTCCGGATTATAACTGTTTATTATTAATGCTTCGTAAAAACGTTGTTAATAAAAGTTGTAGATAATACGATTCTCTACAAAAAAAGTTTTGTATTATCTATTGATCTATTCACAACCAGGAAAAGCACTAAGCTGAAGTATCTGGTGAATTTTTTTGTTATAGAATTGACAGCACCAGAAGTTTTTAAAATTTAGTGAGATATTTAGTTCCCTGAAATGTTGGGTTATGCTGTCATGTTGACAGATATCAAAATCAAAATTTTTATAAATAGTTCCCATAATATGCAGTTTTTAATTCTTCGTAACATAGATAAATTGTCTTGTGTCCTCTTTCGGTAAAATTCATGGTTCAACATTTAGGTTACATTGCACGAAAATTTTTATTTTATAATTATTTAATTTGTTTAAATGTCAGATTTCAAATTTCCCTCCAATCATATAGTAACTAGAAATAACAACATTACAGAGCAAATTTTCTATACCAACTGTTCAGTCCATGCCAACATAAATCTAGTGTCCGCGAGGTCAGTGAACAGATAATACAAACTTTTTGTAAGACTCACGGTTACAGAGATATAACCGAAAATAGTAATTAACGTCACAAGTCCGGGAACGCATAGTTTACAGCACGAGTCAGACGTTTAAAGACGAGGCGACGTAAGGAGCCGAGTCTTGAAACTCGAAACGAGTGCTGTAAAATGAGTTCACGGACGAATGTCGTTACGTATTTTATTTCATACTGTAAACACTTTTTCAATAACGTCAACATGTGACAGGCCGGAAAGTGTTGCTAGGTAACACTTTCCGGCTCTGATACCGTAATAGCTCACTTTCCGGACTCAAAATGGCGTCGGAAAGCTGAATTTACCAGACAGTATGAAATAAACTAATTAACACTTCTTTTCAAGATTGTGACCGAAGGGAGGGGGGTTACCACCCGAAAACCCTGATTTAGATTCACCACTGACCCCTCTATACATGGATAAAAAAATCACTGCCTACCCAAAATGCAAAGTAGAATTACCATTTGACTGGATTAATGTGCTCAGCTGGTTATGGTTTGTAACTTGGCTGTAGTACCGGCAAAGACATTCTGGATATAGAGGGAGCCATAGACTGCAGATGTTTGAAGCAAATTAATAATTATCAATTTAGTGATAAATAGTATGTGGCATTTGTGTATGCCAGATCATTAAATCCTTTCACAACTCTCTTTGAAGATTAAATTATCGTCTGAGTATATTATTTGTTATTCACAACTCGCCGAATTTATGCAATCCGTTGAACATTCGAATTTTCAAATTACCGGAAATGCGATTCACATGTGTTGCGGGATATTTCCGTACGCACGCGCATAAACATAAGAACAGAGCTTGTTTATGCATCCGGTCTCCATGTTTGTTAAGTTGGGTTGTTTGTAAGAAGTAGACGGGTGCTAAACGTGAAGATTTGAAGTCCATTAACTGAGTAAGTTAGTTCAATTTAGATTTTTATCATTAACTTATTAGTAAACTAAACGTTACTGTAGTTTGTGTAAAACAAATTGAATTTGAACCATAATTTTTCCTACAAAGTAACGATCTTTGGGAATCTCCGACATTTTTAACGTCTGTTTATAACCTTGAAACCATTTTGGTAGGACCCCCTTATAATGTGTATGCAGGTGGTGTAATAAGTAAATTGCTTGGTTCTTTTTTTTTTGTAGCTAAATCTAAACAGTTAGCAATTGTTTTGGTGACACTCGATAAAAGGTAAATATTTCATGAAATCTTTTATATGTAAGTTTTATCCTGAACGACTTTCCCGCAAAATAATATTTTATAACTGACCATACTTGAAATATTTCCAAGCTAAGTTTTAATGATAAGCACAGCGAAAGCTTCCACAACAAACTCCAAGGGTACCAAAAAAATTGTCTGCAATATTGAATGAATTAAACCTTTCTTCAAATTTATATGTATGTATTATCTGTAACCTCTTATATCGTTTGGTGTCGAGGCTGGTGCATCAACATACGAGCCGCTACACGTGCAACGCACAACTCGGCCCGTCTGCGGATTATGAAATTGGTGCGCTGTTTATACCTACATATTGCACCGTGTGTAGAGTGGAATGTGTATCTATGTTTAGGACCTTGTTACTGTACCTCTTCGGCCTGTATTCGGAGGAGAGCGTCGTTAATTTGGTGCTCAATGACGAATGGTCACCCGGACTTGATATCAACCTTCAGATTGTAGCAAAATCCTGCCCACCGGGAGATTCAAACCAAGGACTAGTGCAACGCTAGCCTGATGCTGTACAACTGCGCCACTCTGACTTCCTTTAAATTTATAATCTACATTTATTTAAATAAAATATTTCAGTAAAAGTTATGCCAGGGTGGCGCAGTGGTAGAGCGTCAGACTAGCGTTACATTACTCCTTGGTTCAAATCTCCGGATGGGCAGGTTTTCCCTTCCGTCTGGAAATCAGTATCGAGTTATGATGACCATTGCAACCATACAAGCCTAAGAGGTAGAGTAACAAGGTCCTACGTGTACACACACTCGCACTATACACAAGGAGCAATATGAAGATATTAAACCTATTACATAACCCTCAGTGTCCGGCTGGATTGTGCTCATAAGTTTGTGCCGATCACAAAATTTACTTATTTGTATATATTATTAATTAGCCTTACACAATTAGAATTTTTCTGAACCCAAAAGGACTTCCATCTACGGAAGCGATTTTTATTGTGTCGAACATGACATTGGTGCAAGACTATAGTTATTTTCATAACAAGTGCGGAAAGATAGCGATTCCGAAATGAATTCAGGACGTTACAGAAACAAGCTCTACATTATTTTTGACTCTTAACACTAACAACATTACCACTGAGTTTAAGAGCAGCACATCAGTTAGTGGTTACCATCAGAGACAGAAGCCATCTGCATTTAATAAAATTCATACTTCAAATGTCTGTTATACCATGAGATCGAAAAAAAGATGATTCTGAGCAGGCCTTGACTAGTACAACACGATTGGCAAGACTGATTTCAAAATGTGGCAGTAGGTTAGAGGTTAATAAATGTCAAATAAATTAAAACACAAAACAGTATTTATTTAGGGAACAAACTGAAAACTAAGATGAATACATGTCTGTAAATTGTGTTTTTTGGAAAAATTACACTAGTATTACAACGATAAACTTAAATAATTCTGGAAACAAGATTTCTAAAACTGACTTACATTTGAAATGTCACTGTCACATTATAATTCATAGGCATTCTAGAACCAGTGTAACCAATCGTGTTGTACTAGTCAAGGCCTGCTCAGAATCATCTTTTTTTCGATCTCATGGTATTAGTTAAGCATAAACACAGATTTTGCCTGAAAATGACCAAATAAATTCATTTTTCGTGTACTAGATAGAAATCAAGCATATTGTTCAATGAAAAATCGTGAAGAAAAGTGGTAGTTTTCTTGTTAGCAACACTTGTTTTGAGTAATTCAATTTATTTGTATAAATATTAAATGTACAATTGTTCATATTATTAAACGTTGTGCAAATTTCAAACGCGTATCTTAAAGGCATTGTCAACTTATGCAACATATTTAGTAAATATCAAAATACGTTAGTTAAAATACTCGTAAAAGTACCCGCAGTGGTAGAATTTCAATATCTTCGATAATAACCACAATAAACGGTTAGAGAGAATTCAGATCCTACATACGTGATGTCACTGGTGTCGACCTCCGGAGGCTGCTGCACAATGAACATAACGTAAAAACACGGCAGCATAACCTAAATTTAGCGTTGAACTTGTAGTTATGCTAGAGCTCTTACCGGCAACCAACATAGGTGACGTAATAGCTTAAACTTTTAGCTCCCATAACACGGTAACGAATTGAAATTCGGCCGTAAAATTTTGCAAAGGTGCAATACTCAGTTTACTCAATCAAATTACAAAATAAAAAAAAATCGACTTTTCATAAGTTGACAATGCCTTTAATAATGCATTATCATATGTGTATTGTACAATATTTTATCTGCAGAGCCCGCGCAAAATCTTAAAAACGTTTAAAAATAATCTGACGTTTTACTTAATTTTTTTGACTAGTCGAAAATTAATTCAAATAGTAGCTGTAAAAATGGACAAATCCATGACGACCACAGTGAAAAATAATGCTATAATGACATACCTTGATAAATTGTGAATATTTATTTTTAAAATTAACGTGATTTTCGTGAAGTACACGAAAAAATAGCATGTTCAACTCGTAAGAAAAGTGATTCTTCCATGCTTGTGTAAATTTTTAATCCACTTACAAGCTACGCTTGCTCGTGAATTAAAGATTTACACTCGCTGGAAAACTCTCACTTTTTTTAACTTGTAAAACAATCTTACTATTATTTTTGTTATTATTTTTTAAAATGAGTAGTCACAATGATATTTTGAAAATAAGTTTTTCTAGCCAGAACATTTTTTTATGCTAATATTCATGTTGCAGCAGCAATGGCTGATCAACAAAGAGCAAGAGGACGGGCACGTGGTCGAGCTCGTGGAGCTGACCCGGGCCAACAACAACAACAACGGCCTGGACAACCGCCACAAAGGGGAGGTGGTGGCGGCGGTCAATTTCCGCAATCGCGTGGTCCCCCATTGAGAATGGGACAACCACAACAGCAGCCCCAGCAGCCTGCTCCAGCAGCATGGGGTCCAAGAGGTCAAATGTCCCAAGCTCGTGCTCCTGCACCGCAACAGGTAAAGAAAATAGATCCACAGATTTTATAAATCTAATTTGTGTGTCGTATAAACTGGTTGCTTGTATATAATATCAAAATTACTGATTAAATATTGAATGGAAACATTTATATTCCAGCAACCACCGCAGCCTAGTGGCAGGGCAACCTACCGTGGTACTGGAGCCGTAGAAGGGCCTAGCTCGGAAATAACAGGAAGTCGTGAGTATAATTTTGTTAGTTATAACAGCTTGTTAAACAAAGAATACCTCGATTATTATGTTTGTACGTACTATGTAAACAAATAAATTTCATTATTTAGATGGTGAAGGTGGCAATGGCGGTGATAACACTGCTCTTCGTCGAGGCACTGTTCGGGGCAAGCGTCAGCTGCATGAAGGGATAATACGAACTCGACCTGAATCTTTAAGCACTAAGAAAGGTATATTTACTATTTTATTAAGTCGCTTAAGTAAAATTTCATAGTTGAATTACATACATAGTGTATTATATACAAATACATTTTTTTTTTGATAGGTACTTACGGTACTCCCGTACGTCTATCTGCAAATTATTTCAAGTTGATTCAGCAAACCAATTGGTGTCTGTATCAATATAGAGTTGATTTCGCACCAGAAGATGATAGAACCAATGTCAAAAAGAAGTTGTTCTACCATGCTTCAAATAAGGTTATTGCAGGATACATTTTCGATGGAACGGTTTTATATACGTCCAATAGACTTAACCCCGATCCTCTTGAATTGTTTATACAGGACGAACGTAAGTAATATTTGATTTTAGCCTGTTAATACATGTAAGCTCAATTATCTGATCAACTTAGGAAATTATTACACTAACTTTACTATCACGTTTTTTTTATTATTATGTTATTAAGAGACTCCAAAGTTTATAATTAGTGTAGAATTAGCCCCTTTTTTTCGCTAGAAAAATGTAGGGAGTATACAGGGTGGGCCACGAAACTTGTAACCCCTGAATATTTTTTACTGCAACCCAAATATCAAAGCATTGCAGATGCTTATTTATATTTTTTATGCATTAAAAACAGATCATGGTTGGTAAATATCAAACTAAACAATATTTGCTGTATGTATTTAGATTGCTTTTTGTGATAATATAATGCAAAAATAGATCCACGGGACTTTCATTAACACATTTTGCACAAAACTAATTTGATAACGTTTTATTTTAATTTATTTAGTACATGAAACAGAAAATAACACAACAAAACATAAAACCTAATAAACTAAACATGAATTATTGGAACAAATGTTCGAAATTATCTCCGTTAACTTTTTTTGCTATCCTATGGACAAATGACCTAACACGAGCCAACATGTCTGGTGTAATCGATGCACATGCTTTGATTATTCTGTTTCTTAATTCTTCTTCGGTGTGACATGGTGTTTGGTATACCTTTTCTAACTGTACCCCATAAAAAAAATCTAGTGGGGTAAGGTCGGGGCTTCGCGGAGGCCAAGGATGCTCTGCTCCTCTTCCAAAATCATTTGCTCCATAAACTTCATTCAAATAATTCCTTACTTGTTGATGATAGTGAGCGGGGGCTCCGTCATTTTGGTACCACATATGTTGTCTAACGTTTAGTGGGACATCTTCAAGTAGTCCGGGAAGTTCGTCGCGTAAAAACCGTAAATATCGCTCACCTGTTAAATTTTCGTTGAAAAAGTATGGTCCAATGATGCGGTCACCCAGTATACCACACCAAACATTAACAGAGAACACTCTCTGTTTCTCGTATCCAATGTGGATTTTCTAGTGCATAATAATAGCTATTGTGCCTGTTTACTTTGCCATTGTTCGAAAATTTTGCTTCATCACTGAACATCATAAAATTTAAAAAATCTGGTTGTACGTTTATTTGATTTTGCATAAACTCGCAAACTTGTATCCTTCGTGGATGATCATTAAGATTTAGAGCTTGAACTAAAGTAACATGATAGGGGTGAAATGAATTAAATTTCAAAATTCTTCTTACAGTAGTTCTGTTAATGTTCAAGTCCCCACTTAAGCTTCGTTGACTAACATGAGGATTTGCATCAACCGCTTGTAGTACTGCAATTTCATTTTCTTGTAACAGGTCTTATACTCGGCCTTGTATGCTTGCTGAAACTACTGTTTTCCTTTAATGGAAATTCCAAACGTCTAAACATATTTTCAGATGATGCTTCCCGATTTGGATAACGCTGGATATGGCAGCACCGGCATTTCCACGAGTTTTGCCAAATATCAATATCATGTCTGTTTTTTAGTTATTTAAGAACATGGTTTTATTTCAACTAACTTTGAAAACAATAATAGTTCGAAATGTAATACACTACGTTTAGTTTAATATTTACTATGATCTGTTTTTAATTTATAAAAAATATAATCATCTGCAATGCTTTGACATTTGTTATTTGGGTTGCAGTAAAAAATATTCAGGGGCTACAAGTTTTGTGGCCCACCCGGTATAATATACTTGAAATTTACTCTCATGAACATTAACAATCAAGTTAATAGCAACCGTTCAGCAATGAAGTAAAAATTGATCTGACATCATTGTTGTATTGTGTTGAAGCAGTTTATAAATCTAAACATTTTGAATGTTAAATTATTTTCATATACGATTATAATTATCAAGTGATCAATTTAGTCATCCCCAATTATCCATGGAACTAACTCATGTTTTAGCTTTGTTTAGAAAATGTTACCAAATGCAAAACATAATAATATAAATCTAATGAATTCGAAGACTTCCACGGTCAGTGTCAGTATTAACAAAACGTCTTCCGGATTGGGACCGTGTAATTTTGAGACAGAAAGTGTCTTCATTTAAGCGATTGTAAATTCTTTGCCTGCAACAAATTTAGTAAAACTACATTAATTTATTGCCGGAGTCAGATACTTGACTGACTTACCCAGTCACTGAAAAGAACCAAGGGCGAAAACACATTGGTGGAGTAGGGAAAGCAGGCGGTTGTCAAAGACGAGCTTTTTACCACATTACCCTGTATGCATAGTGTGCAGGACAGGTGGGTTTGAAAGTGACTTGCAGAAGCCTTACCCTCTCCACGTTACTGACCGTGCTCCCTCACACGCGTGCCGATACCACAGTCTAAAATAAATCTGTCATTTCACTGGCGCTAGTTTCGTGCCAAGAGAGATTATGTACTCCTGGCATACTGCGCAGAGGTGTTAATGTTGGCATTCAAAGTATAACCACAGTCTGACTGTGGTATACGTGCTTTTGAAAGTCGCGCCAATTTGACCATGCCTTCTCAAATCCGGGCATATGCGCACTAACTTTTTTCGTGTCGCAAAGATCAAAGTGCCGACGCAGTGTGAAATGACTGATTTATTTTAGACTGTGCCCTATACAGTATGACCTCTTTAATCCGAACTAATAATTGCACTGGTTGATCCGGATTATCGAAAAAAAGACAGAAAATATCCATTTTCCTATGTACATCTACGAATTTCAACATTCTCACAATGAATAGTTCTTTATTTTCAAATCAAAAATTAACTGTACTACATATCGTATTTTGTTAGATACAACATGACTAATAAAATAAGGTAAATCGCAAAAAGGTAAAAAGTCAATTTAAGAAGCAGTAAGAAATTGAGTGATTATGCTCTGTTTAATGTTTGCTTCTGGTGCCTTGCTCGTTTTTTCATTTCGAATAGAATTAGAATGTGGTGTTCCGATTCAGCATTTTTCTCGATCCATTTCAAACACGTTTCCAAATTTCTGACTGCCTCTGTGTGCTTTACACGTCGTGGTATCACTTCTACTTCTTCGTCGAAGCTTGATTCATTTTGAACGTGGTCCAAAATATCCATATCGTTATGGATTCCCATGATTCTTTTTGTCCGACGGCCCATTCAATAACTTCTTGTCTTGTTACCAGTGCAGTAACTTCCTTTATTTGTTTCTTTATACCCCCTAACTCCATTTTATCCCTCCACTGTGACAATGGAAGATTATCATCTTCACTCCAACCACCATCAACTTGTGTTAGAAGTTTACTCCAAGACTTTTGAATAAGTTCTGGCTTCTGGCCTCACATTTTCCCATGCTTTTGCTACTCCGATTACAACATCTTTTAGATTAACTTTCTTCAGTTCTGCAGAAATATTACATTTGGCGGCAAAAACATCACAACAATTTTCTTATCATCTGAACATAAGTCTTCAGGGTGTCCTGAAGCGTTGTCTAAAATTAAAAAGTGCCTTGGCCTCTAAATTCAGCTGAGCTGGCTGTTGCATTCTTTTTCGAAGTGCCGGAACAAAATCCATATAAAGCTCTTAATAAGCTCAATCTTTTCTTTTATCGATAAAGTAACGTGTTTCCTTTTGGAAGTTATCTCTGCGCTAAATTGCAATGCTCATTGAACTCAGTAACGGTCAACGGCCTAATGAACATTGAACGGTAAACAGAGCAAATCTTAGAAAACATGAAAACAAGGGATTCGCCCATTTATGTAGCGGGAATCACGTCGCTGTTCGGATTAAGGAGGCGTTGTTCGGATTATGGCTTCGAATTCCCGCTGTTCGGATTACTGGAGGTTCGGATTAGAGCATGTTCGGATTAAGGAGGGCATACTGTACCTTATATTAGTACATTAACAAGAAATTAAAAATAATATTACGTTATTATTTTAAATTGTATAAAGTATCCTAAAATGTATTGGAAACCATTTATTTGGTCAAATACCATATGACCAAAATTATTTAGATAAAGGGTGACTTTGGAATTCTGAACGTACCTTGCATGTTTGATTCATCGTCAGTAGTTGAAATTATGTAGGTTATGTAAGCGAATCAGCTTGTCAAATAAAACTTAGTTATTAAACTACGGGTTTATTTTCAATTTATTACATTAGATGTTGAAAATGGCCACCATTCTCATGCAAACATAAATTTACACGCCTTTTCGTGCTTTCAAATGCGTTTCGGAGCATTTCGGGTGTGATATTAGCACATTCTTCAACTATTCGGTTTCGCAACTCAGAAAGTGCGTGAATTGGTGTCTTAAAAATTATGTTTTTCAAATGTGGGAAAACGAAGTAATCTAGGATAGTCCAATGTGGTGATCTTGGTGGGAATTCAGGTACACAACGTAAACTGATCAGACGATCGCCAAAAAATTGTCGTAAATAAGCGATAGATTGCGGAGTCGTGTGAGAAGTGGCACCATCATTTTAGAAATATCCCTGTTGTAGCTCGTCTTCGTGAAGTTGGTTTATGAAGGGTTCTAAGATGTTGCCTCGGTACCTTTGGGCATTGTTGGTTCGTTCAAAGAATATGGGTATCAATCGTCTGCGAGAAACACCAATCCATAGCCCAACTTTCTGGGAATGCAACGGAGAGGGTTTTCAGCACTCTACATCCTCATGGTTTGTGAATTGATATACCCTGACAAATGAAACCACGCCTCAACTGTAAAGAATGTCAAATCCAAGAGGTCATTCTTGTACAATAAATGTTGGGTGAACCATTGGCAATATAACATGCGCCTGTTATGATCAGGCGGTAACAATTCATGATAAGCCTGCATCTTGTAAGGAAATAAACCACTGTCCCTCCTCAAAATTGTTCTGCAGGTACCATAAGATACGGGAACTTGCTGTGTGAGTCTTCGCAATGATTTTATTGGTGCTTCATTCATAATCTCTCGAACATTTTCAATAGTCTCCTCTGGACGGACCGTTAGCCTGCCACCACCGTCCTTATGTGTTACGCTTCCTGTTTCTCTGAACAATCGCACACAATTCCGGACCACATTGAAAAAGTCAGCTTCCAAGAACACAAGATCAGGAAAATGTTGTCGAAATTCAACCAGGCAAGCTCGAGTACTGTATATCCATTCCCCATTTTCAAGATTTCCATTACGAAAATAAGATTCAATGATGAATCGCTTATGTAATTAGGTGTATGCCTATTTTCCAGTTTATTGCTTAAACACACATTTACCTTGCATAATATACCCCCCTAGATTTTTTTTCAGTTTGATTGCGTTTTAGATATGAAATATGTACTTGAAGATTTCAATTTACGCGCCGAAACATCCGGCGGAGCGCTGACGTCATCTGTTTGTTGGTTACTGCTGTCCAGTGAATTACGCCGGTTCACCTAATAGACTTCGACGTAAATGACAGTGGGCTGAACCACAGAGCACCAAACAGTTGACGTCATCCAGTACCGTTCCGTATTTCGCAATAATCAAACTTAGAAGTTAAATAATTTAGTAATTTCCAAGTGTTTTGTAGGCATTCCTTCGGACGTCAATTGTAAATGTACAATTACATCGTTTATATTGTATTACGTGTAAAAATAAAATGTATGCATACACCCAATTGCGAGAATACCATGATGAATAAAAATTCAAATCGAAACTGACATTTAATTGACATGTAGAACCAACAACAAGCTGACCCTATCAAAGACAGTGATTTTGTTCACCATGGCCATCTCTTATCTAAATAATTTTTGTTCATATGGTACTACTTGAGATACCGATTACTGCATAACGAAAAGCATTTAATAAAATTTTACGCTTTTGAAGTAGAGGTTGTACGTATGATTTGAATGATCCACCATTCTCTGGCGGGTACTTTTTGTTGCCAGAACTATTTCTTCTTCTAAACCCATATTTACTCTTTAGGGTGTTGGGTATTACTTGTCAATGAAACTTTTCCATTGTTTTTTCTCCAGGGCAAGTTGATCTATTTCTCTTTTTTCACTAGCTAATTCTTTTATCAATTCTTCAATTCTCTTCTCACAGGTGTTTCTTGGACAGGACGTCTTCTTTTTCTTATGGCTTTTGGCCTCCATGAGCTATTTTGTTTTTCTCTCCGGGCTCATTCTTTTAATGTGTCTGTACCCATTTAATTGTTTTTTTTTTCTTAAGTTTGTTCAGAATTTTTTCTTGTTTTAGTTTTTCATATACATATAGTTTCGTTTTTAATTTTGTCTAGCTTGGTTATTCCCATTATTCTTCCAAGGAACATCATTTCAGTTGCTCTGATTTTTGTTTCTTGTGTTGGTGTAATTGGTATGACTTCCGTATTATAAGTTAGCATAAGTGGTATAAGTGTGTTGATTTTCTTTGGATATTTCTTTCTCAATATTTTGTGGTTTATTAGGTAATAGGTATATGTTATTGGCCTTTTTTGTTTTTTTTTCGTCCATATCCGTTTTCCCATCTTTCATTATATGTAGTTGTTCTTAAATAGTCCATTATCTCTGTTTCTTGTATTGGTTTTCCGTTGCATGTTATTCTTATACTTTTCGTTTGTTCTTTTTGATTATCTACATTCATTACTTTGGTTTTATGGGTATTAATTTCCATCTCCATTCTATTTATCTTTTTTGTCCATATATTCAGGTTTTTCTGGAATCCAGAATTATTTAAAATTGGAGTATCTGTTTTATATGTAGTTATCAACAGAAACAATTAGGGCTGTGCGAACCTATGATTTTTCAAACCGAACTTGCCCAAAGAAAAATGCGAACCGAACTATTTTCGAACTATAAAAATTAAATGCTTTTATTGGTATACAGTAAAGGGTGACTCGAATCCCATTAATTTTTGTGTTTGAGAACCAATGTCGTTTGTTTCATAACTGCTGCTGGTGCTTTGTCATTAATTGACAATAATTGATCTTTATATTTTTGAAAATGTTTGTGCACATGTTCATGCCCCTTTGTTTCCAAATGCCGTTGTAAAGTGGTTGTGGTACTGATTGGAGTTTTTAATTTTTTATCACAGTTTAAACACTGAGCTTCCAATTTAGTAAGTTTTTTAAAATATCGCCATACACCAATTGCTAATAAATTAATTTTAACGTTTTCTTGGTCACCAATATTGTCAACTATTTCTTAGCACAGCCAAATTTTTTTGTTTCCTTAACAAGAAAGAAACTCCACATGATGCACTACCCTTAAGAAATTTTAAGTCAGTAAATTTGTTTAAAAATATTCGTATACATTCGTACGTATTCGCTTAAATCCCCAATGATTAGCGCGAAATTTAAAACAATCGCTCGAAAATTGCCCTCTAACGGGATTAAACTGAACTTAAAATTCGGCGCTAATTTTAATTATTTAAATTTACCGCGAAATTTAAAATACTTGAAAAAGTTCGAGAATTTTTGTCGAACCGAACCAAACTCGAAGCTTCAGTTCGGTTCGAACGATTCGCACAGCCCTAGAAACAATATTTATGGTTAAAATAGTATGCATTTTCTTAGCTAATAAAATAGGGCAATCCCGTAGTAAACAGTTTAAGCAGGTATTTTTCTAATTAATAAATAAAGTCTTTATAAAATACTACCCACAATCCAGAGCTTAGAACCAGTGTTATATTGAGTATGCTCCCCCGACACTGGAATTGTAATGTTAAAATTGGCTCTCGGCCAATTTCTTGACTTAAAAAATTTTTAAATACTTCGTTCGGTACAGTAATACCCGGACTTGTGTGAACTCGCAGTTTCGTATTTTCCCCTCCTGCTTCCTCCCTCGCCTCTCACTCGAACTATTTCACCTGCGCTTGTTAGGGGGTATTCTGTCTCTAAATTTAAAATTGTTTGATGGCACAGTGACTTCTTTTTTTCACGCAACATATCTTCATAGCAATGATAGTCATTCTTCGTTAGAGTCTACATTTTATAAAATCACTCGTAAGTTTTGTCGATTGTAGAAAATGCTCGGGGTAATGCGTGTGAAATACGTTCATACATATCACTGCAAGTGCAGCACCTGACAAGCACGGGCGAAATGGTCCAAGTTTGGGCTGAGAGGGTGTAGGGAGGGAAAAATATGAAGACGCGTAACTGCGAGTTCGCCTAAGTTGGGTATTAGTGTATTATATTACTAATTTATTATTTGTTATGAAATGGTTTTAAATAGAGGAACATGAAATTTGGTATTTATGTATAAATGTTTAAAGTGTTCGTTTGGGTTAGATAATCTAAATCTTTTGATATAACATGGTATAAAACTTTCAAATTTTAAAAGAGGTAGTTTTCGTATCGTTCACGAGGTGACCTGTAAGTTACTTAATCCACAGTGTAAAAAGATATATTTTTTGTATTGCAGATACTAATGAAAATGTTCGTATAACAATTCGTCTGGTGGGAGATGTAGCTACTGGAGATCACCAATATCTCCAGTTTTTTAATATTATCATGCGGAAATGCTTGGGATTCCTGAATTTACAGCTTGTTGGTCGCAACTTCTTCGATGCTCTTGCCAAGGTAAATAATTACAGTAGATGACTAACATAATAAGCAAAGTGATGTGTAGTTCGAAGCTTTATTTTTTTGTCTTTAATTCAAGGTGGCTATTCCTGAACATCGCTTGGAGTTATGGCCTGGCTACGTAACGTCAATTCGTCAACACGAAAGTTCAATTCTGATGTGCTGTGAAATTACTCATAAGGTTATGAGACACGATACGGTTCTGAAGTTGCTTGGCGATTGTGCTCATGAAGATAAACCCAATTATAAGCGACTCTTCCAATCAAAAATCATTGGTGCAGTAGTATTGACTGAGTACAATAATAGAACTTACCATATTGATGATGTTGATTTCGATTCTAACCCATCGTCGACTTTCTCAAAAAAGGATGGCACCACAATTTCTTATGCACAATATTTTAAAGATGTGAGTATATTACAAAATTTTGCAGACATTTAAAGATTATTCTAAATTACACTGGTAACACTTACCGCACACACGTTAATTTTTGCTTACTTTTATTGTACTTCCACTACATTTTCAAGTTTTTGATAAAGCTTTATGCCTATATTTATTACTATATTGTTAATAATGTAATTGCAATAATGTCAGTTCAGTTCAAACTTGCCCACAAGGCGATGAAACTACAAAACCACCACCGAATATGTTTTGTTCCAGTTGTGTACTAAAACAACAACATATTTCTAATGCCTAGATTTTTGTTTTTCTCTTTTCTCCTGTTAAACTTGTTATACAACCTAACATGGATCTATATCTTTGATCCCAATTGTTTAACCTAGTGAACAAGAAATTAAAATTAATTTAATTATACAGAGATACAACCTCAGGGTAACCGCTATGGATCAACCCATGTTAATATCAAGGGCTAAAGCTCGTGAAATTCGTTCTGGCATGTCAGAAACTGTATATTTGGTACCCGAACTTTGCCGAATGACTGGTTTGACAGATGCTCAAAGAGCCAATTTCAGTTTAATGCGTGCACTGGCAGATCATACACGTGTTGGACCCGGACCACGTATTAATAAGTTACTTCAATTTAGCAAGCGGCTTAGAGATAAACCTGAAATTGTTAACGAACTGAAGAAATGGGATCTGGAACTTGCTCAAAATCTGATCGAATTTTCAGGTAAGGTTTTAGTATGTAGTAGTTTTATAAAATTAAGTTTTATAAAATTAATTCACTGGTGGGTGATTCCTTTTTATATTATTTAAGATTTTAATTTAATAAATTAAAAGGTGCTTAAAATTTGATGAAAAAGGCAAACGACTTGATTTCTTAAGTCAAAAAGTAATAAGTAGTTAGGTAAGAGATATCTTTATATGCAGTATGAAGACTGTTAATCTCAGAAACCTGAAGTTTTGTTTATCTATTCCTGACCTGTAGGTCATTAGTTTGTATGTAGAAAATGATCATAAGGTTGAAACCACATGAGAAATTTTATTATAGCCGTAGTGGCTAACGTTTCGAATAAAACACACGTAAGTGATAGATCAAGCGTCCATAGCTGCGGGTCCGCTAGCCGCATGTTTTCTAATTGCTATTTCCGTGTTGATATTATTTCCTTTCTTTTTTGTTTTAATTTAAAACTGCTGGCAATAACAAACAGTTTCTATAAAATTTAAAATTTTATATTTATACAATGAATGGAGTTGAAGGAACATCTCTTTATTTTTTAAATTATTTTAGAAGACATTTGCTACCAGCTCAAAAATTGTTTTAGAGAAAGAAAAATTTTTGATCAAAATTGGAGATATTTATTCGCGCATAATTATTTTCTCTAGGGCTGTACTAATGCCCATACTTATAGTCGATACTCAGCTCGGTCTTGAACTTCAGCATTACTCAAGTAACAAAATGGCTATTATAGTCGTTGCTTCCCAAGTAAAAACGACTTCGAGCCTGCTTTGAGCGTACTTGACTCAAGGTTGGTCACACCCTACCTTGAGACGGGCTTGAGGCGTGCTTTACTGTTTGACGTTACGCATTTCGTGTTTTGCTGTGTAGTGACAAGTTATCAAAATAATATATATTTTGAAAATCATGGATCGCGAAGAAAGTGAAGAGTTTTTTGAGTACCTTGATATGGTAGAAGAAGCCATAAATGCAGAAATAGTGTCAAAATAGATATTTATGTAATAATGATCATAATGACGGTCGTTATGGTGTTAGCAGTGAATATTATCGAGGGGAAGCGTCAGCCGAGCCCGATAACAGGGCATTTAGGTACCATAAATGATCGTTTATGATCCGAATTACAAAATGTTATCTGCTGTCACATCAATTTAGTAAAGTTTATTCATGCTAAAGTAATAGTACTTTTTGAATTTCATTATGATCCTAGGACATTTTGAACTTTAATACTTTTTGAATTTCATTATGGTACTAGGACGTTTTGAACTTCATTATCATTATGGTTCTAGGATTATAATTAACTTCCTTACGTCACTAAAATATAATGACATAACGATGTCATTTTGACATGCCAGCAGATAAAGGTATATAGCCGAAAACCCTCTCGAATTTTATGGAGATTTGAAATTTTGTAATAGATACAGATTTAGCAAAGATACTGTTCTTTATACAATTTTACCGCTAATAGCAGACCGCTTTATGACTGTGAACAATCGTGGTTTACCTTTTGCTCCCCTTATACAGTTAGTAGTATGCTTGAGATACCTGGAAACTTTCACTTTAATAAACTCCACTTAATTTAAGAACTTACGAAACTTAAGAAATTTTTAGGACTAACAATTCGCACGTGCCTCAACAACAAAACGTACAAGAGGTTATAAATACCAGGGTGTCTACCGACCTGGAATACCTTGAATACCTGGAAATATCCTGGAATGAAAAAATGGTCCTTGATTTCCTTGAAAATCCTTGAATTTTAATAGAATACCTGGAATTCTTTTAATCTATTTACATTTTTAATATTTTTATAATATTTTTTGTGTTTAATTTTGAATTGAGCAATTCTAGCTTTCTAACATCGTATAAAATTATTTATTTTATTTGATCATATTTGAAGAACAAAATCGGTTCGTTAGGTTTCAACCAGTTCCGGCTGTGTTCGATCAACTTGTTTTGTATAACGACACGATGTTCCATATGTTTCATATTTTTATATACAGGGTGGTCCATAAGTAATGGTTCACAGACCAACAGTAGATTCCTGAGGCCAGAATATTACGATTTACCTAAAATTACCTTAGCCTAAAAGTTAATATTTAGGGAGATACAGGGTGTCAAAGTCGAAATTTTTATTTTAATTTTCTTCTGTAATTTCAGAAGTTTTCGTAATATTCATATGAAAATTGGTGAAACTACCTTTTTTGGGACGGGAAATAATAATCCATTCTCAATTTTAATGCAGCTCTTAAAATAACGTTATTTTTGCTACACCTAATACCTTAAAAATACTTCAACTTTTTTGTGCCTAAAGTTAGGGCAGATATAATAGAAAAAAACAATTGCCCCGTCTTTTGTATACAAAAAAGGTATACTATTTCAAAGTTTTTAAAGTTAACCCGATTATTTCCCTGTTTTTGGCTCGGCATAATTCTATTTTCGGCTGGTAACTTTTTTTTTACAATACCTATCTTTTTATAGAATGTTCTTACGTCTTATTTGTTATAGTTTTCTTCTATTTCTTTTACCATATCTTCCTGCTTCCGTCGTTTTTTGTTTCTATATAGTTTCTTTGCTTTTATCCTTTCCTCTTTAAATTGGTCTTCACTCTGTTTTGTTTTCTCCCTTAACATCTTCGATTTTGCTTTGTTCAACTCTTGGGACATTTCTTTACATTCTTTATCGAACCAGTTATTCTTTTTCTTAATATTTTTCCTTGGTAGCAGTTTCTTTGCCGTTTGTTCAAATGTTACTTTGAGTACCTTCCATTCTTCTTCTACTTTTTCTTTCTTACTTTCTATTTTTAGCACTTTTTCTACTTCTTGTTCGTATTTTTCTTTTATGTGCTGCACTTCTTGCAGGGATTTTATATCCCATCCGGTTTGTTGTTTCCTTGTCATTTTATTTTGTTGGAGTGTTTCTAAATTTATTTTTGCCCTCACCATATAATGGTCGGAAACTATTTCGGCTCCTCTAACACTTTTTATGTTTTCTATACATGGCTTCTGCTTCGACTTGATTATCATATGATCTATCTGGTTCGTTGTTTTGCCATCAGGGTTTTTCCAGGTTTTTTGTGTATTTCTCGGTGTTTTAAGAATGGTGCTTTTATTTGTAGTTGTTTCTCTAGTGCGAAATTAATTAGTCATTGTTCGTTTGTGTTCGACTCCTTATGTTTGCTATAGGTACCCTCCCACCGCCGGTCTATTTCTTTTTTCTGCAGTTCTCTCCTTCTTAATTAAGAAACCTGTTCCTAGTCGATTATTTGATCCTCCCCCGTTGAAGAATAGATATTCATCTATCTCCGTAATGCTTTCATTTTTTAGGTTCGTCTCCTGTATTGCTAGTATTTCGACCCTATATTTCTTTAGTTGTTCTATTAATTGTTTTAGAGTTCTCTCAAAATTGATTCCTCTAACATTCCAAGTTCCTAATTTCCATTTGGTGTTTGTTTTTGAATTCTTTATTGTGCTTTTTCCTGTTTCTATGTTTTCATTTTTTCTTTCTTTTCTATTCATTTCCCTTTTCTTTGCCGTGTCCGTCATCTTTGTTCCTTCCTTGCGTTGTATTGTTAGTTTTTTGAAGTTTCACCAATTTTTATATCAATATTCCGAAAACTTCAGAAATTACAGCAAAAAATTAAAATAAAAATTTCGACTTTGACACCCTACATCTCCCTAAATATTAACTTTTGGACTAAGGTAATTTTAGGTAAATCGTAATATTTTGGCCACAGGAATCTACTGTTGGTCTGTGAACCATTACTTATGGACCACCCTGTATATAATAATTATATTTACACTATACTAATTCTTTTTTGTTAATACAGTAGACACGCGATAATGTGAACAAAATAAAACAAGGCGTGTTCACGTTTGCGATTTGTTCATGCTATCGAATAGTAATGATTTTCTACTAGAAACTGATAAAAAAAGATCAAAAACAAAGTAAAAATTGTTTATTAACGTTTTATATTAAAATACAAACTACTGTTGCAGAAAAAAATCGAAAATTTTGTATTGAAACGTTTACTGCTAAATTAAACACACTGAACACAAGCAACAATTACGTTTTTAATGCATCGCATCAGCTTTAAAAGAGATTTGGCGCCATGAAAAACGGCCGTATTTAATAACTGTCTACTAAATAAAAACGCGTATCAGTAGACAACCCAAAATTAACCAAAACACACATTTGTGCATCGTCAACGCTGTTATGTCTGCAAATACCTTTAATGCGGCATAGACATGTAAACAAGTTACAGGAAACGTCAGAAATTCAATAATATGTTTTATTGTTTTCATATATCATAAACAATGTTCACGTTAGTGAGGGTTAGTGTGTTCACGTTATTCGGTGGTCAATATAATAAAAATGTTGTTCATGTTAGCCGGATATTCACGTTACCCGATGTTCACGTTACCGCGTGTCTACTGTATGTGCAATAACCTGGAATTTTTGAAAATTTTACCTGGAATACCTGGAAAAATCCTTGAATTGTTTTTAAATTATTTGGTAGACACCCTGATGGAGGTAAATAAGTTGTGAGGCTGAGAAAAGTCTTCTCTACCGTGGTTTATATACTATTTTTTTCACTACTAGCACCTTTAATCCTTTTAATTAATCATTTTTACATAAATAAAAAATAAAATGACAGATGCGTATATTTATTTCTAAATATCCACAAAAATCAAATAGCCTTGCTTGAAAACAAGGGGAGAGGTTAATTTCAATTGACATTTGGGTAAAACATATTTAAAATAGGCACCTGAGCGCAGAGCAATTGTTTCTATTATTAACCATTAGTCAATAATAAAAAATTATTGACCACTAGGAGAGAAAATCATCTTCTGGGCTCGAAAATAAGGTCAATAATGACATCTTCTAATACTAGTAGTGAAAAAAATAAATTATAATAGAGCTGTCAAAAAATATTACTAAAATTAATTTAAAATTCAATGATTAATAATTGTGAATAAAATAGCATACATACCTCGAGGCTTCGTCTCTCGGTCATACAAAAGCCCTATGCTGAAATGAAACATTTCCCACCTAGGATGTAATGTACTATAAACAATATCATAATCTACAGCTTTATTATTTAAAACAAAACTATAAATAAGCTATTCATTACAAATACCTTTAGTCATGGAGTTACATTATACGTACATAACAATTATGTGTGGGTTTCATTTGCAGGTCGTCTACTTCCTCCTGAAACGATCAGTGGAGGTCAAGGCTCTACTTATTCTGCTGGAAAAGATGTAGACTGGACGAAAGAAGTGCGCTCGCGACCGATGCTTGTTCCCGCTGAAATTACGATGTGGGTAGTTGTTTGCCCAAGCCGCTGCAAAGGCTCCGCGCAGCCCTTTGTACAAATGCTGCAACGAGCAGCAAAGGGAATGCAATGGCAATTGCCGTTCCCGAAATTACAAGAAATTCGCGATGACAGGCCCGCCACTTATTTAGAGGGTTTAGAGGTGGCTATTCAAAACTATAACCCCCAATTACTCATGTGTATTGTAACAAACAATAAGGCTGATAGGTATGCTGCTATTAAAAAAAAATGTTGCGTGGATCGTGCTGTTCCTACGCAAGTTATATTG
Organism: Melanotus villosus; assembly: GCA_963082815.1. Classification (NCBI taxonomy): domain Eukaryota; kingdom Metazoa; phylum Arthropoda; class Insecta; order Coleoptera; family Elateridae; genus Melanotus; species Melanotus villosus. The sequence continues at coordinate 36,373,951 of OY720419.1, read as the reverse complement.
GCAAAAAATTTAGATTCCAAAGGTGCCATGTCTATTGCTACGAAGGTAGCAATTCAAATGAATTGTAAATTGGGTGGTGCCCCATGGTCTATACCGTTACCATACAAAAAAATGATGGTGGTAGGATATGATGTTTGTCATGATACCAACCACAAAGAGAAAAGTTACGGCGCAATGGTTGCCACTCTTAACACTGAGTGTATCCGATACTTCTCATCGGTAACGGCCCATACTAGTGGAGAAGAATTATCCAATGATTTTGCATTGGGTATTATAAAGGCATGTAGAAAGTGGCAGTCGATACACGGTGTCTTCCCCGAGAAGATTTTGATCTACAGAGATGGTGTGGGCGATGGCCAGTTGACTTATGTATTGCAACATGAAGTGGAAACGATTAAGGCTAAACTAGCAGGTCTATATGGATCTGAAGACAAAGTACAGATGACCTTCATTGTTGTGTCGAAAAGAATTAACACAAGAATATTTAGTAATTCATTAAACCCTTTGCCAGGAACAGTTGTGGATGATGTGATTACCTTGCCCGAAAGGTAAGATTTTGTAATTATTTTAGTAACTAAACTAATAGATAACTTATTTTAAAAGGTTTCCCAAGTAACTATTCTTTTAGCATGTATCATTCTCACAAGTCACCTATAAATCAGTTAATATTACATTTTTTAAAAAAACTTATCATATTTCAATAAAATCATCTGTAAAATCAGTAAAAAAAAACGTGGCAGACGTCCACATTGTTTAAAAATCTTTAAAGCGGCATTAGAACACGATCTGTAAATAGCAAGCACATGTAATACCATGAGATCGAAAAAAAGATGATTCTGAGCAGGCCTTGACTAGTACAACACGATTGGTTACACTGGTTCTAGAATGCCTATGAATTATAATGTGACAGTGACATTTCAAATGTAAGTCAGTTTTGCAATCTTGTTTCCAGAATTATTTAAGTTTATCGTTGTAATACTAGTGAAGGATCACATTTTGAACACCTACTCTAACATGTATTCATCTTAGTTTTCAGTTTGTTCCCTAAATAAATACTGTTTTGTGTTTTAATTTATTTGAAATTTATTAACCTCTAACTTACTGCCACATTTTGAAATCAGTCTTGCCAATCGTGTTATACTAGTCAAGGCCTGCTCAGAATCATCTTTTTTTCGATCTCATGGTAGTATATTATACACGACGCTATAATGTAGGCTATTATTACCGAGGATAATGTTTGCAACACGAGCGAGCTTTGCAATTATCCGAGGTAATAATAGCCATTATAGCGAGTCGTATACTATACTTTATCCACGAACACAAATACGAAGAATTTTTAATTAAAATTTATCGACGACTTGTCAATAATCTGCCAATTAGGATTAGAAACATAACCTATAATCTGTCAATTAGGATTAGAAACATAACCTATTTCCTTCATTATACACCATAGACAATGATGTTACTGTGACACCTTGAATAATCATTATACACTGCTGTCAGTGTATAATGGATAGCTTAGCATTATGAGTGACCAAACACATGAATAATTCACAGATTATTAAAGGCATTGTCAACTTATGCAACATATTTAGTAAATATCAAAATACGTTAGTTAAAATACTCGTAAAACTACCCGCAGTGGTAGAATTTCAATATCTTTGATAATAACCACAATAAACGGGTAGAGAGAATTCATTTCCGGATACGTGACGTCACGAGTCTCGTCCTCCTGAGGCTCCTAAACAAACACAACACCCGCGTTGCTGGGTTACTAGTATTATTAGTCGACTCGGCATTTCGCAAGCGACACTCTTGACGTCATATCTTAAACTTTTAGCTCCCATAACACGGTAACGAATTAAAATTCGGCCGTAAAATTTTGCACAGGTGCAATACTCACTTTACTCAATCAAATTATAAAATAAAAAAAAAACGACTTTTCATAAGTTGACAATGCCTTTAAGTAGTCGTGGATAAACTAATTTATCGACGATATAAATGAGGTGCATGAAGGTTTTGCATATAGTAACAGATTTCAGATATTAAACAGCAAAGTAGAGGAATTTTTGGTTTCTTCTACTCTGAGAAAATTCCAAGCTTTGAGCTTTTGTCGAGCGTTGAATTTTCCCGGGGTTTGAGCTTTATCAAGTTTTGGGCCTTTGTCGAGCTTTAAGCTTATATCGAGATTCGAAGCTCTACTGAGGACTATGAAGAAAAATAAGACGGGATCTGCGCTCCACCTATTTCTTGAATTTAATTGTTTAGCATTTGTCGACCTTCAAGCCTTCATCGAATTTTTAGACTACCAAGCTTTACAAGTAACTTAGAAATGAACTCTGCTTGATAATGCTCAAAGCTCGAGCTTCAAGGTCTCGTTTCCACCTCTGCAATGAAGCATCAGTTTTATTACACATATTTGAATTTAACCGATTGTGACGATGGATCAATTGAATGAAATCGTGATCATGTAGCATGCCCAAGTTTAGGTTCTAAAATAAAAGAAATAATGGTCTGCTTACAAAATATTAACATGTTACTTTATTTGCAGGTATGATTACTTTATCGTCAGCCAATGTGTACGACAGGGAACTGTTTCGCCCACGAGCTACAATATTCTCTACGATTCAATGGGTCAAGAACCAGATAAGCTGCAAAGAGTAACTTACAAATTAACTCACATGTATTTCAATTGGTCGGGCACAGTTCGTGTGCCTGCTCCTTGCCAGTATGCCCACAAGTTAGCTTTCCTTGTGGCCCAAAGCTTACACAGAAACCCCAATGCCGAATTGGATACTATTCTGTATTTCCTATAAAGGTAAGTTAAAAACTGCATTAAAATTACTGGTTTGACAATCTATTCATTTTAATTTTCTTATTAAAAACATAACGCACACGTATAGTGACACCTCTCTAAAACGGAACCAGTGTTACAACAAAAATTGCCTATAAAAGGTGTCCGCTATAAATAATTAAATGAATGTTTTTTTTATTTTGTCATTTGTGTTTATTTTAGGGCTGTGCGCACCGTTTGAATTTTCAAACTGAACCAAACTCGAAGCTTTGGTTCCACAAAAGTTCTCTAACTTTTTTAAGTATTTTAAATTACGCGGTAAATTTCTTCTTTCTTTTATCGGCGCTTCGTCCCCAGTGGAATATGGCCTGCTTTTCAGCTTTCTTGAGGTAGCTTAGGATGTCGAGACCATTATTCACCAGTTAACCTTTTCACTGCTGCAAACGTATATATACGTTTACATAGCTCACTGCTGCAAACGTATATATGCGTTTTGCCAAGAGAAATTACTTGTAGCGACAAACTGCTGTAACCGTTTATATGCGTGAAACGCCTACCACTAGGCTGATAAAAAAAGGCATTTGCGGCGTCAGATATCTACTGGAAACCCCACGGAACACGCGCTTTGCACTATTGCCGACTACGCTGTATTCTGTAGTGTTTTTACATTATTCATTAGATAATAAACCCGTTTTCATGTCTTGTAATTCACAAAATAATGGCAGGACGTTTCCGCCGTTACACTGAAGGAGATTTAGGCGATATTTTGGCTAACAGTGACAGTGACGAAGAGTTTGAGCTACCTGGTGAAGGCGATTTTGATTGGACCAACACAGAAGAACCCGCCGATGTGCCAGTTTCTACAGGTAGGGATATTGAATCACAAGTTGCTGGATGTAGTAGTAACCAGTTACTGCATATAGTGGTAGCGAGGTACAAACTGCCTGTAGCAGTAATAGTCGTGAGCCGGTTGCTACTGGTACCAATCGCAATGAAACAGAAAAAAGCAACGAAAGGCAAATGTCCCAAGCAATTTTATTTGGAAAAACTCAGATTTGGATCCAGTGGTGCATAGTTTTGATAACGTTAATTCCGGCTGCAAAATTCAAAATCTTGATGCTGATTGTAAGCCATTGGATTGTTTTCAAGTGTTTTTTACTCAAGAAATAGTACAGCACATTGCAGAACACACTAATTTATATTGCAAATATACTGTTGATAAAGGTATAACTGACAATTCGAGAGTAAAAAATTGGAAAGACACATGCAGTGATGAAATATACTGTTTTCTTGCTATAAATTTTCTTATGGCCCAAGTCAAGAAAAACGAAATAAATAGTTATTGGACGAACGATTCACTTTTACGTTCTCCAATATTTCCACAAATAATGTCGAGGGATAGATACCTATTGTTGCTAAGGATGCTACACTTTGCTGACAATGATGAGCCCATTGGAGATGACAAAATGTGGAAAATTAGAAGGATTGTTGATCATCTGCGAAAAACATTCTCAGAGGCTTTTTATCCTTTCCAAAATTTATGTATCGATGAAAGCTTGCTTCTATTCAAAGGCCGACTGTTTTTCAAGCAGTACATTCCCTCTAAGCGGCATAGTTTTGGCGTAAAATTTTTTTTAGCCACCTCTGTTCGAAAGTGACATTTTCCATACCTTGTCAAATGAATTTTTGACATCGAAAGTAGACGTTTGTCACCCGGCAGTTAGCACCGGGAGGCAAAGTACTTTGCCTCCCGCCATGGAAACATATACTCAAGCTATCTACGAGTTTTTTTTAATGAAACCGAGTTTTGTAGTAAAATGTCATATTTTTAGTTGTCAACATTAATAATGTCAGGTTCGTTTAGTGAAGGTGGCCAAAAAATCATATGTATTACTCTGGAGGAAAGTGTTGTCGCCTCCCTTAGATTATATTTCTGCCATCTGCGGGAGGCAATCTTACACTTTCCTCCCTAGTAATACAAATAGCTATTATTCTTTGCGATTGCGAGACTGGTTATGTTCTCGACTTCATTATATATTATATGTGGGTGCTGCAACAGAAATTAGAACGCATGCAGACGTTTCTGACAATATTTACTTATTTATGGATCAACGGCCAGAAGCCTCTAACTTAACAGAAATGCAACGCTAAACATGCACACAATACAATACAAGTAATGAATATAAAGAGAAAATTATGAATAACAATGGTTAACTATAATTAAGTTATACAATGTAAATATTTTAAACGAGCATTAGACTATAAAATATCAAATCGCCAGCTAGATGAAGGACTTAGAGTGTAATTTGATTCTGGATTTAAAGAGCTCCAGGGACTCAATTGCAGTAATGGAGCTTGGCAGACAATTCCAGCCCCTTCTCAACCTCGAAACAGGTCCATAGTAGACGTAATTTGACCTATTTCGATCTTCTATCAGAACTCGATTAAAGCGAAGTGGGTAGGGGAGCCGTCTATGAGTAAACAAGTTGACAAGCTCAAGACAAGCCACCTGCCCCTTTAAGCATTTATGGACCAGGATCATGTCTGAGCACCCATGAATGGACTTGATAGTGGATAAATTAAAGTGGGCTAACAAGTCGGAGTAATCGTGATCGAAGAAACTCATGGGAGATCCAATTTTACAAGCTAAGTATCTAACGAACTTATGTTGCACCGATTCGAGAGATGCAATGTGCCGCGCGCATACAAATGGATCAAGGAATTTGAATTAACAAATTCGCCCGTCGATCTTCTCAGAAATCCCAGCATATAGTATGCTTTGCTGACGGTTACATCAAGGTGTTTTGTAAAGGAGAGAGAGCTATTAAAAATGATACCTAAGTCTTTGACCGAAGACACTGACTTTAAAGTATGATTAGATATGGTGTAGTTGAATAGAATTGGAGAATTACCTCTATAGAAGGAGATGGAGGTACATTTATTAATATTCAATGAGAGATGGTTTACGGTACACCATTCAGTTATGGAATCGAGATCTTTTTGAAGTCTGGAAGAGTCCAGGGGAGACTTTATCTTGCAATATAACTACATCATCAGCAAAGAGGAGAGTTTTACAGAACTTAAGATTGTCAAATATATCGTTTATGAAGAGTATAAAGAGGATAGGACCAAGATGAAAGCCTTGAGGGACGCCAGATGAAACTAAATATGGGGAGGAACGATTATTCTTAATACGGACAATTTGAGCTCGGTCCGACAGATATGAGGAGACCCACTTGAGACAATTCCCATCGATTCCCATTGCATAAAGTTTACTAATTACCATGATCGATAGTATCAAATGCCTTAGCAAAATTTAAGTAGATGGCATCAACCTGATTGAATTCTTCCAGAGCTAGTGATATAAAGTTACAGTAAACCAGTAGATTCGTAGCAGTGGATCTGCCCCTAATGAAACCATGGTGTACAGCAATAATCTTGGAATAAAAGGCCTGAGCCAATTTATCAGCAATGATAGCGTCAATAATTTTCGGAATAACGTTTATAATAGATTTTGGAAAAAGTGGGGACATTGTCCTTACCTTGCTAGAGCCTTATCTCAAGAAGGGGCACACTCTGTACGTCGATAACTGGTATACGAGTCCAGCTTTATTTTCTTACTTGCATGACCAGATGACTAATGCTTGTGGAACCGTGAAGAAAAATCGAAAGAATATGCCAGCATTGTCCAATAAATTAGAAACAGGAAGTATAGGATAGAAGTGACATGCTGCTAAGTTCGGTAGAATGTGTTTGTAAAACAATAAAGTGGTACAAGAAAGTTTTTTTCCATTTGGTAGACTTATCATTACTCAATGCACACGCGTTATACAAATCAAAAACTGGAAAATTCATTCCGATTTTGAAATTTCAGCTTGAGGTAATAATGCGATTTTAGAAATTTACCACCGACCGCAGACGGAACACCGGTCCGGGAGAAGATCTGCAGAAGCCCACAATCCAATGCGTCGGACTGAGCGCCATTTTTTATCCACTATTCCACCAACAAAGAAGAAGAAGACACCGCAGAGGCAGTGTATAGTATGTTCAAAACATGGAAAACGAAGCGACACCAGATACATTTGTAAAAGTTGTGATGTACCTCTTTGTCTTTTGATTTGCTTTGAGAGATATCATACGCATAAATATTATTAAGTTTTACATGTATTTTTGGACAATAAACATTCATTTTCATAAAATATGTTATCTTCTGTTACTTCATATACAAATAAAAGTAAGTAAAATACTATTTTACCGTATAGGCAAGCCGCAGTGAAAGGGTTAATGGTCCCTTTAGAGTGTTCAAAGGTGTTCAGTGGTTGGGGGGCTGACAGATTTGTTTCCATCTTGCCTTGTCTTTTGCCAAGTTTTGTTTTATAATTTCATATACGTTATCGGCCCAGGTTGTTCTAGGTCTTCCTTGTCTCCTCGGGATAAGTAGTTTCTAATTAAGCATTTTCACTGTTGGGTCGTTTGGAGATTTTCTTATGAGATGCCTCCACCATTTTAGTTTCTGTCTATTTATAAATTCTGTTATTTTATCATCTTTCATTTCTTCTTCTAGTTCTTTGTTGGTTTTTCTTATTACCTCATTTTCTTTTACTGGACCTACAATTCTTCTTAGATCTTTCTCTCGGAGATTTCAAGTTGTTGTTCTTCCTTCTTTGTTGAATTCCACGTTTCAGCACCATAGGTTATTATTGGTCTTATTAAAGTTTTATAAATTTTTAATTTTGTTGATTTTTTGATTATTTTATTACTCTGTATCCATTTTAAGCTATAAAACGCTTTCATGCCGAGGCAGATTCTTCTAGTCACTTCTTCATTGGTGTTATTAGTGGATGTCAACAGTGAGCCAAGATACAGGGTGGATATAATCATCTGTGATCCCGGTAGCCATGGAATTAGCTACATAGAAATGATGACTAACACTATATTTCAATATAGCAATGGTAGTTGTGACAATACAAATGACGTTTGTAGGTTAGGTTATGTAGTTGAATTCCTCAATTTTATTAAGCGGTGATTATTTCAAAGATAATGCGATCACGGATATTTGTACCCACTCGGTAGTTAAAGCTGATTATTTCTTCCACCCGAATGTTTCCAATTTGTACTTTTCCTTTACTTCTTTCCTTGATTATGGGTTTACCTAGGGTCATGAATTTAGATTTCACTTCATTTATCTCAAGTCCTAAGTGGTTAGCTTTTTCTTGTACTACTGAGGTTAATTCGTTTAGTTTCCATTTGTTGTTTGCCAAAATAACCACATCATCGGCATATGCCAAGATTTGTGACTCTTTAGTTATTAATGTGTCGTTATTATCTAATTCTTCTACTATGACTTGAAGGGCGATGTTAAATAGTGTGGGGGACAGCACATCCCCTTGCCTTACACCAGTTGTGATGGAGAATTCATCCGTAAGGCTGGGGTTAAAACTTGGGCTTCGTTGTGTAGCAGGGTCATTTTAGTAAGGTTGATAATTTTTTGAGGAATGTTAAGAGCATTCATAGCATAGAGTAGTCTCCTTCTGTTTAACTTGTCAAAACGCTTTTTTGAAATCCATGAATATAGCGTATATGTAGAGATTGTGGTCTACTGCTTTTTCTAAGATTTGTCTCATAGCAAAGAGTATAAATATAAAGAGATTCAGCCTTATGGGGTATAACGTAATAGTAAAAATCCGCCGCCCGCCAGGAAATCAAGATCGGTCGCTCTAGCGGCCGGCGGATTGAACTAAACATCGTTTGTTTATGCTAAAGCAAGTCAAGGTGTGCAGATTCCTTCTTCTTTAAATTCTACAGCGTTGTCAGATTGTGGTTAAAATCCGAAAATGTTTAGATGTTTTTTAATGTAAAGAAATTTGAATGTAATTAATTTTCCAAATTATAATAACCCTTTTACAATTTTTTTTTTGTGATTATGGTCCCTTAAACTTAAAAAACGGGTTAATTATAGAAAAGTAAACATAGCAGAAAAAACGCAATCCACAAATATTTTAATAATCTTAGAGTGCCAAATTTCATAAGTGGAAATTATATTAAATTTTCTAGTTTTGAAGATCGCATTTATTTTAAGTGATTTAAATCTAAAAAGTAGTACGTATTTTATACTTGCTAGTGTAAAAATTACTGATATACTGCTTCTTACGAGTATCTAAACCTTATCATATGATTAATGTTTGTTGTTTAGCAAAAGTTTATATTTTAGTATATGTTCGTAAGAAAATGCTAAATTCAATTCATGTTGTCGCTGAATTTTTTGAAAATATAAGATGTTACTAGCTGAAGTTTATTAATTGACGTTAGCAACAACTATTAGATCAGGATAATCAGTTCAACATTTATAAAACAGAATGTCACGCAATTATTACTTAAAGTACATTATAAAACAAGTAGGTAAACGAATTTCAGCGTACGAGTTTGAGAACGAAACTTCATGTTCGTGAGCTAGCATTACTTATACGTGCCCTATTTATTAATTTATTTATTCTAATATAACTTGGAACAGGCATGCTAATTTTACTTCGACTCATTTCGGTTGAATTTTAAACAGCAATAAAATCCTAAGAAAATTCTCAAAACATAGGAAATTCCTAATTCTATATTGTTCTATTCCTGTATTGTTTTTCGGATTTTGAATATCTCGTCAACGGCTTACGTTATTTTAATCCCTGGGATGATTTAGTTTGTATGTACTTTATTTTAAGAGGATTTGTTGAACAGTAAAAGGTAATAAGTAATGCTATGTCTGATGGTTAGTATACATATTGCACTTTTTAAATTTATTTAAGTCTCAGTTTTAGAACAGCGCAGCGGTTGCTTCATCTTGTAGGCTTCACGTGTTTTTTATAGTTTAAAAATTGTTACGTGTAATTGAGTTAATTACCTAGAATTTGTTTTCTTTTTGTGTTCGAAATGATAAATACGTGTGCGTATATAAACTCATTCTGACTTAAGTTTTTTCCGTTTCCCTACAAATGTAAAAGTAAAATATGGTTAATTAATTGCGGCAATCCACATCTTTTTACCTTAAATTTAGATCAGTTGCGTGGCAAAAGAATTTGTGCCACTCATTTTTGTGAACGCCATTTTACGAATTCGCATAAAAATAGACTCCTTCATAATGCTGTTCCAGTAAATTATAAAAATAACGAAAGTGATTTCACAAAATATGTCGAAAGTGTGCCACCTGTTTCGCCCAAAAAATTAACAGTAAAAAGAGAAGCCGTTCCGAGTGTACAGTAAAGTGCTTTTTAATTCGGAACCTTATTTATCAGCAACAGATAACATCTCACTTGGCGAAGCAAACAAAATACGGGAAAATTCCTGTATCATACAGGTGAGTCAAATACATTGAATCAATTCTTTACTTATTTACTACCTAGCACCTACCACAACAACAAAACAAAAAAAAGACAAATACCTACATATTTTAGTATTTGTGCGACAATACACCAGATTAATTTTATTCAGATTTTTTCTTAAAACCGTAAATTAAAAAGTTACTGCCAATATAGGTTTTATACGAGCCCTGTTGCAAAATAGTTGGCCTACCTATTTAATTTATACATTATCTGAAAAGCATAAACGTAAAGTCGTTTACTTTATCCACGACTAGTCCATAATCTGTCAATTATTCATGTGTTTGGTCACTCATAATGCTATCCATTATACACTGAAATCATTATGCACGGTGTCATGGTAACATCATTTGATTATGCACGGTGTCATGGTAACATCATTGTGTATGGTGTATAATGAAGGAAATAGGTTATGTTGTCATTGAAATAGGTTATGTTGTTATTTAAATTTTAATTAAAAATTCTTAGTATTTTGTAGTGGAGGATAAAGTATAGTATACTACTCGCTATAATGGCTACTATTACCTCGGATAATTGCAAAACTCGCTCGCACGCTCGCTCGTGTTGCAAACATTACCCTTTTTGCTGTGGTATAATAATTGGTCTTAAATTGCGTCACCTCTCACTTATTCTTAATAACGGCTTGTAATCTTTTGGGTAATGTAGCAACTAGGTTTTCACAGTAATTCTGGGTAAAATTATCCCATATGTTTTGAATCACTACTCTCAATTCGCTTATAGTTTTGACCGGTCTTTTGCGAAGCTCTCTTTTCATGACATTTTGACACTACATAAACAAAACTAAATAAACAAACAATCTCCGTTTGATAAAATCATAATGTCACAACTAAGCACAGTATATTATAAGCATATAAGCAACGAAAAACAATCTTGGATCACAAAACGTGGCTTTTACGATTGCAGGCTAACTATTTTGCAACGGCAGAAATTCTGCAATTTTTGTTATAATTCTTGCTAGTTGCAAATTTTAGATTAGGTACTTCTAATCTACATGCGTCATATTGCAAGGTAATACCAGTTTTTAACGCTACTATGAGATTAGCAGTGTATTAACTATCAACAAATTTCTATTGTTTATTTCATTATTTGACTTTGTTGAGTTAAAAATGTCAAGAGAACTTTTTTACGTAAAATTAATTTTTCTTTAATATTGCTGCACAGGGTGTTTAAAAAAACGTGGCCTTCATGTTTTTTCTTAATTCAAAATGTCCTTAATTCCCCCTAACTACGCCACTGAACAAATTAAAGCTTTCTTATTACTATCAAATTATGACTTTGGTAGACCCTAATTTACCCTGCAAAAATTAAAAATAAATCTTTAATAGTTTTCAAGTTATTCAAAAAAATCGATATTTTTAATTCAAATTTACAGGGCCGTAACTTTTTAATTTGACCCTTTAGGAAAAAAATTTATTTAAAAAATCTTCACTACTTTTCATGTAGTTAACGCAGTTAACGTATTTCCCAAACTTTCACGACCACCCTGTATATCACAAATCGCCAGCATTATACCTTTTTATGAGGGAAAAATTAAAATTTACGCTTCCCTCAAAATCTACTATAGTATCGTGAGTATTTTTAAATTACTTTTTGAGGTAGGCTTTGATTTTGACTTAATTTAACAGTTTATTTTGAAGTGTTACATTCACACAATAAATTACTTTTAATTTTGTCTTTAAATACCAATCAATTAGATTATGTACCCATATGCGCTATGGAGAACCATTTTGATAGATCCAGGTTTTATTCACATTAACAAAACTTATTTTTTCGTTTTATTCGAAAATGGTTTTAAAACTTAATTTTTGTTGCCCCAAAACACAATTTCTGTGGGTATATATTTTTTGTATTTTGTAACCCTTTCTATTTATAATTTTATACAGGGTGCCCGTTTTTCGACCTCAAGCATGGGGATATCGGTTATTATAACCAACGAAATAAAAAAAGAAGGAAGGATCATAACACCAACAGTATGCAATTTAGATGGTGTCTCAATATGGCGGATTTTAGAAGCTCATTGGCTGAGAACACTAAATACGTCAACTGTCAAAAACAAAAACGTAAACAAACAGTTAGACTACCAATAAAAACTCGTGCCGGTTGGTGTTTCAATATGGCGTGTGTGACGTATTTCCGTTACACTTGTAGTTATGCACCATAATACCTTAGTTTCCTTCCTTCTTTTTTTATTTCGTTGATTATAACAGATGCGAGATCGGTTAAATTAGGGCAAAGTTGCGCATTTTTATGGTGATCAATTATCTGAAAGAAAATTTGATCTGTCATTTTTAGTTTTTGAATTATTGAAGAAAAATGGAAAATTGTGATTTTTGTTTTAATTTTTTTAAACGAAAACCAATAAAACTAGACATTTTTAACTAAGACATTGTGAAGGCACTTTTTTACAAGGAATCTGAATCTGGCATCGTGTTTTCCAAGACATCCTAGATGCAAGAGTTACAACACTTAATTTTTTTTTTCTTATGGGCGCCATATTTGATTTTTGCATTTTCGAATAGAGCTCTTTTTTCTGATTACGACTATGTATCACATGATATGGTCAAGCTTTACATTTTGATTAGAATTTAAGAAAAATGTTTTTGCGAAGAATGCTTTGGAAACAACAACATCTACTTTTGTCTAACAAACAAATTTTTGACAATTCAATTAAATTTAGAGTTGCACGTTCACATTTCTTCCCAATTTACCTATAAAATTAAGTTTTAAATTAAGAACAGAATAAGGCAGAATTTTTGTATTTAAATTGGAACAAAATTAAAAATAATGCAACCGAATAGTGAAATTTAATTGAATTGTCAAAAATTTGTTTGTTAGACAAAAGTAGATGTTGTTGTTTCCAAAGCATTCTTCGCAAAAACATTTTTCTTAAATTCTAATCAAAATGTAAAGCTTGGCGATATCATGTGATACATAGTCGTAATCAGAAAAAAGAGCTCTATTCGAAAATGCAAAAATCAAATATGGCGCCCATAAGAAAAAAAAAATTAAGTGTTGTAACTCTTGCATCTAGGATGCCTTGCAAAACACGATGCCAGATTCGGATTCCTTGTAAAAAAGTGCCTTCACAATGTCTTAGTTAAAAATGTCTAGTTTTATTGGTTTTCGTTTAAAAAAATTAAAACAAAAATCACAATTTTCCATTTTTCTCCAATAATTCAAAAACTAAAAATGACAGATCAAATTTTCTTTCAGATAATTGATCGCCATAAAAATGCGCAACTTTGCCCTAATTTAACCGATCTCGCATCTGTTATAATAACAGAGATCCCCATGCTTGAGGTCGAAAAACGGGCACCCTGTATAGTATTAATTCTTCAAAGCCTACAGTTTGTTTTGCAAATTCCAATAAATCGTTAATAGTAAAGTGTTTTCAATTTTTATTAACTCACAATTTTTTATGCTTAAATATTTTTTAAAACCAAAATTTTTTAAATAAATTGCAAGTTTGCTTCCTTTTTTTTATTTTCTTTACTTTTTTCGCAATTCAAATTGGGAAAGAATATAAACAAAATTGAAACATTTGATTGAGTCATTTAAGTTAGCAAACTTTATAATTGATTAATTATTATTTTTTTAATACTGATTAACAAATACATAGACGAGTAATAATTTAAAATTATAAATTATGTTTATATTATTAACTTGCTTATCATTTCCTTTTTATTACTTTTTTCATTATTCTTAGAATATGTACTATTTTCTATAAATTATTAGTTATGTCTATTTCTTTACTGTTGTATTATAGGCTTGTAGGCATTTAAAAAGCATATTTCTATAAGTATTAATAAAAAGCGTATTTTCAAACACACATAAAAATCACTGTATTTTATTATTTTTGCTGTAAGTATACTCTTTGCTGTAAGCAAAGAATTGCAAGTATATTTATTCTGGTGAAGCTTCAGCTGTAAACAACAACACTGTAAAATGTTAAGAGGTTTAGAAACTTGTTCGGGTAAAAACCAGGTAAAGATTCTAGGAATTTGTTGACCTACAGCAACCTACAGTTGATAATGCGTACAAAATCTGTTGTTTAACACAAATTTTGCTTATGCAACCCAACATACAACTATTCTCTAAAATATATAGGCGTTAACCTTCTTCTCTATTATATATTCTTTGCTCATAGTGGAAATAGCATCAGTTGTGCTGTGGTATCAGTTGTACTGTGGTCCTCTCTAAACCCATGTTGATATCTTCCAATTTTTTCCCTCATTGTTTGTTTTAGTCTATTCTGTATTATACTTGTAAATAGGTAAATACTTTGTATCCCGTGCTAAGTAATGATATAACCCCCATAATTATCACAGTTTTCCCTGTCATCATTTTTATACAGTGATAATATTGTACTTTTATTCCAGCCTGAAGGCATCTTTTCGGTACGCCATATTAACTTACATAGCTCTAAAAGTTTCTTTTTTACTATTGTCCCTCCGTATTTTAACATGTCGTTAGTAACTTCGTCGGGGCCAGCAGCTTTATGACTTTTCAGTTTGTGAATTATGTAATTTATTTCTTCCGCAGTTGGGTTTGCTACCGAGTCATCCGGTTGTTCTTCGAATTGGATATTTAAGTCCGTGTTATCCCTCCCTAGTAAGTCTTCATAATAGTCTTTCAATGTTTGTAATGTGTCCTTTTTTTCTCGAATTTTAAATTTTCCGTTTTTTCCGCGCTTTGTGGTTGTTTTTTCTTTTGTTCGCATCTCATCTATGTCTTTAAAGAATTTTTTGTTATTATTACATTTGTTCATTTTCTCTAATTCATCGAGTTTACTGTTCCACCATTGTCTCTTCTTTACTTTATATATGTTATCTACTAATTTCCTTCTAATGACGTATTTTTCTTTGTTTAATTGGGAATCGTCTTTTTGCCATTTTACCCATGCTGCTTTTTCTTCCTCAGCGCTTCAAGGCAGTCATCAGCCAACCGTAAGTTTTTCTGGTTTTCTAAAGTATTACAGTTTTTTATTTTTTGTACCTTTTCCGTTGCCTTCATTAGGATGTTTTTTAGCTCTTGCCAGTTTGTTTCTACGTCGTTCTTGTTTTCTCTCCCTCTGTCTAGTCTAGCTATTTCATTTCTAAATATTTTTTGGAGCTGTTTTTCCTTCAGTTCAACTCTATTTGATTTTCCAGTTTTAGATTTTTTTCTAACTTTATCATTTGATATTCTCTCTTTCATCTTTGTAATTAGAAGAAAGTGATCCGAGTCACAATGAGCTTCTCGGGATGATCTAATATCTAGTATAGTGTTTTGTCTACGTTTGGATATTAAACAGTGGTCAATTTGTGTTTCACAGCGCCCACCCGGTGAGAGCCATGGGACCTTATGCTTACGTTTGTGCCGAAATTTAGTACAACTTATACACAGATTGGATATTATAGCGAATTCGCATAATTTTTTCCCATTTGAGTTTGTTCTATCATGTGCTGTCTCCATTCCCGCTACTTCATTATAATAGTCTTCTTTACCAATTTGTGCATTAAAGTCACCGATCACTATTTAGGAACACCTTCCATGGTATCCAGAAGCAGGTTGTAGAAATCCTCTTTCCCTTTCCTCGGAGACTTCAGTTGGAGCGTAGCAATTTATTATTGTTAGATTTGCTAATTTCCCTTTAAGTCTTATAACTACAATTCTGTCACTTATTGCTTCGAAGTGTAATAGTTGCTTTTTTATATTGTTGAATAGAAGGAAACCCTTTTTTTTTCGGCCCCACTAAATATCGCGGTAAATTTAAATATTTAAAATTCCCGCTGAATTGACAATTTTAAGTTCGGTTCAATCCAAAAACATGCAGATATGGTTTTGTCGAATTTATTATTATTTGTTTATAACATCAAAACTAAAAATTGTTTTCTACTTTATTCAAATTCATCTTGTTCCTTACTACTACGCCTCATATTATTACTTAAATATTTATAGTAAAAGATATACAGATTGTCTGAAAACCAGTCTAAACATACAAAAATTAATGAGTGCAACAAGGAAGACATAAACAATGTCATTTGTTACTGCAGTGTGCCTAGTAAACACACCTTGTCCGGTACTGTTAGTAAAATAGCTTGACCGGTTAAGGGTTAAAACTACGATAATTATGCTATTCAATTGTGAAGAAGAGATGTGATACCATAAGAACCACTAATCGTTACGGAGAAATAATTGGAATTTATGTATTTAATGACAGATAAAATATTTATGACAGATGTTTTGGCTTGCCTGCTTGTTATTGGAGAGAGATCTTTAGTTTAAAAATTTACCTAGCCATGATCGCATTCTATCTTTGTTGTACTACCCATATTGCTTATGTCTTCCTCGTTGCACTCATTAATTTTTGTATTTTTAGACTGGTTTTCGGACAATCTGTATTTTCTGTACATAAAACATTCCGTTTTTCTCAAAAACCACTAAGAGTCTTGAAAAGGGCTGTTTTTATAAAGACTAATTATTTACAACAAAAATTCAAAACACAAAAATAACCTGCCAATGCAAAATACGACTGACAAATTGACACGCCCTCGGCGTGTCGGTGGCACTTTTTGCTTGGGAATGTACACTCTGAGAATTCTTAGTGATGCTTGGGCAAACGTTTTACCACATGTTTTCCGGGAACATTGTTTGATTCTGTGCGCTGTAATAAAACATACTTGACCAAAAATTATGGGTATGCATTTTCCTAACTTCTCTTTATTATTTTTTCAGATGCTGTTTCCTTTCCAATGGAACCAATTACTTTTTTAAGTATTATGATTGTTAAGATTTTTTATTATGACTTAAGACTTCGTCGAGTCATAATTGTTTGCATTTTATACTTAGACATAATGAATCATGTTTTTTAAGTTGTTTTATGTTACAATACATACATTCCTCTGTTATATCATATCATGAGTTACCAAATTTGTTTTTGTTTTTTGATAACAATACTCCTTCTTTCTTAATTTAGTTCAGAAAATGTGCATTAATATACGGAAAGTAATAATGTTTTAATTTGTATTTCTCATTTTAGATTTAGGATTATAATTATTAGGGTCTTCTTTTTTACTTGACTTGTTATTTTTGTAGGGGTGGGTAAAGAAACTGTGGTGCTTCACTGTAGTGTGTTAGCAGTAAGAAAAAATGTTTGTTTTGGATAAAAAGTTTATTTTCAAATTGAAAATATAATATCAAAAGAATGTAAAGCGGAGAAATATTGTAGTAACCCCCCGTTAGTTCTGAACTTTTGTATTGATGTTTTTAATAAAAATATTTTTATAACAAATTTTTTTTTTCAAGACTGACAGTTTTGGTCAGATGGCCATTCTACATAACCTGTATGCAACTAACAAGTCGAAAGATTTCTGTGAATCACAAACCCGACAAGTTTTGAAACAAAATGCCTATACCATATTCACAGAGTCGCGTCAGTAGAAGTAAACAAATACACGTGAACACGGCAGAAACTTGTACACGAGATTCGCCGTTAACATGCCAACTAAAAGTAACAGACCAATTGCATCGCGTGCATGCATCTATCATGCAGGTGAGATCACGCACTAATGTTTGTTTACTTCCTCTAACTGGACTCTGAATATGGTATAGATACAAATGTCTAAAACAGCGATTCTCCATAAGAAAATTAAGATTTTCTCTTGTGGTATGTATTCGAGCCCCATCTTGTTGCGAATATTCTTCTGTTAGTTCATCATTCATTAACTGATTTATAAAAGGAGTTAAAATTTGTAGGCGGTATCGTTCAGAATTCAGTATCCCTTCAAAAAATATAGGTCCTCCTATTATGCGTCTTCTACTGATAGCTGCCCAAACTCCAAGTTTCTGTGGATGTAGAGGTGCCTCAATAAAATAATGTGGATTATTTGAACTCCACATCTGCATATTCTGTGAATTAGTATACCCAGAGAGGTGGAACCAACATTCATCAGTAAAAAATACTTTTTCAAAGGCCTCATTATGGTTATCAAGATTATTAAGAAACCATTCATAAAATATCTGCCGCTGGGGAATATCATTTGGGATAATATCATGGAATGCTTGTATACGATAAGGATGAAGTTTTAAATTATGTTTAACCTTCAACGGACTGGCCTCATAAAATTACGTAAACGACGGGCCGGGGTTCCAGTCGAACCCCATGATGAAAAGTCACGAAAAATATTTCTAGTATGTAATGTATCTGCTTTAAAAGGCATTATTTCCAATAGCTCGGGGAAAACATCAGTCATGCATCGTTTTCGACTAATACTGGAGAAATGCCTTGCATAATTGAGAAAAATTTTAAACGTCTGTAAAGGCGGACTGGGGTCTATACAGACCCCGAATTGAAAAAATGTTATAAAATGTAAACAGGTACAAATACTTGTACACAAATATAATAAACAGATAGAGGGAGGAACAAAGAACGGGGAACCAAAGACAATACTGGAGAAATCGTCTGCATAATTGAGAAAATTTTAACTGTCTGTAAAGGCGGACTGGGGTCTGTACGGACCCCGGGTTGAAAAAATTGGCGAAGAATCTGCGCTGGACTTTCCATACTTACACAATTGAAAAATGCATGTATATCATAAGCGTGAGGATAAGCAAGGTCTCTGTCACCCATGAACGATTTCAGAGTTCCACATCAAAACTATTAAAACGTAGCATTAAATTATGTTTGTATTTTAAAGGCAAAAAAAATATAAAACAGTCTATGCTAGAGGGCTTACTTTATTTTAGGTATTTATGCCTAAAGTCAAGTAAATATCAAAAATAAATAAAAGTTCCAGGCCGACAGAACCTTTATAACGGCACTAAATAATATATAAGTATGTTACAAGAACCTTAATCGTCTCGTAATAAAACTAACTCTTGGACAGCAGAAATGCCCTTTATTAATAACACTACTAATGATATTGTACAGCTTAATGATTTCCAGCACTTAATACTACTTAGGATCACTGAGCGCCTATGTTCTGAAGGAAGAAGCATAAGGCAGATTTTGGCGACGAACCGGGTTTCAAATTTTCGAACCGCTTCGTTTTATTGACGAACCAATGACGTCACGGTTCATAAAATTGAACCGGGTTCCAGCAACCGACGAACCAACCTTTGCAAATGTGTTGCTGACAAGTCGTTTTATATACAGAGTGTCTCAGACATGACTCCCCAGGGCTATAACTTTGTTATTTTTGAAAATAACTATAATAAACTATATATATTCGTAAATGGGAGCAAATTCTCTATAAGATGGGGAACGAAAATGTTAGAAAATCTGTACTCATATTATGGCAGCGATATTCAACTTTTTTTTTTTCAAATTGCACACTATGCTTTTTTTCGCTCATTCTGATAGTACTTTTTATTCTCTTTATAACCATGTAAACCAATATTGGTCTTACATAAGAAAATTCTCGAAAAAAATACGATTGAAAGTTGAAGTCTAGGTTTGCCATGGAAACAACTGATTGTTGTAATTTGTACTCGTCGGCGATGAAAACAATAGCGTATAGCTGTAAAACAATTGCAATTTACGTTGTAAAGAATGACAAGTGCTCTTTCTGTATTTGTATGTTCTTGTTTACAATCATAGGAGTTATACCATGAGATCGAAAAAAAGATGATTCTGAGCAGGCCTTGACTAGTACAACACGATTGGTTACACTGGTTCTAGAATGCCTATGAATTATAATGTGACAGTGACATTTCAAATGTAAGTCAGTTTTGCAGTCTTGTTTCCAGAATTATTTAAGTTAATCGTTGTAATATTAGTGAAGGATCACATTTTGAACACCTACTCTAAAGCTTTGGTTTCCTAGGAAGCGGTGCCGTCATTTAACGGCCGTAAAAGTACGGTGGGTGACGTCACGAAAAACGGTGTCGTGTATTTTAAGCGAAGTGTTTTCCAAAAGAGCGGTAGCGCACACCCAACGTAATACAGCGGTGTCGTCTCATCTGAAGCGCTGAGCCAGTATGGTACGAATCAGTTCAGCAACGTTTTTTGGCGGTGCGTCTTGTCACCCACCGTATTTTTACGGCCGTTAAATGACGGCACCGCTTCCTAGGAAACCAAAGCTTAACATGTATTCATCTTAGTTTTCAGTTTGTTCCCTAAATAAATACTGTTTTGTGTTTTAATTTATTTGACATTTATTAACCTCTAACCTACTGCCACATTTTGAAATCAGTCTTGCCAATCGTGTTGTACTAGTCAAGGCCTGCTCAGAATCATCTTTTTTTCGATCTCATGGTAGCAATGAATTACACTAATTCTGAAAAGCTTGATATGATCCTTATTTATGGTTTATGCGAGAGAAATGCAAGAAGAGCAGCAAGGTTGTATGGAGAAAGGTATCCGCTATTGTTTTTATCGCCGACGAGTATAAATTACAACAATTAGTTGTTTCCATGGCAAACCTAGACTTCAACTTTCAATCGTATTTTTTTCGAGAATTTTCTTATGTAAGACCAATATTGGTTTACATGGTTAGAAAGAGAATAAAAAGTACTATCAGAATGAGCGAAAAAAAGCATAGTGTGCAATTTGAAAAAAAAAGTTGAATATCGCTGTCATAATATGAGTACAGATTTTCTAACATTTTCTTTCCCCATCTTATAGAGAATTTGCTCCCATTTACGAATATATTGAAATAATATCTTTAGGATAAATTTATAAATAAATATTTTTTTTAATTAATTTGATTTTGAAATGTATACTTTAAAATTGTACAAGTTTAATTTTTAATAACATGTAAATAATGTAAACTTTTTAAGATAAATGTTAATAATTTTAAATTTTGTAGAATATTAGATTTATGTAAATATTGTTAATTTAATGTTGTAAATGATAAAGGTTTTGTTATATTTAAAAAATTAAGATACCCAGGGAAATATTACCATGTAAAAAAAAAAAAAAATTGAAAGAAAATAAATAAAACAATTTTGAAATTAGAAGATTCATTTTCAAAAATCCTAATTTTGAAAAAGGAATTATAAACAAAATAGATTTAATAAAACCTTTATCAAAGTTTATAAAGAAAATGTTTAATGATACCTATAAACTAAAAATAAATGGAAAATATTTATAAAAATAAAAATACAGTTCTTAGTTACAACTATTTTATTGGAAGAGGTTGAAATTGCAAAATAGGATATTTTGGTCTTGGAATTAGATTGGAGTTGGAAGTTTATTTATTGGACGAGAGTCAAAAGGTGGAATTTTAAGATAACAGTGACAGGAGCGGAACGTGTTGCAGCTATCGTGGGATATTGTTGAAAATAGGATTACATGATTATTAAAAGTGTGGTGGTTAAAAGTGATTAAAGGTATTTATAAAAACAAATTTTGGTTCTTGAAGAGTGTTTAGTTAGATAATAATTTTGTGTAGTAAATTATCAAAAGTTGGTAAATCGATCCCTTTAACGTTCTTTTGATAAGAGTTCTTTTAAATTAGCAAATTTAAATACAGGCTGAGCTAACCGGAGCAATATGTATGAAATGTGCTAGTTTTTCAAAAATAATTAATTTTACAATTAATTTCAAAGAGGAAGCATCTCATATCATAACAATATATAGTTTATTATAGTTATTTTTAAAAATAACAAAGTTATAGGCCTGGGGAGTCATGTCTGAGATACCCTGTATATATAAGTTCATGCGTGAGCGGTACACTGTGGCGCCCTCCGACCGAGGGCGGGTTAAACTGCTAGCGAGGGTTGATGGTATAGAGATCTTGGCCAAGAGAAAATTTGAAAATTTCTAAAACTGTCCGGACTTTTTATTTTTGAAATTTTGAATTTTTTTTTCAGCTAGTTCTAATCAGCCGAGCTAGAGGTACAATTTGGCGTTAGATTTATGCCAATATGTTGATGTGTTTTTGAGAAAATCGGCCTTAAAGTTGCGCTTTTCAAAAAATCGCCCAGGGCGCAATTTATGACATAGAAACTTCGGGAAAAAATTATTCGATTTCTTTTCAAATTCTGTATTGATTTCCTAAGTAAAATTTTGAATTTTTTTTCAAGGAAAAATCTACGCCCAAAAAACATGGCTAACTTCCGTTTCCGGTTCCGGATTTTTTTGAAAAGCTTATTTTACAGATGTACTGTAATTATAGGCCCGCATACCAAATTTGATTAAAATCGGCCCAGTAGTTTTCGAGATATGACGATAACGCACCCACCCACCCACAGACATTTTTCAAAAAATACATATTTAGGATGCCTGGACCCTAAAACGTGTTTTTTTCGAATTTTTATGATTTTGAATTTTTGCACGATTCCAATACTTTCCTATATATGCGTTGCAAGTATGGAAAGTAAAAAGGAAAACTCATAGTATGCGTTTAAGAATGTTTTGTCATCTCCAATAGTTAATGTTTCTGTCTGTATCATTATTAAAAATTCCACACAATAAATACAGCTTCGTATCTTTTTCTTGTCTTTTAAAACTTATCTGTCCACATACATATTTAGCGTATCTGCTATAAATAGGATATTTAATATACCAAGGGGTCAACGGAATTTATAATTGGAGCAGGCTGTGATATTTACCATAAAGTTGGCAACACAGGCTTGTAGAATGAAATTAAAAATTTTAAGTGTCAGAATTCAGACAGCGTCCAACCACATAGCATAAAATTGCACCAATCACGCCTCCTCTAATTATGAATTCCGTTGATCACCTAGTACCTATGTGTACACTAAAAAAGTTTTTCTGTACATGTTAGTTTCGTAAAAACGATTTTTATTGAGAACTCTTTAACAGGTACCTACTTATTTTAATCAGCTTCGACTTTCCAGTCTAAAATCTTCATAAATTCATTTTCTGATATCTGTGCTAATTTTGCAGTTTCAATGCACACCTAAAAGAAATGTATTTGTGAAATCGTTTCGTAATTGAAACAAAAAGTACTTACCTTTTGTTTTTTAAGATTATCGATCAGCTGCATTTGCTTCTTGAAACCATTTAGCAATTCTGTTTTTTGTTTTTCTAAACGCTTTACTATAGCTGTAATTTCGGCAGTTTCTTTGCGATGAGTTTCTTTTAAATCCTACAAAAAGTAATTATACTGCGGTTGATTAAAATTTCTTTAAAATCTGATTTATATCATAAATATACCTACCTTTTCTTCTTGTTTTGCAATTTTTAATGCACATTTTATTTTTTCATTTTCTTCCAGCGTTCTATTCAGTTTAAGTTCTCCGGCAGATACATTTAAACTTATATTTTTTAAGTCTTTCTTAAGTTGGTCAGTTTCTTTTTTTAATGATACGTTTTCATTTTCACGTGCATAATATTTAGAATTTATTGATGTAAACTGGAAAAAACAAAGAAGAAATCATAGGAAGCTACCAATGTGGCTTTTGTACCCAAAAATCAACAGTAAACCAAATCTTTTTACTCAAACAAATACTAGAAAAAATACGTGAGTAGAACATTAAAACCCACCATCTCTTCGTAGATCTCAAAAGTGCCTACTATAATGTCAACAGAAATGCACTATAGGGCGATGCTCGAACTGGGGATCCCGGCACTTAATAAAACTAGTTAAAGAAACCCTGTCTAGAGTAGAATATACTGTTAAAATACAAGAAGAGAAATCACGCCCTTTTATTACACAGACAGGACTCCGACAAGGAGATGCACTATTGTGCATACTATTCAACCTAGCTCTAGAAAGAGCAGTGATTGTGCAAGGAAAGAGCGGACCCGGTAGAACAGTTGGACTCAAAAGAAACTTATATTATGTTCGAAAATAGAACCACCGGACCGCGGTTAGTTTTTTCAGGAAACCGGTACTATTTACGAACGCGGTTCCTGAACGCTGTGGTCAATTCTGCGTACCACAGTAACCGCGATCTGAGCGCGGTTTCGTGGTAAAATATTGTGACATAACCTTAAACTCACAACTATTACACACTACAGACCAGTCACGCAAAAGGGTGACAGTTGTTTTATACGTTATCTGTAACCACGCCGGGAGTCCGGTCCTGGTGCAGGAAATAGTGACAGGGATAAAGTGATTTCAGTGCAAAGTTAAATTAAATAATAGACACATGACAAATTAAACTTAAGAAGTGAGTGCAAAAGGGAGTAAAACACACAACAATCAAGAGACACCTAAATCCAAGGTAGGATTAGCGAATTAAGTAGCAAATAGACAGTGAAATAAATTGCAGGAACTGATAGGTAAACATACGGGTAATCGGCAACGGCGTGACGCGAAACGCGACGGACCGGCGCACATTTGTGTGAACCAAAACAGAGCCGCATTAAAGAAAATTCACGGACAAAAGTGCGGGTACCTCGCGGCAAACGAAACGCGATAAACAAACACAGTGGCAGCAAACAACAAAGCAACACTACAACAACCCGCGCAAATAATATATACCGGGAACAAAACACAATGGAGGGAAATAAAGAAATAACACTAAGCGACATCATGAATAAATTACTACAAATGGAAGGAAAACTCGTGCAAGTAGAAGGAAAAATAGATGAGACAAACAAAAACATGAACAACCAAATAGACAGAATAAAAAAACTGGAGGATACCATAAACAACCAAGAAAGGAAGATAGAAAGACTAGAAAATGAATCAAGGAAAAGAAACATAATTATGTTCGGAATACCAGAAAGCAGGGAGGAAGATCTAACAACCCTAAAAGGAAAAGTTATGGAGATAATAGGAAAGAAAATGGAGATACAAATAGAAGAAAATGAAATAGACTTCATCAATAGAATTGGAGAAAGTAAGGGAAGTGAAAGCAGACCAACAAAAGTGGGGGTTACAACAATTCTGAGGAAATGGGAAATAATGAGAAATACAAAGAAACTGGCAGGAACAGTAATAGGAATATCGGAAGATCTTGATAAGAAAACAAGAGAGACACAGAAGCAACTACTCCCACACCTGAAGGAAGCCAGAAAAAAGGGACTAAGGGCAATAATCAAGAAGGACAAGCTAATAATAAATGGGGAAGAGTGGAATGTAGAAAATATAATAGGAAATGACAAGGGAACAAGGAAAGTAACAACAAACAAAGAAATAGAAGATCAAAGGAAAAGAGGCAGATCCACAGAGGAAGAAACAAGCCCCTCTCAAGGAGCAATCCCAAAAAGGAAGAACTGGGCACAAATAGCACAACTACCCCTCCGAAATGAAACACTAAGACCAAATGAAGAGGAACTAAATAAAACACTTAGAAATATCACAAAGACAAATCGAAACCAGCAAACCCCAAAAAACTAATAGAAAATAAAAACCGGACGGAAATAAATAATATGAAGACAAACGGCAAAGGAAACGGACAAAGGAGAACAATAAGGAAAAAGACAGAAACACAAGAAAAAAGTAAAATAAATAAAACAGAAACAGAAAAAATTAGAATAGGTACGTGGAACATAAATACAATCAATGGGAAAGAGATAGAGATTACAGAAGAAATGGATGACAACAAAATACAAATAATGGGACTGAGCGAAACAAAGAGGAAAGGAAAAGGAAGCGCAAGTTTAACAAACACACATATAATATACTATGCCGGAGTTGATACAGGAAAGAGAGCAAAAGAAGGGGTAGGAATAATCATAACAGAGGAACTAAACAAACGAATAATAAAATGGAAAGCTGTTCACTCAAGAATAATACTAGTGACAATAAAACTCCAACAAGAAATAAACATCATACAAATATACGGACCAATAGAAGGTACACCAGAAGAGGAAGTCGAAGAATTCTACAACAGCTTACAAGAAATACTGGACGAAGCAAGAGAGGAAACAGAACCAACCATAATAATGGGGGACTGGAACGCAAGAGTAGGGAACGACCAAAACAGAGGTATGGGATGTATAGGAAAATACGGAGAGCAAACGCTAAACCGAAATGGGAAGAAAATGATCGATTTCTGCCAGAGAAACGACCTGTTAATAGGAAACACGCTGCAGGAACAAGACTTGGAAGATAAGTACACTTTCGTAGCAGAGGAACGAGACGCAAAAAGTTTGATTGATTATATAGTATTCACACAATCGTTAAGAGAATCAATACAAGACATAGAAACGAGCAAAGAAGCCGAAATAGGGTCAAACCATAGGTTAGTAACAGCAAAACTAAGAGATACAGTAAATAAGAGCGAAAAAATTACATACAGCAGGATTGCAATACACAAACTAAAAGAACCTGAAAGACAAAAAGAATACCAAGATAAGACAAACAAACAATTTCGTAAATTAATAAACGAAAAAAAGGAAGAAGACCTGGAGACGAAATGGAACCACTTCAAAGAAACTACTCTAAAAATTGCGGAAGAGGTATGTGGAAGAAGAAACGTAAATAAAAACCTCAAAAGAACAAGATGGTGGACTGAAGAGATAAAAAGAATAGTGAAAGAAAAGAAACAGGCTTGGAAGAGATATATCCGAACAAAAGACCAAGAAGATAAAGAAAAATACATAGATAAGAGGAACAAGGTAAAACAAGCAGTCAAAAAAGCGAAAAAGGAAAGCTGGAAAGAGTTTGGACAAGAAATAAATGACAAACACAAGGTAGACACAAGAAAGTTTTGGACAATAGTGAAAGGATTAAGAGGGACAAAAAGCAAAGAAATAAAAACAATAAAAAATAAGCAGCAAGAGCTCAAAGTGGAAATAGCAGAAATTCTGGAAGCCTGGAAAGAGTTCTACGTAGAGAAATTTAGAGGAGAACTAAAGGACGAAAAGGAAGGTAGAGAAGACATAGTAGAAATACCAGAGATAACAAAGGAAGAAATACAGGAAGCGATAAAACTGGTTAAAACAGGAAGAGCGAGCGGGGAAGACGAAATAGCACCAGAATTGCTTAAATATTTAGGGGAAGATGGAAAGGAATGGCTTCAGGAAATGCTAAAAGAAGCATGGAAACTGAAGAGAATCCCCAAAGACTGGGAAACAAACTTAATAATACCGATACATAAGAAAGGAGAGACAACAAACTGTGAGAACTACAGAGCAATATGCCTAGCTCAAACCACACTAAAACTATATACAAGAATACTGGAAAAAAGACTGAGAACATACGTAGAACACAAACTGGAAGACGAGCAAATGGCGTTTAGAAAAGGAAGACAGACAAGTGACAACATTTATATATTAAAATCGCTAATAGAAAGAACAATAGTAGGAGATAAGGAGCTCTACCTGATATTCATCGATCTGAAAGCAGCGTTCGATACAGTACACAGACAAACAATATGGAACTGCTTGGAAGACTTAGAGGTGCCAACACAACTTACCCAAATAATTAAAAGCACATTTAAAACAGTAAGAGGAAAAGTACAAATCGCAGGACACAGGTCAGAAGAATTTAAAATGGAAAAAGGAATAAAGCAGGGGGACAGCCTGAGCCCACTACTGTTTGTGATAATAATGGACAGAATAGTAAAACAAACCAAGAGAGAAAAAGACATAAAAACGACAGTAGGATATAACAAACTAGAACCCATATCAATAAGTAGCTTACTATACGCGGATGATGTAGTATTGATATCGGACTCACGCGAAAAAATGCAGAAACTATTTGACATCTGGGTAAAAGAAATAGAAGAAATGAAAATGGAAGTGAACAACAATAAAACAAAACTGATGATAATAAATGAAAAACAGAAAGAAAATATAAACAAAGAAATAAAAAACAAGAACACAATGTTAGAAAAAGTAACAACATTCAACTACCTGGGTACAGTACTAACAAATGATGGAAAAATAGACGCAGAAATAACAAACAGGTCAAATAAATCCACAAAACTATATTACGCACTAAACCACATACTGGGACACAAAGAAATAGACAGAGAAACCAAAAAGAATATACACAACACAATAACAATCCCAACAATCACATATGCAGCGGAAAATTGGACATGGACGAAAAAACATGAAAGCAAGATTAACGCGATGGAGATGAAACACATCAGGAAGATAGCAGGGAAAACAAAATGGGACCACGTCATGAATGAAACCCTAAGGAGAGAAATAAATCAAACACCAATAATAGAAAGAATTAAAGAAAAAAACCTAATGTGGTACGGGCACGTCCTAAGAATGAACAACGATCGGTTGACAAAAAGAATAATGAAAGGTGGGAAACCAAGAAACAGAAAAAGGGGAAGACCTAGAAGAAAATGGTTAGACGGAATAGAAGAACAGGGAAGAAAAAAAGGGAAAACAAAGGAAGAGATGGAAAGTTTAGCAAAAGACAGGAAAGCATGGAAGAAATGGGTTACAGAAGACCGAGACTCACAATCCGACGCCTGAAAGGGCAAAAGGAAAGGGAAAAGAAGAAGAAGAAGTAACCACGCCGTTCGAAAATAATAACGCGAACCATAACCGTTCAGGAACCTCGAACCATAACCGCGGTCCCGTGGTTCTATTTTCGAACATAATATTAACAATAGACAACTACAGTTTTGAAACTGTTTTGGAATTTACATACCTGGGAACCGTAATCACAGAAAAAAATAAAAGGAAGACTATACCTGGCCAACAGAGCGTTTTTTGGTCTGCTACCACAGCTCCTATCAGATGTACCTAATCACAAGGAAAACAAAATCCTAATCTACAAGACCTTAATAAGACCTGTCTTAGGTTATGGATCAGAGACTTGGACCCTAACAAAAAGTAAGGAAAGATTACTCGGGCGCTTTGAGAGGAAAATTCTTAGATGCATACATAAAGGTACCCAAGAAAATGGACAGTGGCATAGAAGATATAACTTTGAGCTAAAAACATCATGCGATTCTACGGTGAAAACCTAGTAAAAAACTCTAGTACCAATTTGGTCTAAGCCGAAGAGTTTTTAAGTTATTACCAGTTTAAGATTTTTAAATCTGGCAACGTTGTACATCTCGTACAAGCGGATTATGCATCCGGTTGCCCTTGGTTGTATCTAATTCTGAAATTCAATCAAGTATGCACTACATTAATGTCACTAATAATGATAAAAAATAGATATTTATTAAAATGTTGATTACAAAAGTTGATCAAAATGAGCCCCTGCTATTTCCAAACATTTGGTACATCTAACGCTAATGTTTGCGATTACATTTTGCAGCATATTTTGATTTTTTATTTCTCTAACAGCATTATTTATACGTTCAATAAGTTGTTCTTCGTTTTCGATTTCTGTTGCATACACAAGCGATTTTAATATACCCTAAAAGAAAAAATCGAGGACATTCAAGTCGGGACTTCTTGCGGGCCATGGTATTGTACTTCCACGAGCGATCCACCGCCCAGGAAAGTTTTGGTTTAGCCATTCCCTTGTTTGAACACCCCAGTGGGCTGGAGCTCCATCTAATTGCACCCACATGCCTCTCCTGATAATTAACGGTACTTCCTCTAATAACTCCGGTAAAGCATTTGTTAAGAAATCGACATAATTTTTGGCATTTAATCGACTAGGTAAAATGTATGGACCTATTAGTCTATTTCCAATGATTCCAGCCCATACATTGACACTAAACCTAAACTGATGATTAGTTTGGTGGAAGACATGAGGGTTTTCTTCGGCCCAGTTGTGCATATTGAACATTCCGTTGCGGGTAAATGTTGCTTCATGCGTCCATAAAATATTTTCAGTAAACGGGCCGAGCTCTTGTTGCCGTATTAACCATCTGCAAAACTCTATCCGTCACGGATAATCTTCTGGAAGCAACCCCTGGACTCGCCGAAAGTGGAATGGATGTAAGAGATTTTCTCTTAACACTCGATGTTTCGATGTATAGCGGTGTGACTAACATCAAGTCTCCGAGGTACAGAGCGGGTACTTCGTTGAGGATCGTCTTCAAATATACGCAAGATGTTCTCTTCCATTTTCAGTACTCATACATTTCTTGTATGGCCTCCACCTACTCCATGCAAAGGCTCCATTCGTCCTGTTTCTCTTAAGCGCTGATCTAATCTTTAAATAACATTAGCGTTCGGGTGCCTCCGGTTTGGATAACGTTCAGCATATAAATTTGCAGCTTGAAGAAAATTACCACCACATTCGCCCAGTATTAAATACATATCTGCCTACTCGGGAAAACTGTATGCCTTGATTTTTATCCAAAATCAAAAACATAAAACTGAACAAAAAACCAAAAACGCAAAGCTGAACAACTCACAGGGTCAAAAATAATTCAGAACAATGATAATATCTACTAATAACTATGTAATACAAAACGAATCAAGAAGAGTTTTATAAAACCAACAAAATGTCATAAATTTCAATATGTCAGCCACGTCAGCCTTCCATAGCTTTCCAAGTTTATTATTAAATTGTGTAAAAACAACTCCAAACTTATCCACAGCATATGGACTGAAGAACAAATGCCGAGAGAATGGACACAAGCAATAATCTGCCCCATTTATAAGAAGAAAGGAGATAAATTGGAATGCGCCAACTATAGGGGAATATCATTACTGGGAGTGGTTTATAAAATCCTAAGTGCAATTATAGCAAACAGAACCAAGCCATACGTCGAAGAAATTCTAGGCGAATACCAATCAGGATTCAGGGAGGGAAGATCGACCACCGACCATATATTTACCATCAGAACAACATTAGAAAAAGCCTATGAACACAATATAGATATACACCAAATATACATAGATTACAAACAAGCATACGATAGCATAAATAGAAAGTACATAGAAGAAACAATGAAAGAATTTGGAATTCCAGAAAAGCTAATTAACTTAGTAAAAATGACAATATCACAAACAAAAAACAGAGTCAGAAGCCAAGGAAACCTCTCCAAACAATTTGAAGTTAAAAAAGGACTAAGGCAAGGCGATCCCCTGTCCACAACATTGTTTAACCTAGTGTTAGAAAGGTGCATAAGGAAAATAGAAATAAACCCAAGAGGAAACATATATAATAGAAGCTGCCAATATTTAGCTTTTGCAGACGACGTGGTAATCTTGGCGCGATCAGAGCAAGCATTAAAAACAGCCTATCGCGAACTAGAACAAGAAGCTAAGAAAGCAGGATTAAAAGTAAACTACGAAAAAACCAAATACATGCTGAACACGAGAAGCAGAAGAAGAGAGCAAAACAGCATCCAAATAGATAACCACACAATACAGGAAGTCTCGGAATTTAAATACCTAGGAAGCATAATTACAAACAATAATGAAACAGGAGAAGAAATAAAAGCAAGAATAGCGGCGGGAAATAGAAGCTACCATGCACTCAAAAGCATATTTCAATCGAGAAGCACATCAAGAAGCACGAAAAAAAGAATATATAAAACAATTATTAAGCCTGTAGTAACATATGGAGGCGAGACGTGGGTGCTAAAAATGGAAGACCAGCAAAACTTATGCATCTTCGAAAGGAAAATACTAAGACGAATATATGGCCCAATAAAGGAAGGAGAAGAATGGAGAGCAAGAATGAACCACGAACTAAAGAACCTATACGAAGACCAAGACATCGTATCGACAATAAAAACACAAAGAATAAAATGGCTAGGCCACCTAATAAGAATGAAAAACGACAGAGGTCCAAAATTAGCATATGAAAGAAAGCCGGAGGGAAGGAGAAGGAGAGGACGACCAAGGAAAAGATGGAGCGAAGATGTAGAAAACGATTTGAAGGAGCTGGGAGTAAGAACTTGGAAAAGAAAAGCACTAGATAGAGACGAATGGAGGAAGATCATCGAGCAGGCCAAGATCCTACAAGGACCGTAGAGCCAAAGAAGAAGAAAAACAACTCCATTCTGCCCGGTGTTGTAATATCTTGAAAACTAAAAGGCTGCAAAGAATGCATGTTCTTAAAACGAAAATTATAAGTAAACTAATTGCGAAACTTATAGCTGGATATTTTATCTTACTTGCTAAAGTGTAAGTTACTGATATTATTTAACTAAAATTCTTAGCTATAAGTATTCGACAATTGAAACTAAGACCTGATTAAGTCGGTAACCAAAGGGTTGACAACTAATTGGTACTAGATTTTTTTGCTTAGTTTTCACCGTAGAATCGCGTGATGTAAATATTCTCCGCATGTTTTAATACACCCTGTATAAAGAACCAGACATTGTTGATTGTTAGAACAGTAAGGACAGCAAAATTGCGATGGATAGGGCATGTTCAGCGAATGAAGGATACAGAACCAACGAAAAAGATCAGCACACAAACCCCTGTAGGGGCAAGAACTAGAGGAAGACCAAAATTGAGATATATGGTATGGACCAGGCTGCGGAAGACCTACGAAAACTACAAGTGGGAAACTGGAAAAGAGTAGCCCTAAACAGAAACGAATGGAGGAAGCTTCTTGAACACACCAAGATCCATAAAGGGTTGTGGAGCCAATGCTGATGATGAAAAATATCGGTACTACATTCTGCGAGGGTGCTGACGACATGGAGGTCAGGTATCCTAAGTTGTTTTTATAACTGGCCATCTTGCACAATAATTGTTTTCAGTGACTGGGTAGGTTACCCAAAGTGCTTCCGATTTATATTTGAACCTGAGACCATCCATGCTATAGGTGAGTGCTTTGAACTCTCAGCCATTTTGTCAATAATGTCAAACATTTATAAAAATAATATATGTAAAATATACCTGATTTTCAAGTTTGATAATATTAATTTTGTTTGCATTATAAGCCTGAAACCATTTCTCCTTTTCTTCCATTAATTTTATATTTTCTTTTTGGATTTTTTTAATTTCTTCACACTAAAAAATACAAAAGCTGATTGTAGTAGGTACCTACCTACCTACATACCGGAGAATTATTATACAGAGGGAGTTATAAACTAAAAACTAAAATTTTGGAATTTTAAATTACCTTCATAACATAAGGTGCAGATTCTTTTATATTATTATTAGGGCAATTCTTTTAATAATATCAATACCAATAATACCAACTCTCTTACCTTAAATGTAAATCATAGGTGACCATTTCAAAGATGTACAGGGTGGTCCAAATTGGACACTTTTGATAGGAAACACCATTTTCTAGAGGAGATAGAAAAAACTATTTATAATGTAGTTTTAATGTTATATTGTTTGCTTTTGTTATTTTGTGTTGTTTAATTAAATCAATAAATTACTAAAAAATAGGCAATAATTATTTTATAACAGCTGTAAATTTATTTCGTTCTATTTTTCAAGCATGTGACACTCCAGATTTACAAAATTCATCTATAGTATTTTAGAAACGGCAGTGAAATAAATGTTTAAAAAGGAAAGCAGCAAGTATTTTATATAAACTGCTGGACAAAATTATCGCATCACAAAAAAATTGGTCTTAAAGGTCTCTAATCTTTTCAGAACAGATGCATTTATTTCGATTTGTTATTTCAAAGTGTAGTTGGCCCCTCCTAGCAACCAAATAACACCAAACCGAAACAATTGCACCGAGTGCAGGGAAAAATCTAAATAATGTCAAATTGCCCCCATGTATCAGTCTGACTTTATATCGTGCAGAAACGAAATTTAACGCTGGTATTCCGTTTTTTTTTTGCAAAATTGGAGAAAACATAATCAACATGAACGAACAACGTTATGTTTCGGAAGTTAATGCAAGCAGAGCCATCGTGTATGCTGAGTTAGGGTTAAGCCAGTGAAATATTGCAGATCGCCTCGATGTGAACCAATCTACTGTCTCCCGAGTATTGAAACGATTGGAAATAACAAAAGAAGAAGAGGGCAAGGACGTCCAAGATGTACCCAAGAAAGGGACGACCGTTTCATCCGCTTGGATGTGTCTAGAGATCGTTTTCAAACCAGCAATCAGCTTAGGGATGAGCTACGAAGGGCACGGAATGCAGCAGTATCGTCACGAACTATCAGAAGAAGGCTAAAGGAAGATAACATGGCTGCCAGACGACCTGCCACAGGACCTCTTCTCACCAGGGCTCACAAAGCTGCCAGATTAAGATTTGCCAGAGAACATGCCCACTCGACAATGAAAGAATGGAGGCATGTTCTTTTTACAGATGAGTCCCGTGTCGCTCTACATTCGCCAGATGGGCGCCAAAGAGTATGGAGACGCAGAGGAGAACGTTATTTTGAATGCAACATGGTTCCACGGGCCGCCTTTGGAGGAAGCTCCATAATGGTGTGGGGAGGCATATCATTAATGACATGAACCGAGCTGCACATCATTGCTAGGGGAACATTGAATGCTGAAAGGTATGTGGAGGACATTTTAGAACAAGACGTGGTACCCTTTGCGCCTTTTGTTGGGGAAGAGTTTCTCCTTTTACAAGACGATGACAGGCCTCTCGTTGCTGGCGTCGTCGAAGCGTACCTTGCAGAAGTTGCCATTAATGTTTTGGCTATGCCAACTAGAAGCCCTGATATTAATGCTATCGAACATGTATGGGCCATGCTAAAAAGACGTCTCCAAGCTCGTGTGCATCGTCCCACAACTTTAAGAGAGCTGGAAATGGCTCTCCAAGAAGAATGGAAAAGCATTCCTCAGGAATATATCGCCCGTGTGATTCGGTCAATGCCTAGAAGGCTCAATGAAATAGTGAGAGCAAGAGGAGGCGTGACACGCTATTAAAATCATGTTTGTACAGTTTTCTTTGTGTTATTTGTTTCAAGTTTGTTGTTTATTATTGTTCAGATTTTACGATATTAGTCGAGATTTCCTGTTTTTCTTCAAATACGCAATAAATTTCCACTAATCCTTTATAATAGTCCTTATTACTATTGCGAAGCCCTAACACTTATAATATCTATGAAAAATTTTGTTTTCAGAACATTTTTTTTTGTGATGCGATAATTTTGTCCAGCAGTTTATTTAGAAAAAGAATATGCAAAAATATACAGGGTGGTCCATAAGAAAAAGTACAAGTTTATGTCATAGCTTCAAAACCATTCTTTTTACAAAAAAACTTGGGACACTATTGGATTCCTTTAAAAAAAGTGCCTTAAGAATGTTTTTGCAGAAATAAAAAATATTCATAAATAAATAAGTTACGGAGGTGGGCCAAAAATGCACAAAATTGAAAACCACCCTATATCTTCTAAACAGTTCAAGATATCAATGTGCGGTTTTCGGCATTCAGTTTCTCACAAAAATCGAGCTCGTAGCATGTAGGTTAGTTTTTTCCTAGCTCCTCTAGAAATTGGTGTTTCCTATCAAAAGTGTCCAATTTGGACCATCCTCTACAGGGTGGTCGTGAAGTTTAGGAAGTACGTTAACTGCTTTAACTACATGAAAAATAGTGTAGATTTTTTAAATAAATTTTTTTCCTAAAGAGCCAAATTAAAAAGTTACGGCCCTGTAAATTTGAATTCAAAATAATATCGATTTTTTTGAATAACTTGAAAACTCTTGGAGATTTATTTTTAATTTTTGGAGGGTAAATTAGGGCCTAGCAAAGTCATAATTTGATAGTAATAAGAAAGCTTTCATTTGTTCAGTAGCGTAGTTAGAGGGAATTAAGGACATTTTTAATTAAGAAGAAACATAAGGCCACGTTTTTTTAAACAGCCTGTGTGGCATTATTAAAGAAAAATTAATTTTACGTAAAAAAGTTATCTTGGCATTTTTAGCTCAACAAAGTCGTTTTTGATGACGTGCATTACCTGGCTCGAAAATTGGACCATAGTAATTATTTATTTATAGTCGGTAGATACACGGCCTACAGATACTAGAATACATGCAACTGTATACTACTGACCATAGTTGTTGATGCACGTCGAATTACCTGGCTCCCACAAGCCTATATAAGCCTATATTAGTCCATCCGTTCGCTGCAAAAAAAGCCCTGTCTCGATTTTTTGCTGGCGCTTTGTCAGTGGGTGCAGGGGAGCGGGGCGAACAAAGGGTACTATGTCCGGGTGGTGGAGGCGGTCATGTGACCTGTTAAATTCAAATTGAAATGTTACATCGATGTTTTGTTGAGACCTGTTGAGGCCAGCGTTTTCTGTGGTCAGGTTCGGCGCCTAGGCCCTGATTCCGGAAAGTCCAGAAAAACGGCTCTCGGCGCCATGATGTAATGGTGAGACTTTTCAACGAAATTCGGGATATAGCTTAACCGTGGGTTTTCTAAAGCAAAGGTGCTATTGCCAGCGTTTTTTTGTGTCACCGAAAGGGACGAAAGGGGTAACATGCAAAAAAGTGTTTTGCAACTTGGTTTAACGTAAACTGTTTTTTGCCAAGGGTGTAAAACGATAAAAGACGATAAAGACGATAAAATTGTATTTTATCTTCGAGGGCGTATTTTAACGTCGAGACGCCAGTCGAGACGCTAATTACGCTCGAGAAGATAATTAAATTTTATCGTCGTGTATAATACTCTATTTTTTTTCTATAGCATTTATTTTAAAGGAAAAAAATTATAAAATAAATTTTATTTGACATTTATTTGACACTGACGTTTAAAAAATTACAAATCGAGTGACGTTTTAAAATGTCATTAGTATGGGCGTTTTAGGGTTAAAAACGAAAAATTAAGTACTTTATCTACCCTTGCTGTTAAAATAGTACTTTAGCTACCCTTGCTGTTAAAGTGCTACTTTATCTACTCAAATTAATAGATAAAGTAGCACTTTAACAGCTGCTATAGAAAAAAAACATTTAGTTGAACAAAAACAGACTGTATCTAAGGACAAAAAAGACGATTTACTGCGCCAGGTCACTTTCCGCGTATGGTACCCCTGTCTCGACACCATAATGGATATAAAAAAAATAAATAGCTATAATGGAGAATACGTGTTTATTTATTAATATTAATACTAATTTTACAATTGGAACAATGTTGAATGTTAAATGAAGGTGTATTTACAAAATGTTTGATTTCATTCTTTTCATTACTGAAAACAGAAATTGTGTTTATTTGTTTGTTTGTACCATAGCAACAGCACCGTTAAAATGTCATAAATATAAACATCACAATTTTTGTTAAATATTAGTATTATTAATGAATTTTGCGTTTTTCTCACTATTGTGGTAGTGAGAAAAACGCAATGCGCAACGTGTAGGTTAGTTTCTTTTTTATCCTCGGTGGCTTTATGGACCTCAGCTGCGCTTCGGTCCACAAATTACCACCTTGGATAAAAAAGTTCACTTACCATAACTTGGACCGCAAATAACTATTTTCGACTATTGGTTCCGGTTTTACACCCTTGGCAAAAAACAGTTTACGTTAGGCCAAGTTGCAAAACACTTTTTACATATTACCCCTTTCGGTGACACAAAAAAATGCTGGCAATAGCACCTTTGCTTTAGAAAACCCACGGTTAAGCTATATCTCGAATTTCGTTGAAAAGTCTCACCGTTTTTCCGGACTTTCCGGAAGCAGGGCCTAGGCGCCGAACCTGACCACAGAAAATGCTGGCAGAGGTATTTTTGGATTGTTCTCGATGTCTGGAAACGTATTTCACATTGCAAGCGAAAAGTCTCAACAAAACATCGATGTAACATTTCAATTTGAATTTAACAGGTCACATGACCGCTTCCACCACCCGGACATAGTACCCTTTGTTTGCCCCGCTTCCCTGCACCTACTGACAAAGTGCTAGCAAAAAATCGAGACAGGACTTTTTTTGCAGAGAACGGATGGACTAATATTTTGTCCAATAAATAAATCAACATACGAACTATATTTTAAAAATAAATAAACAAGGCTGTATTACTGCCTATCATAAGATATTTTGGATTCTTTTATAAAACATGATCTAATTGAAAAACATAATTAATGTTCAAATAGTCCCTTGGTATTAACACAGAATTGGTATCTGTGAAGGGTATAGTATAATAACTTTTTATTAAACGTCTATTAATTTGTTGAAATGCTCTCATAACTGTTACCTTTGCTACAATATTGTATTGGTTTCGGCAAATAATATGTTTAATGTATTCCCGTTAAAAAAGTCTAAAAAAACCAAGTTCATATGTTCCAATACAGCAATTCAAAAATCTGTTGTTTAAATGTTACAAAACAACAATTACAATATGAGCTGAATGGAACAACAGTCTGGCAGTGATATTTAACGAAATATCAACAAACCTACTTCTGTCGAAAGTAACTGTAAATAGCGTTCAGTCTTTAGCATATCCTTAATTCATTAATAACAATAATTGGTCAAATTATTCTGCGATCAATAATATTTATATGTAATAAACGTGAAGTTTCTGCCCAAAACCAATACCTATTGTTTCTATTAAACACAATCTATTACATATTTATACAGGGTGATACAAATTCGCGTGTATGCATGGGGATCTTGGAAACGGTAAGAGATAGAGTCCGTTAAATGGGCGAAAAGTTGCGTAATCAAAGGACCAACAATGTCCAATTTAAAAATCAAGGCTAACTTAATCAGTTTTTAAAATATTTGAAAAAAACTAAAATTTTGGAAAATCGTTTTTATTTAATTTTGACCAATTTGAGGAGATATTGAAAAACGGAAAACACTTTCTCTTGGCCACTTTTTGACCTCTATCGAATACCTGAAATACATTTTTGATGCAAAGTTTCGGTATTCCAGGGCCATCATCAAGTTCATTTTCTTAAATACGGACCTGGATTTTTAGGTTGCACCAAAAATGTATTTTAGGTATTCGATAGAGGACAAAAAGTGGCCATGAGAAAGTGTTTTTCGTTTCTCAATATCTCCTCACATAAGGTCAAAATTAAATAAAAACGATTCTCCAAAATGTTAGTTTTTTTCAAATATTTCAAAAACTGATTAAGTTAGCCTTGATTTTTGAAATGGACGTTGTTGGTCCTTTGATTACGCAACTTTGCCCCCATTTAACCGACTCTCCATCTCTTACAGTTTCCAAGATCCCCATGCATACACGCGAATTTGAATCACCCTGTATATCGACATTTTTCAGGCTACTTATAAAATTAAATATGAAATATTGTGTTTAGTTCGCATTTGTCCCGGAAACCATTCACAGAAATACAGTTTTTTGATGGCATCTATCTAGTAAAGCTTAGACAAATTCTGTGTTTATAAGGATATAAGGAAGCTATTTTTATGTCTTTTTAATACTGTAACGTTTTTAAAACATTTATTTAAAACTTCGGTCCGTGGTGTGAATTATTTAAACAACGAAATAATTAACACGAAACAACAACTTAAACACTAAAAACACAACACTACTATTAACCCGAAACACTAACTAATTTATTTATACAGTTTATTTATATTCACGCGCGTACTTGTATAACACGCGTTGGCCTTGGTCGTGACTGTGGTAGATTTTGATAGACTGGTCCGTTTCTAATAAAGCGCTGCTTTATATCGTACCAACAACTGTGGCATTCGAGAGTAACTCCAGATCACACCAACAACGATGACGTAATCGAACAGCCTGGAACACTCTCGCTAGCTTCTGTATATGACGCATACGACTGACATCATCCGCGCATCTCGTTATAATTTATAATAATTACATATCGGTTGTTAAGGACTTTCATGGCGAGAGGAATTTCCCTACTTGAAACATTAGGATTGTGATTTACCTCTAATAAGAGAGTATTTTAGGGTTACAATATTAATTCTAGGCAATGAAAATACGTTTTGTGTGGTTCTTTCCAGGTATTTCGTTAAACAATTATTAACAGCTTCTCTTAAATTTTATGTGTTAAGCTGTAGCACGAAAGCATGTCGTATTTTTCTTCGTTTGTTAATTTATTCATGGTTACCTAACTACTCGACTAATATGTAAACCGTTCATTTGACAACTAATATCAGTATTTTGAAAAACAAAAGAAAATATATTGCCAATACATAAAAAGGGGACTATACAGAGTGCGAAAATTATAGAGCTATTTACCTATCCACAACAAGCTTTAAAACATATACAAGAATTGTAGAAAAATGATTATGAAAAGTGGTGGGCAGCGAACTAGAAACTGAACAAACAGCATACAGTGCAAGTAAACAAACAAGTGATAATATACAGTATACATATACTAAGAAACATAATAGAAAGGAAAATAGATAGCGGAGAAGAACTATACAGGGTGTTAATACTAAGTCGTTACGTTCGAAAATGGCAGTTAGAACTCATTAAAACAAACAACTTTTCTTAGTTCCAATTTTTGATTTGGTGCCCCAGTTCGTAGTTATTGGAGTTCCTTTGTTTTTCGAAAAATCCTCAAATTATTATTTTTTATTTTTTCAGATAACAAAATGGCGTTCGATCAAAAATTTCAAAACAAGATTTTTTGATAACTATCCAAAAAAGTCTTTACCTATTCAGTTACTTGAATTACAGATAAGTATTAACAAACTAAAAATAGCTATTTATGATACAAGTGTTAAAAGTGAGATTTTATTTTGTGAGTGGGGGAGATTGCGAAACGAGCGTAGCGAGTTGAGCAACCCCACGAACAAAATAAAATCACTTTTAACACGAATATCATACACTATTTTTTCTACAAACGCCATTGAAAGCATTTTAAACTCTCTTATTAGAGATTCCAAAGGTTACCTAAAAAATCTAGTACTCTGTGACATTTACGAAACAATTTAGAATTGAGCTTACATATGTATTGTTTGACATATGCTTGTCAAAAGTGAAAAAGAATAATTTAAGATGAGTTCTAATCTAAGTGAAGAAATTCCGGTCGATATAGAAGAAGCTGCTAGTAGGGCAACGTTAGATTTGTCAATTTGGTAGGTACAATCAGTCTTTGATTAATATTTTAGTTGCTCTGTCATTGTGACAGCAGCCTTTTAATACTAGTGTTAAAAGTAAACCACGTGATCTACTTTTAACACGCTGCGATTTAATATTACATTTTTAATTGCAGTATGCCGTGTTAAAAATTCAGTTTTTAGTAGTGTTTGTAGAAAAAAACATTTAAAACGAATTAGCTTCCTGCCATTGAACAATGAAACAAAAGAAGATTAGATTTGACAAGTCAAAATCATCATTTGCAGTATACAGGGCGTTAAACACAAACAAAAAAAAACTTTATTTTGACTCTACTTTATTTTGACTACACTTGGTTTGTATTGTACGCTATTTTTTCAAATAACTCGGAAACGGTGACAAATACGGGAATAATGGAAAAAACCAAAAAGCCGGAGAAAAGAACAGGGAATTCAATTATGACATAAAAATTTATATAGAGTGCTCCAAAAAAAAAGTTCCGGAAGGTAAAATGGTCGGTGACCCAAAGAAATGTAACACCCTGTATACTGCAACTGATGATTTTGACATTTTATTGTAGAGATTCTAAAAGATAGTACCTGTACTAAATAATTATCTCAAAATATACGGAAGAAAAACGCAAAATACGAAAAAAAAATTGAAACTTCCCCACCTTGTATGTCGCAAATGGCGCGTTTTTGATCATGTGTATATTAACAATTTTTTCTTATTTTGCCGAGTACCGAGTACTAGCACCCCCTGAAGTATCTGCACGACATTAATTAACACCCTGTATAATTCACATCAAGGGCAGCTTGTATTCACGAGCTGCAAAGCCACCAAATATACGGTTATAATTAAAACAATAAATTTAATTACATATTAATAAAATCGAGCAATTCACAGCCTATCATCGGGTATTGTAATGTTATTTTTTTGCCTATGGAAATTGGTGTGCTAGTCAACTAAGTGAATATTTTAATATGAGGCACGAGGCTGTTAGGTAGTGTAAAAACAGCTGACTTATTTATTTTGTAGTAGGTATTTTGACTAATTGCTGACTTGGCCAATTCGTAACTTATGTTTGTTTTTTATTGTGCGATTGTGTTTATCAACATACCTAAAATTGGTACTTTAAGGCCAATTTTTTAGATTAACATTTTTATTAATATCTTTTTTATTAATTATTATTATTTTTTTATGCAAAACACCCAAAATATTAGGTGCGGGGCCGCCACTGATTTATTCGTAAATGTGAAGCCCAAGGTCTGTTAACTTACATATAAGTTATACACAATAATCGGGAAAATGTTTTATTTTGTTTTCTCTATATAAGTACTATTATTATTACTTTTTTTTAATGCAGAACACCCAAAAATATTGGATAACGTGAAATTCTAAAAGTTGTGTGCAAATCTTGACATCTTGTAATAAACTTTTATCTTTAATACAGGAAGTGAAAGATCCCACATTAAAAGGCATGTGGAAACTGAATCATCTGGCGCAGCACATAAAAATAATTAAAGAGCCATGTCAGGATTAACTTGAGATCGCAGATCAAAAATCAATATCGGATTATACGTTCGAATTTCGGATCAAGTTTGGATCTTAGTTCAAAATCTGATTTCGGATAAAATTTGAATCTTATTGATTTATGATCTTGTCCGAATCCAATCCGGATTATAAATTCGCACCTATATCTGCTTATCACTAAGGTAGAGGTGGAACTGTTAGTAAAAATCAGATAGGTACCTACTTTTAGATACAAACGTTTGAAATTTTTTGAAACTGGCAAGTAGGGTTCGAAATTTTAAAGTATTGGTCGATATCAGGTACTGAGTATCAGAATGGACCTAGCTCTAGGTGAGCCCTTCTCATGTTATCAGAAAAAAAGGCATAACTTAGAAAAATAATAGGTAGCCATTCCTTAACTATAGGTATATTATTTGAATTTAAAATTTTTATTTTACCTTATTCCTAAACTCTACTTGAAGTTTGTCATAGTCACTTTGCATTGCTTTAATTTTGGCTCGATAAAAATGTGTCATTCCTTTAATACCCATTTGATCTACACTATCGGGAATATAACTTGAATGATGTTTATCATTACTAAAGGTTTCACAGTTTTCTTTGGTAGCAGTTTCAAAACATTTTGCTTGACTCGAGGTCGTCTGTTTAATTTCATTTTGACTCTTATAATTGGTAGTTCCTTTTCCCTGCAGTAATTCTAGATAATTAAATTTCGCATCAGTTTGGAGAGTTTCTTTTAAAAGATTGTCTTGCTTTTTCTGAAAAAAAAATCAGGTATTTATCCGAATTTGTTACATTAGTTAGATAAAAAACTCATAATTTACAGTAATGACATCAAATTCTTCCATTAA
The DNA here is from genome assembly GCA_963082815.1 of Melanotus villosus. NCBI lineage: Eukaryota > Metazoa > Arthropoda > Insecta > Coleoptera > Elateridae > Melanotus > Melanotus villosus. Next base: position 36,330,798 of record OY720419.1, on the reverse strand, counting down.
TTTTTTATTTCGTTGTTGTAATTCTTCGTTTAATTTGCGATACTCTTCTTCTTTCTCTAATAAGTTAGAACCCATATTTTAAATAAAGTTTTTCTCTTTGAAATAAGCACTTCACTTGGATGTTGAGTTAACCACTGTAAATTAAAGAAACTTGTTTTGTTTGTAGTGTTACTAAGGCAACTGTTTATGGAATCCATCCCAATGTATGTTGTGCATAGTTACAATATAGGTACAGAATTCTTGTTTTCAAGTACAGGTGGGACAAAAAAAATTAAATTAGCAAGTTACCTTTCATAACTAACTTTTTGCAATAGTCTCTGAAAACAATTTGTTGTGATTTAAATGTAATTGTTATACTAAAATATGTACCTACGTATTTGTCACTTTTAAATTTGTTTTATTTAAACAACTTATTCAATATGACACAACCTAGGGCCTGTTTGTTAACGGGCACTGTGTTTAAATTGACTAATTACTAATTAAAGACAAGAGGCAGAAAATGTATCGCTAACAAAAAAAAGTAAATAAATTGTCAACAGTAATTACATAAGTGGTGATAATTTTTTGATAATTTTAACTAGATTCACGAATCTTTATTGCTATGGAAATTTCACGAGTGGACGAAGTCCACGAGTGGAATTTCCTAATAGCAATAAAGATGAGTGCTAATCTAGTTAAAAGTATCAAAAAAAATTATTACCACGAATGTAATTCGGCGTGATTATTTTTTAAACTATTACACAATGATGACAGTCTTAACGTTTGTCAAAGTCAAAGCTAACTTTTTATGCATTTATTTAAACAAAGATCCAATCACAGAGCAGGTATTTCTCTGTGATCCAATGAAACAACGTGAAAAAATTATCGCTGTAATCAGCTACTAGCTAATTATCAGTGTAATTATGATGCTATTGGTCGATTTGAATTTTTTTCTCATTATGATTGGCTGACAGGACTGTTTAAAAAATAATCAGAAGTAATACCACAAGTGACTAGAATTTTACCGGAAATTTTTTTGCCGTCACCAACACGACTGCTTGTTGCGACGAAAATCGTAACGAGTGCGACAGCACGAGTTACGATTTTCCAAAGCAACAAGCAAGAGTGTTTGTGACGGCAAAAATTTCCTGTAAAATTCTAGTCACGAATGGTATTCGGAATGATAATTCCTCGAATTATAATGAAATTACTGAAATACTTGTCACTCAAAAAATTTTGACAGACGCTGTCTCTAAGCAACGCTGCTAGTCGCAAAATTTTCTAGAAAATTTCACTAGTAGTGGTATTTTCGATTTAATTCGATTGTGATTGGTTCAATTCACCAAAATACTGTGATTTGATTGGATGAGTGGAATAATCTACATAATCGTAAATTGGCAAACAGATAACAATGGACTTGGACCAGTGCACCACTATCAGCACTGGCGGGGGCGGCAACAGCGCGGGTGGCAGCAACGTCGAAGGCGGTAGGGCGTCGACGATGGGGGACGGTGCGGCGAGGCGCACAGCGTCAGGGGAGGCGACAATGGAGAACCTGGACCTTGGCTTGGCGAGATGGCGGCGTCAGGCGACGTGGGTGACAGTGTGGCTTCAGCAGGGGAGGGCGGCGTTAGTAGTGGCTGGGGACAAGCAAAGTCGGGCGACGTAGGCGGCGGCGAGCGGTTCAAGCAGAGCGTTGAGCTGGCCGGGAGCGGACTGCGTCCGGCGACGTGAGCGGCGGCGAACGGTTCCAGCAGAGTTTGGGGCAGCGATGTCAATCAAACGTGTAAGGATGTCGCTTCTGATCATTGGCTGGCGAATGGTGGTAGAAGTGGTACAATCTAACAGAATTCCTGTGTTTTCATTCTTCTGAAATAATTGCCCCAAATGTAATTGCTGGTGTATTTAGTGATTATGATCGTTCTGCTAGCGCCATAACACGTCGTTTGATACCACACTCGACGTGGTTGGGTCGAAGGAGAACGGGTTTATCAAGTTTTGACGCATCCCACGAATAACATCGCGATTTTCGTAGCGGTGTTTTATAACGGAAGCAGTCGACTTGACGTGGAGTTTGATGTGAAAATGTGTTTTTTTTTGCTAGATTTAAATAACGGTAATCTCGTATTGTAATTGGAAAGCTTTTTAGAAGTACATAATTGCCATTATTTATTATTTGATAACTCAATCCCGCTGGACTAAGGGATGAAATTCGATCTCTGCGCATCGTGGGTTGTAGGCCGCTTAGCATGTGGTCCAGGGCGGGTATGCTAATTCAAGCGTATCGCCGGAAAGATTGAGGGTAGAATCTCGAAGGAGGTGCCAATTTGCATGAGGGGTCTAACTTTTTTTTTCTTTTTCTTTGATGCGGATTATGCCGACAAGTCGAGGGCATAGTGTAACGAGATGCGTCAGCACACGTGTGGGATCATATTCGTCATCCGCCGAGAAGCTTCCACAGCGGTCGACGGTTACTCATACTCGCGCGACTAGTCGAACTTTCTGGAATGGAGTTCTGGAAGGACGAGCTGGGATATATAAGGCGCGACCAAACGAACACGGGGCAGTCTAATCCAGCCTACAAAAACGGTCGCGAATATTATGTACGTCGGTAAAGTTAATATAAATATACGTGAATAGTTATAAATAAACAAACTGTACAAATAAATTAATTAGTGTTACGGGTTAATATTAGTGTTTTGTATTAGAATTAATATTAGTGTTGTGTTTAGTGTTAAGTTGTTATTTCGTGTTACTTCGTTGCTTAATAATTTTAATATTTGTTAATAAATAATTCACACAACGAGCCGAAGTTTTAAATAAACGTTTTAAAACCGTTACAATATGTTATATCGAAGATCGTATTAAGCTATTAGGTATTCTTTGCCTTTACAGGTTAAGTCTGCATATCACATTAATTGTTCCAAAAAAATGCGCATTGAAATGCTTAACACCCATCTTCAAACCTGATTCTCAAACTCACTCACGGCAAATAACCATAAAAACAACTTCGTAGAAATTAAATTTTTGTAGGATTCACTCCTTTGGGGAAATACTTTAATGTTAAAAGAACATCTTCCGGGTTGGAGCCGTATTGTTGTGAGAAAGAAGAAATCAACGGGCACTAAAAGAGTACCTACGGTAACGGTTGTAACCGGTCAAGCGTATCAAACGAAGATTGGTCAGAAGTGGAGGGAGCGGAGCCATTAGCGATGACAGACTTCCATATGTCTGATAGATGATAATCAGCGTCACGATCCAAGTTTCCAGATGTTTCTGTTTAAAAAATGAAAAGAAATGGCAGTGATCGATGATTTTTTAAACAAGATCTTATGGCCAGTGTCGTGATGTTCAACAACAACTGAGTGTGAGAGAAGGCCTGATTTCAAGCAACGTTTATGTTCACAGATACGTGTGTGTACTGAGCGACCCGTTTCTCCAATGTATACCAAACCACAAGAACAAGGGATGCTGTAGACGTCTCTTGATGAGGGATTGAGGCTTATCTTTTACTGAAGGGAGTATCTAGTTACGACACTTTTGAAGAGGTTTTGAACATGGTTTTGATGTTATGTATTTTAGAATCCTACCTATGCGATCAGTAACTTGGCAAACGTATGTCAAGAAGTTAGTACCCTGTGGTGTACAAGTGTTCTGAGAGCTTCCAGAGTATGAGAGGTGTAAATTGTTGCCTTCCTAACGTCCTATTTGGTGTACCCATTCTTGACGAGATTGTCTTGAATATGTGCTAACTCGACATGCAGTCGGATTCGGACACTGTGATAGCACGATGTACCTTCACATATGGATGGGTAATGCATATATAATATTAATTCGGCGAATTAATATTGCACATTAAGGCCTGTCCACTTCATTTAGCCAAGACGTAATTTAGGAAGGACGATGACGCCATTTGAGGTGAACTATACATTTGTCCCTTTAAAATGTATAGTACGCCTCAAATGGCACCATCGTTCTTTCTAAATTGCGTCTTGGCTAAATGAAGTGGGCAGGCCTTAATATGCAATATTTAATTCAGCGGGCCTTGCTCTACATTATTGACTACCTATTCGTCTACTTCTTAGCATTAAAGTGTAATTAATTTGTAGATCCTTACGGGGAATACATTTTCTTTAATATTTTGATCATGTTATGCTTGATGTCTGTACTATGAAAAATGTATGAAACTATAATAGGTATTTGAAACTTGTATTTAAATAAAAAAGGTGATGGACAGAGTGAAGCCGAGGCAAATAATATTTCAAACATGCAGGCGCGTAGGAATGTTTTTCAGACTGTGGGGGCCATTATATTTACATTATATTTACCTACAACATATACAAAAGTCATACTTTTGTGGGGGGCAGGCCCATCTAAAAATTATTTGGTGGGGGCCACTGGCTCCCATGGTCCCCACGGCTCCTACGCGCCTGCAAGCAAGTCAAAACTTTACGAGAAAATGGAATCTAATAAAAACTGAACAGTAAAACAGAATCTGTCACTCTTTTAGAAGAAAATTAGGCTCTGGTCAATAATCTAGGTCCCTAGGCAACCAAATATACTTAGAAATTAGAAGTAGATAATAGCATATTTCATTAGGAAGCGAGAAGCAAGAATTTTCCCGGGCGAGCGTGACAATTCTCGTGTGAGACGAAGCCGAACACGGGAAGTCATGTGAGAACTGGAAAAGCAGTTTCTGCCGTGTAATGATCAATATTTTTCATTATACCTCTCTGAAAAACGGCGATAGAACACGTAATTTAAAATATGCGTTGTTACTCATAGGCTCATAGCAAACGCCATTTAGAATGCTTTTGAGATTTCCATAGCAATTGTTTATTGAGTGTTTATTTGACAGATGGAGGTGGAATAAGCCGGGAAAAAAATTCAGTATACCTCTCTGAAAACAGTTGTTTTTCTGACGGTTTATAGGTTGCGAAAGGGCATCTTTCCCGTGCACTGCACGGGAAAATTTTTTCCAACTTATTCCACCTCCATCTGTCGTCGTCGTCGTCGTCTACTTCAAGGATTAGGCCTTGCGGCCTGTTCCGGTTCAATGTTATATCGTTTCCGAGGTCTTCCTACATCTCGGGTTCCTCCATCTGTCAAATAAACAATTCCAAACAAGCGTTGCTAAGGAAACCTCAAAAGCATTCTAAATGGCGTTTGCTATGAGTAACAACGCATATTTTAATTTACGTGTTCTATCGCCATTTTTCAGAGAGGTATAATGAAAAATATTGTTCATTCCACGGCAGAAACTGCTTTTCCCGTTCTCGCATGACTTCCCAATCGCCCGGGAAAAGCCTTGTTTCTCGCCCCTAATGAAATATACTATTTCAGTATACCTCTCTGAAAACAGTTGTTTTTCTAGCGGTTTATGGGTTGCGAAAGGGCATCTTTCCAGTGCACGGGAAAAATTTTCCCCGGCTTATTCCACCTCCATCTGTCAAATAAACACTCGATAAACAATTCGAAACAAGCGTTGCTCAAGTAATCTCAAAAGCATTCTAAATGGCGTTTGCTATGAGTAACAAGGCATATTTTAATTTACGTGTTCTATCGCCGTTTTTCAGAGAGGTATAATGAAAAATATCGTGTTCAGTACACGGCAGAAACTGCTTTTCCCGTTCTCGCATGACTTCCCGTGCTCGGCTTAGCCTCACACGAGAACTTGTTTCTCGCCTCATAAGAATGAAATACATATACTATTCCCGTGCAGTGTGCAGTGCACGTGAAAGATGCCCTTTCGCAACCCATAAACCGTCAGAAAAACAACTATTTTCAGAGAGTTATACTGAAATAGTTATTTACATTACAATAATCCAGTAACCTTATGCATCGAACCTTACATCAAATCTGGTAGTTCTGATTTTTTTCTGAGTTGTTTATGATGTTGACCCAATGAATAATCTAAGTTTTCGACCTCGGAAGCCGAACGCAACTTTGTCAAAAATCCAGAAAACCGCTAAATTTTCGGCCTTCTTTCAGTTTTTGTCGATTTTGACTTTGAAGGACTACTTTTTCGATGATAATCTTTTACTAGTTTTTTAAAGTAGACAAAATTTTCCACAATTTGGAATCAGAATGGTCTCTGTAAGCCCAACAGTTTCCAAGATACAGCCTTTCAAGGGTTCCAAATTTTTTCAAAATCTGTAATTTTTAGCAAATAGTGTTTCCAGCATTAATCGTAAAGACTCAGGGATCACAGAATGTACATTCTGTAAGAAGTCATCGGAGGGTGTAATTTGATTTGTGTCGTAAAGTTGTGAACGTATATATCCTCTCGTATGACATCAACAGCTGCCTTTACCACACGTAGTCTTTTTATTTGAGCATCTGAATTTTTATTATCGTACCAAACGCTGCGCTGGTGAGAATTTTGTAACCTGTATTTTTAAAACAAACAGTCGTGTTTTTGGAGGATGTCTCGACTATTGAAATGTCTTCTCCATACTTCCCGAACAGGCGACTTTTGATTGTTCGAGGATCGGGTTTTTCTCCTTCTATCTGGTCGATGAGTTCTTCTAGAGAAAACTGACACTCTTCAGAGTTCTCTTCGAGATATGAAAAAATTCGTTCCATGGCCTGATCAAGCGTGGAATGCCGACGTTCTCCCCTTAGCAGGCCTATTGATGGGGGAAAGTAGAGTTTCCTTTGGCAAAATCGGTGGTATCTCGCATCAAGTGCTACCAAATCTGTGCTCTCAGAAATACGCTCTTTTATTTTAAGAGCCCATTCGTCACCTCGTTTTTCAGCTGCTCTTAAGATTGTTGCATTCAGAGACCTCTTTTCCACAGTAATTATAGTATTTCTTTTTTCTGGCTTCTTCTTTCCCTGAGCCACAAGGAATTCTGCTGTTATTTTGTCTCCACAGAGAAAACAGTGTTCTTTGAAATTGAACTCTTCAGAGACAGATCTCGTTGCTCTTGTTGACTTCACATCTGTGTCCCCACGGCAAATAGCTGCTTTAATCAACTTTGGGTTGTTATACTATTTCTTCTGGCAAGCACTATGCACAGATATCTGATTCACACCTATCAATAAACGTTCATTTTCTTGGTTCTTCAGTGAGACACTCGACGCCAGAAGTGTTTGAACCCCTCTTTCCTTCACTGATACCACTTCACCTTCACTCAAACTCTCCTTACATATAAAAGACAAACTCACGGAAGATCGGGGATCGGACATTCTGTAGATTTTGAATTCAAACAAGATGGAAAACTACGCACAACTCGTGGGCAAGCTGGCCAGACGAGGACTGAAACAAATTGGAAATCTTGAAAGGCTGTATCTTGGAAACTATTCGGCTTACAGAGACCATTCTGATTCAAAATTGTGGCCAATTTAGTCTACTTTAAAAAAGTACTGAAAGGTTATTATCGAAAAAGTAGTCCTTCAAAGTCAAAATCGACAAAAACTGAAAGAAGGTCAAAAATTTCGCTGTTTTCTGGATTTTTGAGAAAGTTGCGTTCGGCTTCCGAGGTCGACAACTTGTAATATTCATTGGGCCAACATCATAAACAACTCAGCAAAAAATCAGAACTACCAGATTTGATGTAAGGTACCCGCCCTTTCAGGCGGCAAGGTTACTGGACTACAAGCTGCGAAAGTTTACTTTTCGGTGTGAGGTGTTTTTGAATGGCCGAGGCGAAGCGTAAGCGTAGCCGAGGATATTTAAAAACTCCGAGCACCTGAAGGGCTTTCGCAGCGTGTAATGTATTAAACTTTTCATTCTCCCCTCGTAACCCACCGTAAAAGTTGAAATTATAATAAAATAAAAAAATTTAGTGATTAATAAGATGGCTTGTCGTCAACGTTACTATGAAAAGGAAATTTTATTTGTGTACAACAAAAATACACGATATTGCCGTGGTAATTAAACATGATGTTAAATATTATAAGGTGAGAATACCGACCAATATAAAAAAAATAAACTGGAATCAAATAAATGAAAATTTAATATAATAATAACACTAACATTTATTTTGTGTACCATTTTTTAACAGAAAACAGCATTTTTAGCAGTTGTTTAAGAATCAGTTATATTTATTAAGATATGCTTGGTTTCTCTTCATTTACATTTTCATCACTTTCAAGGAGTAAGAAAGAATCGTCGTCACTAACTGTCTCATGTAGCCTACAACAATAATTACATTTTTCATTAACAATATTAATTTATGTAATAACGAACTGTTCAACTTACTCAAACCAAGAAGCACGGGGATTTTTAATTCCCGTAATGTTCTTCATTTGTCGTATACTTGTATTAAGTGCAAACTGAAATCAACGATTTTTCTCAATTCATAACAAACGTTTAAATTTTTATTATGGTATAATTTTCTATTGTCAATTTTAAACATTGTTCTGAAGTTACCATATCTGTACCTTATATTTTGTATAAATGCTATTTAATTTTAATATTAAGTATTATTATTTTTACACATGCAAAGGCACTACTCAACTAGAATTTTTCTGAACTCAAAGCGGCACAAGAGATCGTTATTGTGCCAAACATCGTATTGTTACGGGACCTATGGTTTTACTTCATAGCTCTAAGAGCTCCAAACTTTGAGCCTGTCAAGCGCCGGTAAAAAAAAATTTTTGAAGTCAATCGGCGAAAAAATTATTTGAATTATTTTGAAATGAATTTGTAACCCACCTGCTGAATATGATTTTTTCGTTCCCAAATTTTCACATTTTTTTTAAGGTCAACTAACTCAGATTTTAATTTAATGTATTCCATAGTGTCTGGTACCTATAATAAATATAGGTATTAGTAAATTCTAAGCTTCGTATTATTATACGAGTTACCTTATAATTTTCCGTTAAGCTAACAATTTTATCATATTGTTCTTTCACTTTATCTACTTCTTTTTCTACATCTTCACTTTCTTTATCTAAACGAACGATTTTCTCCTCCTTATATTTAATCGAATCTTTTACAGAATTTAATTCCAAGACTTGTTTTTGTAAGTACTGCTTGTTTGTAGTTAAAATTAAGTTTGCAGCACCTGAAAATATACAGGTTTATTTATTTATATCGTATGGCGATCTACATAGCACTTAATAACTAATTATAAAAATATAATATATATGTGTGTATAACAAACTGTCAACATGTTATAGCTATTAATATAACAAGAATATTATGCCATTTATAATAGACGAGGACGTTGCTAGGTGACGAGGCGCTAGCCGAGTCAACCACGCAACGTCCGAGTCGGTTTAAATCGCATAATATTCGAGTTATATTTCAAGCTTTATCGTATCATTGGCAACAGTACACAAATAGTAATGTAACTAACGAATTATGAAGTTGGAGTTGCTATGCTATTATGTTATGTATAATTACTAATAAAAGTGTAATATAAAGTTGACTTAATAATCAATGATACGATAAAAACTATTAAATGATTAAAATTTATTATAGTATATTATTATATGAGCGATTATGACAGCCATTATTCACGAAGATGACGTTTGAGCCCACGAGCCGTCAGGCGAGTGGCACAAATCATCTGAGCGAATAATGGCCATAATCGCGAATGTAATACCATACTTTTTCTACACCTATTAAACAAATATATTAGACTCAAATTAGTCAAATTTGATAACTTTGTAAACAAGCAATATGACAACACACTTGGGCGTGTCACGCGAGTCGATTGTCAGCCGCAGAAGGAGTTGATCGCGGGCGATTTAAAATATGATTGGATTAGCGAAATATTTATGTATTTGTGATTCATAATTCACTGCAGTGAATTGTAGGTACTATTTTTCACAAAAAAAAATGCTAATAATTGCAATATAATTAAATAGGTGTAGAAAAAAATATTAAAACTATTAAAATTAAAAAAAAGTATTATTATGGTTCTTATTGTGATTCCATATCTATAGGTCTATGTCCAGGTCGGTCAACCATTTGATAGCCTCAGGAGTTGCCTTTATAATTTCGTCCCAGTTCCCTTGGTATTTTCGGAGAGGGCAGTCTTGTACTATGTGGGCTACCGTTTGTTCTGGCGCTCCGCAGTCACAGTTGGGGGAGTCGGATATTTGTCATTTATGGAGCATCGAGTTGCATCTACCGTGGCCAGTTCTAATGCGATTTAGGCGACACCATATTTTTCTGGGTAGCTGCATTCCTGGTAGAGCGGTGGTTGGATCTTGAAGCCCATTTTGGTTGAGGTTGTTATTTAACGTCCATTTTGTTTTCCATGCTCCCTTTAGGTCGTATTCTTCACGTTGTAATAATGTTTCGTCCGTCCATATTGGGTTTCGGGACTTTAGGCGGGTACGAGGAGGATTATCCAGCGTTTTATGGATTGGGAGCGTTCTAAGGAGGTCAGTATCGTTTATTTTATTTATTTCGTTGGCAGTAGCTTGTTGTCTCCTAAGATCTGGTGGAGCAATATTGGTTAAGGCGTGGAGCGTGGAGCCAGGGGATAGGAGTGGATTTTAGGGTTCCTGACACTATTCTCAGAGTGTCGTTAAGGTGTACGTCAACCTTGTTTACGTGGACACTTCTATACCATACTGGTGCGCAGTATTCTGCTGTGGAGAACACTAATGTGCTGCTATTCGTAATGTGTCTGCTCGTACCCCCCAGGTAGTCCCCGTCAGTTTTCTGATCATGTTGTTTCTGGTCTTTAGCTTTTGGGCAGTCTTGTCCAGGTGTTTTTTGTAAGTTAAGGAGCGGTCTAGTGTGATTCCTAGGTATTTAGGGTTGGGGTTATGTTTCAGCCTTTTACCGCAGTATGTTACGTTAAGCTCAGTTTTAGCCAATCGATTATTAAGGTGGAAGGCGCTTACTTCAGTTTTAGTTGGGTTTGGGCATAGACGCCATTTTTTTATAATATTGGTTACGCGTTTCTAGGTCTGTTATTAAGATTTCTTCACCTTCCTCCTTACGTCTGGTTTGTGTAGCTATGGCTATATCATCAGCATAGCAGAATTTTTGAGAGTTAGTTTCTGGCATATCACTCGTATATAGGTTAAATAGAAGAGGGGCCAGTACTGATCCCTGTGGCAGTCCGTTTTTAATGGTATATGATTTGCTTGTTATTTGGCCGATTGTAACTTTAAAATATCGGGTTCTTAGCATATTCTCCAGGAGTTTAGTTAATTTGGAGCAGGGAATTGTCTGTTTCAGTTTTAATATAAGTCCGTCTAGCCATACTGTGTCGTATGCAGCAGTTAGGTCGATGAATGCCACTGATGTTTTTAGTCCCTTCTGGTAGCCTGATTCAATGTACGATGTTAGGGCCAATACTTGTTCACAACAGCTTCGCTTTGACCTAAAGCCCGCCTGTTCGGGGGGGATTACGTTGTCTATTGTTGTATATATTCTGTTATAGATTAACTTTTCTAGCAGTTTGTAGCAAACGCTAAGCAGTGCGATAGGGCGATAGTTTACTGCGTCATTGCCAGGTTTTCCTGGTTTAAGAATAGCGAGGGTTTGGGCTATTTTGAACTGTTGGGGTACGAGTCCTGTGTTTAAAATGTCCGTAAGGAAATATCGTAGCCATTTTTTTCCAAATGTCCCTAAGTATCTTGTAAATTCTGGGAATATACCGTCCAGTCCGGCTGCTTTTTTCAGTTTCAGAGTTTTTATGCACTTGTTTATTTCAGATTTTGTGAAGGCAGAGGAAAAGCGTGAATTTTCGTCAAGGCGACCATCTATTGTTTTAGTTTCTCTTCTGACTTCTTTTTCTTTGTGTTGGTCGGCTGGGACTTTATCTGCTCGTTGTTTAATATGCATTGCAACATGAGAAGGAGTAACCTCCGGATTTTGCATAGTTACAGGGGTTGCGGCTCCAAGTCGTCGTAATAGGGACCACCCTTTTCTACTAGAGTGGGTGAAGTTTATGTTTTCTGTCGTGGTTTTCCATCTTTCTCTTCTTTGATTATTAAGTGATTCTAGAATTTGGTTACCTAGGTCAGGATTTCCAGTTGCTTTATATTCTTCGTAGAGTTCTTCCGTTTCTTCGTTCCAGCACGGTATATATTCTTTCCTGTACCCACGTGGTATGTTTCGTTTTGCTGCTCCGATCAGGACGCCACAGAAGCGTTTATAATTTGTAGCTTTTGGTGGGACCCATCGCAGGTGTGATTCAACTTCTTTGGTGTATGATGTCCAATCTGCCTTACTGAAATTCCATCTCGGTTTTTGGATAGACTTTATTATAGGTAGTTGTATTCCAATGTTAACTATGATTGGTCGATGCTGACTTCGTGGGAAGTTTGGCAATACTTTTCTCATGTGAGGTAAGGGAGCCTGCGATGTGTCCGTAGTAACGAGGCATATGTCTGGGTTTGTATCCGTCTGCCATCTGGCTGATCGGTAAGATTTTAGGTCTTTAGCATCGTAAATCAGGTAGAGATTATGTTCGTCACTCCAATTTACACTAGTCTCTCCATTTTGGTCGTTTTTTGAATATCCCCAGTTGACATGATGTGAATTAAAGTCTCCTATATAGACTCCTGGGTAGTTTATAGATGGGAGTGGGGGATTTGGCCATTTGTCTTTAGGAGGCTTGTATACTGCAGTAATTGTCGTTCCTGCTACTTCGATAGTTATAATTTCTATATTAAGTTCTTGACTACTGTTGATTACCTTGAAATTGGTGATGTTGTTTCGGATGTACATTGCGGAACCATAGTTTTCGAAGGTAATATTTGCTATCATCTTGTATCCTGGTACTTTTGCTCTATATGGCATTTGTGTTTCATCATCCAGGTGCGTCTCCTGCAGAGCTATAATGTCTATGTCGTTTTCTCTGGCTATTTTACTCAGATGTTCGCATTTATCTCTTGATATGCCCTCTATATTTAGTTGCAAAATGTGGACACAATGTCCAATATTTTTTGTCTGCTGGCGCTTAGAAGTGCCTTTGGTATTTCGCTGATGTAGATCATCGGAGTGACCATGAGAGACATTTAATCTGGTTTGGCCGCCTTGTCCTTGTGTGTAGACTGTTTGCCGTCCTGCCGTAGCAGTCCGTTGCCCGGGGTGCACCATCTTGGAGGTCATCTACACTTCGCCCTACAGGTTAATTGTTTACTATTGTTATGTTATATAACTTTGTATGTAACCCTCAAAGCACAACTGTTAACATGGTTGCCTATTCTAATGTAACACTTATTTCATTGTTAAGTTTTAAAATAAAATCGGTTTTCAAAGTAACCGTCTTTCAATGAAGACTCCCGCTCCCATCAACTATAATTATTATTGCGTATTAATCAATATTTTTCTTTATTTAACTTGAAAAATGTATTAAAGTACCTATTTATCTTAAAATTGAAAATAACAATGAAATAATGTTTGAAATAAGCCGATACTTGTCTTATTAGATTGAAGTCTATATTAAACTATTTGTATTTTTGCATAAGTCACATATTTATTTATACTAGGGCTGTCAACGATTACCGACTAATTCATATTAAGAAAAACCTATCTTTTTTTATTCAACAAAAACCACATATTTACCTATCTATCTGATATTTTTATAAAAATCGATTTTCTGATAAAACCGATTTTAACTGAAAACTGATTTTTGGTCGGGTTCCAGTAATGATCTGTTTCGTACTATGGCTAGTTTTCAGACATCAATTAAAAAGTGCTATGTTCGATTTTATTTCGAATTTCCCAAGTAAAACTGTTAGATGTAGCATGCAAAATCAAAAAAACGGTTAAGATTGAACACGGTTATAATTATAACCAGTAAAATTTTAAATCTGCCAGTCAAAAAAATAGAAGATTGGAATATTATTTGAAAATATAATGCATTGGAAACGTCGGAAATTTGGTAAGTAGATAGGTCCATGAAACAGTGACAATGTTTTACTGTTATGGTATTTGTTATTATTTATATTTTATACTCAGCCCTCCTCACAGACAATGTCACGAGCCGCCATTGTAACCAACCAAAATCAAATCAGATAATCAATTAAAACTGATTTGACAAAAAACTGATTAGAAATTATGAGAACCGATTATCATGCATATGGAAAAAAATTTTATTATTAGAGTATCGAAAAAACTTTTATGGGGGATGGGTTCTGCATGTCCGGTAACCTAAAAATTGAATTTGAAGTATGTCACGCGACCACTGGTATGGCGGCAAATTTAAAAAAATCACCGTGAAGTCGCAAAAAGTGGGGCTAGATGACAAAATATCAAAGAAAATTATTTGAAAAAGTTGCTTAGAATTTAATTTTAGGCCCATGCGCAAAATTTCAAGCATTTAGTTAAAAAAATTGAATATCGCAATTTTTTGGAACTATTTTTGTATTAATTTACAAATACCCATTTTTTTTTATTTTAGAAAGCTTGATTGAAGTGGAACATATGTATATGGATAACAGCGGAAGAACTTTTTCTCGTTTTTTCCATGATTGACAAGCCTAAATCTAAAAAACAGGTTTTCGCTAGAACGCCCACTGTTGCAATGGTTTGTATCGAACAGCTGTATAAAATTTTTACACTGCAGCATTTATAAAAGCTAAATTTTCTTGGTTGTTGTCAAAGTTCATCAATTTATAAAATAAGTAAGAATAAAATAGCCAACAAACTAAAAACTACCTTTTTTATGTAATTTTCTTTTTCTTTTTCTTTCTCTGATATTTAAGGGAGGTGTATTCGCGGTTGGCGATGAAACTTGACTATTAGGGAGAAAATTGATCTTTTCTAAGTGTTCTAGAATAAAAATATTTCTAAAATTTTAAAACAGCTGTTAGATACAAACCATTGCAACAGTGAGCGCCCTAGCGAAAACCTGTTTTTTAGATTTAGGCCTGTCAATGGTGGAAAAAACTAGAAAGTTTTTCCACTGTTATCCATATACATATGTTCCACTTCAATCAAGCTATTTAAAATTAAAAAATTGGGTATTTGTAAAATAATACAAAAATATTTACAAAAAAATGTGATTTTCAATTGTTTTAAATAAATGCTTTAAATTTTGCATATGGACCTAAAATTAAATTCTAAGCAAGTTTTTCAAATAATTTTCTTCGATATTTTGTCATCTAGCGCCACTTTTTCCGACTTCACGCTGAATTTTTTAAATTTGCCGCCATACTAGTGGTCACGTGACATACCTCAAATTCAATTTTTAGATTACCGGACATGCAGAACCCATCCCCCATAAAAGTTTTTTCGATACTCTAATAATAAAAAATTTTCCCATATGTTGCGAACTTTTTACCGGTCAAATTTACAAATTAACACCTCCAATTTAGATGTATATAATAAGGTTATATTAATCCATGGTTAATATGAATTTGGAAGCATACCTATATGCTTCATCATAAAATACGCACTTTAATACATTTCTGTTATGTCGTAACTATAGTCCAATTGGCGATCCAGGTAATGCGCGTCACCAATCACATGATCAATTATTTTTGTAGTTTTCTAAGATTAGGCAGCCGTGTTTAATCAAAAGGTCTATACATTTTTGAAAATAAGAGAGAAATCGAGTTGTTATTTTCTAATTTAGCTCATATTTATTTTTTGTAATATATATTTTATATTTCCAATTTTACTTGCAAATTTTTGACAGATCGTGTTGTGTATCATTAACGTTTGTTTGACATTTGACATTTTTTAGGTTATAAAATTTGTAAATCGTTTCGAACTTCATGTAGACGTACCAAGTTATGACGTCATAAAATTTATTGATGACGTGCATTACCTGGCTCGAAAATTCGACCATATATGAAAAAATAAATTCTACATTTTTATTTAAAATAAATTCATGGTGTAACTCATTTATTATTTAGTTTTATCAGATTCTTACCATTCATTCTTTTAAGTTCTAGTAAATGAGTGTTTTTTTGCTCAATTTTTTCTGCAAGATGTTTGTTTTCAATGCGTAATTGATCAAAATCAGCAGCGTCTATAGCTTCACCTAGTTCTTCTTTTTGTATTAATTGATGTGAAATCTTCATAAATGTAGCTCTAAGTGTGCTTGTTCTTAAACGCATCTTTTCGATAGTTGAATCAGCACTTTTTAACCATTCTTCCATATACCTATAAATATTAATTAATTTTAGAAAAAAATAATTATTAAATTTAGATTATTACAAACCTTATAAATTTTTCAGCTGGAATTCGTTGCGTTAACGAGTCAACTCCTTCTATAACTATTTTCTGATCAAAAATATCTCTAGCTTCAGTAACTTCAGTTTCCCTTATATTGATTTCTTCAAGTTGGGCTTTTAAACTGAGTTTAATGTTATGCGAAGTGTTTATCAACTGCTGTAATGCCACTTGCATTTCTTCCATTTCACGCATTGCAAGATCAGTTTTTTGTGATAAATTAATTCTTAAAAAATACGAATTAATTGTATGTATAGTCAAAAACAATTTCTTTATTAATATTCACCCAGTTCTTTTATTTTTTTCATCTAAAAACTAGGTACTTTATTGCTTTTGTATCAAAATTGTATAGGTAGGTATAGCAGTTTAAAAAAAACATAAAAATTGCTTTTATGAAATTTTAGTATCTGTATAATTATCAGAATAGCTATTGTCATAAGTCACTAGTTATCGAATTTATGCAGAACATATTGGAAATACTTAAAGTAGACAGACTTGTAAATGAGAATGTATAAAGAGGGAAGTTTCTCTTTAGTAGTGGTCAACCGTCAACATACACTTTTTCTACTTATTTAACGTAAATATATGAAATAAATTTATGATTTATTGTGAAATAAATATCGTACAGCTATTGAATGTTTAATTAGTTTAAATTTACTGGTAGTGTTCGTCTGTTCGTATTATATTAACATAATTTATTTTATATAATATGAAAATTCCATATACTGGGTGGGGAGTTTCAAAATGGAACATAGCAAAGTTGTATTCGAAACTACGTTAGTGTTCACTGTTGCTCCCCATTTAAACATACAAAAATGACAATAGTATCAATGGATAGAGAAAAATAGTACCAGTTAAAAATGAATGTTATAATGTACCTATAATAGGCGTAAAGGTTTCACAGATTTATCATTGCATAAGACATCATTAATCCTATAATTCTTTAGACTGTTCTTTGAAACTTAATTCTAAAATATATTCGGATTCGGCACTGCCAAAGAAGATATCATGTGACAGAACGAAATGGGATGCAACGGTATCCGTTTTTAGAGAGGTTCGTACTCAAATCGGCCGATTCTACCATTCCTTGTTATTTTTCTGTATAGATGGATGCCTCGAATCGCAAGAATATACCCGTACAATTCTTTACTAAAGAACAAGGTGTGGTTAACTACCAAATTGATTTCTTTGAAAGCTATGACGAAAGTGCTGGTAGTATGTTCAGTGCATTAAAACAGAAATTTAAAAATCTAGAATTAGATTGGCAAATGGTGAGTTCGTTTAATGTCGACAACACAAATTCCAACTATGGGAAACATCATTCCATGTTTACCTACATTACATGCAAACACTAAACAAGAACGTTTTTCGAGCCAACGGCCATGCACATATTATTGTGCATAATTGTAATTCTACCAAGTATGCATTAGACTCGTTAGAGAATCTTAATGTAATGTAATCTTAATGTAAAGTTCCCGTAGTCGCGCGAGAATGAGTAACCGTCGACCGCTCTGGAAGCTTCTCGGTGGATGACGCATATGATCCCACACGTGTGCTGACGCATCTCGTTACAATATCTTGTCCTTCTTCATGTCATATCCTTTTTAGGGCGTTGGCGAGGGGGGCCAAAGCCACATTTTTAAACGACTTGGCGTCGTGAACTTTGTTATATCCCCCTTATACTAGGGAAATGTGTTCTCTGCAGTGGTTTCCCGTTGCCTTCTGCAGAGTTTGTAACCGTATATTAAGTGTATAGTGTATATGTCCTGTGACTATCTGAAGTCGGCCACTCCGCAGACAAAATTATTAATTAAACCAGACGATTAAATGGCTTCATTCGCTTAAGTACCGACCTCGAACAGTGGGGAATTCTTTATAAAAATCCTTGCCACTGCGTGAGATTCGAACCCAAGACTCCTAGCTAGGAGCCCAGCGCTTTTACCACTGCCCCAACGAGCTTGTTAAGAAATAATAAATCTGTAAGATTTCCTTGACACCCTGTATAGAGGTACTAATCTTCTAAATAAGATCAACTTTTATGGATATGGGTTGAATTTTCATAGCTGTTATGCTGTTAATGTATGTTAAGATATGTAAGACTAGATATCACACTAGTTACCCCCCCCCCCCCATGAGAACCTGGAAGGGCCCGTGTTCCCTGTTGTAAATATATTACTACAGGTATTAATCACATTGTCAGTTACAACTGCTACCAGTAAACGATCACTTTCGACGCTTAGACGTTCGTAGAATGGTTTGGCATTAATGAATATTCATCGTGACATAATAATAAAATCAGAAGAAAATCCAAGACGTCTTCAGCTACGTCTGTGAAAAATATAATATGTATCTAATATCTAATATGTATTCCATTAATTTTTTTTAAATATTTTTTTGTTGTTTATATTATTACAAATTCTAATAAAGTTATTATATTACTATTATTACTTCAAAATATATTGATATTATATCTTCACTTTAGTTAAACCCACCCGCCCACACATCTCCTGATTGGTTCGTTTAAATTTCTCCGTCAACTTTCCAGACAAAATTTCTGAGTCTGAATGCACCTTTATAAAATAGTACTCCTTCCACGTATCTTGTTAGAACCAAAACCCTTTAGAACTTTAGAAGTGCTGTAGAACAAATAGAACATATATCAGCAATTTAAAAACGGGATTTTGTTATTTTCCAGAGAAAAAACAAGTTTTATGTGGTTAGCTAAAGGTTTAATGTAATGGTCTGTGGTTTAATGTTCTGTGTGGTTAGCTGAGTCAACCGGATAGTTCGTTGTACGTTGGTTTTGTAGTTTTTGTTGTTGACTTTGTTTGTAGTTTGATTAGACATGGATTAGACGTGTACGTAAAATTAGGCTAAGTACGTGGTTAACAGTGCATTTTAAACTTGAAGCTTTTTTTATATTTATGGAATACGAAATTTGTTTAATCAGCATTACATAGCAAGCTAACCTGTGGAACGGAACAGGCAGTGAGTAAACGTAAACATTATTATTATAAGCGTGCCTAAATTTGTTAAAAGAATTAATGAACAATTTTACCTAGCAATTTTAGCATACTAGTCTTTGTGTTTACTTAAAATTTATTTATGTTATTAACATAACCTCAAATTTAGATGGACAGTCAAGTAACCATTGAAGGTTATTTAGTGGATTTAATAGACGATCAGTGGAGAGCAGACACCCTTCCTTTGGAAGAAATCGATGTTCCTGCTCATGAGTTACCCGATCCTGAAGCTGATAACGGAGACCTTAATTTGACACTTAAAGAACAAGAACAAAAGTGGACAGACATAGCACTTAGCACTCTAAGCGAACACCAATAAATTCAAAATGGAACTTCCAAGTGTAGGACAGCAGTGCTCAAAGTCAAATTGTAAACAGTTAGATTTTTTACCATTAAAATGTAAATGTGGACTACTTTTTTGCAAGGAACATTTTACTGTACATTCTTCGCATTGTGCTGCGATACAGAACCAAGTTGAATCTATTGCTGAGGCTGCTAAGGCTGAATACGTGTGTAGTCATCAGTCATGCAACAATAGGAGTTATTTACCATTATTATGTGAAAAGTGTAACAAACATTTCTGTATAACGCATCGTCATATAACTGAATGCAAAGAAAAGGAACCCGAAATTATCGCAGCAGAACTTGAAAAATATGCAGCACCCGTCAGAGAATTTAATAATACTAAAGAACAATTAGATAAACAGGTATGAGTAATATAATTGTTATGCACATATTTTAAAAATAAAATGCGTTTATATTAGTTAGATGAAAACATTAATCAAGCTAGAAAAAAACCTAGAACTCAGCAAATGGCAAATAAAGTTCAGTTAATGAGAATCAAGAATAAAGCTACAGGTTCAAAAACTATCCCAGTTAATGACAGAGTTTATTTTAATGTACATCATCCCCAAACAGTAGGCGATAAAGTGTCTGCAGTATTTGTTTCAAAAACTTGGTCTCTAGGTAAGTTTTTTAATTCGTGATTACAGTAGACACGCGCTAAGGTGAACATCGGGTAACGTGAACATCCGGCTAACATGAACAACATTTTTATTATATATATTGAATTTCTGGCGTTTCCTGTAACTTGTTTGCATGTCTAGGCAGCATTAAAGGTATTTGCAGACATAACACCGTTGACGGTGCAGAAATATGACTGCATATATGGGTTTTGGTTAATTTTGGTTGTCTACTGATAAGCGTTTCTATTTAGTAGACAGTTATTAAATACAACCGTTTTCCGTGGCGCCAAATCTCTTTTAAAGCTGATGCATTAAAAACGTAATTGTTGCTTGTGTTCAGAAAATTTCTGTTTTTTTTCTGCAACAGTAGCTTGTATGTTAGTGTAAAACGTTAATAAACAATTTTTACTTTATTTTTGATCTTATTTTATCAGTTTCTAGTAGAAAATCATTACTATTCGATAACATGAAGAAATCGCAAACGTGAACACGCCTTGCTTTATTTTGTTCACATTATCGCGTGTCTACTGTATTATGAAGTTTAACCCTTTAGACTTGATGATTTTTGAATACATGATCCACATGGATTTTTTTTATAATCACAGGCAGCTTTTTAATTAGCGTAATAGGTGTTTGTCAAAATTACATAATTTTTATGATCCTGTATTATCCTGGGACATACCGGGTGATCATTTTCAACCCGGAACATAGGAGGTTAGCATGACTACCCTTGATAATGACATTTTTAATTAAAATCATATTAAAAACATCAAAAAATAAATGCAAATTTAAATTTAGAAATTTAATTAATTTTATTTTAAGTATTTTTACAACTTAGACAAATCGTTTTCATTGCATTTTAATTACAAACTAAAGATTAAAAACAAATTGAACGTTTTCTTAAAAATCAGTAACAATTCAAATAAACCTCAATTTTGCGCCAAACAGTACCCTAACCTATTATAAAATCCATTAATCACATTCGTTAGTGTTTCAAAACGTGGAATTAGAAGTTACACTGCTATCAATTTCAACTAAAATTTTTCATTACCAATTGATGCGGAATCTATTGATCAATAACGGAACTGGTAATTTTTTGTGAATGAGTTGATCAGATGTGCTATTTAATTTTTTCTACTCCCACACTTTAATTGATTTATTAAGCATTTACTACCTGTACTTTAATGAGATTCATTAAGATACAAATTTTTCATTAAGATACAAGTTTATAACCAATAGCAGCAAAGTATTTTGTTGTCAAAAATAAGGTAAGCTTTTCAGAAGGTGCCTATTTTTTCGTTATTATGAATAGTCGTAGAAAAAATAGTGTATGCAACTCGCATTTAATGGCTATTAAGACACTCGCCTGTTGCTTGTGTCTTAATTCTCATACTCGTGTCTTAATATATATTGATATAATGTTTTGAATGATCTCTTAAGAAAGTGAGTTGTTAATAAATAAACACCTTTAAAATAATGTAAATTTAATGTTAAAATGTAAATAGTTGTTAATTAAAAAATTAGTGTTGTATATAAGTAGATTAGGATATCTAGGTAGTTAATTTTAATAAAATATGTCATAATAAAATTTATAGAGTGTAAGTTTGTAAGAAAGTTAAGATAACCAAGGAAATGGGAGATAAATAAATACAGTTGAACATTAAAGTTGGTGAACGAAAGTTTGAGTTTTAAAATTATAAAACTTAAATTTGATTAATTATCATAAAATAATAATTTCAAAGCAAATTTTTAATTAAAATTGTATGGAGATTGTTATTGTTATATAAAAATATAATTTGGAGTTTTATAATAAAAAATTTTATGAAATTAAAATTTTATTTTGAAGAAGGCGGTTATAAATTTGGGTATGGTGAGGTGTTGGATTGATAAAGGGGAAAAGTGTGTTGCTGGATAGAAAATAAGGCAGGACTTGGTGAATTTGGAGTCAAAGCAGGAAGTGTGTTTCTTCGAGTTGTTATCAAAAGGTAGTTTGTAAATTTATTAATTTTTTTTTTTAGAATGTGTTTATTTAGTTATTAGAATTTGTTGTTGATTATTTGTAAAAGTTTGCATAATTTTGAAGGTGTTTAAAATTTTACTTTATGAATTTTTTTATAAAAATTTTAAAATTCATAAAAGCGGCCCCTTCGACGACACTGGATTATGAGATCTTTTAAAATTTATTAAAATTAATAACAAACTGAGCTAGTTGGAATTTTTTTAAAAATTGTATGCAATTATCTTAAAGAAGTTAGAGCATAAAAATATATTGAAGTGATATTTAATTTTCCCACGACCATATAAGAAAGTCGCTCCTAACGCACAACAAACTAGGCGCGAAAGTTGACAATATCACACGTGCGATTGACTTTCGCAAAACAAATGAACAACCCGTGCGATATGAACACGTATAGGGATATATCGCACAGTTTGCGCAATAATAGGAAGCTGCGGCCGCTTCAAAACAAAAAATGACGGTCGTTTTACCTGAACTGTCAGTGTTACTTTTTGACATGTACATTTTTGGTCGTGGGAAAAATAGTGTTCGTAACTCGTTCGAAAGGCAAATATCTCCGCTCGTGTTTATAAATATTTCTACTCGTGCTCCGCTACGCTCCGCACTCGTATATCTATTTATAAACACTCGCTTGATATTTGCTACTTTCGACACTTGATACGAAAATAACTATTTGATGCCTATAATTAAAGGTCATGTTATTTTTGAGTTAATTAACGAAATTATTATTTTGCAAAGATTGGTAATGCAGATTTTTTTTTAAATTATAAAAGATTGTAATATAATTTTAAGATAGCTAGATTCAATTTAAGTTATTATAGTGATCATTGTTAGTCAGTGGCGGTTGCTCCATAAGGCCGCGCGGCCGCGCACCCCTCCTAAGAAATGCTAAGGAACACACAATTTTTTTCTAAATTATTAATATTTATTTTACATACATTCTATGACTTAAGTTCAAATTTCAACAAAAAATTCAACTCTATCCAAACATCCGCTCCGCTCTCTAATTATCCGCGTCCTCAACCAACGGCCGCGGAAAATCTGCGGCCTTTAACAAACATTATACATTGCCGCCGAACGACTCCGGAGACTAGCCGATAATAGCCGATTGTATAAGTTACAGCAGGCCGCGATTTTAGCGCGGCCTGCTGTAACTTATTGTTGGAGCAATGAATCTTCTTTCATTTAATCGGAGCATCGCAAAGATTCGTACTCGTCTACTCGTAGCTATTCAAATCCTGTTATTTTATTAAGAAACGTTTTACAGAATTATTTCATAATAAATGCAATTAGTAGATATATTTTTTACTGCAAGAAATAAAAAATAACTAGTGAGCCTTTTAGAACTTTAAATTTGTAACAAAAAGATGGTTTTCTTTCAGTTACATGAAATTGTTTGTTTCAATTTGTATATCATTACAATATTCGGTGTTCAAGAACATTTAAAGAAAAATATCATATTATGAAAATATAGGTATTTAAAAAAAAAACAAACTAAAATATGTACGATTGCTTAGATAACTAAAAATATTTACAATTTTATTTACAGTCGATTTAAAATATCTAAAAAAGTGGGTAAAGAAGGATATATTCAAATCTAAATATTGTTTGGGTTTCAGCTTCGATAGCTTCAAATTACCATCAAATTTATTTACGCAGTTAGTAGGTGTATACTTCATAAATTACGCAATAACCGTCATGCAGTCTAATATTTGTTATGACTGAGAATGAAGTAATCGATACCTAATTATTTTGAAAGCAATTATTAGAACTCGTGAAAGGCCGAGTAAAACTACCTAGAATGATAATAGTAACTAATCACTAGAAGTACCGAATACATTTATTTGCGGTTATAATATTTACTTATATATTGTTATGCTCTTCCACTCAAAAGAATTACATACAATTTTTAATTATTCTTCCGGCTAGCTCAATAATAAGATTTAATTAATTTTTTTCAGAATCTCCTAAATCAAGGTCTTTAAAGGGTTCCCTTTGACGAATTTCAAAATTTATAAAAATTCACCAAGATAAAATTTTAAAAAATATAACATCTTTCAAAATTATGATAAATTTTTACAAAGAAATAACAATAAATAATTCTAATAACAAACTAAACAATTTTCTAAAAATTAAAAATATAAACTACCTTTTTTATATTTGAAAAGCAACTTGAACAAACAACACTCCCTGGCTTGACTTCTAATGTATCCAACTGTTGAACCAACCTTTTCACAATGAAAGACTTTTCCCTTTGACTCCAACTCCACCAACCTGACTGCAACTCCACCAATAACACAATTTCCTTCTTTCGATTTTATTTATATTTGTGTAATATCCAAATTTTTATATAAACTTCTTCAAAAATACTAATTTTTATTCCAAATAAACTTTTATTAAATTAAAATTCCAAATTATAACTTCTTTTCAATCTTTATTTGTTTACAATTTGTTTTCAGAATATTCTTTTGGTACTTTAATACGTTTTTAAGAGTTTTTAAAAAAACTCAACTTACGTTTTTCCAAAAAAAATATTCAACTGTTTGTTTTTTTATTTGTTACCCTAGTTTCTTAAATTTTAACACTCTACAAAATTATTTTTATGACATATTTACAAAATTACTATCTAGATTCTATCCTACTTATTTACAATATTCATTTTCTAACTCATAACTATTTACAATTTTATTTACACTAAATTTTCATACTTTCAAAAGGTGTTCATTCACTTTATCCAAATTCAATTAAAACAATATCACCTCAATATATATGTTAGCACTAAAGGCCATTAAGGCCTGTGGCTTGGTGAGTTATTTCTCTCCACTCCTTGCGGTTAAGAACTTTTTGCTGCCAGCCTTGTACGCCCAGTCGTCTCACATCCTCCGTCACCTGATCGAACCATTTTATTCTTGGTCTCCCTCGGCGTCTGGTTTCGCATCATTTGCTTTGGGACCCTTTTGTGTGGCATTCTGTATAGGTGCCCCATCCATCTTATTCGTTGCGATTTCACTACTCCTATTATGTCCACCCCTCCCAAACTATCCATTATTTCTTCATTCGTCCTCCTTCTCCACATTCCGTCTTGTTGTACTCCCCCCAGTATCCTTCTTGCTATTTTACGCTCCCACACACAGAGTTTGTTTTGGATTGCCTGCGTAATTACCCACGTTTCACAAGAATACACTACCGTTGGCCTAATCACTGTTTTATACAGCCGTAACTTGGCTTCCTTTGATAACACTTTGGACATCAAAACACTATGGAGGGCACTTGCACTTTTGTTTCCACTCTGTATTCTTGCTTGAATCTCTGTTTCCTGGCAGAAGTTGTTTGTAATTGTTGCTCCTAGATACACGAACTCCTTCACCTGATCAAAACAGTATTGTCTCGTCTCGCTTCCGATCCTCAAGCACTTATCCATCTGGTGGCTACTTCCTTCTCCCGTTACCATATACTTTGTTTTTTGTTCATTAATTATTAAGCCGGCTTTCCGTGCTGTTGCCTCCAGTTTTTGGAATACTTCTTGGAGTACTCGCTCTGACCTTGCTATAATAGTTACATCATCGGCAAAGGCAATGCATTGGCATTGTTTAGTGGTTATAACCCCTTGCTCCAGATTTGCACGCCTCATAATTCCTTCTAGCACCAAGTTAAATAGTGTAGTCGACAGTGGGTCGCCCTGACGTAATCCATTGTTAACTGTGAATTGCTCTGAGACCCTTCCCTGTATTCTTACGCTACTTGTTGTGTTTGTGAGCGTTAACTTAGTTATTCGGATTAACTTACTTGGGATTTCCAGTTCTTGCATTATTTTATAAAGTTGAGGTCGAGTCACTGCATCGTACGCCTGCTTGAAATCTATGAACAGGTAATACAGCGGTATTTGATATTCTTCTCCTAAGGCTTGTATCTGTTTTAAGGTATAAATTTGATCTATTGTGGACCTTCCGCACCTGAATCCTGCTTGGTACTCACCTACTACCTTTTCCATGTATTTGTTAATTGCATTTTTTACCGTACTCGTTAATACTTTGTACGTTATGTCTAACAGCGATATACCTCTGTAATTTTCACAGCTCGTCTTATCACCTTTTTTAAAAATGGGTGTTATTATTGCCTCTGTCCATTTTCTTGGTATTTCTTCTTTCTGCCATATCTCGTTAATCATCTCGTGTACTGTTTGTATTACTGCCTGGCCACCATATTTTAAAAGCTCAGCCGGTATCTGGTCTTCTCCTGGCGCTTTATTATTTTTCATTTGTTTTATGATTTTTCCAATATCTTCTAGTGTGGGTACCTCCACTGAATCCTGTGGTCCGTCCATATTTATTTCCAGTTCCACTTCTTCCTGCTCATTTTCGTTCAGTAATTCCGAGAAATATTCGGCCCATCTATGTAGTATCCTATCGGCTTCTCCAATTAAATGTCCATCTTTATCTTTACAAAACGTTGTGTGTGCCTGCTAGCCTTTTTTCTCCTTCGAGGTGAGTTGGTAGAATGATCTTGTTGCTTTTTTACTGTATGACTGTTCTATTTCCTGTATTTTCCTTTCATACAAATCTCTTTTCTTCCTTCTACACAATCGCTTTGCTTTCTTCGTCTTCTCTCTATATTCTTCAGCATTTCCCTCTGTATCTCGCTGCAGCAGTTTTTGCCTTGCTCTTCGCTTTTCTTCCACAGCATTCCAGCATTCTTCGTCCATCCAGTCCTTGCCCTTTGCTATTGCTTCTTCCACTAAAGTATTTTTTGCAGCTTTTAGGAGTGCTTGTGCAGTCTGTTCCCATCTTGCGTTTAACTCCATTTCGTTGTTTACTATTTTTAAATGCTCTTCCACCTCTTTTGTGTATTTTTCCCTAATCTTCTCATCTTGCAAATCCTCGTATTTTAATCTGTTATTCCTTTTCTTTTGTGTTATTTTCCTTCCGTTGTTATATGCTACTTTCTCTTGTACTTTTATTTTTACTACGAAGTGGTCCGAGTCCACGTTGGCTCCTCTACATGCTTTGACATCCTTGATCAGGTTCCGATACTTGTTTTCAATCAGTACGTGGTCTATTTGGTTAACAATTTCTCTGCCTGGTGCTTTCCAGGTACCTTTGTGGATCTCCTTGTGTTGAAAGCACGTGCTGCTGATTGTCATCCCCCTTCCGGTTGCAAAGTCTATTAGATGCTCTCCATTATTGTTCGTTGTCTCGTGCTTGCTGTATTTCCCAATTGTTGGTAAATACCTACCCTCCCTCCCAATTTTTGCGTTTGCATCGCCTACAATTATTTTTATATCGTATTTCGGGATTTTGTCAAGCTCTTTCTCAAGTTTTTCATAGAATCTATTTTTTTCATCATCTTCTTTTTCCTCAGTTGGGGCATGCATGTTCAAAAAACTTATCTTCCGTTGCTTCCCTCTTATTCTTAGATAGCACATTCTATCACTGATGGACTTGAACTCTTGTACTAGTGGTTTTATTTTTTTGTTCACAATGAACCCTGTACCTAACAAGCGATTGTTGCTCCCACTATTGAAGAAGGTATAATCCCCGATCCATTCCCCTTTTTGCTTAGTTTCTTGCAGTGCCAGTATGTCGATGTTGTACGCGTCTAATTCTTTTAATAACTGTTTGATTTTTCCACTTTCATAGGTACCTCTTACATTCCATGTAGCTGCTATTATTAGATTGTGTCTTGTTTTCGTCTTTATTGTTTTCTTTTCATTAGCCGTTGTCGTTGCGATTGTCCTCCTAGTAGATCCGTCCTTCTTTGCCTTCATTGCTATCCGTTTTTTGGCATATTGTTGCTTGCCATACTTAGTTCCAACTCTTCCGCCCTGTCATTCCAGGCGTACTCTCTATTATCCACCCTTAATTTCCTGTATCCAACCTTTGTTTTCTTTCCCTCATCGCGATATTCTTTAGCTTTCTTCCTTATCTGGTATTGCACTGCTCTCTCTTCTTTCGTTAGGTCATTTTCTATGTAAATCCTTGTTTCCTAACTTCTTCTTATTTTCCATTATTTTTATTTTGTCACCCAGGGATTTTAGTTTAACAATTATTATATCTTTGCCTGTGTTTTTTCCTATTTTATACGTGGTGCTTATGTTCGCTTCAACTCCTACCTCCTCTTGAAGGAACGAGCTTACTTTTTCTTGTAGTTTATCCTCTTCTATTCTTAATCCTTTTATAACTATGTTTTTCTTCCTGTTTGCTTTTTCTTGTGCCCCTAATCTATTTTCCAAGTCTTCTATTTTCTCCGATAATTGTTTCTTCTCTTTTTCCCATATGGCTTCTCTTTGAATCATCTCTTCCTTCATTTTCCTAATTTCCTCATTATTTTTCTTCAATTCGTTGGTTATTGCTAACTCCATTCTTGCTTCTTTCTCTTCCAGCTTCTTGATGTCCTCGTTGCCTTTTCTGAACCCGTTGCTTACCACCACTGTTAAACCCTCTATCAGCTTCTTTAGCTCTTCCATTTTGTCTGCATCTGCTGCTTGGTTCCCCGTTTCTCCTTCTTTTTTCTGTTCGTACCCTTTACTTTTTTCCTGATCCTCCCTCTTTTCTTGGTTTGTAGCTGATCTCGTTACTACTTTGCTTTTCTTAAAAATATCCTCCTGTGGAGGGCTGTTTTCCTCCATCGTCCCTCTTTTCCTTTTAGATAGTTCCTCTACGGTTTCCAAGCTGTTTCTTCTTCTTACGTTTACTTCCTGGCTCATTTATTTCCCGCTTATTACGCCCCTGTCTAAGTTCTTTCCGCAACCTTGCCGTGTATGTTGTGTTGCCTACCTCTTCTTGTTCAACTGCCTTGTTTTATTTACCGCTCTCTCTTATCTTCCTTATCACTGTTTTAGGTTATAAAAGTTACTCCTTTTTATTCTTCTGACCTGATTAATTTGCCTTGCCGTTTTCTTTTCTACTCTTTCCTTGTCCGTCCTCCTATCGCTTGTTCCTTTTTGGGCACGATTTAATGGCTGGAAACGCTCCTAATTTGGAAATCACTTCGCAGCACAAACCACACCCCATTCAATTCCAAAGCAATCAAAATTACTTAAATGTGCCAATTTTCAGATTTGTATTTATGTAAATTGGTTCGGAAAATAAAGAGACAAATTTTCCCGTAACTTTTGGTAGGTTATTTGGTGTTTGACTTCTGGTGCGCCCCTCCAAACTCAAACCCCATGACACGCCACTGTTGTTAGTAAATAATTAGCTAAATTAAGTTGCCTTCATTAAATGAACGTCGCAGAAGGGGAGACCTGATAGAATGCTATAAAATTATGCATTACCATTATTCATGCAACATCGACCTTTTCATAAGAAACAACAACGTACAACTGCGAGGACACTCTCTAAAGCTCCGGACAGAGCGAAGCCAAAGGCTTTCCCGCAAGCACTTCTTAATTAACCGAGTGGTGGACGACTGGAATAAACTAACCGAGGACATTGTGAATGCACCTAGTGTGAACTCTTTTAAAAACAGACTGGACAGAGCCTGGAATACATTGTTGTGAAAAACTGTGATATTAAACAGCGTGAAAGTGCTAGGAATGCATGTATAACTTGAACATAGAACTGTATTTTATTTTACTCTTTGTTAAATAACCTGTGCAGTATACCGGCTTTGCCGCCTATCTGCTAAAGACTATAATAAAATAAAAAAATAAATAAATAAATAAAATTAGTAGTCTTAGAAACGTAAAATAAGTTACTTTAGAAACCTTGTAAATAGTTTTTTTGTGAAAAACAAATGCGAGTTAAAAATCCAGGATACGAAAAAAACAAATTTATAATTCAGTTGATATTTTGAATTCGAAGGGGCAACAACAAAATTAAGTTGCTCGTACCAAAAAGAATAAATAATCAACTATAAATACAATTAACAAGATAAAGAACCAGTATTAAATAATTAGAAAGTGAATTTGAAGAAAAATCAAGTGAAGACTGAACTTCAAGAAAAAGCAGTTCAAGAAAAAGCAGTTCGAGCAAAAGCAGTTTGAGCGGGGGCAACTTCAAACAGGAGCGAGTCAAGCAGAGGTAGATTGGATTTTTGGTTTTTGGGGATAAAGAAATTTTTTGGAAAAGAAGAGGAAGTTAAAAGTAGATAGTGAGTGTATAAACATAATTTTAAGATAATTTTAAGTAGGGCTGATAGGGAAAACAAGATAATAAAAGAAATCTGCATTATAAAATTTGAGTAAATTTTATTTTGGTTAATTAAAATAAATTTGAACAAACAACGATCCTACCTAACGACCCGAGAGGAGAAATCTCTAAAAGCAATTTAAATTAAAGAGCAAAGTAAATTATTTTTGTAAATTGCCGTATCCAACGTAAGTTACAGTAATATTAAACAGGGGTACAGTACAATATATTGAGCACTATAGGCCTTTAAGGCCCTTGGCATTTTCAATTACTGTTTTCTTCCATTTATCTCTTCTGTATGCTAGTGTTTATTTTTGCCTGGCATATCTTCTCGGAAAATCCGTTTCGGCATTCTTTCTTCTGGCATTCGTTGTAGGTGACCCAACCATCTTAGTTTACTTTGTTTGACCACATTGACTATATGGATATTCTTGAACGTCGTGTATACTTCCTCGTTAGTCCGTCTTCTCTATTCTCCTTCCTCCCTGATACTTCCAAAGATTCTTCTCAGCATCCTTCTCTCCCATGCCATTAGTTTATTTATATACAACTTGTTTAACGTCCACACCTCGCTCCCGTATGTCAGTGTCGGTCTTATTACGGTTTTGTATATATGCACTTTGGCTACTCGCGAAACCGCACTATTTCTAAGTACCCTATTTAGAGATGCTGCCGCTATCATTCCTATTGATATACGTCTCTCAATTTCACTGTAATGTTCACTTGAAAATTCTACTCCCAGGTATATAACACTTTCTGCTTGCTGAAATATGTACTGCATGTTTCTATAGCCACTTTTTATTTTTAGTATAGTTTGTTCTTTTGATTTATTAAAGGTGCGGAAATATTTGGTTTTTTCAGCGTTTATTTGGAGTCCGAACTTGCCTGCTTCCGTTTCTATTTTCTTAAAGATAGTCTTCAAACCTTCCTGAGTTTTGCTTAATAGTGTCAGGTCATCTGCGTAAGCCATTACTTGCTGAGGTCCTCTGATTATATTTTCTTTACTTGATATTTTACAGTTTCTCATGATTCCCTCCAGCGCGATGTTGAATAGCGTGGGCGACAGTGGGTCTCCTTGGCGGAGTCCCTTTTTTGTTTCGAAAGTATCCGATAATCCTCCTTCTATTTTTACTTGGCACCAGTATTCTTTCATTGTCATTATTACTAAATCTACAATATACACTGCTCAAAATCGTACAGGGATATTTTAATAATTAAATGTAAAATGAAAACTATAAATTATATTCAAATATTTGTTAGAAAAATAATACGTATAAGCTATTCTCATATTATATTTTTACCAATGACACGATGTTCTTTTGTTTTCTTCATTTGTTTAATATTTGTTATAATAACGCGTCTTATGATTTTCATTTAACTGTAGAAAAACGTCAGTTTTTGCATCATTGTTTTACAGATTAAAATTCTGTGTGTAAATTTAAGTTTTCTTACCAACGGAAAGGCGACATTTATCACGAGAACTAATGTTACGTGCCATTGGTATGTTAGGAGCTGGGCGACGTCAAACTGAAGTTGCAGCGGAATTTGAAGTTGGACAAAATGTCGTAAGTCGGTTATGGCGGCGTTATAGGGAAACTGGTGATGTACGTAACCAACATCATGGCAACGCATGCATTACGAGCGCAGTGCAAGACCGTTACATTCAACTTAGTGCTCGACGAAATCCAACCTGTACTGCCCGCCAACTTCAAAATCAGTTGAATCGGACACATGGCGCACTGGTTAGCGATCAAACTGTACGCAATAGGTTACACGAGGTACAGTTAAGATCCAGGCGACCTATTAGAGTCCCACCTCTAACGGTAGGGAATCGCAGAGAGCGCCTTTTATGGGCAAAAGAACACCAACATTTTACAAATGAGAAATGGTCATATGTAATGTTCACCGATGAATCCAGATATGGTATTTACAGCGATTCAAGAAGAATCCGAGTATGGAGGCAGCCAGGCTGCTTAAATCGCTTGAATACATTCCAGGAAGTCCATTCTTTTAGAGGTGGTACAATCATGGTGTGGGCTGGCATAAGCATTGGAGCAAAAACGGATCTCGTTTTGATCCAAGGCAATATGACAAGTCAAATTTACATTGAACAGGTCATTTTACCTGTCGTAGTGCCATATGCAGGTGCGGTGGGTGAAAATTTTATTTTGATGCAGGATAATGCACGTCCACATACTGCCCTAATTGTAATGAATGAGTTAGATCAACAGCAAATTTCATTGTTACCATGGGCTCCGCAGTCTCCGGATATGAATCCCTTGGAACATGCATGGTATATGTTGCAGAGAAGGGTGACAAATGCAAATGACCATATTAATAATCACCGAGACCTTTTCACAGTTCTTCAAAGAGAGTGGAGAGCAATACCACAAGAAGACATTGACCATTTAATTTTAAGCATGCCTAACCGTATTAGGGCGGTGTTACATAATCGTGGAGGTCCTACTAGTTACTAGAAAATTTATTAGCTACCGTTTATAGGATTTCTTTTCCATTTAATCATCTTAGATTTTAGGCTGTTTCTTTGTTAACATAATTTATAATTAAATACTTAAGTCTAACTGATTTTTCAAGTCTCTCTTCTTGATTTTTGTACCATTTTAGTTAAATCATATTGTAAATAATCTAATTAGGCTAATAAATATATTTAAAAATAGAAAATAATCGTAATACTTTTAATTATGTAAAATATCCCTGTACGATTTTGAGCAGTGTATTTTGGTATATCTAATTCTCGCATTGTTTGTATCAGTTTTGTTTTATCTAGGCTGTCATATGCCTCTCTGAAATCTACAAGTAGGGCATGAATTGTTACTCCTTTCTTTCTCGTTTTCTCGATTGCTTGTTTCAGGATAAAGATTTGGTCTGTTACCAACGGACATAGGTCGGTAATTATTACAGATTAACGCGTCTCCTATCTTATAGATGGGTAAGATTAAGGCTAGTTTCCAATCCTTTGGCATTTCTCTTTCCTGCCAGATTGTTCTAATTAAGTTGTAGATGCTTTCTATTAGCAGTTTTCCTCCATACTTTATGAGCTCGTTTTGTATATTATCGGGACCTGGGCTCTTGTTATTTTGCAGTTTCTGTAGACCTTAGTAAAATCATTCCATGTTGGTAGTTCGCTTTCCTCTTGTCTTTGTTCTGCACCTATCAGCGTAATGATGTGTCTTTCTTCTTCTCTCCCTCCTAAAGTTTCTTCATAGTGCTCCTTCCACCTTGTTAGTGCATTTTCTTTTCCGCCTACTAGATTGCCTTTCTTGTCCTTACATATTTTTAGTTTTGGTTGGAATGATTTCCTTGTAATCCCTACTTTTTGTAGAAGCCATTGCTTAATAGCTATCATTAAATGCTCATTGCATAATATACTATAACAGAACATAAGTTAGTAGAGCCTGTTCAATAAAGAGTAACTAAGTAACTAAACTCAGCTCTTTTTGCTCTTTTCAACGATGTATCACACGTACGGAGTTTTTGAAGAAGGGCGGGAATAAAATAAATTTTTTTTTATCATAGCCTACTGCGCGAATAAAGAAAAAATGTATTTTATTCTCACTTCTTCAAAAACTCCGTACGTCTGATACATCGTTGAAAAGAGAAAAAAGAGCTGAGTTTAGTAACGATAAAATTCAATATGGCGTCCATATGAAAATCAAAAGTAGTTGTTCATAGAATAGAAACAAAGCATCATAAATATAAACAAATGGTACCACCCGATTCTCCGTAAAAAAGTGCCTTCACAATGTACAAGTCTTGAAACTAATAACTTAATACTTTCCGAGATATTTTGGAAAACAGAAAACTCGAAATTTCGGTTTTTCCAAGATATCTCGAAAACGGTCAAAGTTGGCTGTGATTTCTCAACGGATATGAAATGAGCATTAAAATTCCTAAAACTTTCCCTATTTAACCAACTTTGTAGCTTTTATAGTTTCCGAGATCCTAATGGTGGGGATTGAATTTGGGACACACTGTATATTTAGAACCAGGTTCTACAATAAGAGCAATGTGCTCTTCACCAACATTAACTGTTGCCTAGAGCGGTATTTTTAAAGCGAAATACTTAAAAAATGCAGAAAATTAATAATGCGGTGGACCCTCTAGATTCTAGATCTTCTCTTTAGAAGTTGATTTTTTTTCTGTAGCTTAACGTATATTAAATTCACTTATATCTTGCTATTCCAAGAGGAAATATATTGTTTTCGGCAAAAAAATGTTTTTGAAAATTATTCGAAATATCTACATTAAACGATTTTTTAAGTGCCGTGCGGAACCTGAAGACCTTTTTTGATTTTAAAGAGAAACGTGTTTTTTTAAACCTTACTATAAAAGGCAACTTTTGGCGGGTATCATGAAAATCAACTAAAAAAAAATTTTTTTTCGCTCCATAATCCGATAATATATTAATCAGTTCTCCAAGCCTTTGAGGCTTATGGCTTTATAAATCACGTGCTTCCATTGACCCCTTTCCATTGCTTTGTTCTCCCAATCTGTGATGCCGAGTTCTTCCAGGTCCTCTATTACACATTGCTGCCAACTTCTTTTTGGTTTTCCTCTCCTGTATTTTCCGTGTGGCTCCTCTGTTAGGACGTTTTTAGGTGCTCTCTTATTGTCCATCCTTAAAATGTGCCCGAACCACTTAATCCTACTTTGTTTTATTCTTGCTATTATGCTGTGGTCTTTGTAGAGTTCTTCTATCTCTTTGTTTGTTCGTCTTCTCCACTCCCCATTCTGTTTGACACCTCCATAAATTAGTCTTAGCATTTTTCGCTCCCAAGCTTCTATTCTGCCAACATCCCTCGCTCTTAGTGTCCACGTCTGGCTCGCATAAGTGGCTACCGGTCTAATTATTGTTGTACAAATACGGATTTTTGTGGTTTTTAATATATTTTTTGCTTTTCTGATCTTCATTACTGATTCTGCTCTTTTTGTTCCTAACATCAGTCTTCTTTCGATCTCACTGCTTGGGTTCCCGTAGTTGCAAATTTCGGATCCTAGATATATGAACTTCTCTACTTCTTCTAGCTTGATTTTTCTTCTTCCACTGTCAACATTAACTTTTCTTGTGCCATTTTCTTATTTTGTCCCATCACCATATACTTAGATTTCTCAGCATTTATTTTTGCTCCAATCTTATTAGCTTCCACTATTACTCTACGCAGTTGTACCTTTAATTCTTCTTTATAGTCCGGTCAAAATAGACATAACAGTTCGTAATAATTTGCATGGAGCTGAATTTTTGTGTGAACCTTCATGTTATAGTTCTAAATGAAATGTTAAAAGTCCCCATCGATCCGAGTGCTGCTACATTTCATTTAGAACTATAATGTGAAGGTCCACACAAAAATTCAGCCCCATACGAATTATTCCGAACTTTCGGCATTTTTGTGTCTATTTTGACCGGACTATTAGTCCTCGTTAATAATGCTAGGTTATCTGCAAAGGCTATACAGGGTTATTCAAATTCGAGGCTCACCATTGGGATCTCAGAAACCGTAAGAGTTACAGAGACGGTTAAATTGGGGCAAAGTTGCGCTATACAATGCTGATTAATATTTAAAAAAGAAATTTGACCTACCTATCTTAGTTTTTTTGTTAAGAGCAAAAAACAGAAAAATGTCAATTTGGTTTTTTGGGCATAATTTGGTTGTTATAAAAAAATTTTCAAATCTGTTGAAACTTTCTTTAAGCAACTTTTTAAATGTTGTAAGTATTTCATGGCCTCTTCTGGGAGTGCTTTTATCATTTATTTTGTCACTTTATCATGTCCTGGTGCTTTACTCCTTTTAGTTTTACTTATAGCTTCTTTTATTTCTTCTAATGTAATTTCATCTTCTTGGTCTACTGTATTTTCTATATTTCTTTCTTCGGTTTCATCTCGTCCGTCCAATAGTCCTTTGTAATACTCTCGCCATCTTTCCATAATCCGGTCCTCATCTGTAATTGCTGTTCCATTTTTGTTCTTTAATGTTACATTTTTCTTGTTTCTCATTCGTTTCATCGTTCCGAAGAATAGTTTTTGATTATCTTTGTATGCCGTTGTTAGTTTTTGTCCGAAGTCTTTCCGTGTTTTTTCCTTTTCTTCTTTAATTATCTTTTTGACTTTTCTTCTTTCTTGCTTGTATTCTTCGTAGTATTCGGTGTCTTTCTTACTCAAGTATTTTTTCCAAGCTTTCTTTTTGTCTTTAACAGCCGTTTTTACTTTTTCTGTCCACCAGTGTGTTCTTTTTATATTTCTATTTACAATTTTTGTCGTCCCGCAACATCTTTCCGCCGCGTCTAGGACTTCTTTTTTAAAGTTTCTTCATGTATTTTCTATATTATCACCAGTTTTCCTTTTGCCGAATTTTCTATTTAATATTTCTTTATACAGGGTGGTGACTCGAACACCCGAACATAGGGATTTAACATGTAAAATCATATTTTCGTAATTTCCTGCTCCCCTAATTATTTTAGGTAAAAAAGCTTCAAATAAAAGTTGTAGAGCATAAAATCCTGCATCTGAATCAATGAACAAAATTAATTTTGCGTGCCTTGTAACCTCAGAAATTAGGTATGAAAATGACGTAAATCACCCCAAAAATAGCGATAGCCATGGAATTCAAACAAAAATTGACAAATGTTAACGGTTTATCTGTCAAATTTCATGGTGGACGGAAAATTTAAAGATTTTATCGTATCATTGATTATTAAGTCAACTTTATATTACACTTTTATTAGTAATTATATGTATGTGGCTTAGCACCCCTAGTGGGGTAACGCCGCTCTTCCAAGCTTTCTAGATCCCTTTTCACGGGGTGGATCGGTCCCCATTTCAGCTTTTATTCCACTGTCTCACATATTTTCTTCCATTTCTTCCTATTCATTGCAACTTCTTCCCCATCCATGATTCCTGCCCTATTTAAATCACTTTTAACTTCTTGCATCCATTTCGATCTTGGCCTGCCACGTCTTCTCTTCCCTGCTGGCTCCCATTCTGTGATTATTTTTATTATTTCATCATCTCTTGCTCTCCAAACATGCCCCAGCCATTTTGCTCTTTGCTTCTTTATTTTTCTTACTATGTCTTCCCCTTTCAGTTCCTGTAGTAACTCTTGGTTGTTCATCGCTCTATATTCATTTATGCCCATTTTAACTGGTCCTAGCATTTTTCTTATTAACTTTCTTTCGGCTATTCTTAACTTCTCCTCCTCTTTCTTTGTGATTGTCATTACTTCAGATGCGTACATCATTATTGGCCTTATTAGTGTTTTATACATTTTTAATTTAGTATGTTTTGTCAGGCTTTTACTTTTGAGAGCTGTTCTATTGGCATAGTAGGCTTTATTCGCTATCATTATTTTCTCGTTGATCTCGTTAGTTCTATCTCCTTTGTTGGTTATTGTGACTCCCAAATATTTAAAATTGGACACTTCTTCGAATTCTCGTCCTCCGATTCTTACCGTTCCGTTTCCTACTTCCTTCCCTATCCTCATCAGTTTAGTTTTTTTCATGTTTATTTTCAGCCCTATTTCTTCGCCCTCACGAATTATCTCTTCCAACATTTGTACCATTATGTCTCTCCTTTTCGTTACTACCACCAGATCGTCCGCATAAGCCACTATTTGCCCCCCCCTCGTTCTTATTGTTCCTTTATTTATCTTTCTGGTTATATATTCTATACACATGTTAAAAAGTGATGTGGAGAGTGAGTCCCCTTGCTTAACTCCCTTGTCCGTCCTGAATTCACGCGTTTCTCCTTTCTGTGTTCTAACACTTGCTCTAGTTACCCCCATCGTAATACATATTATTCTTCTTAATTTCGCTGCCACTCCTAGCTGTTTCATGATATGCATGAGTTTTACCCTGTTAATCGAGTCGAACGCTTGTTCAAAATCAATAAATAATAGCTCCACATTCATTTTATATTCGTAGGTCTTCTCTATGATTTGCTTTATCACATGTATGGCGTCGGTTGTCGCTTTGCCCTTAACAAACCCAAATTGGTATTTTCCTATTACAGTGGTCGTATTCTCCCTTAATCTTTTTTGAATTATTGATGATAGTATCTTATAAGTTGTGTTTAGCAGGGTTATTCCTCTGTAATTTTTACATATCTTCTGGTCTCCTTTTTTGTGTATTGTTATTATTTGCCCTACTTCCCATTCTTTAGGCATCTCTTCTTCTCTCCAGATTTTCTGTATCAATAGAGATATTTGTTCTTTTAGCCTTTCCCCCCCGTATTTAATTAATTCCATATTCAGTCCATCCTTCCCCGGGGCCTTGGCGTTGCGGCTGCTATCAATAATTCCTTTTATTTCCTCTATGGTAGGTTCTTCGATTTCAATCCCATCCCTATCATCAGCATTTATGTTTTCCTGTGTTTGTTCCTCTGTCAGTAATCCCTTAAAGTATTCCTCCCATACCATATTGTATGCGCGGCGATAAATAGGACAGCTGGCGCTCGAAACTGGAGCGTATCTATCAATAAGACAGGCCCGTAACAAGTAATTCTACTCGCGTAAAACCCGTTCTAATTATACTTAACTTTAAGTTACGAAATCCATTTTTTAAACTAGGGAGACGCAACGGGAAGAAAGCGACATGGCAGAAAACAAAGAAATAACGTTAAGTGATATTATGAATAAGCTATTGCAAGTGGAAGGTAAAATTGATGAAACGAACAAAAATATGAATAAACAAACAGAGAAAATAAGGAAATTAGAGCAGACCATTAGCTATCAGGCAACGAAGATTGAAAAGTTGGAGAACGAAATAAGGAAAAGAAACATAATAATCTTTGGAATCCCAGAAGGCATAGAGGAAGACTTAACAACCCTGAAGGAGAAAATATTGGAAATAATAAGGGTAAGAATGGAGGTACAAATGGGGGAAAACGAGATAGATTCCATGAACAGACTTGGAGAACGCAGGGGAAACAAAAGTAGACCAATAAAGGTGGGGATCACAACAGTCTTAAAGAAATGGGAGATTATGCGAAACACAAAGAAATTGTCAGGAACAAAAATAGGAGTAAGTGAGGACCTCGATAAGAAGACAAGAGAAATGAAGAAACAACTACTCCCATACATGTTAGACGCCAGGAAAAGGGGACTAAGAGCAGTGATCAGGAAGGACAAACTACTAGTAAATGGAGAAGAGTGGAAGATAGAAGATATGACAGGAAATGATAAGGAAACAGAGGAAGCAACAACAAACAAGGAAGCAGAGGAACAAAAGAAAAGAGGCAGATCCACAGATGAGGAAGAATCAAGTCCCTCCAAGGGAGCAGTACCAAAAAAGAAAAACTGGGCACAAATAGCACGAATGCCCTTCCACAACGAAATGCCAGTCTCAAAGGAAGAAGAGTTAAACAAAACAATCAGAAGCATCACAAAGACAACTCGACACCAACAAATCTCAAAAAACTAACAGAAACTGAAAACCGGACTGAATCAAAGACGACGAAAAGCAATAATATAGGACTAGCAAAAAGGAGGGTAAACACTGAAGAAGTTAAAGGGAGTAAGAATAGCAATGAGGAAGGAAACAACGACGATGGCCTAGAAGACTGGGAAAGAATATTGCAAAAGGAATATAAAAAAGAAAGGAAAGATAAAAGAGACGGGAGAAGATCGAGAAGACAAGAAATAAAAATCAGCACGTGGAATGTGAGAACACTATTAGAACCAGGAAAAATAAATGAAATAAAAATGGAACTAGAAAGATATAAAATCAGCATTGCCGCCTTGCAAGAAGTAAGGTGGGGAGGTAAAGGAAGGATAGATAAAAAGGACTTCTCAATAATTTACTCAGGAAATGAAAAGCAGGGACATCAAGGAGTGGCTTTTATGCTACTAGGAAAAATAAAAGAAAAAGTAATAGAAATTAACCAAATAAATGAAAGAATGCTTTATCTAAGGATAGACTTGGAGCCATACAACCTGTCCCTACTGAACATGTATGCACCTACAGAAACGTCGGCAGAGGAGGAAAAAGATGGTTTTTATGAGACGATCGAGGAGGCAATAGCGAAAATACCCAAAGAAGACATGATATTAGTGCTTGGAGATGCCAATGCGCAAATAGGGAGAGAAGAGTATAATAAACATGTAGCAGGGAAGTATACGATACATGAGCATACAAATGATAATGGGCGTAGACTATGTAACCTAGCTGTCTTAAATAACATGGTTATAAGCAGTACTAAACATAACCACCCCAGGAAACACAAAGTAACCTGGACAACCCCTGACCAGCAGACACAAACACAAATAGATCACGTGATGGTAAATAAAAGAAGACAGTCTTCTGTGATGGACATACGCACATACCGCGGAGCATGTGCAGACTCCGACCACTATATGGTTGGGGGTAGGATTAGGCTAAAACTTAAGACACACCTAAAATATAAACGACACTTAACTAAATGGAAAATTGGCAAAC
The DNA here is from genome assembly GCA_963082815.1 of Melanotus villosus. Taxonomy (NCBI): domain Eukaryota; kingdom Metazoa; phylum Arthropoda; class Insecta; order Coleoptera; family Elateridae; genus Melanotus; species Melanotus villosus. The sequence continues at coordinate 36,290,134 of OY720419.1, read as the reverse complement.
TAAACGTCGAGGAAATAAGAGAGAAATACATCGAAAGAATAGAGAATATACTAGAAAGGCAAATTGAAGATTATAATGAAATAGAAAATAAGTGGCTTAGTATTAAAAGTACAATTAACCAGGCTGCGGAGGAAGTAATTGGAAGGGAGGTGAAAAACAAAAAAAAGGAATGGTTCAATGAAGCATGTAGGAAAGCCAGCGAGGAAAAAATAAAAGCAAGACTGAAATGGTTAAAAACAAAAGAGGACGAGCACAGAGCAGCGTACGAAGAAAAACGGAAAGAATGTAAAAAAATAACTAGAAAAATGAAAAGAGAATGGATAGAGGACGAACTAACGGAAATCGAAAACAATAATAAAAATAACAATACGAAGAGATTCTACCAGAAAATAAAAGAGCAAAGCAGTAATTACAAAACTAAATCAAGTGGTATCAAAAATAAAGACGGCATCACAATAGAGGAAGAAAGGGAGTACAATATTAGTAATTATACATAACATAATAGCATAGCAACTCCAACTTCATAATTCGTTAGTTACATACTATTTGTGTACTGTTGCCAATGATACGATAAAGCTTGAAATATAACTCGAATATTATGCGATTTAAACCGACTCGGACGTTGCGCGGTTGACTCGGCTAGCGCCTCGTCACCTAGCAACGTCCTCGTCTATTATAAATCGCATAATATTCTTGTTATATTAATAGCTATAAATTTGTGTTTTTTTAATATTTTTAGAACCGTGGTGTGGTGCAAACCTAATCCAGATTCAATTTCTCTAAGGCTCACATTTGGATTATTTGATACCGCAGCTAATACATTGATTTCATTAGCGTTATGATCTTCAGCTTCAATATCTTCTTCTGGTGCAATATTTATTTGTTTTTTAGTACAACTCTTGCAAGGGACGAACACTGACCCATATTTTGTTTGATTATTGATGGTGGTATGGATTGTTGATGTCGACGGAATTGGTATATGACGATATAAATTCGCAAATAGATCTCGCACTTGTCTTATACTATTACCACTGTAAAATAACTTTAAAAATTGATTTTTTTCACTTATTGTATAATTGTTGGCCATATTTTCACTTTAACAGTAATTACAAGTAATAATAAAAATAAACTAACGCAGCGTAACTTGACAGATAAACCGTTAACATGTGTTAATTTTTGTTTGAATTCCATGGCTATCGCTATTTTTGGGGTGATTTACGTCATTTTCATACCTAATTTCTTTATGGTACTGAGTTTAATTAGGAACGACGCGATCAAAATATAAGTCTTTACAACTTGAACTTTTTTTATGTCCATCGCTTCGTGTAAAAACTTAAAACAGATTAAATAATGAGCTGTAATAATTAGATATAAATAAGAAAACTAACTAGTTGTATAAATAAGAGTATAATCAGAACACTTGTAATTTACATAATAACCCAAAAACTAGCCAGAATACACACAATCTAAAAAATGTTATTATGCAGAAACCGCAGTTGTCTGAGATTGTGCAGACACACCTGAAATCAAACTTGACAAACTTCTCCTACATTTCTTTTATGAGCTGTAAACGTCGTAAGAAAAAACGTAGGAGAAGTTCTTCTTTCGTATCTTCTTACATTTTTTCTTGCGTTTCCGTAACGCCTTTGGACATCGTTTCTTTCCGGCGTCACATGCTTGTTTTAAGTATTTTTTTCGTTCGAATTTGTTCATACTACACCACATGCGAGCAGCTTCCATGGCTAACCTTTTCGTGGACCATCCGTAATGTTCTTCCCTAAATTCTAAGAACAAGAACTACTAGAATTTCGGGAGAAACATTATGGATGGCTTTGATGGCCAACCTTTTCATGGACCATCCGCAATGTTTCCTTTTTGTAGAATGAAGTACACAATTCCTTCGATACTTTTGCTGGTCTGGTTGGTGTAATGGAGATTGCCTCAATTAAAACCACTCACTGTACAATTTTCTATATTGAACATATCTGGACTACACACTCGAAGGACCAGGAGGCCCCAATAACACAAAATTGGAGCAACTTAATGTTAACTCGTTGTGGCGAATTAAATTATGCACGAAAACTCACTAAAGAAAACTTGTAAAAAGTAACGTCAAAAAATATGTGTATGTGGATAAACAACAGTTGTTTGTTATTATTTTATTTTCGGTAGTAACGGAAGTGTTTGTTTTGTTTTCAAAAACCTACTAACTAAACTGTTTAGAGGAAAGCAAAACGCGGCGAATTCAAAAAGCGTATGAATTCTAACACTTTTCTTAGGACATGCTTTGCGTTTTGAACACCCCATGTTTATATCTCAAACTAGTTTATATGTTGGTTACACTTTAATTTTTAAAACTCCCCGAAAATTACTGCAATTTGTTCAAAATTTACTTTTCAAAAATTAAATAAATTTGTTTTAACATGGCGACTTTGTGTATTTTTTACTTCACTATCGCTAAGTTACAAGCAATCTTTAAAGGCTGTTTGGCACGTCGCGTCGCCTGCGTGTTTGACAGTTGTCAGCTGGCTTTGATTTTTAATGGTTTATGACACGTACGAGTTATTGGATGTTCAATGCTTGATCCAGAAAGCCGCGTAAAAAATTAAATAAATAAAAATGTAAGAAGGATGCAGATTATGCAGATGCCTACTACTTTTCTTCGGCATGCAACAGGAAGATGATTTTCGAGGGATTGGACTGGTTATTTAACCTGAATATAAAATTAGATCTGTAGAAGAGAGTACAATTTGTTTATTTTTTTAACTTTTTTTTTTAATTTGGAACATCGTTAGTTTTTAATTTACATCTTTCAAATCGTAATGTAAAATACATATTTGCGATCTTTCCGAAGGAGATTCAAAATTTTCTTTCTTCTAACTTTGGTAATTCCGAGATCCCAATGGTGAGCCTCGAATTTGAATAACCCTGTATATTGATGGGCATAATTCAGTACCGATCCCGTTCTTTTCAATTGGCATCTTCTAACGATTGCTTCCAAGACTAGGTTAAAAATTGTAGGTGATAATGGGTCACCCTGTTTTAGGCCAAGGTTCGTACGAAATTTCTCTGATTTGCACCCATTAATCGTAACTCGTGAAACTGTATGTTCGATTGTCATGTTTATTAACTGCACTAATTTCGTTGGGCACTTTAAAAATAGTTCAGCGCTTTTAACACCTCATTTCTTTTTAGACGGTCATATGCCTGTTTGAAATCAATAAATGCTGTATGTATTTCTATATTCTTGCGTTCACACTTTTCTTGAATAACTTTTAGGCTGTTTTTAACCTTCCTTGGCGGAATCCGGCCTGGTATTCACCTAATTCCCTGTCCGCGAACTTTCTTAATCTTTTCTCTAATGCTTTTGCCAGTATTTTGTATGTCACATTTAGCAACGATATTGGGCGATAATTTTCGCACTTGAGATTATTCCCTTTCTTGTATATTGGGATTATTTCGCTGTTTGCCCATTCCTCTGGCATTATATGTTCATCCCATATTTTCCTGATTAAATTGTAGATTCTTTTCGTCAGGGTGTCTCCTCCACACTTAATTAACTCCGCCGGTATTTCATCACTCCCTGGGCTCTTGTTGTCTTTTAGCGATTTTATAATTTCTTCTATTGTTGGTGGTTCCACCTCGTCATTATCTCCTGCTATCTGCCCCGAGTGTACTTCTATTATCTCACCTTCTTCTGTTGTTAAGCATTCTGCATAATATTCCGCCCATCTTTTTAAGATCTCACCTTCTTCTCCTACTATTTCCCCCTTCTTATTGCGTATTAGTTTTATTTTTGCTTTGGATGATTTATGCCCGTACTTATAGACAAAACTCGATCTCGCCCTTGAGACCCCCTCAGCCAAGAACACCTCAAGTCGTGTGCTTTGCTTAGCCTGCTGTATATCTTATAATCGCGGCTTCGTGAAATTTCGGCGGAGTTCAGGAAAGCATCGAGTAACCTAGGGTTTTTTGTTACTTTTGTTGTACCGCGCTGATATAAACGTCAAAGAATATATTTATATTTTAGTATTTATAACCTCTTGTACGTTTTGTTGTTGAGGCACGTGCGAATTGTTAGTCCTAAAAATTTCTTAAGTTCTTTCTTAAGTTTCGTAAGTTCTTAAATTAAGTGGTGTTTATTAAAGTGAAAGTTTCCAGGTATCTCAAGCATACTAATAACTGTATAAGGGGAGAAAATGGTAAACCACGATTGTTCACAGTCATAAAGCGGTCTGCTATTAGCGGTAAAATTGTATAAAGAACAGTATCTTTGCTAAATCTGGTTTTCGGCGTCACGTATATACCTTTATCTGCTGGCATGTCAAAATGACATCGTTATGTCATTGTATTTTAGTGTCGTAAGGAAGTTAATTATAATCCTAGAACCATAATGATAATGAAGTTCAAAACGTCCTAGTACCATAATGAAATTCAAAAAGTATTAAAGTTCAAAACGTCCTAGTATCATAATGAAATTCAAAAAGTACTATTACTTTAGCATGAATAAACTTTACTAAATTGATGACAGCAGATAACATTTTGTATGTAATTCGGATCATAAACGATCATTTATGGTAAATGCCGTGTTATCGGGCTCGGCTGACGCTTCCCCTCGTTAATATTCACTGCTAACACCATAATGACCGTCATTATGATCCTTATTACATAAATATCTTTTTTGACACTATTTCTGCATTTATGGCTTCTTCTACCATATCAAGGTACTCAAAAAACTCTTCACTTTCTTCGCGACCCATGATTTTCAAAATATATATTATTTTGATAACTTGTCACTACACAGCAAAACACGAAATGCGTAACGTCAAACAGTAAAGGAGGCCTCAAGCCCGTCTCAAGGTAGGGTGTGACCAACCTTGAGTCAAGTACGCTCAAAGCAAGCTCGAAGTCGTTTTTACTCGGGAAGCAACGACTATAATAGCCATTTTGTTACTTGAGTAATGCTGAAGTTCGAGACCGAGCTGAGTATCGACTATAAGTATGGGCATTAGTCAGCTCCTGCGTTTTTTTGTAAAATTGTCTCATATTTTGTTTATTATAGTTTTCTTGAATTTCGTCCAGCATTCCTGTTATATGTGTTCACATTTCTTTCTTCGTAGCAAACTATTAGCTGTATTTTTTGCTTCTTTGAAGTCTGTTTCACTTTTTTCTGTTTGCTTTTGTAATACTAATAGTCTTAGTTTTGCTTTTCGTTTTTCCTCTATGGGTCCTTCAGAGTCCTTGTCAAACCATTCTTTAACTTTCTTCTTCTTTGCTTTTAAATTTTTTTGAGTACTTTGTTTTATGCTACTCTTAATTGCATTCCATTCCAATTCTATGTTACCTTCTGCCTTTATTTCTGTTAGGTTCTCTTCTATATCCTTTACATATGTAACTCGCATTAATCTATCTCTTAAGCTCTGGCACTCTAGTTTGCCCCCCTTTTTTTTTGCATGTTGTAGTTATTCTTGGTATGTATTGTTTTAGATTTGCCCGCACCATGAAGTGATCACTATCTATCTCTGCTCCTCTAAAGGATCGTACCTCGTTTATTAAATGACTCCTTCAAATGGTAATTCAATTTGCATTTTGGGTAGGCAGCGATTTTCTTTTTGTGATGTATATGGGGGTCAGTGGTGAGTCTAAATCCGGATTTTCGGGATGAGAACCCCCTCCATTCGGCCGCCATCTTGAAAAGAAGGGTTAATTCATTTTTCGGCTATAGCTCTGTAGCCGTGAGTCTTACAAAAAGTTTGTGAAAGGCTTTTTTGTCGAGAATCGCATTATCTACAACTTTTATTAATATGGCCCTACCCCCCACCCCCATTCGGCCGCCATCTTGAAAAGAAGGGTTAATTAGCTTTATCTCTGTAGTCGTGGACCTTACAAAAATTTTGTGTTAAGCTTTTTTGTAGAGACCCATATTCTCTAAAATTTCTATTAATAACTTTTTTACGTAGCATTAATAATAAAACAGTTACAGGCCCTCAAGTTTTTGTCTTTTTCGGCTTATAACTTTTTTATTATTAATGCTATGTAAAAAAGTTATGAATAAAAATTATACATAATACGATTTTCTACAAAAAAGCTTTATGCTAATTTTTTGTGAGATTCCCGACTACAGAGATATAGCCCAAAAACCAACTAACCCTTCTTTTCAAGATGGCGGCCGAATGGAGGGGGTTACCACCCCGAAAACCCTGATTTATACTCACCGCTGACCCTTCTACGCAACGATAAAAAAAAATAGCTGCCTACCCAAAATGCAAAGTTTGCCTGTTTATTTCGACCATTTGACTGGACTATGTGGTAAAATAGATATCCCAAGTACTGTTTAAATTGTATACCATTATGCTGTATATTTAAATTAAATTTGAAATGTCAAACGTCAACAACAGGGTGTACATAGAAGTATACATTGTTGATTGTTGCCAATTTGAACTAAAAACTGAAACAATATCACTTTGTACGTCTTAAAAATCTTGAAAAATTAATTGACCAGGACTACAGTAAGCCCTCTTAATGATATACTCTTCATTAGAAGTGTTGTTATAGTGATTTTAAAATTCATTTCATATGCCAAATTAAATTTATCAAGTTTCAATTAATTGCAATAATCTGTTGTCAAATCTACAACTGGTATATTAGTCCAATCAACGAAGGGATTTTACCCTACAAAAGGTCGGGTAGTTCTGAATTTTTGATATGTTGTATAGGATCGTCGGTCCAAATTTCCACAATCCCCCCTCCTCCGCTCCCTTCGTCATCTTGAGTAAACTTGCGAAAATCGGCACTTTTTTCAGTTTTTTCGCTATAACTTCTTTCTGGTGAATTTTAGCGTGAAAAAAGTTATTTACCGACTTGTAGAGGATAAAATTTCCTGCAAATTTGTTACTTAAAGTTTTTTTGTACGATTAATAGTAACGCAGCTATGAAGCTCCCAAAAAAGGCTAAATTTGCGTACTTAGCAAAATTTTGAGTTTGTTTCCACTTTATATCGCAATAACTCCGTAACACTTAATTTTAGCGTAAAAGTCCTTATAATCAATCTTGTAGAGAATTTAATTACCTACAAAATTCATGTATCATTTTTTAACGACCAACAGTGGGGATAAATGATGTCTGGCCACGCATATTCCCGAGCAGTCAGGGCTCACTTATTGACCCACCAGACTTTTGCCGGCTTCATATTGGATACAATTGAATCGACCAATGAAGAAAAGGAAGTATCAGAGAGATTCCTATCAGATGTACAACAATCAACGGTGTTAATAGCTGACGAATGCGGAAAATTCAGATCTGTGAAGGAGAAATTCACAAAAGCTCTACAAGACTTGCAAGGGGACCTACTCCTCTAGATTCGGACTGGACGAGAGGAAGCCAAGGACTGCAATCCATCAAGACTACAAGGGATGCTGTTCCTCCGAAATTGCTGAAAACGGTATCATGCAAATATGTGATTGGGTGCATGGGAGCTTGTGGCTGCAGGAAAGCGGGCCTCAAATGCTCCACCCTCTGCAAGTTCTGTTGTGGGCAGTCTTGTGAAAACAGGCCAGATGTGCTTTTCGACGAGGACGAGGATGACATCGATCCGATACCATCGATGCAGTACCAAGAAGAATCGAACGACGAGTCCACCCTTCCTACTCCACCCCCTTCTAAACCCAAAAAGTTGTAAATACTGTACATAATTATTTTTTGTTATATTTTCTGTCCCCTTCGAATTGATGTATGATATAATTATATAGATTTAAGTTTTAAAATGTTAATAAAAAAAATTTCAAAATGGATGTTTGGCGGTAATCTGTGTATTCTATATTTCCTCCATTCCGTAACTGTAGAGCTGAGTACAACAACTAAAACTATATAGCGAAATTTGATGATATTCCTTACTAATTGATTCTATTTAAGTGCTGAGGAGTTATTTATCTATTTACTTATAGCTAGAAAAAGTGGGAACAAATTCAATATTTTTCTAAGATTGCTACTTTTGCCTTGTTGGGAGCGGCACAGCTTCACCGCTATTGGTTTCACAAAAGATATAATATGCCAAAGTTTTAGAAAATTGAGCCTTAGAATTTCTACAGTGCAAATTTATGAAATGCGAACATAGGCAAATCAAGGACCAATCAAATTTATGAAATGCGAACATAGAACAATTTACGTATACCCAAAAAGACGCCAAGGCCGACGCAATTTTTGTAAATTAAGGTAGTTGGAGCGTGAAGTAAAATCCATAAGAATTTAATAATCTTTGGTGTACAGCTAGATTAAGTATTGCTCGATGTAAATCCAAAATTTCAGCCAACTTGACCATTTCTGATCGGAGTTATTGTACTCCAAATATGGAAGATTTAACATGGCGAGTATAGGGAAACTCGAGAAATCATCTACATAATTGCCTCTAGAATCGCGAAAACCCATAAGCTTTTGACGAAAAACTAGGTGAATATAAATGAAGGTCTGGGAAAAAAAACTAGTTAAAAAAAACATGCATGACCATCTGGTTTCAAAGATACCGGGTGTTTGACTTAAGGGGCGAACATAGCGAAATAGCATGGGAAATCGTACATATGCAGATTCCTGCTCCCCGTTTGAGTTGATAGGATTGATAGTGGTATCAATCGAATTACAACAAAATTACGCCTAATTTAATACTACTTTACTTGAATTTGCTGCTTATTTAAGAAAGAAATAGCTTAAAAACTGCAAAAAATAATTTGCATTTTATTCACAAAAAGCAGACCAGCCATGATCACATTTGAAGTCAAAATAAATTTTATTTTCTGTCAGTTATCAATTCACGTATCTACTTAATCACGATGAATAGTAATGATGAACATTTTAATGTGGAGAGGGTATTTATTGTTAAACATTTTATACTGGCATCAGTTTTCACACAATTCGTGATTTGAAAACCATCAGCTGTTGCGATACCTAGCAGAATCAATAGATGGCATTGATCTCATGACCCAACCAAGGCCCGCTGAATTAATATTGCATAAATTCGTTAACTGTCAACGTCAAATTTTCGGCATTTATAAATTGGTCATATCGTCTGCTATGTTCGTAGTAACAAAATTTGCACTGCATAATACTCGGCAAATAACTCATTCTGAGCTGAAGAGCAGTAGAAAGAAGTCGCAGGCAAATAAAAGAAGGAAGTGCTGTTTTTTAAAAAGTTTTTTCTAGTAGTCCCACGAGACTTCACTGACGTTCGCAAACACATAATTACATTAATTTTGCATCTATGTAGACAGATTATACTGTTTGAAATGAAAGGTAATACTTTTATTATTAGAAATAATGAACCAAAGAGAGTTGCTACACTAAACTTGAAAATAACTTTTTTTTGCCCTAAAATTCACCAGAAAGAAATTATAGGGAAAAAACTAAAAAAAAGTGCCGATTTTCGGTGGCTTACACAAGATGGCGGAGGAGGGGGGATTGTGGAAATTTGGATTTTTCACTAACCGACCATCCTATACAACATATCAAAAATTCAGAACTACCCGACCTTTTGTAGGGTAACCTAACCGCCCTTTTTCGGCCTCCGTTCATTGGACTATAGCTGGTCCTATTGTGAATTATAATCTTAAAATTAAAGGCTTGATGGTGGTTACGGTTGACACTGTTGACAGATACATGACAAAATTTTAACAGTGGTTGCTGAACAGTGATGTCATTCGTTTGAACCTTAAAAATACAATCGAACAATTACCACACTGTCATGGTTTAATCATTAACAGCCATTGATTTTAATCTTCTAATAAGCATCAAAAAAATTGAAAAATTAGTAAAATACATATTACTTATGTTTTAATTTAAATGATAACCCCTATAATATCCAAACCACTTTGAAGATTATTGTCTTAAAATCCTGCAAGCAATAGAAGTGGAGATACTAATTGCTCTTATTTTATTTAAGCAATTAAATAACTATAACATAAACATTATCAACTAATTTTAAACTATTCAACAATAACTGTTTTATTGTACTATTACCATATATTGAATTTTTAGCTACCTGCTCCTAGGTATTCTTCCCATTTTATACCTCTCTCTGTTTCTGTTGAAATTTCTCTTTTGCAATAATGGCTTGTACATGTGGTGTACCTGACAATATCATTAGTTCTGCTATTGCAAATTAAAAAGCAAACTAAATATTTCAGTTTTAAAAATAAATAAGTTTTTCATAATAAATTATTTATGGTTTTTACTTTGGTTTCTTTTAAAATCTTTAAAATTTCTTTGTAGGTCGAACTATAGATGCTATAGCTGAAGAATGTAAAGTTGTTAACAAGAATAATCAAAGCACTGCTCTCAAACTAAGGTTGTTTCATAAATTATCAGGAGACATTTTATCTACAGATTTAACCAAAACATTAGAATTACTTTTATCAGAACAACTAGTAATTGATGGTGAAGATTTAACATTAGAATATGTTGATAACAATTGTGTGTATTTGAATTCAACTAAATAAATATATCTTTGACATAAATAGTGTTTGGTTTTTATTTAAATAAATATACGAAGTTTGGTAGAAAAATAACTGTCCGCTGTGCCCTTTACACGGCAGTTATTGTAACCCCTGCCGTAAACTCACTACAAGTTAGAACTTGTTACAGTTGCTACGCAATTGTTGAGAGCGGCCAAAGTGAAGTTGTGTTTGTGAGGTCGTGAGGTGCGTTACGAAAATGGACCGGCAAAAGTTTCAGCAACGTTGTGCTATCAAATTTTATGTAAAGCTTGACAAATCCATTACTGTGACTTCTGAAAAGTTACAAAGGGCTTATGGAGAACATTCCCTATCCAGAGCACAAGTGTTTTTGGAGGGCCGAGAAGAAGTGGAAGACGAACTTCAGGCGGGAAGGTCTTCAACCTCAAAAACGGACGACAATGTGGAAAGAGTGACGACTCTTGTGATGTCAGACCGTCGATTGACATTGCGTATAATCAGTAGTGAGTTAAATTTGAACCAGTTTACCATACATCAGTTTTAACATAGGATTTGGACATGAGAAAGATGTGCACCATCTGTTCATTTAATAAATTGGTAATTACCTTGGTCCTCTATCAGACATAGAAGCAGATGTCACAGTAAACCTTACAGAAGAATCAGTTCTTCTACTTGAAATGTTTAAAGACTCAGTTGTGTCTCTCCTCACAAGTGGTGGTGGTGCTAATGTTGATTGAGTTTGACTGTGCACTTTACCTGCTAGTTCTAATATTAATGCCATTCCTAAAATCATTGATTATTGCGTAACTATACAAGTTACTCTATTATCAAAGTTTTAATTAGAACAAATTTTTAAATGTAATGTTTATTTAGTTATTTATCATGCCAACAGATAAACACCTACTAATTAGAGATGTACTACTACCTACAAGGTGTTAATGAAACCTGGAGCACCCTTGTATTTTTATTATTTTTTTTGGACATGCTTAGTTAGAGAATTTTTTCTGACGTTAGCAGTTTTGAGCTTTAATAATAAGTAGGTGGAAGTATTGGTCGATAAAATGTTAGAAATTGAAGGAAAATATCGGGGAATTCGACCTGGGTAATTCAATTAAAGTGTTTTATGTTGAGACTCAATTTGTGAAAAGACTAATTTATAGTTACTCTAATTCGAATTTAGTACCTAATAGCTTGTTTAATTATGAACCGTTGTTTTCTTCGATTTGTTTCCAAAAAACTACCCAGTTTAATGCTGTTGATAAAGGAATAAATTAATTCCGAAAGCTCTAGCCATATAAACAAAGGGTTTTTTAATTGAATTACCCAGGTCGAATTCCCCGATATTTTCCTTCAAATTCTAGCTTTAATAATGTTACATTATAAATTTGTGACGTCATTACCAAAAATTGACAGCTTCCAAAAAAGCAGCATAACCCCAGCCATTATACAGGGTTATTATAAATGATTGTAGTCGAAGTAGGCCGTAAATCTAAATGTAAAATTTCTTTTTTCTGCTCCACAAAAATAATGATTCAAATTATATTGGATATGCACTGTTCTACACACAAGTGTTAAATTGGTTGCATAACGAGTCAATATTTATGTAAAAAAGTTAAAATCCCTTTTAAGTGAAATAATAGTTATTTATTATATCAGTGGAATAAAGCCATCATTAACATACATTTTATCTATGACTGCTCAAAATTGAAAAAATTAGATAATTTTCAGTTTGAAAAAATTACATAATTTTTTATTTAAAATCGGAGTAGCATGGTATTTTATTTAAAATCAGAGTAACATCGTGTCTGCATAATTTATTTTCGACAAAGCAACTAAATAATTTGTACGTCAATAATTTTGTATTTTTAATTTTTCCTTGATTTGTGGAGAAAAACCGGTAAATATTTGTGAAAGTTGGACATAGAAGAAGCTGCAACGAAGGTATTTTCTTCATAAAAAATAAAACTTTTGGTCATAAATACATATTGTCTTATCCCACTGAGTTTGATAATGAATTCATTATCTCACTCAGTGCGATAATAAACTTCATTATCGAACTGAAATGAATGATATAATAGGTTCTTATCCTAGCAGGAGTAGATAAAAAAAATTATTATCATAATTTTCACTTAAAGAATGATCGATACGATACAAATCCGAAACATATCTACACTAAACTCTGATTAATGATTGTTAATGCATAATTAATCATGTATTCATATTACTAAAAAACACACACACGAAGATAATCCAAAACTTATTTAGTAATGATTATTTATGTTTATTTACAATAGATGTTGAAAGTGCTCTCCATTTTAAGTATTATCAAATCTGTCCACAACTCTCCGAATATGAGCCATTAAAGATTCCTCTTCAATATTTATGCCTGGAAGAGCAACGAGATATGCATTTTTGCTTGAACAGAATGTATCCATTGCCCGTCTTCATTTAATACACCGTTTCGATAGTAAGATTTAATAATAAAGGTGTTCTGTTCTAAAGAGTACACCATTATGCAAATTTAAACCTAAAATATTGCTTTTTGTTTATCAAAATTTCTATGACTGCTTTTAATAATTACACTTACGTATTAACACTCTGGAATCAGCAGTAGTCTTAATAAAGACTGATTTTATTCGTGTAGATGTAGACTTTTAAGGAAGGGCAAAATCAACAGGCAAACTCACAAAATTATTATTATTCAAAAACACAGTAAATAGAGTAAATGACATACGAGTGACAATTGACAGTTCACTTGGAAAATAAAAATCACTACAAAAATCCCTGCACTATAATTGTGTTTGTATGAAGCGGCAAAATTTCATTACCATGCTTCGACTACAATCATTTATAATAACCCTGTATATTATCAAAGCATAATATACTTAGTAAACTAAGAATAAAATTCGTGGTAGGTACAACTTAAAAATAAACAAAATGTGCCCATTACTTGTAACTACACATACCTGATATTAATGCTGGCTCATTTTTCTGTAGAAAATTTTCAAACACTTGATTTTCTAATTCCAGATGTTTAACTTCTGTTTGTAAATCTTCTACTGTTTTCACAAGTTCAGCATCATTTAAATCTGAAAATTATTACATATTAATTATATTTTCTTACAAATTAATTTTCTGTACTTTGTAATTGTAGTTTTTTCCATTTATAACTTCTTAAATAGACTTTTATTTTGGCATGTAAGGGTAATTTTCTATATATTAATCAGAGCTAGTGAGTGCAAGTCATATATTTATAATTGTACCATGTAAGGACGGAAAATCAATTGAGTTTTTTTGTTATACATCTTCTATTCAATGCCATTTTAGGAATCCCAATACATTTTTAGATCATATTTGTTGCTTGTTCTAAAACTATTGCTATACCAAGGACAAATATAAATGTATTTTTATAGTCAAACAAGGTCATCCAACAATCTGAGGTGTGAAAATTTTGTGAATACCAAACTTTCCAATTTTAGAAATATAAAAATACCGGGTGTCAATGAAACCTATTTTTTAAATTATATTTCAAGGTATCAAAATGAAATTTGGTACCTAAAGTATGGGCTAAAAGTATCCGTAAAAAGTTCAAGGTGTTATAAGAGGAATAGTATGTAACTTACGTAAACTATATTTTATTGATGAAAAATACATATTTGTATTAACAAATATGAAAAACTATAATATTCTTCTTCTATTGCTCATAGTTTTCCCTTTACACTACGCATCATTCCTTGGACGAGAGTTACATCGACTTGCTTAATAAACAATGCTGTCTCCCGATTTTAAAGCAATTTATTGACACTGACCACTCCGACACTAATTATGTATTTTTGCCTGATTTGACCACTTCTCACTATGTCAAAACTACCCAAAATTGGCTGAGGTCACAGTGCATCAATTTTGTGCCAAAGGATGTTAATCCGCCGAATTTGCCGAAAGCAAGACCTACTGAGGAGTGTTGGGCTATTTTAGCGAGCATGGTTTACAGCGAAGGCTGGGAAGCCAAAAGGGTCCAAGCGCTGAAACTTAGAATAAAGAAAAAAATTAAACAAGTCGATGTAACTCTCGCCCAAGGAATGATACGTAGTGTAAAGGGAAAACTACGAGCAATAGAAGAAGGAGGGCCGTTTTCAATATTATAGTTTTTCATATTTGTTAATAAAAATATGTATTTTTCATCAATAAAATATAGTTTACGTAAGTTACATACTACTATTCCTCTTATAACACCTTACACTTTTTCCGGATACTTTTAGCCCATACTTTATATGTAATACACTCTTTAAATTGCATTTTTTAACATAGGACACAAGTTTCTGTCACTTCCGGTTTCGCTGGAATTATCATCAACTTTGTTATTTTAAATGGAACACCATGTATGTTTATACATTTTTGGAATTTCTATTTAATTCTATGTACGTTAGTATCAAGTTTGAAATATGACAAAGTAAATATGTACTTCCTAGTACCATTTGAAAAAATAGAGTTATTCTCGAAAAAGCATGTTTGCCAATTTTAGATCATTCTAATACAGCAACGAAAACAGTTGAAGTTCTAAAACAATTTGTCTCGAGTGTTGGGGCACCTTGACTTTCATTTTGCGTAAGTTATGGCACTCTAGATTAATTTCTGCAAAAATTAGTTTGTCATCAAAATGTTTCTAACTTGATACTACCATACGTAAAATTTAATGGAGATTCCAAAAATGTATAAATATACAGGGAGTTCCATTTAAAATAACAAAGTTGATGTAAATTCCAGCGAAACCGGAAGTGACAGAAACTTGTTTTGTATGTTAAAAAATACCAATTAAAGAGTATATTACACATAGGTACCAAATTTTATTTTATTTTACTTTTGTCCTAGAAGCATTAATAAGAAAATTAGATCTTCACAGGTACATAAACATAAAATCAATGCAACTATGTGCTGACGATGTAGTTATCGTAAGCAGAAACAAAATAAAATGTTGGAAAAAATTTCACAGCTGCAAGAAGAAGCCCTACAATATGGCCTACACATAAATGAAAACAAAACCAAATACATGGAATGTGCTAGACAAGTCAGTAAACAACAGTACCTGAAAACGGAAAAATACTTGAAAAAGTATCGCATTTCAAATACTTGGGAACCATAATTAATAACAATGTAACAGAAAAAATAAAAACAAGAATCTCAGCAGCAACTAAATGCCTCTATAAAATAAATATTTACTTAAAAGTACATTTCTAAACAGAAGTGCTAAAGTTAAAATTTATCATTCTATCATTAAACCAGTAGGTACTAGCATGTGGGTGTCAGACCTGGACAATGCGAAAAGAAGATGAGACGAACTTGCGAATCTTCGAAAAAAAATTTTAAGAATTATCTTCGGTCCTATAGAAGACAAGGAGGGCAATTGAATGAACCACGAAATATATCACATACACAGAATGACAGATAACAACAGTATTAAGAAAATAACAACATGGAAACCCACTGAAGGCAGGGCGAGGGCAAGACCAAGAAATATATGGATAGAGGATATTGAACGTGATTTGAAGAAAATTGGAGTCACAGATGGAGAAAATAATACCCAGAATAGGTTCAAATGATGGAAGATTGTACAGGAAGCCCAATCCCACGAAGAGTTCTAGAGCTGAGGAGGAGTAACACATGGCTTTTAAAGTGTTAAACTATCATTTTTCCAGGACCATGTTTTATCCAAAAAAATTTGGAATGGATGTTATTAATCATATTGAATGTTGGCCTTTGCAGTGTATAGATACTAGCAACAGTGGCAAAAAAGTATCAGATTTACTGCTGCAGGTGATGATTCACAGGTGAGGTGGATTGTTTATGATTAACATTAAATTGATGACTATTTTAAATATTTTTTATGTTATCACTATACTGCCATTCTAAGTCCAAAAGTCGTAACTGGCATAGTTTGATAGTTGAATAATAAAAAGTTTTACGATATTTTACGAACCTTTTGCTGGTCACTCTCACTATACAGGGTGCATATGAATTCGAGCGACATATTCCTCTCATTAACTAAACCCAAAATTTCAATAATAGGTACTGGTCTTTATCTGCAAAATAAACTCTACACAGGCCAAACATTTCCAACAATACATCGTGCATTTATCAAGATTTGATTTATTAAATAATAAAAAATATCGGAAGTTCATTACCTGCAGTATTAATCATAAATTTATTAACTATTCCCTAACTTCTTCTTTAAAGAATTCTGGGTTTCGAAAAACCATTCCAAATTAGTGTTCCTACAGATTACACGCATTCAAATCTCCAAACTTGAATTTTTATATTCACGGGTAGTTCGATTGATTTATAAAATATCGTATGTTTTATATGCGTGTCATTAATTAATGATAATTTGATCAAAAATTTGCTATTTATATAACAAAATAAAAATGAAAGTTTAATTTGATATGGCCTATTCATTTAATGGAATGGTAGACATGCTTTGGGCATTTGCGGAAGGAAACGGTAGAGAAGCATTACGAATTTATACAGAGAAGTTTCTTCAGAGGCGACAGCCGCATCATACAACATTCGCTACAATTGATAGACGATTACGTGAAACTGGCACACTTAAGTGTTCAAGACCAGATGCTGGACGACAAAGAGGTGTCTGAACTGCTGATTTTAAAAAAGTATTCTGAATAGGAGCCAAACATAAATACCAGAAGTTTAGCAAAGTTGGTGTAAATCATCTGACCATTTAGAACGTTTTGCATGAGCAACTTCTTTATTCATATCGACTACAAAGGATGCAAGCCTTACTTCCAGCAGATTTTCTGAGACATCAACGGTTTTGTGAAGGTCTGCTAAATCGAAGTATTGAAGATCCAACATTGCTGTGCAAAATACTTTTTACAGATGAAGCGAACTTTTCAGGAGATCGCATTACAAATCTGCACAATTTACACACTTGAGCTAATGAAATCCTCATAATATTGTAACCCGCAATACTCAACATAGGTTCAGTGTGAATGTATGGTGTGGAATTATTGACAATTACTTAATTGCCCCATTCTTCCTTCCTTAGCGATTGACAAGACAGACTTTTTGCAAAACTTAATACCAGAATTGTTGGAAGAATTGCCACTAGGGATTTGTAGGCAGATGTGGCTAATGCATGACGGCACTCCAGCGCATTTCAATAAAGAAACTATTTAGATGAGGTGTTTCCGCAAAGATGGATTGGTAATGTTGGACCATTAGAATGGGCAGCTCGTTCGCCCGATTTAAATCCTTTGGAGGCACTTAAAAGTTTTGGTATATTTAAATCCTTTGGAGGCACTTAAAAGTTTTGGTGTATGAGACACCAATATAAACAAAAGCCTAATTGCGTCAAAGAATCATTAATGCCTGTGATACGATGGGACGAACTCAAGGAATATTTGAACGTATCCGTCAATCTTCGCTCCAACTGTGTACGGAAGTTTGAGGAAGGAATTTTGAACAACTTTTATGACTCTCCCTGATTGTATTGTTTTTTTTTTCGTATTACCTTTAATTAAAGATATTTTTCATTGTTTCTACAATTTGTCAATTGATTTTAATTTGTTTCAATAAGCTTTCTAAAATTTGATTCAAACTATTTCAGTTGGCTAGGCATTTTTGAGGAAGTTTATTGATGAAGAACAAGAGAAAAAGGAAGTGTTAGACGCCCTTTTAAAGTGTACGTAATCTGAAAGTGCACTCAGAGAAAACTTGAGTTCGATATGTGGGCAAAATTCATTCAATGATTGCAATGCTAGATTAGCAGAGATGTCAAAAAATATGTCATAACTTCGAAAGGAAAGAAGATATGATATAAGTGTATGAATAATTTAGGTACATCTTTAGGCAGCACATACGCTCTAGAAGTTTGTCGGTCGAATTTGTATACGCCCTGTATACTGATCCATATTTGTAGGAATAGCTAAGAATGTTATGGCTGGATACTGCCGTAAAATTGTAGTAGTAAATGTTTCACATAACGAATATACCTACATGTATCAATTTTGTCAAAAGTGTAGTTACCACTTTTGGGCTTAGCAGGGCAGTAGGTATAATAAAAGAGTATAAATTAATACATTTATAATTCTTTGCTATAATCTAGTAATATGCTGTTATGGGGTTGCTATGAAGAAACAAATTTCATATCCTATTGGTTGTTTTAATACCGCTGTCAGTTCTTTTGGGTATGGGGTAAAACAATAAGTCAGATGATGCGAATGATCACATCGGTTAATATACGTTAAGATGCTTGGCACCCATGAGCCTAGATCTCATACAATAAATAAACAAACAGTAATAATGCGAAACTGGCGATTAGTACATTCTAAAATGGATTTTTGAGTTATATAAAACAAAGCTAAAATAGATATTTATGCAATAAGGATCATACAATGGTACTAGCCGTGAATATTATCGAGGCAAGGCGTGTACCATAATGATCGTTTATGATCCAAATTACATACAAAATTTTATCTGCTGGCATCAATATACAGTGAGCACGTAAAGGTTGGAATAAATTCAATAAAATCTTTATTGGGCAAGTACGAAAATAATGCTTGGACACGTCGATTTTATTTTTTTGATGCGCATCTTTTTGCTCTTCGTATATTTTTTATTACGTCATTCCTGTTCGAGTTATGACGTCATCAACCGTTTTTTTAACAGGAAACACCCTCTTTTGATAGGACCATTTAAAAGAGCACATTTTTCTGGTTATAGACGCTAAATTTTATGGTATGTTACATAACCATATTTTCGAAAAAGAGGTTTTAGGATTCATAACAATGTAATGAAATAACAATAGAAGAAATAATAAATAGGTACAACTAAAACTCATTAAATTAAATGTTCAAATTGCATGTCATTCACCTCTTGACAATATCCATCTATTGGCGAAAACTGTGTATAGATAATCACGCACAATCCGTGAATAATGTAGTGGCGCGCCATCTTGTTGGTACCATGTTGGTTCGTTCGGCATTTGGGATTTTGATTATTTCATTATTTGGATATAGTGCTATAAGTGCGGGAATTATCTGTTTTTGTAGCAAACTCAAATATTTTTCAGCATTTAATGCGCCGTCAATAAAAAATGGTGCAACAATTGTGGTACTAATTTCTCGAAAATATTGTTATGTAACATACCATAAAATTTGATGTGCTCTTTTAAATGGTAGGTACTATCCCTGATCACATAACAATCAGATACGCCAAGTTAATGTAAAATTTGGCAGGCAGTTTTATGGTTAGTTTGCATTCGGTTGCCAGGTGGCGCCAGAACTGCCAGAGCAGAAGCAACCCTGAAGTACTTGGAATCATACAAATCAGCTGATTCCAAGCACTTTAGAGTCGCGTCTGCTTGTACTATGTTGGCGCCGCCTGATAACCGAATGCAAACTAATCATAAAACTGCCTGCCAAATTTTACATTAACTTGGCGTATCTGATTGTTATGTGATCAGGGGTAGTATCAAAAGAGGATGTTGTCATTTAAAAAATTTGATGATGACGTCATAACTCGAACAGAGATGACGTAATAAAAAATATACGTATACAAAAAAATGCGCATCAAAAAAATAAAATCGACATGTCCGAGCATTATTTTCTTACTTGCCCAATAAAGATTTTATCGAATTTGTTCCAACCTTTACGTGCTCACTGTATAGTAAAGTTTATTCATGCTAAAGATTCAGAATCTTTACACAACTCAAACAAAATTGTAATAGTACTTTTTGAATTTCATTATGGTACTAGGACGTTTTGAACTTCATTATGGTTCTAGGACCATAATGAACTTCCTTACGTCACTAAAATACCAGGTGATCAATGGAATTCATAATTAGAGGAGGCTGTGATTGGTGCTATTTTATGCTGTGTGGTTGGACACTGCCTCAATTCTGACACTTAAAATTTTTAATTTCAAGCTGCAAGCCTGTGTTGCTAACTTAATGGTAAATGTCACAGGCTGCTCTAATTATAAATTCCATTGATCACTTGATACAACGACATAACGATGTCATTTTAACATGTCAGCAGATAAAGCTATTTTGTCCACGACTAGTCAATAATCTGTCAATTATTCATGTGTTTGATCAAACATAATGCTATCCATTATACACTGCCAGCAGTGAATAATTATTATTCACGGTGTCATGGTAACATCATTGTCTATGGTGTATAATGAAGGAAATAGGTTATGTTTCTAATCCTACCACTTCGTTTAACATAGTCCTACCACATGGTTTTAGTAGCATTGTTATTTAAATTTTAATTAAAAATTCTTGGTATTTGTGTTCGTGGACAAAGTATAGTATACGACTCGCTATAATGGCTACTATTACCTCGGATAATTGCAAAACTCGCTCGCTTGTGTTGCAAACATTATCCTCGGTAATAATAGCATTCATTATAGCGTCGTGTATAATATACTATTAAGTTCACTCTGAAAACTTGTTCTTGTTACAATTTTATTTACTCACCGTCTAAAGAATTACCAATACTAATTACAGTTTCATGTATACTGCTCACATTGTCAGTTTGACTGCTTACACTTGCACGAGACATTTTTCAAGTAGTTTTAAAGTAAGATAAAAAATATATGTCAAAAATGTCACAATCATAGCATTCTGAGATAAATTAATGCTTGTTCCTACAAGTTGTTTAGTACCTACACTTTCCTTGGTTACCAAAGTTTTATCAATACCAACCCCATGAAAGATGTATTGTGTCAAAAGACAGTTAAGTTAAATTTCACTGTATAAATATATATGTTATATTTGTAAAAGTTATTTATTGCTGTATTATATGGTAAATTTATTTCAAGTAATCTAATTTTCAACAGTACTTGTGAGTTGATTTTTAAATCTATTTAAAATGCCTGCTCCTCTCATATGTACTAATAACACCTTGGGAAATATTGATTATGGGATTCCAATAGTCGCTAACAAGGCAGGGGATTATAGAACTTCCACGGGATTATATCACAGACTTGTACCAAATGTAGCTCAAGAATTTGACTGTGTAAGTGAAATCAGCATTGATAATATAAATTTTGTATAGGTAACAGAAACAACTAAATTTGTTTTCAAAACTATCACAAATAATTTGCTGTTACATACTCGGTTAGATGTGCAAAATTCCTCTTTAGTACAGCATTACATTATTGATGAATTAAAAAAATTACTGTGTGGGATTCGCTCGCGAAACGTGTTTAACACCGTTGCTATCTTGACGAAGGCCAACAATTAAAACTCTCGGTTGCCCAACACTCACTTTGGTAGCCAAGCCGCACAAATAAATATTAAAAACCCTTAAATTTTTATCATCGCATCACATTAAATAGTACAAAGTGTCTTAAAATGAAATACATCTAGTATACTTTGAAGTAATGTAGTGGCATATAATATGGTATGATCAAAATTTCTGTTCATCAAGTATGGCCGTGGAAGTGCAAACCAACGCCTTTAAAATTGGCTTACATATATTTACTTAATGTGACAGCTGTCAACAATTTTGAAGTAAATATAATGTAAGCCAATTTTAAAGGCGTTGGTTTGCACTTCCACAGCCATACTTGATGAACAGAAATTTTGATCATACTTTAGTTATTTATGTACCAAGGGCGTAAAGATGCTTTTATGGCTTGAGACGTGAGTCGAGGGCTAAAGACACGTCGAAGGCCATAAAAGCAAGTTACGCCAGTGGTACATACATAATTTTATGCACGATCGAAGATTTTAAAACTGAAATAAAAGGAATAAATTAATTTTCTACCCACATCGAGTAGTTAGTTGCTCAATTATTTTAATTTTTTACTGACAACTGTCAAATGGTTGAAGCATTTACGCCTAGGAATATTCACATAAATAATTGTGTTAACTGTGTTGTTAATACAAATTACCCTAAATAGAGTTCTAATAAAGAGCATACATTCGATTTTAATTTAAAAAAATTCTTTATAAGACTGTTAAACTGTTTATCAATTTTTGACGTTTCATTATAGACCGGCAGCCTATAAAGACACCCACGGGCTATAAATAGACGTTTATGTCAAACAAATTCAGACATAATTGACACATTATAATGCGATCGTGCATAAAAGTTTACATGCAAACAAATTTCAAAGGTAACTAGATGCAATTTTTTTAAAGACACCGGGTAAAATTACTAATGTTGTATTTTATTGCATGTTGGAAATTATTACATTCCGATATGGATAAAGCAATTTTATATTAAGCGATCCAATTTAAAGTCATCCTCTGTGACCCATAAAATTAAAAGTACTGTTTTAGCTTAGTTTAGGATTTATATATACTTACTTACTTACTTACTTAATCCTTTCCTCTTTTACCGTGTTACACGGTGTCGAGGTTTTACGATCTTCTCTTATTTTCTTTCTGTTATTTGCTTCCATAGTTTTCGGTTTCTTGCTTTAGTTTTTGCTTCCTCCCACGTTAATCCCATTTTACTTAGGTATTTTCCTAGCTGTCCGTTCCATCTGTTTCTGGGTCGTCCTGGTGGTCTTCTGCCTGGTATCTTTAGATTCCACGTCACATTTGTTAATCTATTAGTGTCCATCCTGAATAAGTGGCCTAGCCACCTTAGCTGATTTCGCTCGTATATGTCTATCACCGCCGTTGTGTTTACCCTTTCTCTAATTTCTTTGTTTCTAATTCGATCACTTAATTTAACGCCGAGCACTTTTCTAAGGTAACGCATTTCGGTTGCCTGCAGTTTTTTCTTTTGCCTATCTGACAAAACCACGTTTCGCTACCGTATAGTAGCGTATTAGGCACTAGAACGGATTTAAATACACTAATTTTTGTCTTTTTTGTTATTTCTTTTTTGTTTAGAAAACTTTTATTTAAGGCATATATTAGTTTACTTGTGGCTAGTATTCTGTTATTTATTTCTATTTCGGTTTTTCCATTTGCTTCTAAAGTGTGTCCCAGGTATTTAAAACTATCTACTTGCTCTATTGACTGATTGTGTATCACTAAGTTTACTTTCTCAGGGTTTTTTGATATCATCATTATCTTTGATTTCTGTACACTTATTTCCATGTTTTTCTCTCTGAGCGTTGTTTCCCAAACATTTATGTTATATTGTAAGTTATGCACGTTATTTGCTATAATTAGTATATCATCTGCATAAGCTATTTCTTTTATATCAATCTGATTCATGCGGTTGTAACCGCAGATCCCTCTCTTAGTTTTCTTATTACATTGTTGTATTACTTCATATAGTAAAATTATAAAAAGATACGGGCTTAACGCTCCCCCTTGTCTTAGCCCCTCCGTTGTAGTAAATTCGTCAGACTCGCTATTTTTTGTTCGGATGATGTTTCTTGTCACGCTGTAGATACTTTTTATGCTTTGGATTAAGTTTTCGTCTACCTGTTTATCTGCTAGGGCTTTCCACACATCTTGTCTTTTAACCTTATCGAGGATTTATATATGACGTCATCAATTATTTTTTTAAATGACCCTTTATTTTTTGTTTTTTATTTCGATAGAGTATTTTAATCTGTTTTCAATGGTATACAATTTTGATTAAGTTACATAAAAAAAGAAAAAAGAAACAAAAACAAAAAAACATCAAATGAACTAATAAATGTATGTGTTTTATTTTTTAAGCCATTTTCAACAATTTTAACATAAGAAATTAATGTAACATTATGGGTTTTAATTTTAAACCCAGATAATAGGATTACTCCATTAATTTCGTTCATTCTTACTAGGTACAAATTTGAACTTGTAGGCCGTTTTTCTTGATTTTTTCTTATGTAACCTCTACAAAATTGTATACCATTGAAAAAAGATTAAAATTGTGTTTGACAGAGTCATAGAGATGAGTTTTATTAATTTACGTGGTAATTTTGTGTTAATCGGCATTTTTGTCAATTCCTATGAACTCTATCGAAAGCTTGTTTGAAGTTGATAAATAGCATTCGTTTTTCTATACCATATTCGTTACACTTCTCTAAGATTTGTTTCACCACAAACAGAGCGTCGATGGTAGATCTCCCTGGCCCAAATCCATATTGGTAGTCTCCCAATTCTATTTCGCTATATGGGCTTAGCCGCTTTTGTATTATACTGGACATTATTTTGTATGTTACATTTAATAGTGATGTACATCTCCTTTTTTTAGTATTGAAAGTATTAGTGCTTTTTCCCATTATTTCACATTCCCATATTTTTAATATTAGCTTAAAGATTCTTTTGTGTGTGTTTCCTCCAGACGTTTTCAACATTTCGGCACATATTGCATCGTTTCCAGTTGCTTTTCCATTTTTTGTTTTATTACCTAATTATTTCAATTACTTCTGCATATGTTGATTTTGGTATATTTTCTTTGTCGTATACCGGTATTTCATTTACGTCTTCTGTCTCACTATTTAAAAGTTATTGAAAGTGTTGCTTCCATATATCTCTTATTTTCTTTTTGTTGTGTTCTATACTGCCTTCTTCGTTTCTTATTCCTCTTCTGTTTTGTCTATGTTTTCTCTTCTCTTCTTGTATTTTGCGGTAAAATAGTTTGGTGTTTCGTGACTTGTAATTCATTTCAATCTCTTCCATCTTCCATGGTTTAGGATTTATGTTAACAAAATACCAAACCTTGACTCCACCTTCTCGGCGATCTTCCTCTTTCCTTCCCTCTTTCTTTCTGGTTTTCCATCTCTTGCCATTCTTGCCATCTGTCCTCTTGCATCCTATCTACATAAATCTAGATACCTTAATTTTTATTAGTTGATATGATTTAGACAAACCTTTTAATTTCATGACTTTAAATTAGATTGCTTGGTGTTAAAATTATTTATTGCAATGCATAAAAGTAACTCAAAAAATTTATTTTGATTTTAAAAGAAATCTCAGTATGGATAATGGATACGTATGTTTGAGCTTATTTCTAGTTAACATTTATTCCACTTGCAAAGTGCATATACCGAATGTAGGATCTTTAAATAATGGTACAAAATATATTACGATTTACCTAGGTTTGCCTTAATCCAGAAGTTAATATTAAAAGAGATATGAGCTGTCAAAGTTAAAATTTTTATTTTCTTCCGCTTTTTTTATAAATTTGGAATACCTATTTCCATAAAAAATTGGGAAACTCTTGGGATAATCCGTCCTTGATTTTAATATAAGTATGTACCTACTTACCTCCTAAAAGAATGATACCTTTGCTACAACTGATATCTTAAAAAACCTTCATCTTTTTTATACTTAAAGTTGTGGCAGAATTTATGAAAAAAAAGTTAGGTAGGTAGGTAGGTAGGTACCTTATTTTTTATGTCATTAAAGTTAACCGTTTTTATTACATCTAACTATTTTTTACACAACTTTGCATAAAAGCGCATGGTTAGAAAACATAAATAAGTATAAGCTGTGAATAGTTTCAAAATGATTTTCTTTTTGGTCTCTGTATTTTTATATTACACAGAGAGTAAAATCAAGTATAAAGCCAGAACTTCTAACTTGTCATGTTGCTATCAGAGATGAAAATATTCAATCAACATATACAAGCAGCTTTGTGCAAAAGTTTCCACAAAAAGGTGTTTTGGATCATATGCCATGTCCAGGAAAACTTGATAAAACGGAGTATGTTAGAGGTGTTCAAGAGAGGGTATGAACATATGAAATTATTACGTACCTAGGTATTTTTTTATACTTCTGTTTTAAGATATTCAAGACACCTCCTCCTCCTAAGGAATCAAGAATTTCAGAAATGAAAGATGCATATTATAGAAGGTACATTACTTTCGATCATAAAGAAGTATTTCCACCAGAACCATATGCCAAATGTCCAGTAAGTATTTATTTGATTATAAATAAAATACAACAAATTTTTATAAAAAAATTTTGTTTTTATATATTATTAAAGTAAGTATGGGCTAAAAGTATC
This sequence comes from Melanotus villosus, assembly GCA_963082815.1. Lineage (NCBI taxonomy): Eukaryota > Metazoa > Arthropoda > Insecta > Coleoptera > Elateridae > Melanotus > Melanotus villosus. Next base: position 36,263,751 of record OY720419.1, on the reverse strand, counting down.
CGGAAATAGTTCAGGGTGTTATAAGAGGAATAGTATGTAACTTACGTAAACTACATTTTATTGATGAAAAATACATATTTTTATTAACACGTTCAGTGCCACCGGCCACGTAAACCGGCCACTTACGTGGCCGCGTGGCTATATGAGCCTGTGCCAGCGGCCACGTACGTGGCCAGTTGTAGGGATACACTAAACACTCAGTTGTTTGCTGGCATTGAAAGCGAGTGAATGTTTTTCGTGTCGGTGTGGCAGAAGAATGTTTTAGAGTGAATTTTATCGGGTTGGTTTTAAGTTGCGCGCTGTATTTATTTGGAAAAAGCTGGTCAAAGCGAGAAAATAGTGTATGTTGTAATGCAACCCTTATGTAAATTTGTGACTGTAAATAGACAATTTTGGACATAGTTTCATTTCTAAGTTGTGATTATTTGTCTGAATGAGATAATAAGTGACAAAGCAGTTTGTTGAATATACAGTAAAAATAAAAATTTGACTGTAGGAGCCTAGGAGCCGCCAACTCCGATCGGTGCCATGCTTGGTTCTAGCGGCCAGTATCGAAGGTCGAAGTCGGCAGTGAAAGTGTTACAAATATGAAAAACTATAATATTGAAAACGGCCCTTCTTCTTCTGTTGCTCGTAGTTTTCACTTTACACTACACATCATTCCTTGGGCAAGAGTTACATCGACTTGCTTAATTTTTTCTTTAATCTAAGTTTCAGCTCTTGAACTGTTTTGACTTCCCAGCCTTCACTGTAAACCATTCTCGCCAAACTAGCCCAAAATTCCTCAATAGGTCTTGCTTTCAGCACATTCGGCGGATGAAGATCCTTTGACACAAAATTGATGCTCTGCGACCTCAGCCAATTTTGGGTAGTTTTGGCATAGTGAAAAGTGGCCAAATCAAGCCAAAATACATAATTATTGTCGGAGTGGTGAGTGTTAATAAATTGCTTTAAAATCGGGAGACAGCATTGTTGATACACGTCAGCATTTATGGCACAAGCTCTTGAATCCCTAATAGTGGGAGCTGAAATTCCCTTATCGGAAATCGCCGAATGTGCCGAAAGCAAGACCTATTGAGGAGTTTTGGGCTATTTTGGCGAGAATAATTTATACTGAAGCCAAAACAGTCCAAGATCCGAGACTTAGAATTTAAAAAAAATGAGCAAGTCGATGTAACTCTTGCCCAAGGAATGATGCGTAGTGTAAAGGGAAAACTACGAGCAACAGAAGAAGGAGTAGGAGTAGTAAAAATGGCATACGGTAATACTTTTCATTTTCAAGTCAGAACACAAACTTAGATACATTTTTTGAAACAGAACCCTTAATTCATTTATTATTCTTCTTAGAGTGGCATGTAGCCTGCCCTTTACAGGGCGCTGCCGGTCCTGTCTCCATATGCCTGTGGTGTGCATGTCAAGTAGCTTACAGACATAGGGCACCTACAGCTTTACGTGGGCTCCGAACCGCGGAAGCGCTTGCACTTCTACTCCAGAGAGAACTTACTAGACAGACTACCTCGGTGGTTTGCCATTGCCTTCCGAGGGAAGCGCTCGGGTGTTTTTCGATGTTGTGTGGCCCTGGGAATTGAACCTGGGCCATCTCAGTGGTCAGAAAAACGCTAAACCAACTGAGCCACGACATCTACTAATTTATTATTAAACCACTGAAACACTTATTTTCTTCCCTTTCTAACCATACATATATCGCTCGACGTGTTTATCTTCAATTTTTTTTCCTACTTTAGTAATTAGCCTGCTTCAATAAAGAAATGTAAAATGTGAAGACATCCAAGCTTATTTAGACAATTTTAGGTGTAGTTACTGCATATAGCAATTACATTGTCGAGTGATATATCATTAAAATTGAGGAGAAAATAAGCCTGTTAATAATGTTTCCCTTACAAAAAATATAAGTTTGTGTTGTAACTTGAAACTCAAGGGTGCTATGTAAGTTTGACCGACTTATTGAATTCTGCCCAAAACTACCTATAAAATGGCATATTCTGTTGTGCTCTAAACTAAGTGATTATACAAACACAGGAAATTAAAAAAAAAACTGATAGTTTTTCCTTTTTTTCAAAATATCTCAAAAATGTTATTCATCATTTAATTTTGCACTTTACTATTTTAACTTGCAATGTAGTTCTTTAAATAGAAAAGTTACCTATATAGTTTTAAAGAAAATGGGCAGTATGGGCACCCTATATTAGAGCTCCATGCAGGACTACTTTTAATTGCCCAGCTCATCCATGAGAGTGAAGCAACGAACCATGCTTAAATGGTTACAGGAGGCATCCTAATGGTGAATTTATGGTTTATGATGTTGTTAACCTTTTTAGGATATTTCAAATTTTAAAATAAGAAAATCTGAGTTATCCAGTTTTAATAAAGTGTATGATCCGTCCGATTCTGAAATAAAATATGAATGTTCCCACCCATGAAAGCCTATATACTATAAACGTTTAATGGTTTATTTAGATTACAGCCCTTGGTAGAGATGAACAGCCAGCAATTCGTCCAGAAGAAAAGGGGTATTGGAGATTGATGGATCCTTATGTATCAACATGTAGAGGATCTCATATTCCATTTACTAAAGATCAACAAAATGGTGTTGCAAGGAAAGACATTGTGACGTATTATGATATTGCTAATTTGCCTAAAGTACGTACTTGTCAGAAAAAATTACTGATAAATTCTAACAATATAATATATTAGTTTTACCTAATTTTATGAATTTAATGATGAAATAGCAGTGGGACAAAATATTGATATATCGAATCGCAATATTATTTTATTGATACATTGATGAATATCAATAGTATTGATATTTCGATTAACATCGATGTATTGATATTTATCGAATATCGATTAATTTAATGAATATTTATCAATACATCGATATTTATTGGTATATTTTGCATTTATCTTTAGACATAGGCATTTATTGATTGTTAAATCAGGGTAGTGTTGGTATTTATCGGCAATGTCAGTGTTTATACAGGCTGTTTGATAAAAAACGGAGCAAGCCGTAGCACTCTTATTTATTAACTGATTGTAATAAAAAAATGTTTGGTCTAATAACTCATAAAAATCTACATTTTGCCGTAAAAAAATTTTTTTTTCGGCCTCATTGGTTAAGCGTGGTGACGTCATGATGAATTTTTTAAATTACACCCTATATATTTTTTTAGATATTCTCATAGAGAATTTTTTTCTCTTTTCAACCGTGTAAATGTTTCATATGGTTGCATCATAAAACTTTCGAGTTAAAGACAAAAAACCAATACAAGCCAGTAGGCCATTAAATTAGCAAAAAGATGCCAGCTATGCGTAACTCGCGACGGTGCCCAATTTGGACAATATCTGTAGTTTCCATTTCTTGTGTTTTTTTTTGTTTTAATAGTTTTCATCTGTTTAATGTATTTTAACATGGCACACTCGATTTGTTCAAAGTTGCTAGAATAAACGTTCGTAATGTTTCAGTCTTGTACCTATTGGTTTTTTGTCTTTAACTCGAAAGTTTTATTATGCAACGGTTGAAAAGAGAAAAAAATTCTCTATGAGAATATCTAAAAAAATATATAGAGTGTAATTTAAAAAAAATCATCATGACGTCACCACGCTTAACCAATGAGGCCGAAAAAAAAATTTTTTACGGCAAAATGTAGATTTTTATGAGTTATAAGACCAAACATTTTTTTAATTAAAATCAGTTCATAAATAAGAGTGCTACGGCTTGCTCCGTTTTTTATCAAACAGCCTGTATAACATGCAGATACATGGATACACCATAGAAAGATTGATACATGAATACTGCCGTACTAAATCCAAAAGCGGTAACTGATATGGTTAACTGATATGGTTTGAAGGTTGAATAGTAAAAAGTTTTCCCATATTTTGCGAACTTTTTGCCATCACTGTATATTGAACGATATTTTTAGTGATAGTTAAGAATGTTTTGGTCAAATGCCGCCGTAAAATTTTTGTAATATAGGTATGCATTTTTACTGCAGTTTCACCTAACGAATATACATGTATCACTTTTCTCAAAAATGTAGTAGAGAGAGAGAGAGTAGAGGGTCATTCAATATCTAAAGAGAAAAACGACTATGACAGCAAAACTATCTAAGGTAAAACTGCATAATTGTATAAATATCAAGTTGGCTTACTTGTCACCACTAAACAATTGCAGAAACAAACGTATATTTGTTTACACCCGTTCTGCAAGACATTTCATCATAACAAGTCCTCTCAAAAAATGAGATTTTACTGCATGCACCTTATAGCCCCGATTTTGCCCCTTCAGATTTTTTTTTGTTTGGCCCGCTCAAGGAGACGTTATGTATAAAAAGGTTTGAGGACAACGATGACGTGAAAAAATAAATGGAAATGTGGTTCAAACATCAAAACAAAGATTTCTTTACCGCTGGAATAAAAAAGTTAGTAGAGCAGTGCGACAAAATGTATAAATGTTGGAGATTATGTTGAAAAGTAGTTAAATTGTTACATTGTTTAAATAAACCATATTAAAGTTGTGACCGTTTTTCTCTTTATAAATTGGATGGCCCTCATACTTACAAATTATGAAAATAAAAAATAATGAAATTACTTGGATTGACAACGTTGCTTGTTTGGAACGACTTAATATATGTTATGTTCAAAAATTATAATAAAAGAATAGTTTAGCAATTGATCAGTCTAACTTCATATAAATTTATGATTCATCATTGAAATCTTTGCATCTTAAGAATCATTTTTATTTTGTAAAGCGTTATTTTGAATTTGCTATATTCAACTTTATTTATTCTAAATTAGATATAACTATACATTTAGTAAAAGTTTTACAGTAATTTTCTTTTGGTTTTCCGCTTTTGTCAATTAATGTATTTCCACTATTTCTCAAAACTATTTCATATTTACGTCACTTTGACAGTAATATGTCAAATGAAATTCACTATTTATGAAAACTATTTCACGTTATTACAAATGATTTTCTTCTTTTTTTAAAATTTAATAATAATAATGTGAAATTGATTTGACAAATAAGGAAACGCTTCTGCCAAAAGAGGAAATTGTTTGACAAACACAGCACTCTGTTTAATAGAGATAGGAAATAGTTTTGAGAAATAGTGAAATACAATTGACAAAAGAGGAAAACCAAAAGAAAAACACTGTAAACAGTTAATTGTGGCTTCCAAAACCAGTACTAGCTTTGTACAGGGCTTATCATGTATAATTTTGTAATAACAAAAAATTTGCAAAATTGCGATTGATTAAAGAGGATGCTCTTCAAATAAGAATTAAATCAATGTTAAGGTAGGTATCTGTGTTTGTAGGTAGAAATTGATGAAAAGTAATAAGAAATCGTAGAAAAAATGTAACTTTTATTTACCGATTATTTAAATGAGTTCAGATTTATAATTTAATTTATAGGTGAAAGGTTTTGGTCCCCGAAATGGACCAACTGCTGAGCGATTATTAAGTAGTAAAAAGAGGCCTATGACAGACAGTATGCCCTTTAAAAATCACCCAGAAGATAAACGTGTTCGTAGAGTAATGAAAGCAGTTCCTAATCTGTAAGTACCTATTGTTTAATGTAATCTTTTTTATATTTTAAATAAAAATCTATTGCCACAATGTAAGTATTAGATAGGATTTACAATTATTTTAATATTCTTTTGTGTTTTTTAGTGGCAAAACATCTGAATGTAAAGCAAGTTATGTTCGACAGTCGTTTTCAAATATGTATCCATATTTATTCCAAAATGGAGAAGAATTTCCAGAATCATTATCAAAAGCAAGTGCATGGCAAGAACTGGCACCTCCAGGAATGTATTGCACTGAATATTGTCACATTGGTACCGGTTGGCCTGTCAACTCTATTATTGATTATGGGCTGCCAGAAGAACATGTTGTTCATAAACCTTGTTACACAAAATTTTGCGACTGGTCACAATAAATGTAATGTATTCATAAACAAACCAATAAAAAATGTTAAAAGTATTTACAGATTTTAATATAACTGTCATGACAGAATTAATATGTTGCCTTTGTGTAGATCTTAGATAGTATAGGCATAGAAGATAAAACTGTAAAGTTCAATGTTTAATATTATAAGGTATGTTCAGATGTTAAAGTCATTGTCAACTTATGAAAAGTCGTTTTTTTTTTTTTATTTTGTAATTTGATTGAGTAAACTGAGTATTGCACCTGTGCAAAATTGGGAGCTAAAAGTTTAAGCTATGACGTCACGAATGTCGGTTGCCAGTAAGAGCGGAATGCCGAGTCGACTAATAATACTAATAACCCGGCAATGTGGGCGTTGTGTTTGTTTAATAGCCTCAGGAGGCCGACATTAGTGACGTCACGTATCGGGGAGATGAATTTTCTCTACCCGTTTATTGTGGTTATTATCAAAGATATTGAAATTCTACCATTGCGGGTAGTTTTACGAGTATTTTAACTAACGTATTTTGATATTTACTAATCATGTTGCATAAGTTGACAATGCCTTTAATGAAAATACAGTTCCCATAAATGCAGGAAACGGTGGATTAAGATATAGATACCATATTGCAACATGTTTCATATCACTTTTTTTTATTTGTAAGTAACATTACAATCTGTTCTAATTAATTCGGTTTGAATTGAGTAATTGGTGTGATTTGTATCGGGTGTTAATACACCATATAAACTTAACTAACGAAATTAGGAAGTTTAGTTTAAGTTTAGGTATTCTTTGATTTAAGTAAACATTCACAAAACACGCACTCATGATTGCTCTAGCACTGGCACTGAGACGACTTTAGGATTGATTAGCGAATCTATAGGGTAAGTCTAACAGGTTAATTCTTTGCAACCTTGTTATATTAGTGCTGATGGCTAAGGGATTTGGATGGTTCCCAAGTTTCTTGAGGTAGGTACTTTGTGCTGGTGGAGCTAATTACTTCCTTGATAGAATCCATGTTCAAATCACTTTCAATGATGGAATTACAGATGTACCACGCAGCGTTGGTAATCATTCTAAATACCTTTAACTAAAACCTTTCCAGGATTGCAATGTTAGATTTACTTGATGTACCCCATAGCTGGATACCATACGTCCATACTAGTTTTATGTCAGCTTTATAAACAATTTCTTCATATGAGCCAGTAGAGCTATGTGCATGCCGAGGTATTTTACTGATTCAGCTTGTGGTAGTGGATTGTTATTCAATGTGTCTTGTGGGCACGTTTCTCTTCGATTAGTGAGATTTACTTTCGTTGACTCGAAATCGCCACTTTTTTAGCCGGATTTGCACAACGTTTAGGTTTTCTTGTAGTAGTTGTGTTGCTTGAAGGGGGTCTTTCTGTGAAGCTAAACTAGCAGTGTCATCTGCGAAAATTCCTAGGAGAGCTTTAGTATGTACTGGCATATCTGAAGTATATAGAGTGTAGAGCACTGGTACCAGGACACTTCCATGGGGAACCCCAGCTTTAATTGCATGTAGGCTTATTGCGATAGGACACTTTTACTTGAAACGAGCGATCTGTTTAATAGAATTTTAAAAGATGAACAAACGGGTAAAGTAGTGTGTACTTGATTTTGTAGATTAGACCATTATGCCATACCTTATCAAAGGCCTGCCAAATGTAGTTAAATGCTGCAGAGCAGTATTTCTGTGCTTGTAGGTCTTGCCCATTACTAGCTACAACTCTGTGAATCTGTTCTGTTGTTGCATGTCTCTGTCGGAATCCAAACTGGTGTTGGAGTATTAGATTATTTTTCGTTATTATTGGTTATTTCAGATGGTAAAGCCCATTAAAGCGTTTTCGTCTAAAGAGGTGCTTCACTTATCAACAGTAATATCATAAGTGACTAGATTTTACCGGCAATTTTTTTGCCGTCATGAACACCTGTTGCGACGATTTTCTAAAGCAACAAGCAAGAGTGATCATGACGGCAAAAATTGCCTGTAAAATTCTAGTCACGAATGGTATTCGGCATGACAATTTCTCGAATTATAATGAAATTACTGAAATACTTGTCACTCAAAAAATTTTGACAGACGTTGTCTTTAAGCAAGGAGGTTCAATTCACCAAAATACTGTGATTTCATAAATCGGATGACAGATTATGAGTGGAATTGTCAATAAAAAACTCAGTTTTAAGAAAACTCCGGGATACGATCTCATTACCCGCCAAATACTAAGAAAACTTTGAGGCATAGCTGTCAGTGACAGTGATTTTCAATGCAATACTGTGAATAGGTTACTACCACAACAATAGAAGTTGGCTCATATAATCCTCACTCCCAAACCAGGTACATATGCATATGTTACCGGCAATGTACAAAATCCGGCAATGTGCGAAATGACTAGATATTCCGCAAACCGACCAATTCACCAGACATTATGCAAAATGACTACAACTTTGGGTGATCTGCGAATTTACTATGCTATTTTTGGCAATCTGCAAAATGCCTGATGCAATAGTCAATCCAAAGTTTAACCCCTTGAACCTGGAGATGCATCACTTGCATCCTATTTGGAAATTCTAGGTCACGCTTAATATTCGATGATGCACTATGTGCATCATTTTAGTTCTAGCTTGTATAGCTATACTATAGCAGTACTAAACCCCCGGATATTAGTGCATACCTCAATTGTAGAATCCCGGATATAGAAAAAAAAAAATTGAAGTATTTTAATTTTCTCCACTCGCGGAAGGCGGTAAGCCACAGCTTAGCTCGCTCCTTATCTGTAGGCCGGATATACAAGCTACCTAGCGCTTTACAGTCCCGGGTGCAAGAGGTTAAAGATGTTTACTTCTCACATTGACTAGGCAGTGTGCGCAATGCCTTATTGTGTTGAACTTTGCTGTTCAGTGTTAGTAATCGATAATGGTGAGCGGGAAGAAAGAAATATTTTTAAAGAAATTGCATATATTATGCAGTAATAAGAACTATAACAATGTGTTTCTATCGTTTAACGAAAGAGAGAACATCATTAATATTCTGAAGGGTGTGCAAGACGCGGATAACAGCAAGTATTACAGATTAAAAAAGCGGTATGCACATTGTACAAGTCGTCGATCAGCAGTATCTGTTACTTCTACCACCGGTGGTCAGGGAATGATGAAATGCAACTGTACTAAAAAGTGTTGCAATAAATCGTACAAATGCCTTAAAAATAAAGTGTTGTGCAATAGTCGTTGCCACTTTTCTAATCCCTGCAAAAATAAATAACAAGTGTTAATTAACTTTTTTTAAAATGTTTTGTTGTACGATACTTATTTTTAGTAGCGAATGTATTTTTCATTTATTGCAGAAATAAAATCTCTTCTGGCGACGTTTTTTTTTCAATTTAACACACAGATTAAATGTCTTGTTGTTCATCTTCAAATTACCTAGACCATGTGAGACGTGTAAATGTTCAAGCTTCAGATTGACTATTGCATCAGGCATTTTGCGGATTGCCAAAAATAGCGTAGTAAATTCGCAGATCACCCAAAGTTGTAGTCATTTTGCATAATATCTGGTGAATTGGTCAGTCTGCGGAATATCTAGTTATTTCGCACATTGCCGGATTTTGTACATTGCCGGTAACACATACATCTGCGAAGTGAAATCATACAGGCCCATCAGTCTTCATATCACTGCAGCAGTCAATTATAATGAAAATGTCAAAAACAAAGGTACTGTGTGATATCTAATATTATGCAGCACGTAATATTTTGTACTCAAAATGTTAATCCTTTATCACACCCACATTTCATTTCATCACTGTTCAATCGCTTGGGATTATAGTTCACTCTCCACGAGAGTTTTACATCCATTTTTTTTTAAACTGGATTTCTTCTTTGGTTTGTTTATAGCTTTTCGTGTGTTTTGGCAGCCTTCGTCATTTGCCAGATCTTTTTGGGTCTTCCCTTACTTCTTTGTCCTTGTGGGATCCATCTAGTTATTTTTTTGATCATTTTTGTGGGTGCTCTTCACATTACATGTTCTAACCAATCTAAACGTAATGATTTTATTTATCCAACTATATTTTCTCCACTCAGTTCCTCTTCTATTTTCTTGTTTTTCTTGGCTCTTCTTTCTCCCACGCTTGATATATTTGGTCCAAGTATTGTCCTCATTATTTTCCTTTCCATTCTCTTTAGATCTTCTTCCTTTTTGTTCATTATCGTTGTTTCCAATGCATAAGTAATCACCAGTCTTATGAGTGTCTTATATACAGGGTGTTCCGCAACTCGAGGGCCATAGTGAATATACATATTCCTGAGGTCATTCCGGATCAAAAAGTCCTCATGAACATTTATCCTTAAATGGACCGTTTCCAAGTTATGGGTACCTACATTTAAATTCCAAGTGATTGTAACAGTACATTTATTATTTAAGTAGGTACATTTAACGTTTGAAATTTAATTTTTATTTAAGTTTTTAATTAGTTTTAATCTACAAGTTACTCAAAATGGTCACCCCCGTTATTAATGCAAAGTTGGAAGCCTCAAATAATGGAAATAACAGGGCGCATGAGAGTTTCGGGATCATTTTTTATTATCATAAGGATAAATGTTCATGAGGACTTAATGACCTCAGGAATATGTATATTCACTATGGCCCTCGAGTTGCGGAACACCCTGTATATTAATTTTTGTTTATTTATACCGTATGCTTGGGTTCCCTTTAATATTCTTTCTCTGACTCTTTCTTTCCCTGTTTTTCCTATATTGACTCTTAGATTAGTTGAATGTGTTGACTGTTCCAAATTTATGTTTACTTCTTGTTAGGTGTTGGTCCGTAGTTTTATTCCCCCTCCCAGCCTTCATATATTTTGTGCATTCATTTCTAGTCTGAGGAAAGAGAAAACAAAAATATGGAGGAAAATAGGAGAAGAAGCAAAAACACACAAGAAACTTTAATAGCACAGAAAAAAGAGGGAAGATCAAGGGACTAATCCACCCTGATAAAAGGATTCATGCTTCGGAAAGAAGTGGCAATACTCTATCAATAGAGTGAATAAAGCCTTTATATAGGTATATACACGACGAAGATGAAATAAGGGAGATACGGGATCATCAGTTAACGCAGAGCGAGGAATGTCCAGGGTTGGAAGAAGTAATAGAGATAATTGAAAAATTAAGAAATGGTAAAGCGGCAGGCATGGATGGGATAACAGGAGAATTAATCAAACATGGAGGCGTATCATTGCACAAACAACTACATCACCTAATAAAAATCATATGGAAGGAAGAAAGAATGCCAGAGGAGTGGAAATTGAGCGTAATAGTACCTATATTCAAAAAAGGTGAACGAGGGGTATGTAATAAATATCGCGGTGTGTCTTTATTGAGTGTCCCATACAAAATCCTATCATGTGTGTTGTATAATCGAATAGCTAAGTATGCCGAAAAGCTACCAAAACAGATTCAGGCCCAATCGCTCCACAGTTGACTCTATATTCGTGTTGCGACAGGCTTATGAAAAATGCCACGAGTGCAACATCGAACTCCACAACCTATTTATAGATTTTCGACAGGCATTCGACAGCATCAAAAGAAGCAAAATCACCGAATGCATGAGAGAAATGGAAATTCCCAGCAAGCTAATCAGATTAACTAACATGACGATAAGGAACACAAAGGCAGTGGTACGAATCCAGAATGAATATACAGAACCAATCGACTTTAATGCGGGAGTAAAGCAAGGGGACTGCCTGTCATCCTTAGTATTTAATCTATTAATAGAAAAAATAGTCAGAAAAATTAACATTAAAGGATCCATAAAATCAAAAAGTGTACAAATAAATGCATATGCGGATGACCTAGTCATAATCAGCAGGAGCCATCAAGGTAGGATAGATACGTTGGGGAAACTACAAGCTGCGGCATCCGAAATAGGGCTGACAATAAACGAGAATAAAACTAAATATATGCGACTGTCAAAACGCGAATATAGACTAAAACCCGTGCGGATCGATAAGTATGAATTTGAGGAGGTGAAGGAATTTGTATATCTTGGAGCTCAAATAAACTCAAAAAATAGTATGGATGAGGAGATAGCCAGAAGAATCCAAAGGGGAAACAGGAGTTATTACGTGCACAAGAAGCTAATGTACTCCAACGTTCTATCCAGAGCTACAAAACTCAGAATTTACATGACGATAATTCGACCAACTATAACATATGCATGCGAGACATGGACGTTAACGATAGGTCAGCAAAATAAGTTAAAATGCATGGAGAGAAAAATATTAAGGAGGACTTATGGCTGGATTGAAGAGATGGACGGAACGCGAAGAAGAAGAATGAACTACGAGTTGGAGGATATGATTAAAGGTGCCAATATAGTACGGTTTATTAAATCGCAAAGACTACGATGGCTAGGACACCTGACGCGAATGAAAACTGGTCAAACCGTGAAGGAGATGTTGGAGTGGAGCCCGGGTTATGGCAGGACAAGGGGCAGACCACGCGATAGGTGGTGGGACGCTGTGCTACAGGATCTGAAAGATATGAAAATCATAAATTGGAGGAGTAAGACAGAGAAACGGATAGCAATGAAGGCAAAGAAGGACGGATGTACTAGGAGGACAATCGCAACGACAACGGCTAATGAAAAGAAAACAATAAAGACGAAAACAAGACACAATCTAATAATAGCAGCTACATGGAATGTAAGAGGTACCTATGAAAGTGGAAAAATCAAACAGTTATTAAAAGAATTAGACGCGTACAACATCGACATACTGGCACTGCAAGAAACTAAGCAAAAAGGGGAATGGATCGGGGATTATGGGGAGTATACCTTCTTCAATAGTGGGAGCAACAATCGCTTATTAGGTACAGGGTTCATTGTGAACAAAAAAATAAAACCACTAGTACAAGAGTTCAAGTCCATCAGTGATAGAATGTGCTATCTAAGAATAAGAGGGAAGCAACGGAAGATAAGTTTTTTGAACATGCATGCCCCAACTGAGGAAAAAGAAGAAGATGAAAAAAATAGATTCTATGAAAAACTTGAGAAAGAGCTTGACAAAATCCCGAAATACGATATAAAAATAATTGCAGGCGATGCAAACGCAAAAATTGGGAGGGAGGGTAGGTATTTACCAACAATTGGGAAATACAGCAAGCACGAGACAACGAACAATAATGGAGAGCATCTAATAGACTTTGCAACAGGAAGGGGGATGACAATCAGCAGCACCTGCTTTCAACACAAGGAGATCCACAAGGGTACCTGGAAAGCACCAGGCAGAGAAATTGTTAACCAAATAGACCACGTACTGATTGAAAACAAGTAGCAGACCCTGATCAAGGATGTCAAAGCATGTAGAGGAGCCAACGTGGACTTGGACCACTTCGTATTAAAAATAAAAGTACAAGAGAAAGTAGCATATAACAACGGAAGGAAAATAACACAAAAGAAAAGGAATAACAGATTAAAATACGAGGATTTGCAAGGTGAGAAGATTAGGGACAAATACACAAAAGAGGTGGAAGAGCATTTAAAAATAGTAAACAACGAAATCGAGTTAAACGCAAGATGGGAACAGACTGCACAAGCACTCCTAAAAGCTGCAAAAAATACTTTAGTGGAAGAAGCAATAGCAAAGGGCAAGGACTGGATGGATGAAGAATACTGGAATGCTGTGGAAGAAAAGCGAAGAGCAAGACAAAAACTGCTGCAGCGAGATACAGAGGGAAATGCTGAAGTATATAAAGAGAAGACGAAGAAAGCAAAGCGATAGTGTAGAAGGAAGAAAAGAGATTTGTATGAAAGGAAAATACAGGAAATACAACAGTCATACAGTAAAAAAGCAACAAGATCATTCTACCAACTCACCTCGAAGGAGAAAAAAGGCTATCAGGCACACACAACGTTTTGTAAAGATAAAGATGGACATTTAATTGGAGAAGCCGATAGGATACTACAGAGATGGGCCGAATATTTCTCGGAATTACTGAACGAAAATGAGCAGGAAGAAGTGGAACTGGAAATAAATATGGACGGACCACAGGATTCAGTGGAGGTACCCACACTAGAAGATATCGGAAAAATCATAAAACAAATGAAAAATAATAAAGTGCCAGGAGAAGACCAGATACCGGTTGAGCTTTTAAAATATCGAGGCCAGGCAGTAATACAAACAGTACACGAGATGATTAACGAGATATGGCAGAAAGAAGAAATACCAAGAAAATGGACAGAGGCAATAATAACACGCATTTTTAAAAAAGGTGATAAGACGAGCTGTGAAAATTACAGAGGTATATCGCTGTTAGACGTAACGTACAAAGTATTAACGAGTATGGTAAAAAATGCAATTAACAAATACATGGAAAAGGTAGTAGGCGAGTACCAAGCAGGATTCAGGTGCGGAAGGTCCACAATAGATCAAATTTATACCTTAAAACAGATACAAGCCTTAGGAGAAGAATATCAAATACCGCTGTATTACCTGTTCATAGATTTCAAGCAGGCGTACGATGCAGTGACTCGACCTCAACTTTATAAAATAATGCAAGAACTGGAAATCCCAAGTAAGTTAATCCGAATAACTAAGTTAACGCTCACAAACACAACAAGTAGCGTAAGAATACAGGGAAGGGTCTCAGAGCAATTCACAGTTAACAATGGATTACGTCAGGGCGACCCACTGTCGACTACACTATTTAACTTGGTGCTAGAAGGAATTATGAGGCGTGCAAAACTGGAGCAAGGGGTTATAACCACTAAACAATGCCAACGCATTGCCTTTGCCGATGATGTAACTATTATAGCAAGGTCAGAGCGAGTACTCCAAGAAGTATTCCAAAAACTGGAGGCAACAGCACGGAAAGCCGGCTTAATAATTAATGAACAAAAAACAAAGTATATGGTAACGGGAGAAGGAAGTAGCCACCAGATGGATAAGTGCTTGAGGATCGGAAGCGAGACGAGACAATACTGTTTTGATCAGGTGAAGGAGTTCGTGTATCTAGGAGCAACAATTACAAACAACTTCTGCCAGGAAACAGAGATTCAAGCAAGAATACAGAGTGGAAACAAAAGTGCAAGTGCCCTCCATAGTGTTTTGATGTCCAAAGCGTTATCAAAGGAAGCCAAGTTGCGGCTGTATAAAACAGTGATTAGGCCAACGGTGGTGTATTCTTGTGAAACGTGGGTAATTACGCAGGCAATTCAAAACAAACTCTGTGTGTAGGAGCGTAAAATAGCAAGAAGGATACTGGGGGGCGTACAACAAGACGGAATGTGGAGAAGGAGGACGAATGAAGAAATAATGGATAGTTTGGGAGGGGTGGACATAATAGGAGTAGTGAAATCGCAACGAATAAGATGGATGGGGCACCTATACAGAATGCCACACAAAAGGGTCCCAAAGCAAATGATGCGAATCAGGTCATGCGAAACCAGACGCCGAGGGAGACCAAGAATAAAATGGTTCGATCAGGTGATGGAGGACATGAGACGACTGGGCGTACAAGGCTGGCAGCAAAAAGTTCTTAACCGCAAGGAGTGGAGAGAAATAACTCACCAAGCCACAGGCCTTAATGGCCTTTAGTGCTAACATATATATAAGACAGAGAATAGGAAACAGTGGAATAGAATTGTGGAAGAGGCTAAGACCCACAAAGGGTTGTAACGCCGAAGAAGTAAGTAAGTAAGTACAGGGTGTTTACGGTCTTCTCTGTATCATTTTAGGGGACGATAGTACAGGTAAAAAGGAGTCGATAAACCTTAAAATAGCTTAGTAAAAGTTGTCTAATAAGCGAAATAATAATTCTTTTAGTTTTTACATTAAACGGTTAATTTTTTTAAAAATCTAATAATCTACTACTTAATTAGCATTGTCCAATTGTTATTAAGTTTGTTTATTTGATAGATAAGTTGTTAATTTTTACTATCACCTTTGTTTGTTTGGCGAGGTAGAATACTAGATTTTTAAACAAATTAACCGTTCAATGTAAAAACTAAAAGAATTATTATCTCGCTTATTAGACAACTTTTACTAATGTGTTTTAAGGTTTATTGGCTCCTTTTGACTTTCGCCCCTTAAAAGGATACAGAGAAGACCGTAGACACCCTGTATATATTTCTAGTGCTTGCCATTGTGTCTAATCATTCTAACGCTTTTACTAGTTCTTGTTTTGTTTTTGCTACTATTAGGCATAAGCTACAACTTGAACTTCACCTGTTATGATGTTTCCATTTAGTTTCGCCCTTCTTAAAATGCCTTCTAGTACCAGATTAAATAATGTGGATGATATTGAATCGCCTTGCTTTACTCCTATGTTTACTTCTTTAAATCTTTCTATTGTTGCACTTCTACTATATTTTCTATTAGACACATTTTTATTGGCTCTCTCATTTTTTTTTTTATATTCCCAGTGTACTTACTTTTAATTCTTCTAACATCCTTTGTCTACCTACTGTATCAAAAGTAGTTCTGAACTGAAATTTATATACATACATATGTACCTAATTAAATTTAGCATACCACGTTTAAACTGGATGATGTAAAAATTTTAACAGAAGAAAACTTTAATTCCCTGAGTGGAAAAAACGTTGTGACCATGTAATAAAAGTTGAAAAGGAATTCCTGGAAAATGAACAAATTATAGATATCCACACAAAACAATTAATTATTAATTAGGAAGACAGTAGTGAAAGTGACACTGACTATTTAGAAAGTTCAAGTGACGAAGACTGAATATGGACATATGTTTTAATATTTTTAAACAGGTACTGTTTTGTAATTATAATTTATATTTATAATCTTTTTATTTGAATGGTAAGCATCGAAGCAATATGTTTATGAACGCTGTTAGAAAAAAGAATTTTTTCTAACACTAATATCTTATACTGTTTCTAGGGTGCATAAGAGCTCACTTGTTATGTTTCCTTTAAAATACGCTTTCTCCATAAAATACGTCGTCCATGACAATGTATTTTTTTCACTACTAGTATTAGAAGATGTCATTATTGACCTTATTTTCGAGCCCAGAAGATGAATTTCTCTCCTAGTAGTCAATAATTTTTTATTATTGACTACTGGTTAATAATAAAAACAATTGTTATGCATTGAGGTGCCTATTTTATAGTATATTGCGTCATAAGGGAAGATATAGGCATATTTCATCCCGAAGATTTCTGCTGCACGAGCGAACGCAGTGAGCGAGGGCAGCAAAAGCCGAGGGATGAAATATGCCGTTAGATTCCCGTAGGGCACAAGTTATTTTTCCGCATCCATGAGAAGTTCGTATTAAATAAAAATAGTTATAATATAATACGTACCTACGATTTTGACATATAACCTCAAATTACACATGTCAAATTTTCGTATTAAAAATAATTTCTATAATGAATTTATGTAAAAAATAATCGTATTTGCTTGAATTTTAAAAAATAATTACACTTATCAATCACTTAAATGAAGATTTTTGTATAATTAAATAATAATTTTGATTCTAAATTCTATCGATAGATGTCACGTCGATAGCATGCACGGTAAAAACCCGCAAATGTTCATATCGTCCCGCTTTTTCATATTTACCCGCTATTCGCCATTGTTAACCTCAAATGAGATAAATAATCTGTCAATTACATACCATGGATACGGAAAAATATGTTTTTCCGTATCCATGGTATGTAATTGACAGCTTATTTATCTCATTTGAGGTTAACAATGGCGGATGGCGGGTAAATATGAAAAAGCGGGATGATATGAACATTTGCGGGTTTTTACCGTGCATGCTATCGACGTGACATCTACCGATAGAATTTAGAATCAAAATTATTATTTGATTATACAAAAATCTTCATTTGAGTGATTGATAAGTGTAATTATTTTTTAAAATTCAAGCAAATACGATTATTTTTTACATAAATTCATTGTAGAAGTTATTTTTAATACGCAAATTTGACATGTGTAATTTGAGGTTATATGTCAAAAACGTAGGTACGTATTATATTATAACTATTTTTATTTAATACGAACTTCTCATGGATGAGGAAAACTAACTTGTGCCCTACGGGAATCTAACGGCATATTTCATCCCTTAGCTTTTGCTGCCCTCGCTCACTACGTTCGCTCGTGCAGCAGAAATCTTCGGGATGAAATATGCCTATATCTTCCCTTATGACGCAATATACTATTACCCAAATGTCAATTGAAATTAACCTCTCCCCTTGTTTTCGAGCAAGGCTATTTGATTTTTGTGGATATTTAGAAATAAATATACGCATCTGTCATTTTATTTTTTATTTATGTAAAAATGATTAATTAAAAGGAATAAAGGTGCTAGTAGTGAAAAAAATAGTATATAAACCATGGTAGAGAAGACTTTTCTCTGTCTCACAACTTATTTCCCTCCATGCTTCGCATGTCGGGAAATAATACTGCTCGGCTGAGAAAAATGTCTTCTCTACCTTGGTCTATAATATACTATTATAGGCCTTTAAATACGTCGTTGCCTAGCAATCTTCGAATTTTGTGTATTATGACGCGTCTTAAATAATAATTTGTTAAAATTTCTAATAATATATGAGTGAAAGAAAATGTCTGATATTAGTGTTAGAAAAAATCTTGAAGACAACTCGTGTTTTATAGTTTAAAAATCTCGGTCTATCAAATCCTCGGCTCACTTCGTTCGCTCGGATTTGAACTACGACCTTGATTTTTACACCTTCTATAAAACACTTGTTGTCTTAATAGCTAATAAATACATGATCAAAAATTAATAATTATAGAAAGTGCATGGAATAACAATCCAAAACCCCAACATTAAAATTTTATCTTTTATATCACACAATATAGACAAAAAGTTAAAGCAACCCCTTTCATCTTAAAAAGCAAAGATTAAAAGATTACCTACTCAGTATATCTAGATAAACTTTAGTTGCATATTTTTAAATATACAGTTCAACTGCGTTAGATAAGAGACTTGAAATGGTTTGGGAAATTTTCTTAAAAGATGTTCTTTATGTTTACTAAATTAAAAAAAGCTTTGCAGTTATAAATGCAATTTTTTTAATAGATGTATGTATAGGCATTATATGTTTGGTATAAGTAACATAACATTTTAAAACTGTGATGTGTTATGAAGCATTAACAGGCCATTTAGGCCCCAGGTATATGAAGCTGTACACTTTTTCTATCTTCAATCTCCTGTTTCCTTCTAATTCGATGTCTATGTCGTTTTGTAAATCTTCGGTATTAATTTGTATGAACTTTGATTTTCCTTCGTTGATTTGCAGCCTTATCTTGCTTGCCTCGAACTCTAATACCTTCACCCCTTGCTGTAGTGCTTTTTTTGTGAGTGCTGAAATTGCGATGTCGTCGGCATACGCTAAACACCGATTACTCTTGCTTATTATAGTGCTTGTTCTGTTTTCCAAGATAATATTAAACAGCCTAGTTAATAGCGGGTCTCTGTCTCAGACCCATACTCACGGTGAAGGGTTCAGAAACCATGGTACCTACTTTTACCTTGCTACTTGATTCTTCTATTGTCATTTAATTAGTCTTATTATCTTATTTAGTATTTCCATTTCAGTCATTGCCTGGTACAGTTGATCTCTTAGTACTGCATCGTAGGCCCGTTGGAAGTCAATAAACATGGCATGCATTTTAATGTGGTATTCATAACATATTGTCTGAGTTTCTTTTAAAGTAAAGATTTGATCAGTAACCGAACGATTCTTCTTGAACTCTGCTTGGTACTAACCTATTATTCCGTCCACATAGTTTTGTAATTTATTACGAATAGCTACTGCTAGAATTTTATAGGTGTCATCTAGCAGAGCAATCCCTCTATAGTTTTTACATTTTGTTTTGACTCTTTTTTGTGTAGTGGTATTATTATGGCTGCTTGCAATACCTCTGGGATTCGTTCCTGCCTCAGGATTTCCTCTGTTAATGCGTGAATGTCTTTTATTAGTTTTTCTTCCCCATTTTTAATCAGCTCGGCGGTAATTTCATTTTTCCCTACACTTTTTTGGTTCTTCATTGGAGAGATTATAGCTGTTATTTCCATCTCTGTAGATATGGGTATATAAATTAAGTCATCTTCATGTAACCTTTAGTGCTCTCTGTACGTAGCTCACTATTATTTCTGGGATTCAGAATGCCGTCAAAGTATTTTCTCCACACTCTTATTGCTTCACTGTCCTCACCTATTAATTTATCAGTTTCATCTTTACAAAATATAACTCTTTGATGATTTGCATGTCTATATTCCTCTAATTTTAACTTTTATTTTTGAAATAGGCTTACTTAGTCTTTCTATACATTTATTTAGTTTTCGTCCTTCTACCGTTAGGTGTCGGACTTACACAAAACATAATTCTAATTCTGTATTACAAAATCATTAAGTGTTATTTGATTTATATAGGACATATCATTTATATATCTAAAGTTTATTTTATTTTTCCTTTCCATGTCTTCCTGTCCTGAGCCAATACTTCCACATCTCGCCATTTTATCCCTCTCTGTTGTAATTCTTAGTTTCTATACATGTGTTTTGTTTTTCTCTTTTGTTCTTCATAAATTTCTATGTCTTTTTCCCAATTCGTTTGTAACATTTTTAGTCTTGCTAATTCTTGTTTGTTTCTAAGCTCCTTGCATTCTACATTGAACCAACTTTCTTGTTTAGGTACTTCTTTTTCTACATCCCACTACTTTTTCTGCTGCTTTCCTTAATATCGATACTATGGTTGCCCACTGTTTATTAATGGTTTCTCCTGGAGTTATGTTATTATCGGCTTTATTTATTTCATTCTGATATGAAATCTTGTCTTTTCTAGCTGTAATGCTTCTACATTAAAAACCTCTTCAGTAACATTTTAACTTTCTTGTGATCTTTTCTTACATTAATGTCGAATTTGGTTCTCACTAGCTTATGATCGGAGTCCATTTCAGCTTCTCTGTAGGCACTTAAAAAAATACATAATTAAATTAGCGATTGTTTACATACAATATAGATACAATTTAATAACCAGCATGTAGCTAATAAATATGAAAATGTTGTACATGGTTGCAGAAAATAATTTAGCATCCCCTAGGAAATAGATGTTTCATAATTTTTGGTTATTTCTTCTTCTTCCTCAAAGCTTAGGCCAATGGCCTGTTATTAGCTAATGGGTATGAGTTCTATGAGCCCTCTTTGCACTTATGCTGAGTAGGAAGCTAACCTTACCCATCGAATGAGGCGAAGATCGATCCACAATGATGCGAGATTGATAATTGTCAAAAGTGTTGGTATGTCAACCAGGACTGTCAGCTTAATGTGTCCTCCAAAGTACAGAGGAGCATACAACATATATTCTGGCTTCGCCGGTCTCCAGAATCAAACCTGAGATGCCTGTGTCAGAGACCGAGGGATACCTTTCTTACGTTTTTTAATATTTTTTCGTTGTGTCTCCTAATCTATTCGTTTTCCAAGGCATAAACATAGAAGAATCTCTGTTCCTTTTGATCCCATTAACAGGTGAAAAGGAGCACAAGATTTTTTTTAAACAAAAATATGAAATTTCAGAACTGAATATATGTTGATGTATTAAAAGTGAGGATTACCATATGACTTTCCCAGCAAAATTAGTTTTGGAAAATAACAGTTATCTATGGTATGAAAATTTATTTACGAAAGAATAGAAAAGAAAATGTAATGTAATAAAAATAAACATTGAACACTTATAAATTATAAATATGTTTACATAAACAGTAAATACACTAACATAGTTACAAATCATAAATGTTAGGAGAAATGTGTATTATGTTAATTAAAAATTATTATGAATTCTTGAGTTGTGTATATTTTAACAAACTAATCAGCAGTCGTATTTATGTGTTGCAGCATGCAATATTTTTCTATGATCATTAATCTTGTTAGTAATTATTATATTTGCAAAATGTTGTCTAGTTGAACAGACTCATTATTTATATCTCGGTTGAATAAAAAAATTACGAAAGGAAACAAAATTGTCATGGCAAATTTAGTCTAAAAATTGTAAAGTGGCATTCTTCTGTAAATTTTAAAGCATATGTAATTTGTGGTACTATCCCTATGAATTTTATTTGAATCTATTATATAAAGTTTGTATTTTTATTTTTTTCAATTAGAAAATTACTGAATATGTTAAATTAGATCTAAATCTTAAATCACCAACAATGATAATAATGAACACAGTGAATTAGATAGTTCAAGTTACAAGAAAATTCTAATTTCTCTTGTTTAAAACCTACTACAGTAAACAATAAATATGTATATTAAAGAATGTTCAGTGTGGGTAATTTAAAGAAAAAGTCCAAGAATATTCAAGGTCACTAATAGGTTAATGAAATAATTAAATCGAATAAGAAATACATCGCACTATAAAAAAAAAGATACAAGAAACGGTAATGTTTTTACAACCTACTTCATTATTTTGGTATAAGCAACACAATTTACAAAAGTTGGTCGTTAAACGTGCTCAAATTATCTTATCATTATTAACGCTTAAATATGTGGCTTTTCTTTACCATCAAATACACATAAGCGTATTTGTAAATACAAATAAGCGTATTTGTATACGAATCTCTAATTTATCAATGTTGTTATTATCTCTGTTGGTAAACAAAACTTCGAAAACATTTACGTATCAAAGCCTAGAGACGAATTGAAAATAAAATACAAAATAGTTCTAATATACAATAGTCGAGTTTGTTCGCTTCTTCTTTTTGATTGGGTAGAACACATATATAGATATATGAAACGATCCGTCTGCATGGGGTTAACGGAAGTTAAATTTTGCAAAATCGAACACGACACAGGATGAGATTCACCAGACGCCGACGAGACAAACTTTTCGATAAATCGTTTTTCTAGCTGCACGTATTTTCTGTACATCGACCTTTCGTATGTTAGACTGTGTGGCGGGGGTGTTTTTGTTTTGATCGTGTTTGAGCCAATAGCGTGGGCCGTAAACAAAACTGTGTGCACCAATTGGTTAGTGGCATGTTCGCAGCCAAGGCCATAACCATACTACCCTTTGTACAAAAGTCGGTGTGCTTGTATAGTGCACGGTTCAACGCAAAGGTATAGAAGGTGTTTTGGGTGCATTTGACAGGTTATTTAACGTGATTGTAATATGAGTTATGCGAGCAGAAATAAATTTGAGGTAGGCCGTAAACGTAGGATATATAAATTCGTAATTGTTTCGCATGAAATATGTATTTCTTAAGCATGTTCAAGTTTTGATAGAAATCAGCTGATTTGGTAAACGTCAAAGGACAATCAATTTCTGTTACTTTAATAATGATACTAACATTTAAAATACTTGGTTTTGTGTTTACGTTGTAACATTAACATTCTAATCGTATGCGAAATGAGATTTATTTTTAATTTCTTTGTTCGTGTGCACCATGTGGTACTATTCTAATAAAACACATCGACCTCTGTTTAACTAAATCTGCAAAATAATGACATTTTACGTCTCAAATTTGAATTTATTTGCATTGCATAGTTGTAATCAGTAAGCGTTAAGTTTAATGCTTTGATACCCAAAGCGCTGGTATTTTTAGTTGCATTTCGAGATCGTTGATTATTTTAAAACATTCCCTTTTGCAAAGGCTTACCATAAACAAACCGACTTGTAGGTAATCAGCATTAGTTCTAGAACATTGAACCTTTTTGTAGTCTTTAGAGGAGCATCGACCTGAGTTAATTATTATTAATTTTTAAACTAAAAGCTGTTATCGTTAAAAAATTATAGATGTTTTACCATTACATTGCAATAAAATGCAAATCAAATAAGTGTTAATCGCGTAAATTATTTAAAAATAAAATAACAATAATTAATATTGCATATTCCCACCTTGTTTTAATCTGCTTAGCAAATAGTTTTTCAGCTTAGAAACCCCAAAAATCATTAAATACCAGAACCGGACTTGGTATCTTTTTTCTAACAAATTAAAACTTATTTAGTAACAACGCGTTTTTTCCCCTTTTTTAATTCAGTTTTTATCGCTTCCTACGTTATCATAGATAATCAGGAAGAGAAAAACGTAGAAAAGAAAAATAAATATTTTTTAATTTGATATTTTTTTTAGTTATGAAAGTGGACAGGCCAAAATGTCTGCGATCTAATTTTCAAAATATTGCTTTCTTTGCACTATGCACTGACTTTACACTTTACTGTATAATACGAGGAGTTGTATGTACTGTCCGAACCAGAAGAGATGACCCCTGCCTCATCAATGCTATCCGTATGATATAAGATTTTACTTGCTAGTCAAATTAGCATCAGTTGTATTCTCAAGCAATTAGGATTGGCGCTTTAAACCGGAAAACAAACAGCTGTCAAGTACGAATTTGACATTAGGTTATTTTCGTTTTGATTAAGAAATTTAAAAATCCGTTTTCTATTGTGCTGTTTTAGTTATTTGCGTTTATTTACTTTTATTATGACTAAGGTTAGATGTAACTTAAATTATTTACCAATTCAAAATTTCAAATGATATAATAATCTAACCAATAAATGTACAACTGTCATTCTTCTGCGACGCAATAAACCAAATTAAATGTGCATTTATCTAAACCTCCAACACAAATAGGTACTACAAAAACGAATTCCAATGAACATAGGAATTTAGATAACTAATAAAATGAAATAATGTAAATGTAGTAATAATTTGACAGTTTGACGTTTTAGTGACAACACGCGCATCGCGCATGTGACTTAAACTACTCTAATCAAATAAGCACTTTAATCATAACACAGGCTTATTGTAATGCTATCCTTGTCGTGTGCATGGGGTTTGTGAACAAATGTACACGCGTGTTTGTCGTTACTAAATTCAGCGTGTGATGAGGCAGGGGTCATCTCTCCTGGTTCGGAGAATATCTGGTAAAGTGTATTTTGAGGTTCTCATTTATTACTTTTATCTTAAATTATTTCTGATTCTAAGAACACCAGAAAATTTAAAAATACTTATTGTAAAAATGATTAATGCAAAATATGAACAAAATATCTCGAATTTGGCAAATTTCTAATCTGGTAGTACTAAATGGTAGTTGACATGCACTGAAATCGTTGGAATCCGCCAGTCCAGTCTAAGCTTAACTAACAAATAAGAATCAAACTTTGGCAGATTATAACGAATTCGAAGACTTCCACGGTCAGTGTCAGTATTAACAGAACGTCTTCCGGGTTGGGACCGTGTCATTGTTGAGACAGAGAAACTCAACGTTTTGCCCACTTTGTTAAGGGGCTTCATCAGCAGTAAAAGAGAGCACTAAATGTGTCAACCACCCCAGAGGCGAAACTCTTTTAGCAAGAGGCAGAAGAGTAACGGTAAATCAACTTGTCAACTAAGCCAAAGGCGAAACCCTTCAGAAGTTACCGTGCTTTTTTAGTCTCAACAGTGTCACGATCCCAACCCGAAAGACGTTCTGTTAATTTGACAGATTGTGGAGGTTTTCCATGTCACGATCATGATTAGAACCTCCGCTGTAGGGCATGTTGTATGACTTAAATTTTGAAAATATTACCGAAAACTTGTCCGTTGGCTATTAGTAGGAGCGTAACTCGCAGGTAATACAGAAATTCTTAGAAACAGCTTCCCTGAGGCTTGTCTTTTATCATTTCTGATTTTCTGGTATTGAAAACTAACTATCAGTATATACAGTCCGTTCAATAAGAACGTCCACGTCATAATTGTTACTAAACATAAGATATGAGAAAAACTATTTAATTTATTCTGAATCATTATTTTATTGACTGATACGCAATGTAATCAGTAAGTAGTCCAGTCACTGTTGTTGTTCAAGATAACTTGGCATCTTCGGGGCATACCTTCAACTAACGTTTCTGCGTATGTCACTTGTAAATCTTCCCATATCTTCTTTATCTTACGAGCTAGATTTATATGGTTTTCTATTTTTGCACCCTTCAACTTCATCTTAATTATTGCCAAAACGTTTTCTATTGGGTTTGCGTCTGGCGATTGAGAGGGCCAGCCTAAGGTTTGCACACCGCATTGGTGGAATACCGTCGGCCGATCGGTATCGCACCGTATCCACAACGCTGGCAGTATGAATATGCACATTTAAAAGCCCAGAGTCGTTCCATGTGCGGTACCGCACCGGTTCCGGAACCTTACCGCTACCGCTTCGCATCCGCTGGTCTGAATCAAGCTTTAAACGCATTTGGTTATAATATAAATATTAGTTCTACTTATCCGCTACTGCAGGGACAGGTCCAGCTGTCCAGTGAGCTATAGAGCTTAGGTGTGGCACTAAACTCCATTAAGGCTAAGCTTCTTTATATTAGGTATTCTTTGATGTTATCCTGTATCAATTATTAACACCCTGTAAATAATTTTGTGTAGAATTCCATAAGCTTAGATTTTTATGGCACTCTTGGATGGATGGATTTTATGAAATTGTTTCATAAATAAAAAAATCGTTGAAAAACTTATTCTTTTCCCATATTAATGATATATCATTTGGTGGCTTTATTTTAGAAAAAATTGAAGAACAATTATATTAATTCAAACAATGGGCGCATTCAGGGACGCTCAGCTGCTTAGCTAAGCGGTAATTTAGTCAGCTTATGCTAAATGACAGCAAACGGTATTTCCCTGAATGAAACGTCTGATAGTAAGCTGTTTTGACAGTTTGTTATTTATTTTGTAAGGTTAGGTGTTACTTTCACTATTATCTAATAAATCAAAAATTAAAGAAATTTTGGCTAATGATCTTCAAATTATGGACTATGTGTACCGGCTCACCCTAATTAATATGTTTTTATTCAAATTATTAAGTTTGTGTGTTTCCCGCTCCTTTTTTGGACACCGCTGACAAAGTCAGCTAACAAATTATACGCTGAGCGAATTTCTCAGCGGCTTACTGCAAGCATTTTCTCAGCGGGCCTGTTCAGGGACTTTGCTAACTTAGCGCTTCAGCCGCTGAC
The DNA here is from genome assembly GCA_963082815.1 of Melanotus villosus. Taxonomy (NCBI): domain Eukaryota; kingdom Metazoa; phylum Arthropoda; class Insecta; order Coleoptera; family Elateridae; genus Melanotus; species Melanotus villosus. The sequence continues at coordinate 36,236,809 of OY720419.1, read as the reverse complement.
CGTCCCTGAATGCGCCCAATGTTACAGTAATAAAGGGGTATTACTTTTTCATAGAAATAATGTACTTTTTATTATTTATACAGGCCTATAAATCCAGGTTTTGAATTTATTTTATCGTAAATTATATTTGTATATACAGGGTGTATCGTAAATGGCGCATAATTTTCGCACCACGCGATTCTGCGTTAAAAACTGGACAAAAAATTGTATAACTGTTTTAGGCCAAAACGTATAGTTTTAGAAGAATTGTTATTCAAGTCTTGTAAACTTAGCAACACTGTGCGGTCAGTCATACTACGTCACCTGCGATATCACCAATAGCAACCCGCTTGATTTAATATAATTGCATTGTACATCGTTGCAACGTTTATGAAAAGCACAAGCACTACAAAAATTTCAAACTTTGGATGGAAATTCTAATTAAACGAAGGGTATGTTGAGTAGAGGTGGGAATTTTCATTTTTTTTAAAGCTCGGCTCTTAAAAAAATTGTAACGAGCTCGGCTCGGCTCGTAAAATTTTTGATTTAATTCGGCTCGGCTCGGCTCGGCTCGATATATACTTAGCTCGACTCAGCTTGGCTCGATATATATTTAGCTCGACTAGGCTCGGCTCGATATATATTTAGTTCAACATATTTCTGGCTCACTTCGGAGAAACTATAAGTGAATTTGTTTCATCGCTTAACATATTTAGAGCATTAGGGAGATTATGTGTAAAACATAGTTTTTTCTTTCTAGAGTTAGTTTTAATACTGCGTAGTGCGTAGCAATTCAATTGAAGTGAGCTCGAGCATGTTACCGAGCTTTGAGCTTTGTACCGAGCTTCGAGCTTTGTAGCGAGCTTCGAGCTTTGTAAGGAGCTTCGAGCTTTGTAGAGCGCTTCGAACCTCTTACCGAGCTTCGAGTTTGAGCCCTATAACCGATTTGAAAAAAAAGCTCGGCTCGGTACTGGCTAGATAAACCCAAGCTCGGCTCGGCTCGATTAGTTATTTCTTTTGTTGATTAAACTGCAGCTAAAAATCATTATTTCATTAAAATATCACACAACAAGCGAACCAGAATATGACTTAAGGCTGCCAATAACTCCGTAACTAAAGAGTTAACAGCAAATTGGTACTGGAGTTTTTTGCTTGGATTTTGACGTCAAATCGCGTGATGTAAATATTACGCGCCATTTACGATACACCTTGTATATTCAGATTTTAACAGGCTATTGATGCCCATAGCTTGTCGAGGAGGACACACCGAGCCGTAGTGAGCTGAGCCCGGATCGGGTCACCCGTCCGAGTTCTGACCATGGACACCGATGCTTAACTTTGCAGAGCGATGCGCCATACCAATACTCACTACCATACCGCCTCCCCTATAATAATAATAATAATAATAATAAAGGCTTTCCATTCTTAGAAGAATACAGTCACTTCTTTCTGAAGCATGAAATCCTTATGTTGGGGTGGATTGGTTCCCTATACAGGGTGGTCACTTTTACAACGTACACCATTGGAATCTCGGAAACAGTAAGAGATACAGGGTTGGTTAAATAAGGAAAAAGTTGCGCCATTTTAGGCTCTTTAAAGAATTGAAGAGCAATCGGAGATAGCTTTTATAGTTTCTCAATTATCCTGAAAAATCTGAAAAGTTGAGTTTTTTTATTTCTTTAATAACTTTTTTGCTATTAGGACGAGTAAAATGAAATTTTGGGTGTTTACATAATTAAGCAAGGGCTATCTATTAATTGCACTCCTTAAAAATTTTCTAGGCAAACTAGATAGTTGGGTTTTCATGGGTAACTTCTGATTTTCTTATGGCCACCATATTGGATTTTTATACCCAAAGGATTTAGCCGTTGATGTGTCAAATCATTATTATATAATAGAAAATGTAGCTACGAAAGAATTATCAAAAGCATCTAAAGATAGAGCTCATTGAAGAAAATTAATTTATGGATATTCGTTAATATTAATTTGGATTAGTTTAATTTTGTTTTAGGGTTTATTTTATTTGCCTCCATCAATGAACAACACCGACTTTATCTTTGAGCTGTTAAACGATAGTCTTTCTCAAATCACGGAAACTATATCAAGCAAAATAGTGTTAATTGGAGACTTCAACTCTCATATTGGGTCAATGAACAATATAAATTTAGAATTATGTTACGATTCATATCTAAATGAGGAGAGAGCTACATATGTTTGTAAACACTAGGGCAGGGGTCGGCAAAGCCATACACGCGTGTCAACAGGTGACACGGCAGGCAATTTCCAAAAACACGTATAAACATTGCCATATAATTAAAATAGGTAAGAACCACCAAATGACTGTACTATAAACTATATTTTTAAAAATAATGAGTGACACGCCAAACAATACTAATAAACGAAATACAAACTTGTGACACTCGATTACTTTTCATGTGCCGACCCCTGCACTAGAGGTAGGAAAATTGTGCCATTTATGGAACAAAGTGACATGTTTGTACCAAATGACCGCACTCCCAGCGACACCTATTTAATTAAGAAATGGCAAGTCGCCTGGTCTTGATGGGTTACCAAACGAATTTTATAAAAACATGCCCTCGAAGGGCAGGGAATACATATTAAATTTATTTAACAACATATTAATTACAGGAAGAACCCCGATACAGTGGTCCAGAGTTAAATTATGTCTAATTCATAAAAAAGGTGATGCCCATCTTCCAGAAAACTATAGGGGAATCTCTCACGTTAATACACTTATGAAAATATTTACCCAGATTTTGTGTGATAGGATTGTAAATTGGGTTGAAACCAACCATAAATTACCAGAGAGCCAGGCTGGCTTAAGCAAACACAGATCCTACATATACAATATTTTTATTTTAAGTTCAGTAGTAGGCATTCATTTACGATTAGCAAAAAGGAAAGTATATTGCGCTTTCGTAGATTTCAAAAACGCATTTGATACGATTAATCGCTAATTGCTTTGGAATAAACTACATAGATTAGGACTTAGTTCTAAGGTTATTTGTATCATAAGCTACTTTTACAGTAATACCAGCCTCAAGCTGCAACTAAATAACATCTGGTCAGAAGATATCCCAATCCAACAAGGGGTTCTTCAAGGAGAAACGCTTAGTCCCTTGTTATTCTCACTTTTTATATCCGATTTTGAGCAGTTCCTTCTTAGCAATGATCTGCACGGGATAAATATTGATGGGCACCATAATATTCCTACGCTTTTCTATGCCGACGACCTAGTTTTACTGGCCGACTCACATCTTCAATTACAAAATGCCCTCAATCTATTTCAACAGTACAGCGAAAACAATTGTTTAACTGTTAATATAAAAAACACAAAAATTTTAATATTTAGAAAATCAGGCAAGCTCCCCCAAAACTTGACCTTTAAACTTGATTCGCAAATTATCGACATTGTAAATCAATTTACATATCTAGGGGTGCAGTTTAACAGCTCTGGCCTTTATCTTAATACTAGTAATACGGAGGTCGCCAAAACAGACATAGCAATGGCGAAGATAAAAAATTTGATGATAAAATCAAAAATGCAGTCTCACAATGCAAGAATGTTGTTATACCATTCTACAGTCTTAGGAACGTTACTCTACGTCTCGGAAGTCTGGGCTTTATATTACCCAGACATTATAGAAAAAGCCCAAACAAACTTCTTTAAACGGTTATACTATCTAAATAGATCAACACCGGGTTACATAATTCGCGCTGAATTCAACTCAGGCAAGTTAATAGTATATGTTATAAAAAAGGCGTTGACTTGGCTCTGTAAACTTTTGAACATGAGTAATCAACGGCTCCCTCGTCTATGCTTCAACAGACTGTTGGCACTTTGTGGCTTTCAAAATAACAATCCGAAATATAACTGGGTCAGTCAATTAAAAAGCTATTTCACATTATTAAACAAAGAAAACTTATGGTCGACTCAATCTGCAAGTGCAATAAGAAGTAGTATTCCCAGTTTTATTGCGGAGCTCAGCAACCACTATAAAACACAAGACCTGATCTCAATCACAAACTCCTTGTATTGTCCGACCTACAAGCGCATCATTGCAAGCTCGCTCCCCGATTTTTATGTGTCAATAAATAAATTGAGAGTAGTCTTCCAGTTAAGAACACATAACTCTCGAATTATATCATTTTAACTTAACAAAAATAGCTACAGAATTGACCCGAATGAGATTTGCTCGGTCTGTAATCTCCAAAAACAAGAAAATATCTTTCACATATTACTTGAATGTCCAATTTACGAATCATTGAGAGACCGCTACCTGAAAAGATATCTCATTACGTCGGAACATATAAGCTTTAATAATTACTGTGAAATTTTACTAAATGTAGGAAACATATATCAACTAAATGACATTTATTATTTCATTGATGGGGCTTTAAGGATAAGATATTTTATTTTTAATGAATGAATATAATTAATAAATATGTACTTTGATTTACCTCACATTTATGTTTATGTTTAATTTCTTTAACACTATACTTGTTACTGTAATGCCAACCCATTGTAATAAGCCATTTGGCTTCAAATACAATAAAGTATTCTATTCTATTCTATTCTATTCTATTCTATACCCAAAGGCGCAGAAAAAAATTACAAACATCATCCATGTATCACACATGGTCAAAAAAATTTAATTTAAGTCATGTGCCTTGGCCAACAAGATCCCCTTGCTTAAACCTTTAGACTTTTTTTAAGGATAAGGTGTTCGATACACCTATTCAAAAAGTCTAAAGGGTTTAAGCAAGGGGATCTTGCTGGCCAACGCATAATACAGAAAGTAAAACAGAGAAGGCAATGACACAAGAAGAAGTAGCAGAAGTGATAAAATCTATAAAAACAGGAAAAGCAACAGGCAGCGATGAAATAGCACCGGAACTTATAAAATGGGGTGGAGAAGAAATTCAAAAGTGGATAACATGGCTATTTAGTAAAGCGTGGACAGAGAACACAATACCTAAAGAATGGGAGATAAACGTAATTATACCACTACACAAAAAGGGAAATAAAATTAAATGCGAAAATTATAGGGCTATTTGCTTAGCATCGACCATGTATAAAATGTACACGAAAATATTAGAAAAAAAGCTAAGAAAAGAATTAGAAGGGAAGCTGGAACAAGAGCAGGCAGCATTCACAAAAGGAAAACAAACACAGGATCACATAAGTATAATTAGAAAAGTAATAGAGAGAGTAAATGAGGCAGAGAGAGAATTATACGTAGTGTTCGTAGATCTAAAATCTGCCTTCGATACAGTCTCAAGAGAAAAACTGTGGAACTGTCTAAAAGAACTAAAAGTATCGACAAAGCTCAGGCAAGTGATCGAAAGTGTTTATGCAAGAGTAAAAGGGGAAGTGCGGATAAAAGGCATAAGATCTAGGGAATTCGAAATACAAAGAGGAATTAAACAAGGCGATAGTCTGAGCCCCTTTTTGTTTAACATATACATGGACAACATTCTAAAGACATGCAAAAGAAATTTGCCAAAGGTAACCATTGGCTACAAAGATTTAGTACCAGTACAGCTACAAAGTCTTCTTTACGCAGACGACATAATATTAATGGGAGATAGTCGAGGAAATATACAAAAAATAATAGATCAGTGGGATAAGACAATACAACAAATGGACATGGAAGTAAACACAGGGAAAACAAAAGTGATGAAAATTAATGGAACAGAAGAACAACAAGATATCAGGTGGGGAAAAGACATAATAGAACAAGTTTCAACATTCGAATACTTAGGAACAACAATAAGTAAAGATGGAAAAATAGATTTAGAAATCTTGAACAGAGTAAGAAAAGCCACGCAAGTGTATTACCAACTAAATAAAACTATCTTCGGAAAGAAAGAAATAAGTACCTCAACAAAAACTAGAATATATAATGCGGTTGCGGTACCAACAATGATTTATGGCAGCGAAACCTGGCCATTAACTATAAAGCAGGAAGACAAGATAGCTGCAACGGAAATGAAGTATCTTAGAAAAATAGCAGGAAAAACCCTAAGAGATAAATGTAAAAATCAAGAAATAAGAGAAAAAGTACAACAAAAACCAATTAACGTAACAATAGAAGAAAAACAATTAAAATGGTACGGGCATGTTCAGAGAATGTCGCCAGAAGCATTAACTAAGAGAGTAGCTGAAGCAAAAAGGATAGGAAGAAGAAAGAAAGGTAGACCGAGGAAGAGTATGGAATCGAGATTGGAAGAACTAGCACGAAAAAGGGGGAAAACAACCAACGAATTAAAAAACATGTCTACGGATAGAAAAAAATGGAAGAAATGGGTCGACACACCAATCCAGCCAACGCCATAAAGGCATAAGGCTTTAGTTAAAGAAGAAGAAGAAGAAGAAGTGATACATGAATGAATTTGTAATTTTTCTCTGCACCTTTTGGTATAAAAATCCAGTATGGCGGCCATAAGAAAATCAAAAGTTACCCATGAAAACCCAACTATCTAGTTTGCTAGAACATTTTTAAGGAGTGTAATAGATAGCCCTTGCTTAATTATGCAAATACCCAAAATTTCATTTTACTGGTCCTAATAGCAAAAAAGTTATTAAGAAGTAAAAAAAAACGCAACTTTTCAGTTTTTTCAGGATAATTCAGAAACTACAAAGCTATCTCTGATTGCTCTTAAATTCTTTAAAGAGCTTAAAATGGCGCAACTTTTTCCCTATTTAACCAACCCTGTATCTCTTACCATTTCCTAGATCCCAATGGTGTACATTGTAAAAGTGACCACCCTGTATTCCAGTTTTTTTTTCTTCTAAAGGTTCTTATGTGTCTTTGCCTCTTCTACTATCTTCCTCCATTCCATTCTTTTTTTTGTCTTTCCCTTCCATTCCTTGATGTTCATATTTTTTAAGTCTTCTAACACTTCGTCAAACCATCTAATTTTCGGCCTTCCTCTTGGTCTGTTTGTCTCAGGTTTCCAAGTTGTTACTTCTTTTATCATTTTTGCATCGTCTTTTCCCATCAGGTGTCCGAGCCATTTGATACGCTGCGCTTTCATGACTTTCGCAATATCCTCTGCTTTCATAATTTCTAAGACTTCATGATTCATGTATTGTCTACATTCCCCGTTATCCGTGATTTTGTTACCCATTATCATTCTTAATATTTTTCTTTCAAATATTCTTAACTGCTCGTTTTCTGCTTGTGTAGGGGGCACATTATTTCCGCTACGTATATTGCTACTGTTCTAATTAGCGATTTATAGATTATAATTTTAGTTTTTATATTTATCTTTTTGCTTTTCTACACTTCTCGATTTGCATAATACGCCTTACATCCTGTCTGTATTCAACTTTTTAACTCTTCACTTCGTTCGTTATTAAATGTTTATTGTACTCCTAAGTATTTAAAAAATCACACTTTTTCTAGGGAATATATTCCTATCTTGACTTCCTTGATTCCACCATCTTTTCTCTCCCGCACTTCATATATTTTGTTTTCTTCTCATTTATTTCGAGTCCCACTTCTTTTGATTCTTTTTCTAATTTCGTGAAAATTTCCTCCAGTCTCTTCCATGATCTCGATATTATGACAATATCGTCCCCATATGCTATGATTTGAGCATCTTTATTTCTTATGCTTCCATTTACGTTTACTCGTCTTATTGAATCTTCTAAAGCCAAATTAAAGAGCATTGCTGACAGTGCGTCTCCCTGTCGGACACCTTTGTTAACATTAACAATACCTCGACGGTGTGCCGTTGCCTTCCGAGAGAAGCGTTGGGTGTTTTTGATGTACGTATGGCCCTAGGAATTGAACCCAGCCCAGTTTAAATCACAGTAGTCAGACTCCTGCTGAACCAGTTGAGTTACAACCGCAAGTCAAATCTACTGTGTTATAGCCTATTCAAATAATGAATAAGATGAATATGAATATTAAATTTGTAAGTGACAAGACAGGAAAAATAAGTGCAAACAAATAAGAAAACATAAACATAGAAAAATTATCAAAGGATATAGATCAAATGCAAGAAAAAATTCACAAAGAACAAGACCAAATGGAGAACGAAGGAATCATCTATAAAGAAGTAGCAGAAGCAGTAAAGGAAATCCGAATTGGAAAAGTGGGAGGACCAGATGAAATAAGCCCAGAGATGATTAAATGGGGTGGAAGAAAAGTAACGAAATGGATCACAGAGATAAGCAAAAAAGCATGGAAAAAGAAACGAATACCTAAAGATTAGGAAAGGAACACTGTAACACTGTTACATAAGAAAGGTGATGAAAGCAAATGCAAAAATTATAGAGCAATCACACTAGCACCAGTAGCCCTAAAAATGTATAACAGAGTTCTAGAAAAAAGACTAAGAAAGGAAGTATAGAGGACGAATGGGGAGAATTCAGACCAGCAAGGCAGACAATAGACCTCGTAAGTGTGATTAGAAAACTTATAGAGGACAAGATAGAAACAAATTCAGAGCTACACCTGACATTCGTAGATTTACAAGCGGCATTTGACAGTACAAAAAGATAAAATATGGAGCTGTCTAATAATAATTTACGATACTAGTAACGTTATGAAGTATTTTACATTACGAGAGAAAAGTTTGAAAGAAGGAGTGACGAAGGAGCGAGTTCTTTTAATTCTCGAGTAATGTAACCAGCAAATAACGTTACGAGTGTCGTAACACGGTTTATATCATCCTATAATAATTTTTTTCAAAAAATAAAAAATTATTTTCAATGACAGTTCAATGACAATTCATAAAGTATAACGTAAATCTGCCATATTGTGCTGTTATAAGCTTTATCTACTTTCATTTCGTAATATCAATATTTCGAAACGAAAAATCGTGTTGTAATGAACTATATTACAGCACTAGTATCGTAATAACTTTTGACATAAAAATGACAGATTGACAAGAGAATTCATAGTTATTTTATTTGTTATAAACATTTATTATGCCCTTTTTACGATTTTTACGATATGAATATAGTACAAAGCTTTATCTACTTTCATGAAATTAGCAAAAAAAATTAAATATTTGCCAATAATTAATTACCTTATGCAAAAGTTGACTGTTCCAATTTTCATTCAAACTGACAGCAACCAACACCAAATAAACAAAAAATCAAGCCTTAACGTATTAGATTTCAATGAAAATTGGAATAGTCAACTTTTGCATCAGGCAATTAATTATTGACAAATATTTAATTTTTTTTGCTAATTTCATGAATGTAGATAAAGCTTTGTACTATATTCATATCGTAACATCATATTACGATCCTCAATGGATTTGTCAAACTCCACCTGCGGTCTCGTTTGACAAACTTTCCATCTCGTATCGTAATATGAGTTGTTACGATACTCATATCGTAAATAACTATTATCTACTTTCATTTCGTAATATCAATATTTCGAAACGAAAAATCGTGTTGTAATGAACTATATTACCGCACTAGTATCGTAATAACTTTTGACATAAAAATGACAGATTGACAAGAGAATTCATAGTTATTTTACTTGTTATAAACATTTATTATGCACTTTTTACGATTTTTACGATATGAATATAGTACAAAGCTTTATCTACTTGCATGAAATTATCAAAAAATATGAAATATTTGCCAATAATTAATTACCTTATGCAAAAGTTGACTGTTCCAATTTTCATTCAAACTGACAGCAACCAACACCAATAAACAAAAAATCAAGCCTTAACGTATTAGATTTCAATGAAAATTGGAACAGTCAACTTTTGCATCAGGCAATTATTGATAAATATTTAATTTTTTTGCTAATTTTATGAAAGTAGATAAAGCTTTGTACGATATTCATATCGTAACCTCGTATTACGATCCTCAATGGATTTGTCAAACTCGACCTGCGGTCTCGTTTGACAAACTTTCCATCTCGCATCGTAATACGAGTTGTTACGATACTCATATCGTAAATAACTATTACATCATCCTATAACGTTATCATGGTAATAACTCCTTAGCAACGAGTTATGTTATGATACATTTAACAGCACTAGTGCTGTAAAGCTTATAACGTGCTGTTATGGCTGATTTACGTTACTATTTATGAATTGTCATTGAAATGTCATTGAACTGTCACTGAAAATAATTTTTTATTTTTTGAAAAAAATTATTATAGGATGATGTAAACTGTGTTACGACACGCGTAACGTTATTTGCTGTTACATTACTCGAGATTTAAAAGAACTCGCTCCTTCATCGCTCGTTCTTTCAAACTTTTCTCTCGTAATGTAAAATGCTTCATAACGTTACTAGTATCGTAAATTACTATTACATCATCCTATAACGTTATCATGGTAATAACTCCTTAGCAACGAGTTATGTTATGATACATTTAACAGCACTAGTGCTGTAAAGCTTATAACGTGCTGTTATGGCTGTTTTACGTTACTATTTATGAATTGTCATTGAACTGTCATTGAACTGTCACTGAAAATAATTTTTTATTTTTTGAAAAAAATTATTATAGGATGATGTAAACTGTGTTACGACACGCGTAACGTTATTTGCTGTTACATTACTCGAGATTTAAAAGAACTCGCTCCTTCATCGCTCGTTCTTTCAAACTTTTCTCTCGTAATGTAAAATGCTTCATAACGTTACTAGTATCGTAAATTACTATTACATCATCCTATAACGTTATCATGGTAATAACTCCTTAGCAACGAGTTATGTTATGATACATTTAACAGCACTAGTGCTGTAAAGCTTATAACGTGCTGTTATGGCTGTTTTACGTTACTATTTATGAATTGTCATTGAACTGTCATTGAACTGTCACTGAAAATAATTTTTTATTTTTTGAAAAAAATTATTATAGGATGGTGTAAACCGTGTTACGACACGCGTAACGTTATTTGCTGTTACATTACTCGAGATTTAAAAGAACTCGCTCCTTCGTCGCTCGTTCTTTCAAACTTTTCTCTCGTAATGTAAAATGCTTCATAACGTTACTAGTATCGTAAATTACTATTACATCATCCTATAACATTATCATGCTAATAACTCCTTAGCAACGAGTTATGTTATGATACATTTAACAGCACTAGTGCTTTAAAGCTTATAACAGCACGATATGGCTGATTTACGTTACTATTTATGAATTTTCATTGAACTGTCACTGAAAATATTTTTTTATTTTTGGAAAAAAGTTATTATAGGATGATATAAACCGTGTTACGACACGCTTAACGTTATTTGCTGATTACATTACTCGAGAATTAAAAGAACTCGCTCCTTCGTCGCTCGTCCTTTCAAACTTTTCTCTCGTAATGTAAAATGCATCATAACGTTACTAGTATCGTAAATTACTATTACAGCACTAGTGCTGTTAAAGGTATCTTAACATAACTTGTTGCTAAGGAGTTATTAGTATGATAACGTTATAGGATGATGTAAAACAAATTAAAGCATGACTGAGACTTACACGAGCAATCAAAAGCACATATAAAAAGGCTAAGGATAGGTCAAATGGACTAAAGTCAGAACCGTTTTTTTCCTTTAGTTTTCAAGATAAATGGTTGAAATTTGGAACATCCTATATACTTAACAAACGTCACTTTCTGACATATTAAATGATTGCTTTCCATTTCCTGTTGCACCGGAAGTGACACTAACATTTGATTTTCAAATAGAACACCCTATATATTAAAGCGTTTTTGAATTCTGCATAATTTTCTGAATCCAGTGATACCACATAAGTGACATTTCAGTCTTCAATATTTATTTTAATTTAATTTTTAGTTTTCTATTTAAGTGTGCCATGACTGTACCGATTTATTCTAATTGAGCCTTGTAATACTAGAAAAATCGAATTCCCGTCGAAAATACTAAATTATGTGATTTATGAGCAAATAAAGTTCATCCAAATGGTTTTTGGGACAAAACACAATCTTTTCAAATGGAACCATATTGGTACCGTGGTACCATTTATTGGTAGTATTAATAAGGAATTTATTCATGTGCTTTATTAAAATCTGCGATAAATACAATCAGAATTACAGCTAAGAGGAAATAAGAAAATACAATTTTGTTCCAATTATAAGGTAAGAAGTAAATAAGGTGGCTTTGAAAACAATGAAAACAATAAACACTGGTAAATCAACAAATGTTTGACAAGCTAAATATTTCATTGCTTTCAAAGCCACCTTATTTACTTCTTGCCTCATAATTGGAACAAAATTGTATTTTCTTATTTCCTCTTAGCTGTAATTTTGATTGTATTTATCGCAGATTTTAATAAAGCACATGAATAAATTCCTTATTAATACTACCAATAAATGGTACCACGGTACCAATATGGTTCCATTTAAAACTATTGTGTTTTGTCCCAAAAACCATTTGGATGAACTTTATTTGCTCATAAATCACATAATTTAGTATTTTCGACGGGATTTCGATTTTTCTAGTATTACATGGCTCAATTAGAATAAATCGGTAGTCATGGCACACTTAAATAGAAAACTAAAAATTAAATTAAAATAAATATTGAAGACTGAAATGTCACTTATGTGGTATCATTGGATTCAGAAAATTATGCAGAATTCAAAAATGCATTAATATATAGGGTGTTCTATTTGAAAATCAAAAGTTAGTGTCACTTCCGGTGAACCCGGAAATGTAAAAAAATCATTTAATATGTCAAAAAGTGACGTTTATTAAGTGTATAGGATGTTCTAAATTTCAACCCTTTATCTTGAAAACTAAAGGAAAAAAGTGGGGTGTACCATGGAAGAACTGTATTAAAAAAACAAAACCAACCATAGGGTATAAAGACCTTAGCCCCATAAAAATAGAAACATTAATGTATGCAGACGACATAGTGCTCATAGCAGATAAACCCACGAAAATGCAAAACCTGATAAATATCTGGACAGAGGAAATAGAAAGGAAGATGAAAATAAATGAATGCAAAACAAAATCGATGCATATAAATAGAAACAAGAAGGACAACCTACAGCAGTTCACATGTAAAGGAAAGAAAATAGAAACACTGACAACATTCCAATACCTAGGAGCAAACATAGTTAGTGATAGCAAGGTAGAAACAGAAGTGGTAAACAGGATCAAGAAAGCAACAAGGATGTATTAGCCATCAACAGAACAATATTAGGAAAAAAGGAAATAAGTAAGAAGACAAAGCAACATATTTACAACACAATAGTAATCTCAACAATCCTGTATACAATAGAGGTGCTACCAACACTACCAGAACAGAAGAGAAAAATCACAGTAGTAGAAATAATGTTCTTAAGGAAGATCCAAGGTGTGACAAAAATAGACAGATGGAAAAACGAAACGATATACAAAGAAATGAAACAAGAACCAATTAAGACAAAGATAGAGAAGAAACAACTGACATGGTATGGGCATGTAATCAGAATGGATCCGAGCAGGAAAATCAAGCAAATTTGCAAGCAAGACCAATTGGTAGAAAACAAGATGGTGGCGAAGGAAAACACTAAAGAAAATAGTAGAAGAATTAATAAGATCACATGGCACAACACTAGAACAAATAAAGAAAATAGCAGCAAATAGGAAAGAATGGAAGAAATGGATAACATCACACTACCCGATGCTATAATGGTACATAAGGGAAATGGAAAAGAATAAGAAGAAGCATCTCTTACCTACTTCAATATCAAGTATCTTGAAACTAGTTAACTTTAGCGACATTTATAGATACCTTTTTTGTATGGAAAACATTAAGCGGTGATTTTTTTAGGTAAATCTGCCATAACTTTAAGTATAAAAAAGTTGCAGCTTTTTTGAGATATTAGGTGTAGTAAAAGTAATGTTTTTTACATTAAAATAGAGGACGGATTATTGTTTTCCATCCTTGGAATGTTTGATTTGGGCCCCTTGATTTCATCTGCCTTCAAGAATTTCTCTGTATAGCAGCGTCTTGGGTAACCCATGATCATATATGCAACTATGTGCTCAACCCATCTTAAGCGAGCTTTTGACGTTAGAATTTCTATAGGGACACACTTGGTTTGCTCTTCATAAGGCTTCATCATTGGATATGTGGTGTTACCATCTTAATTTCATTAGAAGTCTGAAATGCCTCTCCAGGGTTTTAATATGTCGGCTGTAGTTTTTTAGCTTCCAAAAGGCTCAAAATTTTTGATAACTTTTCGCATAAAAGTGGATCAATGGCATCTAATGCAGCTCGAATGTTGTCTTTCAGCTGGTGAAGTGTTTGTGGATTATTAGTATACACTTTATTCTTCAAATGCCCCCAAAGAAAATAATCTAAACGAGTAAAATCACAGGATCTTGGGGCCAATTCACCTCAGAGTTTCTGGAAATGATGCAATCATCGAACTTCGAGCGCAATAAGGCGATTGTTTCATGGCTTGTATGGGATGTTACGCCATCTTGTTAAAACCAGAGCTGATTCACATCCATTTCATTCAATTTAGGTCACAAAAATTCTCTTAGCATGTTACGGTAACGCTCGGAATTAACGGTAACAGTAGCTCCATCGGCATCTTCATAGAAGTAATTTGAAAAAAAAAACTCCATTGTTGCAATTGCCAAACTCTATAACTATTTTCTATCAACAAATTTTTTCATGGCCATTGCGATATATGTCGGATAACGACAATCAACATCCACGCTAACCATTGGATCACCCATTATATCTTTAAGCTGTTCTCTATTAACACTGGTTATATTATCCTCATTCTGCGGTTTTTGGTTTTGCTGGTGTAACCAATCAAGGTTGTCCAAATTTGTTCAAATTTGGTAGGTGGGTAGAAAACTGAAAAAGAAACAACTTTTGCATTTAACATTTTTCGAAATTTTGAAAAATAACCGAACTTTTTGTAATTTTTTTGTAAATATGTCGAATTTGACAGGTAAAGCTGATCGATAAAAAAAAATCGTCAACGACATATTGCATTATTTTCAAAGCAAAAACTGTTCATGAAATCTAAATTTGGGTAAACTAAAGAATAAAAAAAATTCTCATATGATGCGGACTTTAATGGTGACGCTGTATATTAACGAATTTGTCTGGTATGTCAAATTGCTTCATGATGTTCTATTTTGCGATTCTGGGAGGATTTTCTTTGTTATAGAAAGTAATGTATTTGACATAGCTTTCGTTAGGACTTTACCTGTGATGGCTAACAGTGAAATGCCCCTGTAGTTACTGTAAGTAGCTGCATCCTCTTTCTTTTTAGTATCAAAGAATCTCTAAGATCCTGTAGTACGTATTCATTTGTCCATATTAGGTCGTAGATGGCTTTCAAGTGAGGTATTAGAATGCTACTGATGCTTTTAAAATTTCTGTTGCTATAACATTGCATCCAGCTGCTTTGCTAGTCTTTATTTGATTGAGGGCTTGGGTAAGGTCATGTTCAGTTAGGGGGGCTATTTAATTCTTCTTGGACTGTATGTAGAGGAATTATGTTACATTACATTGAGATTAACTACATTATCTTGATTCAGCAGGTCTTCTAATACTCCTTCCAATGATTTCTAATCTCAGATTCCTGTTTTAGAAGGTTGCCATTTGTAACTCGGATAGGGTTTTGATTGTTGTGTCTGGGCTCGTATATTGCTTTAATAGCTTGGAAAATTTTTTGTAGTCGTAGTGATCGGCATAATTCTGAATTGTGTTTGATTTTTCGTTCCACCAGGCGTTTTTGATATTCCTTAGTTCCCTCCTCAGCATCTGCGTTGTGGAATTGAAATTGTTGAGCTTTGCTCTGTTATTGGGGTCACAGAGACGAGCCTGTAGGGCTTTCTGCTTACGATCCAATAGATCTTGAATGAGCTGACTGTTCTTGTTAAACCAATTTGACTGTTTTCTTTTGCTTTCAGTACCCAGTATTGTTTCACTTGTCTTTCGAATAGTCTCGAACAATGACCCACTAGTTGTCTATATTTGATGTATCATTTTCTGAAATATTATTAAGATTGCTGTAGATTTCATTCTGTAATCTCCACGTTTTGTAGGCGATGTACATAGAGTTGGTTTAATTGATGTGTCCACGAAGCTTTGGTTTTAGAATTTATTCATTTTGGGAATGACTGGTCTGTGGTCTGACTAACAGTCAACGTCTGCTCTCGCTTTAGTATTTAGGACGTCCTTAAGATCCCTTCTGCAGACTATAATGTGATCGAGTTGATGCCAGTGTCCATTTTATGGGTGCCTTTCAATTTGTTGCTTTGTCGGAAGGCTGTTGGTAAGTTTTGGCCTGTGTTAGTTACACAGTGTTAGAAGCATTTCACTATTTTGATTCATAATTCCAATGCCATGTTTTTCTAAAGTGCCTGCCCAAAGATCATCTTGTCTCTCTACTCTGGCATTAAAATCGCCGAATAAGACTATCTTTTCTTCTGGTAAAATTACACCCATTTGATGTTAAAACTAATACACCTGTGATTGAAACGATTTCTTTTTTGTTATTTTTAACCAAAAGTTATTAATTTGATTCTATTACTAGCTGTTACCTACTTAACAACATTTAGATCCTTCAGTGCCAGTTTAAACTGAAGCTTAGTGTAAGGCAACTTGAACTTAAGCCAAACTTTCCTCCAGCTTAAATTTGTACTGAATTGCTGTCTTGTAGAACGTTAATTACAATGGTTTGGGTTTTGACTAATTTTTACTAATAATAATAATAATAATAATAATAATAATAATAATAATGTATCAATAAAGTAAAAAAAAAGTAGTACTTATTTCACTATTTGAAATGTAATTATTAAATAACGTGTTAATTATAAAGGAATTGTTGTTACAGTTAACTAAAGTGTTTGCTGATGATGAAGCACTTATTAATAAGAAATTACCAAAGGAGTTGATATTACGAATATTTTCCTATCTTGATGTGGTCTCATTATGCCGATGTGCTCAGGTATCAAAATCTTGGAATGTGTTAGCTTTAGATGGATCTAATTGGCAAAGGATTGATTTGTTCGACTTCCAAAAGGATGTAGAGGTATGTATTAATATTACTTAGAACTTATAACAAGTTTTCTAAATTCGGTGAGATATAAGTACCTAAGCAATTAATGAAAAGGAATACAATACAGAAAATATTGAAATCCCTATTTTATATTATTTGTTGTATGTTAGTAGTAGTAGTTTTTTTTTTAAGTTGTTTCGCACAGATTTATCTCACTGGTTACACACGTTTCACTTAACAAAATTAAGAGTGGATTATACTCTTCAATTAACTTTTCCAGTTGTTCAATATGTGCCAACATACTCTGCGTATTAAAATAAAATAATGTTGTTGTCCTAGTTCTTTATTCTTGGTATTTAATCTAAAAAATCAATTTTGCTAGTTTCCATTTCTAATTTCCTTTTATAGACCGGGCAAGTAGTATCCCAAGCTCCGTGATAAATATCAATTTTTAATTTAACTTTTCTACTTCGGACTCTTCTGCTTTACATTCCTTTGAACTATGTGAACCAGCACATCTTGGGCAGGTTATTTCCCTTCTGCATTCCCGTGCTTTGTGATTGTAACCGTTGCAGTTATAACATCTAGTGACTTTCACAGCATCATATACTTTGCAGCTGTCCCACCCAATATTGACTTTTTCTTCCGGCAACATATTTCTGTATGATTCGGCCTCTATTTCTGCATACGCAAAGTGTTTATGGAATCTTAAGTTTTTCATTTCAGCGACATACACAACTTTAATTTTAGCCTTTTCCAGAAATTGATTTTGTATCTTGAGTTTACTTTCAATCAATTGGGGATCATATTTTTCAGACATTCCTACTATTTTTACACGTGGTATTCTCTGTTTTGGAATATTAATATCATATTTATCCCCCCATGTAGTTTTGCTACCGCATTCTTATTTTTACATTCGATAATTATTCCACCTCTACTTGCAGTTTTAACCCCCGATATTTCGATGATAGTGGGATCAATGGTTTTATTAATTTCCTCTATAGTTTCTAAACTTTTTTGATTTCCATTCTTTGGTTTGATTACAACAACCGGTTCGTGTTTCTTCACCTTTGTTTTTTCTGCATACGTTGCCTGTACCAGTTCCTGTTTCTCTGCTACTTTTCTAAGGCTGTTTCCAACTTCCTCGTTATTATCTTTTATTAAGTCTGTTAACGTGATAACAGCCTTCTGCTGAGCATTTAACTCCTTACTTAAAATTTTTATTTCTTCAGAACAATCCTCCATTGCCTTTTTCATTACTTCCAAATTATTCCTCATGCTTACATTTTTCATGATACTGCAGTTATTACAGCACCAGAACACATTTTGTGATTTGGTGATAAACTCATACGCATTATCGGTTAAATTTACACACTTCTGATGAAAAGATCGTTCACACCATCCTACACATATTATTAATTTATCGGTTCTTTTTAAGTCTAACCGACAGTTTCCGCATACCGAAACCATAATGGCAAGGTGATTATTTATTCCACCAGCCTAACATGACACTTTTTACTTTTTAGGGCCCAATTATAGAAAACATATCCAGAAGATGTGGAGGCTTTTTACGGCAGCTATCACTTCGGGGATGCCAGTCAATTGCCGATGGCTCAATGAAAACTCTCGCTCAATTGTGTCCCAATGTGGAAGACCTAAATCTCAATGGTTGTAAAAAAATAACAGATACCACTTCCCAATCGTTGGCTAAACACTGCTCCAAACTACAGAAATTAAATTTAGATAGTTGTTCCGCTATCACAGACTTGTCATTGAAGGCCTTGAGTGATGGTTGTCCTCAATTATCTCACATTAATATAAGTTGGTGTAGTAACATTACTGAAAATGGTGTCGAAGCATTGGCTAGAGGTTGTCCAAAACTTAAGAGCTTTATCAGTAAGGGATGTAGACAGATTACTTCAAGAGCTGTTATATGTCTAGCAAGATTTTGTGAACATTTGGAAATTGTCAACCTTCTGGGATGCAGTGTAAGTGTGCAATATTTAGTATTCAAGTAGTTCATTTCAGTTTCAGTATTTTCTTATGTGAATAAAAACAATTAATATTATAATAACTAAGCAATAACACAAGAATTAAAATTAATTATCCCCGCATTTAATTTTTGTGTAAGTTTATTGAGGCAGCTTTCTGTAACATTTGTTAGGTTATATCCTTTATAGAGCTCTGAAAATTCCTAATTTTCTATTTCTTCATCATTTATTTTCATAAAGATGCATTTCTAATTGTTATAGTTTAGCTATAATATAATACAGTGTAAACTTAATAATTCGGATTCTCAATAATTTGAACTTCTCTCTAGGCATACTTATTTGTTTCTATTATGTATTTTGTAATCCAGATTTTTAAAGGCTCCAATAATCCAAATTTATGTATATTATAACACAATAGGGTTCTTTCTAAGTTTAATTTTCTATTGAATTACTCAATTGTGGTTTAGGATACCTCAATACGCATATATAAATCATCTGAAACTGTCTTCATAGCTCCATTGTAAAAAACATAGATCCAATGTAATTAGGTAAAATAGCAAAAAACAAAATGGAATTTATGACTAAATTTAATTTTGTACATTAAGGTAAGGCGCCACAGACATCCGGACTTGACTTGACTTGACTTGAGTCAAGAAGAAATACGGTCTGGTTATACTGCATGAATGCAGCACCACAGGATCTTAACTGAACCTGACCGGACTAACGAACCAGACCAGAGTCAGTTAGGGTTCAGTCCTGGTGCGGTCAAGACCTGACTCCCCACTAGCTCAATGCACTGCTAATTTCCCGCGGTGTGTTAAGATTGTTGTGCATAATGGAAGTCCAAAACGAAAGTAAGGAGGAAAAGATTATCGAATTGTTGAGGGTTCATTCGAAAATAGTTTTTAAATTGTTATGCTGTTAAATGTTTCAGCAATATATAAAATTCGCCATACTTTTTCCGTTGCTTAATATACGAACTCAATCTTTGTTTTCTTTTTTTTAAATAGAAGTAGTACTCGTTAAAAAGTCAGGTCTAGTCTGGCCCGGTTCAGTCAAGGCAAGTCCGGATGTCTGTGGCGCCTTACCTTTAGTTTTGTGTTAGGCCAATACTGTTTACGTTATGTAGCTTATACCGGGTGTTTGACTTTAGGGGCGAACATAGGGAAATAGTATGGGAAATCGTATAAATGCAGATTCCTGCTTGCTGTTTGAGTTAATAGGATTGATAGTGGTATCAATCGAAAGACAAAAAGAATTCGCTTAATTTGATACTATGTACTTTACTTGAATTTGTTGCTTGTTTAAGAAAGAAATAGCTTAAAAACTGCAATAAATAATTTGCATTTTATTCACAAAAACAGACCAGCCATGATCAAATTTGAAGTTACTTTATGCCAAAATAAATTTTATTTTCTGTCAGTTATCAATTCACCTATCTACATAATTACTACGAATAGTAATTAAACTAGCATGTAACATGTAACAGAGCAGGCATGTCTGCGTGAAGGCGTTTCATATCATAGACCTAGGAAATTAGCGGTAATACTAGAAATACTATCAGTATAAGATGACAAAACATGCTTAACCATCTCAGTCACATGTCCAACTCCCATTGTATATGTGACTTACTAACTACCTTGCACTGCAGAAGCGGTGTCTAGCGGCTAGCGTCACAGGCATGTTAACGTTATGCAGTGCTTCTTGTTGGCATGGGGTGGGCCTGGCGTAATCCAGGATTGATCCACGAGGATCTGCTCCATGTCGATTGATGATGATGATGATGATGAGGAGAGGGTATTTATTGTCAAAACATTTTATATTGGCATCGGTTTTCCACTATCCTATCAACTCAAAAGGGGGGCAGGAATCTGCATATATACGATTTCCCATGCAATTTCCCTATGTTCAACCCTTAACGTTCAACGGACTGGCCTCATAAAATTACTTAAACGACGGGCCGGGGTCCAGTCGAACCCCATGATGAAAAGTCTCGAAAAATATTTCTAGTATGTAATGTATCTGTTTTAAAGGGCATTATTTCCAATAGCTCAGGGAAAATATCAGTCATGCATCGTTTTCGACTAATACTGGAGAAATGCCTTGCATAATTGAGAAAAATTTTAACCTTCTGTAAAGGCGGACTGGGGTCTGTACAGACCCCGGATTGAAAAAATGTTATAAAATGTAAACAGGTACAAATACTTGTACACAAATATAATAAACAGATAGAGGGAGGAACAAAGAACGGGGAACCACAGACAATACTTGAGAAATCCTCTGCGTAATTGAGAAAATTTTAACTGTCTGTAAAGGCGGACTGGGGTCTGTACGGACCCCGGGTTGAAAAAATGCTATAAGATGTAAACAGGCACAAACACTTGTATACAAATACCATGAGATCGAAAAAAAGATGATTCTGAGCAGGCCTTGACAAGTGCAACACGATTGGCAAGACTGATTTCAAAATGTGGCAGTAGGTTAGAGGTTAATAAATGTCAAATAAATTAAAACACAAAACAGTATTTATTTAGGGAACAAACTGAAAACTAAGATGAATACATGTTAGAGTAGGTGTTCAAAATGTGATCCTTCACTTAAATAATTCTGGAAACAAGATTGCAAAACTGACTTACATTTGAAATGTCACTGTCACATTATAATTCATAGGCATTCTAGAACCAGTGTAGCCAATCGTGTTGTACTGGTCAAGGCCTGCTCAGAATCATTTTTTTTTCGATCTCATGGTATAATAAACTGATAGAGGGAACTCCAAAAAACAGATAGCTAACCGCGCAATATTCAAGACTCCAAATTCAAAAAGTTATTTAAAAAAAACATAGTCCGTTGAAGGTTAAGTGAAACACACGGTATTAAAAAAAAAACTTCAACTTTTTGAGATTTCTGAATTATAGTTTAATCCACTATTATATTCTAATACTTCAAAATATGAATCACTTTCCTATTTCATATTTCATAAGTAAAACTATGTGAAAATGTTGTTGAACTTGATCTGTCTCAAATTTCTAGAATAATCAGTTCTGCAGAAGGCAACGGGTACATATTCCCCTAGTATACAGGGGATATATAATAAAGTTCACGATGCCAAGTCATTTAAAATGTGGCTTTGATCCCCCTCGCCAGCGTCCTAAAAAGGATATGGCACTATGAAGAAGAATTAATCAGTTAATAATATGGCATTCAGTCTTCACCCAAAAACATAACAAATAAGCTTCAACCCCTGTCATCAAGATGCGTCTAAAGCATCTCTTGTTATTGTGGTTTAGTGTACATTGGAGAAACTGTGGACACAAACATTGCCTGAAATCAGGTCTTCTCTCACACTCATCACACACATCATTATGAAACTGACCGTAAGATCTTGTTTGAAAAATAATTGATCATTGCCATTTCTCCCCATTTTGTCAACAGAAAAATCTGTGAGGTTGTTGAAATCATCAAGACCTCCTAACAACTTAAATCAAGGCGCTGGTTGTCATCTGTCGGGCATATGGAAAGTCTGTCATCGTTAATGGTTCCACTCCCTCCATTCATGGCTAATTGTCATCTTAGTCGGTGATGCTTGACTGGTTACAGCCGGTATAAAGTCGTTGTATTCTTCAGAAAGATTTGGCCTCTGGCTTGGTTAACAAGTTGTGTTACCGTGCCCTTCTTCTTTTTGCTAAAAGAGTTTTATCTTTGGCATGGAGTGAAAGTGATTCTAAATTAAAACGAACATAATCCACAGTTAAAGCAAAGTTTAAAAATACCAAAGGAGTGAACATAAGGAGATTAAGACAGAACAACTCAACAGAGATAAAATTAAAGGCGTCTGACAGCAACAGAAGAGACGTTACAAGATTTAATAAAAATAGCTAAATCAAAATTAAAAAAAAAAAATAGAGAATAGATAAACCAGAAATATGGGAACAGATGCAGTTATGATAAGAAAGATATTCAAAGAAGAAACCAGAAAAATAAATGATAATATTGATCAAAAATTGGATGAACAAATGAAGCTGATGAAAGATACAAAAATAAAAATCGAAATGAATGAAAGGAAAACAAACCAAATAGAAAGAAATATGAGAAGAAAGAACATAGCCTTCTTCGGGATTACAACTCCAGAAGGAAGCATTCGGGATTACAACTCCAGAAGGAAGCAATTATTGGGAACTAGAAAAAGAACTAGTAAAGTCCATAAGAACAGTAATAAAAATAGATATAAAAGACTTCATAAAGAAAATTGATAGAAAAAGAAATGACGGACCAATACTAACGGGATTAACCCCTTGAACCCGGTGATGCATCACTTGCATCGTATTTGGAAACTCTAGCTCACGCTTAATATCCGATGATGCACTATGTGCATCATTTTAGTTCTGGCTTGTATAGCTATCTTATAACAGTACTAAACCCCCAGATATTAGTGCATACCTCATTTGTAGAGTCCCAGATATAGAAAAAAAAATGTATACTATAAGGTTTATTTTCCACCATTGAATTTAGCATACATAGCATGTGACTTTGTGCCTTATTGACAAATCGCGGAAGATGGTAAGCCACAGCTGAGCGCGCTCCTTATCTGTGGGCCGGATCTACAAGCTACCTAGTGCTTTACACTCCCGGGTTCGAGGGGTTAACAACCTACAGAAGAAACTTATAAATTTTTACAAACAGAAAAACCCTAAAGAAGTAATAGAAGAAAGGAATAAACTAAAGCCAAAGCTAATAAAAGCAAAGAAGAAGGGAAAAGAAGCATGCTTAAAATATAATAAACTAATAATAAGCGGGAAACTATACAAGAAACAAGCTGAATATGAAGGAATAGATGAAGAAGAATAGTAACAGGAAGAGAATATAAGTTCGTTATATGTAGAAGATAAAGATTCTTCACAAACAGGAGAAGATACCCAAGTAGGAGATAGGCAATACAAAAATAGATAAGAAAAGGGGAAGAAACAAACTGGGATCATACGAAATAGAAAAAATCATAGAAATCCAAAGAAAACACCAAGCAAGAATTAACTACCATCAACTTCTGAAACAAAATTAGTAAAAGTACTCAAGGTACAATCTCTACTGGCTCCGATAAAGAATCCAGGTATAAAGAACAGCGACAAAAAGAAGAATGCAGAACAGAAACAATAACAAGGAACAGTTAAAAACGATAATGAAACACGGAAGTAACAATAGCAACTTGGAATCAACATATATTATTCCATAAACAGGACACTACTAAACTGAAAGGAAATCAACATAAAAACAAAACAACAAATATATGACAATATAGCAACCCCAATGCTACTCTATACCACAGAAGTCTTGCCATCTTTACCAACACATAAACAGAAACTGACCGCTATAGAAATCAAGTTTCTACATGTAACCAAACTTGATAGAAAGAGATAGGAAGAAATTTACAACAACTTAAAACAAGAGCCAATAACAAATAAGTTAGAAAAGAAACAACTAAATTGGTTTGCTCAAGTTAAAAGGATGGATAAAGAAAGATTAACAAAATAACTTCAACAAATAAATATAGGAAGCAAGAAGAAAGCAGGTAGACCCAGAAAAACGGTAAAAAACATCATAGAAGAAATAGGTGAAAGACATTGGAAAACAACAGAAGAGCTTGAGAAAGTAGCGGAAAGCAGACAGGAATGGCAGAGATGGATTGAAGCTAATTACCCGAAGCCAAAAAGGCATTAAGGGAAAGAAAGAGAAGGGAGGAAGTCTCTGGCTTAGTTGACACGTTGAGTTACTGTGTTCTTTTAGTGTCCCTTTTTCCTCTTGAAGAAGCTAATTACAAAAGCGAGCAAAACGTTGAGTTCCTCTTTCTCAACACTGACACGGACCCAACCCAAAAGCCGTTCTTTTAACACTGACCCTTACCATGGAAGTCTTCGAATTCACTACACATTGTTTCTTAAAATTTTTGAAGATAATTTTCAAATTTCAAAGTATTTGCAAGTTATACAGGAAGTCTAACTTGCAAACGAAATTAGTCGTGCTTTGAAATTTAAAAAATCCAATTATGTCTGGAATTGAAAGAGAAAAATGTATAAATAAAAGAGAAAAATTAACTGCTTCAAAAAGAATTGAAATTGAAAAATATCGTAAAACATGGGGTACAAACTGCATTTATTTATTTAATCAAATCTACCAATAAATATGCAAAATCTGGAACAGTGAAAAATACTGTCAGAATGAAGAACATTAATCCCCATTCATAAAGGAAGTAACAATGACTAGGGCTGGGCGATATTAAAAAAGTTATCGAAAGTATCGATATCAAAAAAATATCGATAAAACCGATATATCGATAAATATCGATAAGTATCGATATATATCGATATATCGATATGTATCGATGTATCGATATATCGATAAGTATCGATAAGTATCGATATATCGATAAGTATCGATATATCGATAAGTATCGATATTTTATCATTATCGTTATTCGATATATCGATAAGTATCGATATATATCGATATATCGATATATCGATATTTTTTTCCGGCACTACTCGCAACTAGGGCTGGGCGATATCAAAAAATTGCGATAAAACCGATATATCGATAAATATCGATAAGTATCGATATATATCGATATATCGATATATCGATAAGTATCGATATATCGATATATTAATATTTTATCATTCCGATATCGTTATTCGATATATCGATAAGTATCGATATATATCGATATATCGATATTTTTTCCCGGCACTAACAATGACTGCCAAACTTACAGGGGAACCACATTACCGAGCACTATATGTGAAATTCGTTCGACCATTATTAATAGAAAGCTAGAAACATTCGCTGAGAAAATATTAGGCGACTATAACAACGAGTTCAACAGTAAATGAAATTCATGTTATTAGACAGCTGATAGAGAAGAGCTATGAACATAATCTACACAAATGCATATGTTGTTCATAGACTTGAAACAAGGTTTTTATGGCATGGGGCCTAAGCAAGAAAGATATATTGCCTAGAAAACATATCTACATTATTTTTCTATATAGACATAGACACCCAAGTTTAGGCACTTGTACGTTGTACCTACCTAGCTAGCGATTAACTTCATCCGTCTATATGCTCCTTGATTTCAAAGTTTATTTATTGAAAATAAATTTCAAAGCTTTGTAGACGATTTTTTGTCCTAATCATATGAATTTCGAAGTTACATGTACCATCTAGTCACTTTAGGCTTTACTACAACAAAACTATTTATGATTCCAGATTAATTTGGCAAATTATTGCTGACTTGGGTATGCCATTTCGCAATTTATATATCAAATCGGTTGCAGAAATGATTTAAAGTAAAATGTCAAACTGCATAATTCCATAAAAAATTATTTCAGTGATCCTAATCGCCCTAATTTTATTTAATCCAGATTAACCTATCTTAGTCCAGTCAAAATAGACACAAAAATGCCCGAAGTTCGGAATAATTCGCATGGAGCTGAATTTTTGTGTGGACCTTCATATTATAGTTCTAAATGAAATGTCAAAAGTCCCCATCGATCCGAGTGCGGCTAAAAATTTTACGCGGGGTCAAACGTCATAAAAAACGGTGTATTGTATATTATATCAATTTATGAAATAGTTTTTAAACAATATTAAATAAGTTTGCTAATAATAATTCTACAATTATAAGCGAGTAATTCAAGAAAGCTCTCTAAAAAAAATCTTACAATAGGCCGGTATTTGTTTTTAAAGGAGCTTGTAGTTGAGTGGTCTTATGGGATTGTATTCCAAATTGTAACGAATAACGTTTGCTTTGTTTATGCTTTAAGCAGTTAACATTAAGTTTTACTGTAAATATCTAAGTAGCTAACTGAATTCTAGTTAGATAACAAAATATCTCTATGTCATGGTGTTTTTCCTATTGTCGTATCAAAACTTATTGCTTTAAATTTAACTAAAGCAACTAAATAATCATTAATATGAATTCTTTTACCATTGTTTTTCGGGTACCGCTAATGACAATAGCGATCAATGTATGGGTCAAGACTGCACGTGTAAGCCTAGATCTCGCCCAATAAACAAACAAACTGCTATTTCAATCAGTATCAAGTGAATCACCCTCGGCAGACCCTGAAATTAAAAGTTTCTTGTCGTACTTAGATTCAAAAAATATCACGTCGCTTTGATTTTGGTTGGTATTTCAAATAAAAGTGCTTAAAGCTGAGAACGTTTTGGCAGAACCTTAGAAAATTCAAAATATAGAACTTGATTTAGTATGTAACCTTCAAGAGATGCCTAGGAGTTCACCGGCGCCGCCAACTTGTGTGAATGCTAGATTATGTGTTATTTGTTTTGTATCCCGTCAACATGACATTTGCTGAATGCAGCTAAAACATGAGTTTTAATTCCATAGCAATCTGAGAATGACCTTAAATTGGATCTCTCGATATAAAAATGTGTTATAAAAAATTAATCATATCAGCCATAAAGATGGGGATCATTTTATACGGGATATTGTTAAAATTTGTTGAGATCTTTTATTGGCGTATAAAAGAAAAATTATTAATTTTATTATCATTAATTTTTTTTTATATTAATCCACTGGGTTGCTTTAATTTGTTATAATGTAACTTGATATAGTAAAAAAATATTGTGAAGTTGTTTTAAATAAATTTGTGAAACTTACTGTTGCTAACATTAACCTAATTTTAATCATATATGTATGTTCATTATAAACTTCGTATGTCCCATAGTCTAACGGATATATGGTATGAATAATTTATATTTTTAATGAAACGTTGAATTTCATATCAAGTGTTTCAAAGAGTAAATAAAAATAAGTAGATAATAATGTTTAAATAATAATTACTAAATTTGTTCCTTTTTAGTACTTACAAAACTTTATGTTTAGAATATAAGGGATGAAGCGGTTCAAGCATTAGCCGAAAAATGCAACAAAGTGCACTATCTGTGTCTTTCTGGATGTTCACAATTAACTGATGCAGCACTGATAGCTTTAGCTCAACAATGTCCATTTCTTTCAACGCTTGAGGTTGCAGGTTGTTCTCAATTTACAGATGCTGCTTTTCAAGCTCTTGCCAGGGTAAATGTTACTTTTTTAGATTGTAATAAAAGTTACATTATAATATTTCTTATTTTTGTTGTAAAAGGCTTTGTAAACACTAAAAGAATAATTTTCTAGAGCTGTCGTTACTTAGAGAAAATGGACTTAGACGAATGTATATTAATAACAGATGCGACATTAATTCATTTAGCAATGGGCTGTCCTCGAATTGAATATTTGGTATGTTCAATCAACATGCTTATATTATCTACATATATAAATTTAATTTTTTTAGACTTTGTCTCACTGTGAATTAATAACCGACGAAGGTATTAGACACTTATCAATGTCACCATGTGCAGCAGAAAATCTGACAGTTCTAGAATTAGATAACTGCCCACTAGTCACAGATGCTTCTCTTGAACATCTTACATCGTGCCACAATTTGCAACGTGTCGAACTTTATGATTGTCAACTTATTACTAGAGTTGGAATTCGAAGATTACGGGTAAGTTATATGTTTTAAAGAAGGAATTTAATTTTGTATATTTTCAATAATGTGATTCATAGTGACAAAAAATGTATACTGAAAAGACTTTTATTTTACAACATGGAGACTGTCTTCCTAAGTTATCTACTGCTATCGATAAAGATCGTGGATGATAAATGTATTGTATGTTAAATTAGTTTTAAACACTATTGGAAGTGATTTTAATTCAATAATCATGTATTTTTGTATATTTTATTATGCAATTAAATAGATGTGACCTATTTAATTGTTATTTTCCAGATGATAAAGTTATACTTACTACTTGCCCAGTAAAACGAACAGCTGTTCATGTTCATAAATATTTTTTAAATTTTAGATTCGATAATACTGTTAGGAAAATAAAAAACAGATGGTTATTAAAGATGTATTGTTATTTTAAAAACTGTTATTTTGTCATTGTCACATTTTTGGAACGGAAACAAATTGTTGCTTCATCAAATAATAGGGACCACTTTAAACTATTTGTATTATAACTTGGAATGATCGATTTTGGTTGCAATAACATACAACTTGTGATACAGACCATGTAAGAACATATAATGTACTTGTAATTTACAGTACCATTGTGATGTTTGATAATCTTTTTTGGTTTTTAGTATCCGTTTTGATTTTTATTGAAAACTGTACCTAATATATGGTTTAATGCGAACTTTAATAATTTGTCTTAGGTATTTAACAAATGTTGGATTATCGTACAGAGAGCCAAAAAATGAATGGATATTTTTTATAACCTTTAATTTGTAGTTTTACAAAAATTTGGTTTATTATTATAGCCATATTTTTCTCCTGTTTCAATCGTGTACTAAGCTACAGCAATCAATTATGTTTTTCTCACCCCTCCAATTTGCCTTTAGGTTTTGAATGGAACATAATATTCTTCATTATAATAATGATTTTTTGCTGTTGAGTTGCATAAAAAAAGAGAAAAATAAATGTTTATTCTTGAATCCCTAGAAATGCTAAATGCTATTTTGGAAGAAGTTCTGGAGGGATGATAATTTTCATATTTGTCTAATTTCCGCAGATATCTGTATTCTTAAGCCGGGTTTCCACCAAGCGGTCAAACAAAAACAAAACATGGACTGTGCATTTGATACCAAACTTAGACAGTTTTGTTTCTTACAAACTGTTCTTAAATGGTTGTTTTTTGATAGGATTCTTATTTACAGCAAACGAACAAAAATTGGTTTCGGTTTTGTCTAGGTTTTAGTTCAGTTTACACTAAACAGACGGAGTAAACGTTTCGTATAGCGAATAAAAGTAAATGCCTTTCTGGATTTTAATGTAAAATGACTTTATTTGGCCTGATCATTTATTAAAAATGCCATGCCAATATACTGCTCATGGTACTATTTTCAGCATATGGTTTGATGATTGGCAGCTATTAATTCACATGATCATCTAATGGCAATCATTATTTGCAGCTGTAAGTGCTGCTATGTGGAGAACACCTGAAAATGGCTTTAATAAGGATCAGTAAAGACGTTTTGTTTCAAAATCGAGAAGATTGTACGGACAAGCAACTAATGACATTTATTCAACATTGTATAAAATCGATAACGTTTTATTATGATTTTCTTTATCCAATCTGATTGTATTTTAAAAATACTACTGATAATGTCCTGGGTATGGTACTAGTTGCAGCAGTGTGAAACTTGGTTGCAGTAATTAGCAGCTATTAATTGGGACTATCAGTATTTCGTCTAATGACAACAGTTGTGTTCAGTGCAAGCAGCAGCTTTTTTGGCAACTATTTTGCTGTGGAAACAGCCCTTGCTGAATTGGTTATGTTTACCAACACTTTACAGATGGTATCACATGCTGCATGACCATGGTAGCTGCTATAATTACTGGAGCAAGCAGCGCATCGTTGAATAGAAATTATTTCCAGTTTGCTGTCAGCTGCTGCTTGCAATGAATGCACCTACTGATTGGTTCAATTCAAAAACATTTATTATTAAAATCTGGAAGATCATGGTTTTCATTATAAAGTCACTGGTTTAAGTGTTTAAGAATTAAAAAATGCTTCAGATTTCTGTGCCCCTTTATGCCTTCACTTGCAGCAGGATTTTTTGCGGGTACTTTTATACCACTGCCTCCATTGTATCCCAGCCGGTGTGAATGAAGGTTGATACTGTAATACAGGAGTCGGCAACCTGCGGCCCGCCATGAGTTTTGATCCGGCCCGCCAAGTAAAATCTAAATATACAGAAAAGTGGGTCCAAAGGGGGGAGTATAAAAGCCCCATAGGCGGGCGGGACTATATGGAAATAAAAAATTCCATATAAAACCGGGGTAAAATTTTTTATACTTAAAAAGATTTGAAAATCAAAACAAATTTAACTTATTTCAATTATATTCGCAAGAACGGTATGAATCATTGAAACTTTCGAGAATTCTTGGACGAAATTGATGCAGAATATGAAGATATTCTGTATCTTACTGAGGTACGATGGCTCAGTCGAGGAAAAGTTTTGAAAAGATTTTTTGATTTGAAAGATGAAATTGAAATATTCTTGACAGACAAAGGAAAAAACATATCAGAATTATCAGATTTTAAATGAATATGCGAATTGGGTTTTCTTGTTGACATTACAGCTTACTTAAATAAATTAAATGCAACTCTACAAGGAACAGGAAAGCTAATTCACGTGTTATTTACCGAAATTAAAAGTTTTCAGCTAAAAATAAAATTATTTATATTTCAAATTGAAAAGAATAATTATTGCCATTTTCCTACTTTGCTATCGTTATTAACAAACAATGAGAGGCAATGTCTTCCAAACGATGTTTATATTGATTTATTGAAGTTGTTTGATAAAAATGTTCATAATCGCTTTCAAGATTTTTATGCGAAAGAAACTAACATACAAATATTTGAGAATCCCGTTAAATTTGATAAATCGAAGCACCAGAACATTACAGTTGGAACTAATTGATTTGCAAGCAAACAATAATTACAAACATAATTTTGATGAAAATAATTTGATATTATTTTAGTCAAAACTACTAGAAAATAAATTTCCTCAAATAAAAATATTTGCAAAATTAATGATTGGCATTTTTGCAAGCACATATTTATGTGAACAAACTTTTTCACGAATGAAGATTATCAAATCAAAATACAGAAAACGGCTGACAGATCAAAATTTGCATAATATTCTGAGGATCTCAGTATCACAAACATACCATATCAAAAATTATTCAAGAACAAAAATTTCATTAAAATTTAGTATTGGTTGGTATTGGGTATTATTTTTATTATTATACTTTTAACTTTAACAATAATTATTACTCTTACGAGCAGATATTTTTGTTATTTATCATTATTTCTATAATAATGTATTTTGTTATTTTATGATACTATACAATTTTTAAACCAATACTCGTATGAATGAAAATTGTTTTGTTAGTGGTTCCTTTTTTTAGTTTTTGTTTTTGCCTCTTAAGTATAGTCACTTTTATGTTTGAATACAAATTTATTAAAGCTATTATGTTACCCTATAATATTGTTATATGCGGCCCGCCTGAGAATATTATTGTCTAATTTGGCCCGCTATCTAGAAAAGGTTGCCGACCCCTGCTGTAATAGATATAAAAAGATATTTTTCTAGATAAATAATGAGTACAAACTAAAAGCACGACGTGAAGTGGGAAGACCAAGAACGAGGTAGAATGTAAAGCTGGAACAGGCCTAACCTGTGAGAGTTGATCATGATAAATGAATAAAGATGTCAACTTTATTACATTTGTTATCTGTTTGTAATAGATTTTGTCAAATATCGGTGTATCTTTTAAAATTAAGTTAAAAACTTCAAAATGGAATAAGTGTTCTATTACTGACATAATCTAGAAAAAGAAAGTCATTTCACTCTATGTCAGCATTTTCGATATTCATATCTTTTAGATGTTCGATGTAGAGGTGGGTAGATCCGCTCGGAGTCGTTCCTTGGGAATGACTCCAGCCTCGGATCCGATCGGATTCATTCCGATTTTTGTTTCTGAGTCACTCCAACTGGGTCCGGACCGTCGTTTGAACTCTTCGGTTGTAAGCATATCGACTCAGTTTTGAATCCAAATGAGTCCGGTGACGAATCGTAATTCGATATTCGGTGATTGGAGGCAGGTGTGGAATTTTTGATTTGCTTACTTGCAAATTTTTCTTTACGACAAAAGAAGCATTGAAATATCAAATTACCAAATATACGGCAGGTTATTTTGCGTTATATGCTTAACCGTTCGTTTTTATTTGCATCCAGTAATGACACTAATTACTTTTTAGTAGCAGCATAATAACTCTATTATTTTTTTATGTAAAGTTTTACAGAGAAAATACAGATATAGATATAAAGAACTGAACTACAAAACTTCTGAAAAAAAAAGCTTTAACTAAAATTTTAAAATATACACTGCGTTTTGTAGAAGACATATTTACACCTTACAACAGCCTATTGTATGTACTTAATTATTGTAGTACTTAGTTACACCTCTTAAAGTTTTTACAAGTACGTAACTTTTGTTGTGCCCGAAAATGCCAACTGTCCCGTATTATATTTAAACTAGACTAATAATGTAATAATGAAAGACGTCCGGAACTAAGCATACAAAAATATAACATTGTTTCATTGCCGTAGGTACGTTACATCAATCATTAAAACGCCAATAAAGACAAATTAAACCTTTATTATGGTGTATATTTAAAAATAACTTCAACGACGTCTGGCTGTTTGAGTAATGGTAACATTGAACAATGTCATCAATTGTATTGCTAGCCGCTAACATGAGTAATCTCGCCAAAACAATTCC
The DNA here is from genome assembly GCA_963082815.1 of Melanotus villosus. Lineage (NCBI taxonomy): Eukaryota > Metazoa > Arthropoda > Insecta > Coleoptera > Elateridae > Melanotus > Melanotus villosus. The sequence goes on along the minus strand of OY720419.1, from coordinate 36,203,466 downwards.
GTACCGCTCCTTGCTAGGTTTGGTTTGCCGGATTCTGTCTTTTAGAGTGGGCCGGAATCGGAACGACTCCATCGGAGTCGTTCCGCAGTCGGATGTGGTTTGGTGGAACTGGATCCTTGAAAGGAACCGGATTGCCCATCTTTAGTTCAATGCATATTCTCCCAGACAATGATTATGTTGGCATGCAAGAATACATAATAGTCATTGAAAAACACATTGATTCTACAGATTTGTATTATGCCAGAAAATAAAGCTACTTATATTTTTAGATTGTGTTATGAATATTCTTATGTGAAATTAGCCCATTGAATACTATTTAAAACTTATTCTATCTGAGTGAGATTGAAAATTTATTATTCTTATTTTTATAGAGTCATTTACCTAATATAAAAGTGCATGCCTACTTTGCACCTGTTACACCACCACCATCTGCTGGAGGTTCCCGTCAGCGCTACTGTAGGTGCTGTGCGATTCTATGAGATAGCGGCCCCAACGGCTCCCACCATCCTTTACCACCATGATACCACATGTTGTTGACAGTTACATGTGGAGTTGCAGTTAAAGTTGTCAGGTTCTTTCACAATGCTATACTGTCATAGTTTTATATTTAAGAATGAGTAACAATCAAAATGGTGCTTGATCGTCGTAAAACGATTATTTAATTTGTTGTTATGTTTCTTAATCTTTGTTAATACTTTACATATAATCTTTTTTATTGCAATTGAATTTATAAATGCCGTGGTTACTTGTGTGTGGATACACTTTCAAGAAAATTTGTTACCATTTATCGTCACTTGAAAATTAAGTTTTAAGTATGTGGGCTACACAACAAATTAAGTTTATTAAAAATATATACGTAATCGTTTGTGAAAGCATATGCAAATTAATTGTATTTAGTAATTCTGGATAATCAAATATGGGAATGGAGAGGTAAAGATGTTCTAGTACTGTTACAAATTGGTATTATCTTCTATTGTTTAGAGTGTAATACAAGTTTTGATGTTTCGTAGTACACATCTGAAATATTCCTTAACAATGCATAGGAATATTGGTATACACATGAAAGAAAAGACCATAGGTATTATAAGCTTTGGACTTGTAAACTTATGTGTTACTAAAACAGACGGGAATATCTATGTTGTTAAAAATGCTGACATAATTTTATTGACTTTATTGTTTTTAAATTAAAATACTATGACTTTGTAATTAGTAAATTTTAACATTTTAAAAGTAAAGTTCACTAAAATGTTGAAAAAGTTAATAAATCGCCAATTCCCATGTTTCACCAACTTATGATACAATAATAATAGATAATTATTATTGATATTTCATTAAGCACCCCCCCCCCTCTAATTATTTTATTGAAATATGTTTATAACAAAAGATGTTCAGTATGAAATGTATCCCGTTATGCACTTGTTTTGTGGCACAGCTTTGTATATTTTAAGCAATAATACACAATTGTTTATTTTTAAATTACACCCTGTATATTTTTACCCTTTTGAGAAATACTTTTTTGTGTTTATTTGATGATATAAAAATATGGTGGGATTAGACAAGCAAACTACTCTGCTAAAACTGCCGAAACAAAAGAATATTGTATGGAATATTTTAATTAACCATGAAATTGACAAGTAAAAGTAATAATTTTATACCTTCTCTCTTTGATTTTCTGTAGGATTAGAAAATCTAAAATTCCAGCAAAATTATAAAAAAAAGGAAGAAACCTTTTCTTTCTTACTTCATCTATTCGACATTGACTACTGATATTATATTGTACAGTAATACCCTGAAGTTACCCGATAGCAAGGACTGACAAAGAGCATGTAAGTCGAATTCGTGTAACTCGGGGTACAGTTTTGCATATAAATACATATAAATTACAATTAATTAGGACCACAGGCTAACAAAAACATCTGTTTTTAAAGAAAGTACATACATAATGTAATCATAGTGTACTCAAAATGAAAAGGTTACATCAAAGAAAATTATTTCAATATTCATAAAATCTAGCAGACTTCTTTTTTCACACAAAATTTCTTCGTAGTAGCTAATGATTTTTTAATTCCTTGCCTTGTAGTTGTTAATCGTTCTTCATTAGAGTTTAAGTTCTCCAAAATCTGTAACCCTTTTTCAATTAAGCTGAGACCTTCTGTTAAGCTTGCAATCGTCAAGGGGTTGGTCTCTTCGCTAGCGTTTTGTTCATGCATTTCTATGAGCTCATTGATTTTAAGCTCCTTGTTATGTGAAACTAACAGCTCGTTGACATCTTCACTGTCGACTTCCAAATCTAACTTCTCGGCAAGGTTGACAACTGATCAGGTCCGAGTGGACAGTGAGGAAAATACGAAACCGCATAACTGCAAGTTCATGCAAGTCGGGGTATTACTGTATTTATTTGTAACTAATGTACTTTGAATGTATATGATTAAAAAAATGCCATTTTATTTTATCTATCAAGTATTTTATGATAAAGTGACATTATCCATATATTATTAACGTTGCTCGAAAACACAAGATTTACAAGATGAAATGTTAAACTAAAAACCATTTTATAAATTTGCCGGGCTGCAGTTAAGTTTAACTAAAACTAGAAATGTTTTAACTTGCAAATTCCTGCTAGATCCCACAGCAGTTTCCGTTACTGTTTCTAAATAACCATTTTGCTAATCAAACCGAAGCTTGTGCAGATTTTCGAAACTTGTCCTATGCCAACCCATCAAATCATTGAACCTCTAGATACCTAATTTTATTTAATTAGTATGGGATTTATTTGGTTTTCCTTCATTTTTGAATAAGAACGCTTTACTTTTAATTGCAAGCAACTTTTGACGTTCTAATTTTTTATAGTACAAATAATTATTTGATAAGCGTAACAGTGTATGTGCCATCGAGTTAATGACATGAACTGCAAATATTGGAGGTATTGTTAACAGCAGTGAGTTTAGAAATCTTAACAACAATGGTAACACGTTTATAAATCGGATTACGGGAAAACTAATTTATTTTGCATAAATTTCCTTAATCCAGTTACTTTTTGATTATGCAGAAATGTAAATAAATTTCAAGTGTTTTATCTAAGGAAATGAAAGGTTTTGAATAAAAAATTATGCCAAAAATAATTCAAATTACACAAACATGGATTTGTTTGTCAACACTGTTAATGAAATGCTAAGATTAATTTATGAAGCAGGAATGTGGTAACAAATTTTGATTAATATTAATTAACAGTTAACACCTAAGTAGCCACGGCAAATATGTTGTGAAAGATCTTTACAATAGAGGTGTATTGAAGTGACTAAAACAAAACTAATGTAATACATTAAAAAACTGAAACTTACATCTATAATATGTTTGTATTAAAAAACAAAAACATGTAAAAATCAAACACTAATTATTGTAGCTGTAAGTTTTCAATTTACTTCGGGAAATGTCAAATTTATAATATGCATTTAATGACATGAAAAAATGGGGCCACTGAGGGGCACGAACAAGAAATTATTTATGAATTATTGTAAATGCTAAACAGACGATTAGTATTTACATTATAAATGCTGTGACTAAAAATCGAACTGTGTAAATGACTTTTAGCGTAGTACAATTGACATAACTAAGGACAATAGATTTTATTTAAATTACGTTAATAGTGTAGTAGGAATTCATTTTTAATATCCATATTTGCAATATACACTACTATTTTACAAAAAATTTTTGACCTTATATTCGACAACCTACAGTTGTTTTCTTTGTTTTTTGATATTTTGTAAATAAATTGATTTTATTTTTATTTTGTCAATTTTAACCACTAAAATTTCTTAAATAATTCATTTATTTAAACGTAGAATCAGATTTTATGTAGGTATACTAATTTTTATTTTTTATTTAAAAATTTCTACTACACTTTGAAATTCATTTACATTAATTTGTGACATAGTAGCAAACATTTATTTAACTGGACGTTTTAAAGCATGCTATAAAAATTAGTTTGCCGATATTTAATGGTTCAGTTAAGCAATTTACTTAAATTGTATGTATATATTTAAATTGACACATGTATTTTCCGATTATAATTTAGCAATTCAATAGTCACGTACTGTACTGGAAGTGTATGTAATTGAAATAGTATTTTATTACACCAGTTATGAGTGTAAGTTTAGCAAAATGAGTGAAGTGTGATAACAAGAAATATTTAAGCATAAGTGGAACTTATTATATTGTAAGTGATAGGTATTGTTATAACTATTTATTAGTATTTAATTATTTTCTTTAGTAATTATGACCAAATCAACGACTTCGTGTTTCTTTGCTAAAATTCCATTGAGTTTATTGGTATGCCTCAAAATGCCTGTGATAAAAAAGCAAGTTCTCGACTATTCACTTTTGTTAGAAAAGAATTTAAAATGAATAATCTTCATTTATTAGTATTATTTAAAAACTGCAATTGCTCATAGTATGTTGTTTAAAATTGTGAAACGTAATGAACCATGCAGTAATTGAGTTATTATTGTAACATAGCAGGAAGTTAATTCATTTTAAATTCGAAGTTAAATAAATTTAATCACGGAATAATTCATTTTGTATTTTTTAGTTTTTGTAAATGTGTTAATTCTCAATAGTTTTAAAGATAAAGCTAAGTTACAATTAATAAATAAATTAGTAATTTGGTGTAACAGTGTTAAATAGTAACTACAGTTCCTGTATAACTTGGTCTGCACAATCGTTAGTGGTTCAAATCAGATTTAGCGTCAAACAAATAAGTAATTTATGTATATTTTCTGTCATTTTTATTCACTACATTAATATTCTTCGCTAGTATGTGGTTGATTAGTAGGTACCTCATTTTTTGTACTAATATTGCTATATATGATGTAAGGCTAATATCAATTGCCTTTCAATTACGTAGACTGATTACTTCAGTCCGGTCATGGTCAAATCGCTGTTTGTTGCAGGATATCTAGACCGATCTATGGGACGACCATTAACCGTAAGTGTGTGGTGCCGCGTTTTCTTTATTTTCTTTTAAAGATTTTGTTCGTTTGCATGGAAATAAAGGAGCAGCAACCTTTCTTTTACTCGAAGTTATATTTGGACTAATCTGTGCAAAATTTGGAGTACTTTGGCAATAAGCTTCTCGATGGTCTTACCCCATGAGAGAAGCTCCCTGCCGTTTTTTAACTCGAACTTCTTTGCTTAAGTCTGTTGTTGTTCTTCAGTTTTTGTATCTGTTAGGCTCAGTAGCATGCTCCTCTAAATCCAGCATTTTACACCACAACTCATTTCTTTTGTTGAGGAGATTAAATAATTCGCTGTTGTTAGCGTAATATTTCTTCATCTTTTCGATTTCCATATCATGTAGAGTGAGAAGATCTTCGGTGAACAAACTAGCATGGAAATATTCAAAGTTCTCCCTTTCTTCATCGAGGTAATGGCATTTGTCCCATAGGTTCACAAGTTCAGTACGCAGTCGTTTGATGCATGTCTCAATGTTGGCCTTCTTCAGAGCCTCGCAACATTTTACTTCCATTTTAAGGGCTTTTAAAGTTTCGAAGCTGATCCCTGTGTGCCTCTGCAGAAACACTCTTGTAAATCAGCCGAAAGATGTTTGACCTTTTTCCTTAATTCTGATATTTGCTCTTCGATAATCCCTTCGTATTTCGCTTCGGTTATCATTTCATCGTATAAATCTGCCACTTGTTTTTTAAAGATGCCATTCCAACACTCGAGCTTTTCCGAATCCATTCCCATCCTGTCTACGATGGACCACCATTCGGTTACCTTTTCAATGGCTATGTTTTGAATTTCATTGGAAAACTTGATGAAACTTTCGTTGCTCATGTTGTTAATATAATAAACGTTTTTGTAAAATTTTACACCCTCACTATTGTAACGTTGTTGCAGAGTTGTCAGTTACGGATGAAAGCGGTCAGAGCTCAGCAACCAATCTATGTGTTCAAACTACAAATGTTGCACTAGCCTAAGGATAGACTTTTTTTTATTGATTAAGTTACTACAGTACTGTTTAAGTTATGATATAAGACAAACTGTATAGAAACCACATATCCACGTCATTTTTATAACAATTTTATTAACAATGTTATATTGCCAAGGTTACCAACTTACAAAAACACTGTGCAACTGTTATTATTTTGAATTAATAATCAACAAGAACTCATTTTTTATGTAGTGTGGTTTAGACAGTTTGCCACAAATAGAAAACTTTGTGATTGTCAATTTCTCTAAAAATTTTATTCATATTGAAAATACGTGCAACATTGCTTTTTTAAGAAGGTAAAATTAATTTAACAAATTTATCAAATTAGCTGTTCTAACCAATGATTTAATTTCAGATTATTTCAGAAAACCTTTAAAACTGAAATTAAAACACAGCACTTATAATTTTTGGACGGTTAAATTACAATAAAGTTCTGCGGTCTTAAATTGATGTGAATAGAAAAACAAAACTAAAGTTTCTCAATAAAATTTTGTGTTTGCGCTTACCTTTCAGTTTTTAACACTTTTTCTTAACAAGTCAAATGTAGTTCTTACTCGAAACTATTTTCAAAATTCAAGTTTTTCTGTTTTTTTCGAAACACCTCTTATAAAAAACAAAAATTTGGTAGAAAAATTTCTTACAACGTAACCTGGTCCTGGCATATTTTTAATGAAAAGGCTGATGTACAGGGCAGATCATTTTAGAAGGAATTCCAGTCTATCTCCTTAATTATTACACCTACACAAAAAGTAATGAAGGTGTCTCTGGACAAATATTCAAGACAAATTTAATGGTCCAAACAGAAATTTAAAATTGTCTTTTGTTTTTGAGCTACAAGTGAATATCGAATTTTTCAAAAATCTTTTTCGGAATTATTATAACTCATTTGTTTGTAGAGATAGAAACAAAAAAGCATTTCAGCACACTTTTTTATATAGCAGTGATGTTTTTCGACTTTGTTATTAGCAAATGCAAATGTTACTTTAAACTGTGCCACATGGATTATCTTATAAATCTCCTGGTACATACCAAATTTTATTTTAAAATTGCTTTACATGAGTTTAATGCAATACAAGATTTGTTAACAAATTTCATAACAAAGTATTTCCCCAAACAAGTAAATCCTTACAAATTTAATTGTAAGTAAATTTGTTTTTTGTGCTTCTGCAGATGTGGTATTGTGTGTAAAGCTAAGTTGCTTGTTTGTTGAAAATAATCGCTTGGTAGGTGGTTGGTTAATTCATAATCACAAATATCAATATAATATTACAGAAAATGGTGTGGAATAAAGTCATCTTCTTTTCTAGTCTCTTTTATATAATAATGTCTCTGTTAGACTATAAAAATTATGTTAGATGAACAATCATTTTGAAAAATTATATAGGCATATCAGATGTATATAGAGTAATTTGGTTTATACAATACACTACGTATATATTTAAGAAGCAGTGAATTTATACAGGATGTAGTGTTATTTAACACTAAATATTCTGCTTGCTTAACTAATAATAGCTAGAGTAGATTAAATGAATGTTGGAAAAAAGTTCATGCTAGTGTGTTGTTAAGTGTTTCACATTTTTTAATAATTTGATTTTAAAAAATGTGGAATAGCAAGTTTGTTCATATTGAAAAACATTAGAAATTTTATATTATCGCTAGAAACTTAAGGATATGTATTTCTAATGTTTTCGTTCGTGGAAGGTATATTTAGATCGATAACTCAATATTTTTGTATTTATTAAATTACATAGGTGTTATATGTAGCATTAATAAAACCACACTGACAGAAATATGGTGTATGAAAAAATTACAATTGCAATATTTGTGTTTACACAAAAACTTAACTTTATTATCTATACAAAATTAAATTGCTCCATCGAAATAGATTGTAAATTTTTTAGCTTTGCAAAATTTATTAGACATTGATGTGAATGCATTGCTTTTGAAAATGTTCATATTTATTTGAATTAAAATGATTATACATTTTTGTAACAGTTGGTTTAGCAAAGTTTTGACACATTTCTAAAACTAGAGTCTCGCCAATAAAGGCAATAAATTTAGAAACATTTATTTTTTCAAAGACTGAGCACTTTGCTGAATAGGGTTTTTAAACATATGTAATATTACGTATATTAAATGTATGTGCATTTTTTAATGTTAATAAATACACACATATTATTATAAGTGTTGTTTATTTATTAGACTACTATAATCCATTCACTTAACTCCCGTGACATAAAAGTCACCATGTGTTGGTTAATATGAAAATTCCTATTAGGCTATTAAAAATTTTTAGATTTGAGATTGGCGCACCTTTAAATTTACATTTAATGCTTTTGTTTTTTTGTTTTCACTTTGACACTTAAATTATTTATTATTCTAGTTACGTTTTATAATTCATAATCTTTAGAGAAATGGATGAACAGAAGCACCAACGAAGTTTATTATCAAAGATTAATAAACCCATTTTTACCTTGTTCTACTTAATTTTACGAAAATGACAAATGATTTATCATAACCTTACTTTCAGTTTGATGTTAAGTACATTCACTAAAAAAGTTGATAGGTTGTGTACAGGGTGGTCCAAATTGGACACTTTTGATAGGAAACACCAATTTCTAGAGGAGCTAGAAAAAAACTAACCTACATGTTACGAGCTCGATTTTTGTGAGAAAGTGAATGCCGAAAACCGCACATCGATATCTTGAACTGTTTAGAAGATATAGGGTGGTTTTCAATTTTGTGCATTTTTGACCCACCCCCGTAACTTATTTATTTATGAATATTTTTTGTTTCTGTAAAAACATTCTGAAGGCACTTTTTTTAAAGGAATCCAATGGTGTCCCAAGTTTTTTTGTAAAAAGAATGGTTTTGCAGCTATGACATAAACTTGTATTTTTTCTTATTGCTGTTTCTAAAATAGTATAAGATGAATTTTGTTAATCTGGAGTGCCATGTTGAACAATAAAACGAAATAAACTTACAGCTGTTATAAAATAAATGTTTAAAAAGGTAAGTGGCAAGTATTTTATATATTTAGAAAAAGAATATGCAAAAATATATAGGGTAGTCCATAAGAAAAAATACAAGTTTATGTCATATCTTCAAAACCATTCTTTTTACAAAAAAACTTGGGACACCATTGGATTCCTTTAAAAAAAGTGCCTTAAGAATGTTTTTACAGAAACAAAAAATATTCATAAATAAATAAGTTACGGGGGTGGGTCAAAAATGCACAAAATTGAAAACCACCCTATATCTCCTAAACAGTTCAAGATATCGATGTGCGGTTTTCGGCATTCACTTTCTCACAAAAATCGAGCTCGTAACATGTAGGTTAGTTTTTTTCTAGCTCCTCTACAAATTGGTGTTTCCTATCAAAAGTGTCCAATTTGGACCACCTTGTACATAAAGTACACTCAAAAATTTTCATTTGACAGCGTAAACGTCACGGGAGTTAACTGAATGGATAATATATTCGATGATTATTTAGCCTCTATTATACCAATTCGTTGTAAATTACCTGAGACAATTACAAAAAAAAATTACGCTGAATAAAAAAATCCGTTAAAAGATACGAGGACGATTCAAGTTTTAGATAGAAAATTTGAATACCCTTTTGCTTACTTATACTACAACAGAGGTTGAAGAAGCCAAGTTGTCACAGTGGTACAGCATCAGGCCAGCTTTATGCTAGTCTTTGGTTCATATCTTCCAATGGGCAGCATTTTCCTGCAGTCTACAGGTCAGTATCGAGTCCTAGTGACCATCTGTTGTTGGGCACCAAATTAACGACGCTGTACTCTGAATGCAGACCTTAAGAGGTAGAATGACAACATCCTACACGTATACACATATGGTGCAGTATATAGGTATAAAACGGCACACCAATCACATAACTTGCAGAGTCGGGCCGGGTTGTGCATTCTACCCTTAGAGCCTAGTACGTTAATACACCAGCCTTAACACCGAAAAGTATAAGAGGTATGGTTTTTACCTCATATTTGAAAGACGGCATACTTTCAGATTTTTCCGTTGTCACGTGCTAATTCCGCACTAAGACATCCTAAAGGGCCGATGTCAATGTCGGGTAGCTCGCGGCTAACAAGCAGTCGAAGAAAGGGGGTTTGAAACACTAAACCCTTCAAATGGGGGGGTCGTAATCGGGAGGAAAAATGGGCGCCACGGCAGAAATCACCCAAGATGGTCTCGAGGAACGTACCGCAGATGGTTGCTTCTGAACTCGAAGGGGTTGGGGTGGCTGCACCTTACTGCTGGATGTAACTTTCTGCATTGTACTTATAAAACTTTGGATCAACGATGCCGTGAATTTTCAAAAGAAAAATAGTTTTTTGCAAACGTGCTTCGGAGGGCACGTTAAGCTTTCGGTCCCGGTTATCGTACTAACACCTTTGATAACCGTTAACCTCGCAACACTGCGGGTCGGTCTTCTTCACCTCTCTTGATGGGTTAGGTTAGCCTCCTGCCCAGTATACGTGCTAAGAGGGCTCACAGAACTCGTCCTTACGAGTGTATAACAGCTCATCGGCCTAGGCTTGGGCCATAAGAGGAAGAAGAAGAAGTATTTTTTCAAGAGAGTCCAGGTAGGCAATTATTTGTCGAAATAAGTTGATTCCACATGTTTCATCAGATTTCAATGAAAAAAATTCCGAATTTTGTAGTAACCTTGATTTTTTTAATAAATTCTTTAATAAAAAAAGTCCCATATGATCCGGACTTTTTGACACTGTATAAATTAAAAAAAAAAAAAAACTTACCCTTACTGAAAGAAAAACTGCTACTGGTAGATAGGCTCACAAGGCTGTACACAATTATTACAATAAACACAAAACCCTCATAAAAGGCAAAAGTGAATTTACAATGAGTTTTAATGAATGTAAGAAATATTTAAGATATGACACAAAATTAATCTATAAGTTCTTTCTTAGTTTATGTGACAGGGGATTGAGCGATGCCACATTTACTCAAGCTACGGCAAATATAGTTAACAGCTAGGCTCCCTTAATCGCAATACAATGAATGATAACAACAAAACTTAGACTAAGAATTTGATTACAAATAATTTCCAAACGTGCAACATAAAATAGGTAAGCATCGCGACAGTTCACACTGTTTCTAATTATTACCACTAATGCAAATGTAATATGCACTGATTGAAGATTTAAACATTTCGCCCGAACAGATTAAACGGGCGCTTGAGGTACTTAAATTATAGACAAGTTGACTTGTGCCTGTCTACGAGTAAGCTGTAGTATACGGTATTAAATAGGGTTGAAGCTGGTACAGTCCCAGGGAGAGGTAGCAGCGGTCGGCAAAGAAAGGGATGGAGTCCTTTCCCGGAAGCAGGTGCGAAGACAAACGGGATGCCCTTGAACTGGTAGGTTCTTTAATCCAAAACGAAACCATGTGAAACAGTACACCAACAAACATCAAACTTAAACGAAACTTTCACACGGAACTTATATTTTCCCGGTACGATAAGACACTCTCTATGATAATCCGACAAACATGTCGTAAAATAGTTTCCTAAAACTAAACGAGAACGAGAGGCTGACAAACGGGATTTTCTACCAAAGGCCCAGAACGAGAATTCGCCATCGACCGTCGGATGTAAAACCTTGCTATACTCTGAGTTGTTTCTTCCTTTTTTCGTAAACCAACCAACCAAAAGGGAGTGCTGATCCGACGTTAGTTCCTGTGAATAAATTCTGCAGCTTCAGGCGGGCTTAAACTTCGAACAACGTATTACACTTAATTTATGCAAAATTTCAAAAGCCGAGACGCCGTATTAAAAACCTCACATGACTTCGGCTAGGACTGATCCCAAGATTTTATTATTTTTAAGATAAAAACTGCTATCAGTAGAAGACGTAAAATAATTGATGTACTCTAAGAAAAGCAGCCATAAAGAAGAGAACAAAGTTATCCAATACATCAAAAACGATCTAATTGTATTTATTACCTAGGGTGGACAATACAAATGGCACCGTATTTCTGAACAATATCAACTATGCACACACAGGGCCGGCCTTCTCTATAAAGGGGCCACGGTGCAAGAAACTTTTTGGGGCCCTAAAATTTTTTTTCAAAGGTAAAAATAACAGTACCTATTCAAAAAAAAGAAGGTATATTGCATCATATGTTCTCTTTGGGGGCCTCATACACCCTTGGGGCCCGGGTGCTTTGCACCCGCTGCACCCCCTCCTATGGCCGGCCTTCTCTATAAAGGGGCCCCGGTGCAAGAAACTTTGGGGCCCTAAAAATGTTTTTTCAAAGGTAAAAATAACAGTATTCAAAAAAAAGAACGTATATTGCATCATATGTTCTCTTTGGGGGCCCCATATACCCGCGGGGACCGGGTGCTTTGCACTCGCTGCATCCCATCCTATGGCCGGCCCTGTCCACACGAGAACTATGCGATTTAAAATATTACAACCAACTAAAAAGAGATCACATAAAGATAGCAATCACAGCTTTTTTGATACTGAACAGGCAACAGCTATATTAACAAAACGTTTTCCGGATTAGGACCGTGTCATTGTTGAGACAGAATAACTCATCGTTTCGCCCACTCTTTTAAGGGGCTTCTTCAGGAGGAAAGGGAGCACATATTTTCTGTTTAACAACTATAATTCTATAAGCAAGTAACAGGTGCATCTTTATAGAATCTTTTGAAACAATAGCCCTAGAATCCTTTGACTTAAAACCCAAGGTCTGGTTCCGTTATGTAGATTATACTTTTATTATCTGGCCCCATGGAAGACATAACCTTGCTTCCTTCCTAGAACATCTTAAAGGTCAGCACCCTGATATCAAGTTTCTCGATGTCCTGGTTACCCGTAAACCGAGTGGTCATCTTGCACACTCTGTTTATCGCAAACCCACACACATGGATAGGTATCTTCACGCCAACTCACATCATCATCCGGCACAAAAGCTCTCCGTGATCAATTCCCTCGTTCATCGTGCTATCCAGTGGTGTAGTCGTAAATTAAGCAGTACCGGAACTTTTATTAATTTAAAAGAAGTTATCGCTGTTTTAAGGAGGTATTTTACATTTTTTTCTTATTTATTTCTTGTAAAAAAGTAAGCAGTGCCTGAACGGCGTTCCCGCTCCACTACACCCCTGGTGCTATCACAGTGTCCCAACCCGACAGTCTTCATGTCGAGTTAGCCCATATCCAAGAAAATCTCGTGAAGAATGGGTATAACAAAAGCGATATATTTATAAATGATATTTACCGGTGCCGCAAAGCCCCTGAAATTCTAAAAAAATGAAAAGAAAAACAATAATTGCATTAAAGCTATTTTAAGCTTATCAATAAGTTTATATTACGCAAAACATAAAATAAAGAAGTGTTAGAGTCCTGTGATAAAGAGAATACTTTAATTGTACTGTAAAAAGAAATTGAGCTCAAAAATTTCATCTATCTGCACTTGCTCTGGTAGTCGAAAGAACTGGAGTATCAGACAGAGCAGCAGCTATTATTGCAAATGCCACCTTAGAAGACATTGGTCTTATTTCTGATGATAATAAAGAAAAGGTAATTGACTATTGACAGAATGACTTTAAGAAGACAAAGAGAAAAGAAAAGAAAGGATTTGAAACAACAAGAAAGACGACATGAGTTCATTTTAGAGGCCTTGTATTTTGACGGCAGAATAGATAACACCACGGTAACTGAAGCAAAGGGAAAAAAAGTATATCGAAAAATCATTAATGAAGAACATGTGCAAGAGCCAAAATATATCGGTCATATTCCTCTGCTAATAATATAGCCAATGAAATTTTCAATACGGGACGTTAGTCTGGAGTTATCACAATATTGGAAACTAGACTATAAAGACCCTTACAATGGATAATTTGCTTACTACATGCAAATGAGCTTTCCTTCAGGCACTTATTTCAACAACTCGATGGGCAAACTACGGGTCCTAAATGATTTTCTGGGCCAATAGAATAACAAATTGAAAAATGCGAAGATATGGGAATTATAAATTGTAAAAAAATTGAATCGCAGCTGCCACAAGTTCATTTTGAGAATTTAAGTACGGACCAGAGGTACTTGTTCGAAATTTGTCAAGCGGCATATTTCCCCAAGACTTAGCGAAAAGGAAGCCAGGAAAAATCGCCCACTCTCGTTGGTTAACAACAGCCAACAGAATTTTGCGTTTATATGTGCCCTGTAAAACTCCTCAAAATTTAGAGGTTCTTGCCGAATATTTTATGAAAATTTACAGTGATAAGTGGTTCAACATCAAAGTAAAACCTTCTTGCAAGGATGGATCTATTCATTTGTGGGAAATAATTAAATGTTCCAGGTATCTCAAAAACAGTACAAAGACATCAGCGACCCAGTCATTCATGCCTTTTGTGGCAATCATGAAAATATACTTTTGTCAATGATAGCTGATTCCAGGCGACATATTAGAGAACTTGGGCTTAGGAGGATAATTGCGGCTAGATCTAAGCCTAATAAAAGTGTTAGGAGTTTCGAAATTCCTCCCCTTAACTTTGAAGCTTCTGATTTAATAAATTGGAATGATTGTAAACTGACAGAACCTCCTGTCTTGTCGGACTTATCTGACGAAGAAGTGAAAAAAATGGTACAAACCCGAGAAACACCTGATTTTCCAAGTTTTGCTTGTCAGACTCAAGTAGTGGAAAGGTGCGTCAAGATTGTCGCGGAAACCGCGTCAGTCATATCTGGATCTGAAGCTAGAGATGGTTTTATCTTGGGAAGTCTCGTAATGTTACGCCTAAGTTTAACACTAAAAATTAGTATTTGCTTAATATAAGCCAATATGAGCTGAGAGCTGCGTTTTGTACTTTATATTTAAATTGTAAAACTTTGACGCCCGTGCGGCACCGGAAAACAAATGAATTAACATAAAAATTTTTTACAGGTAGTTTAGGCATCCAAAAAGGAAAACAAATTTTACTATTACACATCAAAAAAAAAAATTTTTATTTTCACCGTATAGTTAAGTTCCACCCTACTGTACACCCCAGGCTACTGCTTTCTTACCCTACATTCGCCAAGTTACGGATCGCATAAGTAGGATTCTCAAAAAACATAACGATATAATAGCACAGGTGAATAGAAAAAAACCTGTACTTTCTAAATATGTTAAGAAAACATATGGTTACCATTTAAATAAACAAAGTTGCTTGCCATAGCAACCAAACAAAAAAAAAATGCTAACAAAATGAAAACGTCATTGTATGTGCCGTAATTAGCTCAAAAACTTTCGTTTACAACTTTTTCTTACAACTCTTCAAATCTGTTACGAGACACTGAAGTTGTAAAAATTGCTCTTTGGATCGACTCATCTGTTGTCCATATTTCTTTGCCACAACGCAAAGCACCCACAAAAAGCAATATTCCGATAAAAGCATTCAATTCAACTTCCGCCAGTGGCTTCCATACTTTTGGATTATCGGGATTTGCTTCATTATATGCTTCGTAAACTTGAGAAGCCTCTTCATTGGTATGCAAACATATTTTCCTTTCGTACCCTTCGTCACAAAAAGGTTAAAGGTAGGTATCGAGAATAGTAGTTGCAGCAGCTGAATATTGGGTTAGTCCGGGTCCTTCTGTCACAATATTTCGCATTTGGCGGCGTCTATGGGTAAAATCATTTGATTGCCATAATTTACCTGATTTTGCGTTGTATTGATCACCTTCAGGTGGTTCCTCGAGTTCAGCATCGGCATCTACACCATCTGTAGCATCAACATTTTCCGCTTTAGCAGGAACATGTTCTTCAGCTTCTTCCTCCACTAACTCGAGGTTGTCTTCACCTCTGATACATTTTCGTCAACATCAATATAACTGGGGTCACCAATCCTGTCATCCTCATCCGATAGATCAAATTCACTACCTGACTCATCTCTCTCAATTCTCAAAACTGCTTCTTCAATCTCTCGCTCAGTAAGCGGGAGATTTGTCATATTTGGAATTATGATTTCGACATTTCTATTATTTACAAAGAGCACCAAATAAAAAAACAATCAAAATACTCACAGAACTTACTCGATATAGTTACACAAGTACAGGTAACCAAAAATAATAAACTATATAGCAATGTTCACAAACAAATGAAGAGCGTTGATGCTTGATGCTACTACGCAATAGAAATGTTGGCCACCAGCTAGACAATCGGTAAGTCAATGGTTGGCGTCAATGACGTCACTACATGTACAAACACCACGCCAGCCTTCCTCCCTTTCCTGTTTGTTCGCACCAACATGTATACTTACTATAGTTACGAACACTTACTACTCGATTCAAGAGTGCACTTTGAGATACATACACAGGTTCAGATAGAGGTATAAACAAGTTACAACAGAGTTACTTGTTGAAAAAAGAATACCTTCATTATCGACATAAAACACATCTGATAACTGACATCAACTGATCGAGTTATGGAAAAAATTGGTGCACATTAACAACGGGTCCCACTATAGGACCCCAAGCAACTTTTTGGCTCATAACAAAAGTATGCAGATATTTATAAAAAATAAATCCAATATACTATGTGTGATTGTAGAAGGGACAAATACATGGTAGAGGCTATTCAATTCTTAATGGCAAAACCCTTGGTTGCGCGCAGTAGACCAAATGGACCATCTTAAGATAATTAAGAGCAACATAATCTTCTTAAAAAGACGCTGTACTGAAGCACATTGGTGAACGTGACCACCTTGTCTGACCGTTCCTTCGCCACTTAGAATAGAACAACCTCTAGGTACAAAAAATTTAAAAAAATTACCTAGAAAGATATTTAAGAAAAACTGAGTCTGTGGTCCCTTGGGAACCCCACGCCGTAGTTTAAAACGGCCCACTAACGTACCAACTAATTGTACAACTTGAAGTTGTTACAATTTGATAGACAACTGACCAATTGATCCACTAACATCCCAATTTTGTATGCAATTTACTTTTTGTTCAGTACCTTTCTGTGTTGTTAGAAGTAAAGACGTCGCAAATTTCAAAAAGAACAAAAGGGCGGTGCAGTGCTTAGCTTTACAGAAAGGTGCAAAAAAAGAAGTAGGACAAAAAGTTGGATTGAAAACCGAAAACAATATACGCATACGCATACGAATTTATTAAGCCATTTACGGGACAATGAGCCTAATGACTTTAAAAACTTTTTGTCCATGGATGAAAAGACATTTCAAAAGTTACTGAAGCTTGTTGCACCTCATATAACAAAGCAGAACCCAGTCTCGTCACGAAGAGCAATTCTTTTATAATGAAATCGTACTGTTAGTTGGGCAACCTGCACACACACGCAGCAACTAATTGGCGCCAATCTCAAATTGATGTGCAGTGCACTCCAACCTGCCAACTTTCGTACCAACTTGAAATTGCTAACACAATCGAGGCACTAACGCACCAATAATTGCACCAACTTCTAAAATTGTACAACTAGTTGGTACGTTAGTGGGCCGTTTAAGGGTTAAAACAGAAACATAAATTTTGTTTCCATGGCATTTTTCTCAAAAACAAATATCTTGAACTTTCGTGAAAAAAAAATTATGTGTAATACATCAACGTTATCAGAAAAGGAGACTGCATTAAAAAAAAGGTTGACTGTTGATTCACAGCTGTCTTAAGCAGCATCCACATTCGTGTATGTGCTCATTATTCAGCTATATGTGGACAGGTGGTGAGCCACGCGCTGAGCCGGACAAACTGTTCGATTCGGCAATATGCAAGGCTCCATCCGTTGTCGGTACATCAAAGAATAGCTCTTAGAGACTTGCAAGCCTTGTGAATTGAAAATAATTTTTCTAATACACTCAGTAAGCTTGTTTCGACATAGAACCCTAATACAGCAAACAGCTAAGCTAGTCTAGAAAGTCCCAAAGCTCATGTCACATAGGCTTGGGTTTAATTCCCGAGATCGCTGCGATACTTACATTGGAATTTATAGAAGGTTGTACGCTTCTCCGTGCTTCAGAGAGCATGTTAAGCCGGTGGTCCTGATTATCATATTAACACCCTTGATAACCATTAATCTCCCAATCTCTTTCGATGGGTAAGGTTAACCCCACGCCCAGCATACGTCCAAACAGGATTTCCAGAACCCATAGTTATGAGTTAATTACAGGCCATTGGTCTAGGCTTCAGCCGTAAAAGGAAAAAGAAGACTACGCAAAATTTTCCAGGACGATTGCAGAACTTTAAGGAAACACAAAAATTAAAAACCTTTAATTGGAAATACGGCTTCTCATTTAGTAACAAGTTGAAGTGCAGTGAAAATACGCAGTCATACCTGGAAGAATTTGTGTTACCAGATAATGGCTGTGAAAACCTACAATGACAAGTTTAAACCTGTGGCAAAAAATTTAATCGGCAAAGAGGTTACTTTGGAAGGAATAAAAAATAAATTTTAGTTGTCACATTAATTTATTTAAAGTAACTTAAATTTTTCAACTTCAACAAACATTAATACTTGGGATTTTGACTAAAAAATCTATCTTTTATACGAAAACTAAAACAAAAAAAATGTTATACATAATTTAAGATAGCTAAGCCATTTTGTTTTAAATCACGATTTGAGATTATTTCATATGCAATTTTCTTCAGTTATTCGTCTTTTTTTAATAAACCAAATTGAATTTTTTCAAAATTTTCTAAAGTTTATTTTTAATTGCAGTACTATGGTTTATAGTTCTACATTAAAAAAATATTTATTTTTAAAAGGTGTGTAACTAATAGAAATTCAAAACAGTTTCAGTTAAGGTAGAAGGATGTCTTTATTTCAGTTAAAATAAGCCCTTTTTTTAAATTAGTCTTGCTCACGGAGTATAAAGACAGGAGGCTGCACTGCCCGACCAAACCCGTGCCTATATTTGTCGCCGCAGTTGACGACAAGGATAGAAGATGCATGTCTTCGAAGGTACCGGGAGCATACGAGAAACGCACTTAAAATTAATAAAACACTGATTGTATTGCATTTGCGAGTAATATATTTAGGTTTCTTTTGTAGAGTGGTATTTATAGATTTATACTATAATATAAAAATACAAGAATCCGTTCGGGAAATTTGATTTATAGGGATGCAATTGAAGGCATGTGCACGAACTAATCTCCACAGTTTTTCTGTTACACGAAAGTCAAAAATTGTGTAAAATAGCATCAATCGATGCAGTATCTCTACAAAAACTTTAATTGCACTTTTGGTCTAAAATAATTAGGGAAGCAGATATGTACATATTAAAAATTTACCATTGGAATTCCTATCGTGCGTAAAGCAACAAACATCCGTAGTAGGTAATTCTTCGTAAATCGTCTGCTTATTATTGGGTAAACAAACAATTGCAAGACCTCCTGAGTTTTTACAACTAGTAACTTCTTATCTCCACGGGGATCAAGAAATTCGTAATCCAGTCGTTGAATTTTGTCACAAAGTAAAATAAGGTAAGAGTGCATATTCGACCAGTTTAAGTTAGCCCTTCTATGTCACCGTAGCAAGGTAGAAATAAACGTGTCCACAATTTTAAAGTGTTAAAATTAGTAAGGATTTAAACTAAACATTTAGAGCCATATTCATAAACAGTGTTTAAAGTTAGATGTTACTAATTGCTATAGCAACATATATTAATTGTATTGGTTTAGTAGCTACTAAACCCCTACTAACTTTAAATACTGTTTATGAATATGGCCCTTAGTGATTTAGTTGAAAAAATGGGTCGAACGTGTTTTGTACCCAATTGCAAAACGAGTTATCGAAGCAACAAAGATGAGAAGAGGTCTTTATTTAAAACTCCTACAAATTTAGTAAATGCGTGGAAAAGAAAAATTCCATGACAAGATCATGAATTTTCTGAAAAGGACTTCGTCTGTGAAAAACATTTTAACCCATCTTGCATTTTAAGGGAGTATGATAACGGAATTATACAGGTATGAGTTTTCAGATGTTTTTAGTGTATATTTAAAACGACTTGACGATGTCAAGTTTTCAATTTTATTTTGCATTTCAGTAAGCATGAATATATTTTACTTTAATAACCTTAATAATTTTTGGTGGCTAAAATTAGAATGTAAAGTTCACAATTACCAACAATTGTTGCAGATATTTGTGCATTTAGTACCAAATTAACAGATTACCGCTTAATTCTCACCTGTTAAATTTACTGAAACCGCATTTTTCTTTTATCGTTCTTTCTTGATAATTTATATTTCAAACAATTACACTGAACATAATGTTTCCTTAAACTATTTTGTTACAATCGAATTCTGATATGTTACAGTGCTTATTTTCCGCGATTTGATTATGTTAAATACATGTGTACAGAACAATTTTTGTTTAAGTATCCACTTAAAAAACCCCGGTTAGCAGAAGGTACTATTCTATTTATGGTTAGTATAATTTGTAACATAATACGTTTAATATTTATTATTATCTCAAATATCATAAATAAATTGCTTTATTTTTGGGTTTTGTGTAACCATAACCGGTTATTCTATTAATTTTATAACTAATTCAACAAACCTTTAAAAGAACATATATAATTTGCTAAAGCACATGCCTTTCCAATTGCAACCCTATAAATTATATGTAAATATTTGCTTCCCTAATTATTTTAGACCAAAAGTGCAATTAAGTTTTTTGTTGAGAAAAAAATACTGCATCGATTGATGTTACTTTACACAATTTTTGACTTTCGTGTAACAGAAAAACTGTGGAGATTGGTTCGTGCACATGCCTTCAATTGCAGCCCTATAAATCAAATTTCCGGAATGGATTCTTGTATTTTTATATTATAGTCTAAATCTATAAATACCACTCTACAAAAGACAACTAATTACAGTATGACCTCTTTAATCCGAACATGCTCTAATCCGCACCTCCAGTAATCCGAACAGCGGGAATTCGAAGCTATAATCCGAACAACGCCTCCTTAATCCGAACAGCGACGTGATTCCCGCTACATAAATGGGTGAATCCCTGGTTTTCATGTTTTCTAAGATTTGCTCTGTTTACTGTTCATTGTCCATTAGGCCGTTGACCGTTACTGAGTTCAATGTGCATTGCAATTTAGAGCAGAGATGACTTCCAAAAGGAAACACATTACTTTATCGATAAAAGAAAAGATTGAGCTTATTAAGAGCTTTATATGGATTTTGTTCCGGCACTTCGAAAAAGAATGCAACAGCCAGCTCAGCTGAATTTTGAGGCCAAGGCACTTTTTAATTTTAGACAACGCTTCAGGACACCCTGAAGACTTATGTTCAGATGATAAGAAAATTGTTGTGATGTTTTTGCCGCCAAATGTAATATTTCTGCAGAACTGAAGAAAGTTAATCTAAAAGATGTTGTAATCGGAGTAGCAAAAGCATGGGAAAATGTGAGGCCAGAAGCCAGAACTTATTCAAAAGTCTTGGAGTAAACTTCTAACACAAGTTGATGGTGGTTGGAGTGAAGATGATAATCTTCCACTGTCACAGTGGAGAGATAAAATGGAGTTAGGGGGTATAGAGAAACAAATAAAGGAAGTTACTGCACTGGTACACCACATTTCTGGAGATGTAACAAAACAAGAAGTTATTGAATAGGCCGTCGGACAAGAAGAATCATGGGAATCCATAAACGATATGGATATTTTGGAACATGTTCAAAATGAATCCAGGTTCGACGAAGAAGTAGAAGTGATACCACGACGTGTAAAGCATATAGAGGCAGTCAGAAGTTTCTAAACGTGTTTGAAATGGACCGAGGAAAATGCTGAATCGGAACACCACATTCTAATTCTATCCGAAATGAAAAAACGAGCTCGCAAGGCACCAGAAGCAAACATTAAACAGAGCATAATCACTCAATTTCTTACAGCTTCTTAAATTGACTTTTTACCTTTTTGCGATTTACCTTATTTTATTAGTCATGTTGTATTTAACAAAATACGATAGGTATGTAGTACAGTTGTTAATTTTTGATTTGAAAATAAAGAACTATTTATTGTGAGAATGTTGAAATTCGTAGATGTAAATAGGAAAATGGATATTTTCTGTCTTTTTTTCGATAATCCGAATATTTCGACAATCCGGATCAACCAGTGCAATTATTAGTTCGGATTAAAGACGTCATACTGTATATTACTCACAAATGCAATACAATCAGTGTTTTATTAATTTTAAGTGTGTTTCTCGTATGCTCCCTGTACTTTCGTAGACATGCATCTTCTATCCTTGTCGCAAATTGAGGCGACAAACATCGGCACGAGTTCGGTTGGTAGTTTAAATGGAAGTGCAGTCTCCTGTCTTTATACTCCGTGGTCTTGCTACATCAATTGCAAGATAAATTATAGAGTGCAAAATGATTGTATCTACAATTCCAAATCAAAAAGTACCAAAACTTTGAACTGAAATTAAAGAGCACTCTTTGGCTACCGATTGACAGTTGTGCATTTATTTAACCCTTGCATTACTAACCGGAGGGCATTTTGTGCCCAGCAGTTACTTTTTCTTGGTTTTGATGTAATAGATGGAGGAAAATTTTGAAAAAATTAGTAGTTGTCACTGATATACGTAGCTAAAAGATTATAAGAATAGATTTCGATATATTTTGAAAATTTCAATTTTATCGCAGTTTAAATACGCAGGACGGGGGTGCTATCACCTCTGCCGTAAAGACATTTCTTGGAAAAATCAAAGCGCCAAGATGAGCACAACAGCAATCGTTTGTTCTAAGTGTCAAAAATATGTACTACATGGTAAACATTCCCAGAAGCTAATCATTTGTGGCACATGGTGTTATGATACTCCAGAAGAGAATGAATAGGCAAAAGTATATTCGACAAAACAATGTTATATGTTCTTGCATACGTATAGTATATGTTTTGAAATGTGTTCTTTTTTGTTTTGTATTACATACTTGTTTTTCTATTTTTCCTTTATAGTTATATTTCTACATGTTTAAGCCACATATGAATCACATATGTCAATTTGAAAGTGCATATAAATGCATATTTAGGTGTTTTTTATAAATGCATGCATATTTTAGCATTTTTGAACGATAGTACATATTTTACCACTTTTGAGCGTTTTACATGCTTTAATTATGAAACTTCTAATATTTTTTAAATAATTTTAGTATTTTAGGCAACCAACCAAGGGCGGTTTAGTTGAGTCTAGGAGAAGCCCATATTCTAAGCCTATTGTTAAAAACAGTGTGCGACGATAAAGTAAATGCAACAAAACGCTTTCAAGTTACACAACATCTCAACACGGTTCGACATCAACAGTGCATACATTTATTAAAAATTTCTATTAAACGCATATTTCATGATTTTGAAGTGCATATTTAAGTGCATATTTCACGTTTTTATAGTGCATAAGTGCATGCATATTTCGGCATTTTTAAGTGCATATAAATCCTATACCTAGTTATTAATAACACACTCAAAATTTCAAAAAATTTATTTAAATGGAAAAGGAAGATCAATCCGACAATAACAAGGTGGTGAGTTTATCGCTGTTAACTCACAATAACCAAGAACGTAATACTTTACATAAGTTGTTAAACTAAACACTAGTAAATTAACATAAAGTACGAATGCAGGTTAATAACTAAAAAGCATTTTTCCTATAATTGTATGATGATGCCTAATAACACATCATACTCTAGGCCCATTTATATCTTTTATAGTTCTAAATTATTTATTTTGAAAAGAAATATCTGTACACGAGTTAAAAATTAAGTCACTGCAGGCCCACTGATGTGGTATCAAAGCCCTGTGTAGTTTACAATTCTATGAAATAATTTATCATTTTTTTTACAACTGAATCCCATTATATTAATTTATATATAATTATTTTAATAATCCCAAAACTACGATTTTAATTCTGCACCAGGAGGTTTATCAGACATAATTGCCTTAATATCGTCTGCATCTAGAGTTTCGTATTTTAAAAGGGCTTCCGCCAGGGCTTTATGTTCTTTAGCGTGTGTTTTTAAAATACTTCGAGCTCTGTCATAACTCTCCGACAATATCCTCCGAATTTCGCTATCAACCTAAAGTTAGGAGCATTGTTTAATTTTACAATATTTAACAAAAATAACATACAATACGGGTTACCTGTTCATTAGTAGATGGGCCTAATTGTTCACCAGCTAACATTTTAGAGCTGTCTGGCATTGTTCTAAGTCCAATTTTTTCTGACATTCCCCAATCTTTAACCATGTGGGCAGCAATAGATGTTGCTTGCTTCAGATCTGAACTAGCACCTAAAAATTGTGAATTTTTGTGTGAGTAATAAATGGATTGATTACTTTAATTACTAAAATCGTTTGTATTGATGAATTAATTAAAAACAGTCTCTCAAGTAAAACAAAATCAACAATTCACCATTTTATGAATTTTATTATGTGTAGCACAAACATCAAATAGAATTAAAGAAAAAAGGTTATGATTTTTCCATGGGTTATGAATATTAATAGAACTTTATGATTTTGCAGTTTTCGTTTGAGCCTTGAACGGCAAGGCAAGGTTGTGTGCCGAACGAAAATGTGATAAATTATCAAGTGACCCCAGACAACTGGTATTTCACATTTATTCATATTTATTTATATTATAGTTAGAAAATATCTATGTTGGCAATAATATGTAAGTTAGGGAATTTCATTTTTTCTGTTCAGTAGCTAGTAGTTCTGTTTCTTACTTTAAGTCACTTCCGTAACAAATACTGTTATGAAAAGACGTGTTACTAATTCAATTGTGCATTGTTCGGTGTTTCTGTGTAAATCTTTTAGTTTACTTATATTAAACTGTGTTATAAATCGACTCTGTGTTTGATTCACAACAGGTTATGGCCCAGACCGTTTAAAATTGCGTGAATTCGATCAACACGTGTTTAAAGAAATTAAAAGTGTGGTTAGGTCAACGAGATTTGCACGTGTAGTGTTTTATGAAATGTCCACAATGGATTTCAAGGCACAAATAGAGAAACTAGACGGTGCGAGCAATTGGAGTAAATGGCGCAGGCAAATAGAACTTTTGCTACGCCATCAAGAAGTACTGGACGTCGCAAACGGAAGTCGGACGTTGCCCGTCGAACCAAATGCGGACGCGTCGACAGCTGACAAAGCAACATATAAAGCTAATCTGAGTAGCTTCAACAAAGCAGATGCGTTAGCCCAGCTAATACTGGTGAGTAGCATGAACCATGCAAATATCGATCTAACAGCAACCTGCGAGTCTGCGAAGTCCACATGGGATAAATTAATCGCAGTGTACGAACAAAGTTCAGGTCAGCGGGTCGACAGGCTACTAGAGCATTTTTTCAGCTGCGAAAAGGACCCCGCAGAAGACATCGCAACGCATATAGCTCACCTGCAGCGAAATTTCAGAGAGCTCAATGATGAGCTGAAAAGGTTAGTTAAAACTGAGCTTCCTGAGCTATTGTTAATGAGCCGCGTCATGTCGACCCTCCCCGCTGAATATTTTGAATTCAAAAGCGTGTGGGAGTCGGTGCCGCTTGAGGAAAGGACGTTGAATAAATTGACTGAGAGGCTTCGCTTGATAGAAATGCGTTTACCCGAGAAACGAAGCGACTCAGCGGCACTATTGGCGCGAACAGGCAAAAGTCAACCGCCCAAATCAAAACCGGAAAGAAAAGGAAAAAAATGTTTTAAATGTCACCAGGTTGGACACTTCGCTAAGAACTGCCCGAAGAAACCATCAGGGGATGCCACGAGTTCGAGACCTTCAGGTGAAGCGTTCGTGAGTGCGTTCGGTGATGACACGGAATCGGGTAAATGGTTAGCAGATACCGGCGCGTCGGCACACATGTGTAAAACAAAAGAGTACTTCCTAACTTTCGAAAAATTTGCGGCACCTAAGCCAGTCCGAGTAGGAAACAGTGACATTATTTACGCGCATGGTCACGGTGTGATAAACGTTGAAATGAAAGTGAAAGGTGCATGGATAAAGAATCATCTCCAAAACGTTTGGTATGTGCCAGAGATAAGTCGAAATTTATTATCAATCAGCCAAACAATGGAAAAAGGCTTTGAATTCCAAGCAAGTTTAAACGGTTGTGTGTTTAAGAAAAACGGTATAGTGCGGTTAAATGGCAAAAAGACTACGAGAGGACTATACGAACTAGAACTACGCGTGTGCAAACCAGAAACTGCTTCAGTTTCTTTTACAGCATCGGCAGTGGATACATTACAGCTGTGGCACGAGAGGTTGTGTCATCAGAATAAACGGCATGTGAAGGCGTTTCTGAAACAACATGGTGTTATTGTGGAAGGCAACGGAGAGTTTTGCGACGCCTGTGTTTTAGGTAAACAACATCGGAGAAGTTTCCATTCGAGAACAAATAGGCCGAGTGCAGTGGGTGAGTCAGTAAACGCAGATGTGTGTGGACCGATGCAAGAGGAATCTGTAGGTGGCGCAAAATATTTTGTTTGCTTTAAAGATGATTTCTCTAAATACCGACGTGTGTTCTTCATTAAATTAAAATCGGAAGTTGTAGATTGCCTAAAAACGTTCATAAATGAAGCACATACGGCAGGTATTGTAATCAAGGAACTTCTGTGCGATGGGGGCAAAGAATTTGATAATTCTGGCGTTAGGTCTTTGCTAAATTCAAAAGGAATTAATTTACGCATAGTAATGCCTTACACACCCGAACAAAATGGGTCAGCAGAACGGGAAAATCGCACTCTTATTGAAAGCGCAAGAACGATGATCCATGCGAAGGGTTTTCCTATAAAATTGTGGGCTGAAGCTGTGAATACCGCAGCGTACATTCTAAATCGAGCAGGGGCCACACCTGCAGAAAACAAAACTCCCTTTGAGCTATGGTTTAGAAAAGAAGCGGTCAGTCCTAATCACTTTAAGGTTTTTGGTACGGAATGTTTTATACACATACCAAAACAGCATAGGCGAAAAATGGATAGGAAAAGCAACCCAGGTCACTTTGTGGGTTATTGCGGAGAAAAAGACGGCTACAGGGTATGGATCGCAGCAAAGAATAAAGTCGTTCGAAGCCGTGATGTGGTTTTTAAGGGGGAAACAATATTAACCAAGAAAACGTTTTTGGCAAGTGAAAATAAAGAAGTTTCAGGTTCAGAGAATATTGAAAACGTGGAGGTTGCTGTACCACTTCCGACTTCTGACTCTAAAAAAATTCAAAGAGGAAATAAAATTGGAACTCTGGAAGAAGAACGGTTTTTGGAGGAAGAACCACCAATGGAGGTCGCAGAAGCAACTGGCTCAGAAGAAGTCGAGAATGCAGAAACTGAAGCACTACTTCCAACTCGAAGACGAACTAGGATGCCAGCGCACCTAAACGATTATGTACTTTCTGCTGAGCACCTAACCGAAAGTTCTTTTGTTTCAGCTATGTCTTCTAGCGAGGCAAACGAGTGGCGATGTGCTATGAGGGAAGAATTAGAATCTCTTGAGGAAAACTGCACCTGGAATTTGGTTGACCCCCCCATTGGTAAGAAGGTGATTGGAAATCGTTGGGTTCTGCGAGTGAAGACGAGACCAGATGGAGTTGTAGAACGCTTCAAAGCACGACTGGTCGCAAAGGGTTATGCGCAAAAACCTGGGGTGGACTACGAGGAGACCTTCAGCCCGGTGGCAAGATTTGACACTGTACGTACAATACTTAGTGTGGCAGCATCGGAAGGAATGCACCTTAAGCAGTTTGATGTGCGAACTGCATTCTTGTATGGGCAGCTTAAAGAGGAGGTCTTTATGAAACAACCCGAAGGATTCAATGATGGGACTGGACGAGTATGCAAGCTGAATAAAAGCATATATGGCCTTAAACAAGCACCTCGGTGCTGGAACAAGCGCCTTGTGGACTTCATGATCCAAAAGCAGTGTTTTGTACAGAGCCATGCAGATCCTTGTCTGTTTATTAAGAAAACAAGTGAAA
This sequence comes from Melanotus villosus, assembly GCA_963082815.1. Taxonomy (NCBI): domain Eukaryota; kingdom Metazoa; phylum Arthropoda; class Insecta; order Coleoptera; family Elateridae; genus Melanotus; species Melanotus villosus. The sequence goes on along the minus strand of OY720419.1, from coordinate 36,175,545 downwards.
GAAAAATATTAGTTGCTGTGTATGTGGACGATGGACTCGTTGCGTCTAACAGCAACAGTGAAATCGAAAGTTTTTTGTGTGAACTAAAAAAGGAATTTAAAATAACAATGAACACTTTGAACTGTTTTTTAGGCATAGAAATCTTACATTTAAGTGACTGTATTTTTATAGGTCAAGAAGCATATATTAAGCGGATCCTAGAGCGATTTAACATGGGGGATTCGAACTCAGTGACAACTCCGTGCGATAACGGTACTCAGAGTTTGGAGCCTACTCAAGAACTGACCGAAGAAACTCCGTACCGAGAAGCTGTAGGCAGCTTAATGTACCTGGCAGTTGCAACAAGGCCAGATATTGCATATGCCGTAAACATGGTTGCAGAATCCGTGACAAATCCCAAAGTCACAAACTGGCAAGCCGTAAAACGCATCTTCCGATATCTTAAGGGAACCATGGATTATGGCTTACGATACTATCGGGATCACAAACCTGGTGTCTTGGAAGCATTTAGTGATGCAGACTATGCTGGGGATGCAAATACGAGACGCTCAAGAACAGGAGTGGTCTGTAAATATTCAGACGGAGCTATCACCTGGCTAAGTCAGAAGCAGCGAAGCATTGTTCTGTCCACCACTGAGGCGGAGTATGTTGCAGCAAGTGAGGCAGTAAAAGATATTATTTGGCTTAAACGGCTGCTAAATGAAATAACACATTTGCAAGGGGTTCCGTCCCTGAAAATAGATAATGCAAGTGCACTCAAACTGGTGAAAAACCCGGAGTTTCACAAAAAATCGAAGCACATTGACATAAAGTTTCATTTCATCAGAGAAAAGTTCAATGAAGGAGAGATTGGTGTGGAACATGTGGAGGGAATCAATCAAATAGCAGACATTCTGACGAAACCTCTGCCCCGTTTACGGTTCCAAAACATTCGGGAAATGCTGGGAGTCTCCAGAAAAATTTAAATATAAGAATATTTTTGGGAGGAAGTATTATAGTTAGAAAATATCTATGTTGGCAATAATATGTAAGTTAGGGAATTTCATTTTTTCTGTTCAGTAGCTAGTAGTTCTGTTTCTTACTTTAAGTCACTTCCGTAACAAATACTGTTATGAAAAGACGTGTTACTAATTCAATTGTGCATTGTTCGGTGTTTCTGTGTAAATCTTTTAGTTTACTTATATTAAACTGTGTTATAAATCGACTCTGTGTTTGATTCACAACAATTTATACTAATCGAACTAAAATAACCAAATGATGTGTACTAAAATAAAATAATTAATAATTAGCGTGGCCACTATGGCCTACGCCAAAGAGCAGTATAAAGGGAAGAGACTTAGTCCCAGGCTATTTTAGCGTATACGAAAAACATACCCCGCCGCTAGGTGGCCCTCTGGTAGGCGGGTATGAAATTAGTATTAGTTTAGAACAAAACATTTTAAATGAGATTCCTTTTAAGTGCTTAACTTACGTCACTAACAACGCTAATAAGAATGTATTGTGTAATAAAATAACAAGTAAAAAAACTAAATTACGAATATATAAGAGCTTAATTCGACCGGTGATGACATATGGTGCTGAGACATGGAGACTAACAGAAAAGGACGAGGAAATGTTAAGAAGAAGTGAGAGGAAAATACTAAGGAAAATACTTGGACCAATTATAGAAGAGAATGGACAAATAAGAAGAAAAATGAATCACGAGATATACAGGGAAACAAATGGAGAGGACGTAGTTAAATTTATAAAGTCACAACGAATAAGATGGTACGGACATATACTGAGAATGAAGGAAGAGAGATCACCAAAAGTAGTAACACAATGGAAACCAGAAATAACAAGAAAAAGAGGAAGACCAGATATAAGATGGAAAGACAACGTAATACAAGATCTGAAGAGAATGGAAGTAAACTGGCGACAAAAGGTGAACGACAGAAAACAATGGAGAAAAATTGTAGAAGAAACAAAAACAAGCAAAAAAATATAGACGAATAATTAATTAATGATCAGTGTGGACTAATCCACCACAGTGACCAAAATCAAATGGATTTTGTAAGCTTCTTAGAAGCAGGCGATGATCCACAAGGATCGAAAGCCCTTGAAGAAGAAGAAGATGTGTACTAAAATAAAATAATTAATAATTAGCGTGGCCACTATGGCCTACGCCAAAGAGCAGTATAAAGGGAAGAGACTTAGTCCCAGGCTATTTTAGCGTATACGAAAAACATACCCCGCCGCTAGGTGGCCCTCTGGTAGGCGGGTATGAAATTAGTATTAGTTTAGAACAAAACATTTTAAATGAGATTCCTTTTAAGTGCTTAACTTACGTCACTAACAGCGTTGCCGAAGTTAAATCGGCATTGAAGATTATCATTTTCTGACATCATTGCATTTATCTTTGCAAAAGACTTTTAATTTGCGTTTTGTTTTATTCTTTGTACTCTAAAGCTCGTGTGGTGTTGTTTATACTTGTATTAAAGAATATTGTTATATTTTTACTTCTTTTTTTGTACATTAACGGTCACATATATCGAGTATAAAATTATAAAGCATACCTACTTGTAGCATAGAGGAAAATCAAACAAAGGAAAGCATATAACAAAGTGGATCATTTCTTCGATTTGAGTTACGTTTATCGTTATTCTGAATGTTTTTAGTATGTAATTCTTAGAATTAGTTATAAATAATCAATTAATTAATTAATTAATGTTTAATAAATTTAGACAGTGTATGTAGTATCACAATCATATGTTACTGAAGTTTCTATGAGCTTCAATTTCTAATTGTTTGTAATACTTTGGCATAGTTAAATTAGGTACAGAATACTCTAAAGGCATTTTTCTAAAGTTCGTATCTAGTAATTCTTAAAGATAATCTGCTTAGGAATCACCAAACAAAAGACTTTTTCTCTTCCGGCCATATTTACTTACTCAGAAGAAATTCGAAGAATTAGGGATTTAATGTTTCTTAAAAGCGATACCTGTACTGAATACACTTTCCTTTAAGCAAATATCTGGTTGTATATATTCTTTGTTTGGTGTTTTCTTATTCTTTTAAATTTGAATGGTTACTTAGTTTTCATTTAGATGTAATACACATCTTCCGTGTGAACTAAAGTAAGTAGGTATTAACTTTGTCTTGTTCAATACAGAATATTAATCAGAATCATTCTTAATACTACCAAAGAACAGTATAATTTAATCAATTCATAATTTCATTATATTTTTTGTTCTCTTTGATAACTAAAATTAATAATTTATGATGTTAAGTGTTAAAAGCGAGGTTTTATTTTGTGAGTGGAGTAACCCTACGAACTTTTAACAGTACTGTTCAAAAATGTTTAACGCGCCAAATAATAAAATTTAAAATAATAAAATACCAATTTAATTCAGTTAACTTTAATTAAAAATGTTACTTTTAATGGCAGTTGTTCAAAATATCCATAATGTGCACTTCCATGAAATTCTACACCTTTTCAACTTCAAATTGAGACTAATCATTTTCAAATTTAGATTAAACACATTCAAATTGAGAATAATCAATTTCAAATTGACTAAACACATTGAAATCAGAACAGACACCTTCAGATTGAAAATAAACACATTAAAATTGAATCTAAATAACTTCAAATTGGGAAATAACAACTGCAAATTAAAATTTATGAATAATAATGTCAAGAAATATATAAACAATAATATTTATAAATGACACTACTGTTAGGCTAGTGAAGTTGCCAAAAATTACACCAAGGTGAGTTTCATTCTCGTCAGCTAAAATAACATATATGAAAGCCATAAATACATACTAATAAAATCATGAAATAGGGAGAACCAAGATGCATAATGTACTTTCTTTGACTTGGAACACAATATAAACAGGACAGGTTTGAAAGTTAAATGTGGCAAAAATGTACAATTGTTTGTGAAAACTCCTAAGCATATTGAGAAGCAGGTAAAAATATTTTGTTCGAAACAGCGTGAGTTATATTTTAACTGGTTTTTGGCAAATATTGCATAGGCAATCCATCATTCTACTACAATTACGAATGTTTTCATAAGGTTAAGTCTCTTCCCTTTATACTGCTCTTTGCCTACGCTAAGAATTATACGCATTATGGACCATTGACGCCCCCTCAATTGGGGCATCTATACAAAGATTAAAATACAGCAACACAATACACACAATCACCAAGATTTACAGCACTATCACAACCAATACCCCAACAAATACAATCACAGCATCCCGTAATGTACTATAGCCAACCTCCAGCCTACTCACAAACAAGTAATTACCTACCCCACGTTAATTACCCCCCATTACCGAATAACAGTACTGACAACGAATGGCAACAAGTAACATGCCCCAAGAAAAGAAGCAGAACCCATGACGACGATAAAGATTCAAGCAGCAGAACCAAACAAGCCGGTTATTGGTTAGGAGAAACTGTGCCCGTTAGTAACGGGTATGATAACTTAACGGAGGAGAACATGGATGAAGAAAATCAAATAACCAAGGATGAAGAAAATCAAGCAACCAAGGAACCAAAACCACAGCCTATTTTCATAAGAGGTGTTAAAAACATAAAACCGTTAACCGACTTACTAAACGAACTAGCGAAAGACAAATATCTCATCAAATCGTTAAGTAACGATCAAGTTAAAGTACAACCATTAGAAAGTAAAGACTACACTACAATAATTAAAGAATTGATGGGAAAAAAACACCGAATTCTACACATATAAACCGAAGCAAGAAAAAAAACTTTCGTGTAGTATTAAAAAATATCCACTCCTCAATAGACACAAATGAAATTAAAGAAAGCCTAAACAAGGAAGGTAATGAAGTAATAAATATATGGAATATCAAACAACAAAAAAGCAATATATCCCTACCACTATTTTTTGTAGATATCAAACCTATGGACAACAATAAAGAAACTTACAAAATCAAACAGCTGCTAAATATGACAGTTCAGTTTGAACCTCCGCACGTCAAAAGAGAGATACCTCAGTGTATGAGCTGCCAGAGGTTTGGCCATACGAAGAACTATTGCAATAATAGCCCAAGATGTGTTAAATGCACTAATAACCACTACACAAAAGACTGTCCTAGAAAAGCCAAGGACAACGAAGTCATGTGTGTAAATTGCAAGGAGAATCACCCGGCAAACTATCGAGGTTGCCTAGTTCACAAACAACTACAGCAAAAGATATAACCTGTTTTAAGCGAAAGAAGAACATTTACACGACCAGTACAACAAGGTACAAACTTTTCTCAAATAGTATGACAACAGGAACATATTACACAGGACACACATAACAATAACATAGATCAACACAATACTGTAATGGCTCAGTCTACTAACAACCTAACAGAATTAAAACATACCATGAAAACATTACTGGACCAAATGAGTAGATACATTTATTAATCTCGTACCCACACTGATAAATAAGACTACAAAATGACATCTTTACTTAAGATCGCTTTCTGGAATGCCAATGGCCTGTGTAGACATGCACTTGAAATCATTTCCTTCATACAGCATCATGACTTAGATATACTGCTAATATCAGAAACTCACTGCACCTCGAGAAGCCATACCAATATACCTAAATACAACATATATTTTACAAACCATCCCGGAGAAGCAGCTCACGGAGGCGCTGCAATAATCATTCGATAGGGCATCAAAAATTACGAAAGACCAGAGTTCAGACATGAACACATACAAGGCACTAGTGTGGCTTTAAATTATATCTTAGGAGAAATCGTAATTTCAACAATTTATTGTCCACCAAAGCATAAAAACAAATATGCACAGTTTGAAGAGTTCTTTAAAACCTTAGGCAGCAGATGGTTGGTTGGTGGAGATTTTAATGCAAAGCATCCACAGTGGGGATCTCGGCTACCCACAACAAAAGGCAGATAACTGTTAAAAGTAGTCCAAAAAAACAACTTAACTGCGTTATCTACCGGATACTCTACTTCTTGGCCTTCAGACATACATAAAATACTAGACATAGTGGATTTTTGCGACACCAAAGATTTAGATGCTAGAAAGTTAATCTTACAACCCTGCTGGGACATTAATTCAGACCACACTCCAACTATAGTGACATTAACTACAAATATAGTCGAAAAACCAAAAGAAGCTTCACTATACAGCAAAAAGACGAACTGGGAGATGTTTCAGGAGATACTAGATTAACTAGTTAACTTAGAAGCTCCACTAAAGGATTAACTCGATATTGATGCAGCAATAGAAAACTTGACCAAAGTCATACAATCTGCAGCATGGCAAGCTACACCTGATTGCAATGAAACACAAATAAAAGAACACTTACCAATTACAGTAAAACAAAAAATTGCAGACAAAAGGAAAGCCTGAAGGAGATGGCAGCTAACAAGAGTAGATTCAGACAAAACTAGATATAATAAAATATCAAAAGAACTTAAAACAACTACTACTACAAAAAATTAAAAACGAATACATCCAAGAATACCTTAGCAACATATCTGCAACTGAGACCACAGAACACTCCTTATGCAAGGCAACCAGAAAACTTAAACAGTCTCAATAAACCATATCACCAATAAAAGCCAATGACGCCACTTGGGCCAGAACTAATCAACAAAAAGCAGAGCCCTTCTCAGAACATCTCACTGTGGTTTTCCAACCTTTTCCTCCCACAGCAAATCCTCAAGATGAAGATGATATAAATAAATATTTAGAGGCACCAAATCAAATGGTCAAGTAAAAACTGTAATTTTCAAAGAAATTGACCCAAAGAAGACTCCAGGGTACGATTTGATCACAGGAAAAGTGCTACGAGAGTGTACACAAAAGGGTTTTTTATAGCTATAACCCAAATATTCAATGCAATACTACGAACTAATTACTTCCCCAGCCAGTGGAAAGTTGCACGCATAATTATGATACCGAAACCAGGGAAAAATTCGACAGAAGTCAAGTCCTACAGACCAATAAGTCTCTTACCATTCCTATCAAAGGTCCTTGAGAAACTACATTTAAATCGACTACAACCAATAATTATAGATGATAAAAAACTGATACCTAAATATCAATTCGGGTTTAGAACAGGAAAATTAAATAACTGCAAAACACGAGGTGGTGAATTACAGATGAAAAAATAGCGTAATTTCGCAAATAAAGCGAATAAATATCACAAGCTTCTAAATAGGTTAAGTGATAAGCTAAGAAGTACAGTACTGTGAGGCAAATCAACCACGGGTTACAGAGACAATTTAAATTAACTACGGTGCCCTGAGACAAAGTCTGGCAAAACGAAAAAGACTAAAATTAATAAATAGAGAGCGAGGTTACGCAAGGTAAAGTTAAAGTGAAATCGTGCTACGCGTTTTAAGAGTTTTATATTAAATAACAGGGACGAAAAATCGGTGTGTGGTAAACAAGTACTAGAGAAAGCAGTTTAGAGACACATAACACCGAATAAATCAAGGTAGGAAAGCAACCAACAAATATTTAGTAAATTATGAAGCGTAACGCCGAAAAGAGTCAGGTCTACGACGGGACCACCGGGACTCTGACTCACCGCGAACGGCAGAAAAGATTGACGGCGCGGTAAACGAGAAAAAGCAGGGCTGCATTCAGGCAAAATGACGAGTGAAGGAGAATTATCAGACAACAGAACAAAGAGAGGAAGGCAAAATGAGGAGGAGGGTGATGAAGATAGAATGTTTGGAAGAAACAAAAAGACAGCAAGAACACCAATCAAAGTGCGTAAAAACAGCGATGAACTAATATTAAATGAGATTAAAGCAATAAGGCAAGAAATGAATAAGGGATTTCAAGAAAACAAAGAAGGGCTGGATAAATTAAAAAGGAAATAGAAGGACTAAAAGAAAAAGAGAAAAAATGGAAACAAGAAAAAAGATAACTGGAATTGAAAACCTGGAAGAAACAATAGAAAATCAAGAAAAGAATAAAAGAAAAAACAATATAGTAATAAAGGGATTGAAAATTAATGAAGAAAGAATGGAAGAAGAAATTGAACAATTTATAAAAAACGAAATAAAGGTACAAGCAAAAATAACTGAGGCATATAAAATAGGAAAAATATCAGAAAAAAAGGCATTTAAAAGGCATTTAAACAAAAATTAGAAATAATGGCAAACAAAAAGAATCTCACAGGAACACATATTTACATTGAAAATGATCTAACAAGAAACGAAGTAAAAATTGGATACCAGAAGATAATAATAAACAACCAAAAATATGAATGGAACAGAAAAGAGAAAAGGCTTCAAATCAGTAAAAGAGAGGAGACTGCGGGGAAACCCGGATGTCTACCAAAAAACTGATGAAGAAGAAAAGATGGAAGGAAAGGACGACGACCAAAGCTGTACACTCGGACATGATTAAGATAAAGAAGAAAAATAAAAACAAAATAAAATGTAACACATGGAACGTACAAACCATGCTAATACCGGGAAAAATGCGAAAAATAGCAGCAAAAATTATAAAGTAAGGATTTGACATAACAGATCTTCAGTGGATTTAGTGCAACAGATTCAAATGGAAGTGGGGAAGCTACATCTACACTATGACCAACAGGTGGATCCGAAGCATAATAAACTGGTGGCATTACATTAAAACAAAGAAGGAGTGGCGGACTAAAAACTTGCTGGGTTAAAGAAATAGGGTTTAGCTACAGACTCCATTGATAATAATAACAATGATAGATTTGCATTGCCAATATTTTGGTTTTGGTTTATTAACTTTCGGGGCTTTGTTGTACATTAATGTTTTATTTAGATTTTAAATATTTTAAATTATTATTGTTATTGTTATTAACCCATACATCCTTATACCTATAGGCCAAAGGCCTCACTCTCTCTCATTCATTATACTTTTTTAAATCTTCACGCTTTTTAGTGAGGGGCTTAGGTCTATCTACTCTCCCATAGTGACTGGTCTTCATGGGAGAGGTGCAGTGTTAACTAAGCAATCGGGCTACCTATTCCAGCACTGACCGGAGACAACAATGCTTAACTCTCCTGGTCGTGCGGGAATGATGTACTTATACTACGTTTTATACTTCAGATTCAGTATGGTAATGATAGGGCAATGTAAACCTTATGGGAGTTTTTTTGTCGATGTTGCCAGTTCTCGGCAACGACCGAGGTTCTAAGTTTATGCATTAGTGAAATATGGTTAGTAATGGAAAAGGCATTAGTGAGAGATTAGTAGATTAGTAGCTGTAGCTCAGAAATACAAAAGCAGGATATATTTATGATTGATAGGTGCATATTTATTTACAAACAGTTTTGTGCTGAAATATGGCTGCATCGCCTTCCATAAGAGCCCGTACGGAATCTGAAGTATGAAACGTAGTATAGCCACCTCAATATGGGACCTTGATTTTAAATATACCAAATTCGTAACATACTGACTTAAATAAGTCACTCGTAATCTATAAAATTTTGTAGGTAACCAAAATGTAACCGTGCGTTTTTCATAATAGGTGGATTTTAGAACTATTGCTTTGAATTAGTAAGGCAATGGTTATTAGCTAAATTTTATTAAAATTAGTTGTTCAAAATTCTGATTATCACAACATTTTTAATTCATTTAGGTTGTCTGTATATTACGCACATGATTTGTAAAAAATATAAAATGTATTTTATGTTTTGTTTTGCGTCTAAACTTGATTTTCCATAGTTTGTTTCGCAACCAAAAGAGGTGGATATTTTCAGCATCATTCATAATAAAAGAAATAAAAGAATTGTTATTCAGCTGTACCTTTTGAGTGATAAGTGAAGTTAAGTTTATACTGTAAATTAATGAAAAAGTTTAGATATTCTTTCCAAAAACCAATACCTAGGTTCAATAAAATTCAGCACATTAAGCATTTCTGTGGAAAATTATATTCAAGGTACTATTTTGAGATGTAATAGGAACATTGAAATGTGCGGTGCTTTATGAAATTAATTTTAACTATGTTATCCTTAACAAATTTTTTTAGTTGTTATACAGAAAACAAATTTATGATTGGTGCGATTTTCAATTTAGCATTTTTTTTGCGAGATGTTATTAAACCTGGCAACCTATTTCGTAATCTTTTTTAAATATTCCTTATAACTACTCAAACTCTTAATAGAATACTTAAATACATGTATAATTACCAGAAGTAATTTTATCTGGACCAAATATCAGTTCTTCAGCGGCTCTACCTCCCATCATTGTATCCATCATAGCAAGTAATTGTGATTTTGTAACATGGTAACGTTCTTTTTCAGGAATGTATGCTGTATGACCCAGACTAGGACCTCTTGGTATAATCGTCACTTTATGTAATGGATGACTGCCTTTTGTAAAGTATGCCACAACTGCATGTCCTCCTTCATGATAGGCTGTTATAGTATTAGCTTCTTCATCAGGAATTCGGGATTTTCGTTCTGGACCCATCAGTACTTTATCTCGAGCTGATTCTAAGTGCTTCATACTTACACAATCAGCACCATCTATTGCAGCACTACAAGCAAAAATTAAAAAAAATAGAACAAGACTTATTAAAAACACAAACACCAAAAATAAAAAAGTAATTAAACTAAAAACTAACATTTCCGTTAATTGCAAGTTTGGTAATTTATGATGATTTAGGTGGCAAAATACCTAGTTTTGAATTACTGTACTGCTTTTTACTTTGTCCCGAATATTGTACCACTTTAATCAATTTATCCTGAAAAGTTCTGCGTTTTGTTTGATATGAAATGAACTAATCCTAGCTAAGATACCCAACATTTATGTGTTTATTTTTAAAAATGTAATTTCAACCATTTATGTTTTTATTTTTAAAAATGTAATTTCAACTACATATCAGCCTGGAAATCAGGGCCGCATTTAGCTTCATGCCGCCCCTAGGCTGACCTAAAATCTGCCGCCCCCCCACCCCTGACGCCCCCCCTTCCGATCACCCACGCACCCTCCCCCGAAGTAGGTACCTACGTAAACAAAACTAATACTAAATAAACCTCAAGCGTATGAGCAAATATTCTTTTTTCTTCATAATTACCTATGTTAATGTCTTGAGACTTGTAACCGATTTTTTTATTGATCCTTATTCCCTAATTCCCAACTCCCAAAACGTATTTACCATTAATGACGTACAAATAAACTGATATAAAAATATGCCTTCCCCAAAAATTTGACGCCCTAGGCTGCAGCCTACTCAGCCTTATTAGAAATACGGCCCTGCTGGAAATGATAATTAAAAAATATATTTCTTAAAAATTCTTACAGATAACCTTTTTTAATTCTATTGTAGAAGTTTTAAGTTACAGACAAATCATTTTAATTAAGGTTCTACTTTCCTTAACGGAAATATTGACAAAAATCTAAATATCTTGCCTTCTACAGAACCTTTATAAGTGTCGACCAGCTCTTCAAATTTAATAATAAAGCCACAAAAGTGATATAAAATCTTGCGATTTTTGTCAATATTTGCGTTGAGGAAAGTAGAGCCTTAAATGTTCCGCTTTATGGTGTTCAGCATCTACTCACTTTACCATATTGTATAAAATGTATAGAGCATTTTCATAAACACAGCAAGAGAAAGATGTGGCACATCAAAATTGAATAAAAACAGAAAGCAAACGATCTGGTGGAACGACAACATGAAGAAGGAAGTCAAAATAAAGAAAGAAAAAGGGAAAGTAGGTATAGCGGCATATTCGGAATAATGACACGTACCAGGACTACAAAATACAAAGAGAAAAGGTCAAAAGGACAGTATTAGAAGCAAAAAGGGTATCCTGGGAAGATTTCTTGGCAGAAAAATGGGACGATATTTCCATACAAATCAAAAATTATTCTACAAATCATTGAAAAATTTAAGAAGAGGATATAATAGAAAGATGGAAACAGTATTATAAGAATCTGTTGAACAAAGAGACTGGTGAAAAAACAAGAAAGAACTTACAGCATAGAGGAAATCCAACAACAAGGAGAACACATACAATCAAGCAGTGGCGTGCGGTCCATGGAAGTGATGGAAGCACCGCTTCCCTTGGCTTCGTAAGGCAAAACAATATACCTAATTTATTAATTTTATTTTTGTTTCAGCAGTATGTTAAAATTATTTATTTCATTTTTGCTTTATCGCTTTTAATATAATGCAAATTCTCGTTGCAAATTAGCCCATTTTGTGATCCGGCATTCAACGTTGGCGGTGTACCATTCGCAGTTGAACGGCTCGAACGTAGAAAGTTACCTTGAGAAGCGCCGAAAAATTCGCTTCATATCCTATATAACAATCTTTGGCTGGTGCTTGCCGCATATTTGTATTTGTCTTTTAGTGGAGTAACTTTACGTTTGTATCTTGGAACCCGTTCAAACTACTCCGATTTGAATGATTTTTTTTTAAATGTCGTAAATATAAAATATTAAAACTTTTATGGGTTAAAATGACGCCCATTGTTCATTCAAAAATTTATTAAGTTTATACAGGGTGGTCCAAAAGTAATGGGACAAAGACCAACAGCAGATTCGCGAAGCCAAAATATTACGATTTACCTAAAATTACCTTAGTCCAAAAGTTAATATTTAGGGAGATACAGGGTGTCAAAGTCGAAATTTTAATCTTAATTTTTTGCTGTAATTTCAAAAGTTTTCGAAATATTGATATGAAAATTGGGGAAACTATCTTTTTTGGGACGAGGAACAATAATTTGTCCTCAATTTTAACATAGCTCTTTAAGGAACCTGATTTTTGTTACACTAATACGTTTACAGTAAAATTACGGTTCTTTTAAGGGATACACGTTAGAAATTTTGAATAATATTACGCAACAACTGAGTCAGGTTTCAGAATTTTAATGAATTAAAATTTGTTGAATTATGTAATTTCACCAGCTATAACAAATCTCGTTTTCCAAAGGAAGCTTTTAATAGCCTAAAACTGAATTATGCCAATTTCTTTGTCACTGACTGACGCTTTGCATTCACAATTAAATGTTTTGTATAATTCGGAATCAGTTAAGGTGTGTCAACTAGTTTTAACAATTCCGGCAGCAAGCGCTTCGGTTAAACATAGCTTTTCTACTTTAAAGTGCATCAGGACCCTCATCAGAAACTGTTATCCATAGAAAAGGAGGGTATCAAAGACTTATCGCAAAATTCAAGGTTTTATAAAGATGTAATTGACAGGTTTGCTCAGGTGCATAGAAGAATAGAACTTCATTACAAATATCTCACTATAAGTAAGTACATTTTTGTTCGTTTTTTTTTACTGTTGTGTATATCAAAAGCTGTCACCTTTTGTACTTATCAGTAAACCGGAAGCGCTTCCCCAAGTAAAAAACTCACTGCACGTCACTGCAATCGAGAGATGTGAAGGAAGCCATAAAGAAGCTTAAAAAGGGTATGATAGTGTAACAGGAGAAATGCTGAAAAACATGGGCGAAAAAGGAATACAGATGCTAACGAAAATATGTAACAAGGTCTGGAATGAAGGTGAAGTACCAAACGACTGGACAACAGGAATAATTGTACCTATACACGAAAAGGGTGATCGAAGGGATTGTAATAACTATGGAGAGATTACCCTGTTGAGTATAGCATCGAAGGTTTATGAGAGAATCCTGGAAACAGAATTGACACGACAACTAGAACCACAACTTGAATAGTCTCAAAGTGGTTTCAGAAAAGGCAGGACCGCAGGAGTATACACGATCATATATTCACAATTAACCAGATGACAGAAAGAACAAGGAATACAACCACGGAAATATATCAAACGTTTCTCGATTTAGTCAAGGCATTTGAAAGAGTATCAAAATCAACTGTGGAGGAGAGCCCATGAAAAGAAAAATCAACACAAAATTAATAAGAGCCATAATGAGCATGTATAAAAATAATAGAAACATCATAAGAACAGACAACATGCAATCACGAGAGTAAATGACGGATTATGGCAAGGAGGGGTATCAAGCCCAACATTATTTAACGTGGTTATGAATGATGTAATAAAAGAAACAAGAAAAAGAACATCAAAAATAAATGGGGGTATTGAAGCTTAGAACCAGTCTGGAAAAGATAGTACGCCTTTGCTGACGACCTCGTTATATTTGCAAAGAACGAAAAAGACCTGAAAAAAAATGTAGAACAATTAACAAAGAAGAAATTAAAGATAAGCAAAGAAAAATCAAAAATTATGATCAGTGGGAAATCAGATGTACAAGTAAACATTGAATTAAATGGAAAGAAGATAGACCAAGTAGACACTTTTAAATACTTAGGTAGGACAGTAAAGATAACCACGAAATAGAAATAAACAGCAGTAGAGAGGGCCTCCAAGGTATATCATAACGGGAAAAGAGAAGTTTCAATAAAAACGAAGATGAGTATTTACAAGTCGATATTTGTACCTATTTTAACTTTTGGATCGGAAAGTTGGGTTCTGACAAGGAAACTCGAGAACAAAATACAAAGCATGGAGATGTAGTATTTGAGAAGAGTGCTTGGGGTCGCAAGGAGAGATCAAATTAGAAATGGCAGCATTAGAGAACAGCTGATGGTGAAACCAGTAACAGAACGGCTAGAGGAGTACCAGCTATGATGATACGGACATCTCCAACGAATGAGTAACAAGAGATCGGTAAAAATAACAGGGACAGGGGACGGAATTCTGCGAGACACCAACTCAAACGACACGACCGGCTCGATGTGTGGCTTGCCAGCCCATTCACGACCAACAAGTACAAGAATGTGTAACTTGGATATGGTTTAAGGAAGTTGGAGGCGCATATACTTTGTAATAAACAAAAAAGCAGAAAACCTGATAATTACTTAAATACCCTGAAGCTACAATTACCTGCTGCTACAAAAGTTATGAGAGGAGTTACGCAGTTGCTTGCTTATTTATTGGGCAAAATCTAGCATTGCGGGTATCAATGATCTCAAGGAATGTCGACTGCCATGGTCATTATCACTATTTTTGCAAATAATATAGGGTTTTCCAATTGCTTTACTTACCTCATTTTATAAAAGAACAATTTTTTTGTGCACCAAAAAAATTCAAGATAAAATTTTTTAAATTACTATAGCAACATTTTTATGATTAAATTTCAGGTAAGTTTTTAAGTATGTACAGTAAGATTATACACTAACTTTCTTTATCGTTGCATCATAAGGATTTAATGGGTTTTCTAGTGTGAATTTCAAAATAATTTCTAATACAGCTCTAGTATTTTTTATTAATTCCGCTATTTTTTAAAATATAAAAATTGAAAATATTTTAATTAAAAAATAAAATAGACTATTCAACTCATATGTCATCTGTCAAAAATCGACCAATCAAAATGCAAGATTTGACGTTTTTGAGCCAATCCAAACGAATTGTATCGACAATTTTCGCTAGAAAAAATTGTCAGAAGTAATACAAGTGACTAGAATTTTACCGGCAATTTTTTTGCCGTCATGAACACGACTGCTGGTTGCAATGAAAATTATTTTTTTGCTGTAACATCACTCATGTTCCTTGTGATTGCGAATACCACTCGTGCTGCGCATATGCAAGCACGAAGAACATTCGTGATGTTACAGCAAAAAAATAATCGACAATTCTTTGACCACTCGTGGTATTGTTAAGTGACAATTTTGTTATTAATTTGCTATCAGTGGACGAAGTCTACTAACTTCAAAACTGAACTAAATTTATCTGGCTATTTTCTACTTTATTTAAAAATTTTTTGTTTCTTCCATTTTAAAATCTCCGGTTGCCTTTTCATTAAAGGAACAAATTTTGTTCTGTGAATGGGGTTGGATTTAATTAGTTCACAAAATTGGGCAGCTAGTGTATTTAGTACAGTGGAACTTGGATAATTCGAAGCTGAAAGAGCCACTTAAAAATTCGAATTATCCAAAAATTCAAATGAGAAAAGTTACATCTTTTTGGTTTAATTTTAGGTCAACTGAAAGTCTGAAATGGCCATTCTTATACATATTTATGGAGAAAGGTTATGATGTAAAAGAATTTAACACTGTATTACTGTATTTAATCAAAATAAGATTCACATTCATATGAAAAATTACAGTTTTTCAAAGAATTATGAAATTTCTGATTGTTTTGCAGAGTTTAGTCTTTTAAGGTTAGCAAAATCTTCAAGCACGTTTAGTGAATGAAAAACAGCTTCACTTACGTTGGTTTGTCCTTCAATGTACCGATGAAATTCGCGCCGATGACAAAGCGCTTCCGACGATTCCCGCATTTGGACTAAGTTTTGACTAGAGTTGTGCTTATCGATATTTTTGACATTCGATACGGTGCCGATAGGATATCGATATTTGGTTATTGTATCGATATTGTATTCCTTGGTAATTATCGATACCGATACGATATTTTTTATAAATAAAGCACAAATTAATATTAAGGCATATATTGAAACTGCATAACAAATGTCATAAATTAAAGGAAAATAATAGAGACCAGATAGCAGCTGTGTGAACGTCAACCAATCAGCAAGCAGTTTCGTAAAGAATAACAATTACAAGAGTAAACTTGTACGACGTCGATCGGGTAAAGTCAGCTTGTAAATATTAAAACAACTGTATGTGAAAAACTTAGAAATTATTTTGTAAAAATGCGAAACGCAAAAAATAATTATTATAACGATACATATCGATCCTGTATCGATATTTAAATTGTGTATCGATATTGTCTGCTTATTTACTGAATCGATATGATATCGATATATCGTATCGCTAAGCACAACTCTAGTTTTGACTGATATTTTGGTACAAAAATTTCGAATTAAACAAGGTAAACTTCGAATTATCCACGATTTTGTTACACTGATTTAATACAAAATTCAAGGGACCGAGAAAAATTGAATTATCCAAGTTCCACTGTATTTCAAAATTCAAATGTTATTACCGTAACGCAGCCTGATTAACCATATTTTCTAAATCTGCACCAGTAAAACCAGTTGTTCCCCTAGCCAACAGTTCCACATCAATTTCTTTTGCCATTATCTTTCCTAAGTACAGTCCCAAAATTTCTTTACGTCCCGTATAATCTGGTGCAGGAACGGTAACCTGCAATTTCAATGTACTATTTATTCAGGAATATTTAATAAAATCTTTATTTATTAAGTAGAATATACAGATAAGTATTGTTTTACCTCAACATCAAAACGTCCAGGTCTTAATAGAGCTTGATCTAAATCATCTCTACGATTAGTTGCTCCAAGTACAATAACGCCATCATTTTGGTGAAATCCGTCCATTTCGCTTAGAAGCTGATTAATAGTTTGGTTAGCATAGGGATGTAGAACACTATTTGTACGTTTTGCACCAACAGAGTCAATTTCGTCAATAAATACAACACATGGAGCTCGTTCTTTAGCTGCTTCTGCACGTAAGGTTTTAAAATTAATTTTACTGATTACTCATAAATAACATTATAAACTTACTAAATAAATCTCGTACTCGTCTAGCACCTTGCCCAACTAAAATTTCATCAAATTCAGGACCTGCCGCATGGAAAAATGGTACTCCTGCTTCACCAGCAACAGCCCGTGCCAAGAGAGTTTTTCCAGTCCCTAAATATTTTATAATTTTAATGCACACAGAATGTATTTAGATCTAAATGTAACTGCAATTGTATGTAAAATCTTATATGTATTTCAATTTTTATCTCTGTTATGGGTTTTAGCGCGAAATAAGTGGATACAACCTGTTCAAAATTTGTTTTTGAACATAATAAACATTAAACGAATAAATAATACAGCTAACTTTTAGGCAAGTTCTATTTCAAAATCTTTTGGATTCTTAAAACGTTTGCATGTAAAGAAGTGGTTGCCATTTGCCATGACTGCAATTTGTTAGGTGAGTTATAGTGATGGGCGGGTAGTAACTATTCGTTACTTTAGTATTCGTTACTCGTCAGGATCCGAAGTACCGAATACCCACAAATAAATGTATTAGGTACTTCTAGTGATTGGTTACTATTATCGTTCTAGGTAGTTTTACTCGGCCTTTCACGAGTTCTAATAATTGCTTTCAAAATAATTAGGTATCGATTACTTCATTCTTAGTCATAGCAAATACTAGACTGCATGACAGTTATTGCGTAATTTATGAAGTAGTCACCTATTTACTAACTGCGTAAATAAATTTGATGGTAATTTGAAGCTATCGAAGCTGAAACCCAAACAATGTTTAGATTTGAATATATCCTTCTTTACCCACTTTTTTAGATATTTTAAATCGACTGTAAATAAAATTGTAAATATTTTTAGTTATCTAAGCAATCGTTCATTGTACATATTTTAGTTTGTTTTTTTTAAATATATTTTTATAATATATTTTTCTTTAAATGTTCTTGAACACCGAATATTGTAATGATATACAAATTGAAACAAACAATTTCATGTAAATGAAAGAAAACCATCTTTTTGTTATAAATTTAAAGTTCTAAAAGGCTCACTAGTTATTTTTTATATCTTGCAGTAAAAAATATATCTACTAATTGTACTTATTATGAAATAATTCTGTAAAACGTTTCTTAATAAAATAACAGGATTTGACTAGCTACGAGTAGACGAGTACGAATCTTTGCGATGCTCCGCTTAAGTTCTCGTACGTACATCGATGATTCGAATAGCTACGAATACGAATCTTGCGATGCTCCGATTTAGTTCTCGTATATATATCGTTAGTGGAATACCGAATACTTTGAACGAATACTGGATCCGAAAGTAAAGATTCGGTACTCGGTAACGAATACTTTGAACGAATACTGGATCCGAAAGTAACGAATGAGTACGGGTAATCAAAGTACCTAAACTTCCCATCACTAGTGAGTCAATGGATCATTTCCCAGTGACGTCACAAGGAAGGGTGGGAGTAACAACATGGCTGCTTTGGAGGTAAACAAAGTGCTGTAACGTATTACACCTAGTTAAAATTGTGTTGTGCAATAGACAATTAAAGTAATTTGAGCTTTTAAAAGTAAGTTGATTTGTATAATTTATTTCATTTAATAGATAAAGATTTAATTGCAGCAATAACTTTGTTTTTTGTTAAAATTTACCCACATAGTAACAATGTTTTAGTGCCTCATTTTTGTGCAGTTATTGACTGCTCTAATAACAGTATGCGAAACTGGCAAAAAAGTTCTTCCTCATACCTTCAGAGAGGGACAACAGGGGTCGAACATTAGAATGAAGGATTAAAAGACGACAAGCTTGGATACAGTCATTACACAGGAGTGATTTGACCGAATCTAAAATTAAATATATGAGGATATTGACCATTTCATATTAGGTAAAGTTAATTGCTTTATATTTTAAAAGTAGAAATTTTAAGAGCATTTTTATAGGAAAACCAGCTGCATATGGAGACATCGACAATCCTGATTATGTACCAAATTTAAAAATGGGTTATCGGTCATGTAAATCAAATGCACAGTCTGCTGCACGCAGATATGCCAGAATGAAGGAAAGAGCAGTAAAAAAGGCCAACACAGCTTCTAAGACGGTAAATCCAATATATAAATTTAATATTTGTTTTTTGATTAATATGTTATATAAAAGCTTATGCTAAGTGTCAGTTTTAAAAATAATAGTTATTTATTATACATGCGGATTAAATTAATGTTTAATGAGCGGTACGTTCATCAACCGCGCGAGCGGCGGTAGCCGCAGCGTTGATACCGCGAGTTAATAAATTAATTTTAATCCGCAAGTGTAATACAACTGTTTATTCAATTTTTACATTTATTTGACATTTTTAAAGCGCTAGCGGAATAAAAATTTTAAATCGCTAGCGGAATAAAAATTTTAAATGATTGTTTATAAAACATCAACTTTTATGGGCAGGCCAGAAACAAATAAACGTCAGTTTATATGGCAAAATTGAATAAAACAAATTATCACCCACAGATTAAAATCATGCTGCATAATTTAAGATGTACCTAATATATTTTATTGTAGGAAATAAAGAATTTTCAAAAGAGCAGTTCTTATAGCACTTCTGATATTGAGCGACCCCATGCGTCAGATATAGTTACATGTAATCAAGATGATTCAGAGATCAACCTATTAATAAAATATATATAATATAAAGATTTTTATCTATAACATGAATGTTAAAAAAGTATATAACCTTATTTACTATCCTATCACTAATATATAACCACTATAAACACACAAACAGGGTTTATTTGAGAATTTGAGTTTGAAAACAGTGCAACGAATACGGGATTGCATATACCGCCACTATTTGTCTACCTCCAGATCAACTGTACGACGCCATATTGGTGACGTCAATTTATATGTGACTTCTCTATGCTGCATTTTAAAATAGGACATACAGTGTGTCCCCGGATGGAGTTGACAATAGGTATGATGGACCAAAAATTTTCGAATTGGATTTTCATATTTTGGGATTAATCCCTGCTCGGTCTGAAACTTATTTTTAGTTTACTTTCGATTTTTTTTTAATCAAGTAGGCCTTTACAGTTGAGCAAAAACTCTTTTCGTTTCAGGTAAAGTACCTTTTCCGTTCACAATACGCCAATGTGTTACTAAGAAAAGTTGTCCAGAATGAAAAGTTATGGCGTTATGCAAATTTTCAGAACGATCGGCCTACTTTGATAAAATTCATTATTTGTCAATTTCGTTTAAGGTTAAGTACTGTTTCCGTTCACAGTACGCCAATGTGTTACTAAGAAAAGTTGTTCAGAATGAAAAGTTATGGCGTTATGCAAATTATCAGAATTTTTAATAAAGAATTACTTTTCGTCGTAAAATTAATAATAAAGATTTTTCTCCTATTGTCAAGTTCTATTATCAAAGTACGTCGATCGTTCTGAAAATTTGCATAACGCCATAAGTTTTCATTCTGAACAACTTTTCTTAGTAACATATTGGCGTACTATGAACGGAAACAGTACTTTACCCAGTGGCGTGTCGTGGGGTTTGAGTTTGGAGGGGCGCACCAGAAGTCAAACACCAAATAACCTACCAAAAGTTACGGGAAAATTTGTCTCTTTATTTTCCGAACCAATTTACATAAATACAAATCTGAAAATTGGCACATTTAAGTAAATATTATAACCGCAAATAAATGTATTCGGTACTTCTAGTGATTAGTTACTATTATCATTCTAGGTAGTTTTACTCGGCCTTTCACGAGTTCTAATAATTGCTTTCAAAATAGTTAGGTATCGATTACTTCATTCTCAGTCATAACAAATATTAGACTGCATGACGGTTGTTGCGTAATTTATGAAGTATACACCTACTAACTGCGTAAATAAATTTGATGGTAATTTGAAGCTATCGAAGCTGAAACCCAAACAATATTTAGATTTGAATATATCCTTCTTTACCCACTTTTTTAGATATTTTAAATCGACTGTAAATAAAATTGTAAATATTTTTAGTTATCTAAGCAATCGTACATATTTTAGTTTGTTTATTTTTAAAATACCTATATTTTCATAATATGATATTTTTCTTTAAATGTTCTTGAACACCGAATATTGTAATGATATACAAATTGAAACAAACAATTTCATGTAACTGAAAGAAAACCATCTTTTTGTTACAAATTTAAAGTTCTAAAAGGCTCACTAGTTATTTTTTATTTCTTGCAGTAAAAAATATATCTACTAATTGCATTTATTATGAAATAATTCTGTAAAACGTTTCTTAATAAAATAACAGGATTTGAATAGCTACGAGTAGACGAGTACGAATCTTTGCGATGCTCCGATTAAATGAAAGAAGATTCATTGCTCCAACAATAAGTTACAGCAGGCCGCGCTAAAATCGCGGCCTGCTGTAACTTATACAATCGGCTATTATCGGCTAGTCTCCGGAGTCGTTCGGCGGCAATGTATAATGTTTGTTAAAGGCCGCAGATTTTCCGCGGCCGTTGGTTGAGGACGCGGATAATTAGAGATCTCAACGAGGACGGACAATTAGAGATGGGAGCGGATGTTTGGATAGAGTTGAATTTTTTGTTGAAATTTGAACTTAGTCATAGAATGTATGTAAAATAAATATTAATAATTTAGAAAAAAATTGTGTGTTCCTTAGCATTTCTTAGGAGGGGCGCGCGGCCTTATGAAGCAACCGCCACTGGACTTTACCTGAAATGAAATTGACAAATAATGAATTTCATCAAAGTAGGCCGATCGCTTTGAAAATTTGTATAATGCCATAACGTTTTGTGCTGAACAACTTTTCTTATGCCCGTACTTATAGACAAAACTCGATCTCGCCCTTGAGACCCCCTCAGCCAAGAACACCTCAAGTCGTGTGCTTTGCTTAGCCTGCTGCATATCTTATAATCGCAACTTCGTGAAATTTCGGCGGAGTTCAGGAAAACATTGAGTAACCTAGGGTTTTTTGTTACTTTTGTTGTACCGCGCTGATATAAACGCCAAAGAATATATTTATATTTTAGTATTTATAACATCTTGTAGGTTTTGTTGTTGAGGCACGTACGAATTGTTAGATTTCTTAAGTTCTTTCTTAAGTTTCGTAAGTTCTTAAATTAAGTGGTGTTTATTAAAGTGAAAGTTTCCAGGTATCTCAAGCATACTAATAACTGTATAAGGGGAGCAAATGGTAAACCACGATTGTTCACAGTCATAAAGCGGTCTGCTATTAGCGGTAAAATTGTATAAAGAACAGTATCTTTGCTAAATATGTATCTATTACGAAAGTTCAAATCTCCATAAAATTCGAGAGGGTTTTCGGCGTCACGTATATACCTTTATCTGCTGGCATGTCAAAATGACATCGTTATGTCATTGTATTTTAGTGACGTAAGGAAGTTAAATTTTAATTCTAGTACCATAATGATAATGAAGTTCAAAACGTCCTAGTACCATAATGAAATTCAAAAAGTATTAAAGTTCAAAACGTCCTAGTATCATAATGAAATTCAAAAAGTACTATTACAATTTTGTTTGGGTTGTGTAAAGATTCAGAATCTTTAGCATGAATAAACTTTACTAAATTGATGACAGCAGATAACATTTTGTATGTAATTCGGATCATAAACGATCATCTATGGTAAATGCCGTGTTATCGGGCTCGGCTGACGCTTCCCCTCGATAATATTCACTGCTAACACCATAATGACCGTCATTATGATCCTTATTACATAAATATCTTATTTGACACTATTTCTGCATTTATGGCTTCTTCTACCATATCAAGGTACTCAAAAAACTCTTCACTTTCGTCGCGATCCATGATTTTCAAAATATATATTATTTTGATAACTTGTCACTACACAGCAAAACACGAAATGCGTAACGTCAAACAGTAAAGGAGGCCTCAAGCCCGTCTCAAGGTAGGGTGTGACCAACCTTGAGTCAAGTACGCTCAAAGCACGCTCGAAGTCGTTTTTACTCGGGAAGCAACGACTATAATAGCCATTTTGTTACTTGAGTAATGCTGAAGTTCGAGACCGAGCTGAGTATCGACTATAAGTATGGGCATTAGTAACACATTGGCGTACTGTGAACGGAAAAGGTAGTTTACCTGAAACGAAAAGAGTTTTTGTTCAACTGTAAAGGCCTACTTGATTTAAAAAAATCGAAAGTAAACTAAAAATAAGTTTCAGACCGAGCAGGGATTAATCCCAAAATATGAAAATCCAATTCGAAAATGTTTGGTAAATCATACCTATTGTCAACTCCATCCGGGGACACACTGTATAGTAAAGTCATATTTCAAAAATATCGTATAACATATATCCACCATTAATGTCAACAGAAAATAACTGTATACAAAATATGAAAATTATAAGTTATATTTTACCGGTGGAATCCCAGTTGTTATCCTTTGAAGGGGAGTTTTGCCTTCCCCCAAATAGGTGTTTTATTGTTTTTTAAAATCGAAACTAAATCGAGTTACATATAGTAAGGGGCGCCCTTTTCTTTGCTTTACAGCTGCACAAAGAAAACAACGCTATCGTTTATCATTTCGCCACTAAAGAACAACAGGTGATTCAACTTTGGACCCTAAAATCTCACTACAAAAGAAAAAATCGTTCTCGAAAAAAGTTTCCGAGAATCCAATTTTTTGGTCTTCAAATTTTTGGTTTTTTGCGTTATTAAAATCAGCCATCTAGTTAAAATTGAAACATTGAAAATATCACCAAATTTTTAGTTATAAAAGTATGTCGTGTTTATTTCATATAAAATAGTGGCATTAAACATGAGTTTGTTGATTAGCTCTAAAAGTATAAAATTTTCGGTTGTGTGAAATGTACCGAATCTTTTATATGATCCAAACATAAATATATGTATTAGAATATGACAGTTTATAATAATTTGTTTTAGTACACAGTCAACATAACTATAAATAAAATATGCGGACATAAGGTGTTGTATTACATGCGATAATCTGCTAAACCTCTTCTTCAACACCTTTTTCTTTTACCCTCTTATACCTTTACAGTGTCGAAAGTGTCGAACACACCGAGCCACAGAGTGGTCACCCATTCAAGTTTTTGCTTAACTTTCTATATTGCAGTACTACGTGCGCTCCCGTACTGCCGACCCAACACCTTTAATCATCTAAAAAAGAATCTCTTTCGTCATTGTCAACATAGATAATTATTAGCTGTTACTCTCGTTTTTGGAACATTTCAACACATTAATAATGATTTCTTGAGCATATTCATTATAATGCATTTTATGGTTGCACACGTAAGTAGAAAACGAATAACAGCAGAAAACAATAACGCAAATTATAACTACAAATAACCATTCTTATAGCAATATTAATACAGTATGATTAAGTAACAAGTACAAATTTTGACGTTTAAGTATTGGCAAATTATGTTATTTTTTGTTTGGTTTTGTGTCTAATTCAGTTGACACAAGGTGAAAAGAGATGGTAGTATCTCAGTTGGTAGACTCTTTTTTATGGATAGCCCAATCTCTTCCACAACTTTGACGTGCAGCGGTAAAAATCTAATGGCAAAGGTGGTACGTTTTTTTTGGGTGTTTCTACCAACCTACACTTTGAAAACAACATCCTCAATAATTCACACAAATTTTAATGTGCCACCCTAAACGTTCGGTCGGGGTATTTAAGGCATTTAGAAATCAGTTAGGTGAGACAGTACAGGGAAATTTTCTTTTTAGTATACATATCCCCTATGTATACTTTTACAATAAACGCAATATGTAGGCAACCAACTATACACTATAAACGTCACGTGACGTGGTGCTTAAAGGTTATGTTTCATGTTTGTAAATAAAAAATAAATCAAAATTAGTGGAATATCAAAATAATTTTAATTCAACGATTATTCTAAAACATAAAATATCAACAATACAAAATAGAAAGGAAAATAAAAACAGCAACAGTTAAAGACTAACTTTTTGACATTAACTTAATTTGATGATTTAAAAAATTAGCATGCTGTGGCAAACATCATCAAATTAAATAAATGTCAAAAAATTAGTCTTTAAGTGTTGCTGCTTTTATTTTCCTTTCTGTTTCGTATTGTTGATATTTTATGTTTTAGAATAATCGTTGAATTAAAATTATTTTGATATTCCACTAATTTTGATTTACTTTTATTTATAAACATGAAACATAACCTTTACGCACCACGTGACGTGACGTTTATAGTGTATAGTTGGTTGCCTACATATTGCATTTATTGTAAAAGTATACATAGGGGATATGTATACTAAAAAGAAAAATTCCCTGTATATCTGGCAGAATGAGTGCAAGATTTAATATACAGGGTGGTCCATATGTCATGGGACACAGTCCAACACTAGATTTGTGGGGCCAATTATGATTCCCTTAATCCAAAAGTTAAAATTTTAATTTTCTTCTGTAATGTCAAGTTTTCAAAATATTCATAAGAAATTTGGGTAAATTAACTTTTTTGGGATGGGAAACAATCTGCCCTCGAATTTAATGTAGCTCGTTGCTTTTGCTACACCTAATATCTTAAAAAGGTCTAATTTTTGTATACTTTAAGTTATGCCTCATCCTTTTTATGCACAAAAGGAATACTGTTTGAATGTTGTTAAAGTTAACTGTAACTTTCTTTTAGGAGCTATATTATAATTGAAGATGGATTGTCGTTTTTCATTCCAAAAAAGTTAGTTTTACCAATGTTCTTAAGAATATTAACTTTTGGATTTCATATTATTTTCACATTTTGGCTCCACGAATCTACTGTTGGCCTGTGTCCCAATACTTATGAACCACCCTGTAGAATGGGTGGTATGTTTTTTTTTAATTTTAAAGTTTTAGGGATCTCGTAGATTTTAGATTGCCTTTGCTGCATCTGACCTTCTTTCCTGTACTGGGAAAAATATTTTCAAAACGTGGTCGGATTCCTTTTCAATATGCTAGCCAAATAAGCCTCTGGACGAGGACAATTTATTGCCTGAATATCTAAATTTGATTCTCATAATTTCATCGATTTCCCTGTTTTCTTGTAGAATTAATACTCCAGTGAACTTTAAAATGCATTTAGCTTATAGGCTGATAAAAGAGAATGCAATTTACCTATGCGGTTTGGAAAGCTAGAATGTCAGAAAGTTACCGAAATGGACTGTCAAAACAGGCCTCTATGTCTATGTGCGCTGGTAAAGAGGTACTATACCATACCGATTATTCTAGAAACACTAAATTTGAGATGCCAAAAACAATTTCGTGAACAGGCCTAGGAGGTAGAGTAACAAGGTCTTACACATACATACACACTACACTCTATAATATATGGTGCAGTATACAGGTATAAACGGCGCATCAACTTCGTAACCCGCGGAGATGGGCCGGGTTGTGCATTGCACTTGTAGAGCCTCATACATTAACGCACTAGCCTCGACACCGAAAGGTATAAGAGGTTACAGATAATACATACAATTTTCCTGTATGTAGCTATAGACTGTCACCGGATAACCTTAGGCTAGCTACAAAAAGTATTTGTTCTGTGGTTGGCTTACAAAAAAAAGCACAGTCAGCAAACGGCATAGAGGCTATAATTTCTGAGACAATTTTCATAGGTGATAAATGATTTTTTTTGCTCTAAAAAGAAAAGAAGGATACGCCCAATGCCTGGTTAATAGATGTTGTTACAAATCTACACCTTTTGTTTTAAAATTTAAGTTTTAATTATAGTGAACAACTAATATCTTACAAATTGGAAACTACAACTCCCACTTTCACACTGCATAGCTTTTTATAAATATCAACGTAATTAACTCATTTTTATACAAATGATTACATCTTTCAAATGATGAGAACTAGATCTTGTTAACTTACCTAAATGCTTTATGCTTAGTAATTATATTAAACCTCATATGTTGATAAGTGTTATTTCAATTACAAATAAATATGATCACAGTAGTTACAGTTACCACAGTTACATGTAAATAGTTACAGTTAGTTATGTAAACAAGTTACAGAAATAAAAATACAGAATTTTTACTCTGCAGTTTGAGTGGTTTCTATAAGTGTTTACAAACACATATTACAGTACTTTACAGCTTACAAGCATACACAACATATGTTAACGCACCGGCCTCGACACCGAAAGATATAAGAGGTTAACGATACCGATACTGAATTATATTAATTAGTTTTGATATCTTCATATTATAAAATACCGTAAGTGTTTTATTTTTAAGTAAAGAAGAACATACCTGGAGGACCAACCAGTAAAACTCCTTTCGGCAGTTTTCCTCCTAAACTTGAAAATTTATCAGGATTTTTCAAAAATTCTACAACATCTTTTAATTCTTGCTTGGCTTCATCAGCACCTTTTACGTCATCAAATGTTACATGGATGTCCTCTGGATCCACTTCTACTTGATTTCCTAACTGAATTCTAAAAGACAACAATACTTATTTTACAATAAATAAAAAGAAGATAAACTTATATTACAAAGCATTCTAAATAATAAAGAAAATAAACATTTGATAAGTAGCGAGATATTCTTACCTAAATACGGAACCACTTGCACTTGCCATTAAACTCACAACAATGGCTAAGAATATAACAATTGTTAAAACTTGCTGAACAATTTTAAGATACTTAGCAGTTTTTCCCCGATTAGCTGTAGAAGTATTCCCTAAAAGATATCCTTCTGCAAAAGCTATCTTGATTCTTTGTTTTTCTGCATCTGTAACTGTGGGATCTTCATTTGTTAATATTTGCTTTAAACGTTCATTGTTTGTAGTTAATTCTGTTGTCAGTTTTGAATCTAGAACTTCAGGCGCTGCATTAAAGCCTAAGATATTTTTAAGGCGTGCTAACAGTGTCGGATTTCTTTGAAATTCAGCATTTACACTTCTATCAGTTTTAAATCCTCTAACCTGAATATCAAATATAAACTTGTTTTCATGACGTAAACCATCAACTAATTTGTGATAAAAACTATTAGATACTAGGAACTGCTTGTCTTTATTTATGACTAAAGTGGGCGTAGGTTCATTATTAAGAGTTCTTTCAGAAAATCCATGTTTGTTTTCGAAAAAGCTATCGCTCGATATATATGATAACTTATATTTATTCAAGAGATGATTTTCATATAGTGTTCTTGTATTCACGTACTTTGCAAAATGGTAATCGCAGTTTTTCACAGCTTCAAGGAAACTATCTAGGCACAACAATTTTATACTTTGTTCTTGTTTCTGAGCAGATTTTTTGTTCAAATAAGCGTTTTGTCTTGGTGTCAATATAGCAGATACTTGTGAAAGTGTAAATATTGCCTATAAAAAAGGTTGAATGTACTAAACATAACCTCGAAAATAACAAAGGAAAAGCATCGTCAACGAGCCTTTTCTCACCTGATTTTGATTTTGTAAAGAGAACATTGTAGTTTACATAAGTGTTAATTGTATATTAGTTGTGACAACTAGAATTTTTTTCTTGATTTAAACACAGTATGACGGAAAATAAACTTTTTGACAACTAATGTTAAGATTACGTCTTGAGTGGAAGAAGCTGAGAAACACTCTCATTTTAGTAAATACAATTTTAACCGACAACAGTATAATCTGCGCCATCTAAACGATAATATGATAATTAATTGAACACCAAAAGAAACGAAATCCAATATATACATTTATAAACGTATCGTATACCTATTCTATTTATGAAGCGGTTAATTACAATCTTCAATTTGAGTTATTTTCTTGATTTGGTTACGATTTTGTAATGTAAACGCTTTATTTTACGAATTATATTTGAAATTTAAAGCTGTTTCCTTGCGTATTAATATTTATGTTTTTTAAATGGTGGCAGCACATATTCTACAATTTTTTGAAGTATCTCCCACAATTTGTCCATGATAAAATTGACTTGACAGTTTTATCTGTTATGTAGTTGTGTGAGAAGTACGAATGGCGTAACATGGTAATAATATGTGATAAACAATACAAGGAAACAGTTAGTGACTTTAAATTCATTGTTGTAAAGGTGCAGTTGCCAAAATGACGACGGAAGAAAAGTTTAATGCAGCTGTTAACGTGATACGGAGTTTGCCAAAAAATGGTAAGTAAAGATCAAACACAAAATACATATACTTAATTGTAGATATCCAGATAATTGCTTTGACGTCAAAAGCGTTATACGATAAATAACATTTTGAACTGTAACCTTCATTCTTATCGCTGTACGTTATGATGAGTAGTCAGATTTAATCAATATTCGAACAGAAAATTTTGTACATTTTTAAGCCCTATTTAAAAATGTTTAATTAGTATTTTATCTAAGAATGTTTTTAGAATCCTACATCAATTTCAGTGATATACTTTAGATAATTTAGTATGTTAATTATATGAGAAGGTAAAATAACTATTAAAGAAACCACTTAAGAAAAAATAATTCAAAGAGAAACTAAAAATAAATTATACTAATAGGTATGATAACAACAATATTTATTGTAATTGCTTCAGAGTAATAAAACGCAATTTACACAAATTAAATATCAAAATATTCTTAAATAGGCAATTTATTAACAAATTAAAAATATACAAAATAGTTTTTGCATTCTACAGTTTTAAAATAACGTTTATAGGTATATTTATCCACTTTTATAGTCGTGCTATTAAAAAAATATTAAGCCTAACAAGTTATCATGAATATTGAGGGTGGCCTAATAACTTTAGTAGCTTTTTATATAAGACATTTTTTTAATATAAAAGAAATTTATAGCTTGTATAAGTAGGTACCTTTTTCTGTACTACCATTGCCCTACATCGTTATTGCTTGGACATTTCGACATTAATTTGTAGAACATTAATTTGTTTATAGTTTTAATTTTGATCATACCTTAAATAACAAAGAAATTTCCACAATACTGTTATATGTAAGTTAAATGTTATTAATAAAGTAAACAATATTAAATATAAACAAAATCGTATTGTGACGCATACCTACATAATTCTGTCATCGTTTTTAAGTAATATATTTTTTCTAGTAAGAAATTTTGAACTCGACATGCTTCCAAAAGATTTTTGTTAGAAAGAAATTTATGATTAAACAGAATGTTTTGTAATACTTTTCTTTTTATATTACTTTCTCTACAGTAGATTAACTACAATATGAAGTTTTTAACTGTTAATAATGAAAAGGAAATTAAATGAATAACGTAGATGTCTGCGTAACAGATGCTAGTAAGTGTATAACATAATAGATAATAGGTTAGTAAAGAATTAGATGCTTTAATTGTCTAAGTCGTTTTCATTAAGAAAGTGTAATAGTTTAGTAGTACATTTTATATTGTGTAATCTTTTGTATGCTGTATACAGTGAAAGTTGAACCAAATTCAATTTGTTTTGGTAATGCATCTTTATTATAGATGTCAGTACTTTGAAGTAATATCAAGGCCAACTGTATCAATAGGAACTTCGTCCCTTATAAGGCCGTACCGTTTCGCGTTTTTTACACTTTATCAATTTTACAGTTTGCGCTCTATAGGGCGACCTCTTCAGGCGAAATTTTAACTACGGTATTGTCAGTTAGTTGTCAGCTGTCGATCCTATCAAAGTTGTCAGTCATAATGACATCAGTATTATTTATAATTTTAACATTTCTCTCTTTAATGTTTGTTTTAACTTGGCGATACCTTTTTAATTAGGTTTGTTCTCTCTAAATATATGAGAATTTCTGTAAAAACCGTGTCCTTACATTCAGAACAGGTAAAAATTGGATTGTTCATTAAGATAGTATGAATTTGTTCTTTCATTTGAAGGTATGAAACCTTTATTCTCAAAATGGTCCTTACAAAGCACCGAATGCTTAAAAGTATCTGTAAAAATAATTAGAGTTTGTGTTTTCATCAATGTGGTCTAGAATTTGAAACTATTACATACCTATATTATAATTTTGTTTTAATAAACGATTCAACTAGCATTAATAAAAGCTCTGTTGCTTATTTCATTTACAGCTTTTATAGATTTAACAGGTAACAAAATATTGCTTTTAGCCTTGTTTGTTGAATATGAATTTAGAAATTAAATCTACGTAGATTTCTTGTAAAATCACATTGAACTTTTGGCATACCACAAAAACGTTCAAACCATAT